>JASUUJ010000280.1:0-1442500 GCA_030449895.1 Citrus mangshanensis | reverse complement strand
CTTAATCAAACACATCTAGTTTCTTTGTCTTGTCTATTTATTGAGATATACGAAATTTAAATTGTTTCGCGAGTTCTCATTTGCACCAATTTTTTTTTCAAGCTTTTGATTGCTCTTGCCTTGTTATGTTTATGCTATTAATTGATTTCAAATGTCTATGCTATGGATTTAGAGACGGATTATTATTAATCATGTTAACTTTTAAGAAGACTTGTTAAATTGTTGAGGATGACGGATAGTTAATATTTATTTTTTATTCATTGATTTGGGCTGGGATTTGAGATTTTAAAGAATTACAGGTGATTGAATTATTGTAATCCGAATAGAACTTAAGTCGAAATTTAAACCCAAATTTTTAAATTGAACTAATCTGAATTAAAGTAAATCGAATAAATTTTATTCCATTTAGGTTCATTTTTTGAACTCAGTTGCGGTTAAATTCTTCCATCCGAACTCCGACCGTATTGTAATCCAAACACTGTGAAAATCAAATTTGGCCACCCCTAACTGAAATTTTAGCTGTGAGGCTCGGTTACTATCAATCTGATCCACCAATACATCGTTCTTATAAAAAAATTTATTAAAATCTCAGACCGTAGAATGGAATCGATGGTTGAGGCATAAACAATAAAATTAACACCCCGCGGTCCACCCTCTCAGTTTATTTATTTGTTCAGCATTTTGTTATTTTTTTGACGTCTCTTCTCTCTCACTTTCTTGAACGTTCCATTTTTTTTTTCTCTCTCTCTCTCTCTTCTAAGCTTCTTCTGCTCCTTCTCATTAAAAAAATATATAAATAAATAAAATAAAATAAATAGCTAAAAGGGTATATAGGTAAATTGAGAAATGAGGAAACGGCAAAAGTATCAATTGTAGATCTAGCTGGTCACGTGACTGGTCTCTATGAAGTAGTACTAAGCAACCCCTTTCTCTCATCCCCCTTTGCACTCCCTCCGTTCTTGCTTGCCCTGCGGCCGGGTTTTATTCTTTCTTCGAAGGTAAGCGATCTATCGCTCTGCTTGATCTATCGTTTTTGCATCTAATACTCTGTTTGGTCGTTTGATTGATTTTTTTTGCTATTTGAAATCGTATCTTATTAGTTACATCCCACTCCCTGTATTTCTTTATTATGCGTTTAGATTATCTGATCTGTTTGTTTACTTATGCTATCATATATTGTATGTATTCTATTGCTGTTTTGATTCACATATAGATTGTAATTGATTCATAAGGTTTATTGAATGCATTGTATGATCTAAACGCCTTCACTTTGTATTTATTTTAGCTAAGCTCAGTCTAATCTTATAAATATGTAACAACTCTGTTCTTTAGATCTATGTATTCATGGTTCATGACTGGCTTATAAGGTGTATTTAAATATAATATGATTTAAATGTTGCCGTTTTTGTCTTTATTTTAGCGTAGTTCAACCAAAATTTGTAGTTATGTAGCAGGCTGTATTGCCTAGATCTATGTGAATGCACTATTTATTGTTACTTTTTTTTTTTTTTTGTTGAATCTAATCTGAGTCATTTGTTTCATTGATTGAGAATCTATTAATTTGGTCACTATTTTAAAATTGTGAATGTTTTTAGCAAATGTTTTTGAATATTTCTTTGTTGAAGTAATAATTGTTTAGAAAAATTTGTAAACATTTGCCAGTACATTACAAGTTGTTATTATTGATCTATATAGTGTTTCCGATTAATTCATGGACTCATTAAATCGTGCATTAATCTAAAACATACCAGTCAATTTAATAAAGAGATAATCTAGTTTAACCTAGATTTTTGTTATTTCTATGTATATAGTATTATTAGGACACTACCTAAATATATCTATTATGACACTGAAGACTGTACGACTGTTGGATCTGAAATAAGCAGCAAGTATTACCTTTCAATAAACCATACATAAAAATCTTACGTTAGGACAGTCTTAGGTTGTTGTGGCTTATTATAATAATCAGCTTTAGCTATGATGAAATAATAATCTGATAAAAAGCCAACTAAACATTTTTGGTAAACTGCATTATTGAGAGTGTTCTGAATTTTAAAAAGAGTGTATGAATTTTGTAATTTTTTTCGAGGTTTGAATACCAAGCCGCAACCGTAACATTACTCTTAGTCAAACTCAAGGTACTGTTAGCACAGAGTATATTCACTCGTCCATCCGAGCTGCTCTAGTTGCTAGTAAATAAATTTTTATTTTTATAATTTAGTTTTTTTATTTGCCATTTTCTTTTGACAATCATAATTTAGAATTATTTTTATTTAAAAAAATCAAAACAATACTTGATACAGGGCTTTGAATTGCAATATTTTGTTGGATTCAGTGATTTAGAGGGGGGGAAAAAAGAAAAGAAAAATGAGGAATTCAGAGAGAAAGCGATTAAATGGAGAAGCAGAAGAAGAAGAAGAAGAAGATGAAGATGACAATTTAAATGGAGGCCTTGAAGCTTGGGAAAGAAGCTACGCTGATGACAGATCATGGGAAGCTTTACAAGAAGATGAGTCTGGGTTTCTTCGACCCATTGACAACTCTGCCTTTTACCATGCTCAGTACCGCCGCCGCCTCCGTGATCGTTCTCTAGTAGCCACCACGGCTCGCATCCAAAAGGGTCTCATTCGTTATCTCTATATTGTCATTGATCTTTCTCGGGTATTTTTTTTTTAATTTTATTTTTTATATAATTTCAATCAAGTTAAAAAATTTTGAGATATATAAGGGTTTAAATTTTGATTTTTTTTTTTTTACGTAAAGATTCAATGTTTAATGAAAGACATGGATGTAAGCTTTTATTTGTCCTTATTCTTGGTATTTTATTTATTTATTTTTTGGTGCTTGTTTTCTGTTATGTATTTAGGCAGCTGCAGAGATGGATTTTCGTCCAAGTAGAATGGCCGTTGTTGCAAAACAAGTTGAGGCTTTTGTCAGGGAGTTTTTTGACCAGAATCCCCTTAGTCAAATTGGTTTGGTGACTGTGAAGGATGGGGTTGCTAATTGTTTAACTGATCTTGGTGGGAGCCCTGAGTCTCATATAAAAGCTTTGATGGGTAAGTTGGGATGCTCAGGTGATTCCTCATTACAGAATGCCTTAGATCTTGTACAGGGGCTTCTCAGTCAAATTCCATCGTACGGTCATCGTGAAGTTCTGATCTTATATTCTGCTCTCAGTACTTGTGATCCGGGAGATATAATGGAGACCATTCAGAAATGCAAGGAATCTAAAATTAGATGTTCGGTTATTGGTCTCTCTGCAGAAATGTTTATATGCAAACATCTTTGCCAAGAAACTGGTGGATCCTACTCTGTTGCGTTGGATGAGGTGAGCTTAACAATCTAATTGGTGTTTAGAAACGAAGTGGATTTTTGAATGCTTTAATTTTATCCACCTAGAAATTTGATTATTTGGCTTTAGAAGGAGTTGCCATCTTAGGACTCTTGTATCCCATCATTAGGAGAAAAAGAGAAAAAGAGATTTGTTCTAATTTCTATTATATTCTTCTATTTTCCTTGATGTAACAACACTTCTTATCTATTAACAGCTTAAAGGTAGTTTTGTGATTATATTTTGTTTTCTGTTGTCTCGTGATTGTGCAGTCCCACTTTAAGGAGTTGATAATGGAGCATGCACCCCCACCTCCAGCTATAGCTGAATTTGCAATTGCCAATTTGATCAAGATGGGTTTCCCACAAAGAGCAGGGGAGGGCTCTATTTCAATCTGTTCATGTCATAAAGAAGTTAAGGTTGGTGTGGGATACACTTGTCCAAGATGCAAAGCTCGTGTCTGTGAGCTACCCACTGATTGTCGTATTTGTGGATTGCAACTTGTTTCTTCACCTCATTTGGCAAGGTCATATCATCATCTCTTTCCAATTGCACCATTCGATGAGGTCACTCCGTTATGTTTAAATGATCCACGTAACAGATCGCGATCAACTTGTTTTGGTTGCCAACAAAGTCTTCTCAGTTCTGGTAAGTGGTTATGTGGAAAGCTTTGCAATTCCTAAGCAGTTTTTTGTTTTGAATTTTTTCAATGATTCTTGGCCTTTGGTGACATGAAATATATTTGTCACCTTTGATGTAAGTTTCCATCACCATTAAAGTGATGCAAGGAAAGAGCTGAGCAAAGGCTAGTCAATGAATAAGGGACTTGGGAACAACACAATAGAGGAAACATTTAATTGTTTTCCTACATATGGTGGACTTCCAAGAGAACATAATATTTCAGTGTCATCAAAAGGTAAACCTAGAGCTCTAGACAGTTTGGTACCTTGAGGCAAGATGTGATGGGGCAACTAAAGCATGTTTGCTTACATGTCTTTCAGGAAACTTTATAATGTACTTAAGTGGATGAAATCTGGTGATGATAGATTAACTATATAGACGAGAGACAAAGATTGAGTTGTATGGTGCTCTGACACTAGACTACCATAAATATTATTTTTCGGACTGCCATAAATATTAGTTTACGGTTTGTGAGATGCAACGAATGAAAGCAACTCATATAAATGACTGGTTGTCATATTTTAAAACCAATATCAAAGAATAGAAATGTTACCATTAGCCCAAATAGTAGGGATCAGTTTTCCATTAATGTGCTGGGTTGGAGGAAGTGAAGGTTATAGATCAAACATTACCAGTTCAAATAAGCACACAACAAATAAACGAGAAACTATCAATCATGAATAAGCTCTAGAGCCTGAGAGTCTGTCCTACAAAGATGAGACAGATGTTAGATGTTGATACTTCCTTCCATTAATGGGCTGGGTTGGAGGAAGTGAAGGTTATAGATCAAACCTTACCAGTTCAAATAAGCACACAAAAAAATAAACGAGAAACTATCAATCATGAATAAGCTCTAGAGGACGAGAGTCTGTCCTACAAAGATGAGACAGATGTTAGATGTTGATACTTCTTTCCTAGTTTTATGTTGAAGTAAAGAATTTTGAAGAAACTTCTCATGGTTGGGGTATTTTATGCTTATTTACTATGTAGCTGTTTTGTTCTTCTCTCTATGAAGCTTGTTTGACTAGTTAGTCATTTGTGTTGCTGGGTGAGTTCTTATATCGGCTTAAACTTTATTGCTTTTACTATCTTTTAGAAAAAAAATGAGAAAAAGGAAAGAAAATTTGAGAAATACAGAACGTGAGCTTTTGTGAGCATGCACTGCCAACTCCTTTTTTCTTCTCATTATTTGTCTCTATTTTATGCAGGAAACAAACCTGGCCTTTGTGTTGCTTGCCCAAAATGCAAAAAACACTTTTGCCTAGAGTGTGATATTTATATTCATGAAAGTTTGCACAACTGCCCAGGTTGTGAGAGCTTAAGGCACTCAAACCCAATTTATGCTAACGAAGGATGACTGGTACGTCTCACTTTGGGTTTTCATGATTTCTTGCCACCACTACAAGAGTCTGCTCCTCCAAATGAAAATTCCGCTGCAACTCAATAGATTCTTGCCTGTGACTGACATTGGCTCGAAACGTCTGCATATACTATCAGCCTCATGCATCGTCATTCAGGAGTAGTCAAGACACATTGATTTTATCTTTCTTATTTACTTCTTTTGCTTTTTGTTTATCCGTACACAGCTAGCATCAAACAAAGCCCTGTGTATGTTTGTGCTAGGTTGCAGATTTTGCTTTTTCTGGCTAGTTTTTCTTTAAGAGTTTTATTGTTGTCTTTCACACTTTCAATTAAGTTTATTCTTGCTGTATTATCCCAACCCTTTTTTTCTTTTTTTGATCTTATTTTCTGTTTTTCTTTTTCACTTTTCCCGAGACCTTTGTTGCCTCAAATATTACTGTAAAAGCTGATCAAGAGATAGTGATCGTTGTTTAGGTAGCACTCTCCTTCCTCTTTTGTCCTTGTCTATTCCTTTATTTGTATGGTAGTCAATGTTTATCAAGGATGACGCATCTCCCAGTATCTTTTGCTTTGGATCACATTAATACAACATTCTGTTATCTGGGTTCTTCTCTACAATTCAAGTCTTTGTGCTCTCTTTTTTTTTTAATTTTTGTTTTAATTTTTAAAGTCTAGAAAAGATTTTCTTTTTGAATGGATCCTTGAAAATAGTTTAAAACAAGAAGCTGTATCATTCATTCACTATAAGTAACAAATATATCTGTTCACTTGGTTTGCTTTTGCTCACGTTAATTTTTACGCCAAGATTTTTCCTTTTGATAATGAGCAGGAGGCACGACTTGCTGCAAATTTTGGATAATCACTGCTGGGATGAGAACATGAAGGCTGCATTCTGACCCCTGTAGGTCTGAATACGATTTCCTTTACGTGGCCAGGGATTTTGGTAGTTACACCTTTCCTTTCTCATAATTTAATTTTTTTCCTGAAAATTTTCACTCCTGTGAAGCATTTTTTATTGAGTTAAAAAATCATTTAGTAATATGAGAATTTACTTTATTAATTAATTTCGATTTTATCTTCTATTAAGTGATTAGAGTTGCTAACTGGTGCTTGTGGTAATGCAGGGCATGGATGTGCTGAAAATTCATTTTCAGGATAAATACTTCAATTGTCAATTGGACAGATAGCTCCTTATGATACTAGCTCCTCCCTGTAACGGTTGGAAGCATACCAGCCCTACCATTGTTGGGAAATGTATTGATGCAGGTACTGCTGCTCCTGTTTATCAGAGGAAATCCCCATTGATGATGAAACAAAAATCTTTCATAAAATATATCCTCACTGCAGCCTGGTTCTGCTTTTTGTTCAAATTTTTCTGTGCTATTTTCAAGTCCCATTCTGTAATCTTTATTCGGTTAAAGTCTCAGGGGACACACAGCTTGGTTGTTGGTTTGGTATTTTTGGTTGAATGGCCTTTGTTTTAATTCTCTGTCTAGGTGACTTATGGCACTTGGCAAAGTCTGGGGTGAAATGGAAACATTGGTCTCTTACTAAGTTGTGCTTTTGTTTAAGAAATTTACCTATCATAGTTTTAGTGTTCTCAGTTTCCACTGGGTTTTTGAACTTATGTCTCCTAAGAGTTTAAATGTAAACATTTGCTAATAGGGATGGCAGGGTTTTTTCAGGCCTCATCTAAGTGTGGGCTCATTGCGGGTTTGAATTTTATTTATTTTAAATTTTTTAAATTATTATAAATTTGAAATAAATTAATGATTAACAAGTTATTACAATCATAGATAAATTAAAGAAAATGAATATTTTAAATTAAAATAATAAATAAAGTAAATAAAAGCTCTTAATTTTAATTTTTTTTAATACTGGATTTTCTAATTCAAACGCTCTCTTAATTAATTGACACAAAAGAGAGAATTTAATATCATAATTTTAGTTTTTCTGAATCATAATTGATTTATAAGTTAAGAATTTAAGTTTTTTTTAATTTTTAAATTATTTTTTAATTTTAATTATATTATTTTAATTTATAAAATTATTTTTTAAAAAAATAGTGGACTTGGGCTTTGTCCGGATTTTTTTTCTTGTGCCTTTGTCTAGACCTTCATAGGTAAGGGTTGGGTCTAAGCCCGTGAGCTTGAGCCGGCCGGAGCTTTTTTGCCACCCCTATTTGCTAGAATTATATAACTCAGCAAAGCTTTTGGAGGTATGAATGATGTTTAATAGACATTGATGCTTTTCAGCAGTATGCTGTTGTTGGAGTCCATAATTTTGTCTCTCTTCTTTTTATTTTTTTGGTTTAGTTAATACCAAACGAGCCCTAATTGTCTTAGTTCATATTCTTTCATTCTTTGATTCTTCCGAGTAAAATGAATGGGCTTTGTGATTTGTAATAGGTCAAGTTTGGGCTTTTACTCGAGCTACTAGGGGTTGGTTGCTGAGTTCTTAACTTGGAAGTTAAGGACCATCAATGTGTCTTAGGCTTTATCATCTCCTCAGTAAGCTTTTGTTTATGTTTCTTAATGAAGTTTGATCCACATAAAGCCCCCGATTTTTGAATTTTTCATTTGGAAGTTTTCTTTTTCCACATGATAAGCAACGGTTATTTCAAGCGCGTGATTAGGTTAGAAAGTTATATGAAGCTTTTAGTGAGAGACATTGTTTGTGTTTAATGTGTGGATAATTCGATATATGTATGTACTTTAATATAATTTGCATGAAGAATGAAGAAGTAAAATAATTAAAAATATGTATTGGAAGTGTGCTTGCCGTTCAAGCTTGTATTATGAACCGTGGTTTCCTTTTTTCGTTCTTTCAAATTGTGAGAATAGTTTCTTAGTAAATATCATGTTAAGAAACCCAAATTTGACTGGTACTGAATAAAAGCATCTTCACAGTTGATGATTTCCTGACGACAAAAGCTTCTTCGTCCGTCCACGTCAACTCTATGAAATATTGGGTGGCTACTTACTATGATTTATTATATTAGAGTTGTAAAATTTGATACGATTCAATTACATGATAGGAAAACAACACAAATAAATGGATATAGGTTATTAAATTTGACAAGATTTATTAAATGGATATGGTTTGGTCGGCGTGATTTTTTTTTTCTGTATTGGGTTAGAGCTGAAGTTTTTTACTCATTTAACCGATTATGATTATATTTTTTTATTTTAATTAATTTTTAAGTTTTGTCATTAAAACTTAAATATTAGACATGATTTTTTTTTTTGGAAGGATAGACACAATGTTTCATTTATAAAATTTTATATAAATTTAAAACTTCAATAGTATGAATATGTAATATTTATGTATGTTTGATGTAAAATTTTAATAAATATATAGATATCAAGCGGTTTATTAAATAATCCGTTTATTTTTTATGTCCAGATTGAATTTTAATATTTTGATAGAATTATTAAATGAATTATGTTTGGATCGATTTAAATTTGATACGACGCAACACAAACACGACCCAATAACCTGATTTTGCCAACCCTAGTAACGGCATTGTAGTAGTGGCTCGTAGAAAGACATTATATCCTTTATGGCATTCATACCTTTTTTTAATAGCAGTACCATACCACTATTTTTGTCTTTTGTACAACTGTAAAATTTGGATTACACTCATTTTATTTTCTGATTATTTTGAGTATAAAACTTTATAGAGCACTTTTGCTTCTGCTCAAAATTATCCATTCAAAATCCATGGCTCTTACTCGGTTTATTTTCTAGTTATATTTGGTGCAAGAGTTCAGAGAGTATTTTTACTTCTGTTAAAGATTACCTAGTAAATTTCATAAGAGCACTCAATTTACTTTCTAGTTATTTTTGGTATAAGGTTTCATAGAGTATTAATACCATTCACATATAAAAACTTTAATCATGCATTCTTAGTTTTATTTTTTTCGTACAAATAAATATTCAAAGATTGCTTATATTTCTTATTTGAGCTGTTTTGTTTTCACCCTAGACCTCAACTTATTTCCCACATTCATAGTATGACGATATTGAACCAGATTCTAGTGCCGCCAGGATTTAGACGTGTTCAAATTTGATACTTTACTTTTCAATAATTTCTTAGGTTATGTCGTAATTAATGTTGATGACATTGACAGCTAAGCAAAAATGTTTTCAAATGATTTTAGCTTATTTTAAAGATTTTGTTTTAGTAATATGAATTTATATTTTTATGGTAATATGATTCTTATGGGGAATAAAATTATTAATTATTCGAGATTCTGATACTCTTAAAGATCTCTTTATGTTTGTATGCTTCCCCAAAAGCTATTCTTTGAAATAAAAGTAAAATAAAAAAGAAAAAACATAAATAAGTAAAATATACAGATAAATTATGCCCAACAATGAGAAAACCAATTGGAGGGAAGAGTAATTATGAAAGTTGTTTAAGTAAAGCTACTGGCCAAGATCAATGATCGTCTACAACATTGTATTGTATATACTCGATCTGTACATATATACAGATTTTGGCCACGATCAATAATAAACACACCCCCCTGTGTTTTTGGTCACTTGATTGAGTGACTTTAATTAGTTGTATATTATGTTATCACTTGTCACCGTATGCGATTCAACTGTGCAAATGGTTCGCGGTTTGGTTTAGGAGCAGATTTAGAAATTACTTGGGGAGCCCCGAAAACGTTCCAAAATCTGAGTGTTTCATCTGCTGCTGCTGATGCCACTGTACAGCCATCTGGGCTCTGCGCCATGAACAGCACTCTTGAGGTATGCCCACTAAGCTCTGCCATCTTCACCATTGAAGGGTATTTCCATAGTGTGAGTTGATTCTGTGTAAAGCCATGGGAGCTAAGCAACTCTCTCTCATTCTTGTTCCAAAGCAAAGCACAGACTTGAGATCCCGTATCTACAGAATTCAAGCATGCCCCGGTGTGAGTGTTCCAGAATTTTATACACCGATCACCTCCACCTCCACCAGTGGCTAATAAATTGCTCTGGAAAGGACACCAAGCAATAGCCTTGACAGCAGATGTGTGTTCCTCTAGTCTGTGAAGCCACTGTGTTACAGAATTCGAAGAAGCCATTGATCTGTCCCATATGTGAAGGAGGTTATCATTGCCTCCACTTGCTAATTGCTGTCCTGAGGCAGACCATTTTAGCCCACATACCTCTTGATGGTGACCTCTGTATGTTTCGACAATATGATCTCTTACTCTCACATCGTTGTTAATAATCAGACCATCCATTCCTCCTGTTGTCAGAATGTGATTGTTCCACGCCAGAGATCCAACCCTTGATCTGTGACCGCCTCTCAATGTTCTTAGCTGTCTATTAGCAGTAGAATCCCATAATTGCACTTGAGAATTGTTCAAACCAATGGCAATATGACGTCCATCAGGAGCCCAATTGACACTTGTAACAGGGCCGTTTTCGTCATCGACTGTCACAAGTTCTGATGTTGTACCGTCCGATGCATCCCAAAGATAAACTGTACTTCCAAGTCCTATTGCAAGGACATTGCTGCTGCCCCAATCCAACAAGTTGAGGTAGTAATCATCTACAAGGTCAGGCGCATCTAATGTCCTCTCAGAGCTCTGTGTACAAGTAGTAGCAGTAAACAGTAATATTATTATTTATTCGTCCAATTCAATCCAATCCAATCCAATCCAATCTAATCAGTAGTATACGATTCTCTAATTATATAACGAACAAACTACAAACCTGAGGTATGTGCCGGCGAGGCTTGTTGAGTTTAGCCTGCTGAACGGACGAAGAAGCTGAAGCAGAAGAGGAATGCATTTCCGGGATAAGTTCAACGGGTGTTGGTGGCTTGTTCTTGAAAGCGAGAATTCGAGTCCTGTTCATGTTAAAAACCTCCGCCAGTTGCTTCCTATAAGCCTCCTTTGATGGTGAGCACACAGACATAGCTTGGTTATTCTCTTTGTCCTTCCTCCCTTCGGTTACCATGTAATGAGCATAATCAAAGTCCATGGCTGACCGGTTCGGTATAAATCTATCCAACTGGTAAGTATTGAATAAGAAGCATAATCAGATTACAAAAAAAAAAATTAACAGTACTTGACATTTGTCAAAATAAATATATATATTTCACTTAATATGAAGAAAACTTCTTTTACATTTTCTTTGGAGTTCTTTCTCTGAAGAAACTGTTCTTGAAGTGGGCATCTAGATTCGGCTTTCATAGACCCTGCATCCATAATGTTTGCAGAAACAAAGCAAAAACAAAATAATAGAGAAAATAGAAATATGAAAACAAACACAAACAAAAGAAATTATACAAACCGAGCTTGCAAAACAAAGAGTCAGATCAAAGATACCGAAAAGAAAAACAAGCACAATACAAATACACGTAAACAACAGATTATATGAATGATTATGAACAGTGAGTGAAACTTGTTCTTGTTTGCAAGAGAAGAGAGAATAAGAGAGATTTATTTGAAGAATTGCTGAGTTTATTTATATACTCGTCATCGTGTTAGCTCAAAGCTTATTTTAAGGTTTTTTTTTTTTTTAAGTGGAATATTTACGATTTTGGGAAGATATAACGGCTACATCTCTTAAGAGCCGTTGTAATTTTTCATTTGACGAAAACGTCCCTTCAAGCGAAGCTCTCTCTCCAATAATATTTCAAATGACATGTACAAAACAGTATTATTGCCATTTGCCACACTGGATTTAAGCTTTTAAGGGCTTTTAGGTCTTTGCTGCTTTTTTAGAGGACTCCTCCAAAATCCTTTTGAAACCCCTTTTTCAATTATATTCTATTTAATGCCAAAAGTATCTTTTTTTTTAAATCAATACTATTTTTATTTATAAATCTTGTAATTTCTAATAATTTTCTCACTCTTTTAGTCTTAATAATTGTATTCCTCTTTTCAAACTTTATTATTTAATTTCTAAAAAAAATCTAAAAGAAAAAATCAGAAAATTTTATAAAATATTAAATTTTTTATGGGTCCAATACAATTTTATCGTACAAATAAACTTTGAGTACAACAATTAGTTTGAGAATCCTTAAAAAATTATTTGTAGTGAGATAAAATTTTATTTAATTTATTTTCTCTCAATGTTGTATCTTAATTTTGTTGCTACATATATTATAAGAGTATTATTTTGGCTTAAAAATTTCTTCTTAAATTTAGATTAAGTTGATGATTGAAAAAATTTATAGATTGCTTCTTAAATTCAGATTATTCTAATGATTAAAAAAATAATATTGTGCAAGCAAAATGAAATTGAAGAGAAAAAGAAAATATAAATGAGATTAATTCTATTTATATTTGTCCTTAAATATAATTATAATATTACATGAGTTTTATAAGATTAATGAAGGAGTGCCAATAGTCCAAACTCTAAAAGTAAAGCAATTGGCAACCTCAGCCCGCCGAACCCCCCGCCACCCAAACAACCCCCCCCCCCCCCCCCTCCTCCTTCCCGGCCTCAAAATTTCCTTAAAAAACCCCGTTTCCCCACAATAATTTCAAAATTATCCTTATCTCGTTAACTTTATTTCAACTACTTATTTTCTATCTTAATCTTTCCATTTTCCAATTTTTAAGAAAAGAATCACAATTGCAATTGTTGTGCTCTTGACAACATTGTCTAATAATCAATATTTTCTATTGAGGGCTGTAAGAGAGGATTGATGAGTTGCCCTCTCTTTTTTTTTTTTTTTTAATCAATGATCCTACTTAAGAGCTACTAATGTAGATCCTAATTGAAATAATTGTATAGTACAAAGTTCTTGTTATTTAAATTGTTTGACCCCTTTTGATATTATATCAGTCTACCAACAATTTACTCAACCTCAGCCGAAGTATGATTGACTTGTTACCACTCAATTAGGTTTATACCCTATATTATTATGTACAAAGCATAAAGAAAGATTAGTCAATAGATAAGTAAGATAAAAGATCATAACAAAAAATAATAATAATAAAATTGAGGCAGAAGAGAGAGAGAGAGAGAGGGAGGGAGAGAGAGCTATTTAGAGAAGAAGAAGAATGAGGTTGCTTTTGAAATAAAAAATGGAGTTCAAAATTACTTTGGAATCACTAATTTATTTTGGGGTGAGGCAAGAAAAATAATTTTTATTAAGGAAATTAGAGGCATACCAATAGCACCACTGTATTTTTAATTTTATTTGTTTCTTTTCTCCATTGGATTTGGAGCATTTAACATAACTATATTATATAAAAATTATATTTTGTAAAATTGTAGAATTTAGGATTTGATCCTCCTATTAGTACTTAATTCGTATAGTAATTGTTCTTCTTAACAAGTAGTGTGTTTTGAACAAGTTAACGTGAGTGATATTATATGACTTAAAACATCTAAACAAAATATATATATATATAAATTTGTCTGGCCAATACTTTTATAACCTGTTCGTATATGCTAGTTTGTACATAGAACATTATCCATGCATTCATTTTTACATTTTCAATTAGGCTTAAAAGTTAAATGGAGATTACAAATTTATTATGTGTAATACCTACGGCTACAAAACCATTGGTACGCATTATTTTTTTTTTACAAATTTGAGCATATTAACTTCACAGATGGTGTTCCTAAAAAGAAGGAAAAAAAAAAAAAAACCTTTTAGTGGTATAATTCAGACATTCAAATTGGCACAATTATCAGCTTGTCACGATAACACAACACGAAAGCATTTTTTTTATTTAAATGTGATGAGATATCAGCTCCCATAGATATATTTACACAAAATCTGAAAATCTAAATTTAACTGAAGAAACGGCAATAAGATGATTTTACCACTTCAAAGGAGTGCACCGACCGATCACATGAGTCTTCAGACTTCTGACACCAACAAATAAGAACTCAATCTACCCAGCATAAAATTGATTAACCAATCAAGTAAATTGCCTTCTCATATATGTGTCTTCATGCACAAAAACAGGTTCTTGCGTTCTCTGTGGTGGGAACTGGGGTTGTCCCATAGCTATTCCACCTTCTTGAGGAACAGAAGAATTGCCCCAAAGACCACTATTCTTTGCAGAGTGTAAGGTGAGATAATAGAGAATTCCAAGGGTAACGCTTGCAAGGGACAAGACGGCGCCACCCGCAAAAACTCCCGGTTTCACAACATAACAGTAGTAATTGCCAAAGTATATACTCTCTTCACCATGCTGATCGTTCAATGCAGCGCCTGTTAGCAACAAGAGAAATGCTATAACAAATGTGAACCTGCAAGAGCAAGAAATTAATCACATTCACTGACAGTGGATTTGGAATGCAAATATTCAACTGTCAAAGTAAATAAGTTACCAATTATCAATTAGTCACAATGCAATTATTTAATTTAAGTCCAACTCTGAGGACTTGCACAAACCAACCTTTAAAAGTTTAGAACACAGAATGTGAGGATAAAAACAAAAAACTTAATTCCATTATTTTTTTTTTAACCTTTTTTGCACCGACACCAAGCTGTCAAGTCAAGCACCCATATGGTTCAGGCCACAAACGCACATCCAAACAGTAAGTGATGACACTCTACAAGACATATTGCTTAAGGTAATATTATTTATTTCAAGTTTTTTATTGTAGAGGAAAACATTCAATAACTACTGCATCTAGTACACACCATTCTCTTCTTTAGGATGTGGCATTATGCAATAATTATGCACACAAATTTGTCGCCTAGCCAAGATTTCACTTTCTTTTTTTTTTTCACAAAGCAGGCCCAATTAAATATGTTGATATTCAATGATCCAGGAAACTGTTTCAAAGAGGCATTCCTACATGCACTGTAAATCTTATCATTAACATTCTTTGAATAGAAACTTACATATATGTTAGTAATGAAAAAAAAGTACAAGGTGGACCCAAAATCCACACAGGCATCCAGAAAAAAGACTGCAAGAAGAAATAAAAGAAATCTATACACAATCTACATTATCAGCTTGACTAAAATCTTCAAAAGAACAATACTGGGAATTGGAATCAACTTGTAACAAATTTCTTTCAAGGGTATTTCTTGCAAGGGTATGTGCTCCGTATAATCCTTGGTCTTACAAACAGAAATATATTTGAAGAGCTATGAAATTTATTGTTCAATGGCAATCTTCTGGCACTTTAAAAAAAATGAGTTGCCGCCAAAATGTATTTGTCTGCAAGGAGGGAATCCATAAGGAAGATGCATTATGGTGAAGAATGTCATAAACTTACTGACCAAGAAAAATAAAAATATACATCTCAGAAGCATAAACTCACTTTTGACAACTTCTAGTTAACCTAACCCACAACATTGGAATGAAAGGGGCAAGTAGAAGGAAAAGGTAGACTGTAAACAGAAGGTTATGAGAAATAAAGCAACAGAAAGGAAGTTTCTGTAATATACCATCTGAAGGTTTGTTCCTGAAGGCTAGATATTTTCTGCTCAAAAGATTTTGGAATTATGTTCAAAGCTAGATTAACATGATCTTATCATCAAATTCTAATATCCACACAAAGAATTCAACACCTCACTTTGTATAGTTATTTTAAGGATTTAGTAACACTTGTCCTTTCTCCATAATAATAAAACTGGCTTAAAATTTGTTTTACCAAACATTCATAACCTCATGTTTGGTATCCAACAACTTATTTCTCATAACATAATGTTATCACCAAATTCTAAAATCCACACAAAGCACTTATTCAACGACTCCCTTTCTATAATTATTTTAAAGATTTGGTCACACTTGTCCTTTCTCCAGTAAAACACAGCTGGCTTAAAAATTGTTTTACCAAACATTCATCAATTTTTGAGTTTCGAGAAAAAGAAGTATGAGCGCCTAACTCTAGTCCACAAAGCCTTTCTTCCTATACTTCATGTAACCTAGCATGAGCACCACCGCACATAAATGCCACTCCATTTATTGAGGATCCTTTGTGATAAACAATCCTGCAAAGGATTGCTTTGCAACTAGTAGAGCTGTAGCTTACTGAAATTGCGCTTCATATTATTTTAGTACTTTTCGGGTTGTACTTGACTCATTTGTTTGCAGCCGAAATTAAATTTGGCAAATGAATTTATTGACTTTATTCTTATGGAGACTTCCTATGCATTTGGTAAAGGAAGAAAGGCCAAACCTCTTTGGATATGTGCTGTGGCAGCTCTGTTTGGAGTAGTATGGCAGGAAAGAAATCTTCTTATTTTAGAAGAAAAAACTGCAGATAATATTGAAGAATTATGATATAGAATCCGTCTTCTAGCCTCGCTTTGGGCTTCAGTGTCTAAGGAGTTCCAAAATTCAACTTTTTCCTTCATTCATCTAAGTTGGGAGAGTGTTTTGAGATAGGTATCTAGGTTGGTCTAGTATTGTAGAGGGGATTGGCATACTTTGTATATCTCAGAAAAAATTTTCATTTTTCTGTTTTCTCAGTGGACAGCTGGTCCACTCCTTATAATGATTCTTCATCATTAATATAATATAGTTTCTTATCAAAATAAATAAACTTATTGACCTACCTGACTACCTTTCAGCATGAATTGTTATGATGGGTTATGGTTTTATGATTTTTAATGAATTTCTTTTTATGGTCATGCAAATGGATGACAATATTATACATTTAGTTTTAGTTATAAAATAAGTTTTGTAGGAAAAATTGGCTACTATGTAGAAAAGTTTTATGTCATCTAAAAACAGACCGCATGAACATGAGAATTAGGGACCTCTTGTGGGAGGGTTCTAATTAAGGTAATGATTCTCATCTTCTTGGATTGGGACACTGTTTCAAGACCAAAAAGAAAAGAACAGCCTGGAATTAGATATATGGAAAAACCAAATGGGAACATGTTGGAGATTTCATCAAAATGGGTAGGGCACTAATTCATTCATAAATGGTTGTGCTAAATGAAAGTCATAACTGAGTATCATTCATAAATGGTTGTGCTAAATGAAAGCCATAACTGAGTATCATTCTTTCATCCTTCACACTTTCTTAATATGGGAGATGGAATGAATGTTCAGTTGTTGGAAGACAACTAGGTAGGAGATTTTTGCTTGCATTATCAGCTCCCCCTTCTTGGACTTTGTCTGTGGATATATTTTTCCATCAATGCCAACCAGTACGGTGTTCTCCAGCAACACATTAAATTGGAACTGCAAACTCTAACTTCCAAAGCAACATAATTGAAAGGCAAACACAAGAATACATAGAACTTTTTAAGGTGGTTGAGACTTGAGACTGAGTATTGATGAGACAAAGAAAGATGGTAGGCATGGAGGTTGGAGGCTTCAGGTAACTTCTCTTGTTAATCATATTTAGTGGTTATTAGAGTACCTTTCCATTGGTGATTTCATACCTTTCAAGATAATTTGAATGGCCAAAATTCCTCCTAAAATCTCAAGCCTTTGTACAAGCACAATATCAGAGAATCCAAAGAGAGCATACTTTGATGCGCCTCCATCTTCTTGACGTATGTGATGTGTACAAAGAGTAAAGAAACCTTAATCTGAAATTGAAATACCACTACAGATCTTTATTAGCTCCTCGTTATCCATCTTCACCCTTATCATTGATGTAAAAGAAGGCGAAAATCTATGGCTGCAATAAATACCCCACCTAGCTAATAATTTTTTCCTTTTTTAAATCTCTTTACAGTGAATGATCATGTTGAATGTTTTTTGTTTATCAGCACCCAAACTAATTTCTACCAACCAGTACACCACAGGTCTACATTCACAAGTAGTGTAAAAAATGAGTAAAAAGCACTCCAATCTACTCTCATAGCAAGTCACCATATAGTTTTCCTAGACTTAGATAACATTCAAATCTTGAAATTTGACTAAAAGCAACTACAACTTACTTCTCTTTTCATAGCTACCATGTGCAAAATCACTTGAAATTGTGTTGAACAGTTTTTAAACAGAGTGAAGAGAAAACACAGGTCATACCAAATGGGTTCCAAAAGCATCCCATACAAACAACAGTTGCAAACGGTTTCAAATACAGAGGAAACTGGTAAGGGGCTAAGTTTATCCAATATGGAAAAGGTGCATTTGTGCAAAATATTAGATACGGCTGCAAACTTGTAACCTGTTCGAATGATTGACCCAAATGATATCCACTAAAAACATTCAGAGAATAAAAGTTGTATGTATGAGCAAATTGTGTTTGTGATTTACCAGGAAACAACAAAACAAACCAATGCTATTGTCCAGTTAGAGTTTGAAGGATGAGGGCCTCTTCTGCAACAAATACACCCAGTAGCAACATTAATCGTCACTTGAGCTATCAAAAGAGACAATGCTGCGGTTAAACCAAGACCAAGGGCTGGACTCCTGGGGTATGAACATTGAGTAGGAGAGGTGATCTGAACTTGAGAACCCTACAAAAAGAGCCAGCAGCGTCAGCTATATTAAAGTTGAAATTTAAGTCAGCTAGAGATACAACTTATTTATTTATTTATTTATCATTATTTTTTTTTTTTCAGTTGGTTACATCTATTTCAGTCTGAAGTCCACTGGAATCTAAATACATAGACTTGCAGTACAACCCAGAAGCCAATCAAGACAAGCTCGGAAATCCTAGTCTTCTGGGAATCTTAGTGGCCAGCTAGATATAAAACTTTAGTCTTAGTTTCTTTGTGCAAATCAAAGATTGAAATTGATAAAATATGAATATCAGAAGTTACATAAATAATTCAAACATAAATTAGAATATTAATTGTTAAATATGCTGTCTTTTGTTTTGGTTCGAGGGATAAGAAACTAACAAGTCAAGTATAAAGCCAAACATTTAAGTTAACATATATAGAACAAAAGAGTACATTACAATAAAAAATAAATAAATAAATAAAATAACAAAAATAACAACTTGCTTTTCTATTCATCAGCCACAGCAACCAAACAGAAACAGAGGCTCAGTGATTGCATAACTTATAAGAACAACATATGAAAAAAGAAACATGATCTACACCAAAAACAAACCCATTGTTCAAAATTTTACCTTAATCCTAGTAGCTTCTGCACCAAAACCAGTAGCAGCTGATAATAATCCCAAGAGACCAACAGTACTGCACAGAGCTAGAACCTTTCTCTCCATCTCTCTTTCTTTGTAAAATTTTATGAGTTTGCTCTCTTTCTTTTCTTTTTTTTTTCCTCCTTTCTTTTTTAATCTCTCACAGTCCCACTTCTAAAATTTAGCAGCTTGCTTTGCCTGAAGAAGAAACGTAAAGTTGGTAACGCACTGTGGGGGAATTTTGATGTCTAATTGATGGGGGTAATTAAGGAAATATAATAATTAACGACAGCAGCACGCACTTGGTCAGGCTCTTTTGTTTTGTCGATGTATGCAGTGTGCATGATTTTTTATAATTATTTTCGCCTCTACGATATAGTTTTATGGGATTCACCGCCAAGGACAGAATGTTTATATGTACAAGGATTAATTTTGAATTATTCCGTAAATTTATTATCTTCGAATATCATTTTACTTTTAAAAATTTGAGTCACCCTCATAAATTTCATCAACCTACCCTATTTTTATTTATTTTTTGAACAAAAATTAAGTAACTTGAGATATTAAAAAATAAAGAGGTAATTTAAAAAAGAAATTTTATAATGTTGTTATTAAAATAACAATATCAATGTCGTGATAAATATAAATTTTGTAAATTATATATAAGACTAATAAATAAAATGTAAAATGAGTAAATTAATACAAGACCAATAAATAAAATGTAAAATGAGTAGATTAATACAAGAGTAGTAAATTGGTGTTTCAAAATTATAAACAAAACAAACACTTATAAAAATAACATATAGAACTTGAAAATCAACATCATACTTTAATTAAACAAAAAAATAGTTTATTCATTTAATTTAATTAAATAAAGAAAAATTCACTCATGAATTGAAAATATAAAATTGTATTGAAAATAATTGGAATAAATTTTATTGGATTGGTATAACCATAAGCTCTATATTCATCCTAGGATATTCATAATTTTTTTCTATCATAGCATTTGTTTACTACACATGTTAAATAAGAAAAACTATGTTTCTTGATGAAGATCAAGCCAAAATAATATAAAAAGATATTCTTAAATTACTAGACCGGATGTAATTTTCAGTTTTATACATATTTTATGTAACTTCACACTTTACTTCTTTCTTATACTTTAAGATTATTTAGGGTTACTGTCAAGAAGGTTTAGAATGATACAAAATCGCCATATTTTATAAACAGCTCTGAAAACATGAAACAAATAATTTTTCAAAATCTAATTTTAAGATAAACTTTATCCTAAAAAAAATTCACATAAATCATCACACATGTTACGTAGACCCCAAACTATCATTATTCATTTTATGAAAATAAAATCAGTAAACACATAAGATAGTCATTATTATAACGAGTTTTTTTTATAACTTTTACATTAATTTATTTTTTTTACCTTCTATTTGCAAGTTTTATGTTTCATTTACATAATTTATATTTTATTTTTACACTTAATTTTAATTTATAAATCTTTTGTTTTGTTTACTAATAATACACCAATTTACTACTTCTATATTAATTTATTTGTTTTATCTTCCATTTACAAATCTTATATTTCATTTGCCTAATTTATGTTTTATTTTACATTAATGTTGATTTATAAGTTTTATCTTATATTTGTAAGTTTTTGTTTTGTTTACCAATGATATACCAATTTAATATTATCATATTAATTTACTTATTCTACCTTCCATTTATAGGTCTTATGTTTCATTTACATAATTTCTGTTTTATTTTATACTTAATATTGATTTACAAGTTTTATGTTATATTCATTAGTTTTTATATTGTTTACCAATAATACACTAATTTACTAGTCTTATATTAATTTAGTTGTTTTACTCTCTATTTACAAGTCTTATATTTTATTTATACAATTTTATGTTTTATTTTATATTTAATGTTGATTTACAAGCCTTGTATTACATTTGTTAGTTTTTGTTTTGTTTACTATTAATACATCAATTTGTTATTCTTATGTTAATTTACTTTTCATTTACAAGTCTTATGTCTCATTTACATTTATATTTTGTTTCACTTATTGTTGATTAAAAACTTTTATGTTATATTTGTAAGTTTTTCTTTTATTTACCATTGATACACCAATTTGACACTCATATATTAATTTGCTTGTTTTACATTCCATTTACATCATTTATATTTTATTTTGCACTTAATATATATTGATTTATAAGTTGTGTGTTATATCTATAAGTTTTTGTTTTGTTTACCAATAATATATCAATTTAAAAATATTATATTGATTTACTTGTTTTAACTTCTATTTACAAGTCTTATGTTTCGCATTTACACAATTTATTTTTTATTTTGCACTTAATATTGATTTATAAGTTTTATGTTACATTTCTAAGTTTTTTGTTTTATTCACTAATGATACCAATTTATTGCTCATATGTTAATTTATTTGTTTGACCTTCTACTTACAACTCTTATTTTCTATTTACATAATTTATGTTTTATTTTATATTTAATGTTGATTTACAAATTTTATGTCAAATTTACATGTTCTATGTTTCATTTACATAATTCATGTTTAATTACGATATTGATGTCGTGATTTTAATTACAGCACCATAAAATAACCCAATTTAAAAATAGTGAATGAGTCATTCAAAATTTAGCCAATAAATAAATTAAAGCCTTTACACATAAATATTATAGACAACACAACTATTTTCTTTATTTTTTCCACAAATCAATATTGGGGACGTTGTCTTTTGTTTTGAAATATAATATCAATATTAAATTCATCCTTGTTAAAATTAAAAGTTAATTCCCATTTTTTTATTGTTTTAAATATAATAGAATTGAAAATTAAAAACTCCTTAAAAAATGTGAGTAAAGACCACAGAGTTCCAATTCCATACTTCATTAACAAAAAATTTCACCACTAAACTAATTGACAAAAAAAAAAAAGAATTAGGAGTTTGTTTTGTAAAACTATCTTTGAATAACTCCTTGGAAGAAAAAAAAAAGAGAAAAAGAATGTAAATGAAGGGAAAAAGAATAAAAATAAAACAATATTGAACATTGATGATCTTGAAATTGCTTGAATTTGACATAATATAAATTAAACTTTAATTCACACGTGTCAAATTATGTTTAATATATAAAAGACAATTGTAATATATAAAAAGAATTAGAATTCAATGATGAACTAAATTTTCTTTGAGCACCGAAACAACAGTTAGGATTTCTTTTTTCTTTTTATTTTTATTTTTTTCATTTCTCTTGCCTAACAATAACTGATTGAATGCTCAGGAAAAAATTAGAGCAGCACTCAATCTTTGTCCATATAAAAGTAAGCTAAACCCTTTTTAATTTGGTAAAAAAATAAACATCATTTTACAATATAATTTACTGATATTACAATGGGGAGTAGTCTAGATTAATACACTGAAAGCGTGCAGATCTGCTCGCGATTTGAGTGAACTCGGAGGTAATGAAAACAATATCATTGAAGACCATAAACAAGTAATGCTCCTACAGCACCGATACCAGCAATCAGACCAATAATTACGCCTATTGGAGGCAATCCGCTACCAATTGGTTTTCCAGTGTTCACATCATATCCTGCAAATCTCTTTTTGGGTGCTTGGCATTGCGGGCATACATATGTATCCGGCTGTAAATTTAAATATAAATAAGTCAGACTCAATTTTGCGAACATTTTGTTTATTCATCAAACAAAAGTGTAATGCAATACACATGGTGAATATTATTATTATTATTATTATTTTTATTTGCTGCTAAGAAAACAAAAGATTTTATATATATGACCATATGAAATATGTACAAGGATTGCTAGGACTACAAATCCACATGGTGAATATTATTAGTTCTTTACTTAAATTCTTTCAATTGTGACACAGTTCTAAGTTGTGTCTAAGCTTTGACTGGTTTCAACTTAAACCAATTTAAGCATGATAAAGCAGAGGCACTTGCCAGTTCATCGAAAGGTTTCTGTAAAAAGTATATGTATCCACAGTCAAGGCATATGTGTGTAGCTCTAGCCTGCAAAATGCTGCACTTTGTTAGAGGAAAGCATTGCAATTTACCAAAAATCCCAATTCATTTAAAACTTGCCTTTTGAGCCTCGGTTAACTTCCTACCAAAACGCGGAGGTGCTGGACGCTTTGGCAGTCGTTTGACATCTACATCTGCACCTCCTCTGCATGGATGCATATTTATAATTTATTGACATATCAATTAGCTATAGAAAACAAAACAATGAAACTATTTAGCTTCCGTTTCTAAGACCTCCATTTGCTTAATTATTCCTTTCATACTTTTTCCTCTTCAAAGGAAAATTTCCAATTTCATTGGTACAAACTATGTGTATAAGAATGGACCAAAATTACTTAACAACAAAGAAATCAACATAGTAATTTCTTTATAAGAAATTGAAAAACAAAAATCAGTCAGCTAAAGGGAAAATAAATCATGGGACCTCAATTTTGATACACAACTAGACCATTATTAATTAATAGACAAAAATTAGTAGAGCTAACAAGCAGTCCTCAAATTTCGCTCCCTTACATGGATATCCTATTTCAAGAGTTTTGCTTTTCCGCGTTAGCAACTCTTGATCCATCATTAGTTAGATGAGTCCCAATTTTACTTTCCTGGGTATATTAAAGAAAAAATACCAGTAACTTGTCTCATAGCTTGCATTTATAATTAGAAAGATTATAAAGAGACAGAGTTTCGACCAATAATCATATGGATTTTACCATTTACTGTTATCTTAACTTTTTTTGATTTCTTAAACAGGATCCCGGTAGTAGACAAGCATTTTCTTTGTTCAGCTACCATATTATTGGTGTCCATTGAACAGAGTTTAATGTGTGTACTCTTTCATGATCAACAGAGCTACTGACCCATTTTGAACAGCCGGGATATATATATAATCATATTTTCTGAATTCTTGCCACGAATCTCCAATCAGGTGTAAAACATAATATATGCTAACACAGAGGCGGAGCTAACAGTAACACATATAAATAAGAAGATGAAAATAAGAAAGGAAATTAACCTGTTGACAACAAAGTAGACAGAGTCTGGCTTTGCTTGAATAGCTGTTTTGGTGAATCCAAGCTTATCAGCAGGCCAGAGTTCATCACCAAAGAAGCTGCTTGTATAGAGAACTTGATCCCCAGACTTAAGACCAGCCTTTGCTGCATTCCCTCCCCCTTCTACGGCCTATTTATTACATAAATTATCATAAACAATATTAATTAACAACAAATATCAATTATTAAACCATAAATAAATAAACAAAGATGGGGCGGGGGTAAGGTAACTCACAGTGATGACAACGCCGCCACCTGGCTTTTGACCCAGAGTAAGGCCTAGTGGCTTATCAACTTCAACCTCAATAGTCTTTGAAGCCCCAGCAGTTCTTGCTGTGATCTTATTATTATCAAGGCTTCTAGTTGCATTCTTGGTCTTACTAACAGCCAAGAAAAGATCTGAGACACGCCTTTTAGATTCTTGAAGAGATAGACCTTGTAATGTGGTTTTCTAGAGATTAGAGAAGAAGAGGGAGGAGATAAAAGATTTAACATTTCAGTACTGTAAGTACAGTAACTACTAATAACTGGAAAGGCAAATGAATTGGGTCTAATTAGTTGTTAATACACAGAATTAATTCATACATAATAATATGATAACAGCAATACCTGGGTATGAGAACAAGAGAAGGCTCTTCTTCTTGGAGAAATTTTAATGGAAGCACCTGCAACTACTGATGAAGACATTTTTGAGTTTTTACACTTGAAGAAAATGTTGAGTAAAAGAAAGAGAGGGAATTAATTCGATAATCGATCGTTAGCCGAGTGTTGGTAGTAAAGCAATACATACCATAGAATATTAGAATTGAACTGAACTGAGTGGATGCAAAATGCTCTGACAGAGAGATAACATTTTAGTGGCAGGGGATGTTGGGACGTATCGGTACCAGGTCTGTGCGAAATGTGAATGCCTCGTGCTTGCGTTGCATCGCGCGTGTTAGACACATTAAGATCCGTTTCATCGTTTTCAATAGACTTAAAATTAATTTTAGAAAGTTAATTCTACTATTTAATAAATTATTTTAAAAATCAATTTTAATCAAAATAACTTCATCTTACTGTAAATTTTGAAAAGCGGAGGAAAAATATCTTCTTCAAAATTTAATTTTAAAATTTAATTTTATACTTAATCTAAATACATGTACGTCCTCATATATATTACAAAAATCTTATTATTATTGTATCATCATCATCATCATCATTATCATCATCAATTATATTAAAATAAAAAATAAAAATAATGAATATAGAATATTTATTTTAATTATTAATAATTATATATACACAATAAAAAAATATTTTATATACATATTTATAAAATACATAAAAAATAAAATTTATCCAATGCATACAATACTTTTAAAACTTATAATATTTTTTTAAAAAAAATTTACTAAGTGTTTAACTAATTTTTTACACAACTAATTATTTCTATAGTATAACAATTGGTAATTATTTTATGAACATACCCCAAGTCTAGAATAAAATAGGCGGGCTTCATCCTTGAATAATGATGAATAAAAGAAAAATAAAAATCGAGAATATTAATATATTGTTATTAATATGACACCGAAGCAATAAACTACACTATTGGCTATTGCTTAGTACAATCAGTTGGCTTGAAAGAAACCATTTGACTATCGAAGTCATATCCAATGAAGAGATCTGATTGGGCAAAGTTGCCAAATATACCAACATCACCATCTATGGGCTGCATTGCAAAACAAAAAACGCCTTCAACCGGTGGAGGAATAAAAGTGCTTGTATGAATTAACGGCACTTTGGCACCACCATCAAAATGCGCTGTTAATATGGGTGCAATCCCAGCCATTGATTGGGTTTTATAGCAGAGCTGTGATCCCAATCGTGGGTCTTGATAAGGTGTTAGCTTAATTGCATTTCTTACTTGTTCTTCCAATCGATTGTAAAAATCTTTAGGTAAAAGAGTTGGTGGCGCCCCTGTGTCGATGAACATGTTACCTTTGGAGATTGCTCCAGAGGAATTATAATAAGGAATCAACTTACTACTATTACTTAAATTCCCAACGCTGATTCCTTCCAACGTTACAAAATAATAAGTCTTGTCTTCTTTGGAAACCAAAGAAGTTGAAACCACGCCACCTCCTGAAACTTCACTTCCATTTCCAAAATACATCTTGCTTGTAATGCTTGGATCAGTATGGAATGGCACCAGACAATAAGAGAACTTGTTTGCACCAAGTTGAGATAAAATCTGTGAAGCAAGTGACAATCTCGTTCTTCCTAGCCCGACCAAACCCATTTCATTTTCATTAAAGACCCCAGTATTATTGTGCCCACAACCAAAAACAACATTATCGAAAAAATTATTAGAATTCCCAAAAGTAATTCTCTCTGTCGCAAGAACACCTTTGGTTAATGAACTATCTGCATAGCCATAGGTATAGTTGCAGAGTTGCTGAGAAGAACACGACACCGTATCTAGAAGATGACATTGTTCTGATTGACAAGAAAGCTCTTTGTATGATGACGAGCTTGCGGGATTATAAATGGGTTTCACTTGTTTGTAGCATTGTACACAAGGAAGACATTGAACCCACATAAGGTCGCTTCCTGTATCAACAATGCCATAAATGTCCAATAATGGTGGAGTACCAATGGAGAACTTCATCACATATTCACCATTAGCGGTTGATACATTTGATTGGACGACATTATTAGGGTAGAAATATGTAGCCGGGCTCATATTTAAACTATTGAGACGAGAGAGAGTACGTAGGAAAATATTATTATTGTAACGCTCAAAAGGAGTTTCATGAGGTTTGTACAAGGGAGAGTTTGGGGAGTCCCGATGGATCAAGTCAATACTAAAGCCTGTCCCTCTCCCACTATTGCTACTTTTGGCTGCTGCTATAGCTATAGCTAAATTTCGAAAAGGTGTTAAAAGGAAAATGATCATAAAAATAAGGACATTTGATTGAAAATGAACGCTTGCTGCTGCCATAGGTTCCACGTACGAACTAGAATAAGAGAAAGAGATGAGAGTTATATAACAAAACAGGCATAATTCAACATCTATATACATCACACATGCAATCCAATTAAAGGATGGATATGATCAGTTTTTAGAAAAGGTAGTAATACAACTCTATTTCTATCTTTTTCCTTAAGATCTGAGGTAATTAATTAATTACCATTAATTTCATATAGTCACTTGCCGAGTTTATTAGGAAGAAAATATGGCAATTTAAGAGAAATTATTTACAATTATGGAAGAAAATATGGCAATTTAAGAGAAATTATTTACAATTATGGAAGAAAATATTGTAATTTAAGAGAGTATCCACAACATTTAACATTGTAATTAAAGTATTCATTTAATGATAAATGAGTTTGACCAACATAATACGACCTTAATTACATTTAAAAGGTTAAATTTTGTCATGAATTTATTTTACCTTTATGTTTTATTTGTATCAAGGAAAATTCGGTGATGCCGTGATAAATATAAATTTTAAATTATACATAAAACTAATAAATGAAAGATAAAATAAATAAATTAATATAAGAGTGGTAAATTAATATTTTAAAATTGCAAATAAAACAAACATTTGTAAAAATAATATAAAAATTGTTAATCAACATTAAACTTTAATTTAAAAAATAATTTACTTATTTAATTTAGTTGAGCAAAGAAAAAAATTTCTCATCAATTGAAAACAATTGAAATAAGTTTTATCAAATTGGTTTAACCATAAGTTATGTATCCATGCTAGGACATTTATAAACTTTGTTTTCATTTTCTATCATAGTATTCGCTTACTATAAAAGATAATTAAGCAAAATTATTTTTCTAGATGTGGACCAAGCCGAAACAAAATAAAAATGAATTCTTATATTACTAGATATATATGAAATATCAATAAAATTGAATCCAAATTTTAGTTTTATATATATTTCATGTAGTTTCAAACTTTGCTTTTGACTTATATTAAAAGGTCATTGGGGCTTGCTGTCCAAGAGGTTTAGAAGGATGCAAAATCAGTTATTTTACAAACACTTTTGAAAATATATAAAAATAGTTTTCCAAAATTTGATTTTGAGAATAAGTTTAATTCTTAATAAAATTTTATATATGTTATCACATGTATTACATAAACTAAAAATTATCTATCCAATTAAGACATAAAAACCAATACATATATAAGGTAATCATTATTATATTGAGTTTTTACTTTATATTTGTGATGGTTGTCGAAACCAGCAAAAATAAATATTTACTCTAAATAAATTGTGTATAGTGATTGAGTAGGGTCATGCCTACAGAGATCTGTAATTATTTAAATGATTTTAAAATATAAAATGCAAAATGGGGGAATTGTTGACAATAATAAAAATCAAATTAAAATAACAAGAACGCAAATTAAAATTGTAATTCAAATTGGAGAAAGTTCTAGTTGAATGAATTAACTCAGCTTGATTTGACTACTGATCATTGATTCAAATATAAATTATTACTACTTATGAATAGACTGGTTATAGCTATTGAGACCCTCTAATAGCCAATCTCTCCTTAACTAGTCGATAGCTAAGGTACGACCGTTGCTTATTTCTCTAATCAATAGACAACCCTAGATACAATCATATGATTTAATCAATTGACAGCCTGGAAAATCAGAGAGACCCAAATCCTAATCAACAAATGCATACAATGGTTCATTTAAATTAGGTTGTTTATTCTCATAACACAATGCACTGCTATACTATTTGTCACAAACATTAAAATCTTCATACAATGAATCATTTAATTGACAATAGATTAAGTTGATAATTAAATAGTGGCCAATTATCTAATTAACAAATATAATCATAACAATAATTCAGAGAATAAACAAATACCTAGAAAGTAATAAAACAATTAAAGCATAAGAAAGATCTCACTGTAGTGATGAATCAAAGCTTCATTAACCTTTAACTAGAATAATAGGTTTAGTTCTTCATCGAGAGAAGAGAAAAATTTAGATCTAGAGTTTCTTTCTTTTCCAAAAATCTCTCCCTTTTCACAATAGATTCCTCTCTTAAATATTCTTTTCTCTCATCTCCTCTAGAGTTCTTTTTAAAATAAAATACTAATATCTAAAATATTATCTAAAATATTAAATTTGTAATTACAAAAATAACAAAAAATACAAAACACGTTAAACTAAAAACTACAGGTCCGTAGTTGACAGCACGCACCCACGCCTTATCAACAAAGTTCTTCTGAAGATCATAATTTCTCCAAGAAAACAATCATATTCAAATATCATCTTGTAGCTCAATTTTAGCACCAATCAATAGAATTGCATCTACAAAAATAAAACACAAGTAAATCACTATTATTAAGTGCAAAACATCGATATTAACGGAAGTAAACAATGCAAAACTAGTGCATAAATTGCACTTTAACAAATTGTAAGTCTTTATCTTTTTCAATTACTCTTATAATATTTACTTGGTGTATATTTCATTTACAAGTCCTCTATTTCATTTACATAATTTGTATGTTATTTTACACTTCATATTGATTTACAAATTTTATGTTACTACTTAAAATTATGTTATGTTTACCAATAATACATCATTTTACCACTCCTCTATTAATTTACTTATTTTATCTTCGATTTACAAGTCTTATGTTTTATTTACTTAATTTATATTTTATTTTACACTTAATGTTGATTTACAAGTTTTATATTATATATGTAAATTTGTGTTTTGTTTACCAATAGTATATTATTTTACCCTCCTATATTAATTTACTTATTTTACATTCTATTTATAGGTGTTATGTTTTGTTTACTTAATTTATATTTTATTTTACACTTAATATTAACTTACAAGTTTTTTTATATCAATAATTTTTTGTTTTATTTAGCAATGATTTATCAATTTATCATCCTTATGTTGATTTACTTATTTTACTTTTCATTTATAGGTCTTGTGTTCCATTTGCATCATTAATATTTTATTTTACTCTTAATATTGATTTACAAGTTTTATGTTATATATATATAAGTTTTTGTTTTATTTACCAATAATGCATCAATTTACCACTCTTATGTTGATACTTGTTTTACTTTCCATTTACAAGTCCTATATTTTATTTACTTAATTTACATTTTATTTTGCATTTAATATTAATATACTAGTTTTATGTTACATCTATATAAATTTTTGTTTTGCTTACCAGTATTACGCCAATTTACCATTGCTATGTTAATTTACTTGTTTTACCTTTCATTTATAAGTCTTATGTTTTATTTACTTTTATGTTTAGTTCTACAATTAATGTTGATTTACAAATTTTATATTAAATTTACATGTCTTATGTTTTATTTACATAATTTATGTTAAACTACGGTATTGATACTGTGATTTTAATTACGACATGATATAATGACTTGCCAACCAATATTATGATCATATTATATATTCACAGATCGAGAGTGAAAAAAGCTGAAAATAAATTTGGCACGAGTACAAGAATTAGGCTCTGTTTGCTATAGTTTTTCAAATAAAACTTATTTAAGCAGAAATTTTGTTAGTAGAGTTTTTATAAGTAGATCTTTCACTAATAAAATTTTAGTTGTTTGGTTAACAATCATAGCATTTATTAAAAATTATAAAATTATTTTATAGGCAAGTTTTTCAAAATCATGTTATGAAAGGAATGAAACAAAATTATCAAATAAATAAAGGATATTTTTGACATTTTAATAGTTTAAGAAACTTTTTCAATTTCTATTCCCAAAAATCCAAAATTTGAGTTTTTGTTAGAAGAGACAAAATAATTTTAAAGCTCTATTATAAGACAACCAAATATCAACAAAAAAATTGAAAAGAGTCTATGAGATTAAATAAACTCTTATGTCTATTAGATAAGTCATAACAAATAACCACTTATTTCCATATTTATTTATATTTCAAGGAGTGAATGGGGAATCTTTTACCTGATATTTAAATTTCTTCATTATTTCTTTAAAATTTTAGTGAAAAAAATAAAAACTTTTATAGGCTTTGTTGACGACACTATTCTTAGTTCCATAGAGTTGTTTTATTTTGATGTTTGTATGTTAATATTTATGTTGTGTAATAGCAAAAGACTTGGCAATTAAGCATTATGTTATATTGGTGTCATTAACTACGGTTATTATCTTTTCACTATGTCAAGTACTGTGAAATAACAAAACACAATATGAATTATTGAATAGTAACACTTTACTACATTAATTAAAAAAAACAATTTACTACATTTCCGTCACTTTTGCTAGTGGACTTATAAAATACTAGGGTGGCAATTTGGGTCAGAATTCATTTATTCGATTCGATTCGATGCAAATTAAATGACTTTGGGTTTGAAAAAGTTGATTCATATAAATGGGTGAATTTAATTCGATTCGATAATTAAACAATTCGAATATGGGTTTGAAGATATTGATTCAGTTATTCATTTAGGTTTTGTTTAATAAATAGGTTATAAACGAATCGAAGACCATCCATTCGTTTAAAATTCGTTTAATTAAATTATATATTTATACTTTATATGTATGAAAATTTTAATTTTTGAAGGCTAATATAGTAATTATAAATGATAATAAGTTTTATTTTGTAGGATGTTAAATTTATGATCTTTTATATTTTATTTTGCTTAATTTTTTTCTTCATAATAATTTTGTAAACAAATTCATATTCAATTTGATTCCCTATAGGATAAACGGATTGTAAATGGATCCAGATTCAATTCAATTTGTTTATAACTCTACTAAATGAATTAAAGAAATTGAATTGAATATGCATTTAATAAACGAATCGAATCTGAATCCTGAGATTTGAATTCGTTAGTAAACGAATAGAATCTGAATTAGTAGAATTTTGACTCAATTCATTTTATAATTTGATTTGAATACAATTCATTTATTCTTTTTACCGCTGCTATAAATATTAATTTTAGTTTTACTGAATAACTCCTAAAATAAAAAGAAAATAATACAAATCAATGCCATTGAATTTATAATTTTGCCCTACTCTTGGGATGAACCAAAGTATCATACCTGCTTAAATTTATAATAATAATAATTAAATAATGCTGCTTTACAATTGACTTACTGCTCGATCAACTATAAGTTAATGAAAATGTAGTAACCTTTTTTTAAAAAAAAAAGAGAAGTTAATATAATGAAGTGTTTGTTGGGAAAATATGCTCTTTAAAAGCATATGTGTTTATTTAATTGTAATAAATAATTTTTTCTGATTAATAAAATAAATGAGGTATTTTATTCAAATATCTTAATTGCATTAATATTTTGAGTAAAATCCATTTAATCATATTATATGTATTTATGTGATTATCATGTGAATTCACAGAAGACATAAATACAAGTTATCTTATGATTAAATAAATTATATTCGCAGTTGATAAATAAAGTAGGACACTTTATTTAGGTATAGACTGTAATAAATTCATTAAATGATTGTCTTAATCATGTATGAATTTATTGATATAGTAGGACTATATTGAACAGGATCACATATGAGTTTTAATTAACTTTGTAATAACTGTCAGACTTATTAAATCTCATAGGTATTGATTTTACTGTAATCTTAATCTTGAGTTAGTTATGATTTCATGATTGTAATTGTTATTCCATTTGAGTTACTAATGGGCACGACACACACTTGTAGTCAAGATTACCCGGTATCTTGGTGAAAGCAATTATGAGTATTGGAGTTATAGATTAACAATATAGAATTTGTACAACACATCTCTTGATGAATTTTCGGTACTTGATCATAGAATTCTCTGGCTAGAGTGTGTCGACATATATAGTATGTTGAAAATGATCATTAGATAAAACCAGTAAGTATCAAGGAATAAGATGTAATTAAATTGATTGGACAGTTGAGATATTGATTTAATTAATGATGTGGTACAAAGGATTGAACAGTAAAGAAATCAATGTGGCTTGAGACAAATTATTATTTGAATATTCAATTATGGAGGTCAGTTCCAATCTTATAGTAGAGTAGAGTTTGAATCAAATGATTAGGCTTATTTAATTACAGACTTAATTATTGTAGCCACTATTGTATGTTCCCAAATAATCCCCAGGTTAACTCATTTAATTGACTGCACTACTACTGGATTAATAAGTAAGATAACTAGCTATTTGGGTTAAAAGACTAAATATATCATTTAGTGGGAGGTTTCATTTAATATGCTTGTGTGTAAGAAGCCTTATATTATTTTACAAGGTGGGTCTCCTATAGAAAAAGCAAGTAACGTGACTTTTGATTTTTATTATTTGAAGCCTAGGGTTTTCATTAGATAGAGATATAAAAAAGTTTATTTTCTCCCAAAAAAGATAAGAGCCGCAATATACAGATCAGAGAAAGAATTTTTCTCTCTAAAATAGAGAGGAATTTTCTCATGCTAGTTGCTTTAGTGGTGATAAAGGTGCCCACACGTCAAGTGCAGATGAAACTTGAGTCATAGCTTGGAAGATTATTTGATAGCGGATCGTGATCTAACAGGAGTAGTGGTGATGGATTGTGACTTGAGAGCCTAAATCACTTCAGCTGAAAAAGTAAAGATTGTTCATCTTCTCAGCTTTTCAAGGTACGATTTTTAGATTACGAATTCCTATATATTGCATGAGATCGGTCCTAAAAGTTTTTATAAAAAATTTAAAAAACTGATTTTTCACCAATAGTGTTACCTTTCAATAATTCATGTAGTGGTTGGTTATTTTACAATACTTGCTATAGTGAAAGGACAACAACCTTAAGACTTAATTACAAATTTGTTCATTTGATGAAAATATAATTTTGCCTATAAGTCGCTAGTGTGACATCATAATTAGACTAATGGCCATGATGAAAATGTAGTAAACTATCATTTTTAAAAAAACTAATGTAGTGAAATGTTATTTTTTAATAATTCGTGTAGTAGCTTGTTATTTCAATAAAAACTTGATGTAGTGAAAGGATAAGATCCCTATTAACTAATTATGTTTAAGTTTTTTATTTTTCTTATTAAATAATTAATTATGCTTTAGTGTTTAGGTTGTTTCTGGTCATGCCATTGATGAACTAGAAAATTTTAAAACTTTTTGTTAAGGGATATCTCAATGGTGATTTGTCTGATTGATCAACAAAAGAGCTTCAAATGGGGATGGATCAGTGCAGAGCTTGAAAAAACAAAAAGAAAAATAACCATTAAAGGTGTTTTCAGCCAACACTCTAACTATCAAGTTAATGGATTATCAAATGGAGAATATTAGTTTTATAGAAACTTCAAAATTAGCTCTCAAAATGCATTGAAAAAGTGAAGACAAGCTTCCTTGTGATTTGTTAGACTATACATGATATAATAGAGTGCTCATGAGGGCATCGTGTGTTCTTTTTAGAAATGTTGTTGGCTATGATGGCACCTCCCCTCATCAGGTATGGGCTTTTAGTAATCCATAGTGAAATTCATATATGAAAGCTACTTCTAAGTTCAACACGTGGTGTGCTCTAGAATCGAGCTAGCAAAATAGGTCACCAGATTGTAATCATGTCATGTCAAATTTTTGTAAACCCAAACATCACTCATTTAATAATCATGTTAAAATATTGAGACTCAAATCTAAAATAGAAAATAAATGGGTTACCTAATAACCCACTCTATAAATATATATATATATATATATATAATATACATATATACATACCTACAACATATTACACATTTACCAATTATATATATGTAAAAATTTATATCGACATTATAAAATATACATGTATACCAATATTTTATACCTTTATACTATTGAAGTTATAAAATTATATAAAATTTTATAAATGAAACAATGTATATATGTTCATCCTTCCTAAAAAATACAAACAAAAAATATATCTAATATTTGAGTTTTGATGACAAAAGCTTATAAATTAAGTTAGAATAGAAAATATAATCATGTCAGTGATTGGGTAAATGGGCCAAGAACTTTAACTCTAACTCAACACGAAAAAAAAGTATCAACCCGAACCTGGCTCAGTCGATAATTGTGTCAAATTTGATGACCCATACTCACTGATTAGTGTCATGTTCGTGTTGGTAATTGGATTGTGCCAAATTTTACCAGCTCTACTCTATATGGAATAATTTTTATTGAATCTTGAGTCTATTCTTTGGGACTGCATATGCTGATCCATGAATGGTTCTTATGAGTAAGCTAACTAATTGACACTAAAAAATGTACATTTAATAAGGATAAAATTATTATTTTATCACTTGAAGTATTGATTAATGCGCTCATAACTCATAAATTATATGAATACTCCCCTAATAAATTTTTAAGTTAAATTAGTTCGCAATATATTAATTTTTATCTTGTAAATATTTTTTAGGAATAAAGATGGAACTAGAATTAAAAGCAGGAATAGAGAAAAACTGCTAGAGCGATTTGGAATGCATCATTTAGGAGATGTAGTTAATAAATATTTAAAAAATAATAAATAAAAAAATAAAATACAAAGAAAAAGAAAAAGAAAAAGGTTGAACAATCATGTGGTGATGGTCAGGAGGCCATTATGCCACCTGACCATCACACTCTGCAATGTACATATATATTATAAAATAAAATAAATAAAGAATGATGCATTCCTTATAAAAGGCAAGAAGATGTAGTAAGTTGGAGGGAGGGCAGTAGAAGGGCTGAAGTCGAGAGAGACGAGCGAGTGAAGTTGAGAAAATCTGTCTTTATTTCTTTCCTTATTTTCTGGTGTAATCAGTTTTCTTGTAATATATTTCAAAATTTTGTCACATTAAAAGAGTGCTTTATTTTCTTTGAATATGAGTGGCTAATTTTACGAAGCTGAAGTGAAGTATGAAGGTCAAGATTTCAAATTATTCAATTAATTACTTTCTCAAGTGAGTTTTAAGTTTATTTTATTCTTTTCTGGTTATTTTTATGTCATGTTAATTTATAAATTTCCTTAAATTTGTATGGTTTTTTGACATAATGTCGACACTTCAATATAGTTGTGGCACATTAGGTACTTGATTCTATATTTATCCATACACATAGTTAGTTAAGAATTAAATGATATAATAATTAACTGGTAAAAATAAGACAAAATATAAAGTGAGAGAGTATTAAAATTACAATTTGAATACTGAGAGTGGATCCCGTAACCTTAGCATATTTTTAGATTGATTCATATTAATTTAATTTCGATTCATATTAAAATTTTCTTACTTCAATAAATTGACTACTAGATTTTAAATTCCTTGTGGTTGGATCCTGAACTCACCAGGTTCTATTATAATTAAACATTTTTATACTTGGGAGTAATAACACTTTTGAGTCGTATCACCAATAAATTCAGGTGTACCAGGGATACCCAGATTTTTTTGGAGGCCTTATTACTTTCGCTGTAGTTCGCTATATGACATATGGCAAACCTTGAGCTTGGATATGGGACATTTTTTAATTCTTCATATGTTGAGGTGGCTAAAATGGCTTTCACACTATCTTTCCAATTTACCCTCAATTATTCAACTTCCTTCCTCATACTTGATAGGCCATTGTGGTCAATGAACCCATTTGCACATGCGCCACCCTTCTATCTGTTTGTTCAAATTTTTCGTCTAACATTTAGTTGACAAATAATGATCTTATTAAAGCAAGTGAGGAATACAGAAAATGTTAATTTTAAAGTTTATTTTAAAAAAAATGTAAGCTATATACTTGGGATTGGGTACCCACGAGAATCTTTCTCTATATTAAGGGATTTCCTCACTTGGCTCTTAAATGATTATATAAGAGATTAGGCAAGTATGGGAACCTTAACAATAAGTATGCATACAACCTGATTCCATCATTTGGTTCCTTATCAAGGTTGTAGATATATGATATTGTCTTCTATTTGGTTCAATCATCTTAGAGTATCTTATGATGTCTTATAGTAATTCTAATTACCATTTGTACATTTAATCTGTTTAGTCTAATTTTCCTGTAATTGAACTTTGTTTGATTGTTGGTCTTTACTTATTTTTGTACCATTTCCTTGTGTTATTATTGTTGATGGTTAAATTTAGGATCGACAAGATACTACCACATGTCAAAAGACATGAAGACGCTAAGAAAGACACATTAAATTGACCGGACACTCGAAACCTAAGCCCTAAAGTTCTTGAAGGGATTATTAGAGAAAAGGATTAGAAAGTCAAAGAGTAAAGGGAATAAAATAATGAAGAGACAAAATAGACTGACCGTAGATATCTTAGGTTTTAGAAGTTATCACTTTCTCTCTAAGGTCAGCTTTTCTTATCTTTATTGTGACCATAAAGTGACATCATAGAGACTCCACTATATTTCCTCCAACTCACTCAAAGACCCAATGAGATTTATCCAGCTCAGCATATAATCTTTCTCTAAAAAGCCAAGTGATCATCTACTCTATGAAAAGGTTGTGGGCATAGCAATTGGTCATAAGAGATAGTTAGGTGTAAACTGAACAGGAAACTTAGGGAGCACTTAAATTCTCTTAAGGCACTAAAGAACCATTGAAAATATGCCATAAGAAAAGGAACCAAAGGGTTTTTGGTCAAAGAAAATCATCCATTCAAAAGGATCCACGTGTTCTAACGAGGAGAAAAAGAAAATGGCATTATGATTTAAACTATAACTAAAGATACTAAATTTTCCCTACTTGAAAAGTGAACAAACTAATAAATTTCTGCCACATGTCTACTCCGACAAAAAAATGTCGTTTAAGGTGCTCCATATAAAACGTCAAGTTTAAATGTAAGGCATTCTAACTTCACGCTCTTTCAATTATTTGGTCTTTAACTGTAGGACTTCCTGATGGAATTGCCTTTGTTTTTTAGCAGTGTTCAGACTTAACCATTGGAATATCATCATCGACATCCATCGTGCCACCCTTTAACACTCTTTTCTTTCTTATGAATCAATGTGTCATGTTCATCCTAAGAGTCCTCAACTCCATCTCTTCTATATCTAGTTCCCCAAACATTGTCCATTTAGTTTTTCATGATTGTATTAAAGGCTAATCCATTAATGTTTTAGTCTATCCTATGCTACCAAGAAAAGGTTAAAGCAATTATATATAAAGAAATTCGATTTATTTCAAGGTATTTTTTTTAAAGGTTATTAGTCAATCTCTATTACAATTACTACTGCTCATATTCTACAATGGTTATTTTTATTAAATATTCTTCATAAAAATGGTATACTTTGTCAATTCTTTTGCCAATGGGAGATCTAAACATAAACATATCTTAGAAACAAGTTCTATATGCTTATTTCTTCCTCATATCTTGAATGTTTCTGAGATAAAGTAGAACTAACTGTATTCTATAATGTTAACTATGTTCCCTCTTCAATCATTGACAATAAAAACTACATAGGTCTTTACCTAATTGTGATATTCTCAAAGTCTTTGATTGTGTCCACTTTGTTACTCTACAACCTCATGAATGTACAAATATGGAACCTTAAGCCTATTTTAATTTTTTCAATATAATTATTTAATTTACATAAGTTATTATTAATTTATTTGCATTTATTCTATAATTTCTTTAAAAAAATAGCAAAATTGCTACAATTTGGTGTAAAACATTATTCAATTTTTGGCTTCATTCATACTATTGGGATGTATTAGACATATGCCAGGCTTAAGGATTAGGTTTGCCCTAGAAAGATTAATTCTAGAAGGACTAGTTAAATATCTTTTTTGGGCCTATATTAAAAATAGGTCTGCAAGTTATTTTGCTACATAAACCTATTTCTTATATTCAAACTCCTATTCCTGTTAGAAGAAGGAGACCATAAATGAATTTACAAAGGCTAGGGTTGAAAATCTATATAAAAGTGAGAAGAATCAAGCTTTAACATTAAAAATTAGTCCAAGAGATGGGAGATCGCAAGGAATATAAGAGAGAGCTTTTTTTTAAAGAGAAGACCAGGTAACTAAATTACTGATACCCCCAAAAAACTCTGAAAAAAAACTAGCCGTTGAGAATGCTCTCAACCGAAAACTCTCTCGACAAGAACAACCCCCCTCCCCTTGAGGATGATAGATCGATGTTGTGAAAATTTTAATATACTCGCAAGTGCACGAATCTAGAAATAGAATAGTGGTAACGAGGTCGATCCCACATGGATTGTTATAAATTAAAAAGTCTAATTTAAATCTAAAATTAATATCAATTTTAACCTAGTTGACCAAATTGAGTTTCTAAGAAAATTAAACAAATTAAACTAAGGAAGCAATTAAAATAAAGGAGAATTCAATAAGATAAAAATTACCAAGGTTTCAGAATCCACCACTATTCAACTAATAATTATCTAATTATTAATTAATCCCCAATTTTAGAGTGACAACTCGAAATCAATCTATGTCATCTCATGGATATAACAATCAAGCCCAAGTAATTAAATCTAATGTAGGTTCTTTTCTGCTAATAATATGACATCTAAGCATCCCATGTAAACATATTGAATAACAAAGAGTCAAAGTTTTCCTAAGCACTCTATGTAAACAATTTAATGAAAGACATAAAATCAAAGATAATCATGTATAAACGTTATAGATCCAAACATAGAATTAATTGAATATTAATCCTAACAATCAATAATGCATGACAGAATTGATGAAAAGATTTTAATAACATCCAATTAAACATGTGAAATAAAAACCATAATCATCAAAGAACATATATAGGGAATTAATTAAATAAAAAGAGATAATTATTTCATTGAATAGGGTTTCATCTTTAACCTCAGTATAAGAAAATTAGCTAGACATACTTGAATTGGGAGCAACACAAGAAATAAAATCAGCCATAGAAGCCGAATTGCTGCTGCTACCGAATACTTTCTCCCAACCTTGCGTCTGCACCCTTTTGTTTCTATCCAGCGGCTCCTTCTCTCCAAAAGCCAAAAGCTTGCTTTTATATTACTCTTTAAAATGGGCCTCGCCGGCCTTGTTATTTCCTTAAGCCAAAAGGCTTGTCCTTTTAATTTTCTTTGCTCTCACTCACGTGCTCACCAATTAAGCTTGCACTAGGATTCCTTTTTCCACTTGTGAAAGCCAAGTGTGGGTCCATTGCTTTCCAAATATTACAATGCCATGCACGTCCAGGTCACTTGAAAAATTGAAATTCTTTTTTAGTGCAAATTACTCTTTACTTCACATGCTATAAACTCTTAATTGTGTCACGACTTTGATTGATGCTTTCCCAAACTTGTTATTCTTTATGCACTTTTTGTTTTCCAATCTCCAATTAATTCCCTATGCAATAAAATAATTCAATTAATTAAAAATAATAAATAAATGTAACTAGCAATTATTTAATTAAAGGTAAAATATGTATATAAATTATACTTATCAATCGACTAAGAAAACCAAATTCAGAGCACAAGCGGAGGATGGAGATAACCCATCTATGCTATTATTTCGAGATAAGCTAATGGAACAACAAAGGGGGATGATTGATGCTGAAATTAGTAGAGAATATTTCATGGGGAGGGAAAAGGATATCGACATCGAAAAGGAGGATGTGGTCATTGAATGGGGAGGCTATTTACCTTCGATTTCTTTTTCACAAAAAGTCCATGAGCAACTCATAAAACCATGGCAATCCACTATGGTGGTGAAACTCCATGGTCGCATGATTGGCTATAAAGCGCTTTGCTCACGGCTGGAAATTTTGTGGCCTAATATTGGAGGATACTCTGTTATAGACTTGGACAATGGCTATTTTCTGGTTAAGTTCATAAAGGAAGGCGATGCTGACTTTGTTCTTACTCAAGGCCATGGCTTGTTGCGGGACATTACCTGACTGTTCAGCTATAGTCGCCTTATTTCGATAGCTCGAATGAAAAGATTGATAAAATCACGGCATGGATAAGGCTTCCAGGTATGCCTCTACACTATTACCATAAAAAAATCATTAGAATGTTGGGACATGTCATTGGAAAGGTTATCAAAATTGATTATAATATGGAATTGGCGATGAGAGGGAAGTTTGCCCGTATTGCAGTTGAAGTATCCCTTGGAAGTCCTTTAATCTCTCAATTTTTACTGAATGGAAGAATCCAAAGGATTGAATATAAAGCACTTCCAACAATATGCTTTGGATGTGGAAAGTATGGACATATATCTTCCTCATGCCTGGATATTTTGAGTTTGGAAACTAGAGGGGAAAAGACAAATGATATGGCTCCAGGTGAAACTACCAACAATAAGTCAGAGGTCTCGACGGTGGTAGTTAATCCGGACAATCCAAAATTTAGCCCTTGGATGATCGTGGCTAGGAGAGGAAATTATAAAGGAAATAAGGGAAGAACAGATGTAAAAGAGCCTCATCAAAACAGCTTTGGGAAACAGAGGACATGTTCCAGATTCGGTGTCTTACATCAGGAAAGTGGATTAGACCATGATGCTGGGGTGAGTTCAAACGAGACTACCACCATGGACAACCACAAGAAGACCGTTGATCCGACCAAAGACAAGGACAGGATGATATCACGTGACTCTAAAGGACCCACCCAAACGAAGCTGTATGGGAGCAAAGGAAAACCCGTGACAAGAAATAAGAAGGCTGACACACCTGAACACACTACACCCACACCATTATATGAAATACACACTAGACCCCCTCCCCCCTCCTCACACAAGTGATCCTAGCTCATCAAATAAACACAACCTCGAGTCCATGGAAAAAAATATCTCAAGGAACAAATCCAAGTTATCTAGAACCCATCATCTTGAACCAACTTTAATCCCAACGTCTGTGGATCCTAAATATCATTCAGCAATTATTTTCAAAAACAAGTTTGAAAATGAGAAATTTCAGGCACCCCTGTCGATCCCTCCCAAACCAAACCCAAATGAGGAGCCTCATGATAGAGGAGATAGAGACATGGAAAAAGTGGGGGAGGGCTCATCATACAATGAGTATATGGAGGAATCAAATGAGGACGATTCTGAGACCTCGGAAGAGTCTCAATTTTTTGTTGAGGCGGATAATATAGATGTTAATCAACAAGGCTTTGAGCCTTTGGAGTAAGCCGATCATTCTCTTTCGATTTTTTTATAATGAATCTGTCTTTTTTGTTTTGGAACTGCCGGGGGGCGGCCTCGCAGTCATTTATATGAATTTTCAAGATGTTTACTCAAAATTATAAACCTCAACTTGTGGCTCTTTGTGAACCTCAAATTAGTGGAGTGAAAGCGGATGACTTTATTCGTTACAGTGGGTATGATCATTGCCATCGAGTGGAGGCGACTGGCTTCTCAGGTGGAATTTGGCTTCTATGGAAAGCGGGATTAGATGTCACCATCCTTATTAACCATAAGCAATATATTCACCTCCAAGTGTCAGATACAAGAGGGTTAATTACTTGGTTAACAACGATTTATGCTAGCCTAGTTCATTTTCTCTGAAACTCTCTTTGGAACGAACTAAATTATTTGGTTGAGACTATTCAAGATCCATGGATGCTAGCAGGTGACTTCAATGCCATTCTTTCAATCTCAGAGAGCAAAGGAAGCACTAATAACCGTAGCCAGCCTTGTAAAAAATTTCAAGAGTGGTTCCACAAACACGACATCTGTGACCTCCATTATACGGGACCAAATTTTACTTGGAAAAGGGGATCTTTTTATAAACGCTTGGATAGAGCCATTTGCAATGATAGGTGGTTCAACACTTTTAACAAGGCGCGAGTCTTTCATTTACGAAGATTGGGGTCTGACCATCGGCCTATCCTCCTTAGCTTGAATAATGAGAGTACTGGAAACAGAGGGTTGAAACCATTTAGATTCCTTACTTCTTGGCTTAGTGATAAGCGGTTTTCGGATTTTTTTTCTTAGGTGTAGAAGAATGATGTGGATTATAATGTTTCGGTAAAGGAGTTTACAGGAAAAATTGACCATTGGAACAAGAATGAGTTTGGAAATATTTTTAAGCGAAAAAAGAAAATCTTAACTAGATTAAATGGAATCCAAAAAGCTCTGGAGAGTCACCATTCGGATAATCTGTTAAAGCTGGAGACTCAGCTCAGCAAGGAGCTCTACGACATCCTTAATCAAGAAGAACTTTTGTGGCTTCAGAAATCTCGATGCGATTGGATTCAGTTTGGAGACAGAAAGACTTCTTTTTTCCACCAGAAGACAATGACGAGGAGAAGACATAATCAAATTGTCTGGATGAAAGATGATAGGGGCTAGTGGATTTCAGACGAGGATGACCTTAAGGCTCATGCTATTAATTTTTTCACCAAGTTATACACGACTGATAATAATTCTATTAATAGCTATTATACTCCTAATGGTTTTCCTTGCATTGATATAGGGAGGAACCATGGCATGGAAAAACCTGTGGATGACGAGGAAATTCGTGACACTATTTTTAGCATGAAACTGTTAAAGGCACCGGAAAGTGATGGCTTGCACGCAATTTTTTACTAAGCTCAATGGGAGGTAGTGGGCAAGTCGGTTTGCAAGCAAATCAAAGCTGTTTTCAATGAAAAGACAGTGCTTGAAGACTTTTTGAAGATTTTAATCGTTCTTATTCCCAAAATTGACAATCCAACTAGTTTAAATTCTTTCCGGCTAATTAGTCCTTGCACAATTATGTACAAAACGATCACTAAGATAATAACTAATAGATTAAAAACTTTTCTCCCTGATCTTGTAGGTCCGCATCAAACCAGTTTTGTTCTAGGGAGGCACATCACCGAAAACATTATTATCGCCCAGGAGGTCATTCACAGTATGAGATGAAAGACGGGTAAACGAGGCTTCATGGCCATCAAAGTAGACTTGGAAAAAGCTTATGACAGATTAAGCTGGGAGTTTATCAAGGAGACTTTGGCTTTTGTGGGTCTTCCTATAAATTTTATTCGAATCATAATGGAGTGCATCACATCCGGCTCCATGCAAATTCTTTGGAATGGCAAGCTGACCGAATCCTTCAAGACTTCTAGAGGGATTCGACAGGGGGATCCAATCTCTTCTTACATTTTTATGCTTTGTATTGAAAGACTTAGCCATATCATTAATCGAGAAGTGTAGCAGGAACGATGGAAACCCATAAGGCTGTCCCGGAATGGTATATCCCTCACCCATCTTTTCTTCGGTGATGACTTTCTTCTCCTTGCAGAAGCCTCCTCTGATCAGGCGAAGGTGGTGATCAAAGCTTTAAAGAATTTCTGCAACATGTCAGGGGAAAAAGTTAGCACAGAAAAAACTTAATTGTATTTCTAAAAAAATGTGGCACCAGCTGTGTCAAAGAAAGTTAGTGAGCTAAGTGGTTTTTCAACCTCCAAAAACTTGGGGAAGTACCTGGGTATGCCGCTTTTTCATGGGTAGGTGACCAATAAAACCTATCAAGAGGTCTTAGATCGTGTAGACAAACGGCTCTCAGGATGGAATGCGAAGCACCTCTCCTTTGCTGAAAGGCTGACCCTTACTCAAGTAGTAATCCAAGCCTTGCCAATTTACTCTATGCAAACTACAATGATTCCGTGAGGCACTCAAGAAAAAATCAATCACATTTCTCACCGATTTATATGGAGTGGGAATAGCGAGAGGAACAACATGGCCATGGCTAGCTGGGAAAGAATATGTCAACCTAAAATGGTAGGCGGGCTTGGCTTAAAAAATCTTTGCCACATCAATGAGGCGCTTTTGATGAAGATTGGGTGGAATATTATTGTGTCTCCTACTAGCCTGTGGATGAAAGTGTTATGCTCTAAATACGGTATTAAGAATGATAACCTTCCCACAGAGCTACCTACAAAATACGGTTCTTATATGTGGCGTGCAGTGGGTACAATTTGGCATAAAGTCTTGCAAGGGATTTGTTGGCAAGTTGGAGATGGGTCAAAGGTTCATTTTTGGAAAGATTGTTGGGTTATGCAAAATGTCATGTTGAAGGATTATGATGTGATGCCGGTGCCGAGTAATATGCTGGAAAACTCAATTAAGGAGTATGTGAACGATCATGGGCATTGGAATTGAGTTGCTTTCAGCAATTATCTTCCTCACAGCTTAGTGCTTGCTAATACTGCCATTATGCCACCTTGTGTCGAGGGGGGTATGGACCGCATATTTTGGGGCTTCTCGACTAAGGGTAATTTTATAGTGAAATCAGCTTACCAAAATATTTCAAGCAGAGCCTCCAGACATATTGGACCAAGATAGGAACTTATTTGGAGCTAGAAAGGGCCACAAAGTGTTAAAACCTTCCTGTGGTTGGCTATTCAAAACAAGTTAAAGACCAAAGCTGAGCTTGCTATAAGACATATTTTGGCAAAAAATCAATGTGAGAGATGCAAAGTTTGCGTGGAAGACTCTCTTCATGCCCTTAGAGATTGTGTGGCAGCCAAACATATTTGGTTAGATATAGTCCCGTGTAGCTTACGAGGAATTTTTTTCTCTTTAAACTTAGAGGATTGGATTCTTACTAATCTAAAGCTGAACTGTTGTGATTGTAATGGAGTGGACTAGGCGGTAATTTTTGGCACAACAATTTGGCATTTGTGGTTTTGGAGGAACCAAGCTCTGTTTAAGAATGTGCAGAGGAGCAATCAAAACATCACTTTAGATATTATGACCAGAGCTGAAAATTCCCATAAAACCATGATGGCTTTGATCAAGCCTGGAGCTTCAAAAATGGTTAAATACTTTGGATGGAAACCACCCCCTGAGAATGTATTCAAATTGAATACTGATAGGGCCTGCAAAAAGATGAACATGGCAGCTGCAGGTGGTTTGATAAGAGATGCCAATGGGAATTGGATTGCTGGATTCTGTGTGAATATTGGAACTAGTTCGGTTACCAATGCTGAACTTTGGGGTTTATTCTATGGTCTTGACCTGGCTTGGAAGTTGGGAATTCGGTCTTTGTTGGTTGAAGTTGACAACAAGTGCATCATTGATCTACTTGCAGACACGAACAATAGCCCGAATAATTTTTCTTCAGTGATTCAAAGTATCAGAAGGCTTATCAATAGAGAATGGCATGTGTGCATTAGCCATATTTACCGTGAAGCAAACTTTGCAGCGAATTTTCTTACAAATTTAGCAATAAGGCAACCTCTTGGCTTCCATTTCCTTCACAACCCTCCTAATGGTGTTGTTAATTGCTTATTTCACGACATGTATGGGAATGCTTTCCCACGTTTTGTGTCGGTTTAGCCTTGTTTGGCTCCCTTTTATATCAAAAAAAAAAAGAAGACTAGGCTGCTTTAGCAATATTCCAATAAATAAAATAATAACATACACGTGCCTTTAATTATTGAGAAGCAAAAAACTACATGCTTTTTAAATGGAATCTATCAGCTTTTCAATAACCTCTTTATCAACTTGCTCATCAGCTTGTTTAAGTCGATGGTTATATAAAGTATAAATGTTGATAGTTGCCTCATTTTATCAATATGAAATGGGAGAGCAAAACTAGAGAGAAGAAAAGAAAGAAACCAAAAGAAAGATAAGAGAAAAAAGAAGAGAAAAAGAAAAGAAAAGAGAATAAACCAAAAGAGGAAGGAATAAATTAAAGAAGATAAGAAAAGTGTGAAGCTGGGAGTGAAAAACAAATAGTAAGAGAAGCTATAGTAAATTGAATTGGGTAATTAGTTCTACAACCAATCAATTATAGTAGTTAATAGATTTATGAAATTTGAGTAGTTATATTTTAGCTTTTATTATCAGTTCTTATATCAACTCCGATAGTTTATTATTAAACTTCGTGTTTTTAAGGAAAAAAAAAAGTACTTAGGAATCCTAAGAAGTATCAACAAATTCAAGAGTGAACCAAGATCTATATGTAGATTACTATTGTTATTGTTAAGTATTTCATGAAGCATTTTTGTTTCATTGAATGTTTCAATAATGTGATGTCATTACATGTGTACATATTATATGATTTATGATTTCATGAGATGTGATTGCAAATCACTAGATTTATACTCTTTCTATTAGTTTTGGCCTAGAAAGATTAGATTCTAGAAGGACCAATTAAATATCTTATTTGGGCCTATATTAAAAATAGGCCTGCAAGTTATTTTGCTACATAGAACTATTTCTTATAGTCAAACTCCTATTCCTATTAGAAGAAAGAGGCCATATATGAATTTACAAAGGCTAGGGTTGAAAACCTATATAAAAGTGAGAAGAATCAAGCTTTAACATTAAAAATTAGTCCAAGAGATGGGAGATCGCAAGGAATTTTTTTAAAAAGAAGACAAGACTGCTTTACCTATATCTAATTAATAAGCTAATAAGGTACACGTGCCTTCAGTTATTGAGAAGAAAAAACCTCTTTACCAACTTCCTCATTAGTTTGTTTAATTTGATGGCTATATAAAGTATAAATGTTGATAGCTGCTTCATTTTATCAATATGAGAATGGAGAGCAAAACTAGAGAGAAGAAAAGAAAGAAACTAAAAGAAAGATAAGAGAAAAAAGAAGCGAAAAAGAAAAGAAAAGAGAATAAGTCAAGAGAGGAAGGAATAAATTAAAGAAGAAAAGAAAAGTGAGAAGCTGAGAGTGAAAAACAAATAACAAGGGAAGCTATAGTAAATTGAATTAGGTAGTTAGTTTTATATCCAGTGAATTAATAGGTAACAAATTTATGAAATTTGAGTAGTTATATTTCAAATTCTATTATAAGTTCTTATATGAATCCTGACAGTTTATTATTAACTTGTTATTTTTAAGGGGGGAAAAAATTTCCCAGGAATCCTAAGAAGCATCAACAAATTCGAGAGTGAACCAAGATTTGTATGTGGATTATTATTATTATTGTTAAGTATTTCATAAAGCATTCCAATTTCATTGAATGTTTCAATGATGTGATATGATTACATGTGTGAATATTATATGATTTATGATGTCATGAGATCTGATTGTAAATCACTAGATTTATACCCTTCCCGTTAGTTATTGTGTGTATGTATATTGATAGTTGGTTTTTTCTACCCATGCAATGATGTTAATTCTGCTGGGTATGACCGCCATTTTCTCAGTTTTGCTAGTATGAGAGTTATTTTTCCCAAATACTATTTGGCATAGTTTTTCATGTATGTTATTTATGATTTTATGTTTGCTCATATATTATGTTCAATGAGAAGTTTACGTCATATGATTATATATAAGTATTATTTTATTTATATATAAATTATATCCACTCACTTATATGCAAGCTCACTATTTTCTTAATTATCACATTTTTCCCAGATTTCTATAGGATTTTGTGTAGTTCAATTTATGCTAATTTGAGGTTGGGCCATAACATGCATAGCCACATGTTTTGCATTATTAGCATGTTTATATTACATGTATGTGTTGGAAATCAATGTATGTTTATAAATATATATATAGTGAAATGACAAGCTGCATATTTATAGATGGTTTTAGATAAAACATGGTGCCTCTTTATATTTTTATAATAGAGGCCTGAGGCCAATTCTATATATTCATGGATTAATTTATTTTTTAAGCTTTTCACATTATGAAACAGGTAATACAATTGTTTTCCTACAATTTACCTAGATCCAAAAGAGGGGCCGAGGCTGGTTGTGTCATTTCTCTTGTCCTTTACTAGTTTTCTTTAATAAATTTGATGTTCAATATTTTAGACATATGTGAGTAAACTTTTTGTTGGTTAATAATTTCAAAACCCTAACATGGATTTTTAATTAATAATTTTTTTAGAATTTCTTCATTTTCTCTAAAAGAAATTATATTTACTTGATTTTACTATCAATAATTGCTATCTTGTTTGTTTAGGTGTGCAACTAGATGAACTTAATAATGACTTGATTGCAATTTATGACTTTTGATCAGTAATTGTCAAATAACTAAATGAAAATGGCAGTTTGTGATTAAGATTTGATTCATGTAGAATATAATGAAATATAAATAAATAAATTTTGTGTATTTGCTTCTTGATTCAACCTATCTTTCTTGATTTTAATGGTTTCATTAAATTGAATCTGGAGAGCTTTTTTTGGATTATTTCATGGAAGAAGATTAAGTACAGGACTTGCTTTACTTAATAGTTAATTAAGAAAAGATGAGGATAATTGAGCTTGTAATTATTTTAGGGTTTTTTTTAAAATATAATGAAAGATATTCTCAATATTGACTTATCTAATATTTAATGGTGCAAAATGATTCCTTAATGATAATTCTTATCATGCGTTAGAACTTCATAAATTGTGATCTAAAATTTTAAAATTTTTGCTTCAATTTTTCTAGTTTATTTAACAAAGTAAATTAACTTCAAACCCCCCTAAATTTTATGTGCATGTTCATTAGTGTGTCCTTATTATATCTGGAAAGTTTAGTTAATTTCGTTAAGTCTAGATAGAGTTTTAAATTCAGTTTTTGTTTATGATCAATTTTGTGCATTTTGTGTTAATAGTCAATGAGGAGCAATCTTCTGCGAAAATGACCTTGCTACTATACCTAATAATGATAACATAAGAATTTAAATGATATGCTTCTTAACATATCATTTTATACTTTTCTAAGATGTAAGATTAAATAAAAGGTTATTGGTTATAGAATTCCATCTCAAATCACCTTGATATATTTCGTCATTTCGTCATTTAGGAAAACGAAATGTTCTTGTTGTATAACGAACTCAATTTTGCTTAGTCAACATGTCATACAATCTTTGTAATTTGAATCGACTTCTCAGCTAAAGTGTTAAAGTAGCACATGAATGAAGCCAAATATGACTTGTTAAATTGAAAGCAGCCAACTATTTGCTTTATTAAGTCTCAGGCATGCTTCACCTAAATGTTTCACCTGCTTAATTGAATCGATGCATGCATGTGTGCGTGTGTGACAGATTGAAGCAACTCTCATCATTCTCCCAATTAAACCAAAACAAAGCAATTGAAAGAGAAAAAGAAATTAAAGAAAAGGGAAAAACGAAAAGAAGAAAAGAAAAAAAGAAAGAAAGAAAAGAGAGGTCGAGAGTGGGGTAGAAAAAAATTAAAAACGTTAGGCAAATTAAAGTTGGATATTTAGAAATATATCTGGTGGATTAGTGACTAATAGATTTATGAAATTTAAACATTTATGATTTAGTTTAAGTTATGCATATTAGTTTTTATATCAATTCTTTTTAGAAGAAATCCAAGTACTTAAGAATCCACAAGAACCCAAAGTGAAGTTGGATCTGTGAGTGGATTCCTATTATTATTATGTATTTCATGAAGCATTTATGTTCGATTATATAATTCAGTATCATTTTATGATTATATGTATGCATATTATATGATTGATTGAGTCATGAGATATGATTGATAGTCACCAAATGTATCTTTCTTGTTAGGTACTTTGTGTATATGTTTTGAGATTTAGATTACTCTATCTGTGCGCAGATGTTAATTCAATTGGGTATGAGAGGTTTTTCCTCTACTCTACCCTTGCAATGATGATCCCAATTAGTGTTGTAGTTATTTCCCCTGAGTACTATTTGGTTCAGTTTTATTATGTATGTACGTACAATTTAATGTTTGCTATGCACTATGTACAGTGTGGAGTTATGTTATATGATTATGTATAAGCACTATTTTATTTTTATATAAAAATTATGTTCATTCATTGAGCTACAAGCTTAATATTTTCCTATTTACCATTATGCAATTTACTTTTTAATTAATTGAAGTTAGGTCATGACATGCATTGCTACATGACATTGCATTTTGAGCACATTTATGTTGATATGTATTTATTTAACATGTATATGAATGTATAGTGAGATCTGAAATGTGCATGTTCTGAATATGTTTTTGGATGAGACCCGGAGCCTCTTTATATGTTTATAAAGGAGCCCTGAGGCCAATTTCATATATGTTCATTGATTAAGTCATGTTATGAACTTTATAAATAAACATGAAATAAGTAATATAGTGACTATTGCATAATTCTCCTCAAATCACAATTGAAGATTCGGGCTTTGTGTTGAAGATTGACAATCGACAGCATCAAAGATGTACATGTCATCTACGATTAGTAAGTGCAATCATGTGCCTATCACATGTGTAAATAAAACATAATAGATCGAAATGACACAAGCTTACTGTCATTTTGGGAATCCTTTAAATTTCACATGTTTGGCACATGAGATAAGCATTGTTGTTAGATATGGCAAGAAACCACTTGGGCAAGTAAGAGACCTTGAAACTGACTTTATAAAGGTTGATCGATCACCTAACTTTACAAAGGTCATTGAAGGGAGAAATAGAGAGTTGTAAAAAAAAATAGAATTTTATTATTGTATTTCTAGAATTGTTAATGTAACATTTTAGCTTCATTTATTGATATAGTGAAAGTAGGTGGCTTTATTTTTTAATGGATGTAGGCACCAGAATCAGGTGCTAAACAACTTAAATTCACTATGTTTTGCTCTATGGTTTTTTTATTTGTTCATTTTTATTTTTAATTCTTTGTTCTTGTCTCTTACTTGGGATCATGTTGACTTCTTGGGGAGATCAAATATGATCTATTAACGGTTTGAATAATGACAATGGGTATCAGAGCTTGGTACAGGCTTAAGATCTAAGCATTGCATCTAAGGTAGGTTTCCTGGTGGAAATTATTTCAACATGTGGAAGGTTAAGATGCTAGGTTTACGGGTTACTCAAGGCTTGGATGAAGCCATTGACAATTTGGAACCAAAAAGGATGGAAAAGAACTCGCTTTATAAAAAAAAGGCAAGAAGTACAATCACCTTGAGCCTTAGTTATTCTTTGCTCAGCCAATTATTGCTGCTCTGTGGGCCAAGCTTCGCAGCCTTTACAAGAAGAAGTCATTTACAAACAGGCTATACATCAAGAAAAAGATGTATACTTTGAGGATGGTTGAAGGCACACCATTTGAAGAGCATATTGATAAGTTTAACAAGGTTGTTGATATTCTTGAAACAATTGATGTTAATATGGATAGTAAGGATAAAGCTCTAATCATTACAAGAAAAATGACCTTCAATAATACTTATCTCGTGATGTTTTATTAAAAAATATCAGTAAATACTAACATATGGGCCAATTTCTATATTTAACAGACAAATATCACTGATTACTAACACTGTAGTGTCTGTAAAGTAAGAGGCCATTGACACAAAATGTATTAGCTAAAAAAAAACTATTATTGTTCCATTTAGAACTCGAATCGAGACCAAAGGAAACTGTTTTTAATTTAATTAGTTAGTGCACTAAGGAATCAGTAAAAGAAAAAAATTAATCAAAATCTTCAAATTAATTTAGCAGGTTTGACCGAAAATTTTTAGCTGGTTTGATTGTTATATTTTAGTTTATTTTATTTTTTAAAAGAAGAAATACGTTCCACTTATAATAACAAAAATAAAAAATACACCACTTTAATTTATCCCTAACCTAATCGACGAAGCTTCTTTTATTCTTTTATGTGTCCGCGCGTTACTGCTTCTCTTCCCTTTCAAACAGTTTTGTAACTCATAATTGTGCTGAAATCATAAATTTTCAATGTAACAGGCTTGAGTTCAAAAAACCATTATAAATTGAATTCTTATTCGATTTTCTTGAAACTAGTTTCAAAAGATTCCTTTAGAGGTCAAGTATAACATAAAAAAATTGATTTAATTGCAATTTGTATTAAATATTACAAATTTCATAATAAACCTCTCTTAGCATTAATCTACGCAAGATCTTCCGTAATAAAAGATCATAAGCAATAAGCTTACGTACCTAATTTGAAGTAATAATCAAAACTCATAAAATAGACTAAAAATTGTTGGAAATATGAGTTAATATTACTTCTTTAAATTCCAAAACCAGTCGAAACAATAATTTCAGCATAAGCATAGAACTCCATGAATAGTAGTTGTTGGTTTCATGTCATTGTTTATAGATACTATTCATCCAATACTATTCACGGTACTTTTCACTTAGCAAAAACAATAGATTCGTTAAGGCGTGCATGAAGCATTGCTTTTAAGACTAATTTCTACTCTTCTAAGAAGATTTCTCGATGCAAAAAAGACACAAATAATGTGAATTGATCTCTAAGATTCAATGACACTATTATTGTAATGTTGCACTCCAAGCATATTAGTTGAAAACAACAAAAGGAAAATCGATAAAGAAAATATGAGATAGAAGGAAGGGTAATTTGTTCTTTTTTAAAGGCTTTTGTATGTCTCATTTATCTAGAGAAATTCTATAATCCTTTTGCTAGTATAATTTGAATTGGACACCATTTTGTTTATTTAATTTGAATTAGTCATTCATATGTCTCATAATTTAATTCAACTTAAATAATCTAAATTGCATCTCGATTTGATTTATTTAACTCTAATTCTTAATTAAATCAAACACAATGCTAATTTTAAATCAAATATAAAGTGATTGCTCTCACTTTCCTCTAATGTGGGACATTAGTATTTTGGAATACCAATAAAACTCCAACATCTTGTAATATACAAATGAAACTGGCAACAAAAACTTGAAATCGTAAGCACTAAACATGAAATCAACTCCATCAAAGATGAAATTGTTGTTTATTTGGAACTGATCAACATTAACGTGCAATAATTATTAGTTTACTTGAAACATTTGATCATTGACTTGAAACCGATTTAATGGATACTTGAAACAAGATCATTAAATATGCAACAAAAATAATTAAAGATGGAATTAATTCTATCAAGAAACATGAGACTATTAACATGTAGCAATAGTAGTTATTCATGAAACTAACACCATTAATTTGAATCTATATAATTTGTACATGAAACTAAAACCAATGCACCAAGTTCAAACTCGACCGTAGCTCGCTTCTTTTTTGGTGTGAAGTGATGTCAGACCAAAAATATTCAGTAAGTATTTGCTTTCCCTGGAAAGGAGATGATCCAGCCGCACCGGATGTTGGACTGCGAACATTAAACATGAAACTAATGGTAACTTGAAATTACTTACCATCAAACAAGAGAATATTAGTCATTGAACATGAAACCTCTTAGAGCACACTTGAGTTGTTTTGAAAAATTAACCATTAATCTTGAATAGTCAACCATTAAACATGAAACCAATGCAACCTAAAAGTTTGTGCAATAAATATGAAACATAAGATTATAAACTTGCAATCATATAAATCATGGAAATCATAATATAATAAATATGAAACACTTACTATTAATCTTGATGTAAGAACCATTAAACATAAAACTAATGCTAAAAAAATACTACTATAAACATGAAATTTATGATCATAAACCTACAATAATATAATTAATTATATTAAAGTATAATGATTATGAAAGCAATCCCATCAAACCTAAAATTACTATCATTCAATATGAAACTAAATTTTTATTATTATATTATTTTATATTCTTTTTATTTGAGATAAGTGTTCATTTGTTCATTTTTTCTGTTTTCACAAAGTACTAATGAGCTAAATGCTTTATGCCCTAAATAATTGATGCCTTTTCGCCCTGCTATAGGTGATGCTCTTGCCTTTCTGAGCAATCTTTACACTTTCTTTATAAGGAAGACGTAAGTGCTGTATGAATGATGTATGCCGATAACAAGTTTGGTTTGTGGTCTCTTTCAAGAGTATAAGCAGTTATCTTTTGCTTTGTCTAAAACCTGAAAACTGTAGAACCAACCATTAGGCAGCACTTAGATCAAAGTTGTTTTGTCGTAATCTTCTAATTCATTACAGATCTAACTTGGGAAGGGGTCCTGAATTTATTTTGTGAATTTTGGGTTTTGCTATATTTGTTTTGAGACAATTTAGTTCTAAAGATCCTATGCTTTTATCGGAAAGCTTATCCGTTTGGAATTGTATAGAACATTTTTGTGATCGTTTAGGAGTTCTTTTTTTTTTTTTTTTTGTGAAATTGCTCAATTCTTTGTATATCCCTTCTTTTTAGTTTGAGGTTCTTGGTTTCCTAAAGAAAATAATTTTGTAATTCTTCCTATTAAAGGTATTCAACCTTTTTGCCTTCCATTCTCCTTCAGACTTATTTTCGCCTATCAAATTGTATTAGTTCTTCATAACCAAACACCCTTGACTGCCACATAATACCAATTCTGCAGTCCCTGTTAATCATCTTCTTCCTTCAGCTTGGGCATGAAATTTACATGCTACCTAGAATTCTAGAGCTTTGTGATAGTTTAATTTGGATGCTGTGCGATTTTTCACCATCTTCAATCAATAGGGTTCTTGGAGTAAACCATGAGGTCGTATCTTGCCTCTTTCAATCCTGCTTCAAGTAATTAAGCTGTCTACCCCCCCCCCCCCCCCCCCCACCACCACACCAAAAAAAAATAAAATTTGCTGGATCTGCACAACAGCCCCTGGTACGTCATTTTCAGCAATTTTAGTATCATATCCTGGCTATAGTCTTTTAGCATTATCTTGCTTCTCTATGACTTTTTGTTTATTAATCTTAGGCTATGAGTCTGTCATCCAGAAAACACACTAATGCAAGCCTCTATTTAACTTTTGAAACAGTGTGTCCTAAAGATATTTGCTTAAGTTTGTATTTGGATACAATTCTGACATCCAACATTATCTTAACACACAGCTGGCTTTGCAGAACTGTTTGTCTTGGTTCCCAATTTTTGAACTGAATTACTTGGAGGCAACGTATGGTTTTTGTCTTTCTGTTTTTGGGTTATTTCTTTCTGACATATTCTATGTTCTCATACATGATTTAACTTGTATTAGGGACTTAGTGGTCAGCCACATTCAGGACCTGATATTGGTGGATTTGCTGGAAATGCAACACCTAGACTTTTTGGACGGTGGATGGGTATAGGTGCCATGTTTCCTTTTTAGCCGTGGGCACTCAGAAACCGACACTATTGACCATGAGCCTCGGTCTTTTGGGAAAGAGGTTTTGTTCTGCTTTAGCATTGTTATTATAACCTTTTTCTGTTTCAAACTTGAATGAGTGGATTCTTGTAAGTACTTCAAGTTACGGAGAATGAAATTGATTTCCCATTATTGATCACCGAAAAGGCACCATTATATGTTAAAAGGCTAATTATAACTGAAAGAACACTTTAGAAACATTCCTTTTATATTTTGAAAACAAATCAACCGCCTCTCTTAAGCACAATAAAAAGTTGCAAATCATATGAGCTTGTGATATGGATGAAGAAAAATCTTGAAATGTTAGATTTAAGTACATAACTCTTGTGACCCACTACTTTGAAGATTATTGCCAGCAAGTGTGCTTAGCAGTAGACCGTCTGGCATGATTCCATTTCTCAACATACTGTCATACAACTGCATAGCTTTAGTTGGTCTTCCAGCCTTGCAGTAACCACGAATCAAGATTGCATAAGTGACCACATCGGGCAATAAATGATTGTCTAGAGCACCATGAAAAGCACACGATGCTTCCTCCATAAGTCCTCTTTTGCAAAGACCATCAATGAGGATGCTGTAACTTACAATATTTGGAGAGAGATTGTTTTCACACATCTCTTCATAAACCTCAAAGGCACTTTTCATATTTTGAGATTTGAAATAACCGTCAATTAAACAACTATAAATGACCACATTGGGCTTGGGACCCTTTTCCAACATTTTGGAGAACATCATAATGGCATCATCCATTCTGCCTTCTTTACAAAAAGCATCAATCAATATGGTAAAAGTAATGAAATTGGGTTTCAACTGTACACATGTCAGCTTTTCAAATAACTGAACAGCCTCATCTAACCTATTCAATGAGCAGTAGCCACAAATTATTGTATTGTATGTTATAATATCAGGTTCTAGACCTCTATCAGTTAGTTGACCGAAGAGTTTCAAGGCTGCATCTAAATTGCATTCTTTTATAAGCATATTAAGAAGAACATTATATATAGCAATATCAGGAGCTACTCCATTTCTTTCCATAAGTTTAAACATCTGCAACCCAACGCTGACATTTTTTCCCTTGAAGAGCCCATGAATGATAGCAGAATATGCAATGACATCTGGTATTAAACCCCTCTTCAGCATTTGGAAAAATAACAAAATTGCCGAACTCAAGCTCCCTTGACCAGTAATCCCTCTAATAAGCACAGTGTGGGTAATTACATCCGGTTTTATGTTGTACATACCCATTAACATGAACAACTTCACAGTATCGGTTGCACGCTTTAATCTACAGCAACCATCCATCAAGGTGTTGAAAATCAATAAATTGGGAATCAAAGGCATCCTTACAGACTGAAAGAAAAATCTAAGGGCATCACCCATCAACCCTTGTTTGCAAAGACCATTTATTAACAAGCTGCAAACAACTGCATCAGGTTTAAGACCCCTCTTTATCATATTATCATACAAAGAGAAGCCATCTCTCAATTTTCCTGATTTGCAAAAGCCATCAATCAGACTGCTGTAAGTTAGGAGAGATGGCTCTAGCCCTCGAATCAGAACCTGACCAAATAACCCACAAGCCTCGACAAGCCTACCCTGCTGAAACAATCCCTTTATAAGTATACTATAACTAATCACATTTGGCAAAAACCCTTCATTCAACATTCTATCATATGTCTGCACAGCCCTCCCAACATTCTATCATATGTCTGCTGACACAGTTGTGAGTCCATTTGAGAAACTGAATGGCAGGAGTGGGGTTATTGGTTTTGATGAGGTTGGCTAAAAGGGCATTAGCTTGGTTGAATTGTAAATCTGAGATATGGGTTTTTGATTCTGAGCAGTAACACTTGTTAATAGAACGCAAAACAGTTAGAAGGTTTTTGAATTTGAGCAGTACCTTTGAAGAAGAGCAAGGCCAAGAAGAGAGCATGTCGGAGAGCTGGTGAGTGATAGCTTGTCTGCTTCCCCCGCGCGTTGTTGGGAAGATTTAATTACACGATGGCGCGGTGCTGGCTGGGTGTTTTATTTATACTTTCTTTTTCTATTCTATTAGGGTAATTTTCGGATAATTCCGTAATGTTTACTAAAAGTCAACTTAACTGGCGGTTTATTAAAATTAACCAATTAAATTCCTCATTTTTACACAGAAGTAACCTATTAAAATTATAAAATTAATGTCTAATTCTAGTTATTGATTTATTTTTCTTCATGTTTCCTCTCCCCATTCTTTTTCTCAATTTACTCAACAAATCGACATAAGTTATTGTCTAGTGAATTTAGTCGCCACACCTAAAATTCTTACTGTCTTTTTTAACAGTTTCAATGATTATGTATTTTGTTTGGTTTTATTTCTTTCTTTTGGTAGATTTGCATCTGTAATATTAAATTGATTAGATTTCTGACGTGTTTACATTTCCAAATTGTATGGTAACTGGTAAGGAGTTTTCCGGTTCGATTGTTCGGCGAGTGATCGTCAAGCAGCGTATCCGAGTCTCTGGTTTGTGAATGGAAAGGATAGCGACACGCCAATCTCGACTCGCACGCGCCCTTTATACACTCCCACTTATCAATGTGTTCACGGTCAACAGATAGTCAAACTTGAGGTTCACTCTCTGCGGACATTGCATTTTCTTAATTTCTTTAGTAATGCTTGTCTTTTTTTTTTTTTTCAAGCTAAATTAATTTGATGGCTTTTGGTTCGGATTTTAGTTTCCTGCACTGGGGAAGTTAGTGGTCAGCTAGAGCGGACGGGAAAGACAGTGAGTTACTGTCTATTTTTTATTTTTTAAATATGATGTGCTGTGAGCCCTTATTTACTTGTTCAACTACAATGTGGTGATCTTTTTGCCTGTAGATTTTTACATGGAACACGGACTCGTGGGGCTATGGTACTGGAACAACGTCTTTGTGTCAGTCGCATCCTTGGGTGCTTGCTGTTCTTCCGAATGGAGAGGCATTGGGGGTTCTTGCTGATACAACACATCGATGTGCGGTGTGGCTTTCTTGTGAACTTAAACTTGTTTAAGTATTACTGCTGGGGTTTTTTTTCTTGTGAGGTTAAATGTTTGAATTGTAATGTTGTTTAGTTTTAACATGGCATGGAAAGTCATGATGTCTTGCTTTTGAGTTGTTTTTTGGTCCATTGTGTGCTTGTTTTGTGTTTCGAATCTCATTAATTAAAGGGTAAATATTATTCAACTCTTTGACTCTTGGCCTAAAACAAAGCAGCTTTAAGGTCTTTTTCCCAGTCTTCACACGTGGCCATGGTTGGACTAAAGCGAATATACTTCAGATTTCTCTCAAAACTAGCCTATAGTGACTCTCGTATTTGCTCCTAATTTCCAAAGCTTACTTTTGTTCTTTCTGCTGTATTTTATTTCTCAGATTGATTAATTGGTTTTTTTCAGCATTCTATTGTTTGTCAGTTGAGGAAATTGATGGATGGTAATGGGGAGTTAAATGAGAAACATGAAAAAAGTGTGGAGCTGCTTGATTTCAGACTAAAACTCCAGGAGCTTCATTGTATTTACCCTTTAATTAAGTAGGCGCCAAAATGAGAGAGGGAGTGGGGTTGGGGTGGGGTTGTTGAATGCTTATTGAGTAAAAAGTTAACTTATTATGAACTTTTGTGGTAATCCACATTGATCTATCCTAACAGTCCTCTGTATTTATTCTCCTGCAGATTGATCTGAGGAAAGAATCAACAATACAGTTCATTGCTCCATCCTCATATCCTGTTATTACGTTTGGTCCTTTCACTTCTCCTACTGCTGTTCTGGTTTCTCTTTCTCATGCAGTTGGTAATCTCCTAGACCAAGCTTTCTCTTCTTCAAGTGCTCCATGTCCTTGTCAAGTTTTTATGATGTCAAGATAACTTTCTCTGTCACAGTTTGCTCTTTCATGATTTTCATGTTGAATCAGGGAACATCATACATATAGTATGTTCCTTTGTTTTTTGTGGTTTAAAGGATATCTATTTTTCTTTCAACTCTTCCTTGAGTGATGCATGAGTTGAATTCTGTGTTTTGTTGAGGTGTTTAGATATTTATATTTTGCTCTAAAAGCTTCTCTGCTAATACAATAATAAGAGTAATCCTAATAAAATAAAAGCAATCCTTCTTTAATCAAGCTTAATGGATGGAGTGACTAAAAGTGTATTTTGTATCATTTTAAAAAACAGTTCTCAAACCTACTTATGAAAATGACAGTTGATGTTCTTCAAATGATGTTTACTTGATCAAAGAATGCTTTTGGTTGTGACGGCTATAATTTTTTTCAAAAAATAAAATTGGAGAACGTATTTGGTATTCTTGAAAATGAGATTTTTATATTATTCTTAATGTTATTATTTATCTTTTGGAGTTAATTCATTTTCATAATTCCAAAATTCTAGCTATAATTTCATTTTTTGTTGTACAAATTGGTTTCTAGAAAACACCACTCCTAGTAAAATTATACTTTTTGTTTTTGGAAACATAAAATCTATTTGAGAAACAGAACCAAACTCCCATTAATATACTTTCATGACTTATAATGATCTGTTATGACCTTGTTTCATCGTTTGAGTCCCTGAATTATAACATAATCAAGCTCCCATAATATAATTTCATGACCTATAATGATCTGTTATGAGCTTTTTTCATTGTTTGAGTCCATGAATTATCATTGATGAAATAGATAGAGGCCTCCAGTTAAACAGAGCAATGATGGAAATAATGAATAGTTCTGGAATTTTGCTTACTTGTCCATCTTCATTTCTTCACAGGAGCTGCATTGTAGCAGTTATGCTAGTGTTTCAAGAGCTTCCTGGGTCTTTTTATTTTTAATGTGTCATCTTCACAATTTTTTTTAAAATTTATTCTTCTTTAAAGAAAAGAAATTTCTAATTGTATTTACATTTATGGGTTTACAAAAGTGAAAAAGCTGTCCACAAGAACAATAACATATGGCTTCAGCTCATACTTTGTAATTGTTGATTTTTCTTACTAGGGACCGTGTTTATGCCACCAAATGGTCCTTAGGTTACCACCAATGTCGCTGGAGCTATTATTCTGATAAGAGAGTTCGTGAGGTTGGTTCTTTCTCTTTTTCCCAATGAATTTTTCTTCCTGATTTGCTTCTTTTTTGGAAGAACAACAAAATTCTGAAAAATTGTTATTCCTAAAGTTATGATCACCATTGTGCTTTCTATATCTTCTATTATACATTTTATTTTGTATATTCAGATTTGCAGGACATTTCGTGAGAATGGTATACCGTGTGATGTTATGTGGATGGATATCGACTACATGGATGGATTTCGTTGTTTCACTTTTGACAAGGCATGTTCTTTCTTAATGATATTTCTGGATGATGTGTCTATTGCACCATTAATTTATTATAACTTAAAATTAAATCAACATTCATTAAAGCAGTAAAAACCAAATATCGACCCAGAGAAGGAGTTTCATTAGTTCGTTTAGACTTCCAAAAATTGATTAAGTAGAGTAGTTGCTAGATCTTCAGTTTCATTTCAATGCGCTCGAGATGCAGTAATATTAACAATATCTGAAACTAATTCCTCTCATGAAAGTTAGTATATAAAGAAAAAAAAAAAATGGTCCCTTTGTTGATTTGCTGGCCTAAGATCTGCTAGGACAAAAACTTCGTTATGGACAACCTTTTTGAACTTAACAATATCCACACTATGTTTTTTTGTTATAAGGACACGTCACCTGGTAAGGCGTTGCTATTATATAGCTGTATAATACCCATTATGTGAGAACACTATAATCATTGACATGGGGAGTGAATTATATTGATTTCTTTTAGGAGTGTTTCCCAGATCCAAAATCTTTGGCCACGGATCTCCACCTTAATGGTTTCAAAGCAATCTGGATGCTTGATCCGGGAATTAAACATGAAGATGGGTATTTTGTGTATGATAGCGGCTCTAAAATTGATGTCTGGATTCGGAAAGCAGATGGGACGCCTTTTATTGGTACTTCTCTTTATTTGATGACGCTGATTCTTTAAATTAATTTTTTGAGGTGTAAGTCACCAATGTCCTTATTTCAGGGGAGGTGTGGCCTGGGCCTTGTGTTTTCCCTGTTTATACACAATCAAAAGTTCATTCCTGGTGGGCCTCTTTAGTTAAGGATTTCATTTATAATCGAGTTGATGGTATATGGAATGATATGAACGAGCCAGCTGTCTTTAAGGTTATTCTTAAATTTATTCCTATGCATGCGCATTCTCTTTTATTTGTATGTGGTCTTACTATTTTCTTTCTTTCTTTCTTTCAGTCTGTAACAAAGACAATGCCTGAGAGCAACATCCACAGAGGGGATGATGAAATTGGAGGTTGTCAAAATCACTCGTACTATCACAACGTATAATTTTTCAACCCTAATCTGGTGGCTTTCTTCTTACATGCAATCTCTTTTGCTATTAGTTTGTACGTGCCTAGATCTCTTTGGTTATGCTATTTTGCCCGCAATGTAGTGCCAACCCATGTGTGATTGGTTATTCCCATGATGGCCGTTATTAACATGGGCTGCCAAACTTAGGTTTATGGCATGCTAATGGCAAGATCAACATATGAAGGCATGAAGTTAGCTGATAAAGATAAGTGTCCTTTTGTTCTCACCAGAGCTGGAGTTATTGGTAGTCAAAGATATGCTGCCACATGGACAGGAGATAACGTTTCAAATTGGGAGCACCTTCATATGAGTATATCCATGGTACTGCAATTGGTAAGTGTTCAGTTGTTCATTTTTTCTGTTTTCACAAAGTACAAATGAGCTAAACGCTTTATGGCCTAAATAATTTATGCCTTTTTCCCCTGTAGGTGATGCTTTTGTCTCTCTGAGCAATCTTTACACTTTCTTTATAAGGAAGACTTAAGTGCTGTATGAACGATGTATGTGGATAAGAAGTTGGTTTGTGGTCTCTTTCAAGAGTATTAATAGTTATCTTTTGCTTTGTCTAAAACCTGAAAACTGTGGAACCAACCATTAGGCAGCATCTTAGATCAACGTTGTTTGGTCTTAATCTTCTAATTCATCATAGATCTAACTTGGGAAGGGGTCCTGAATTTATTTTGTGAATTTTGGGTTTGCTTTATTTGTTTTGATACAATTTAGTCCTAAAGATCCTATGCTTTTATCGGAAAGCTTATCAGTTTAGAATTGGCTACAACATTTTTGTGATCTTATAGGAGTTCTTTTTTTGTGAACTCACTTAATTCTTTGTATATCCCTTCTTTTTAGTATAAGTTTCTTTGTTTCCCAAAAGAAATTTATTTTCTCATTCTTCTTATTAAAGGTATTCAACTTTTTTGCCTTCGATCTTTCTTTAGACTTTTTATTTTCACCTATCAAATTATACTAGTTCTTCATAACCAAATACCCTTGACTGCCTCACTATACCAATTCCGCAGTCCCTGTTAATCATCTTTTTCCTTCAGCTAGGGCATGAAATTTATATGCTACCTAGAATTCTAGAGCTTTGTGATGGTTTTATTTGGATGATGAGCGATCTTTCATCATCTTCAATCAATAGGGTTCTTGGAGTAAACCATGAGCTCGTATTTTCCCTCTTTCAATCCTGCTTCCAGTAATTAAGCTGCATCTCCTTTTCCTTCCCCCCACCAAAAAAAATTTAAAAAAAAAAACACTTTGCTGGATCTGCACAACACTTCCTGATACGTCGCTTTCATCAATTTTAGTATCATATCAATGCAGGCCTACAGTAATTATTTGTGCCTGGCTATAGTCTTTTAGCATTATCTTGCTTCTCTATGACTTTTTGTTTATTAATCTTTGGCTATGAGTCTGTCATCCAGAAAACATACTAATGCAAGCCTTTGTTTAACTTTGAAACAATTTGTCCTAAAGATATTTGCTCAAGTTTGTATTTGGATACAATTCTGACATCTGACATTATCTTAACACACAGCTGGCTTTGCAGAACTATTTGTCTTGGTTCCCAATTTTTGAACTGAATTACTTGGTGGCAACATTTTTTTTTCTTTTTTTTTTGGGTTATTTCTTTCTGACATCTTCTACGTTCTCATAAATGATTTAATTTGTATTAGGGACTTAGTGGTCAGCCACTTTCAGGACCTGATGTTGGTGGATTTGGTGGAAATGCAACACCTAGACTTTTTGGACGGTGGATGGGTATAGGTGCCATGTTTCCTTTTTGCCGCGGGCACTCTGAAACCGACACTATTGACCATGAGCCTTGGTCTTTTGGGGAAGAGGTTTTGTTCTGCTCTAGTGTTGTTATTATAACCTTTTTCTGTTTGAAACTTGAATGAGTGGATTCTTGTAAGCACTACAGGTTATATAGAATGAAATTGCTTTCCTATTATTGATGACTGAAAAGGCCCAATTATATGTTAAAAGGCTAATTATGACTGAAAGAACACTTTAGAAACATTCCTTTTATATTTGGAAAACAAATCAGTTGCCTCTCTTAAGCACAATAAAAAGTTACAAATCATATGAGAGCTTGTGGTATGTATGAAGAAAAATCTTGAAATGTCAGATTTTATGAAATGTTCTATTTCTGGGCAATGGGGTAGACTGCAGATGGGCAGCAAAAATATTTAAGCAGGATGATACTGACTAACTAAATGAAAACCGATTTAATCTGCTTTCTTTACTTATTCAGTACTACCTTAATTTATTTAGAGCTTAGTCGATCTTACTGTTTCCTGTGAATATGCATGCTTGATCAAAGTACATAAACTAAACATTGACTAGTCAAAATATCTCACTAATTGTGGTGACAACCCCGGTGTAGTACCTTGCATAAACTTTAAGTTATATCTACTTCATGTCCTCAAGAAGAATGATGTCAAGGCACAACCAAGAGGTTGTTTGATCAAACTATATGCTATGTCCATTGAGTTAGATCTGAGGAGATCTATGGTAAACCTGATAGGTGAAGGACCCAACAATAGAATTGAACTACTTACACACCTCCTATAATGCAAGGCATGTGAACTAAACGCAACAAAGAACAAAATGCACAGTTTTGTTGATGTGCTTTTGCATGTCAACCAAAAGAAAAACACCACGAATCTTAATAACTGCAAAAAAACTTTTTTTAATGACAATGAGAGGATTCGAACAATAGATTACTTGGTCAAACTTAAACTGATGGCTAAAAGCCAGTAATTGCATTTAATTTCTATCAATTTTTTTACATTAAACAAGTGAGATTTACCACCTACTCTTAACATTTACTTTAATTTTTGTTCCTGGTGACAATTGGTTGTGTTTGGGTTTATTTGATGTCAACTTGAGTATCTAAAAGTAATGTGAGTTCTATTTCTTAGTGTGAAGAAGTTTGTCGGCTGGCCTTGAAGAGGCGCTATCGCCTTCTACCTCATATATATACACTCTATTTTATACAGCTCATACAACTGGCACTCTTGTGGCAAGTCCTACCTTTTTCGCTGGTATGTCCTTGTGTGAGTGTATTGGTTTTGTTCCTTGTGGAGCATTATGAAATGTTTAACTTTTTATACAGGCTTTAAAACAAATGTAAATTGCTTGTGCAGATCCTGAAGATGTCACCTTGAGGAAACTTGAAAATTCATTTCTATTGGGTCCGGTTTTAGTTTGTGCAAGGTTCTTATTCTCTTCCTTAGACATGACATGCTTGATGACAGTAGAATAGTGTATATGCCTTAGTTTCCCATTTTCATCTTGGTTTTATGCCTTAATCTCCTTCTCATCTACTCAACCATGATTATTGAATTTTACATGTGATTTGATTTTCCTGCTGATAGCATGGTTTTCTTCATTCTAAATATTACATGAATGTAAACCAACCACTGGCCAACCCTAGTGTGAATATAACTTGAACATAGACCTGCTGTCCCACCCTGAGTGATTTTACCAATTAAACCAAATGTTTGAATTTAATATTTGTGCCCTTTTTTTGTGCACAACGATATTTAGTTTTTTAAAAATTGTTGAAATATTAACACCTTTCCATACAAAAGAATGCAATCTCTCAATATAATTGTGGGGGGATGCTTTTGAAGATATAGCCTGGTCTCTCATGTCTCACTTGTCGTATCAAGTTAACTATCCAAAGCAACAGATTGCCAATTGCACGATTTTAGTGACAGATTCTTTATGCAACAATGTTCAATAGCTTCTTTCCTTTTTCTGAGAATTATCCTTCTCTGAGAGAGTTATATACTTATCTTATTCAAATTGTTTACTTTCGTGTAGTCATTTCTGTTCTTGATTTGATGTCATTGTTCTAAAACAACTTCTTTTTTAATTTATTGAATATATCTTTCTAGTTTGTTATCAAAGAAAAAGATATTGTATCACCAAGATATTTTCTTTTGTGTAGTGGGGAAATTAAGAAAATCAAATAAAAAATAAATAAATAGGAAAATGTCACATTATTATTTACATTCCTGATTTTGTTTTTGTGTTGAACCCTTTTAAATTTCTTTGAACTGTTGGATTCTCTTGATGTCATTCTTCTCATGGATTGTTAAGAGTGGGGTTAAGTTGTAGGACCTTGTATTTTGCTTCTCGTCATGCATATACTAACATCCATATTTCTTCTTAATTAGCACATTGCCTGATCAGAGGTCAGATAAGTTGCAGCATGCACTACCCAAGGGAATTTGGCAAAGTTTTGATTTTGAAGTTCACATCCGGTATCTGTTCCTGGACGTGTATCTGTATCCATTAAAGTCATGTCTGTTTTCCCCCTTTTTTAAATGAATTTTGATGTTTTCCCCCTTTTGCTCTTTTTGTAATATACCAGGATTTACCCTCGTTATATTTGCGAGGTGGATCAATTTTACCTTTAGGTCCTCCACATCAGCATATTGGTGAATCTAAGCCATCTGATTACTTAACACTTCTGGTGGCTTTAGATGAGAATGGTAATTTTGATACATTAAATTTTTGTAGAACAACTTGAAATTTGAAGCTAATAATTTCATAAAATGTTTATCATCCGATGTAGTTCATATTCTACAGCATTCTATTTGCCTGCAGATTTTTCTGGTTTGATTTTTTGCCTACAAGATTGCAATCCTATGTGATGGTTTAAGCTGCCTACAATTTTTATTACTATAATTTGAAGGATTTGACTGGGAAAATAGTAGGTTTGATGCTTTTAAGTTAATAATTCTTTAAACTGTTTGTGCCCATGGCAACATATTAATGTAGAATAACCAGAGAGATAACACCTGAAACATTGATCTTGCCACCAATCAACCACCTCCATGTCATCACCAACAGCACCAGTGATTTTTCTGGCAATCAAACTGTTCTTTCATTCATCAGTCATCTTCAGCCCACACCATTACTTCCATTGGTTATACATATGGTGTAATGTTGCCGACCTAGAATTGGTTCCTTGCTATTGCCAGATCCAGGTTCTTTTTCCAGTCTTTTGGGCTTTGAAATCTTGGGCCAGTTTTTGTAGGCCTTTTTTGGTCAGGTGCACATGTTTTTAAATATTTTGCTGTGGTTGATTTTGTTGAAATAGTTGAGTGACTTGCATTTTGATCCATGTCTACAAACTTCTGATCATAAAGTAAAAATATGACAAAATTTTGTCAACTTGATCATGCTCAAGATGATATTACTCTACTTTGTTTTCTTCTTTTTAGAGATCTGTCTTACATCAATATGCTTTCATGCGAGTTTGTGAAATGACTAAAAGTTTGATAGCCTTTCCAACTTTATTGCAATGCTATTGATCCTGCTTTCCTTTAGCTTCTGTATAACTTGCTTATTTTCTCTTACAGGCAAAGCAAAAGGTGTTCTATTTGAAGATGATGGTGATGGATATGGATTCACTGAAGGTCAATATCTGCTGACACACTATGAAGCTGAGCTTCAGTGTCAGAGGTTACTATTAGAGTTTCCAAATCTGAAGGATTATGGAAAGGGCCAAAACGTTGTCTTATTGTAAAAATATTACTTGGTGGAGGTGCAGCGGTTTGTCTTCTTTCCCTGAGAAACATTCATTAAAATCCTACGTTATGCTTTTGTTATTTACCTTCTAGAGCATCTGTTTAAAAGATTTTTAGTAACTGAACTCTTGCGAAAACAGATTGATACATGGGGAATGGATGGAGAGGATTTGCAAATTGCAATGCCGCCAGAAGCTGAAGTGTCTAATTTGGTATCGGCAAGTAAGGAAAAGTACAAGATTTGTATGGGTAATGCTGCTTCCTCAAGCCATCTGACGGTCAGTCATTCATTGGAATTATCCACAAATTACTAATTGTTGATTTCTTTTTCAATTTTCCCAAAAATTACTTTGAGAGATTTTAGTTTACTTTTCCATCCTCTTCAATTAAGTAGATTTATGCTGCAAATTCAACTGTCATGTTTGTGAACATTCTGATGTTCTTATTGCAGTACTTTGTTCAGTCACATATCTTCAATCGTATTATTTGATTAGGTGTCGTTCTGGAAATTGCATTATTATTCACGCAATTTTATGGCTTCATGTGTGTAAAACTAAAAGTTGGGTTCTGAGTCACGGTTTCTAAGCTTTTCCTGGGGATTTCTTATAGATAGTTCCCTGTCTGTTCTTTATTGACGGATGGTTTGAGTTGAGAGGTTAAAACTACAGGAATTCTTACATTTCAGGTTTTTTCAATTTCTGCTTGTAGAGAATTTTTATAAATTGGATAGTACTTGCAGAACTTAATTACTAGGCCTTAACACCATTTATTTCTGAAATTCTCTCAAAATGTAATTTTTTATTGTTCATGGCCATATTGCCCCGGTAAATATGCTTTTAATTGCAGAATTCATTATCTTGTTCCAGATGTGCAATTGTCAGAAGAAAAGAAAATAGTTTGAAGAAATATTCTATAATTTGTTAATTAATATAAATTGTGTTGAGGACTTGAAAGTGCTAGGAATTTGATCGACTAAACTTTAAAATCTTTACTAGTGTTCGTGTTGGTTCTAATGAGGGTTTTTATTTGCAGAAAGTGCTAAGCTAATTTCAGATGCGGAAAAGGCTTCTGAACACAAGGGAGTAGAACTTTCACAGCCCCCTATTGAACTGAAAAGCGGTGATTGGGCTCTTAAAGTTGTGCCTTGGATTGGGGGTAGAGTTATTTCCATGGCACACTTTCCTTCAGGTAATTCATTATCATTGTTTTTCTTTGAGTGGGATGACATCAATGGTCTTTCTCCCTCTCTCTTTTGGTTAAAGTTGTACCCGTTGAGTTTATTCTGGCTTTTGTATCTCGAACATATGTGAGATACTTCATTGGTCACTTTCTTAAACCCCAAGATAAATTGGACATTTTTTTAGTTTTTCCTTGGTGCAACTTTGAGTCTAACGGTCACTTCTCCTTGAAGTCCTAAGTTGCTATATTTTACTCTATTCTTTACACATATGAAGGCACTGATATTAGATTATCAAAGGAGAAAAAAATGATGGATCTCTAGACACGTTTTCTTTACAAGTACTTTAAAGAGACATTTCACTAAATTTGGAATAATTTAAAAACAAAGATGGAAAACAATACTTGAATTTGTTCCACCATAAACATATTTTGAAAATTTGTTAGCTGTTTGCTGCTTGAATGTCCTTATCGGCCTTATGCCCCAGGCTACATGAGATTTCTTATTTGAAGAATGTTAGAATGTACCTTCATTTCTAGTATTATCTTCTTGACTATACACATGCTTGTGTGAAAGTGACACGTTGCATGAAAGAGTGTGTTCAGTCACGCACAAAGAAGAGTGTTTTTACAAGTCAAACATGTGCATGCATATGCGTGCCCACAGGTAGATAGAAATTTTACAATTCAGTGGAACCTGACCAAATCAGTTACTTATTCATTTGTATTTCTAATGTGTGAAACATTACGTTAACTGCTCATCCTTTGACTCCAAAGTTATTATGTTGACAGGAACACAGTGGCTTCATAGCAGGGTTGATGTTAACGGATATGAAGAGTATTGTGGTACTGAATACCGGTCTGCTGGATGTACTGAAGAATATAGTGTCGTAGAGTGAGTTTCCGATTACTATGTTTAAAACTTCATTTCTTTTTCGAAGAAGCATAATTTAAATAATGAAGACTTGTACTGATATAATGCTTGCTGGAATGGGACCTATAAGGTCAAAGAGCCAAGCATTTGATTGAATTGTTGACAAATAGCAGTAGGATGTGTTTGTTTTATTTAAGATGGAGTGTTAGAAAATCATGCTCTATCTTTCTTTGCTACGCTAAAATATTATCTACCTAATAATAAATTTGTTGTGGCTGCTTGTTGTGCCCAATGTTCCTTTTTCTGTTTGTGTTATGCTTCTATCACCTTTTCTTCTGTTGTAGGAGGAGTCTTCAGCATGGAGGAGAAGAGGAGTCTCTCATGTTAGAAGGTGATATTGGTGGTGGGTTGATTCTGCAGAGGAAGTTAACTATTCCCAAAGATAATCCAAAGATCTTTAAGATCGATTCTAAAATTCTAGCCCGCAAAGTTGGTACTGGTTCTGGTGGCTTTTCAAGGTGTGTTTCATTCTGTGTTATCTTTTGTTTCTTTTCGACGGTACTGCTTCTAACAGTGCTAATTCTGTATCATTTGGGACTGTGGTTTATCATTTGAGAAGTACTAATTCTGTATCACTTAGATAATGGTCTAAGAGTCTTAAGTGATGTAGGTCAGTACTCGAAAAAGAAAGCGAAAGAAGACAATAGAAAAAATAACAGTAAGTAGAGGGAATGAAGTAAGAAGTAACTAGGAAGAAGATGAAAAGAAAGAATATGAGAGAAACGTCTGTTTTTATTATGACAATCAATCATCCACCCCCCACAATCCGGATCAGCAGATTCGGTGGGCAACTCCTGAGTCAACTATTCTTAAAATAATAACAGCAGCTATGTCATGTAACTTCATTCCCAAAAAAATGAAACACTTTAAATGTGTACATCTTTGCTATGTACAATTGTAGTCATACTCTCAAGCCTTCATCCGATTTGTTGTGGGAATACAAGATTAGTATACTTTTGGAGGTTTGAGAGTGAGAGTGACGCTCCCTTATTTACCACATAAAATTAGTATATAAACTGAAATATTATTGTTACACAAACGGAGGCTAAAAGGCTTCTATATTAATATTTTAATATGTGTAATATTATTGTTTCTGGAAATTCAAGTATATGATTTTTCTCTTTAAAAAAATTAAAGAGAAATTGCCTCCCTGCCTCTTTTTCGAACATGAAAAGCTCGTTGCTACTTGTGTGCGTGTTATGGTTTTCCTGTTTATCTACACAAACTCTGCAACTCTTACTTTCTGCTGCAGGCATGTTTGCCTGAGAGTGCACCCCATGTTCACCCTTCTGCATCCAACAGAATCTTTTATCTCATTTACCTCCATTGATGGGTCGAAGCAAGAAATTTGGCCAGAATCTGGGGAGCTGTTTTATGAAGGAAACCTTCTGCCTAATGGTAGTACTCTATACTTTCAATTTTATTTTGGTTTTATGTCAAAACGTGTGGCATTGTCTACTAAATCAAAATGTGAAAGGACTATTAAGAAAGGCAGTATACCGAAGGCATATAAAGGATGAACACGAAAATTTTGGTTTCCCTTTTATTTTTTCTGCATTTCTGCAATTGTTCTACCAACTGCTTCCCGAGTGAATCATTGTTTAAAATTGTTTTCAGAGGTAAAAAAAAGATCTTTTGAAATCAAATGTGATGCTGATAGATATTTTCAAACTCAAGTTGTGACAGTGTTTGCCTCACCATTTAAAAGAATTGACAACAAATTTGTTTTGTATGTGATTTTGATTTCAGGCGAGTGGATGCTTGTGGATAAGTGCCAAGGTCTGGCACTTGTTAATAGATTTAATGTCGAGGAAGTTTTCAAGTGTTTCATCAGGAACAGTCAATTTGGAGCTCTGGTCTGAAGAAAGGCCAGTTTCAAAGCAGTCACCTCTTGCGGTTTCCCATGAATACGAGGTGATAAAAATTCCATAGGCACTCGGGTAAAATTCTACAAAATATTCCAAAACGTCAAAGGAGTGTTCTGAACTTGAACAAACTAAGATTGAACGTTTGGCTGGCAGAATGTAAATAGCAATCAGCTGAGCCTAATAATAATCGATCTTCACGTTACTTGTTTGTGTCTTGTGCAACTTGATATAATTTGGTGACTTGTTAATGCCTGAATATCTTTCCAAGACTTCAACGAGCATAGATTTGTTTGTTTTAGAGGAAGCAACCATTAGATGGAATGGTAAGCAGCACAAGCTTTGGTAGCTCGAGGATGGTGAGTGTCGGGCTAAATCATAAGATGGGAATTGACGAGAGAAAAAACTATGAATTGGGATGGCATGGGATATAATAAACTGCAGAATAAATATTTACAGGTGGTCGCATACATCTACCAATTTTGATGGCATAGGCTTAGTAAGCCTCTTTTAATAGAAAAATAACAATTCATATGCTGCTTCAAATTCATGTATAAACATACTCGACTCTTTAACAAACATCAAAGGACCACTAACTTCAGTTACTCCACAAACATTTACAAATCCAACAAATACCATTCGGATACTCAAAAAGGGTTTTATTGTTACCATTACTACTACCGTAGTAAAATTCATGTTGTTTTTGAATTCCGATTCTTTTCATCATTGGATCAGTGATTCCCCAATGGAGCTGGAGATTCCCTCAATTGACGCCCTTGGTAATGTATGTCCTTATTGTTATATTATATTCTATCGATATTACAATCAAAGTCCACCGAAGTAGATTTGTACAATTTATAACAAGCTGGAATCTATCGAATTTAATTAACAAATCTACTCTAAATAAGAGTGAGAACCTCCATTTCTGTAAGAGTATTTTACCCCTATGGGCAACCTAATGTGTTTGCTTTAAACATAGCAACATGATAGCGATGTGATTCTAATGTTATAATAACATTTGTTTGTTGGAAGGAAACAATGATGTGAGGCTGTTGAAGCACGCATGATGATGATGATGATGATAATTGTAGTCTTTGAAATATTTTTACTTTAACTGAATCAATTTTTTTCCCATGAAAGTTTGGTTTTGCGACCAAGACTCTTTTTCCCTGTTGCACTTCAAATTTCTTTAAGAAAGCTTCTCAATACTTAAAACCACCTTGTGAAAAGCAATAGAGTAGGATTAGGGTTAATTTTATTATGCTACACAAACTTTACAAGGTATTGTGTTTGGTGCAAGAATTAAAACTTAAAATTATCCTAATTTCTGTCTAAGCTTCAATTTAATTGATGGAAGCTTATATTAGATTATGTTTCTTCAACAATTTAGGGGGAATTGATGAGCTCCAAAGAATTTGAATAATGCTTGGGGACTCAATATTTCAGTTTTAACTTGAGTCACAATGTCATGTTTCACTCATGCATTGCATGATGAATATAAAATTAATTATTACTTTATTTGACCATCTCATAAATGTAATATCAGTTATGTATTGGATGATGAATGTAAAATTAATTATTACTTTACTTTACCATCTCATTAATGAATATCACATTAGTTGGGACTCAAATTAAGGTAGTATTTGTTTTTTTCATCTGAAATCTAAATGAGTCTGAATTCGGCTGAAATCTAAATAAGTTTGAATACATATATCCGAATGATATGTTTGTTTTTTCTTTTTTCAATATCTTAATATAAATGTTAACTTGTTTGTTTTTCAAAAGAAAAACATCTGAAATATGATATTTTAACATAAATAACCTCATAAATATTAACAATACTTTTATTTATTAGATAAACACATGACAAGTTATAAATAAATTATTTGATTAGTAAAAAAATTTGATAATTTTTATCTTAACAAAGTATGAAAAGTAAAATATATATCAAATACACGTACTTTTCTACATTGACATATGATACTTATAATGTTATTTTTTTTGTATATTATATTGATAATTTTTTCTTGTTAATCATATAAGTCAATCAATAATTATTTAATCATTGGAATTAAAATTAATGTATTAAATAAAATTCAAAATCTATTATAAAAATAGTAAATATAAATACAAAGAGATGGACCTATTATAAAATACATTCACCTAAAGTTCTATTAAATTTAAAATTTTCATTGACCAAACAAAAAATAATAATAGTTGAATACACGTACAAAAAAAGGATAAATAAGAAATAATAAAAGGATAATTTATATAATAGAAATTAAATTTATCTAATAGGGTATTAATGAGAAAAAAATATTAAAGTTCCATTCAGATGTTTTGCCATTGAAGTAAAAATAAGAATATTTAACTTTTTCTATTCAGACCTAAATATCTTGTAATCATATATAAGTAATAAAAAACAAACAAAATAAAATTGTAAATATCTGAAAAAAATTAAGATTCAGACTTCAGTTAGAAAACAAACAATCCTTAAAACTTAAATATTGAGATATCTAACATTAGTTAAAGAATTTAAAAATTACGTTACACAACTCAAAAGAATTTAGAAAGAATATTGGTCTTTGTCATGTTTAAAAATGACTTGATATTTATTATCCTTCATGTTTACTTATTCGAGATCTAACACCCAACAACATCATCATAATACTAATTAGTTAGAATACTCCTTAATTATTGTTTCTTCCCTTGATATCTACCCATGTTTTTGGGTTGTGTATCAATTAACGCAATATAGTAATATGGCTATGTAACGATTAATGTAGGGTGCGTTTGAGATTGATGTTGGACAGCTGTAGCTTAAAACTATAGCACTAAAGTGTTTGGTAAACAATAGCTGTTGTAGTTCAAAAGACATGTTAGATATAATTTTTCATTTGTCTAATGAAAAATCTATTATATCTTTAATAATTTTATCAAAATTATTATTTAAAATTTATATTTACTATATATTGCTAACTTTTGTTTCATACTTACAGTTTTTTTTCCATAACAATTATAATTTAAAAGGTATAATACCTCAATCCCAAACGCACTCGTAATTTAGTAATACGGGATGTTGTGTAGGGTAAAAACATAATTTAAAACAAATAAAACCATATCACTTGGAAATTTAACAATTGGCATCATAGTCTCCTACTAATCTATCGTCATTGTTGCCGACGCCGATTTTGCTCGAGGTTCCTGCTAATTATTTTCCAAGAGTATATGAGAAAATGAAATATTTCTTTCTCTATTGACCTAAGACAACAAAATTAGATCTAGTAATTTGTGGATTGTACGGTAAATATTCTAATGGATCATTTTTTTCATCCAACGCTGACATTTGTTCTCTCTAACTTTTATGGATCCGACTTAGATGTTAATGCCTTTTAAAAGTTAAAAGTTGAAAAAAAAGGCACAAAAATTGAGATGTGAAATGACAATAGATTCTTATTAAATAAGGTTGAATCTTAATTTTAAAACGATGTATTTTAAAATTAGATCCAGTAATTTGTGCATTGTCCGGTCAGCATTTTTAGGGATCTTCATTTTTCATCCAAGGGTTGAGATTTATTTTCTCTAATTTTTATGGATCTGACTTAGATGTTAATGCCTACTAAAGGTTCAAAGTTCAAAAGAAGCACAAAAATTGAGATGTAAAATGGCATTAGATTCTTATTACATAAGGCTGAATCTTACTTTTAAAACTATGTAGTTGAATCTTAATTAACTATGTATTAGCTAATTTGCATACTTTCTTGCTCAATTTTTATGTTTTCTTTTGCTTCTTCAATTCCTGTGCTTCATTTTCTACAAAGAAAAAGTGTGCTTCGGAAGTTTTGGGCTAGCTAACCAAATGAAAAAAAAAAAAAAAGGCAATGAAGAATTCGAACAGGAATTTTACTTGGACAAATTATTCACTAATGAAAATTAGTTCTATATTATGTAAATAGACAAATTATTCCTTATTAAAAACTAGATCTATGTTATTTAAGTTACCTGAAGCGAATTTCTGGTGATCTAAGAAGAAGTAGCTTAAAGAAGAACCAGCAAAGAGAACCAGAGCTGCTTGCATGCATAAGAACCAGCGATAGTTCGCTTGTAAATGTTTGAGCAGTTAGGCATAACCAACTCCTAAATGGTGCAAAATTTTGTTATGTTCATCAAAGCAAATTTTCAGACTTCCAGGGAATCAAGAGCTAAAGAGAACAAGCTTGGTCCGATTCTAGAATTCTCTATGACATTCTACAACTTATATATGTCTAGACAATTCCACACTTGCATAACTAGACTTAGGAGATTTTTAGGCGTGAAAAAATTAAAAAAAAACCAGTTAAATTAAAAAGAACAATGATTAAAAAGAAGAAGAAGGGTTTTTATTTATTTATTTAAATATGCCTCATTTATTCTTAAATATCAAATCTATACCCCATTACATACATATACCTCATGAAAGTGTAAAAAGTAAAAAATAACCTAAAAAAATCATCCGTCTATATTTTCTTTCTCTCTCATGACTTCTACATAATAACATAACCAAAGTCGAGTATACTCAACATTTTACCTGACTTAATTAAAAGAAAATTTTTCATTTCAATTTCAGTCGAGTATTCTCGATCAGCTACCGAACTTTAATGAAAAGTCGAGAATTTTTGTTGAATGAATGGTTGGGCAATGTTAAATTAAGATCGAGTATTCTCAACTCTTTACTCGACTTACTTGAAAAAGTAGATATTTTTCCAGATAATTTTTTATTTCAATTGAAGTCGAGTATTCTCGACTATTTACCTAACTTCGATAATATGGTTTCACTTTTATAATGATTTAGTTGTGGTTATTTTTGTAATTTCTTTAGTTTTTTAAAGTATATATGTATAAAATTTAATAGTGTTATAATTTAAGGCATATATTGGGTATTTTGGAGGAAATGGGGTATATCCCACACAATTCTCCCAAAAAGAATCATGCTAAACTAGATCTCAAAATAATCATAGCTTTAACTTTAACTTGATGCAAGATAAAGTCACAATGTAAGATGTTAGTGCCTTCAACAAGTCGCTGTAGTCCTACCTTCACTGCTTAACCAGCATTTCTCTTTAAAAGTAAAATACATCTTTTAAAGTGCTTATCTGTGTCCACCTTAGTAACAAGCTTGGTTATGTGAATGAACTTTAATTTTTAAGAGGATAAATCATGGTCAGGTCAGCCAACCTTCTGACGTAGCGTATGGCTTACAATAATCGCTGCAATGTTTTTGTTAATTCTTTGATGATTGTTAAGAGGCTTTTGGGGATTCAGTAGTGAGCATTTTTTCCTCTTCGCCCTTATCTGGTCATACATTGTGAAGCTAATGTACTCGCTAATATCCAAACATAAGACATGTTTTCCTCGTTCCAAGCTTTTAGTAAAAACTTTCTACTCATTCGTATACTTTAGATTATCAAACTTAAAGCCATTTAGCCTGCACAATACAAGAGAAATCAATATAATTTTAATGTCTTGTATGATATGAAACCAACAACTGCCAATGCACACGCTTAACCTTCCCTAGCCAATGCCCCCAACAACTTTCCAGCTCCTCCGAACCCTTTGCTTCTTTTTCTAGAAACAAAAAGCGTGCCACGGAAGCTCCAAGCCAGCTGACCAAATGGAGAAAAGAAAATGGGAGACTTCAAGCACGAATTCCATATGGAAAAAACTCTAAACCTTGCCGCGTGGAGAAAAAATAACGCTAATGGCAGCGACCAAACTGAATAAATTTGGAAAACAAACCCAAAATTGTTGCGCTTTCAGTGTCTTAGCCAATCATTGAATTCGACATTATTTTGCACTAGCTATCACAAAGAGATTGCTGCTGGAGTCACAACTAGAACAAAGAATCATGAAAACAGTTGATGACGCACGAGCTGCGCTGCATCATGTATAGCCACTGTGGGCCTTGTGGCTATAAGAGAAAGAAAAATAAACCACAAACTATGGTAGTGGAAGAAAATAGACAACAACGAGATAAGACCCGATAAACTTCTTATGCACCTATCAAAAAGATTTATAACGTAATATTAAAAAAAAAAAAACAACAGGACATAGACACAATGGAATAATAACATCTGGATCCATTGAGATTTTCAGGACCCTCATGGAAGGAAAATCGATAAAGAAAATATGAGATAGAAGGAAGGGTAATTTGTTCTTTTTTAAAAGTTTTTTTATGCCTCCTTTATATAGAGAAACTCTAAAATTCTTTTGCTAGTATAATTTGAATTGGACACTCATTTTCCTTATTTAATTTGAATTAGTTATTCATATGTCTCATAATTTAATTCAACTTAAATCATCAAAATTGCATCTAGATTTGACTTATTTAACTCTAATTCTTAATTAAATCAAACACAATACTAATTTTAAATCAAATATAAAGTGATTGCTCTCACTTTCCTCTAATGTGGGACATTAGTATTTTGAAATACCAATAAAACTCCAACATATTGTAATATACAAATGAAACTGGCAAAAAAAACTTGAAATCGTAAGCATTAAACATGAAATCAACTCCATCAAAGATGAAATTGTTGTTTATTTGGAATCGATCAACATTAACGTGCAATAATTACTAGTTTACTTTAAACATTTGATCATTGACTTGAAACCAATTTAATGGATACTTGAAACAAGATCATTCAATATGCAACAAAAATAATTAAAGATGGAATTAATTCTATCAAGAAACATGAGACTATTAACATGTAGCAATAGTAGTTATTCATGAAACGAACACCATTAATTTGAATCTATATAATTTGTACATGAAACTAAAACCAATGCACCAAGTTCAACTCGACCGTAGCTCGCTTCTTTTTGGGTGTGAAGCGATGTCAAACCAAAATATTCAGTAAGCATGAGCTCTCCCTGGAAAGGAGATGATCCAGCCGCACTGGATGTTGAACTATGAACATTAAACATGAAACTAATGGTAACTTGAAATTACTTACCATCAAACAAGAGAATATTCGTCATTGAACATGAAACCTCTTCGAGCACACTTGAGTCGTTTTGAAAAATTAACCATTAATCTTGAATAGTCAGCCATCAAACATGAAACCAATGCTATCTAAAAGTTTGTTCAATAAATATGAAACATAAGATTATAAACTTGCAATCATATAAGTCATGAAAATCATAGTATAATAAATATGAAACACTTGCTATTAATCTTGATGTAAGAACCATTAAACATAAAACTAATGTTAAAAAATTACTACAATAAACATGAAATTTATGATCATAAACCTACAATAATATAATTAATTATATTCAAGTATAATGAATATGGAAACAATCCCATCAAACCTAAAATTACTATCATTGAATATGAAACTAATTTATTATTATTATATTATTTTATATTCTTTTTATTTGATTAAATTTAATTATTATATAAGTATAATACACACACACACAAATATTATAATATTATTTTATTCATTTAGGGACAACCGATTGCTCCAATTTGCTTTTCTAATTTCATAATGTTTGGTAGTCACTTGGCAGCCAAACAATTAAAGAGCTCTTTTTATTATTTTTATACTTTGCATTCCCCCAAGAATGGGGTGCAGCAAAACCATACTCCCTCAAGAATGGGGAGCATGAATTATTCTCCCCCAAGAATGGAGAGCAGCAGAACCATGTTTTCCTAAGAATGGGGAGCATGAATTATGCTCCTCCAAGAATGAGGAGTAGCAAAACCATGCTCCCCCAAGAATGGAGAGCATGAATTATACTCTCTCAAGAATGGGGAGCAATAGAACCACGCGCCCCAAGAATGGGGGGGGGGGGGGCAGGAATTATGCTCCCCCAAGAATGGGGAGCAACAGAACCATACTTCCCCAAGAATGTGGAGTAGGAATTATGCTTCCCAGTAGAGCATGGTCTCCAGAAATAGGCTCAGGAGAGGAGGATGGCAAAAGTCATGGGTCCATGGGGCCCTTGACCTAATTCTAGATTATGGATCACATCCGAAAAGCCAAGTCCAAATAAATGAGTTATCGTCGAATCAAGCCCAGCAAAATCAAAGTCGATAATAGAAGGACATTACTTGGTCCAGAAGCAAATTAAATAGAGTTTGACACGGATACAACCTATGAAAAGGTAGAAATATTTTGTAATTAAAATCATAGAGGATAGAGGAGAGTTAGATAGAGTTTAAGTTAGAAAATAACTTTAAGGCGCTATAAAAGTAGAGGCCTCTCATAGTGTAAGGCACCGAAAAAAAAATATAGTAAAGAGAGGGAGAGTTGAGTTATAAGTGTGATCTTAATAAAATATTTATCTTTTTCAACCTATCGATGTAGGTCAAAAGCCGAACCACGTTAACTTTCTGTATCTTTTATTATATCGCTCCCATATAAATTAATTCTCTAGTTAACCAAAAATTTGCGTCAACAGCATGTATCCGATACACACATGTATAGTTGCGAAGGCTCTCTTATAACATCTAAGTTGGGTACATAAGATCAAATTCGTAATAAATAGAGTTAATGCTATCTTTTTTAAGTTATGTTTGGGATTAAGGTGCTATACCTTTTAAGTTATAGCGGCTATGAAAAAATTTATAATTATGAAACAAAAATTAATAATTTGTAGTAAATATAAATTTTAAATAATAATTTTAATAAAATTATGAAGTTACAACAAATAGTGTTTACCAAACACTTTAATGATGTATCTTTTAAGTTACAACTGCTCAATTTCAATTCAAAACACACTCTTAGTGTGTTTCATTTATCCTAAAATTTTAAAGAATTTGTAGGAAACAAAATTAATCTTTATATTGTTAGGCATCATTTAACGCACACTTGAGTCCTTGGGTGACCTATCGTATATATTATTGATCAATTTCGCTTTTTTAATTTAATTTACTATTTTTGAACACTAAAATAGTTCATTTCAGCAAACGACATGACAACAAACAACCACGAATACGCACGCTTTTGCGCAACTAACTCACTTAACGCCGTCAAAGTACACGTCATATAGCTTTGACAAAGATTGGAATATTCTTTTATGAACCGCATCAGAAGTCGGTACGAACAGAAAAAATCCAGTTAGCCTAACTTAACGGCGTGATTGAACCTAAAAAAGAACAAATCCAGTACGACAAGTCGTACTGGCGAGTAGGTGACGAGCGGACCACGCAAAGAAGAATATTATTATTATTATTTAAATTAACGCTGAAAAAACGACAACAAATAATGTAATTTACTAGAATAGACATGATGATGGTGTGACTGTTGTATATATAGGTAGTGTAAGACTGTGTTCGTTTATCCAATCTGTTCCCCTTTCGCCCTTTCTTTTTAGTTTCTTCAATTCCACTAAGCACTTACTGCACCCTGCTGGTGGCTACAGCATCGCTTTTGCTAGAAAAGTGATTTTACTTGTATGGCAGCTAATTCGAAGAGCACTCGAGAGATCGCTACCTTGGGGAAACGACTGGCTAACCATATCTTCAAGCGCGATCCTTCTGCCACTGCCAGGTTTGTCCTTAATTATTGTAGATTCTTCTGCTACGATTTCAGAATCAATTTTTATATGATCTGATCTCAGCCGTTGATCAGTCATACTTTTTTTTTACTTAAAAAAAAAAAAACATTGTTTAGGCTTTTGAGAATCATTCATCGCTCACTTATCCAATTTACTTCTTTAGATAGTAGATATTGCTAGTGTTTGTGGATGGAGTTTTGGACGGTAGCCCTTCTGCCATTGTGTATGTTTGTGCCGTACGCAGGTTGCTGCCGCTGTTGTTGGTTTGTAAAAACGACAGAATAGCACACCCAATAGTAATATGACATTTGTCCATTTTGGGTATTTTGGTGATTTACTCATTCGTTTCTCTCTTTTGACAAACTGAAAAAAGCCCAAATTTAATTTTCCGTTTTTATAAAGTAAACAACAAATATGCTGGCACTATTTCTTTTTTATTTTTTATTTTTTATTTTAATAACTTACCGAGGGTTTCTTCCAGATTTTCAACCAGAAATCTTTGATCTAGATCCTACGTGTTTTTTTCAGAAAGATCCAAGTGTTGGGTCAATTTGAAAAAATCCAAGTTTTGAGTCAATTTTCTAATTTATTTTTCTGCTGACTAATTGTGATCTCACCTTCTGACTATACAATGTAAAAGATTTAACTACTAATTTTTATGATTACAATAAATGAACTCGTAAACTTGATTCAATGTTAAATTCTCATGTAAATGAGAAAAATATCTGAATTTTATATCATTTGGATAGAAAAGAATGGAAGATGATGTGTAATAAAAAACTGTTAATTGATAATCGGGAGATGGAACAAAGTATGTAGGGTCGGTTGTGAGTCCTTGTCTGGTTCGGTCATATGCTGATCACGTGAAAAACACGCTTATTGGGTTTGGGCATCGAGAATTGAGAAATGAGAAGGGTTTATCTAAACAGATAAGCTCCCAACTCAATTCCACGTGGTCTGCACCCAAACCGATGCTCTCTGGGGAATTTACAAAGATGCCCCCACAAGTGGGCAATCTTCTAGATTATGGCATGTTAAGGTGATATGTTCGACTAATCAAATTCTGCTTAGTGGAGTAGGTAGGCTAGGTAAATTTTTATTTTTTTATTTTGTCGACCTATTGTTTTAATATTTATGGGACCTAAGAAATTAAAAATGGATTTTTTTTTTTTATAAAGTCTGCAGCTTTGTCAATTAATAGAGTTTAATTCACTTGACATAACACCTTAACAAGTTCAGTCCACACAAATTTTTATCATAAAATATGGGTGTAAATTATTTTCATAAACTTTTATTGGTGTTTAAAGAATTACAGGTAAGTTTATTTTGGTTTGTATAAAGTTTATAATGTAATTTGAAATGTACTTGGTCAAATATTGTTCATAATTAATTTTTTATGCTTTTGTGGAATTAGATGAATTTTTTTTTTAAGTCTTTCTACTTCTAATAAATTCTTTGAGTTTAAATATTTATACGAATATATTTATGATTATCTCTTTTTAAACATAGGTGAGATACTTTGTGAACTACTTAGTATGCATCATTATTCATAAGCAAAAATATTTTCAGATGCTTTCATAAAATGTTTGATTGATTTATAGAAATAACTGTGACTAATTGATTTCTTAGCCATGTATCCATAGTAATAGGATTTGTGGGATATTTCTTTAGATTTAATATTTGACTAGTTAAGGTTTCACACTATTAATGCCCCATTTGCCAAATATCTAATCTCAACTTGTTTGATTGCCAATGCTTTTAATCTTGGGCATCATAATTTATTTTGTGAGAATTATTACAATTGACTATAAAATCTTTTTAGACTTGATAATTTATGGTGATTTTTCTGCAGGAGATTTGGGCACACATCAGCATATGACAAGAACGTTGATGAACAGGTACGGCCTAGTGTTGTTCCGGATGATGTGATCGAGCCCCAGTCTGACAAATACTGGGAGCCAAACCCACAAACCGGAGTGTTTGGACCTGCCAGCGGCACTGAGGCTGCAGGCACGGAAGGTGGCTTTCACTCCTCGCCTGCAAATGGTCGCAACGAATCTGTCTTGGAGGAGAAAGCCTGGTTCCGCCCCACAAGTCTGGAAGACTGCGAGAAGCCTAACCATACTTAAAGCACCGCTACTCGTCTCGTGTGCCGGGTCGACTATTCTACTCCTAATTATAATAAAAGTGATGTTGAGTATTACTGTTGATGTTCGATATATTGTTGGTTTCAGAGATGTTATTTGCGAACTTATAGCATTTCTATGGACATTGTAATGTTTTGTTGTTATGTGTAAACTCGTGACTTCTAAAAGCTAAACATGGTTATGCATTTATGTAACCGTGTGGTATATGTCTTTTGAGTTTGAGATATTTTGCTCTAAAATTCTTTTCTTGTTATTCGAGTGATAGCTGGTATCTTAAAATCGTTTACTTCTATGGTTTCGATTTACTATTACTTTTCCTGAAAAGATGATGATAAGGAGACTTTGACCAACTAGCAAAAGGAGCCCAAAAATGGTAAAATTAGAATGGCAGATAGTCATTGTTGTGAATGGCAAACAAACGGTCACATCTAACAGTCACTATGCAATATCATATCGTAAATAAATTCGCTGAGCACTTTGAAGGGTAGCTAGATTATGATTGAATCCCATTTCGGTATTTTAGAAAACATACTTTGACTACATAATTTTTGGCAAGGCATAAGGATGACCTTATACCATTTTGTTCCAAGTCTTTGAAGTCGGCAAAGCTATTTCGCGGACTTTTTTTTTTATGATACGAGGAGAATATGGAAATGTGGAGCTCTTGAAGAGAATAACCAATTATGTTTTCTTTCATTCATATTCCCAGTCCCGGAATTCTTGGTAAATGGGAATAAAAAACAATATAAATGGCGGTAGCTGGCTTTCAGGGTAAAAGAAAACAAGAGGGCTACTTTGTCCGGAATTCACCCGGGCAAGCCAAATAACCTTGACATAAAAGGGAAAGCAAAAAGGTCTTAAATTTCCACAACTACGAGTTTGTTGTGCCGAAACAGACACACGCTGCCATACATTTCCCATGCTTCATATGCATCGAAACACGTAGACGGCTACCATATATTTCCCATGTTTCATATGCAATGTTCAATTAATGCAGTCCTAAAATTCTGAATAAAAGCGTCGTCAATGAACTATGATGATGCTTTAGGAAAAATATAATCTCTTGAAGAAGATTTTGGACAATTATCCGTACATACACAGATCTAAACTCTTCCTGAAACAGTTTTTTCCTAAAAGCAACTGGGTGAGAACTATCCATAATGTGCATGAAATTTCAAACAAGAATAGAAAATGTCAGAATCAACCAGTCCAAAGAGAGATGCCCTTACTTTCAAACAAGAATAGAAAATATCAGAATCAACCAGTCCAAAGAGAGATGCCCTTACTTTAAATTTATAAAAGGTGTCCCGCGTGAATATATTCCATTTCCCTAGCTTAATCTGCAACCACCAGTAATGATAAAGAGAAACAGGCTTCCTCAATAATACAGAAAGAATTAATCATCTGAAAAGTCAGTAACTTTCAAGAGGCAAACACACAATATACATATATGTGTGTGTGTGTGTAATCACCTTTAATATATTATCCAATTCAAGTCTAGATTGTGAAATGCTATATAACATAAGGAAATAGAATAAGATGAACACAAAGGTGTCGTCATAATGTCTCTTTGTTGACAACAGCCATATATATATATATATTAAAGAATTGAAATACACTACGGTTTCAAATCTGCTTTTTCACTAAGAAAAGAGTTGCTCTAACATATTTCAATCTAGATAAAGAATGTATTTTTATAACTCTTGTGACATCCTTCACTTGTTACTCTTTCATGTTAACCAAGCTAGTGAAGAAACATAAACCGAATTACCCAGAAGAATGTCTGAACATGATAACAGTCCATGGAGTGCCCGAAGTAATACAACTGAAAGGTGTGTCTTTAATTATCAGTACAATAGGACTAGGAATTTCGACAATGAAAATGATATAGGTCTAGTGAAATTTCTCTATGTTGCCATTTTAGGAAAAACAACATGAAGAATAAATAAGATCCGATAATATCAAAAACGGATGATTAACATACATAGTCCATGCAGTCACGACTCAAGAGCATTCAAGGAACCTATTTTTGCAGTTTCCCTGATTCCTACACTTGACCTACTATGTTTATATTGTAGTGTAAAACATTGGTCTTCTGAAATACTCTGATTCACAAACTGATAGCTCCTACCAGTAATTAGCTCTTCTCCAGGGCAGCCAAATAGTCGCAATTTTATTTTCTGCTTCCAACGGCTAATACATTATTCTTTTGAGTAAAAAAATTCTCATAACTTGAAACATCTTCCAATAAGCAACCAAATCTATGCAAAAAACTCAGTCAAGTAAATTACTTCCAATCTCATTTCCCAAATAGAAAAAATAAGAATTCAATTTCTTGGCAAATGCAAATTCAGATAGCAGAAGAACTTTGTACTAGAAACTTAAGAAGTTTCTCATCTTAAAGCATACTCAATTTCATCCACTGAATTTTTCACCAGTTGAAAAACTCCTCTGCCATTGTGGAACAATAATCAATTTCCTCTGTATTCTAATCCCTGTATCAGAGACAAATAATCAAAATAACACGCTGCTCTCTCTCTACAAATTCATCTGCATGTCTTACCCTATTCAGCAATCTCACTTGTCCAAACAGCAAAAACTATGTAGAGATGATCATGAACAAAACTGCTGCTGTCATTATAGAATTCCTGGATTGATTTTCCAACGACACAAACTCCAGCATTCCTACTTGAATGTCTGAAATTAAAATTTCAAGATGTTGAAGCAATCTAGAGGGTAGCTAGAGAAGACCTTCTGAGACTTGAAAACCTTCATCTATTAAAGTCAAATATTTATTTGACCAAGAAATGAGACATCTTTGGAGAAAATTCCTCATGCAAAATTAACTGCCACATGATGCATATTGAATCCCTTGTCAGTTGTGAAATTCTTGAGTCTAAAACAATTTCAGCATATACTTATCCCAAACACGTGTGCCTGGTGAGCACCGATGCTTAATCTAAACCTTGCCGGCCATATCAGAACCACATTTGCCAGATTTTCAAAATTGAAAAGAGAACCAATCTGGTAAAGCCATTCCAGTCCAGGAAACGAGGATGTTACCAGCAAGGAGCAAGCAAGGAACTCATTTAGCTAAAGCAATATGATTCTGGATTCCTGAAAGGATTATCATCATACAGAATATTATCAGGTAGGATTTAGGTTACAAAGCAGAACAACACATGGAACACAAATATGTCCAATCTTTGCTTACAACGTCTCCGCTCAAGGACCACTAATGCCGATTGTAAAAACTGCCTGGCCTTCCTATCTGGAGTGCATCCAGAAGATTCCATTTGTTTGTATATTTCAGGTACCTGGAAAGGAAACAACTAGCATGTGAACAAATGAGTCCCTTAAGTTTATCACAAACTGTATCTAACTTTCTTTTGCCATGTGAGTAAATGAATTCAAATCAAATCAGGAGCATTGAACACCTTATGGAACTTCTTTGCTCTAATAAATGCTTTCATAAGCGTACTGTATGTCACCAAATCAGGACTAATACCCTTCAGAGACACCAGAATATTATCATTAGAAACTGAGTGAAGAAGCATATGTCAAAATTATGAAGAAATCAAACACAACTGTGTTATTTGAACTTGATTGTTATTCATATGATGAATAGAAGGCTTACAATATCTTTCATAAGGTGATAAACGGATAGTGCTTCCTTATATTTCCCTGCAACTCCAAATGCATTAATCAACACATTCAGCATTACCAGATTTGGCTCGATTCCTTCTGGTTCCATGAGCTGAAGTACCTTAACTGTCTGTTCACACAATCCCTGTATACAAAGAACACTTTCATACTATTCAAAAGAATATTTTTTTTTTTAAAAAAAAAGAGAACACTTTCATGAGAATGTTAAGCTTAAGGTTTCACAAGTATGTTGATTCAGGTTAATCCACTAAGTTGAAAGTGAAGTAAAAGTTGCATACTATTATCACATCAATTTTAAATAGAATGTTCCTGATCAGTTTATGGTAACAGATTATTAATTGCTACCAGAGGCTGTGAATTTCAAGTCACTTTCAGTTTACCATCTCTGATAGTCCTCTCCAAAGAAGAACAAGCTAGCCTGCTTTTCTAAGTATTGTCGTCACAATTTTTATTCCCAAAACTGTTCAAATTACTTGATCCTCTATTAAGTCCTTAGACAATCTCTAACCCGATAATAACAACACCATGGAACCCTAAGCCCCCACATAATTTTGCTAACTTTCAACCATCTATTGACTAATTAAATTCATGCTTACTCTTCTGCTTAGCTACTGCTATCAATATTGTAACTATTAATCTGATGTAGCTCCAATACCAAATTCATATAGAACCAACAGATGAAAAAAAAGAGACAGAGAAGAAAAGGTTGAAAAATCAGAGAAATTGAAAGGGGAAATAAATTTATTCCAATAATCAATAATTTATCGAAAAGATTGAATCAAAAGAGAAACATAAGGGCCTATTTATGTAGGCCATAAAACTAAGCAAAAGAGAACTAAAACTACAAATATAATAAGCAACTAAAATAAGGAAAATAAACATGACTACGAAACTAACCTAGCTTGGCCTACAGTCTATCACTTTACAATGCCTAAATTTTCACCATTAAACAATTTCCTTTCGCACTAGAAATTAATCTCCGATCTCTAACCTTAGTTCCCAAATCCCCCAGTGTTGCATCAAGCATAAATAATGGATGTGGTAAGGCTTGCATTTCATCATCATAATGACACACAAAGTTTGAACCAAGTATTGTTGTGATTTTTTTTTTCCCTTATTTGATACAAGAAGACTAATGATACAAAAAAGAACGAACATACACAAAAAAAGGATAAAACAGAAGCAAAAAGAAGACTTCCAACTAATAGAGGGAGAGAGTCACGGAGAAAAAGTAGCAGAGGATAAAGAAGAGAATAAGGATAGAACCAAAAACCAATGAAGAAGAGAAGAAAGGGAAATAGAGGAAGGAGCTAGTGGCAGCAAAAAGACGAAGCTCTTCAAATATTCTGAAAAATCACTCACTCTTCGTCTTCCTATAACACAACAAAGCTGATTAATAGAGTTTGCACATTGTGCAGAAGAAAAGAATTTCTCTTACCATGGTAAAACATTGAAAGCTATCTACTAAAGATATTGAAGATAATCTTAACATCAAATTCACAATACATTTGCAGTGCAGGTATATTGACCCCAATAAACTGAAAGACTTAATCAACCGATTATGAATCCCAAACCTAACAACCCTGAAGAAAATGTTCATCCACCTAATTGTTTCAGTCCTAATTATTTCTGGTGTGCCCTACTCATTACAGAAATGTAAAAATAATTTAAAAACAAAAGGAATTCTTTTAACTATTGAGTGCTTTAAAAAAATGACATCTTAACTATTGATTGTTTTAAAAATGACATCAATAAGTAACAATGTTTATAGTAGATCTAATAGCTAAAAGTTAAAACAATGAAAAAGGTATTTTTCGATAAAAATGCAACTAAATAATTATATTGATCAATCTAAGACATAAAACTGTTATCTCGCAACTTGCAAGTGACTTAGTTGATGGCTAAAATATAGGTGAGGCCTGCACAGATTAATGGGACAATTAATAAGTATAATTTTTATGGTTTATCCTAGTATATCATAAGTTGTCGCGTGATCTTTCAGTCTGCCTGATTTGCATTATACTAATAATTCCAGTCCATTTCTGAACAAGAATAATATGCCATACATGTGTAAACTAAAACACAAAGATCAGAAGCTAATAATTAACTGGTACTGTAACTTAAATTTAATTTATGACAAATGAAGACTAGAAGCTTCAAGTTAGATGATAAAGTGGAACTGCACCTGCTGAGCATAAGCATTTGCTAAGATGCAAAACATGCTCCCTGATGGTTGAAGACCTTCCAACTTCAGAGCAGCTATGCACTCTTCAGGATCACGAAATCTCCCATACTGCCCATAAATATCAACCAAAATAGCATAAATGGCCCCAATTTTTCCATGCCCCCTATCCTTCATATTCTCAAAATTTTTCTTTATCACATCCCACTTCCCCAGCTCTCCTAAACAGCTAATGATAGTAATAAAAATTTTTGGATCAGGATAAAAACCTTGTTCCTGCATTTGTGTAAACAACTCAAGTGCCTTAGCAACATCTCCAGCCTTACAGTGCCACCGTATCAAAGAATTCCATGTCACTATATCAGGCCTTATAGATTCTTGTTGCATTTTCTCAAACACTTCTAGTGCCTCGACCAACTCGCCATATTTCCCAAATGTATCAATAATACTATTATAAATCTGCCTATCTAGCGACAAACCCATCTCTCTAATCTCTTCAACAATTCCTACAGCTTTCTTCCACATGCCATTGTCTCTATAAAGACCAATAACCTTACCATACACAAATGAGTTCAATTGAAACCCCTTGCTCCTCATCTCATTGATTATTGACCATGTATCATCCAACCGCCCAGCATTCACATGATAATCTAATAGAATCTCGTATGTTTCTTGGTTTCTACAAATTCCCATTTCTTCCATTACCATCAAAAGTCTACTCCCAAGTCCTAGAAGGCCTTTCTTCAAAAACCCTCTTAGCAAAATATTGTAAAATCTAAGTTTAGGGTTGAAGCCAAAGCAAGCCATCTCTTGGAAAATGGCATCCGCTTCCAAAGTTCTACCAACACTTGCTAGAGCCTCAATCAATGAAGCGTAGGAAATCGAACTGGGATGAAAACCCAAAGCCTGCATTTGAGCAAGAAGAGCCATAGCCTTATCAATGTCACCAAGTTTGCAGCAATATTGAATTGACTTATTGTACGAATTGCCTGAAAATTCCTCTCCTGAATTAGAACCATCAGGGGACTTTATGCTTAAGTTCTTGTTGCCCAAACTATAAGCACAACCCTCTTTGACACATCTTCTCATACCAGAATGGCAAGATGAATTTAACTTGTGTCCTGCATGTTCTCTGCTACTGCTATGAGTCGCAAAAAACACCGAGAGAGGAGATGTGCCATGAATTGGTAAAAGTGAAATCGTCTTGAGATTGAACATGAGGATGGATTTTATTCTAAAGATTTTAGCTACTACTACAAACCCAGAACCACAAAACCTCAAATTTTGTCCTCAAACTAACAAGCAGTGGTGAAATTTGTTATTTTGTTTTGTTTGGAAGGCTGACCGTAATTAAGTAATTAATATAAAAAGAGATGGTGGAATCCGGTCATGTCAATGCCTTTGTTGCAACGAGAAGGTCCATCCCATTTATTTTCGAAAATGAAAAATTATTCAAGTTCAAAATTGACATGAATTGCAGTTTCTTCAAGTTCACATACCCGCTAAGCACGTGAAGATTTGGCTTCCGTAGAAGAGAAAACAGCAGAGCTAGAGTTTTCAGCGGCAACTTAGCGAGTTAATTGCGCCAGGTACACCTCCATACTTCAAAAATTATCTCAATATCTTAAAATCTATTTTTGCTAAAATTTTTATCAATATCCTTTAAAAATTGATAAAAAATTACTAAGCTATCCTCATTTTAAAATATTTCAACTCAACGGACAACACCTCTCCCCCCTCTGCTCAAGCAAACAAACACTCATCTGCTGTAATTTCCTCCATTATCTTTACTCAAACAAACAAACACCACAATTCCCTCACCGGCATCACCTCTACAATTCCCTCACCGGCATCACCTCTACCGAAACAAACATTCATTCTCCATACATGGTAAATCGAACTTCAACACGAACAAACTAAGCCTGAGAAGGGGAAGCTGCCACAACTGAGAAAGAGAAGCCTAGTTCGTCGCTACATAATCGCCGACGAGAGCTGATCCTTTACTGCAAAATGGTCATAATTTAACTAGTTGAGGTAAGTAATTCTCTATAAATAGTTTTCTTGTTGATATTCAAGGAAAAAAAAAGTTAGGGTTTATATAGAAAAAAATAGATTAATTAGTTGCGGGTCTCTCATTACATGTTCAAAAATAAATTTCTAGTTGTTTTGCTGCATACAAATTGTGAAAAATTGATGGATTGTGCTGATTATAATTTTGTCATGTAACACACGATTTGGTCGTGTAAGGTTATATAGGATTCAAGATTGTGTATTGTACGACCTTCATGTATTGCACTTACACGACCTTCATGTATTACACGACCTTAAAATTACACGACTTTTTTCACTGTTGTTAATTCATTATAATAACTTAGTTGTTTAAAGACTTAATTTTTGCTAAGAATTTATATTTGTTGCTATACAGAAAATGTCAACGAAAAGTATTCAGGAAAAAATGAAACGTGGCAAACCGAAAGTGAAAATTACTAATTTGTCATCGTTAGAACCAATAAGAATAATAAAAAATAACCTTAGTGATGTACAACTGGGGATTTTTCGCAAATCATGTTTTGGGCACTTTTTGGACTTGAATGAGTTTCAGTTTTGTGCCCAGTTGTTGCACAAGTTGGTATTAAGGCATATGCATTCATCCAATAAGGCAATGTATTTTAAGATAGGGAAAAAAGTTTGCCGATTTTCAATGTTTGAATTTGCATTAGTTACTGGACTGAATTGTGAAGAAATTTATAAACCTAACTTGGACATTGTTGATGACGATGGTCGTGTATGTGATGTTTTGTTGGATGGTTGCACAAAGTTCACTAACACAACACTAGGTCAGATATTTGAAGCAACTAAGTCCAAGGATGATATGAAAATGGTTAAATTTGCCATGTTGTACTTTTTGGAGGTTGTATTACTTGGAAAAGAATATAGATCATCTATAATTAGGGATCACATTCTCCACATTGACAACTTTGAAGATTTCAATAAATATCCTTGGGGCCGTGTCTGTTTTGAGAACACATTAGAAAGTATGAAGAATGTGATTGCAATTAGACAGAATAGAGAAAGGGCAAATCCAGACTATGTCCCTGAAAAGGAGGCATACAGCCTTCATGGCTGTCCATTTGCAGTTCAGGTAACAAATTGTCAATATTGTTTTCGTAGAGATTGTTAAGATTAGGAATATTAATTAGTTCTTTTACTTGCACAGGTATGGGCACTTGAAATTTTCAGTGAAGTGTGTGAAACTTTTGCCTCAAAATGTAAGCATGTCAAATATCCAAGAATCCTAAATTGGACAAACACTAAACATGTTAGCTCTAATTCGCTTGACTATTCCATATTTGATAAGAAAAAGGTAATAACAAACAATCTAGATCATTAGTGTCTTTCTTTTTTTCTTTTTAATTTATCTTTGACATTTATTAATTGGCCTAATTATTACAGCTTAAGGTACTGGAGAAGTTGGATGTCGCTGATGAAATAGAGGCATCACAGCCTAATCTAAAATGGTTTTGGCAAACAAATTGGCTGCAACAACTTGAAAATAATTTTCGTGTTGACTCAAAGAATAAAAAATCAGCCACTCCAGTCTCAGAACAGAAAAGTAGCGGTGTTGTGCAGAAAAATTCTGTGGCCATAGAAGTTAAAGAGACTAATAAACGTGCAAAGTGTCAAGTTATGTCCATGAAATGCAAAAAAAATTATGAACATGCAAATTCTGTTGAGGACAAAACTGTAAGTTATTTTAATCTTTTAATAACAATTGCATTTTTCAGTTTTTTGTTTGTTTGCCTAATTGTCTCTGTCTTGTTTTGCTTGCAAGGGTAAACGTCATAGTCATTAGAGTACATGCATCCATTGCCAATTCTCGCCTTTTTGCAAACCATTCTTGTAATTTGTCAATGATACAATCCATTAACTTATGAATAGGCAAGGTTCGTGCTTCTTTTAAGACAAAATTCATACTTTCTGCAATGTTAGTTGTCATAATCCCATAACGCCTCCCCTCAAAGTGAGAAGAGCCCACTTCTCATATCCGGTATCAGTCAGGTACTGGTGAACATTCAAACTAACACTGCGAATGACATTCATATATTGAGTAAACTTAATGGGCCGATATGCCTTTGCAGCCAATTCAAATAAAGCACCCACATCGACTTCTTTAAAATGAGCATTTACATTTCGTTTTAGATGATGCGTACATATGCCATACCCTGCACTAGGAAATACTTTATCAACTGCTTTCTTAATACTTCCATGGCGGTCAGAAATGAATACTAAATTAGGAACATCACCAATAGACTCTCTTAACTTCATAAAAAATCATTCCCATGAAGCGTCATTCTCACTGTCACCTACACCAAATGCAACACGATAAAGTTGATTGTTGCCATCAAGAGATGTTGCAATGAATAATGTTCCTTTATACTTGCCCTTCATGAATGTACCATCAACTGCAATAATAGGCCTAATACATGAAGTGAATCCTCTCAAAGAACTTCCAATGGCCATGAAACAGTACTTGAAGTTGTTCACACTGTCTTTTTCAATGAATGTTCGACTTCCAGGATTTGTTTTTTCAACCATTGCCATGTACGAGGGTAATAAATGGTATGCATTAGCAGGAATGCTCCTAACCATCTCCATTGCAAACTCCCTTGCTCTCCACGCCTTGTGATAACTTATTTCATAACCAAACTCCTTTTGAAAATCTTGCATAATATCAGCTGGCTTGTAAGTAGATGAAGCACCATCAAACTTGTGCCGAAAATTTTGCCCAACTAACTTAGATGAAGCTTGACGGTTTTCTTTTTCCTGTGAATCAAGGAAGCAAGTATGAACATTGTAATACTTTCTAATTTCAAACATGTTGCAACCTTTAAGCCTACTTGCATGAATGCGCCATTTGCAGTTGTCATCCACACAAACAACAATAAGTAAGTCCTAGTCTGGCTTTGGGGTTTTGAATTGGAACCTTTTTTTCACAGCTAGTGCTTTAAGCTTTTCTTGCAATGCCTCCTTTGACTCAAACACCTCTTTCACCATCGACACATCAGTATCACCACTAACTTCTATTGATAATAAATTACTGCTACTAGCAAGTAAATTTATTCTGGGCACATGTCTAGTGTTTGAGGTTCTTGAATTTATAGGAGCTGGAGTATTATCTCCTAATGCTAAATCAACAGCTAATGGTGGCTCATCCAAACAATCAACTCTAGTTACAAATTCATTAACTGCTTCTTGTTCGTCAATCGGTTGTGTAGTAGGCAAACACTCAATTGGTGATTCATTTGCAATAGTAAAATTGTTCTAACTGAGAATAGGAAATGATGGAGGCACGTAGCTGGAGAAAGCATGACTCTCTTCCCATGAAGGACGAGGTGAAGGTTGTCTATCCACCAGAACTGTCGAAATTGATCTACGTTCAAAGTAATGCAGAGCGGGTTTTTAAACTCCATTCCACTAGCTACTTCCTCTAAGAAAAATTCCACATCATCATTGGTTTGAATTGTAACTGGTGGCATAGGATCAGATGTCTTAAGTTTGAACTTCATTGTGATTTCAAATTCCGAAGTATCTATTTCAATAACTTCAGCTATCTTCTCCACCAATTCGGCATATGTTGTCGATCGTGGTATCATTATCCTTTTAGCCTTGGAACCTTTGAACTTATACTCGTCATTTTGCTCAATTCATTCACCATTGAAGAGAATAGGCACACGTACCAAAACCATATCTAATGATACAATAAAAACAATAATATCAAATTTCATATACAAGTAACTACACGACCTACACGACTATATTACTTATACGACTTACATGACTATATTTCTTACATGACCTACACGACTTACACGACTATATTACTTACACGACCTACATGACTAACTATATGACGTACACGGTATCAAAAGAATGCACGACGCGAAACATTTTCGCCATAAATAAGTTATATTGCTGAAAAAAATAATTAAACAACCTACATTGCATATATTTCTACATATAAGAAAAAATGGTGAAAATAAAACATTGTAATGTGAGGAAAATTTCTAAATTTTCCTAAAAATTAAAAAATTTAAAACCCAACAACATTAACATACCTTATTGGGTTGTTTAATAAGCAATGCACCTTTAAAGAAAGAGTGGGTGTTAAAGAAATGAATACATAATTGTATTTGTGTAAGAAGTTATGAGAGATTTTGAGAGATTCGAAGAAATTTTGAAAGAATCGGCAGCAAAAATAGAGTTGGGTGAAAGAAATGAGGAAAGAAATATGAAGACAATTCATTGAGTGAATTTGATGCATTCATTAAGGGTATTTTCGACTTTACTCACATTTGTTAGGGTATCCATGAAAACCAAAAAGGGATGTGGTATTTAAATAATTTTAAAACTATTAAAGGATATTTAATTAAAAACCCCCAACTTAGCATTAATTCTCACTGGTTACGGAGACAGTGGCGTTGGCAGTAGAGCCGGACGAGTTACGGATTTTGTAGTGGTGTCGGAGAGTAAATTTTGATAGCACAAACAAGAAACAGTCTTTGTACACAATAAAATAATTACGGAAGTAAAGGGGATTCGTTAAGATTGGACTAATTAAATGAAAAATAACATCTATTTATTTATTTATTATTTTCTCCCCTCCACATCCTTTCTTTCTTTTTTCTTTTTCCTCTGTCTTCGGTCTCTTAAGTTTCCCTTTGTTCTTTAATCTTTTTTCTCTCTCGCTTTAACTCTTAAACCCTTTTACATTTGCAATTTCTCAAACAATAAGAAAAATAAAAAGAAAATTTTCAATTTGACAAAGCTTCAACATATGTAAATTAGCCGTGACATTCAATAATAATAAAAAATTAACAATATACAATGAAAAATCCAGGAAACAAGAAAAGTTTATTATCAATTACCATGGCCATTACCAAGGGGAAGTGCGAGTTTAAATGTTTGTCAAAGAGGAACAATCAATTTTCACATTCTCTTAAATTCTTATGGTGAAATAAATTTCGTAAAAGGTTGTGCAAGAGAAGTTTTATGCAAGTTCAAAGCAGCAATAAGAGCATCTCCAAAAGTCTCTATTAATTTTACTTTTCAAATATCTATTTGCTTATCTATGTGGCAAATAAAAGAGTGAAAAAATATGTTGTTCTCCAAAAAACTCTTCAAATAAAAATAAGTTAATATTATTTTAATTAAATAATTATTTTTTAAATAAAAAGTCAATAGCAATTAAAACACTTCTCTCTCTTTCTCCAATAAAAAATAATAAAATATAAATTGAAGAGGGAGAAATCAACTCTCCAAATTTGAAGAGAGATAACCATCTCTTATTTGAAGAATCTTAATTAGAGTGTCTTTTGGAGCCTTAAATATTGATGTGGCTCTTCAAATAAGTATTACTTATTTGAAGAGCCTTTTGGTGATGCTCTAATATGGTTAAGGGAAGTAGAAAGTTACGAGTAGAGATGAAAGAGAAAAAAAAATGTAAAGATGACTATGAAGTAAGGATGACAATGGTACCCATAAACCCACAAACCCATTCAAATTCGCCCATCAAAATTTGCCCACTGCAGATAATTTTGTGGCTTGCCGTCGGGTTTGATATTATAAATTAAAACCCACACTAGGGTGCGGGTGGATTTGGTATTAGCTAAATATTTGATGGATACCCGCATGAATATCCGCCAACCCGTAATTTTTTTAAATATTTTTATTTAATTTTAATTAAAAAATATTTAAATCTAAAAAAATATAAAGTAAATAATGTAAAATATAAACATGTGTGTAAGTTGCAACATGCCTAACAACCTAAGCCCTTACTAAAGTCATAACCTAAAATAAAGGAAATCCAAACTAAAGGGAAATCAACGGTGAGCAAATTATCCGTAGATGAAGATATTATCAACTACGTTTCTTTAACTTAATTCATGGATTATTATATACTAATTATAATTTTGTATGGACTATTATTCTTTAATCTAATGTATGGATTATTTCATTATTATAAGTTTATTCTTTGGATTAGTGTTTAAAAAGTAGCATTCTTTAGAAAATATTAATCTTAATCATTATTGTAGGAATCATGTTGGATGGCTACTAATGGTGGTAAATAAAATAAAAATCTTCTCTTGAAGCTTGTATTGAATGATAATATGAAATGATAATTGTTATTTTTAGATACTAATTTGTGGCATTTTTTATGAATTTGTGCATTTTATACTTAAATTTGAGAATTTGTGTTGGATTGATGTTGAAATTTTAATTTTCGGTTTACATTGATTAAAGTTAGAATTGAATATGTTATGTGAAATTTTAGATTATTATTATAAATTTACATATAAAGCATTTGTGATTTTAAATGTGGAAACTCGCAAAAAATCTGTCGGATACTATTGTGGATTTGGTAATTGTAAAAACCCGCAATGTCCAAGTTTTTTTAAAAAAATTAAAACCCATAGCGGATTGTGGGTGGGTTTGGTAATTCAAATTTTATGTGAATTTGGGTTTGGTAATGACAAACACTCTGCGGGTGGTGCCCATCTCCATCCCTATTGTGAAGATAGCTAGAGAGAGAAAGAAGATGATAAAAAATAAATAAATGAAATATTTAATGCATCTCAATAAATCTTAACCATTCATTTATATATAGTCTAAGCTCATACGAAATGTAAAATATAATGTAATTTTAAAAGGTCACTGATCTAACCCAATATATATGTATATATATATTTTAACTAGATTTTGGGATGGAGGAAAAAGAAACTAAAAGCTTAGTTAAACACAATAAAATTTGTATCAAGATGATAGGGGTGCCTCGTGTATCCGAGGTGTGTTATTTGATATGGCCTTAGATGAAGTTTGGGAAAGAATAAAAGACTTGTGGTTTCATAAAAGGCTTAGATCTGGGGGAAGAGAGAGAGAGAGAGAGAGAGAGAGAGAGAGAGTTGGCTTGATGAGCTCTGTTTAACCTGCCAAATGGAGAATAAAAGGTTAGAGGTGGAGCTAGCAGTGATCGACAAGCACAATCTAATGCTCAAGTTAGGTTTTTGGTATTATTTTGAGGTAAGAGCTAGCAAACTCTTAATGATAGAGGTGGCTGGAGTTTGAAGAAAGCCTTAACCCTTATTATGTGTATTTTGTTATTGGTGAGAAAAGATAGAACTTGAGAGCATTCATATAGAGTGCCCTTAGATGCCTGGTTTGTTAAAACAATAAATTGTTTGGTGAAAACCATCACTTATAATATGGGAATATTCATGTTGTATCACCAAGAATTTACACCAGAATATGTGGAGGTATACTTAAATCCATAATGTTGAATTGCTCTCTAGAGTCGTGTGATTTATCTTCCAGGTCAATATGTTCTCCTAAAGAATCCTTTAAGTTTATCTGTACTCTCCCTTTAATGAAGGGATGTAAAAAAAAAAAAAACGATATGTGTGACTTGGAGACCATAACTACTTATATAGATAACTTTTCCTGTTGTCTTTAAATATCCCTATTTAGCCCATCATAAAAGTAGAAATTACCCTTAAGTCTCTACACGTTAAGGCCCACACCCTATCAGATATATTGAAGTCTATATTATCATAAACCTTAATAGATTACTTTTAATTGGGCTTAATCTTATATAACAGTCCGCAACACATAATTATTTATATACAAGCCTAATGTTTGATTATGGATCCAACAATCTCAATGTTGTGCAAATTTTATTGTACTCATAAGCGCACAAATCTATTGTAAAATAGATTTTATGGTGATGGGTGTCAATCCCATGAGAAGTTAGATTTAATAATGTGTAGGGTTAATTTTCCAAGTGAATATGTGAGTTGGTTGGAAGTGATTTTTTTTATCTTAAAATTAAAAATGAAATGGTGAGAATGAATTAAAGATGAAAATCAATACAAATAAAATGCTTGAGTCTCTAGATTCACACTCAATATTTCACCATGGACTTAATATTTCCTTTTTTTGTTTCAATTAATTCATTAATTCATGGGGGGTATTTTCACTCTTCATAATCCGCACTCTAATAAATATACTATCAAGCGCTCAGTGTGCTTAGAGGGTAATGATCTTCCACTAAGTGTGGTGTCAACAACATATTGTGCCAGATGATAATAATCCTTCTGTCGACAACGTTATAAGACCATCCACTAAATAGCTTAGATGCATTCTCTAACGACACTGAGTCAAAACGACCCACAAAATACTATAAGAGAATTTTCTCTCTAATAAATATGGTACTAAATGCTCATTGTGCCAGACAATAACGATCATTCACTAGAGAGTCGGTATACCGTGCAAAATCTAGACAGCATACACATTAAAAACACATATGTAAGGAATTAATTAAATAAAAAGATAATTATTTCAATGAATATGATTTCATCCTTAACCTCAGAATAAGAAAATTAATTAAATAATTATCTTTTATTCACTAGAGAGTCGGTATACCATGCAAAATCTAGACAGCATACGCATTAAAAACACATATGTAAGGAATTAATTAAATAAAAAAATAATTATTTCAATGAATATGGTTTCATCCTTAACCTCAGAATAAGAAAATTAGTTAGATATACTTGAATTAGGAGCAACAAATAAAATAAAACCAACCATGAAAAATTAAACTAATGCTGCTCCTGTCTTCTCTGCCGAATCGCGTCTCCTGTTGCTTCCTCTGGTAGCTGCCCTCTCAAAAGCCAAAGTCAGCTTTTACAGTCTTCAAAATGGGCCACCGACCTTTTCAATTCTAAAGCCGAAAGGCTTGGCCTTTTAATTTGATTTGGTCTTGCAGGTGCACTCCGATTAAGCTAAAGCCACATATGTTGTGGTTAATTTATTCTTCATGTGGCTGGATCAATTAATTTATTTGCTTCAGATGCTTGTATGTCTAATTGCTTCCAAATTCAATTAATCTTTAATGCTCCCGAATTGAACTTTCTCATGCCTTTTTTATCCATGATCTCCAATTAATTCCTTATTTAATAAAATAATTCAATTAATTAAAAATAACAAATAAAAATGCCTAGCAATTATGTAATTAAGGGTAAAATATGTATATATTTTATGCTCATCAATTCTTAATTCCATGATTGCTGTTTGTTTCTTGAGAAAGTATTAATGTCTTGGGTGTTAGATTCTAAGTTAGAGAAATATCAAAACACAACATTTGGCTCAATTTAAAACACATACACAGTGGAAACTACTGTACGGCAAGAATGTTTTTCTTTTTTTCCTTAAGAACGTTTTTGCTTTGATCTTGAACACAAATAATTGGACAAGTTTGCAAGCCAAAAGTGATTCACTTTTCACAAATAAACATTTCTAAACAAACCATTGTTAGTTGTAACAAAGACCAATTCTATATACAGATTATATATACTATCCTATATCATTACAATCATGTAAATTTCAAATTGTTTGAACCAGGGCATTTAAGAAGAAATCAGACAAGTGATGAAACTGATTAACTAATGGCCATAACGTCTAAACATGAAAAATTAGGGCAATTATTAATGGCAAATGTATGATTTTATGTACTAATCATGCATACTGTGTTGTTGTTTAATTTTATTGTTATTATTATTTAGTATAACAGTAACTCAAACCCTCCTCATCCATATAAGTGGAGTTTGAATTCTAAACCTCTTGATTGAACACAGTTTTTGTCACTTAATTTTGTCTCAATTAACATGCTAATATAGGGGTGGGCAATTTCGGATTCGGATCGGATTCATCTGAATCCGATTGGAATTCAGATAATTCGGGTTGGAAAAAAATTTACCCGAATTCAATCCGACTTTAAATCCGATCCGAAACCGATCCGAATAATTCGGATCGGATGAAAATTTCGGATAACTTCATATTCGGATCGGATCGGATCGGATGAGTTTAGATTTCAGATTATATTTTAGATTCGGATTAATTCGGATTGAAATTGGATTTAAGACCCTTTTGACAAGTCTCACAAAGAATATATGAAATCTATAATTAATCAAAACTTATTAACCATTAAAAATAAATTGAAAACAAGCTGACAAATGACAATATGTTGTTTCAAAGTTTCAAACAAACCCGATAGAATATATACAACTGAGAGAAGCATGAAATTCTATGTTTCAAACACAAGTTGTAGGGAACTGTCATGTGTAGGGAACTGTCATGTGTCGGGATTAATTGATTACCATGAGCAAACGTGCTGTTAGCTGCTCGGAATAGCGGATTATCGACGCCCAGCATGCAACTAGCCGGCTAGATGTGATCAATAGTTTTGCTCGGATTCGGCTAGATTCCAATCGATTGGTGTCACTGACAGCTGGGTTTTAAGACTGATGAGGTTGTGGTAACAGTGGCGTGGTCGTTGGACTCATGGTCGCCGGTGGGTTAACGAGTTCGAAATGGATGAGGCTGGTTTTGCTTTTACTTTGTTTGCCCGTTTTGAGTTGTTTTACTTGTTAATGTGGCTGACTTGTGAGTTATGACTGAGTGAACTGGTGGATGCATGGATTAACTTTAGTTCATTTTTCAATTTTTACTTTTTAGTTTTTTTTTGTGTGTTAACAGTGTAGATCCGATCAGATGGTTCGAATTGACCCGAATTCGATCCGATTCGAATTAAACCCGATCGAATCGCACAAATACTATCCGATTGAATTTAGCTTCAAATCCGAATTCGATATGATGCCCACCCCTATGCTAATATATGTATAGGAGATTCAAAGGTTGTTGAGTTAGGGATAACAAATGGGTTGGGTCCAATCCAAGCTTGGCTGGGCTCGCTACGAGCCCTCGATACAGCCAAGCTCATATTTTTTTTAATTATTTTTAAAAAATGTAAACTTCTAAACATTTTAAAAGTTAACAAAGAAAATTAAAAAAAATTAAATATTTTTACTGGCCTTTTAGATTGGGCTTTAGATTTTAGTTATAAATGGGTGCATTTACGTAAAACTCAAAAATTTATGATTAATGACCGGGCCAAGCCCGATGTAAAATCAAAAGTCTAAGCCCAGCCCTCCCACCCAACTACGCCAATAGGCTTGGCAATTTAGCCTGACCATATTTTTGGCCCGATTGACCCGACTCTAATTTTTAGGGCTTTGATCTAAATTTTTAAGTTTAGGGTTGGGTTAGGGCCAAAATTTTAAGGCGCGAACAAATTTAGGTTCAGGGTCGGGCTTAATGCCGACTCGACCCGACCAAAAAAAAAAAAATTAACACAAGTTAACACACGCACACACACACATCCTCACAACATCACACATTGTGTGTTTTTAATTTAATTGCATTGAGTTTTTATTTGTATAAAACATGAGTTTTTTTTTTTTATTTTGGGTTGTTGAATTGAATTGTGTATGACTAAAATGGTTGTGGAATTATATTGTGTTTTTATTTATATAAGACATGAGTTTTTTATTTTTTATTTTTTATGTTCGGTTGTTGAATTGAATTGTGTATGGGTAAAATGGTTGTGGAATTACATTGTGTGTTTTTAATTTAATTGCATTGTGTGTTTTTCATGTTGGATTTTGGAATTGATTTGTGTGTGGGGTTGAAATAGTTGTGGAATTGGTTGTGGAAAGTGGAATTGAATTGTATTTGAAATGGTTGAGTAATTGCCGAATTGGTTGAAATGGTGGTGGGAAATGGGAATTGAATTGTGGGGTTAACTATTTTGGTAGGGTCGGGTTGGGCCCGACCCGATGTTGGCTCGATTCGAGTCGGGCCGAGTCCGACCCTAACTAAATAATGTTCGGGCTTTTTTAGGGTCGGGTTTCAAATTTTTTTTGATTGGGTCGGGTAGGGATTAGCCAAGCCTGAGCCCGACCCGACATTTTGCCATTCCTAACGAAACACAAGAAGGAAGTTGGTGAAAATGGGTTCGGCAGTTGTGACTTTGCTAAATCTACCCCTCCCCACGAAACATGTGTAATTAAAAACCTTTTGAATATAATATCAAAAAGAGTTTTATTTATTAATTTTTATAGCACCGCCAAGTGTGAAATGTAATTCAATACATGCTTGAAATATGGAGTAGTGGAAAATAGTTAATACAAAAATAAAAAATAAAATTGCTTTTATTCATATACTTAGAATTCCTTTTGTTTTTTTTTTTAAAGCTTTTGCTCAAGTCATTAAAAGATGCAACTTAAAAATGAGGTTGTAATTGTCACAATTTAATTCTTATCTACATATGAAATAAGCATTATTTTCCACTCAACTTGACAACCCATGTTAACGCCACTAAACGAGGTTAGGTATCCTGAAATTTCAATTAAAATCTTTATTTTTTTCGAAACTAATTTTAGCCAAGGTGACTACAGCCACTCCCATCATGCATGTAGTTCCACCATGGCTTCTTGTAAGTTCTTTAAAGTAAAGTTTATAAAAATAGTTTATACTTATTTACAATTAACCATAAATTCTTTTTAATTATGTGTTATTTATCACTATAAACCATATATGTCATAAAAAATCTTATTTCAGAGATCCACAAAGCACATTCTCGCTAACTCTTTAGATACAGTAAAAAACAGTACATATTTAAGTTTCAAAAACAGAAGAACAGACTTGATTATTTTGACCGCTTGTCCAAAGGTTTTAATCTTTCCTATAATCGATCACTATGAATAGAAGAAGTTAAGTTCTTTATCTCATATTTCAACTGTGTTCATTACTAATTAATAACAATATTTAATTTTTAGATTTTTCATCTAAATCTTTTTGTTTAACAATTTTTAATATTCTATTAAATTTCGATTTTCTTAACTTATTTGCCTTCTTGTTGATAAAATTTGAAAATATTGACGACTTATATTTTTTAATTTTTTAAAAAAGGATCATTATATAAATAAATAAAACCTTTAAAATTACTGAGATTGAGAACGTAAATTTGAGAGAAAAGTTACTTCTTTTATACGAAGAGTAAATAAAAAATTATTTTCCTTTTATGTAACAGTAAATTTTAATTGCACTTGCTTTATCTGTTTATTTACTTATTTTGATCTAGATTACATATCTGTTTTATGGGTCATTCTATAATGCCGTAATTAAATTTACGGCATTGATGTCGTAATGGACGTGGACCGTTAGATTTGAATAAAAAATCTCTACTATTAATTCTAAATAAATAGGTAACCTGTTACCTAAGTAGCAGGTAATTACTCTTTTTTGTTCAAGTTCCAAGTTACATTTACCAATTTTATGTGTGATTTACAAGTTCTATAAAACTTTTACAAGTTAATGTTGATTTACAAGCTTTATACAACATTTACAAGTTTTTGTTTTATATACAAGTTCTTCTTACAATTTACAACTCTAACATTAATTTACCTATTTTTCCATTAATTTATTAGTTTTATGTGTGGTTTACATATTTTATGTTTTATTTCACACTTAATGTGAATTTACTAGTTCTATGTCATTTTTCTAAGTTTTTGTTTTGTTTACAAATTCTTCATACAAATTACAACTCCAACATTAATTTACTCATTTTTCCGTCAATTTACTAGTTTTATGTGTGATTTACACATTTTTTGTTTTATTTCACAATTAATGTCAATTTACTAGTTCTATGTCATTTTTATAAGTTTTTGTTTTGTTTACAAGTTTTTCGTGCAAATTACAATTCCAACATTAATTTACCATTTTTTTCATTAATTTACTAGTTTTATGTGTGGTTTACATATTTTTTGTTTTATTTCACACTTAATGTCAATTTACTAGTTCTATGTCATTTTTATAAGTTTTTGTTTTGTTTACAAATTCTTCGTGCAAATTACAATTCTAACATTAATTTACCATTTTTTTCATTAATTTACTAGTTTTATGTGTGGTTTACATATTTTTTGTTTTATTTCACACTTAATGTCAATTTACTAGTTCTATGTCATTTTTATTTGCAAATTACAATTCCAACATTAATTTACCATTTTTTTCATTAATTTACTAGTTTTATGTGTGGTTTACATATTTTTTGTTTTATTTCACACTTAATGTGAATTTACAAGTTCTATGTTATTTTTCTAAGTTTTTGTCTTGTTTATAAGTTCTTCTTACAATTTACAACTCGAACATTAATTTACCATTTTTCCCATAAATTTACTAGTTTTATGTGTGGTTTACATATTTTTTGTTTTATTTCACACTTAATGTGAATTTACTAGTTCTATGTCATTTTTCTAAGTTTTTGTTTTGTTTACAAGTTCTTCGTACAAATTACAACTCCAACATTAATTTACTCATTTTCCCATCAATTTACTAGTTATTAGCCAAGAATTGGTAATGGTTGGGTAAAGAGAGATGGGTAATGAGCAGGTAAAATGGAGAATAAATATCATCTTTTTAAGATGTTTACGACTTATTTTTAATGAATTGTTATATTACTAGAATTACTCAGTGTGATGTCATATTTATATAATTAAGTCACTTTTATGGCATAAACAATATAATTTCCTCAGCGTACAAGAGCATGTTAATCTGAACAATAGAAATGAAACCATCCTCGTTACAAACCAACCAAAAAGAAAATATTTTAGTACTATTATATCTTGTTAACCAGTGAGGACCATTATGGTTAACCATTCAATCAAGCCAGCCTCCCTCTTTTACAATTTTTTTTCTTAAAAAAGGGAAAATAGCATTTAAAAATAATGGCAAAAATACTCAAATCATGGAGTTAAGCCACTATTATGCTTGTAATTATGGAAAAATTACTCAATATGATGTCATATCTGTAGAATTAAGCCACTTTCTTGAGATAAATAGTGCAACTTCCTTAGAATTTTAATAATTTCTATTAAAATATGGAAACAAAATCATAATATTGAAGAAAAAATAAAAGAAAAAATCATTCACCAAAATAATAGCTATATCAAAATTTGTAGAAAAATTCCTCAAAGAGCGACAAAAAGTTCACTCATACTGCATCATTTATCAGCTCCAAGCTTCTTTTGTAACATAAATTTTGTCAATTTCCTTTCATGTAATCAAACAAAGCCCAATTCTCTAAGCTCCTTGTGCACATTTTAAATATTGCGGTCGTGGCATGGTTTTCACGATAATTTCTCTTTAACTTATAGTTGTAGGCAAAGTTGAAATACCTTAAGCTTGCGAGGAGGAAAGCTTTTGAATAAATTTACCCTTTTAGCTAAATTACAAAGGTAAATTTGGAAGTTAGTCTCAAGTTAAATGGTTTCTTCTCAAAGAAAAGAAAAAAAAGAATGCAATGGTAATAACTTATTAAAGTGTTATAAAAGATCTTGCACCTAAATTAATTAATAATTTGTTCAAAGTTTTACAGCCATTTGAGTTTTGACACTTTCTTGAATGATAAGTCTAAAGTAGAAGATCCAGAAAGATGAACTTAAATATTTCCCACCAACTGCTGAAGGGTAATCTCCTTTTAGTCAGTTTCAACTAATGAAATAGGATCTTAACAACCAGTTCTTTGTGAAAAAATACAAAATTAAAAAAAAAACATATGAGAGAAAATTGTACCTCAAATAGAGGATTTACACATTTTCTTAGCCCAATGGCATATAACATTGTTATCCTTTGCATTTATCAAGATCTAGTCATATGGAAGTTTATTTAGAACACAGTTAGAATTGCCTACAACAAACCAGAAAAGCTATTGCAATAGGCACCTAATTAAATCAAATTAGCTTGAGTCCAACAAATAGATTATTTACAATACAAAATTAATTAGCAGGAAATAATAAAGATAACATGTGAAAACAGTAAATTTTGATGAAGAAAACCAAAGAATACAAAAGAGTGAAAGAAAGAAAATCAAGCAGATATAAAACAATTCAAAAGAAAATCAAGGTGAAAAAAGGAATTCCCCAAAAGTCAATACTAAAAGACAAAATTATTGCCAAGAATTGGCTAACTTGGTGGGGAGTCTCGCTCGAAAAACAGGAAAAAAAAGCACAATTCAAAGATAGCCTTTGCCCATTCTAGTTTGCAAGGATGATGTGTTTTGGAATTTAACGAACTTTAGCCTCTTCGAGTTGGCCACTGGGAAACTACCTCTGCCCTTTCCCAACACATGATGAAACAAAACGGCGGAACGGCGATGACGTGGAGTTGGTAGTGGACAAAGACTCAGTTGCTCTTTTCCTCTCAATATGAATCGGCTGAACTTCGGTCCTATCATAATCCCTAATTAACTAATTTACTTCTAAAAAAATGTTAACCGGGTTGTAACCTGTTGAAAAAATAAAATTTATACAATTATAATTATTATGTGCCGTTGATCTAATCTAACGGTATATAATAACTACGACATTGATACCGTAATTTTAATCACGGCATCATAGAATTTTCCCTGTTTTATATATTATTATTAGTTTCGCCTTTAATCGAGAATAGATTGATTAATTATTGATGGGAAGGAGATATTTTACGTTAAATCTAAGAATATGTTCTGTAAATTTTTTTCCTTCCTCATTAATAGCTAATTTTTTTTAATATTATTAACAATTAATAAAACATTAAATTAATGACATTCTTTTGTTTAATTCATTTTCAAAAAATTAACTTTTTGTATTACTTCTCAATAAACCGCCTCTGTATGTAAAATAAGAGCAATGACTGGAACAAAAAATTCAAGGTACAAAAAAAAAATTAAAATTTGGGTGGTGATATTATCACTGCTCAAGTTTTATACAATTAAAAATTGTTAAATACATAAGTAGAAAAGAAAAAAATTAGAAGAATGATTTAATCAATTAATTATTTAAAATTATTGTTAATTTATAATTTTATAAAATAATGTGAACTTATTTTATTCATGTTATGTAAGTGAGGTAGGTTTACGAAAATAGTTGAGTGGAAATATCTTCACTCTTCAAATTTTACATTTTTTATGTGAATTTTACTTTAAACCCGTCATTGTTTTTATATTTTACATATTTTAAAAATTCACCATACACGCCCGACTTTTGGCATTGTTAAGTTTACGAAATAATGTTTCAACCTATTTTAGTTATTTTCTTCGTTACAGTCCCTGCTGTACCAAAATCTTGGGTCTGCCACTGTTTATATATGTACAAACTATTTTAGACAGGCCAATGTTTACTAAATACAAATCTAATTAGATCTTTACATACATGAGAAAATTATCATTTAATTATCAATTCCTTTGATAGGGGAACTTCAAATACTTTACTTTTTGGATCCATCCAGCGAAATGTGCTTTACATAAATGATCTAAGAACAAAGATTAGAAACTTAAGAGGAAGAAGCAGCTGATCTCTCTCAAAGATTAAATATACTTTTGGTGATTTCATAATTATGTTGTACTGATAATTAATTTTTTTGATACGCTTCAATTTACAAGTGTTTGAGAATATAATTAAAGCGTTAATTATAATTAAAAACTTTGTTGTATTTATATGACAAGCTGCAGGTCAAATGATTATTAACATAATATCATACCCTTTTGTTCTTATTCTTATTTATTGTTTATTACTTTTATTTACAATTCAATTCCTTATACTCTTAGCTGATCTCTTTGAATCGAAGTTCTTATATTTGAGCCCTCGCGTTCTCACTCTTTCTCATCTAGTTTTTATTCATATTTCAATTCCTTGTACTCTTTCTTGGTCTCATTGCATTTGATGACCTGTGTTGCACTTAAGAGAGCTTCATCCAGGAAACACCAATCCTGACCCCTTATTCTGTTGTGCTACAGATTTGTTGAAACTTGTATTCAATAATAGTGTTAACCATTTAACTGTAGTAAGTTCAATAACAAAGGCGGCAAATAACATGAATCCATTGTGACTAGTATCTTCATAGGGATGACAATGGAGTAGATATGAATTGAATCTACATTGTTCCAGATTCAGATCTGTAATAAAAATTAAGATCCCTATCTGCTCCAGATTCGTTATGGATCTATATTTTTCGCCCCATATCTAGATCCAAAACAAAAAATAAAGATCTATATCTGCTCCAAATCCAAAAAGAAAAATTAAAATCCAAATCTGCTATAGATCTATCATGAATTCTAAATCTCAATAATAAGAGATCAATTTTTTTTAGAAAGAAAATTTAAGACTAAAATGCATTGGTAACAATTAAATTATAGAATTTGTACAAAAAATCTAATAAGTATTGTAGCTTTTACTTTTACACCAAAATAAACAAATAAGAAAGATAATAAAATATCGATAAAAAGTAATTGTAGGAATAAGATCATTATAATATTCTAATGTCTCCTTTACTATCTTGACATCCATTGCACACTATCATCATTCCTATAGCATTAAATAATAACATATAAGTTAAAAATAATTTATTATATTCAGTGTTTTATTATTTTTATTATGATCATATTTAACTAAATATATAAGTAACATAATTATTTTATAGTTGATAGCCACCATTGATTAGTGATTATACAAAATAAATAAGATTATGAGAAAATGATAGAAAAATAAACTCAAGTCTATGGATTTTCCTAACAATTAAAGAACTGATCCAAGCATTCAAATGAAGTGGAGAAGCGAGAGTAGAGTAAAGAGGAAAAAAGATACTAAATTGTAGAGTGAAAAACTTAAAAAAATTAGGGCAGACTATCCTAATTTTATTTTACACTTGATAAATTTTTGTTTTATGATCAATTAAGTACCTTTAAGTTTTACGATTCTTAAATACATGCTAATGAATAAATTTGATCATCATTTATAAATTTATCATCATTTATAATTACATAATTGTTAAGAATTTTTTAAAATAAAATTACATTAACTGGTGAGTGGATATGGATTTGAATATAGATATTAAGATAAATTCGAATTTGCTCTAGATCCGCCTTAGATCCACGCATCGATATTTAAATCCGATCCAAATCCATTTTAATCCGACCTAAATCCGATCCAATTGGATTTGGATCACATGAATCTTGGGTTAGATCCGATCCATTGCCATCCTTATATCTTCACTTTAATGAGCAATGACAGATTTTATACTATTACGTCATGGCATAAACTTTTCCAACAATGACATGCAGCTTTGAATTTATCACTTCAAGAGGAAATTAGATTCCCAAGGCAGCTAACGGCCATAGAACCTCATCGAGTGAGCTTCAATCTACAAGTTGAATCTGATCCGTCAACAAGCCACAGTGGCCACGCTATAGATGATCACGGCAAACTAGAGCTTAAAGAGGCTGAAGAAAAGAAAAAATTATGATTGATTTCCTTATTGGAGTTCAAACACATAAAGCCAAATTAAAGAACTGCTTTGTTTGTGGAACTTTTTTTTCCATTTTGTCTGGACATTTTCTATAAGCAAATTTTCAGGTGTAAATATCTGCTGATAAATAAAATGTTTGAATAAGAAGAAACTTTTTCTTCATTCTTTTATGTTTAAAATGGTCTATTTGTTGTGATTTCAGAGCTCAATGAACAAAGAAATCCAAATCTTGATTGAGGATCAAGAACCAAGTACAAAAATAATAATCTAGAAAGAACGAAGGACGAAAATAGAACAGTTGCAAGACACCAAATTGTGAAGGAAAATTTGTTGGATTTTTTAATCCAATATTGTTGTATCCTTAATTCAATGTTGGGCTTAATTATGAATAATTATATGTTGCAGATGGTCATATAATGTTAAGTCCAATTGAAAGTGATCTATTTAAATTTTCGGTATTATGAGCTTTAATGTATTTAGGCTTTTAATGCCAGTAATATTATATTTACATGATGAATTATGAATGATAAAAAAACATCATATAAGTGGTTATGGTTCTTAGGTCACATGTAATCTTTTCATTCTTTCTGATATCCCATTGTCAGAAAAAGAGCGTAGAGAGAACTAAAAGACTCTCTAAAAGAACATATAGATCTGGAATACCAATCACACTACTCCAAAGAGGAATTAAGTGTTATGAATTCAAATACGCTTCCGCATAATTTAGTTATTAATTCTTGATGATACAATATGAATATTCGTGGGTTATAGGTGATGGTTTTCACCAAAGGTTTTCTTACCTCAACAAGTGGTATTTGAGCCTTTTCATATTGAATCATTGAGAATTAAATTTATTTTGATTAATGATTAAAATTTTAGTGTTCTCCAATTTAATAATACTAGAATTATTAATATTATTAAGTTTGGGAACAAAATTAAAGAAATTTAGAATTAAAAAAAAATCCAAATTTGGTTTCATAGTTTCGGTTTATTAAGGAATAAAAGTCGGTGGTAGCAAAAGCCACCATCGGAGTTCAGAAAAGCAAGCCGCAACCACCAGGCCGCCGTTGATCAAGTTGAAGCGGCGGCCCTGGAACCAAACAAAAAGGAATAAGGAAAGAATAATTAAAAAAAGGAGATGGCTCAGGCGCGACCATTTGGCCACGCCGACGGCCAAGCCACGGCCTGTGCACAGTTAACAGTAGCAGCCATGGCCGCTGCATGAGAAAGTAGAAGCAACGGCATGGGTACTGTGAGAAAAAAGGAAAAAAGAAACAAAAAGGAGTTAGGTTTTTATGGTTAATATCTTAAGGTTCCTAATGCATTATAAAATTTCTTTTCCGCAGAGTAATACACCCTATTGCTTTTAAATCCAAAATCTAGTTGGGCTTAATGAAGTTAAGTTTTGGGCCCAATATTTTGTGCTTGATGGATTAAAGGGATTGATTTATATTAGTCCATTAAAATTAAAGTTAAATTTAGCACATTAAAAAAAAAGGTTGGTTTGATACGTGGGCTGGTTCAGGATCCAGTTCGGTTCAACTTGAACCGGTCCAATCCTGAGCCGGTCAAATAATTGATCGGTCAACGGTCAACATTGATTGTTGACCACACTTTGACCTGAATTGTTTGGGTAATTTTTGTGTAATTTTAAATTCAACTATTAGTATGCTTATATGTATTTTGAGATAAATTAATTGAATCAATATGTCACCAAAGCGACCTCTATTGTGGAAATTAATTTATTTTAGAATATAAACGGTTTTGTATATGTAATTTCTGTCAATATCGATCGGCCCAAAGGAAGGTCCATATTTAATAGAATTACATGTGCACCTGCGGTAATAAATACGTGATGATTATTCGGTTTTACATGTGAGCAAAAAATTGGCCCAAAGAAAGATTCATTGTTTGATATGTTTTTATTATTAGTGTTTGATTACTATACTAAGATATCACTTACAAGTTAATATTTTGTCCAAAGATAGAATATTAATGGAGTGTCTGGTATCTTGAGATGAGGTTTACCTTTATTTGAATTTATTTTTGTTTTAAGACTAATATGAGCTTGTTTTGTTTGTTTGTCGTTCTTCGTTCAGTTATATCTACTGCTAATATTAATGCCAACATCAATTCTATTCCTATGCTAAATAGCTCGAACTTCAAATCATGGCATGAGAACCTCTCAATAGTTCTTGCAGTCATGGATTTTAATCTTGCGTTAAGGGTTGATTCTCTCACACCTCTTACAGATGAGAGTACCCCTGATGATAAAAGGGAAATGGAAAGGTGGGAGGGATCAAATTGCATGTGTATCATGATCATGAAAAAGGCCATTTCAGAAGCATTCAGGGGCTCAATGACTGAAAAAGCATGCGACTAAGGAATTTCTTGCACAGATTGAACAAATGTTTATTAATGATGAAAAGGTTGAAATTGGTACGCTCTTGACAAAGCCTAATTTCATTGTCAGAAAGAGATTTGGTCTCTGAATGAGCTCATATCACACTGTGTTCAGTAAAAGGATAGGCTAAAAAAAGTTAAGGGAGAAAGTGCTCACTTAGTCTTTACTCCTAAGCGTAAGAAAAGAAAGAAGGATAGGGACACTGCAGATACAACACCTAAAAAAAATCAACAAAAGAAATCAGATGATCGACTAGCCACTAATTATTTCTTTTACAGTGCTAAAAAGCATGATTTTAGTTTGTTCTGAGATTAATTTAACTTCCGTACCTAGACACACGTGGTGGATAGATTCTGGTGCAATTGCTCACATCAGTGTGTCTATGCAGGGTTGCTTGAATTGCCAAAAACCCAATGATGGTGAAAGATACATCTATGAGGGTGATGGTAAGAAGGTTAAAGTGGAAGCAATTGGAAGATTTGGATTATTATAAAAGACCGAATTTTATTTGGATCTTGATGAAACATTTGTTATTTCGTCTTTTAGAAGGAATTTTGATTTTCGTTTTTGCTTTGGACAAATATGGTTATTCTTAATCATTTGGAAACGAAAAATTCAATTTTTTTCATGTTTAAAAACTGGTTGGTTTTACTTATTTGTTGAGCAATGATAATCCTTATATGCTTGATACAATTACTTCATTTAATGAATCCCTGCAATTAAGTACATGAGATGTAAAGAGAAAATTTATCAATGAGAATTCAGTTGTGTTATGGCACAAGAGATTGGGTCATATCTCCAGATAGAGAATAGGGAGACTTATGTCAGATGAAACTCTCGACCCCTTAGATTTTACAGATTTTGACATATGTGTTGATTGTATCAAGGGAAAACAAACCAATAAAAGGAGATTTGAAGCCAATAGGACTTCGAATGTCTTAGAACTCATACATACAGACATTTGTAGGTCATTTTCTGCAGCTGCTTGGAATGCTCAACAATATTTTATGACGTTCATAGACAATTTTTCTAGATGTGGCTATATATATCTCTTCCATGAAAAGTCACAGTCCTTGGATATGTTCAAAATTTGTAAGGTTGAAGTTGATAACCAACTCGTCAAAAGAATCAAAAGCGTCAGATCTGATCATGGTGGTGAATACTATGGCAAATATGATGGTTCAGGTGAACAATGTCCAGGACCATTTGCTAAATTCCTAGAGGAATGTAGTATCGTTCCACAATACACTATGTTAGGTTCACCCACTATGAATGGTATTGCTGAAAAATGAAACATGACGCTTAAGGACATGGTGAGGAGTATGATTTGTCATTATACCTTAACAGAATCACTCTGGGGAGAAGCACTTAAGACTGCAGCATATATCCTTAATAGAGTTCCAACTAAAAGCAACTGCCAAACCCCTTACTAGCTTTAGAGAGGCAAGAAGCCTAGTCTAAAGCACTTGCATGTTTGGGGATGTTCAACTGAAGCAAGGCCTTATAGGCCTAATGAGAATAAGCTGGACTCAAGGACGGTAGGTTGCTATTTTATTGGATACTCAGAACGATCCAGGGGGAAAACGTTTTATGATTCCATGATTAAGTCGATTTTCAAGTCAGGAAATGCTCGGTTCTTTGAGGATGTCGAGTTTGCAAGGGAAGATATGGCTAGAGACTTTGTCTTTGAAGAGGAATATGTTGATATTCTCATAGGTGTTATTGGCATTGAATAGGTTCTCATTCCTGACTTTGTTTAAGATACAACAAATCAAAACAATATTGGAGAACCCCTATACAAGAAGTTGTTCCAGAAGAACAAACTCTATAACCTCAAGAACCTATGCCATTAAAGAGATCCAATAGAGAAGGAGAAGTGCATTGCCAGATGACTGCATTGTATTTCTCCAAGAACATGAGGCAGACATTGGAATGATTGAAGATGATCTAATCAATTTTCGTCAAGCCATGGAAAGTTATAACTCTCAGAAGTGGATTGATGCCATGAATGAGGAGATGAACTCCATGAAGGACAATGACGTATGAGATCTTGCCTTATCACCAGAAGGTGCGAAACCTATTAGTTACAAATGGATATTTGAAACTAAGAGGGATTCGAAAAGTAATGTGGAGAGATATAAGGCGCGTCTTTCGCAAATGGCTTTACACAGAAGGAAGACATCGACTATAAAGAGATTTTTTCTTCGATTTCTCTTCGAAAGACTCTTTTAGGATTATAATGGTATTGATAGTGCATTTTAATCTTCAGTTGCATCAGATGGATGTAAAGATGACGTTTTATAATGGTGACATTGATGAGACAATCTATATGGTGCAACCAGAAAACTTTGTGTCCGAAGACCCAAATAACATTGTTTGCAAACTTAAGAAATCCATCTATGGGCTCAAACAGGCATCTCGACTATGATATTTCAAGTTTCATCAAGTGATCATCTCATTCGGTTTCAAGATAAATTTAGTCAATGATTGCATATACCATAAATTTTGTAGGAGCAAATATATTTTTTTGGTTTTATATGTCGATGATATTTTACTTGCCAGCAGCAATATAGGCTTATTGCATGACACCAAGAGATTTTTAGCTAAGAATTTTGAGATAAAAGATCTTGGTGATGCATATTTTGTATTAGGCATACAAATACATTGGGATTGCTCCCAGGGTATTCTTGGATTATCACAAAAGAACTATATCGAAATGTTTCTCAAGAGATGTGACATGCAAAATTGCAAACCAGGTGATACGTCTGTGGCTAAAGGAGACAAGTTTAGTCTCAATTAGTGCCCTAAGAATGATTTTAAGAAAAAAGAAATGCAGAGGATACCTTATGCGTCAGCAGTAGGAAGTCTGATGTATGCTCAGGTTTGTACGCGACCAGATATTGCGTACATTACTGGGATGTTGGGTATATATTTAAGTAATCTAGGAGTAGATCATTGGAAAGCAGCCAAACGGGTTTTGCGATACTTACAGAGAACAAAAGACTACATGCTCACATATCGGAGGTCGGATAAGCTTGAGATCGTTGGGTATATTGACTTCGATTGCTGAATGTTAAGATAGTATGAAATCCACTTTGGGCTACATCTATTTACTAGCTAGGGGTGCTGTCTCTTCGAAGAGCGCTTAACAATCTCTTACAGCCTCTTCTACGATAGCAGCAGAGTTCACAGCATGTTATGAGGTATCTAATCACGAAATATGGCTACAGAATTTTGTCACAGAGCTGTGTATAGTAGATGGTGTTGATAGGCCACTCAAATTATTATGTGACAATAGGTCAGCAGTGCTGTATTCCAATAACAACAAGAGCTCGACAAAGTCAAAGTATATAAACATTAAGTTCTTAGTTGTTAAAAAAAGAGTTCAAAGTGGACAATTGTCTACATGATTATGGATCCACTTACTAAAGGATTGCCACCCAAGACGTTTCATGAGCACGCTGCTTGTATGAGTATCATTTTAGTAAAGGATATTCAGTTTTAGTGGGAGTTTGTGATTTTAGATGCTCTTATAATATGAACATTTTAAAGTTATTTCGGTTTATGGATATTTCGGGTTATTTTTTGTAGAAATAAAGTTTTGGTTTATTCATTCTTTGGTCTTTTGGTATGTTTTGATCTCACTAAGGTTTTAGGTGGACCAATTAGAAATAGGCATGTTAAGATCACATTGCATGAAATTTTCATGCTACACATTCATATTATGATCCATGTCATTCAATTGTATTGGCGTAGTGACCATTAATGGGTCGAGTTACGATAGTTGTAACGAAGGCCTCTTTGATCCTATGTTAATATGATTGATGGACCAAATTAGTTATAGATACGTTTTGGTAATGACAGTAAAGTTGAGCTCATATGGTTATTTTTGCAAAATATAATTATAAGTTATACATATATCCCAAGTGGGAGATTGTTGAATTTTTTAATCCAATATTGTTGGATCGTTAATCCAACATTGGCTTTATATGTGAATAATTATGTGTTGCAGACTGTCATATAGTGTTAAGTCCAATTAAAAATAATCTATTTAGAGTTTCGGTATTATGGGCTTTAATGTATCTAATAGGGTGTAGGCCTTTAATGTGTAGATATCTAATAGTATTCTAATTCTATAATGGGCAGAATTAGAAATACCTAGTGACAACAGGAAAAAAATTGTCTATATAAGTGGTTATGGTCCCCAACTCACACGTAATCTTTCAATTCTTTCTGATATCCCATCATCAGCGAGAGAGCACAGAGAGAACTAAAGACTCTATAAGAGAACGTGTAGATCTAGAAGGAACCAGACTATTCCAGAGAGGAAATAGGCATTATGGATTCAGGTACGTTTCTGCATAATTTAGTTATTGATTCTTGGTGATACAACATGAACATTCCTAAGTTATAGGTAATGGTTTTCACCAAAGGTTTTCTTACCCCATCAAAATTAGCACATTTTTTTTTATTCATCAATCACTAATTACAAGATCAATGTATAAGGAGAATTTGTAGATTTAATAAAAAATCATTCACTAATTACAATTCTTGTTGCCACTAATTTATAAGGTTAGGTATCTTAATTTGTTTTCTTTATCTAAAGCAATAGCTCATCCTAGTGATATTCTTGGTAAAAAGTCTATTTCTTGACTACTTCTTATATATGCCTTTTAAAACTCTTCTTAAGTTAAATTCTTAGTAAAGAGTCTATTTCTTGATTATTTCTATTGCATGCCTTTTAAAATTCTTCTTCTTAGCTTTTTTTTATTTGTTAGTATTTGTTTGAAATAAGTCACCACCTTTATTATTTATATTAGGGTATAATTTAGTTTCAATTATTAATCTAATGTTTAAATAATAGTAAGATCCCGCCAAGACAGAGAATAGGATACTGCCCATGCTACAGTGCCACTGTAGCGCACAAAATGATAGTATTGTTTATGCTATGGTGCAGTTGTTTTTGTCATTAATTGTAGTGTTTTGTCGGTAGCCAAATATCATTTTTCTTACTAAAACATACAATATTTTGTCAACCTCTTATAAGTTCACACAACCTTTTTATATGAATCTATGTCATCTAGAATGCCTTCCATTAATTAGAGTAAATTTTCATTTACATAAAGTACAAAAATTCATACATATCAAAATTGGCAAAACTTAGAGGAATGTTCATGCATTTGAGATGATTGAATTTTTTTGTAAATGACATCAATTACAAATTCTTTCATTTATACGTCTTTGATAATCCATAAAATTTTCATAAAAAATAATAAATAAAATTTTTTATATTATGATAAAAAAGTTAATTATTCCTTACCAAGTATAAAAATATTATACCCAACAAAATTGATTAGAAATGTGAATAGGTTAGACCATTTGGCACCTTGCTTGTAGGTTCTTTAAAATAAAGTTCATAAAAATAATTTATATATGATTGTCTTTTGACATTATAAACTATATTTGTCATTAGAAAAAAAAAATTCTTACCTCAAAGGTCTACAAAGTATAATCTTACAGTCTCGTTAAATATTGTCTAAAAATAGTACATACCTAAATATGAAATACATATGAGTATGCACAATCATTTTAATCTCTTATTTAGAATTTTGGTCTATGACATAATTGATCACGATGCGTAAAAGAGCGAGCAAAATCTAATTTGGGAAAATACGAAATAAATAAGAACTCAAACTTTATATAATTGAGTTCGGTTTGGTTTATTTTTTATTTTTTGTTCGATTGGATTATTTCGGTTAAGTTTATTTAGTTTTCTTTTGTATTTTTCACTAATTTGGTTTCTTTTCAGGAACCAAACTGAATACTAAACCCATTGATTTGAAAAATATTGAACCAAATATAAATTTAATTTAATTGGGTTCTGTTCGACCTCAATCCAACCAATTGTCCACCCCTAGAAGGAAGCCAGTTCACTATCTCTTATTTCAACTAGCATTAGACTACAAGCGATAGATTGCGGAAGACCTAATTATTACATTGGGTTGGTGAACCTACTTCACATATCATAAAGACCAATCTTAGCTATTTGAACCTTGCTTTTAGATCGGTTTGGTTTTCAAAAAAAAAAAACCTTGCTTTTAGATCTTAAACAGTAACTTATAAAACCCTTAAGGCAACACGTTTTCTTTGCAAAAACTTAATTTTTACAATTAAACACTTGGTAACGAACCACTATTGTAGCAAAACCTTACCCAATGCAAGTAGTATATATACTTATTATTAATTTTGTCTATAATAATATGCCGATAGATAGACATTGCTGACTTTGCAATTCAAAGACAACACCAAATTTGGTGATCAACTGGGAGTGGTGCCTGATGCCGAAGTTGTCTGAAGTTTTAGGTTGTATTTTACAAATGAAGTAAAAGAGTTACGTTGTAGTTCCCAAACAGAGATAGCAACTTAAATTTTGATTCAGTGTTAAGTTATATTCTTAAAGTATTGTGATTTATAGTTATTAGATAAAAATTAATATCTAATTAAATTTAAATTACACACTACCCAAATTCAGTAACTTTGCTAAAATCTCCCAAACACGTGTAATTAAAAATTGTTTGATTATTATATCAAGAAGAGTTTTCTTCTCTTCTCTTCTCTTTTTTTTTTTTTAGCACCTCCAAGTTTGAAATTTAAATTCAATGTATCCTTCAAATATGAAGTAGTGAAAAATAGGTACTACCCAAAAAATAAATAATTAGAACTTTTGGTTTCATTCATATGTTTAAAATCAGTTTTTGAAGATTAATTTATTTGAGTATTTAAAAGATATAGCTAAATAAGTTAAAGCTTCTCATAATTAATTCTTTTCTATTATTCTATATATGGAATAAGCATTATTTTCCTCTCAACTTGACAGTTAATCTTGTTGTCACTAAATGATGTTAGGTATTTAGTTTGTTTTCTTTATTTAGAGCAATAATTAATCCTAGTGAAATTTTTGGTAAAAAGTCTGTTCTTTTTTACTATTTATTTCCATACATGCCTTTTAAACTCTTATTTTTGCCTTTTTTGGTTAGCATTTATTTGAATTACCTTACCACCTTTATTAGTCATTATTAATTATGTTTAATTTTTTTGAATTATGACTATATTATATTCTAGTCAATCTCTTATAACTTTCCCATAATATGATTTAACATAATTCTTTAATGTGTACATACATCATAGCTTCTCATTTGAGGGTTCATAGTGTAACTTCTCATTTATATAAAGTATAAAATTCCTACGTATATCAAGTTGGTAAAACTTCCCCTAGCTTTAACACATATATAACTAAATAAAAAAATTGGTAAATTTTGTAAGGGGTCCCGCTATTTCAACTTTATCTAAAAAGACTTCTGAAAAAAAAAATGTTATTTTGGAGGATCACAAAGAAAATTGCCCTTGGACATATTTCTTTTATGTTAATGTATATGTCATCTAGAATAGCATCTCCTTTGAAGCCTTACATTGTAAGTTATCATTTACATTAAGTATAAAATTCTTAGTTATGTTTCAACACTGATAGGACTTCCCATACCTTTAAAAAAATATATGGAAATATTAATTGGATCTAATTCTTTCAATTTACTTATTATATATTTTTTTTATTAAAAATTCTTTCAATTATATGTCATTTTCTCATCCGTAATGACTTTTCAGAAAAATTCTAGATCACAAAGTGTATTATTATTTAAATAAAAGTATGGAAATCATGTATAACAAAACTGATAACACCTATATATATATATATATTAGGCTATTTGAGCGTCTTGTAAGTTTTCTTAAAGTAAAAATTATAACAATAATTTATGCATGTCTTCCATTTATTAAATATTCTTGCTAATTGCGTGCCATCGATCACTATGCATCATATTTGTTATAAATTTTTTTTACCTTGAAGGTCTACATGGAACACTACAACCAGTTCTTAAGATACAATACAAAACTAGTACATGTCTAATTTCGAAAAACTATTGCGAGCACTTGTTTAGGGTTTTAATCTTTGACATAATTGATCATGATGCGTAGAAGAAGGTTAGCTCTTTATCTCTTATTTCAACTTCGTTCAATACTCATTAATAACAATTTTCTAATTTTTAGATATTTCAACTAAAAATTTGCTTTTTTTTTTTAAATGATTTTTGTAATATGTATGTCATACTTTGCTACCACTTGTCAAATTTTGATAAGGATTTTATTAATATATTTCCCGTCTTGTAAATTAAAATTTGAACACACAAGCACACATATATATTAAAAGGTCTGCTATATATCACATATACTGGCGAGAATATATAAATAAATAAATAAATAAAGCATTGACTACTATTGAGATTGAGAACCCAAAATTTCAACAAAAAATATCTCCTTCTACATGAAGAATAAATAAAAATAGGGTCCTTCTATGATGTTGTAATTTTTTTACAGCATCAATAGTGTAAGCAATATTAACCATTAGATTTAATCAACAGAGTACATTATATTTATTAATAAAAAAATAACATAACCGGTTAACAGGGGTGAACTGTTGGATCGTGGAGTTGGTAGAAGTATGCAAAATTTCAATGACGACCCCTATAATTTTAAATATTCTCACAATTTTCACTTAAATAACATATTTCGTTTAATAACACAAAATTCAATAAAATATATGATTTCAATGAAATATATGAACATGCATATGAAACCCACATTCATAGAAATGTTTCATTAGATTTTTAAAGTTTATCTTACCTATGTATCCTAAACCATTCATTATCAACTTTTCGTAATTTTATTAAATAGAAATTTCAAGCAAAACAAGAAAGAGTGACAATATGTAATTAATTTGAAGATTTAATGTAAAACTCACAATTGCTAAAATAGTGCTTAAATTATATCATTAATGTTATAAGATAATTTGATTATCATGTAACCAAACTAATTTCAAAATCTATTTTGAGAGCATGCAAATGGATATAGTCTCTACTATGTGATTTTTTTATTCTAATTTATGGCCATGGAAGAGAATTGGAAGATCCATATTTGTCCAATAGTGAAATATAAATAATAGCGCATCAATTTCTCATGTGGTATATTTCATTGGCTTATTAGCTTACAAAACTATATGCAAGTGTTAAAAATTGGACTACTACATGAAATGTCATGTGATATATTTCATTTGACCTTAGATTAATTAAATGCCTATAAATGGTTTACAACATTAATCTAAAAATTAATTTTCACTGATATTTATATGTGACATATCAATTCATAATATATCAGGGTAATTACGATTTTAATTTCTCTTCTATTAATATATAGGGTAGATAGAAGTACTCAATATGTGTGTGTGTGTGTGGGTATCAATTCATATGTCTTAATGAATACAAGAAAAATCGCATCTACTAACTTAACATATGTCTTATATGTCTTTCTATAGTAGTGTTTGTAAAATATATTTTATTTGCTATACTTTGGAAGACGTGTAGTATATTATTTTATAATTCGTTTTGTAATTTACAGAAAATGTGTTTAACATGTTTTAACTTTTATTACTATCAAATAGATTCTGTTTAATACATTTTATAATTTGATTTAAGGTTTAGGCTCACCGAACATATATTACACCTGTATTATTAAAATGAAAATGAAAATAAGGGCTACAAAATGATATTGAACATGCCCTAAGTTACTTGGAGTGTCAGTTTAGAAATAAGTATCACTGTAAGCTTAAATTTATGGAACAACTTTTCAGGACTGTTGGTCTTCCTCCATTAGCTTAATTTAGGTCTATATTTCCATTTTTTTTTAAATGGACGCAAGATGATGATGATGATGAAATTGTGCTATCTGTAATGATGCACCTTCGTATTCAATAAGAATCATATGCATATTCAACAGTGAAAATATAATAACTCTATCATAATTTGATCATATTACAATACAATTGATTACTAAAAAATGTCTTTATATTTTTTATTACATTTTACATTAAAGTTGTAGCACATTATAAATGCAAAGCTTAATGTTTAATAACATAACACTTCAACAAAATCAACATCTTAAGTATGATGTATGATATAGAATATTGAAATAGTTATACCTAACACTCACAACAATTTATAAAAATTTGTAGTGTTTTATTTACAATATCTTTTCTAATTATATATGTATTAATATCTATCTTAAAGTCAATTTTTGGATTAGTAGATTTCAATAAATCCATCGGGATAGATTAATAATAACTTAATATTAAAATAATTCATTATACATGTTATTTTATTAATTATACTTATTTTAATATTTTAGTTGTATCATATGATATTTATTATTATTTTTATCCTATTACTATATGTATATTTATTTAGGTTGTGTAAATCAAAACGTATAATAGTCATTTATGAAAATTAAGGGGTCTGTATTACCATTTATCAAACTAAGTGGATCTATATGACTATTTGAGCAAACCTTGGGATGTGTGTGGCTTTTTCTCAAATTAATATTAATTTAAAATTAAAAAAATATTTACCAACAACTTGTAAACTACCTGCTACATTTTCATTAATTATTTAATTATCCATTATATTAAATGGACGATTGAGATTAAAATATTTAAAACTAATGGTCCACATTAATCCTACTATCAATGCTGTAAAAATACATACAGTATCATAAAGAAATCCATAAAAATATTATTTTCTTTTTAACATACTTCTGTTTTGAGTCTTTTGGCTCACTTCATCATCATCGTTCTCTCTCATTTTTTTTGTGATTTTTCTTGTTCCTTAATTTTTTTATTAGATTTAATAAATTATCTGTATACATTGATCTTGTACTTAGGGATTGATTTATAAGAAATGTGTTAATTTTCCTTTTACGATTTTGTGGCTTTGTGACTTTTCTGTTTCTATTCTTCATTCTCTTGGGCTACTGTTTTTGCATTTGAGTCTCGATCTTCGACCAACATTTGGATTTCTTTGTTCATTCGGCTCTGAAATCACAACTAATAAACCATGTAAAACATAATTAATGAAAAGTTTCTTCTTATTTAAACATTTTCTTTACTTAATTCATACTTTGATCAGTAAATTTTCACACTTGAAAATCCGCTTGCAGAAAAAGCCCAGACAAAATGAAAAACAAAGTTCCAAAACCAAAGCGAAAGTACTTCTGGCTTTTTGTTTTTGAGCTCCATTACCAAATCAATCATACTTTTCACTTCCCTTCAGGCTCCTCAGCCTCTGGTTTGTCATTATCTGTACCATGGCCACTATGGCTTGTTGATGGCTCGGATTCAAACACTTCGAAGCTCACTCATTAAGGTTCTACGCCGGTTAGCTGCTTAATTAAAACTAAATGAGAAAGAGTAAGAACACAGGGGTCCAAATAGAAATTTGATTGAAAGGAACTGAATGACGGTCCAGGGTGTTGAACTGTAAATAAAAATAAGGAGCTAAATGAGATAAGAATAAGAGTACCAGGGTTCAGATGTGAGGCCTTTGTTTAATATGACGTTAGTGAAATCATTTAACTAAAAAACTTAAATTATTAGATAATAAATGGCCACGCATTATTATTCAATTAACCAAAACTTATTCTAAAAGATTCATCCAATATATGTTTTATGAAAATTAAACAAAATAAAATTGACAGTTAACTAGGTGGTGATCATATAATTCTAACCATCTTGAAGCTAAACTTGCTGCTCCACTTCTTGCTCAAAGAACCTTAGATCATTGGTTTCAGTTCTGTTAATAACCACGTCAGCTTGTTATATAAATGCAACAAAATTACTTTTAATTATAACTAAAACCTTATAATTTCAAACACTTGTAAATTGAAGTGTATATATTAGAGAACTAGTTATTAGTAAAACAAAAGTATGAAATGACCAAAAGTATGTTTAATCTTTGAGAGACGTCAGCTGTTTTTTCGTTTAAATTTTTAATCTTTCTAATGGATCCAAAAAGTGATGTAGTAGAAGTTCCCCTATCAAATGAATTGATAATGAAATGATAATTTTCTCATGTACATAAAGATCTAATAAAATTCGTATTTAGTTATATTAGCATGTAGAAAATAATTTGTATATAGAACGTGGTGGAACCAAGATTTTGGTTCAACAGGGACTGTAATAAAGAAAATATAAACTAAAATAGATCGTAACATTACTTCAAACCAAAAGATGGCGGCTTAATGGTGAGTGAATAAAATATAGTAGGGTATAATAGAATTTTATAAAACTGAGGGGCTAACCTAAAAATTAGCTAGACAATGTCTACTTTCAATTCAAGTTTTTTATTTATCTTAATTTTTTATTAAACTCGCGGTGGCCAAGGCTATACTACACTTTTATCTAGTATAAAAGTAGATGACGAATAAATAAAAATAAAATATGATAAAGTCAGCCTAAAAATATTAATACCCTTCTTGCATTTCGGTTCTGTTTCGATTATGTTAAAGACCCAAAACTTGACCAAGAGGTCTAAATGGTCAAGTCTGTTTTAGTGTTTTCCGAACTTAAATATGTACTAGCCAGTGAGAGTGTCTTCTGCAGACTTTCGAGATAAAATTTCTTAGTGATTGACATAGCTTATAGTAATAAAAGGTATGCAGTTAGAAAGAATCTTAACTTTACAAAATGGAAAAATGGCCTTTATATGTATGCATGATTAATCAGTTTTGGCATGTATGAATTTTATGTGAATAGTAATTCACTTTATGATCCTTCAAATAAGAATTTTTTTTTTCAAAATTTATTCAGATGACAGTTGTATAATTGAAAGAATTTGCAATAAAAAAATATTAGATCCGATTAAGTTGAAATAGTCGGACCTTCTTATAAGATTTACCAATTTTTTTTTTTACTTATATTTTTTTAAAAGATAGGGAAAGTTTTACCAATATGATATATATAGGATTTAATAACTGGCATTTATGAGAATTTACATTGTGAGTCCTCAAATGAGAAGCTATTCTTGTCTTTATATGACATATACATTAATATAAAAATAAGTTATGTCCAAGGACAAAATTAACAATTAGATTATGTGAAATTACGAGTGATTGTCAAAATATTTTAGATATTAGTAATAATTGAAAATAAATAAAACCTAACAGTAAATAATAAAGTTTCATGCACCGCTTGGAGAAAAAAAAAAAAGCCAAAACATGGCTGATTACAAAAACAACAGCTAGCTGCTTGCTTTCATTCGGTGGCCCATTCGGTGGATATATAAAATGCAACATTTTGATAATTGCTTCATTTACCAAATTGGAGAACCGAGAGCAAAACAAAGAGAAGAAAAGAAGAAAAACCGAGAGAAAAGAGAAAGAGAGAAAGAAAGGAAGAAGCCGAAGGTGGGAAAAAGAGAAATTCACTACTAGAAAAATGGTCTTTACTGACATTAAAATGGTGTCAGTAATTACTTTTAGTGACACTTATTAATAGTGTCAGTAATCTGGGAGTCAGAAAATTCGTGACACTTGTAAGTGGTGTCAGTGATTACTATTACTATAGTATCACTAAAATCATAACACCATAGTATTAGTAATTATTGATATCACATTAGTGTCTATAATTACTGTTACTATAGTATCACTATTTAATTTATTTAAAAAAATAAAAATTTGAATTAGCTCATTGCGTATTGATTTATTGGTGAAATTAAAAGACACCACAAAGTAACAAAAAAAAAACTTAATTTATATTATAAAATCTTTCATTTCATATTTAAATATTATTAGTACACATTACAAATTCCAACACTCCAACAAACAAGAGATGAGAAATCCCACTCTCATAACTGAATAATCTAAATTAAATACATGAAAATTTCTGCCACATCCAATCAGATGCCTACTAGTTGTGGCTAAATTTAACATTTCTAGAAGCTAAAATGAAAAGGATGATTGCCTCCACTCTTTGAACATAAGTAGTGCAATTACCTTAACACAGCAGTAGCTTCTCCATTCTCCATTCAATAGTGGATGGGTTAGAATACAAGTGAAGTTGAGGAAAAAGAAACTTCAAACACATTGATCAAATCTGCAAATGAATACATGGAAAAGAAAAAAAAATTGCCTGTTAATTTCCAACCATGAGAGAGAAACAATGGTTAACAGAAATAAACTTTTATCAAATTCACAACACAAAACTCAAACATAAAAAAAAAACTTGATTTAACAAAAATAAAAAAATGACGTAATTACCATTAAATTGAACTTTATAACTTATAATATGACTATAATTAATCCAATGGCAGTTATGGTTGAGATGATATTTATCCTAATTTATTTCCCACAATTGCAATTACGGTTGCATACAAATTATTGTGAAATCTATTTACTTAAACTTTATAACTTATAATCTGACTATGGAATGGTTATTTTTATGAATATTGGCTTATAATCCTTCTGTTGCACATGGAATAAAGAGTAGAAACATGCAGCAATCAGAATACAGAGTCCATGCTTTAAAACAAAGGAAGAAAGAGTAGAAACATGCAGCAATCAGAATACAGAGTCCATGCTTTGTAAGCTCATCAAAAGTTGAGAAATATATACAGAAGGTTTAGAGCATACGGATACCTGGTGGTGATGTGTCATGCTCAAAAATTTAAACTCGCATACCACCCTATACAAATATTTGAACATTCAAACAAAGTCATTGAAACTGGTTCTTAGGACAGGAATATGAATTTCAATAATTAACTAAACCAAAATATTAAAAAGCCCAGTTGGCAACAATTTTTTCAAGAAAATATTAAAGGAAAAGAACAAAATAAATAAAATTCTAAGAATATTTGCAACCAAATTCTAAACAACCTCAATCTTAGAAACACAACAACTATGAAGAGATACTCAATCTTGAACCATAAAGAAACACATTTATAAGGCAATATCCTTTTGCAAATTAAGAGATTGGAAATGTTGGATGTAGAAGTACAGAACAGCCTCCAAAATCAAAATTCAAGTAGCTATACCTAAATCCTTAAAAGGACCACCAACATAATGATAAAGCTATCAGGAAGTGAGGGCATGTAACATTTTAACTGTACCACATGCATCTCTACAAATATTCCATTGACAGATCTTGCAACCAGAAAACAAACTTGCGCTTCCCATGGAAAGAGCCCATGAAAACCCATCTATGTTAGTTCTAAAGATCATTGATTGATTTTTCCAAAGTGAAAGAGAATAAATAGAGCTTCTAAAAAAATAATATTAGAAAAAAAACATAAATATACTTCTTATTTCTTAACTCCCAGTTAACCAACTTACCATCAAGGGAAAAAAAAAAGATACCAGCATAATTACAAGATAAAATGAAAGGAAACACACTGAAGTCCCTAAGCGACTAAATAACATTAATACACTTTTTGATACCCTGGAAAAGTAACAATAACCAAAAAAGGGGATCAACCGACTCTTAAACTAAAATAAAGAAAACCAATTATCATCATCACCTTGAATCAATTCTTCTAATTTTCTGGTTCATCACTGAATTCTTTAATAAAATAAAACCTCTAAGATCACTAATACAATTCAAACAAACTCAATTCATAACCCAATTACAAAATGAAGATGAACCAACTGATGAAAAAAATATTATAGCAAGGTCATCCCAGGTTTCAAAATCACCAATAATTAATTTTTTAAAAAAAACTCTTGCCTGTCTAATTCGAAGTAGAACCTCTTCTCTCTTTACCGCTTCTTCTTTGCTTTCATAAAGCCTAGCTCCAACCAAAAACTTCAACCCTAAAGGAAATCAAAATTAGGGTTTTCCATATAGAAAGAAAAAAGTAATTATAAATAAAGAAAAAAGTAATTTCAAAGCCTCGAAGTTCCAGAGAGTCAACTTTCGGAGTTTTGGAAACCAACTTGCTTCAAAGTGAAAAAGCTCGCAGTTGTACAGCCCCACAAGTCTAAGATCCAAAAAATCTGAGTCCAAGCGAACCGATCTAACCATAATCCTTTTTATTTGGTGAATTTACGGCAGTCGAAGATCGAATTAGTAGAAGAAAACAAAAGTTCAGCTAACAAGAAATCCTGAGAAGTCGAAGCGAGAGGGGCAGTGCACACTTGAGCAGGGTGAGCAAAATGTGGAGATCTAAAGAGGATCTTCTGAGCTTGTGGCATAGTGGCATGGTGGATGTTTCGCCACCTGATGTAGCTCGTTAGGGTTTCGTATGGTATGGGTCTTAGAATTTGAGCAATGTTGTTAGGATTTCCCATGGCATGGACCCTTGAATTTTAGGGCTCGAGGGGGAGAATTTTTAGAGGTGCGAAGAAGAAGAAGGATCTTGCCAGAGAGATGGCCATAGAATTAGAAGTTAGGGAATTTTATGTTTATGTTGATTTTAGGGTTTTTGCTTTTGCTTTATATTGTTGTTATTTTATTATGATAATTTGAACATTTTCAACATAAACTAAAATATGAATTTGGCCTGGTGGTTTGTTGTTTGAACATAAAGCACTTCAGTTTTGAATTCTTAGGTTCGAGTAGCAACTAAAAAAAAAATAAACTTTTTTTGTTGTTGTTTCTGATACCATAGTGTCAATAATCTCTGATGTTTATTCTACAAACACCATAGAATTAGTAACTTGTGACACTTGTCTGTTAAACACGGAAAATGACCCAAATATATGCAACTACTGATACTTTTTAGAAAAGTGTCAGAAGACGAGTGTCAGTAAAAGCCATTTTTCTAGTAGTGATTGAAAGGAAAAGTTATAGAAAATAAAATCGGACAGTTAGATTAATATTGAGTAAATTAATGGGTAATGGATTCATGAAGTTTGAATAGTTATGTTATAATTTTTATGACACGTATCAATTTTTTTTTTATCAATTCTAACGATTAATTTTTTAATCTTGTATTTTAAGAGAAATTCAAGAATTTCGAAACCCACAAGAGCCCTAACAAACCCCGAATTGAAATAAGATTTGTGAGTGGATACAATTATTACTATTATATATTCCGTGAAGCATTTATGTTTGATAGTATAATTTAATATTATAATATGATTATATGTATCCATATTATATGTTTGATTGTGTCATGTGATATGATTGCTAGTCACCATATATGTACCCTTCCCTGTAGACTCTATGCATGCGTATTGAGAGTTAGGTTACTCTATTCATGTGAGATAGTTTAATTACATTGGGTATTGAGAGGTTTTCCCCCCGCTCTACTCGTGTGACGATGTTCCCGATGAGTATTGAGAGTTATTTCCCCTATGTATTATTTGGTGCAGTTTGTGATGCATGTATGTATGAATTCCATGTCTGCCGATGCATGATATTCAGTGTGGAATTATTTTACATGATTATGTATAAGCACTAGCACACATACTTTATTATTATTATTAATATATAATTACATCCACTCATTGAGCCGCAAGCTCACTATTTTCCTATTTACCCCATTTCTCCTAGGTTTCAGCAGGATTTCGTGTAAACTAATTTCTAATCAGTTGAGGTTGGGCCATGAGATGCATTGCTGAATAACTTGCATTTTGAGCAAGTTTATGTTGCTTATGTTTATATATATGGATATAATTTTAGTGAGTATGTATAGTGAGACATGAACTGTGTAAGTTTTGAATGTATTTTCGGATAAGACACAGAGGTTGTTATGTGTTCATATCAGAGACCATTTTTATATATACAAATTTTCATGAATTAATTGTGCAATGAGTTTTAGTTAATAGTCCGCATGATTCGCCTCAGATATATATATATATAGGTCGGGGCGGGTCGTGTCATAAAGGGATATTAAATTAAACACAACTTTAGACATAATATTTTGACCATTAGATTAAAGTTAATCAAAGGTTAAGGTTAAAGTTAACATGACATTTCTAATGTTAAAGTTAATAAATGATATAGTTAATACGAATTTTTGGGTTGTTTGCGGATCTAGTATTTTGATGGAATGATTCGTAAGGTGAGGAGCATGATTTTTGGATGGGCTAGTTGGGCGCTTTCATGTGGGGGTAAGCTTGTTCTCATTCAAAATATGCTTTCATCTATGCTTCTTCATCTCTTTTATGTTCATCGTCTGCTTGTTGCGATCATTTAGCATTTTGAGTGGTTATTTTTTAGATCTTTATTGTGTGATACAGATTCTCGGTAATGCATTCATTGGTGCAAATAGCTATCTATTTGTGTCGTAGTGGCAGAGGATGGTATGGCTTTTTTTTTTTTTTTGATCTGGCTGATGCTTTCGAGTTGAAGTTGTGGTGTTAGTTTTGAAACTAGCACTCTCTTTGGGCTTCTTTTAGAAAATAAGCACCCAAGTATGGTTCAGTTTCGCTATTCTGCTTCTTCCTTTTGGAGATGATTATGCTTTATTTGTTGTGTTGCTGAGCCTTATTTCCGTTGGCTGGTTAGGTCTGATGATAACAGTTTCTAGTATGATACTTGGTTTGGCTTTATGCCTCTTTTCTTTTTTAATCCTACTATAGCTTCTATGGTCCCTATGTCCTTCTTCTAGTGCGGTGTGGTTTGGGATAAGGGGAAGCTTTTGGTAGTACTGCTCTCTTCAGTTGTTGAGCAGATTTTGTTGATTCTTATTTCTAGTGTTGGGCCGAATATGCTTCGTTGGGATCTATCTAGGGATGAAGATTTTTCTTTGAGGAGTGCTTGGTGTTTTGTATGCAGGTCTCGATCTAAAATGATGTTTTTTTCTTTTATTTGACAACATCATATTCCTTAGCGGGTCTCTCTCTCTCTCTCTATTTTTTTATGGCATATGTTGCATGGTTTTCTAGCCATTAATGATGCCTTGTGCTCAAGGATGTTAGCCTAAAGGGCTACATGTGTTATTATACTTCACAATTTCATTAGTTTTGAAGGGAAAAATTTATTCAAGTGAATTAAGTGAATCGAGTTCAAGACACTCAACGGACAACAGCTCAACCAAGAACGAGTATTAGTTCAAAGTGCACTTCATTGCTACAAATCTTGTAAAGCTTGTATGATTTAATGTATGCATGATTTAGCATATGGAATAGCTCAAGAGTTTATTTAATAAATCGTCATTTTTTCATAAATCAAAGGTTTTATAATTATAAGCAAAGTATTTTATGAAATTGGTTATTTTCCAAGATATGAACTAAAATGAAAAGGTTTTGCAATCTTTGATTTCAATAAATATTGTTTTAAACTCCAAATTTGGACTTGTTTGCAGAAATTAAAACATTTTCGGTTATAATATAATTTTTTAAAATTTTGGGGCCAAAATGTAAATATAAAACTATAGTAGCTACCCAGTCAAAATGTGGCGGCTAACCACTTAGGAAGACAAAAAGATAGTGGCAAGCCATATAAGGGTAGCGACTAATCGCTTGGCTAATTTTCAAATTCAAAACTACAACAGTAACTTGCCATATAAGCTTAGCGGCTAACCGTCTGATTCAAGCGACGATCCAACTATATTTTAAAGGTCAATAATAGCTAGTTTACTTTTTCAAAGTATATGAACTCAAATCCAAATCAAATTTAACAAGTTTTTCAAGTTGAAATCAGTTCATACAACATCTTTTGAATTTCCATTTTGCAAATCTTTGTACATTGAGTTATCATTGTGCTATCATTTGTACATCCACTCTAAAAGAGAGTTTTAGTTGTAATCTTCCAATACATTATCAAATTTGTGGGAGTTTAAGTGTGAGAAACACTTGGGGAAAGGTGTGTGTGAGTGAAATATCACTTGTAAAAGTTTATTGACACCTTGAAAGGCAATTATAAAAACTTAAAGCTTTAGGAGGCTTGGATAGTGAAATTTCCAAGCTTGGTTTGCTTGGAGGCATGAATGTAGGCGGAGATTGCCAAACCATGTAAAAGTTTTCATGTTTGCTCTCACTTCTCTTACTTTTTTATTATTGTGCATTGTTAAATTTATTGTTCTTGATTATATTAAGACATTAGTTTGTTTTGTTGTGTGATTTTAATTACTTAAATTTTTTAAAAACCTAATTCACCCCCTGCTAGGGTTGCATAGCTAGAATTTCAGAGGAAGTTTTTACATAATTTCTCGGTGGCATTATGTCGGCTATTGAGATTTTTAGACACTTATTTTTGGATTGCCTGATGGTTCAGTAGGTTTGGTAGTAGTTTTATTCGATGCTTGGTCTTCCATATCTTCATTTGTGCTTTGCTTGTTCACTGGCAGCATTGCAACCGTTCTTGCTGCATCCTCTATCATGTTTGAAAGGCTTGAAATGCCTTTAGATTCGGTTATGTAGTCTTTAATGTGGACACTATTATTTTTTCAAGTGGTTTCTGACCTTAGACTCGCTAGGTTTGCTTTTGGTTTTAAGCCATCTCAGTTGAGAGGTGTTTTGGATACTTAGACTGGGTGGGTTTGTGAATAATTCTATCTCCTCGTAGGCCAGTTCGATTGGTTTCCTGGTTAAGATCGCCGCTTGGGGTAGTGAAGTTGAGTAGAGATGGTTGTTCTAGGGGCAGTCCTAGTATGTGTACTATTGGTTGTGTTTTACCTATTCATTGAGGAAGCATGTTAGTTACTTTCATTCCTTTTTAGGACACCAACCTATTTCTTTTATTGGGCTGATGCCTATTTTAGAGGATTTGGATCTTGCTGCTGAGCTTGGTTTTTCTATTCTTGTGGTGGAGTTTGATTCGGCCACTATAGTTTTGTAGGCTATTTCTTATGACTCTGTGCAACATGTTTTACTTATCTCCTTGGCCAAGTCTAGCCATTGTCTTCTAGCCCTTCTATTGTTTTCAAATATATCTTTTGGAAGGCTACATTCGCTGTTGACCTCATGGTCAACTAGGCTTGTACTCATCAGACTCGTCAGATTTTTCAGTCATAAAGACCTTCCAACTGGTTTATCTAGCATTTTTCATTTGGATGCTTTCGAGATCCCACATGTTTGATATTAACTTTACCTTATGAACTTGGACTTTTTGTATATTATTTGTTTTTCTAGCTTATCTTGGGAGGTTTTGGTTTATATTCTCGTCCTTATGTTTTTTTCCTTTCTAATTGATTTATATTACCGGTAGGGATCCAACCTTTTTTTACCCTGTTTTATCTCTCTCCTATAAAAACTAAAAAAACTCTTTATATCCTTCAATAAAATAAAATCTTAGAGGTCGAACTTAAGAAAAATAAAAGCATTCAAAATATTTACATGTTTAAAGCACTTTTTTGAAAGATTTGTTCGAATCCTTAAAGATACAACTAAATATGAGGTTAAACTTGTTATAAGTAATTCTTTTATGTTATAGTCTATATATGGATAAGCATTATTTCCCTCTCAACTTGACAAGCTTTGTTGGCACCAAATGAGGTTAGATTTTTAATTTGTTTTCTTTATTGAGAGCACTAATTGATCCTAGTGAAATTCTTGCTAAAAAGTCTTCTTTTTTACTATTTCTTTACATGCCTTTTAAACTCATATTCTTGCCTTTTTCGGTTAGCATTTATTTGAATTACATCATCAGCTTTAATAATCATTACTGGTTTAATTTAGGAAAATTATCTACCGACTACCTATTTTTCGGGCTTTTTAAAAAATACACAATTCCTTTTTTTTTTTTTTGCTGAATTCCACCTGAAGTTACATTATTTTGCACCTATCCACTTCCGTCTTCAAACTGTTAAGAGAACTAACGGAATATTGTTTAAATAACTTTTTTACCCTCAAATGTAAAAGATAAATTATCCACCAACCACCTATTTTTTTCGCATTTTTTAAAAAATGCGTAGTTCTTAATTTTTTTTACTTAACTCTACTTGAAGTTATATTGTTTTGCACCTGTCCATTATCGTGTCGTTGTGAAATGATAATTTTAGCCTTATGATGTTAGCAAAGTTCTAACGGTATTATAACGAAAGTAGACCAATGAAAAAAATGTTAACTTACGATGGAGCATTGGAAAAAAAAAAGATTTGTGTATTTTTGAAAAACGGTGAAAAAACAGGTGGTCGGTGGATAATTTAACTTTAATTTATTTCAGTTATTATTAACATCTAGGATGTCTTTTAATCTCTCATAATTTCACATAATATAATTGATAATTTTGTCATTGGATATAACTTCTTTTGTATTTATGTATATGTCATCTAGTCTCATTTGATGGCTCACAATATGAATTATCGTTTGCATTAAGTATAAAATCCTTACATATATCTAGATTTGTAAAATTTCCCCTTAAAATTTCTCCTACTTTTAAAACAATAGGTAAAGATAAAAATTGATAAAGCTTATAAGAAGGTCCGACTATTTCAACTAAATTGGATCTAATTCTTTCAATGTGCGCTTCTTATATTATTTTTTTGTTGCAAATTCTTTTAATTATACATTTGTTATCTGAAATGACTTTTGATTAAAAAAATTCTTATTTTGAAGGATCATAAAGTGAATTATTACTCACTTAAAAGTATAAAAATCACACATACCAAAACTTATTAGATATATACATTTATAAAGGTTAGGCCATTTGAGTGTCTTGTAAGTTCTTTAAAATAAAGTATAACAATAATTTATGCATATCTTCCATTTATAGTATATTCTCCCTAATTGCGTGCCATTTGTCACTATAAACCACGCCTGTCATATAAATCTTATCTTGGAGGTCCATATAGAAAACTCTCACTAGCTCTTTAGATACAATATAAAAAGGCAAAAAATAGTACTTACTTAAGTTCGGAAATCACAAGAGCAGACTTGACCATTCGACCTCTTGTTGAGGTTTTGGATCTCTAACATCATCGATTACAATGCAAAGAAGAAGGTTAGTTCTTTATCTCTTATTTCAACTCTGTTCATTATTGATTAATAAGAATTTTTTTATTTTAGACTTTGCTACCGCATGTTCAATTTTGATATGATTTTTATTAATATATTGGCCATCTTATTAGTAAAAAATTAAAGATATTTAAGGTTTATATTTTCAAACTTTTTTAGAAGGATCTATTATTTATCATATATACCAGTGAGAATATAGAAGTAAATCAAAACAAAAAAAATGTTTTCCTTTTAGGTCCAAAATGTAAACAGTAAAGTTTATTTGTTGAAGAATTTTTTGGCATCTATAGTACTAGAAATTCTAGAATACATCAAATATGCCATGTTTATCGTACAACAAGTAAATGATTTTATATCAAATGTTATTAATTAGTTATATTACCTCTAATACGTTCTACAATTTCTCATAAACGATGAATTATTAATATTTTCTCAAGATAATTAAGGACTAAAATATTAAATAAGTTTACACCTTTAATTAATGGATTCATTAATTAATTATGGGAAGGAGATATTTTACATTTAATCTTAGAATAAGTAAATTTTTGCCCTTGCTCATTAATAATTAATTATACATCAAATTCATGAAATTTATTTGAAATTTTTTTTTAGGAGTATTTTCTTTAAACTGGCTCATGTCTGTGAAATAGGCGCGATGCTTGGAACCACAAAGGTGGACATAGGTACAACGCTAGTAGATAGCCATTGCCACCACTAGGCTAAAAAAAATTAAGAAAAATAAAAAATTGAATTGAAATGATACATTATCATTTTAGTTTATATAAATCAATTACAACCTACTATATTTTATACATTCTCCATCATGTCTTCAACTTTTGGCATCATTAACTTAGCTGATATAATGTTACAATGTATTTTAGTTTATATTTTTTTTATTGTGGTCTTCTTATACCAAAATCTTGGTCCTGCCACTGTCTATATACAAACAATTTTGTATAAATTAATGTTTAAAAACATAAATTTAATTAAATCTTTACATATGTGAGAAAATTATTATCTTATTATCAATTCACTTTACAGGGGAACTTCAACTATTTCACTTTCTGGATCCATCCAGTGGAATATGCGTTACATACGTGATCTGAGAAGAAAGATTAGAAACCTAGAAATAGAAGCAGCTGAGCTCTCTCAAAGATTAAACATGCTTTTGGTAATTTCATAATAATGTTTTGCAGATGATTTATTTTTTTAATATGCCTCAATTTACAAGCGTTTAAAATTACAATTAAGGTGATAATCACAATTAAACTTTTGTTACATTTATATGGTAGGTTGACCAGGATGTGACTAGAGATCAAAACAATTATCTTAGGCTTTTTGTGCAAGCAGCGGAGCACCATTTGCAGCTCCAATATGGTTAGAATTTTATAATCTTTGATCAATTTTCATGAAATTATAGGCAAGATGAATCTCTTAGGATAAGTTTTGGCATATGTAACACCATTGAATAAAATAATACCAACGCTGTTAATCGTCAATTAACTTAAGTTTTTAGTTTAAATGATTTCTCTGACATGGTATTAGAATAAGGTCTTAAATTTGAACCCGTGTTTCCTTATTCTTGTCTCATTTAGCTTTTATTATTTTTATTTACAATTTAACTTACTAGACTCTTACTCGGTCTCTTTGAATCAGATTTCTATTTGTATTCTAGTTTTCTTACTCTTTCTCATTTAGCTTTTGTTTATAATTGAATTCCTTGGATTCTTGGTCTCTTAGAATCTGATGACCTGTGTTGCACTTGAGGGTGTTAAGGACCATATCTCATATTGCTTAAGCTTGAATGTTAGGTGAAGTGTATTAGTCTTGGACAACCTTAACTTTTGAGTTAGCTTTTGAATATGAGGTAATATATGAGCTTCTAAATGATATTAGAGTCGGACTCATGCATGAGAAGGCCCACAATATTTTATCACCTAATAAGGACCATGGAAAGGGATTGACTTGCAAGTGACTGATGGTTTAAGGGGCAAATAGAACTAGGTTATATGTGATAAAGGATGTTAGGGATCCCACATCGATCAAGAATTGATCTTAGGTTAAGTATATAAGGTTGACACAACTCTCAAATTATGGGTTAGCCTTTGAGTATGAGTTAAACCCATGAACTTCTATGCAGATAGATTATTAAAAGACTTTTTAAAGATTTGGGTCTAGATGAAAAACATCATCCACTGAGCACTAATCCATCCTATTATTTGAATACCAAACTGGCCAACTGAGCTGCGGGGAGCTAGAGATTGTTAAAACTTCTATTCAGTAAATAGTGTTTAGGCTTTAACTGCTAAAGTTTAGCTACAGTAAGTTCAATAACAATTGTGGCAAATAACATGAATTGATTGTGACAAAAATATCTCCTTTTAATTGAGCAATCACATAGATGTTTTTACCATTACATTATGGCATAAACTTTTCCAACAATGAATGCAGCTTTGAATTTATCACTTCAAGAGGAAATCAGACACCTAAAGCAGCTAACTGCCATAGAACCTCATCAGTGAGCATCAATTTCTTTGAATCAAGGCAATCAACAAGCCAAAGGGGCGATGCGACAGATGATCATGACAAACCGAAGCCTGAAGGAAAGTAAAAAGTATGATTGATTTGCTTATTGGAGTTAAAATAAAATAAAACCAAGTTAAAGGACTTTTGCTTTGGTTGTGGAACTTTGTTTTTTATTTTGTCTGGGCTTTTTATATAACTATATTTTCAAGTGTGAACATCTGCTGATCAAAGTATGAATTAAGTGGAAGAAAATGTTTAAATAAGAAGAAATGTTTCCTTTATTCTTTTTTGTTTAACATGGTTTATTTGTTGTGATTTAAAAGCTCAATGAACAAAGAAATACAAATCTTGACCGAAGATCAAGAATCAAATGCCAAAAAAAAAATTAATAATCTAGAAAGAATAAAGAACAAAAATAGAACAGTCACATGACACCAAATTGTGAAGGAAAATTAGCACACTTTTTATTAACCCATCATTAATTACAAGGTCAATGTATACAACGAATTTGTACATCTAGTTAAAAAATCAATCACTAATTGCAACTTCTGTTGCCACAATCTAATCCTTGTGAAATTCTTGGTAAAATGCATGCTTCTTGAAAACTTCTTAAACATGTCTTTTAAAACTCTTTTAAAGTTAAATTCTTGGTAAAAAGTCTATTTCTTGACTATTTCTACTACATGCCTTTTAAATCTCTTCTTCTTGACTTTTTTATTGGTTAGTAGTTGTTTGAAATTAGTCATCAGCTTTATTATTATTATTAGGGTTCAGTTTAGTTTCAATTATTACTAATACAGTACTGATATTTAAACACTATCAATATATTATCAAACTTTTCAATCATTTTCTGTGCCATGATTCTAAATTCATCATACCTAAAGTTGAAACTCACTCATTCAGGCACAATCTAATATCACACACATGGCGCAGAAATAGATTAGATGTTGGATAACTAGTACCAGAAAACAATGTTGTACAATCATAAAAACATTTCAAATCATTTTCTAAGGCACTAGCCAATTGCCAATCATGCTCACTAGGCAAACACTTATACTGTCCATCAATATTCTTCAATCGATAAAAAACATTCTTATAATGTAATGCAGAATATATCATGAGATAAGTAGAATTCTACCTAGTTGGACAATCTTGCACTAGTTTTCTACCATAAGTAATGCCTAATTGACATGCATTCTCATCAAATGTCGATTTCCTTTTAGTTGATCCTGACCAAAAAATAGCACTCTCACGAATGTTTGCAATTAGATCACCAATCACATTTAAACCATCCTTTAATATCAAATTTAGAATGTGGGCACAACAATGAACATGAAACTTTTGTCCACCCAAAATGAGATCATTTTTATCTAGTGCCAACAACATAAAATCAATCATACGATCATTAGTAGTAGCATTGTCAACAATTATGGAGGATAACTTATGGTCAATGTTGAGCTCCAATAACGAACCCATCAGCTTATCACAAAGCACTTCGCTTGTGTGAGAACCAGCACTTCCAAAAAGCTAAAAAAAAAAAGAAATTAATGATGGATTACTAATTAAAAAAAATCAGATTGATCATTAATAATTAAAAAAATCAGATTGGTCATTAATAATTAAAAAAAATCATATTGATCATTAATAATTAAAAAAATATAACAATAAGAAGTCTACCTCAAAAGTATGCTCCGTAATACCCAAGCTTCATCAATAAAATGTGCAATGATTGCCATATATGCTTTTGTTTGATTTTCTACAGTCCACATATCAGTTGTAATGGAAATTCTACCTTGAGTTTGCTCCAATAAACTGATGTATTTGGCCCTTTCACACTTATACATGTCTAAAATCTCCTTCTTGATAGTATTTCAAGACACCGGCTTCCACAATTGATTTAGAGAAGACATAACATCCCTCAGCCCCTGATGCTCTACAATACTTAGAGGGTACTCATGCATAACAATAGCACGTGCCATTTTTCTCCTCGTAATATCAGGATCGAAATGAGTTTCTACTGTAGTCTTCCCTTTTTCACTAGCAGCTTTCTTTGTCGGTGGGAATTCTGTGGCCTCTGTTTCCTTTTTCACTTGACATGTCTTCAAATGATCGTGCAAGTGCTTTGTTCCATCAGTACTACTTGCTACCAATGCATTTTTGTAATAATTGCAGACAACCTTATCAATCCCGTTAATTTTTTTTCTTCTCGAAATGCTCCCACACAATTGACCTCAACCTTCCTCTACCCCGCAACCCACCATGAATAACACTAGCGGCTGATCCACCTTGAGTTTGATTGCCTTCATCATCCATTGAGTGTGGTGTGGGCAAAGAACTTGACATATTAAATGCCGAACCTACAATCAAGCCAATAAGCAAAATTTAAAAACAAATATAAAACTAGCATTTTACTATAAGCAAACAATTAAGAACTATGCAGATACAAAACTTAAATATGATTTTACCATGTACTGGATTTAAAACCAACTAGTACTAAGATATTTAAAAGATAAAATACAAATACTCGCTTATTCTTTAGCTGCAACAAACATTTACTAAGTTGCAACTCTAGCAAATTTTGTGTTTTAATTCCATAATTTATGCTCATAATTTATCTTTAAGGAAATAAAGATAAAGTGCAACAAATTTTTTTTAATTCCATAATTTATGCTCATAATTTATCTTTAAGGAAATAAAGATAAGGTGCAACTAATTTTTACCCTGATTTCAAACTTTTAGATTTACCCACTATCATATATTTTCAAGCATCGAACTGGAACACTCTAAGATTTTTCTTGTTTTTTCTTCCTACAATTATTTATTTCTTATTATATAAACTAAACTTTAATCAATTAATACATTCTTTGGTCAACATATCACCACTCTTAAAAAGTAAAATAAAAAAAAGATAAGGCTGAATTACCACCCCCCACTCAAACAAAACAAAACTCTTAAAACAATCCAAATAGAAAACCACAAGAAAAATAAACAGAACCCATTTGCTCAATTATTACAAACCCCATAACTTTGTTTCCCTCCACACATCCCAAAACCTCAAACCAAATAAATCCCTCTTGTCCCCTCAAACGACACTTTTGCTCAAACTACTGTTGCTGCTACAGCTTAGAACGATGGAGATAGATTTTTGTTTACAGATGTACTTTTCAAGCACCTCGGTTCTACACTACCACCCTTTAAACATCTGCATTCTATTTTATCTGAATCAGCATAAGGTACAACATAAGGGGTTGTTGAATACTTTTTTTTTTAAGGTCTTTAAGCATCTGTGTTCTATCATGCCGAATAACTAGCAGAGTAGTTGAATACATTACTGATGCTAAAAAAAAAAATTTAACACAGAGCTGAAAGAGAAGCAAGCGGGCAATTTGCAAAATAGAATCAGACTAAAATATCATGACTACTCAAACTATAAACCAATTAAAACCTTAAAGTTTCAGTTGATAGCACAAGCAAACTAATAAAGCTAATATTACTAACAAACAAATTGCAGCCAGTATCCAAAGTGCTAAAAATGGCAATCAGATGCAACTCAATGACTCATTACTAACAAACAAACACACGCACAGAGACACCCAATGTAGATTGTATTATCAATCTTACTTTCTTTCAATTAGGTTAGTGAAACTTCATACATTTATATTTCAATTGACTTAAAATGTAAATTTGACTCAAATCAATGAAACCATATGCAATTTGAAATAAATAAACAAAGAAAGAAAAGTAGAAAAGGCAAAACCTTGCGGCAGGAGAACCAACAGGTGCGGCTAAGTGTTGGTCGGTGACGACGAACGGTGGCGGCTGACCGGCTGTTAATGATGACGGCAGCTCACGAGCTGTAAGGGTTTCTTTTGGGGGAAATAATTGATTCGATGGCATTACAATTTTTATTTTCAAAGTTTAAAATTTTAGATTTTTTTTTTAATTTTTGGGTTAGGTTAGGGGATTCGGAAAAATCCCCAAATCCGAACCCAAAAAGTTTTGGGATTTTAGACCCATACTCAAATAGACCCGAATTTATTTTTAGATTTTTCCGGGGCCCCATACCCGCCCCAAATAATCAGGGCCCCGCGGATTTGGAGACCCCCGGTATTGTTGCCAACTCTAGTTTGAAAGGCTGAAGTATGAGATACACCCAAATCCTGATATTAAATTCACGCTTTGAACAGTGTCGATGAGCTTGTTGCTTTATCCCATGTTGAGAGTGCAGTAAGTTTTCACACAGCAATCAAACCATACTATCCTTTGCTTGCAAGCTTCTATCAATAGCATCTACACTTGAACTGACAGAGAACAGTAATGGAAGCAAAAAAATAGGATAAATATCATTTTAGTACCTGACCAAACCAATGCAATTAGGCTACGCTTTAATTGAAGTGTGATTAGATCTCATTCTCATCCAAACAACTCAATGAGATTTTTACAATACTTTAAGTGAGATTAGATAGTGCTCTAATCTAAACAACTTTACAAAATATATTTTAATAGTAATCCCAAAGGAAATTTTGAAAGGGAAGTTTTATTAAATAATTGAAGTTAAAATTAAGAAAACAAGAATAAGACTTCCATACTTATAATAGAGTAAACTTGCTTTCTTGAGTTAACATAAAAAAGAAAACTAAATCGCAATTATAATAGAATTAAAAGACTAAAAGACATACTATAATAGACTCTAATTAAAATAATTTCCTACATTTCCCCCTCTTAAAAAATCTCATCCTCAAGTTTATTTAGAGGATGAAACTTAAAGTAGAGCATCAATTTACCTTGGAGCTTGAACTTATAGTTTTTCTCATAAATCTTTCTTGAAACTTGGAAATCTCCATTTTTTTCTCAATCTTACTGGGCAATCTATGAAAAGATGATGTCTTGTAGAAGCAAACAACATCCAAACCTATCATTTCTCTTGTCAAATCTTTGCCAATTTTCTTGCCAATTAACTTTAAATTTGTAGCCAAATCTTTTTCAACAATAATCTTCTTGTCTTCAATGTGTGAATCATATTATCTTCACAAAAGCCAAAGGTTTTTCCTCAATCAAAATAGGCTGCATTGTCTTAATCACGTTATTAGTTGCAACTCACGAATCATGGATAGGTAGTACATTGTCTTGTGGCATTTAAAATGAATCTTCTTTTTTAAGAATGGATGAATTGGCATATCTTCAGTCATTAAGTTGAACTTGCATGTATCTTTAAATACTCCATGTACAATCTTATTAATCTTGTCTTTAAGTTCTCGTTTGAAATGCGGTCCAATTACTAAGGCTAAAAGAATTACTTGGTATAAATGAGCTTTTTTCATTTTCTTGAACAATAATTTCTTTATTCAATGAATATCTTTTGTTATAAAAAATGACGAACCTTAGTATTAAACCGTGAAATATTTAGCGACTATAAAAATCCATTCTATAAAATCCCAAAATCTAATAACACTACTATTCAAAATCAAAATAAGGATCTAGCAAGAGAAATTAAATAATTATGTAGTTGCAGCTTCAAATTCAAATAAATCGAATGACCTCTACCATTCTTTATGCATTTGATAAAGGAATATTCAATTTAAGTCGAAGATTAAAGAGACCAAAAAGAAAAACCATTAATAATTTGATATGGGGTTTGAGGCTTTGAGCAATAAGAAGGTAAATTAAAAGATGGGCTTTCATGAGGAATGGTTTTAATTAAGGTTATTTTTACCTCTAATGATGGTGTTATAAGAATTTTATATTTTTTTTATGGAGTAAAAAAAAAAAAAAAGCTCAAAAGATTTTTGGAGGGTACTAAGAACATCTCCAAAAGACTTTATAAATTTTACTTTTCAAATATCTATTTGCTTACCTATGTGGTAAATAGAAGGGTAAAAAAATATGATATTCTCCAAAAGACTTTTCAAATAGAAATAACTTAATATTATTTTAATCAAATAATTATTTTTTTAAAGAAAAAGTTAATAGCAATTAAAGCACTTCTCTCTTTTTCTCCAATGAAAAGTAATAAAGTATAAATTGAAGAGGGAGAAATGAACTCTCCAAATTTGAAGAGAGAGAATCATTTCTTATTTGAATAATCTTAATTGGAGTGTCTTTTGGAGCCTTAAATATTGAGGTAACTTTTCAAATAATTAATAAAATCTTATTTGAAGAGTTTTTTGGTGATACTCTAATAGTTCAACACTTATTTTAAAAGATAGTGGGTTTAAAAGATAGTGGGTTTGAGTTCGAAGGAAAACTCATGTAACCCGAACCTAGACCAGATCCAGCCTATTCTAGCCGGGCAAAACTAGACCCGCATTAATAAATAAACTAATTCTGGGCATTGATTTAATACTAGAAACTTCTCCAGCATGGGTCCATGCGTGCTACAGTAGCTGCGGGACAGGAACTACCTGTCCCATTGAGTTTGATTCAAGGAGGGGACAAACGATGGAAGATTTTGATCGACATAAACTTTGTGAGCGGACCAAACCGAAGCCCAAAAAACTTAGAACCTGGATCCGTGCGTGATTAAATTTTTAAATTTAAAAATAAAATAAAAGGAAAATATAAATAATACATTACCCATTTACACAGCTTAAACTCTTATAACACACACATAAAGCTGCCATTTCCACCCACCTTCAACTCTCCAAGCCAAAGGCCAGCAACCACAAACCTCCTCTTCAAACACACAAAACACCTGTAAATCTTAATCCTCACTCCTCTTCGAACACACAGAGAAACCTTAAATGTCAGTCTGATAATAAATTAATAAAAAGATTTTCTTTTTCTTTTTCTTTTTCTGTTTTGTTCTTTTTCCCACTTCTTAGATCTCGCCTGAGATCCTCCACAACCACTTTCTCAATAGCCGCGCCTCTACATGACAATTTGTTTGTAGTTGTTTGACATTTTGGGATTTTCATATTTACATTGGTAATTGGTATTGTAATTATAAACTTATGTTATGGTACAATTTATGTTGGAGAAAAATCAATTTTTTATAAAACTTTTTAAGACTGATCTCATATAATATATAGAAATACATAATCTAGAAATCGTATCTTGAAAATCTGATTTGGCTTTTTCCGCTAAAGTAATCTAGGCTCCCAGATCACGATCCGTCACTACCACGCCTGTTAGATCATAATCCGTCACCACCACACCTGTTAGATCACGATCCATCACCACCACACTTGTTAGATCACGAATTGTCACCAATGATCTTCCAGGTTATGACTCAGGTTTGATCTGCACTTGACGTGTGGGCGCCTTTATCACTACCAAAACAACTAGTATGAGAAAATTTTCTCTCAACAATAGAGAGAAAAATCTTTTTCTCTGATTTGTATAAAGTGACTGCCTTATCTTTTCTTTAGAGAAAATAAGTCTTTATATCTCGTTTTAGTGAAAACTCTCGGCTCCAAATAATAAAAAATAAAAGTCACGTTACTTACTTTTTCCATAGGGGGCCTATCTTGTAAAATAACATAAAGCCCCTTACACATAAGCATATTAAATGAAGCCTCCCACTAAATAATATATTTAGGCTTTTGACCAAAATAGCTAGTTATCTTGCTTATTAATCCAGTAGTGGTGCAGTCAATTAAATGAGCTAACCCATGGATCATATGAGAATATACAATAATGGCTACAACAATTAAGCCTGTAATTACACAAGCCTAATCATTTAATTCCAACTCTACTCCGCTATAAGATTGGAACTGACCTCCATAATTGTATGTTCGAATAATAATTCGTCCCAAGCCACATTGATTTCTTTACTACATAATCCTTTGTACCACATTGTTAATTAAATCGATATCTCAACTGTCCAATCGATTTAATTACATCTTGTTCCTTAATACTTACTGGTTTTCTCTAATGATCATTTTCAACATACTAAATATGTTGACACACTCTAGCTAGAGAATTCTATGATCAAGTGCCAAAAACCCATCAAGAGATGTGTTGTATAAATTCTATATTATTAATCTATAACTCCAATACTCATAATTGCTCCCACTAAGATACCGGGTAATCTTGACCACAAGTGTGTGTCGTGCCCATTGGCAACTCAAATAAAATAACAATTACAATCATGAAATCATAACTAACTCAAGATTAAGATTACAGTAAAATCAATGTCTATGAGATTTAATAAGTCTAACAGTCATTTCAAGGTTAATTAAATCTCATATGTGATCCAGCTCAATGCAGTCAAACTACATCAGTAAATTCATATATGATTAAGACAAATCATTCAATGAATTTACTACAGTCTAAACATAAATAGAGCGCCCAACTCTATTTATCAACTGCGAAATAAATTTATTTAATAAGATAATGTGTATTTATGTCTTCTGTGAATCCATATGATGATCATATAAATACATATAATATGATTAAATGGACCTTATTCAATATATATTTATGTAAATTAAAATATCTCAAATATTTTTTTAATAAGAAAATAAATTAATATGCTTTAAAAGAGCATATAATCCCAACAATCTCCCACTAGTTCTTAAAGCATATCTGGCATATTGCACATACTCTAGGGCTCTAAGTGCAGGTTATAAAGGTTTCTCACTAATGGCCATTGTAATAAGATCTGACATTTAGCATCTAATGTCATTTGGGGTACTGTCATATAACATTTCTACACTATTCCCTTATAAGATGATACTTCCTCTCAATATGTTTTGTTTCTTGTGGTTCCTTAGATTGAGCTACCGCACCACTATAATCACAAAATAGTTTAAGGGGTGCAGTTACAACAGGTATCACCTCAAGATTTTGTAGGAACTTGCGGAGCCATATAGCTTCTTTTGCAGCTTCAGATGTAGCCACATATTCAGCTTTAGTTATGGAGTCTATGATACAAGATTGTTTCACACTCATCCAACTAATAGCTCCACTTCCTGATGTAAACACATAAATGGAAGTTGATTTTCTAGAATCCTTATTTGACAAAAAGTCAGAATTAGTATAACCCACTGGAATAAGTTCATCACCAGAATACACAAGCATATAATTTTTAATTCTTTTCAAATACTTTATAATATGCTTGATTGCAGTCCAGCATTCAGGTTTAGGATTAGATTGATATCTGCTAACCATTCCTACTGCAAAACAGATGTTTGGCCTAATGCAAAGCATGGCATACATGAGACTTCCCACAGCTTCTGTGTAGGGAACTCGTCTTATTTTCTCGATCTCTTCAGATGTTTTAGGTGATTGATCCTTAGAGATTACAATTCCATGTCTGAATGGTAATAAACTAGTCTTGGAATTTTCCATGCTAAATTTAGCCAATATCTTGTCAATATAGACCGCTTGAGACAAGGCTAAAGTTTTATTCTTCTGGTCTCGTAGTAATTTGATACCAAGAATATAACTTGCCTTTCCCAGGTCTCTCATATCAAATTATTTTGCTAACTAAATCTTTATTATAGTCAATACTTCTATATCGTTTCCAATCAAGAGAATATCGTATACACAAAGAACTAGGAAGGCTATAAATTTTTCATGAATCTTCTTGTATACACATGGTTCATGAATGTTCTGAATGAATCCAAGCGATTTAATTGCTTGATCAAATCTGATGTTCCATGACCGGGATGCTTGCTTTAATCCATAAATGGATCTCTGCAACTTACATACCATGTGCTCTTGGTCTTTTTGTACGAATCCATCTGGTTGCTGCATGTAGATGTCTTCTTCAAGATGCCCGTTAAGAAAGACTATTTTGACATTCATTTGCTAAATTTTATAATCTAGTACTGTAGCAATGGAGAGCAGAATCCTGATGGATTTGAGCATAGCAACTGGAGAAAAGGTTTCCTCATAATCGATTTCTCTTTCTGAGTAAAACCCTTTGGCTACTAATCTTGTTTTAATGTTTCCACCCTTCCATTTACTCCTCTTTTTCTCTTGTAGATTCACTTGCACCTTATAGGTTTTACCCTATTTGGCGCCTCTACAAGTTCCCAGACTTTATTGGAATACATAGATTCCATTTATTGATTCATGACTTTTTTCCAAAATTCAGCATCTCTGTCTATTAGAGCTTCGTTGTAGCTAGTAGGATCTTGTACATGTTCAACTGAAATTGCCGTATAGGTTTCTCTCAATAACATGTATCTCACAGATAACCTAGTTACCCTCCAACTACGATGAGGTTCTAAATGTAATGGTTGTTCAGGGATAATCTTGTGCTGATCAACTGGCTGTTGTTGTTTTTCTTGTTCAATAACAGGTGTTGAAAGCTGAGCATAAACTTGATCTCCTTTTCATTTCTCTAGTTTTACCTTACTCTTAGGTAACAAGTCATTCTATAGTATTCCTCAAAGAAAGTAAAGAATATGTCCATAAATACATTCCTATCTTGAGGACTATAATTCAGACTTTCCCTTATTCCATTAAGATACCTTAAACATGCAAGCTTCTGAACACGAATCCATCTTTTCTACCTTTGATTCTAGTAGAAATACTAGTAAACTCCAAATACGAATGTGTCTCAAACCATATTTGTGACTTTTTCATAATTTCTTGGAGTAGTAGACACCGAGATAGATGAAACTAGGTTCAATAAACTTTGCAGTTTTAAATACAAGTATATGGAATTAAAAAGGTAAATGATAAACCACTTAGTATATATCTTGTCTTATCCAAAAGAATCTTGTTTCTCTATTTAATTACACTATTGTATCATAGTGTTCATTATATGAGGGAGTTTATCCCATTTGACAACCAAATAGAGCTTAAATTCTCCATAGAGATATTCATTGTTTCGATCATATCGAAGTTCTTTTATGTTCCTAACTAATTGCTTATGTCTTATCCACGTACTCTTTTGAATTTCAAAAGCAATGAAATCATGAGGCATTTAGACAAACATAAATAAAATGAATATTCATCAACAAGATTGTTAGAATACTCATAACCTCTTATAACATGTAAACTGATTAGTCCGTATACATTTGTAAATGTATGCACTAAATCATCCAATACAATGTTATACTTTTAGCTTAAAAAGAGCATTCTCGTCATATTACTTTTCTAAATAAGATTTATAGAATTACAATGATCAATCTTGATAGGCCAACAAGTCTATCATTAATCATTTCTTAAAATCTTATTATAGTTTATATGACTTAAGCATAAATATCATAGGTGATTTTGGCTTGAAGAAACATTTATTTTCTTAGATAAATGCATATACTCTTTATCATTATATCTTGCTTTGAATACATCAATGGACTTATATGATATAAATTGTCTTTATAAATAAACAAAATAAGTAATAAACAAAGGATCTAAAAATAACAGTGTACTCCTGTTTATTAAAACAAGTCATCGAAATTAAATTCCTCTCATATTTGGAAAAATAAAGACAAATATCAAAACTAAAGTCTTGTAAAATTGATCTAGCCTTTCAATTGATATAAACTAGCATATCATCAACTGTTGGTTGAAGCTTTCTTCACTTAATCTCTTGGTTTGCTGAAAACCAAATAAATGATTTACAAATAAGATTAGTTATCTCAAAATTCACTATTGCATGAATCAATAGATATCTGAACTAATTAGGAAGCTTAAAGATTTCCTATACCTGATTTTAATAATCTTAGGACAATCTTTCTTCTAGTGACCCTTCTGTCCACATTTGTAACACTTGCCTTTTGGCTTGCCACTTCTTTTAGTGGACAATTTGCCGATCCCAACTCTTTCTTGCTCATTCTTGTCTTTCGACTTAAGCTTTGAAGAGAATCCTTTTTCAGGAAGTTTTCTGCTATGATAAAATTCTTCTATAGCATGTAGTTCGTGCATTAATTCAATTAAGGTCATATCTTTATTATTTAAGATATAGTTGACCTTAAACTCGTTGAATGTATCAGGTAAAGATTCAATCACCATGTTAATCTTTGATTTATCATTGATTTGAACACCATGAATTTCTACCTCATTCAAATAGTCCATTATTTTGAGGACATGATCATGAACTCTTGTGCCCTCTTCCATCTTAGTATCCATAATATGTTTTAATGCTGCTTCTCTAGCAAAATGAGTATTTTGCCCAAACATCTGATGAAGACTAGCCATTATTTCAGTGGCTGTTTCCATGCTCCGATGTTTCTTCTGCAGTTCCACAGAAATCTAAGCTAATATATAGCGCTTAGCCATTTTGTTACCTTCGCACCATTTCTCATAAGGCTCCATCTGATTTCTATAATCGTATAACGTTGGTTCTGGAGGGCATGGTTGGGTCAACACATATTTGTAGCCTTTAACAGTGAGAATATTAAATAGATTACGTTTCCAATCTAAAAAAATTTCACCAATGAGTTCATTTTTAACAAGGATAATTAATAATGAGTTGATGGAAGACATTTTCTGAAAAAAAAAAAATAGACATGCATAAATACTTTGAAACAATATTCACAATAAATGACAAAAATGCAAAAAATCATAAATGCATTTTAATTTATTGTAACGATAATCTAGTACAAGTTTGACAAGCTATCCGTCGAGGGAAGTCATGTCTACACTTATTAGACCCAATTATCCATTGAATTATTTACTTTCATATAGAGAAATGATAAATAATTATCGTTATCCCTTTGGGCCTAAATTTATTAACAGAGTTTCGTTGGGAAGGTTAATAACAAATTTTAGTTGAGTGTATAACTATTGTTTCAATCTACGTATTTTTCATAACAATAATCACCGTTGGGGTGAACAATTGATTGAAAAATATTTCAATTTTATCTTTGAAGAAGTTCATCAAATAAAATATCTAATATATATACCCTCCGTAGGGAGCATCACCGTATCATAAAGTCAAGATATATATATAATTTTATTATTGAACTAATAATAGAGCCCGTGGGAACAATTATCTTGAATTTTCCCTCTCCCACTCAATATTTTAAAATTGATTTTTCCTTTTTTAAAACATACATATTGTTAATTGCATGCTTCCTATAATATTGTCTATATGATATCCAATATTATGCATAGAGTGGCACTACCTATTTTATATGACATGTTATCATGGCATATTATCATCCAAAACATAACATATAGAAAAATAATTAAATAATCTTAATTCATGACTTTCTTAAAAAAAATACATTAACCCTAAGCCTAATCTTCATTGGGCTTCTTGTCAATGTCCATCTTCCATAAGCTTATCTTTGTTAGTGGACTAGGGGAAATTAGGTTTTTAAATTTATTGTTGGTCCAATTTTAATTTTGAAAGGAAATATAATTAAAAAAAATTAATTAAAAATAAAACTTTTGGACCAAAAATAAATTTAATGTGTTTAAATTTTATCTATGCATTTTAATCCATTAAGTCCAATTTGAATTGGACCTAAAACTAGGATTTATTAAGCCCAAAACTATTTTTAGACTTAAATGCAAAAACGTTAAACGTGTTTGCCCAAAAGGAAAAACTATGGAGCCATAGGGACCTCAATGATTTCCTGATGCTAATTTGACTGCCACCGCCTCCGGCCAGCTGCAAGACGTGCGGCGCTTGTTGTGCGTGCGAGTGTGCTGATCGGTGCCACTAAAATTTACACACTTCCTTCAATCCATCATTGTGTGATTATTCCAGTGATTTACAAATTTCCTTCGCCAATTTTGGCTTACAAAATTTCTATAATAGTAAACTAAATCAAGAGAGAAATATAGTGATAATAAACCACTCCTCTTGTTACATATCCAAAGAAAAATACAGCAGAGAATCTAACCATGAATTAAGACAAACCAAAACATGCTTTATTCATATATTAAACAAATAATATATCTCTGAATAAATTGTGCCACTATAATACATAAATTTCAAGATTGATTTCATACAATATTCTTATATATTATTATGAGATGGATCTGATACCAATTGTTGGAGAAAAATCAAATTTTTAAAATTTTTTATAAAACTTTTTAGGACCAATCTCATACAATATATAGGAATACGTAATCTAGAAATCGTGCCTTGAAAATCCGATTTGACTTTTTCCGCTGAAGTGATCTAGGCTCCCAGATCACGATCCGTCACCACCACGCTTGTTAGATCACGAACTGTCACTAATGATCTTCCAGGTTATGACTCAGGTTTGATCTGCACTTGACGTGTGGGCGCCTTTATCACTACCAAAGCAACTAGTATGAGAAAATTTTTCTCTCAACAATAGAGAGAAAAATCTTTTTCTCTAATCTGTATAAAGTGGTTGCCTTATTTTTTCTTTAGAGAAAATAAGTCTTTATATCTCCTTTTAGTGAAAACTTTAGGCTCCAAATAATAAAAAATAAAAGTCACGTTACTTGCTTTTCCACAGGGGCCTATCTTGTAAAATAACATAAAGCCCCTTACACATAAGCATATTAAATTGAGCCTCCCACTAAATGATATATTTAGGCTTTTGACCTAAATACTAGTTATCTTGCTTATTAATCTAGTAGTGGTGCAGTCAATTAAATGAGCTAACCCGGGGATTATTTGGGAACATACAATAGTGGCTACAACAATTAAGCCTGTTATTAAATAAGCCTAATCATTTAATTCCAACTCCACTCCACTATAAGATTGGAACTGACCTCCATAATTATATGTTCGAATAATAATTCGTCTCAAACCACATTGATTTCTTTACTGCATAATCCTTTATACCACATCGTTAATTAAATCGATATCTCAACTGTCCAATCGATTTAATTACATCTTGTTTCTTGATACTTACTGGTTTTCTCTAATGATCATTTTCAACATACTAAATATATTGACGCACTCTGGCCAGAGAATTCTATGATCAAGTGCCGAAAACCTATCAAGAGATGTGTTGAACAAATTCTATATTCTTAATTTATAACTTCAATACTCATAATTACTCCCACCAAGATACCGGGTAATCTTGACCACGAGTGTGTGTCGTGCCCATTGGTAACTCAAATGGAATAACAATTACAATCATGAAATCATAACTAGGTCAAGATTAAGATTGCAGTAAAATCAATGCCTAGGAGATTTAATAAGTCTAACAGTCATTTCAAGGTTAATTAAATCTCATATGTGATCCAGCTCGATGTAGTCAAATTACATTAGTAAATTCATATATGATTAAGACAAATTATTCAATGTATTTACTACAGTCTAAACATAAATAGAGCTCCCAACTCTATTTATCAACTGCGAACTAAATTTATTTAATCATAAGATAACGTGTATTTATGTTTTCTGTAAATCCATATTATGATCACATAAATACATATAATATGATTAAACGGACCTTATTCAATATATATTTATGCAATTGAAAATATCTCAAATATTTTATTAATAAGAAAATAAATTAATATACTTTAAAAGAGCATATAATCCCAACAATTTAAATGTCACAATTACTTAGATTTCCTTGTTAATGTAATTGTTGTGCTATGAATTTAAGTTTTTGACAAAGAATGAATGAATTTGGGATAAAGATTGAATGAATCTATGCATTAGATTAAAAGAATTTTTATTTATCATTTATTAAAATTTAATTTGCGTTGATAATGTTTTTTAATTTACTTATCCAGGTAGCTTAAGTTCATATCAAAAACCTGTGCTGGAAGGGTGTCGGGCTTGACCTGAACCACATATGGAAAAATCTGGCAAAAACCCTGGTCAGGGCATTTGTTGAAACAATTCAGGCCGGTCTCAGACAGAGTCAAACCCTGCTCGGATTGATAGGGGGTGGAAAAATCCCAAATATATTTTCTTAGTAGCTAGCTTTTCCCTGGATTGAAATTGGTTGAGGGCCAAATAAAGTTACTTGAAAACTACTTGACTAATTGCCTAGGGACTTTGGTGTGGGGAAAGTCCAAGTTAAACTTTTAGGCTGTTAACTCTCCATAATTCAAACTTAAGTGACAAATTAAATATAACTACTTGAAAATCACTAAACTCCAAAAGAAATGCAAAATTGAACATATTCCTTAATTTTGAATGGGTTGTTTAGTTGACCCATGATTTCTAGCCTAGATTGTGAACTAAATGCTTCTATATTTTTCAATATTTTGGAGCTATATTTGATAGCGTTTAATGTAAAAAAATATGAGTTAATTTTTGTTCTTTAAACTCGAAAATCAGCTGCAACAATGACACTGATCAATAAATCCAATAGCGATAAACAATGGCTTGAGTTGAGCATTTTTGTTAATTAACCAAGAGTTGTACCCAACAACACGTAACTTGCAACCATAAACCAGAAAGTTGTACCCCGTAACTCTAAAGTTGTGATTAGTGTTAAAAATTGTATGTTTATTAAGGGGTAAAAATGTTATTTTGTGCTTATAATATAATTTACATTTGTAATTATGTAACATATTATGAATTTCTAATTATTTTTCTAAATATTTGATTTTGTCTATTTTTGTGTGTTTATTAGGTAAAAATAATAATTTCACGCAATTTGAGGCTCCAAACGAATGTATGGATGTCAAATTTGAATTCCGGAAGTTCGAGAAATTAGGTCATTGTCAAGGAGGATTCACGACTTTTGTTGTAAAATTATAAGTTTTTACCACAGCAAATATGGTAATTGTGAAATTATAAGTTTTTATCATGTTAGGTGCGGCAATTATTAGTGGAATGGGTTGGATATGCTTGAGTCAATTAAGTTAGGTTTATATTTTGTTTGTAGGACAAATGTATGGCTAAGATGTAATTAGTTTTATTTATTTATATGATGTGAATTAATCATGTATTAGTATAAATAAAGAGGGGGAAGCACACCTCTCCACACATTTTCTTCTCTTCTTTCCCCTCAAATTCTTCTTCTCATCTCTCTTTGTAATATATTTTCAATAAATAAAATTAGTTTTATTTTCAATTTTCAAATAGTTTTTTTAATTATTTTTTTAATAATTCCGTTTATTTCAATTATGTTTAGCTAAATACTAATAGTTAGGGGAAGGTGAAACTCTTAGTAAAAAAATTTGATTTAATCAAAATCTATTTTTTAATTGTATAAATTAAATTATTTTCTATTTAATTTTATATGTATTTTATATTTTAAAATTTTGATTTATTATAGACAAACATAGGAGTTTGGCACAATGAATTCTTAATATCTTAGTATAAAGTATGGTAAAATGATATTTTGACTTCTTATAGACAAGTTAAGTTTATTTTGACTTCTTATAGACAAGTTAAGTTTTGGCACATTAAGTAATTAATTTATAATAAAATAAATGGGAAAATAATTGTAATTTATACAATTAATCTTTTGGGTAATAAAATAAAAATAAAAAGAATTTATTAAATTATATTTATTACTAGGAGTGGATCCATAACCCTAACTAATTTAATTTCATATTTTTTTCTCAAATTAAATTGCATATATTTAAAGTTCGTTTTATTTTTTAGATAAACTTAAATAAAAAATTAAATCATTTTTCTGTGGATCGACCTCTAACTCACCGAGATATTATATAATTCGGTACTCTTATACTTAAGAGTAAATTAAACACTTTTAAGTCGTGTCATTATTACCTAATCAACAACTATAAATTTGTCAAAGTGTGCAAAGCATTATCATTAAGACCAAATTTCACACCTCGCATAAAGATTTCCTTATGCAGAAAGGACAAACAATGAATATCTCTGGGATCTAATAACACTATTGTGAAGTTACACTCCAAGCAAAATTGTTTAGAATAGCAAAAAAAAATTGATGAAGGAATATGAGACAGACGAAGAAGAGAGCATTAATTATAATAGTTGGACTGGCACCTTCTTATTAGTCATCATTAAAGGCTATGTATGTTCGTTCTATATAGGGACATCTTCTATAGTCCTTTTTCCTAAGTCAATTTGAATTAGTCACCCACTTTTCTTATTTACTTTGAATTAGTTATCCATGTATCTCGTAATTTAATTAAACTTGGATAATCCAAAATATATAGATCTGAATTATTGAACTTTAATTTATAATTAAATCAAACACATTCCAAATCAAACATAAAGATAACTAGTCTTCTCTTTCCTCTAAAGTCGCATATTAGTATTTTAAAATATCCTTATAATTCTAATTGTTCCCTATATATTTTACAATACACAATCAATCTTCAGAATAGTATTTAGTGCATACTAACTAGTGCTTTTTGGGCTATGACCAGCCGTTGAACAACTAATATTGTCTCACTGGAACTTGAAAAAATTTGCAGTTTTCGTAACACCCTAGACAAATCCCATATCGGCAAAGCACGAGAGAGATGACGCACATCTTAATTGGCAAGACGCGTTTTGGAGTGCATAGACGCCCCAGAAACAAAACCATGCAAACCTTATTAAGGCCCAAAACGGACAATATCTTGTCAGGCCTAGGTTAGGTATGACATTATGGCATTAGAGGGGCTCCACATGTACTCTTGAGTGATGGTGGGACAAATCTCAGCGAGAACGCTGAGTCTCTAAGAGTGGGTGTATGTAACACCCTAGGCAAATCCCACATCGGCAAAGCATGGGAGAGATGCTGGGTTGTATGAAGTGACCTACACCTTAATTGACAAGACGCGTTTTAGGGTGTATGGATGCCCGATGAACAAAATTATACGGGCCTTGTTAAGGCGCAAAGCGGAAAATATCTTGTCAGGTCTGGGTTGGGTTATAACATTATGGTATCAGAGCAACTCTGCGTTTCCTCTTCAGCGATAATGGGGCAAACCTCAGCGAGGACACTGAGCCCTACGAGTGGGTGTATGTAACACCCTAGGTAAATCCCACATCGGCAAAGCACAGGAGTGATGCTGGGTTTAAAAAAAGTAACCCATACCTTAATTGACAAGACGCGTTTTGGGGTGTATGGATGCCCCATGAACAAAATTATACGGGCCTTGTTAAGGCACAAAGCGGACAATATCTTGTTAGGTCTGGGTTGGGTTATAACATTATGGTATCAGAGCAACTCTGCGTTTCCTCTTCAGCGATGATGGGGCAAGCCTCAGCGAGGACACTGAGTCCCTAAGAGAGGGGTGCATGCAACACCCTAGGTAAATCCCACATTGGCAAAGCACGGGAGAGATGCTGGGTTTATAAGGAGTGACCCACACCTTAATTGGCAAGACACGTTTTGGGGTGTATGGGCACCTCAAGAACAAAACCGTGCGGGCTTTATTAAAGTCCAAAATGGATAATATCTTGTCAGGTCTGGGTTGGGTCATGACATTATGGTATCAGAGCAATTTTGCATGTCCTCTTGAGCGATGGTGGGGCAAACCTCAGCGAGGACGCTGAGTCCCTAAGGGGGGGTGTATGTAATACCCTAGGCAAATCCCACATCGGCAAAGGACGGGAGAGATGTTGGGTTTATACAGGGTGATCCACACCTTAATTGGCAAGACGCATTTTGGGATGTATCGGCGCCCTATGAACAAAACCGTGCGAACTTTATTAAGGCCCAAGGCGGACAATATCTTGCCAGGTCTGGGTTGGGTCATGATAGTTTCTGTTAACCAAGTTCTTTTTCTGTAAATATAAGCATTACATCCTCATATTTAACTCATTCAGAGTTTTGCTATCTAACAATTTGACACTTTAGCAATCTTATTCATTATAGAATTCATAAATGCTCTAGAGATACTTGTCTCACTCTCATAGGAATCGACCAGATTCCACTCTTATAGGTGAACCTTAATAGAGTTTATCATGCAGTTTTAACACACTACTATATATTAAAGTGTGCTATGGAAACGGTTTACCATTTGCTTATATGGTACTTACCGTTACGACTAATAATTGTAATTCTTGCTTAAGTATTTTATAGCTTTAGGAAAACAGTTTGCCACTTGATTCCCGAGAGTCATCCAGATGAAGTCTGTTTACTGCTTATAGATTACAGGTTTGCCGTTTGATTCTAGTAAATTCTCTTAATGGAATTGGTTTGCCACTTTAACTTTATCGGTTTACCATTTGATTCTAGAGAGATAATTTGATGCAATCGGTTTGCCGCTTTCCTTTTAGCAGTATGCCACTTGTGTCTAGAAGGTAGTTTTAATTTAATCGGCTTACCACTAGGATTATAGCAGCTTACCAATTGAGATAGAAATGAATTTTTATTTGAAAAAAATTTATGAAATGCGCTTATACTTAGAATTTGAAATAATATTCAAATGATAGAATTTTCCTTTAGAAAATACAAAGAAAACAATTTTTAAAAAAGATTCAATATTCATTTTCTTGTTTTTAAAACAAATCAAAAATATATGTATTTCTTATTTTACTCATGACACGTGGTTTGTTATCATCAAAATCAAAATGCTATATAATCATACAGGTTAACAATATTTTATTTTGCATGTGGCAAGCTAATAGTATAGCTTCCTCCCATAAATTCAACAGTGCTTTAGAACTTATTAACATGGATTTACCATGTTAGTCAATGTTTTATTTTCCTTTCACCTATATTGATTCAGATGAATCAAGAAGTATCACTTCATGAATGATACCATAATTCTCACAATAAACATTTAACACGATCAAATCATATTCAACTCCTCTATCAATTCTTAATCTTTTGATTTTCTTATTTAGTTGATTCTTAAATTCACTCATATAAATTTAGAACTTTTCACCTGTTGCTTCTTGATTTGTAAATAGATCATCAATAAAAGATAATATACATTGTTTATTTTTAGCCCCATCAGTCATGGTTTGTTTCAGATCACCAAGGTCCTTGGAACTAAATTGAGAAACCAAAATTTCTTCCTTCATAATTGATATACATGTCCTCTTTAAGGATTTTAATTCCATACACATATCACATTTATCATTTGACAAACTAGACAGTAAACCAAGTTTTCTCATTTTCTTGATATAGGAAAGATTTATATGACCAAATTGTTTTTGCTATAAAGTCAACAAAATAAGATAACTCACTTTCCATCCTTAAAAATATTAAGCATTAAAGATTGACGAGTTCACCAAAACAACATCCCTTTTCCATCTTTAAAATATATTAACCATGTAAACCTTGTGGGTTCTTTATATTTATGCTTGTCATACTACATTTTCAATTCAAGGTTCAAATTGTAATCTATACTATACTACATGAGCTACCCCAGTTAGTTTAAGTATTATGTGAGACTACTTGAACTATCCTCCATGTACACCTAAGCTACTCCTGAGCACACATCAGCTCCCTTATATTAACCCCCTAAATTAAATCCTATGCCGCTCTATTAGGCTTTTCCTATTATTCTTCATATGACTGCCTCGAATCACTATGCATATTACTTTAGCTCACTACTTAGTGTAGCTCAACAAAACTACCTATCCCAAACATAGAAATACCTAAATCCAAATTTAGTACAAGCTCGCCTAAAATATAAATTTATTTGTTAAAATCAGATTTGAGCTAGATTTGGTTAGAACTACCCAATTGGTTTGAATCAAATCCTAGCGAAAATTTGGTGAAAACAATATATTTTTAATACCTTTTGTTATTTGTAAACATTTTTTCATATCATAATATAAAATTTATATTTCCTACATAAAATATCAAGAAAATGATCTATGTATCCTTAATTTCCTTTAAATATTTTAAGCTAGATAATTGTTATCAATAATAACAATAATGGGGAGATAAACAATATGTATTAATTTTAGTAAAGGAAAATTTGTAATCTACTTGTAAACCACCCATGGAAGATATTAATTTCACACGTTCATGTTGTAAATTAAGTGTTTGCATGTGGCAATTTGGGTGTAGCATTCCATAAAAAGCAAGCAAATTAGTGTGAGTCTAGTTGCTACATGCTCACAAATCACAACAAGAACGAAATAATGGATGGGACTGGGATAGTAGACAATTGGAAGAAGCTGAGTGGAAACAACAACTAGGATGGCTTATTGAACCCTTTCAACATTAATCTCCGGCACTATATAATTCATTATAGTGAAAGAGTTCAAGCTAATAATGATTCCTTCAATGGCGAGACCATGTCTAAGATGTACGAATTCCCTCATTATACACTAGAAGGTTTCTTCTCTAATGTAGCCCTACACAATGGCAATCCATACAAATACATTGTCACCAATTATATATATGAAAGATCAGATATTGATTTCTTAGATTAAGTTCTCCCTGACTAATCCGCTTAGATTGGATACGTCGTTGTGTCCACTAACGAAGAAAAGGTTGTGTTAGGAATAAGAGACATTCTTTAAAAAAAAAACAAAAGGTGGGGGCTTAGGCAGGACCCCTAGCTGTAATATAAATAAAAAATGAAAAGAATATATAAATAGGGGAAAATGGACCAAAATCTCCAAGTGCAAAAGCAAATACACATTAATAACCAAGACAGAATAAAAGAAATAAAAAATCATCAATGCTAGCGCTTGACATGAAGAACAACCTGAGCATCTAAATGGAGAATACCAGATAAGCCAGCGGGAAGATCCTAGAAATAAGAGAAATGCCTATTGACACGGTGAGAACATGCCCAATTGGCTAAAAAATTAATGGTAGAGACAGCCTCGCGTAACACATGCCTGACTAAAATAAGCGAATAAGATGTGAAAGAGTTCACCCGACGCAGCAAGTAAGCATAATCCCAACGTTGCCGAATCAGACTCCACCTAAAGCATAGGATAACCAAGCTGAGCAGTAAGCTCCAACCCCTCACACACAACCATGAGTTTAGTGTAAAGCATGGGCTAGCGCCCAATAAAAGATTCAGAAGCACCCAAAACCACATCTCGATGATCTCGTGGAATATCCCCCAAAGTAGCCATCTGATGATTACCCGTAGAGCAGATATCCATGGTCAGCTTCACCACCCCAGGATGTGACCTCATCCAAGAATCCAATCGAATCAGCCTCTTAGGGGGAGTTATAACTCATAAACCCTCCACAATCCAAGAACCGAAGACTCCCCTCACTTGGGAATGCTTAAATCCAAAAGCAGAACTAGCTGGCCTACAATCTGAATACGCTTGAAAAATGATCACATCAATAGAGAAAGACTGCGAATGAAATCGGATAGAATTACGGTCCTTCCAAACTTGCCACAAAATAAAGTAAGGTAGAAAGACCAGAAAATGATACCAGAAAAGGGCACACCACCTTCAATAAAGAAGCAAAGCATGGGGAGTTAGAAACCTAACTGCCGACAGGTCTCAACTGCCCAACCACAAACACACTGAGAGACCATGCAAAAACCCCTCAAGCCTAAGGCATCATCCGTAGCTAAAATCCATGCAACAATAATTAAAGAAAAAAATGAGACCCAAGATGAGATATGCCGCTACTAGATAATAAAAAAAATCTCATCCATCAACTTGGAACAACACACAAGCTCCCAAACAGCCCACAAATAAAAAGTTCCATTAGAAGCAAGATCCTAATGAATCAAATCTAGCTCCCCATAAAAAATAGACACTAATAAAATTTGTTCAACAATAGAAATAAGTAAAACATCTGCCAATTTGCCTCTATCCCAGACTGAACCCTACCAAGAAAAAGAAACTGGAACCGAAGAAGTCGCTCTAGGATTATAAAAAAGCAAAGGACAAGAGCCCATTCAATAATCATACCAAAAACTACGCTCCCCACTCCCAACTAACTAACACACATGAGGCTCAACAATACACTAAATTGTACAAAGACATCTCCAAAGAGGTGAGGCAGGATAGAAAAACTAGATAAGACTCAGATGTGTAGATCGATAGTACTTCAACTTCATAAAAAAAGCTCATAATGAACTCTCAACATGAATGGTATGAAATGCAAGTTATGCAACCCAAGAGAGGGGTGAATTGGGATTTTAAAACTTATGTTAAACAATTCACAAAATAATTTAATCAATTACCTTAATTAAATAAAAAAATAAGTTCAATAATGCACAATAATAAAAGAATAAGGGAAGAGAGAGCAAACACAATATTTTTTACGTGGTTCGGCAATCCCCGCTTACATCCATGCCTCAAAGCCAACCAAGCTCAAGGATTTCGCTTCAAGTTTGTTACAATTAACTTCCAAGGTGTCAATAGACCTTTTCAACTAAGACATTATCTTATAATCTCTTCACCCAAGTGTTCCTCACACTTATACACTCGCAAATTTGATGAGAAAAATGAAGAATACAGTAAACAACTCTCTTTGAGAGTGGATCTATAAATAATAGCACAATGATTATTTAATATAAGATGATTTACGAAATAGAAGCTCAATATATATTTTATGCACTTTTTTATTCTTGCAAAAGTCTTAAATTTGAAGTTTGAGTTGAGTTTTTATAACTAAAACCCGAAAATTAACAGTTATAGGCAAATTCCAACGAGCAAGCAACTAACCGTTTAATTTATTCGATTCGCCGCTTCAGAATAGTAAAATTACCGTTAAATTTGAATTTGCTATAGTAACATTGTTCGTGAAATTAATTTGTGCTCAAAACTTTCTATAATTATACTATGACTCAAAATATCATAAAACTTTACAAACAGGTCCAATCTCAGAATATCTAAATAATGTTTGTCATTTTCAAAACTTTTTGAAATTATGATATGACCCAAATCATAATAATATTTTTCAAAGTAATCCTTTTCAAAATTTAACATAATACTTATAAATTTTAAAATTCTCAAAATCTTTCAATTTAGTCCAAAATTTGAAAATATGAGATTTTCCTTAGGTGGCTAGCCACTAGCCCTCAGGTGGTTAGCCGCTAACTCTCTATCAATTTTTGGATATTTTTATTCGGGTCCTCAAACTTTCATAAATTATAGTATGGTCTAAAAAGTTTCAAATGTTTGCAAATATAAGTCCAATTTCAGAATTCAAAACAATACTTATTAAAATCAAAGATTGCAAAACTTTTTCATTTTAGTTCACATCTTAAAAAATAACTAACTTCACAAAGTACTAAGCTTATACTTGTAAAACTTTTGATTTATGAAAAAATAATAATTTAATAAACAAAATCTTGAACTTCTCAAATGCTAAACCATTTATATATTAAATCATACCGGCTTTACAAGAATTGTCGTAATAATGAGTTCATTGAGCTCTAAACTTTATTCTTGATCGCAATTGTCTATTGAGTGTCTTGAGCTTGATTTCACGTGATTCACTTCATCATAAACATTATCCTTCAAGAACTAGTGAAAATGTAAAATACAATATTTATCAAATCACTTACGACACATATTTGTTATCATTAAAATTACAATATGTATAGCCCTTTTAGGCTAACATGGTAAAATCTACTACAAAACCTATCCGGACCAGGAGCACTATCAGAATAAATAGAAAAAACCACCCGCCTAACCTCATCCATATCCGGCTCTCTATATAAACCCACATCATCCTCCACAATCACAAGAAATAAAATAAAATCAAAATCCATCTGCTAAAACTGACTAGCATCTCCCGTCAACCACCCTTAAAAGAAATTTACTACAGAGGCTGCAATAGCAGTTGGCTTAGAAATCCACTCAAAGGAAGCATCCTAAATCCGATGGATATGAAACAACTCGCGCTTCTTCTGAATCATTGTATGAAAGACAAGTCTTCTACAGCTGGGCCCTAACCTAAAAAAAATGGCTCTATCAGCAGCAGAACTAGAAAGATCACAGCTTCTCATTCTGAGCAATACCCTCATTCACCTCCTTGACCCAAGAAAAAACATTACCAAACACATCCTTGTTCCACACTTTCTAGCAAAGCTTTAACCGGACAAGCTTCTTCTGAAAAGCTCTCATTCTAGAACCAATCACCGAAGTAGCCCAAGGCTGCCGCACAACATCAAGAAAACTACGGTACTTAAGCCACACATGTAAAAACGTAAACCGAGAAGGCCTAGTAGCCATATCTCTATCATAGGATAAAAGCAAAGGAGAATGATCCGAAGTAGTATGATTCAGGTGTGTGACCTGAAAAACAGAGACAAAAACAGTCCAGTGTCGTTATAGACCACCTTATCAAGCTGCCTCCATGTATGCCCATTAGTCCAAGTGAAAGGATTACCAATAAACCTAGTATCCTCCAAACCACAGTCAATGCTAAATTAAAAGCATCAATAGCCCCTTGAGGCTAAGCATGCCCACAAATCCTCCCCCACATGCAGTGGCGGACCCAGAAACTAAAATGAGGAGGGGGCTTAGTTTAAAAATTTTTATTTAACTTAGATTTTTTTTAATATTCACTTGAATACATTTTAAGTCTTATAAACTCAAATTTTATTACTTTTTTTAAATTCTAAATAATAATAGTAATAAATTATTTTTTTAAATGCGTGAAAATATCATTTTTCGAAGTAGTTTCCACAAAATATTTAAAAAAATAAAATAATGTGGCTAATGAGATTTGAACCAAGGTTTTGAAACCATTAAATAGCACTCTTACCATTGAACTACAAGTCTTTTAATATATGAAAAATGTGATCAAATTTATTTATCTAACTTTTTGGAAAGACATTTAAAAGAAAATTTAAAAAGCCCTCCCCTTAATCTCCATGCCCACATGCATAGAACAACTAGCATACACATAAGAAACAAACACAAGTTCGGAAAAACGAGAATGACTAACTCGACAATGAATCACCTTGCCCATATTATGCAAGAGCTCCACAAAAAGGGCGCAGACTAAGAAACCCAAAACTTTCCAAACTGGGAAAAGAAAGTATAATCCATCCCAAGCCAAACCCGAATAGCCTCTAACCGATCAGAAGAAATAAAAGGCTCCAACACACAGATCAAAGAAAATTGATGCAACTGAATCAATTTCTGCAATTTGCGGACTACGGGGGCCTTACTAATCCCTATAATATTCCAAATGAGTGAGTTAATCATTGAGGGTGGAAAAGCAAGACCGCATCTGCCGACGAGTATTACAGTACTTACGACTCGTAACTAAGGAAAATTTCCAAAATGAAATGGCAACCCTCTCACCATCAAAACTATCAATCATTGCATCCGGGGCCAGAGGAGTGTGAATAGCCTCAGGATTAGTTAAAGACTGACCCTCATCACCAGAAGCTGACTCATCGAAAAAAGCATCCCTCTGACCGAGATAAACTCAACCGACTATCACCCTCCCCATCATCAAATCTAAGAATATTAATGCAATGTGAATTAAAAGGAACATGTAAGTGGTCATCCATAGGCATTAGGTGATTAGCGAGAGCACCCAAACTAGTACTAACAGCACCAAAAAATCAAACCTGATCACCTAATAACGTCTCTAAACTCAAACCAGCAGGAATTAAAGCACTAGGTGCCAAAGGAGTCATATTAGAGACCGCAAGGCCCAGTAGGCGAGGCTCTGTAAGAAGAGCCAAAACGGGCCTTCAACTCTGACCCTAATCTACAAGAGGCTATAAATTAGGCACCTGAGGCCGTTTATCATCAATGACAACATATTAGGGAACACGGGGCACGCGAGTCTGAACAACAGCATCTAAAACTGGTACTTTGCCCTTATCCCGGGGCACAACGCCCTTAGACTCACCAACAGGCTGATTGGCCTTACGAAGCCCAGGGTTGGCAACGTAGTGAGAATCAACAGAATGGTCAAGATGCTTACAAAAAGCACAATATGCACGGACCTGCTCAAAAACAACATCCTGCCAAAAACCAGTATCCCCCTCACCAATCCAAATATGTGGCAACAAAGGCCGTGAAACATCATACTCAATAAGCACCCTAGCAAGAGAAGGCCTATTAACCGAGACCGTGGCATGATCAACACGCAATGAGGTACCAATAGCAGCAGTAATGGAGAATAAAGCATACTTACAGTGAATAAAATAGACAGGCAAATAAGTTAAGGAAACCCATACATGCACAATGGGAGATGGCACCGAGCAGTGAAAATCAGCACTCCACTCAAAAATATGCATACCTCAACTGCTAATATGTGAATAGTCTTTCTATAAAGAAAGCTTAATCAACACGTCTGTTATTCAGCAGGGACACCTGGTAACTCCCTTTCAACCCCAAGAAAACAAAATTTTTTTTAATAACATCCATAGAGGGGCGACCGAAAGAAAACTTACCAACCAAAGCCAATTTGAAAGGTTTAGCCATAGCTTTAATTTCTTCCGCCGAAAAAAGAACAGTAGGCTCACCACGATGTAATTGGGTCGGCTTAACAGGAAAAGTGGACGCCGAGGAACCCCGTTACGGCATCAAGAAAAGACTTATGTGGCCAAGGATGGGCGGAAATAGATGCAGGGTTCAAAACTGAGGCATAGGATGGCTTGGGGTTGGAGTTTGAGTTACGGTTTGAGGGTTTAAGAGAGTTTGGCCGATTAAGATTAGAGGTTCCAGCCGTGGCATCATTGTTGTTAGGATGTATAGGACGATGTGGTTCATGGGTTGAAATATTTGAGGGTTGGTTTACGTTGCCAGGCACGGGTTGTGTGTGAAAGAGTGAACCATGATGCTGGGGGTATGGGTGGGGCTAGTTCATGTGGGAAGAAAACCATGGCAAGGCCGAGGCTACATGGGGTGCATTAAGGTTTGTTGTGACCCTAGACAGAAGCTGTAAGGTGGATGCATGATAATCCGACGAGGGATGGACATAATGGAAGGTAGCCGGCAACGAAATACCACCACACGCGGCGGCCAGGAGAGTTTGAGTAGCGTTTGAGTTGGGTTCAGTAACATGCCGGGGTGACTGTAAGGCATCGGTCTGGTGATTAGGGAAACCAACAGACGACATAAGGAGGAAAGGAAAGCGACCAACAGTTTGGGAGACACCACCAGGAGCGGCTGGAGACGTACCAGCCGTTGTGTGAGCCAAGGGAGGATAGCTAGGGTTTGGCATTGTTTCGGCTTGTGGCAACAGCAGCGGTCGTGACGATATGGAAGGCAAGGTTGCATGGGGGCGGGACAAGGGTGGCTGTGGCGGTCTGTTGTTAACGTCCCCAACAGCCATGGATGCGGCGACGGTAGCCGAAGAAGAATGGCCAGTTTGACGTGGTCTAGGGCTACGGGTTTCATGCGACTGCAACTTCCACAAGATCTGTTCATCCAAAGGAGGGTCACCGGCCTGATGAGGGATCCCAGACGAAGTCAAAACACCACCACCGCGGCCAAGGAGGCGGCGGCAACAAGTGCGCTGTTTTGTGCAACAAGCCGAACGCGAGAGTTGGAACGTAGTGGAAGATGCGACTGGTTAGGTGGCTGCCGAGACTGTAGGACGTCGCCGGTGGTGGGGTGAAGCCATGCCGGCTTGCAAAATGGCAAAAGATAATGGCTGCGGTTCTGTTAGGGTTCAGTTAGGGTTTTTCAAAGGGTTTGTAGTCCATTTCAAACGGTTTAGACACTAAACCGTCATTATTATTTCAATATTTGCATTTAAAACATGAAGAGGCATTTTGATTTCATGGAGAGGAACGCAATTGGCTGCTCAGTGGTCCAAAGATTTTGAATCCCCTTTTACTCCAACTTCCGACATATTTGGAGACACTTATGATCCTACTCCTTGGTGCACTTTGTGTTGTGAAAATTTTAATATACTCGCAATCGCACGAATCTAGAAATAGAATAGTGGTAACGAGGTCGATCCCACATGGATTGTTATAAATTGAAAAGTCTAATTTAAATCTAAAATTAATATTAATCCTAACCTAGTTGAGCAAATTGAGTTTTAAAAGAAATTAAACTAATTAAACTAAGGAAATAATTAAAGCAAATGAGAATTCAATAAATAAAAAATTACCAAGGTTTCGTAATCCACCACTATTCAACTAGTAATTATCTAATTATTAATTAATCCACAATTTTAGAGTGAACTCGAAATCAATCTATTTCATCTCATGGATATAACAATTAAGCCCAAATAAAATTAATCTTGTGTAGGTTCTTTTTCTGTTTAATAGTATGACATCTAAGAATCTCATGTAAACATATTGAATAACAAAGAGTCAAAGTTTTCTAAGCACTTCATGTAAATAATTTAATGAAAGACATAGAATCAAAGATAATCATATATAAACTTTATAAATCCAAGCATAGATTTAATCGAATATTAATCCTAACAATCAATAATGCATGACAGAATTGATGAAAAGATTTTAATAACATCCAATTAATCATGTAAAATAAAAATCATAATCATTAAAGAACATATATAGGGAATTAAATAAATAAAAAGATAATTATTTTATTAAATAGGGTTTCATCTTTAACATTAATATAAAAAAAATTGTTAAACATACTTGAATAGAGAGCAACACAAAAAATAAAATCAGTCATGGAAGCCGAATTGTTGCTGCTGCCGAATGCTCTCTTCCAGCCTTGCGTCTGCTCTCCTCTGGCGGCTGCCAAAAGCCAAAAGTCAAAAGCTTGCTTTTATAATCTTTAAAATGGGCCCCATCTCTTAAATTCCAAAGCCAAACGGTTTGGCCTTTTACTTGATTTGCTCTCACAGGTGATCACCCTTATAATTGCTTTAGGATTCCTTTTCCAATTATAAAAGTCAAGTGCGGGTCCCTTTAAATTGCTTTCCAATTATTACAATGCCATGCACGTGTAACTTAACTAAGCTAAAGCCAATGTTATGCTTAAATTCTTCTTCATGTGCTAGATCAATTAATCTACTAGCTTCGGTTTCCTCGGCTTCACTTCCATATGCATGTATGTCTAATTGCTTCTGAAATCAATTAATTAACGCTTCTGAAATTGAGCTCCCTTATGTCCTTTTTTATCTATAATCTCCAATTAATCTCCTATTCAATAAAATAATTTAATTAATTAAAAATAACAAATAAAAATAACTAGCAATTATATAATTAAGGGTAAAATATGTATATAAATTATGCTCATCACTTTGGTTTTCATTTTGTCTACGTCAAATCTGACTGGCCTCCACCTACAACAAGTCGAGTGCAAAGATCATGTAGAAGCATGCAGACCTGAGCTTTTCCTTTTTTTAAAAAAAAAGCGTGATTTTATTGATGATTAGTATTTACAAATAGAAAAATCAATTCTCTCTATTCATCTTGCTTTTGCTTGTTTTTAAAAATCTACCGACAAGCGTTTATTTTTAACCATCTATGGTCTAGATATATCATTTATTTATTTTTATAGTCACAAATTAATAAATACAAAAATGACAAGATACAAATAATAAATATAACGTATACAAAAACCATAAAGTTTTTAAAGTCTCAAAAGAATTTTTATGGTAAGACTTAGGGTATGAGAGTTTGTTAGATAGGGTTTGAAAGAGAAAAGATTGAGACGAATAAGAGTATTTGCAGAAAAGATTTTGATAATGTTTGTTGCTACTGAAATCTGGTCGAGCTGATGATGGTGACCAGATTACTTCGTCAACGCTTGAATTTACTTTGATGGGACACCGGCACTTGCTTCTTTAACAGGATTTGAACTATTCTAGCAATTCTTTTACTTTGCAACAAGAGAAAAATGCCAAGGGCGCTGGATTATATTCCGGTAAAAATCCTTCGACGCTCAAGTCAGTAATCGAGTTTTCTTTTGTAAGGAAAATAACAGTGTCACTTTCGTGATTTTGAGCGTTGTATTCTTTTACTAGAACTCTTTTTCTTTCTTTGCTGGAAAAATCCAGAAAAAATCCCCCTCTCTGGAGCTCCTCCAGCTCTTAAAGGCAATTGTGCGCATCACAAGTTACTGCCCGCTTTCTAATGCGCGGTCGTTACCAAACTGAATGTGCCACTTGAATTTAAGAGTTAATAGGTCCATTTTGCGTAATTATTAAGTTGCCATTGTAACGCCTGATCGTGCTTAAAGTGTGAATAGACGTTATAGATAGACCTTTGAATCAAGATCTTTTACCGAAGTTATGAATTAAAATCACGCAATCTAAACTTGATCTCCTCGTGGTGCATTGGTCATGCTTACACATGCGACTAGATAACCTTCTCCTCGACCTGAGTAACTATGATGTTTGCCGATTATATCTTTATATCCGAAACAATGTTTAAATATGATTCCTCAAACAAAGCCATTTTGAGGGTTAGCGGTGATTTTTTTTTTGTTTTTATTTAGGAATTGAAGTACTTTTTTCCATTATTTAGACGGTGCCTTGGAGTATGTCATGTTTTATCCAAAGTTTTTTACTTTATCATGTGTAAATATTATTTTTTTTATTATTGATAATAGTGTCAGGCACAGTCACATTTAAAAGTATACTAACATTGTACGAGAGAATTCATATATTTTTCATAAAAGGTGTGTGTTAAAATTTATTTTCGAAGTGGTAAGAGCTATCTCAGATTGTTAATTTGTTACGGCTGGCTCTTGACTTAGTCCAAGTGGTTATAGTTGGATCTCTTTTATTTTTTTTTAACGTTCAAGTTTGTTTTGCATTTTTACTTTTTTTTCCTCTTTTTATGGCTTGTAATTTGACAGCACAACTATTATATAAAGCTTGCCTGACAGTGAATAAAATAGAGAGAAGAGTACAAAATTTGGTGGCATTTTGGTTTCTTGGGAGGTATTAACCCCTTGAAGTGTTAACTTTTTTTCTAAATCTTCTCTTAATTATTTTTTTTTTTGACTTTCCAAACCAATGAGTTGTAACATCTTTGCTATCAGAGCTTGGCTACGATGGAGGATAGAGTGAAGAAAATAGAAGACACCTTGGCTTCTTTGTCGCTTGGACAGCAAGAGTTATCAACACAGCAGCTTAAGTTTGCTCCACAAATGCAAATCTTGACTCAACTCTCTGAACAAATGGAGAGGATAAGTCAGAAAGTTTCCAGTAAAAATCCAGAAATTGGTGAAACTTCTGGTAACCGCTATCAGGATCAAAAGAGTTATGCCACTCCTCCAAGAGCTAGAGGTTCTTCCAATACTTTCATTCTTAAAACTATAAATCTGGATTTTCCAAAATATGATGGCACCAACGACCTAATACCATGGTAATGTAAAGCAGAAAGGTATTTTGCGCTTCATGAAATTTTAGAATCTAACAAAGTTTTTTTAGCCTTTTTTTCCTTAGATGGAGATGCAAAGCTATGGTATCAAATGTTGAAACAGAAGCTTCTTTATGTTTTATGGGAGTACTTTAGGCATATGATTGTAGCTAGATTTGGACCTAATCAGTTTGAAGATCAGTTCAGCGAATTGATCAAGTTGCGGCAACATTGGTCGGTGTTGGAATATCAAGGAAAGTTTGAGAGGCAATTGGCAAGGGTGGGAGTTCTACAGCAAGATCGTAAAGTGAGTTGCTTCTTAACTGGGTTGAAAAACAACATTCGCACTAATGTTCAAGCACACCGTCCCATAACACTTACCATGGCTATTGGGTTGGCCAAGCTATACGGCTCGTGAATTGGCTTAATGGAAGACGACAACAATTCAGCAAAGAACATTCAACCAACAGCCAAAAGTTGGGATTCAAAATAACAATCCACCTAGTGCACCCACGGTAAGAAAAATAACGCTTGCAGAGCTTTCCGAGAGGAGAAAAAGAGGACTATGCTTTCATTGTAATGACAAGTACATTCCTGGCCATAAGTGTGCAAATCTTTTTCATATTGAAGCTTGTTGAGAAGATCATGATGAAGATGGTGATATCCAGATGGAGATAGAAGACATATGTGAAAATGCTACACTAAAAATATCACTACATGCCATGGCAAGAGATCAAGTACCAGAAACAATGCGAGTATAGAGAAGCATCAAGGGAAAATCGGTGGTAATTCTTATTGACTCTGGCAGCACCCACAACTTTATTAATGCTGAAGCAACACAACGAGTGAATCTTAATCCAAATGCCAATAGCATGCTTAAAGTTATGGTTGTCTCCGGAGAACAATTGGCGAGTTCTGGAAAATATACTCAAATAAATTTTAAGTTGCAAAAGATACATTTTACTGCAGATTTTTTTATTTTACCGATGGAGGGTTATGACATGGTACTTGGGACCCAATGATTGATAATGTTAGGACTTATTCAATGAGATTTTGAACGGCTTTAGATGCACTTTGAATTGAATGGCAGAGGAATAATTTTATATGGTATAGCAAATAAAAAGGTGCTTGATACAGCTCCCATTATTAAGCTTCAGAAAAGGCGAACTGGAGTTATTTTGCAAAGCATGGAGGGAAGGGAACAAAATGTCACAAATGATTTGATTTCCCCACAAATCCAAGAACTCTTAAATTCCTATCAAGATGTCCTGCAAGAACCAAGAGGCTTACCTCCCAAAAGTAAACATGATAATTATATTTCACTCCTTCCAAGATACAGACTTGGAGCAGTACGACCATATTGCTATCCTCATTTTAAAAAAAATGCAATTGAGCATATTGTTAAAAGAGTTATTAGAAGTCGAAGTGATCTGCTCAAGTACCAGTCCTTACTCATCTCCGGTGCTGCTAGTTAAAAAGCATGACGGAACATGGTCTATGTGCATTGACTATCGGGCATTAAACCACATCACAGTGAAGGATAAATTCCCAATTCTGGTGATTGATGAACTCCTTGATGAGCTTGCTGGAGCTTGCTATTTTCTAAGTTAGACTTCCGTTCAGGATACCATTAGGTTTGAATGCATGAGGCCAATATTAAGAAGACAGCTTTTCGAACACATCAAGGGCATTACGAATTTCTAATGATGCCGTTCGGCCTCGCCAACACTCCATCAACTTTTCAAGCCCTGATGAATGAGGTATTTGAGGCTTATTTGTGCAAATTTGTATTGGTGTTTTTTGATGATATTCTTGTTTATAGTAGGAATTGGGATAACCACTTAGAGCATCTACGAATTGTCTTTGACCTCTTGCAAATTAACCAATTACACATTAATCTGGAGAAGTGCGAGTTTAGAAAGAAAGAAATTCATTATCTTAGGCACATTATTTCCTAACATGGAGTAGCTATGGATCCATAAAAAAATTAAAGTAGTGCTTTCCTGGCCAAAGCCAATTCTGTCAAGCAATTGAGGGGATTCCTTGGCCTTACCGGGTATTACCGTAAGTTCATCCAAAATTATGGGAAGATTGCAGCTCTACTCACTAACATGCTTGAAAAGGACTCATTTTTAAGAAGCTGAAAATAACAATGACGTAGGCACCAATATTATCCCTTCTTGATTTTTCTAAACCTTTCATTATTGAGTGTGATGCTTCTGGTGTTGGTATAGGTCCGATCCTATTACAGGATCGACCCAATGCGTATTTTAGCCAAGCAATTCATGGGAAGAATCTCTTATTATCCACGTATGAGAAAGAGATCCTTGCTTTAGTAATAGCAGTTCAGAAGTGGCGGCCTTATCTCGTAGGGAGAAACTTTATTTTTCGAACAGACCATCAAAGCCTCAAGCATTTATGGACTCAAAAAATCACTACCACTGCTCAACAAAGATGGCTCTATAAGCTTGTGTGTTTCGACTTTGAAATTGAATACAAAAAGGGAGGTGACAACGTTGTTGCTGATGCTTTGTCAAAGAGACATGATGTGGAACTATCTGATGCTTTTTTGCTTGCCTTTTCACAATCCATCCCTCACTAGGTAGATGCCATCAAGGAAGCACTAAAATCAGACTTTGCTATAAAGGAATTAATTGAGAAAATTCAGCAAAATGAAGCCCTTGGCCCTTGGAAGTTGGTAGATGGATTGATTTTAAATAAAGAATGTATATACTTGCCAAGTTCATCCACTCTTACAAATGACATCATCCAAGAATTTCATGGCAGCACCTATGAAGGCTATGTAAAGAAATATAAGAGAATTGAAGCAAATTTCTTTTGGAAAGGAATGAAGAAGCATATTAAGGAGTACATCCGTTGATGCAACATATGCCAACGTCACAAGACAGAGCTAACTAAGCCTACTGGATTGTTGCAACCACTACCAATCCCCGAACAGATTTGGGAAGACATTTCCAAGGATTTTGTTGAAGGCTTGCCATTGTCTGGGGGTAAGACAGCTATTCTTGTTGTAGTTGATAGGCTCTCTAAGTATGCACACTTCATTCCACTCTCACATCATTACACTGCTATTAGGGTAGCTAGATTATTCTTTGACAATATTTTTAAATTACATGGCCTCCCTAAATCAATTGTTTGTGACTGAGACCCCACATTCACTAGTGCCTTCTGGAGAGAATTATTTTGCTTAAATGGGATCAACTTTAGCTCTAGTTATCATCGAAAGACTGACGGGCAAAGTGAGGTCGTTAATAGAACTTTTGAGATGTATTTGAGGTGTTTCACAAGTTCAAGGCCTAAAGAATTGTTAAAGTGGCTTCATTGGGCAGAGTTTTGCTATAACACAGGTTGGCATTCCGTCATTAAGAAAACTCCCCTTGAAGTTGTATATGGCCGAGATCCACCAAATCTTTACACTATGTCCCAGGAACAACTAATGTAGCAGCGGTAGAACATGAGTTGATTGATCGTGATCAAGTGCTGAAAGAGGTTCGTGAAGGAATTTTGCAGGCACAAGCAAGGATGAAGAAGGCTTATGATTCCCATCATCAAGAACGCGAATTTTTTGTTGGAGATTGGGTTTTCCTCAAGTTGAGGCCATATAGACAAATGTCATTAGTTGAAAGAAAGAATTTCAAGCTTTCTCCTCGATACTATGGCCCTTTTAAAGTCCTTGACAAGATTGGAAAAGTTGCTTACAAGCTAGACTTGCCTGCCACCTCTCGACTGTATCCGGTATTTCATGTTTCCATACTTAAGAAGCAGATTGGAGAGAATAACAAAGTTTTGAGAGACTTACTAGTTTAGGAAGACGAAGATTCAACTGAGTTATTTCCTCAAGTTGTTTTTTGGGTTCAAGATTGAGAAATGGAAAGAATGAAATCTTAATTTACTTGAGTGGTCTTTCTCCGGCAGGAGCTGTTACGGCTGGCTCTTGACTTAGTCCAAGTGGTTACAGTTGGATCCATTTTATTTCTCTTTAACGTTCAAGTTTGTTTTGCATTTTTACTTTTTGTTCCTTTTTTTTATGGCTTGTAATTTGACAGCACAACTATTATATAAAGCTTGCCTGGCAGTGAATAAAATAGAGAGAAGAGTACAAAATTTGGCAGCGTTTTGTTTTCTTGGGAGGTATTTGACCACTCCAAGTGTCAATTTCTTTTTTAAATCTTCTTTTAATTATTTTTCTTTGACTTTCCAAACCAAGGAGTTGTAATATAATTTTATTTAGAGTTTCTATCGTGAATTAAATATTTTTAAATTATTTCTTCTACTTCTTAAAACGTTAAATTACTATAATTTTTCTTTAAAAAATAAGAAAAAAAATGGGGTTGATAGAATTTTTTTTTATCCTGTTTAATAAAAGTAGTGAAAAAATTGAGATTTTTAATACTAAGAGAGCACTTTAAAAATAATCAATTCACCATGGATAATCTAAAATTAATCCTTATATATATATATATATATATATATAGATATATAAATATATTAATTTGTAACACTGAATGCAGCAGATTTAGTTGCCAATGGATATTACAAACCCACAGCATCAGACACAGCATCAGGATGCGTGGTGATGACCATCGTGTTTGCTAGCCCCCGCGTTGGAGACTCAGCCTTGAGGACTGTATTCGAAGATCAGAATCTTCTTCGTGTCTTACGCATTACAAATAAAAACGACATTGTTCTCGATGTTCCGCCCGTTTTATGTTGACGTGTGGGACGAGAGTTGAAAATCGACACTACCGAATCAACATACATAAAGACGGTTATACCCCCTCTATCTCTTCCTTCAGTTTTGCATAATTTAGAGAATTACCAGCATGGAATTGCAGGGACGTCACAAGGGGATGATGATGATGATTTTGTGTTGGCAATTGATCGGGATATTTCACTTGTTAACAAAGGATTGGATCTTTTAAACGATAAACATGGGGTACCACCTAATTGGTGAACCATCAAGAACAAGAGCATGTCTCAGATAGATAATGGCTTCTGGAAGCTCGAGGACCCTCCAAGTACTACTGCGTACCAGCACTGCTAGTTAATTTATTAACTAATTAATTAATCATATATATATATATATATTACTGGACTATAATATAATGTATTAGAATGTATTGTATTATATTAAGAGGGTTTCAAAATTAGTATAGAACTATGTTTTATATAATATGGACTGTATTATATTTAATTATTTTACTCTTACATGAATTAATTTTAATTATTATTAACAAAATTAAAAACTGACCACTGGCTATCAAAATGCATAGTCCACCATCACCGACCACTCCCCATCGTTGTCTGCTAATGTCAAATTTAGTTCCATTAGAATCCCCATCACTGGATCTACACAATCATACTAATAAAACCTACAAAAGAGATTTTGTTCATCAGCTCTTATTTATATCCATCGTTAAACGCTAGTGATGTGGGAGTCACCTCCACCATAGGGCCAGCTCCACTGTTAGGCCAAATAGGCACCCGCCTAGAGTCCAAAAATAGGAAGGCCCAATTTTCACAATTAATTAATATAATTATATTTCCAATAAAATTAAGAAAACTCAATTTTTACAACTAATTATTTAATATAATTATCTTTTACTTCCCAAACGGTAATTAATTATTTAATACAAACGGTAATTAAATATTTCAATTATCTTTCCAATAAAACTTTCAATATTCTTTTTACAATTAAACACCTTAAAAGCAACGCCCAAATCCTTTGCCTTTTCAATTCTCTCTTCCTCAGCAAAAAAGTCTAGAATATTCATTCTCAATTCCATAATTCAAGCTTCATCTAATCATCTCATCTCCTTCCAATGATCAAATTCGAATTATTGGATTCTAATTATTTGCTCCCATTGATTGAATTCGGCATCTCATCTGCTCCAATTTATCAAATTCGGCATTCTTTGTACTTGAGAAAGAAAACCCATTACCTATTTGTGAATTTGTCATCATCTTTTTTTTCCAGGTGCACTCATAATAATTATTTAGTTTTCACGCTTCAAGTATTTGTGTTTTTTTATTATTTGTTTATGCTTTTGTTTGTTTGTTTGTTTTCATATATAATATTAGTACTTTATAAGAGAAGATTTGTTGTTTGTTAATTTATTTGTTTTTTTGATTCTGTTTGTTATTTAAAATTGAAGATGTCAACTAGGAAATATGCATTTGGGTATGAAAAACTATTGAAAAGAAGAAGAATTGAAAAACTAGTTGAATCACAAAAGGGGGCTCTTGATAAATTTGTCACATGTAGTAAAAAAGATAGAGATTTAAGTGAAGGATTAGTAATTGAACAAGAACAACAATCGGCTCCAAAAGAATTAGAAAAAAATGAAGAAAACAATGTTGAAGAAGAAAATTTAAGAGAAACTGGAATTAATAGTGGCACAGCTAATGTAGAAAATTTATCTATTCTACATAACATATTAACACGACTCAAAAGTGTATTACTCTCAAGTATAAGAGTGTCTAGTTATAATATAACCCGGTGAGACCGGGGTCGAACCACTGGGAGTTTTAAATTTAGTAAAACTAACAAAATTAATTGTGGGGAAAAGAAATTATTTGAAATCAATTTAAAAATAAGCAAAGGTTTAGGATCCGCTCTCTGTATTAAAACTATAATTTTAATACTCTCTCATTTATATTTTGCCTCACTTTTACCAATTAATTATTATATCATTTAATTCTATGTGTATGGATAAATATAGAATAAAGTACCTAATGTGCCACACTATATTAATGTGACGACATTATGTCAAAATACCATAAAATCCAGTGAGATTTATAAATTAACATGATATAAAAATAATTAGAAAAGAATTAAATAAACTTAAAAACTCATTTGAGAAAATAATAACAATTAATAGTTTGAAACACTGAGCTTCACCATTCACCTCAGCTTAATAAAATTAGCTACTCATATTGAAAGAAAACACAACACTCTTTTTATTTGATAAAATTTTTGAAATATATTACAAAGAAAATTGATACAAACGGAAACAAGAAAAGAAAAGAAAGAAAAATAGAAAATCTTCAGTCTTGGCTTCAGCTCTCTAAAATAGCTCTCCCCCCTCAGCTTCCCAATACTCCAACTTTTATAGGCAACAATTGCCTCATCTTCATTCTTTTGATTCTTATTTAATTTATTATTATATTATTATTTTATTTTTATAATTTAAATAAATGTTGAGAAGTGTGATGGCCAGGAGGCGTGATGGCCTCCTGACCATCACAGGCAACCAATGTTTTGGTTGCCTTTTACTCTTTTGTCTTTTTGTTCTTTTTTTATTTTTTATTTTTTTTGTTTTTATTTTTTTATTACTAAATCTCCTCAATTGTATTCCATTAGTTTTTCTTTGTTCCCGCTTTTAATTCTAATTCCATCTTTATTCCTGAAAAATATTTACAAGATAAAAATTAACAAATTACGAATTAATTTAACATAAAATATATTTGGGGAGTATTAAAATAATTTAGAAATAATGAACGCATTAATCGACACAATAAGTGAAAAACTAATAATTTTATCTTTATTAAATGTACACTTTTTAGTGTCAATCACACCCCCCAACCAGCTTATTGCTAGGCCCTAGCAATTTAAGCGATAAAAATTTAGAGAAATTTCAAAACCAAATTGAAAATCTTTTTTTTTTTGGAAAAATTGTGTTTACTTCCTTCGTCAGATTAATGACAATAATCAAATAAAAGTATAAGCATTATCTTCAGCCTAAAGAAAATCACACTCGCTCAAAACAGTTCAGTAAAATCCTGTAAAATGATCAATCATCAGAGCTACATTAATCAAGCCACTTTTAAGAATGATACATCAAACCCTAAAATCTCATGATTAAGAGTGACTCTCTCAAAAGAAAATATACCCCAAATTAATTTGTCACTCTAAAAAAAATGTTAAATTTGAGAGAATAATAAAATAATATCACACACTCTCACCAAGATGAAAAAATAATGCCCACAGCTTAGAAATAAAATGATCTCAAATCCAATGAATTACTAGCAAAATTTATTTTTATTTTTATGCATCACCACATCTTTTAGTCCATATTACCAGCTTTTACTTCAGACTATAGTTTCCAAAAATCGAGAAGGACTTTTATTAAGACGTAACGTAGGCTAGGGTTATGGCTAACAAAAAAAAGGTAATAGGGAAAACAAAATTATATGCTTGAAAAATAGGGGACTTTTTGGAGATTATAAGGTGTTTTTTTCTTTTTTTTTGCTTGGATTTTTTTTCTTTTTTATTAATTGATATATACATATCATCTTTCTTTTTTTTTAGCACCATTATTAGGAATACATAATCATCCCTATTTTTAAACAAAATTGGGTGATGAAAAACATAAACATAAGGTGATACTTCTCATTGGAGTAGGAAAATATGATAGGTTACTAACGAAAAAGTTTTTTTTTTTTTTCAAAAGCTCAAAGGGGTTAACTATGGATTCTTTATAATAGGGTTGGCTAGAAAGGCTCAAACGGATCAAAGATGACCTTCTGTCATCTTTTAGGGTTCTATATAATCTTTCATATCCACTAGTTCAATGGACTTTTAGATGCGGCTGCACAAACTTTTTTTTTTTTTAAATATTGAGATCTTGTACAATAAATTATGAAGCTGTATAGGCAAACAATGTTACTCTCCAAGGATAATAGGCTCAAAAACTCGCTTGGTCTTTTCATAACATGTACATTCCTCCAAATGGCTCAATCAATTTCACTCATCCAATTTCTCAATTTGCGTTTCAACATGCAAAAGGAAAAACATAGTGTAACACAACTCAAGGACACAGATAATACAAATACCAAAATTTAAAAATCGTCATGTTATCCAATGTTAAAAGATCACACCGAAAAACAAAACTTATTTCAGCAGAGTTTGTAAAATTCTCATCCTGAATGTGTTCCTCAATGATTGACTCGATGAGATCAATTTCCTCATTCTCATTATCATCATCTTCTTGGTGGTGAGGTTGTTTACACATGTTGAACACATTGAGTTCCAGTGTCATGTTGCCGAAAGATAAATTCATTAATCCATTCCTGCAATTTATCAAAGCATTAGCAGTAGCTAAAAATGGTCAACCCAAAATAACAGGAATTTGTTTGCATTCATTAGCAATTGGTTCCGTTTCCAGAACAATAAAATCCACAGGATATATGAATTTATCGACCTGGACTAATACATCTTCAATTATTCCTTTTGGAACCTTAATCGATCTATCAGCAAGTAAAAGAGTGGTAGAAGTTGGTTTAAGCTCACCGAGATTGAGTTGTTGGTACATTGAGTAAGGAAGCAAATTAACACTGGCACCAAGATCAAGTAAAGTATGTCCAATTTTATGATCCCCAATAGTGCAAGAAATAGTTAGACAATCAGGATCCTTGTATTTCAAAGCACTATTGGTTGAGAGAATAGAACTTACCTGTTTTGCTAGAAAAAACTCTCTTTTGTACCTTATGTTTCCTTTTCACCGTGCACAGATCTTTCAAAAATTTAGCATAAGAAGGCACCTGTTTAATGACATCCAGCAGAAGAATGTTGACCTTGTTTAAAAACTTCATAAATTTCTGGACTGTGGTTTGATTTCTTTGGCTTGATTAGTGCTTGAGGAAATGGGGGTACAAGAGGAGAGTTGGTTATTTCTTCATGGGTTAAAGGTTCGACAGACTCTTCCCTATTTTTTGAAATTGAATCTTTACTAGTTTCACGAGGGTCCACAATGTGTTTTTCGACCACTTTACCACCATGAAGGGTTATAACCGATTTGACTTGACTCATATTTTGGTTTCCAGAATTTCCCATTTGAGGATGTTGTTGACTCTTGGGGTTTGGTTCAAGTTGAACATGAAACTTTCCTTTTTCATGTATGGTCAGAGCAGATGTAAGTTTGGAGATAATTTCTGTCAAATTGGTTAAGGTTTGCATTGTTTGGTTATTGATCGACTCTTGTTTTTCAATAAACGAATGCAATGTGTCTTCCGGAGTTTTTCTTGGTGGTGGGACATATGGTGGGTAACTCTGGGAGTTTTGAAAATTTTGACGTGGAGGAACTGGTTGTGAAGGTTGTGCATGATTGTCATTTCTCCAACTGAAATTTGGGTGGTTTCTCCAACCAGAGTTGTAAGTTTGCGAGTATGGATTTGGATTTGGCCTTTTGAAATTGTCAACGACATTTACTTGTTCATGCAAGCTTTCTCTCAGAGCTGGCAAAGTTGGACAATCCTGCATAGAATGGTCAGTAGAATCGCAAACATAACGTGAAATATTTTGAACAGACTTTACATGATCATTCTTTTTCGACTCTAATGCTTTGACTTTTCTAGCTAATGATGCAAATTTGGCTTGAAAATCATGGTCTTCCCTAAGGTTATGCATGCCTCCACCAGATGGAGATAACTGAGGTTTACTTGATGACTCATAAGACCCAACTGTATCCCAGTGTTGTGCATTTTCTGCTATATAGTCAAGATAGTCCAATGCATCTTCAGGACTTTTTTCCCTAAACTCACCATTACACATCATTTCAACGACTTGTCTACCTTGGAATGTTAATTCCTCGTAGAAATAAGACACTAATCTCCATGTTTCAAAACCGTGATGTGGGCAAATGTTAAGTAGTTCTTTAAACTTATCTCAACATTGGTAGAGAGTTTCTTCTATTTTTTGAGTGAAAGTGGTGATTTGTCTTTTGAAAGAATTTGTTCTGTGGGGTGGGAAGAATTTTTTCAAAAATTGTGCTTGCATTTCATCCCAAGTTCTGATGGATTCTGACCTAAGATTTTGTAGCCAAGTTTTAGCTTTATCCTTAAGTGAGAAAGGAAAAAACTTAAGCCTGATTATATTCATGCTACAATTTTGATCAGTACATGTGTTACAGACTTCCTCAAATTCCCTTAAATGCAAATATGAATTTTTAGACTCAAAACCATGAAAAGTAGGAAGAAGTTGAATGATACCAGGTTTGAAATTAAAACGTTATGCATCAGGAGGAAAAACTATGCATGATGGTGACCCTGTTCTAGTAGGATGCATGAAGTCTCTAAGAGTCCTAGGTTGTTCATGAAGATTTTGCAAGGTTTGGTCATTTTCGTGCTCCGAAAAATTTTCAACTCCTATGTCAGCCATATTTAAGGGTGGTGAAGGTGATTTTCTAATTAATCTACCACTATTTGTACGAGACCAACGACGCATGCAATGCTAATGATGTGTGCTAAACTAGTGATGTAAAAACGCTAAATGAAAATTACAAAAATAAACTGAAAATTAAATAAGCAAAAAAAATGCAAAATAAAAATAAACAAACTGAAAAATAAATAAATAAATTAGGCGGTGAAACCAGCCATTAAATGAAACAGTTTAGGCAGTATTTTAAAACTAGCCATATAATAAAACATAAAATTAAATAAATTAATGTACAAAAATAAATAAACTGAATTTAAAATGCTAGGCGGTAGAACCGACCATTTAAACAAAAATACATAAATTAATAAATTTAAATAATAGTCAAGCAGTAGAACTGACCATTTAAAATAAATGCAGAAAGTAAATTGTAGAAATTTAAAGAAATAAATTTGATTTGAGGATTGATTTGTAAAGGTTTCTGGGCTAAGATGAAGTTTCTCACAAATTTTATGGATAATGTTAAGGTTTGAAAAGAAGAGGGGTGCTAACAGAAGTTTTACAAAAAGAGAATAAAATAGAATAACAGAAAGATAGTAAAGAAAAAACAAAAAGAATAAAAATAAAATAAAAATAAAGTAAAGACAAACTAATACCAAATTAAAACTCACCAAAACTCATACGACTCAAAAGTGTATTACTCAAGTATAAGAGTTATAATATAACCCGTGAGAGGGTCGAAGAGGAGTTTTAAATATAATAAAACTAAAAGTGTATTACTCTCAAGTATAAGAGTGTCTAGTTATAATATAACCCGGTAAGACCGGGGTCGAACCACATGGAGTTTTAAATCTAATAAAACTAAGAAAATTAATTGTGGGAAAAAGAAATTATTTGAAATCAATTTAAAAATAAGCTAAGGTTTAGGATTCACTCTCTGTATTTAAACTATAATTTTAATACTCTCTCATTTATATTTTGCCTCACTTTTACCAATTAATTATTATATCATTTAATTCTATGTGTATGGATAAATATAGAATAAAGTACCTAATGTGCCACATTATATTAATGTGACGACATTATGTCAAAATACCATAAAATCCAGTGAGATTTATAAATTAACATGATATAAAAATAATTAGAAAAGAATTAAATAAACTTAAAAACTCATTTGAGAAAATAATAATAATTAATAGTTTGAAACATTGAGCTTCACCATTCACATCACCTTAATAAAATTAGCTACTCATATTGAAAGAAAACACAACACTCTTTTTATTTGATAAACTTTTTGAAATATATTACAAAGAAAATTGATACAAACGGAAACAAGAAAAGAAAAGAAAGAAAGATAGAAAATCTTCAGTCTCGACTTCAGCTCTCCAAAATAGCACGCCCCCCTCAGCTTCCCAATACTCCGGCTTTTATAGGCAACAATTGCCTCATCTTCATTCTTTTGATTCTTATTTAATTTATTATTATATTATTATTATTTTATTTTTTATAATTTAAATAAATGTTGAGAAGTGTGATGGCCAAGAGGCGTGATGGCCTCCTGACCATCACAGGCAACCAATGTTTTGGTTGCCTTTTACTCTTTTGTCTTTTTGTTCTTTTTTTTATTTTTTATTTTTTATTTTTTTTGTTTTTATTTTTTTATTACTAAATCTCCTCAATTGTATTCCATTAGTTTTTCTTTGTTCCCGCTTTTAATTCTAATTCCATCTTTATTCCTGAAAAATATTTACAAGATAAAAATTAACAAATTACAAATTAATTTAACATAAAATATATTTGGGGAGTATTAAAATAATTTAGAAATAATGAACGCATTAATCGACACAATAAGTGAAAAACTAATAATTTTATCTTTATTAAATGTACACTTTTTAGTGTCAATCACATATATGATCTGGGAAGATGGGAAAAAATAGTTATAAAGTTAAGAGATCTTTTAGTAGAAAAAGGCCCAATTAGAGAGTATGATGTAGCTTATCCAAAAGATGAAAATCTTAGGCATTTTTCTAACACATTTTATGTTAAAATACTACCAAATGGAGAAAAACATGATAGAAAATGGTTAATATATTCCAAAGATTTTGGCAGAGTATATTTTTTCTATTGCAAATTGTTCAATATAAGTTGTAGCAAAACTCAGCTAAGTGATGAAGGGTCAAGAGATTGGAAAAATCTTAGTGCTAAACTTAAACGACATGAAACAACGAATGAACATATAACTAATATGAATGGATGGTTGATTTAGAAACAAGATTGTCAACAAGAAGAACAATTGATAAAGATGCTCAAAAAAGAATAAACAAGGAGAAAGAACATTGGAAGAAAGTACTAATAAGAATTATTATTGTTGTAAAAAATCTTGTAAAAATAATTTAGCATTTCGTGGAACAAATGAGAAGATCTATGAAGAGAACAATGGAAATTTTTTAAGTTTCATTGAAATGATAGCAGAATTTGATCCAACAATGCAAGAGCACATTCGACGTATTAAAACAGGTGAAATTCATAATCATTATCTTGGGCATAACATACAAAATGAATTAATTTTGATGCTAGCACATGAAATAAAAAAATCAATTGTTAACAAAGTCAAGGAAGCAAAATATTTTTCAGTTATACTTGATTGTACTCCAGATGCAAGTCACCAAGAACAAATGTCTCTCATACTCAGATGTATAGATATTTCAACAAATCTAGTAAATGTAGAAGAATACTTTTTCGGATTTTTAAAGGTAGATGATACCACTAGAAAAGGTTTGTTTAGTGAACTTGTGGATGTATTAAAAAACTTGAGCTTGATATTAATGATGTAAGAGGACAAGGATATGATAATGGATCTAATATGAAAGGAAAAAATCAAGGTGTACAAAAAAAATTGTTAGAAATAAATCCTAGAGCATTTTATACACCATTTGGTTGTTATAGTCTTAATTTAGTACTTTGTGAGATGACTAATTCTTGTTCTAAAGCTACTTCGTTTTTTGGAGTGTTACAACATATTTATTCATTGTTTTCTTCTTCAACAAAGAGATGGAAAATTTTAAAAGATCATGTACCTAATTTAAGTGTTAAATCATTATCACAAACTCGTTGGGAAAGTCACATAAAAAGTGTTAAAGCAATAAGGTTTCAAACCCCACAAATTAGAGATGTTTTACTCCAATTGGCAGAATTTGGTGAAGATCCTAAAACAAAGAGTGAAGCTAAATGTTTAGCAACATATGAGTTGGAAAACTTTGAATTTTTATTAGGTATGACTATTTGGTATGATATATTATTTGCTGTGAACACTGTTAGTAAAAACTTACAAAAGCAAGATATGCAAATCAATGTTGCCATAAATAAACTAAAAGGTCTTACATCTTTTTTTGAAAATTATAGAGAACATGGATATGTGTCGGCTATTGTTTCAGCTAAAGAGATTGCAAGTGAAATGGGAATAGAGCCAAAATTTTAAGAAAAACGTGTAATTCGTTAAAAACTTGTATTTGGTGAGAATAATAATATGAAGAAAGAATTTTGTCCTATGAAAATTCTTTTTGCATTGATTACTTTATATATATTGTCGATCAAGCTATTTCTTCTATCAAGATTAGATTTCGGCTGTTTGAATTATATGAAACATTTTTGGATTTTTATTTAGTTTTGAAAAGTTAAAATCATTAGATGATGATAGTTTGAAAAATAGTTGCATGCATCTTGAAAAGTCTTTGAAATATGATATGTTTTTTGATATTGATGGATTAGATTTGTTTTCAGAGTTAAAAGTTTTGAAAGAAGTTTTACAAATTAAAATAAATACTCCACTTGACATTCTTAATTATATTAAAAAGATAGGATCTTTTCCTAATGCATTTGTTGCTTATAGAATATTATTGACAATAACTGTTGCTTCAGCTGAGAGGAGTTTTTCAAAACTGAAATTGATAAAATCTTTTTTAAGATAAAAAATGTCACAAGAAAGATTAAATAGATTAGCTGTGTTATCAATTGAAAAATATTTTTTAGGTAACCTAAATTTTGAGGATTTAATTAATAACTTTGCATCTAAAAAAGCAAGAAGAATAATTTTTAATTGATTAATTACTTGTGTTAGTATTGCATTCAACAAGGATCAAAACATGAAGCGGTTGGACTGTTGGAGTAATGATATAGTCACATTATCTCATGGGTTATGGTCCTATCAAATATGTGATTTTGTGACAGAGATTGAGTTTTCAGAATATTTGCTATTTTCCTGCTACAGTTTGAATTCCCAGGAGGCAGTAGCATTCATAATGTCAGTTTTTAAAGCTGTTAATTTACATGCATTCTTTTGATTTGAGGGCTTGTTGTTGGTGTTGAAAATGTTGATCAACTGGTGCTTGTATTATGAAACTTGTAAAACTAAATGTGATTTTATTTGTACTATAAATGAAATGTCTTTCTTATGTTTCATTAAAATAAAATAATGAGATTATTTAATGGTTTTAAGAAATGAGATTATTTAATGGTTTTAAGAATTGTTGTTTTTAAATAGAGAAATGCCCCATACAAAAATTTCTCCTAAGACCGCTAATGTGCTAAAGCCGACCCTGCTCCACCATCATCCTCTTCAACGTCCTCCACTCATCATTCATTCATTCATTCTGGCAATGTTGGTGTTTTTTACCTTGCCGCTGTTAGAGTTGAGATATGAAAGCCACATATTTTTTACTTTTTCCAGTGGGTGAAATTTTTTTCAGGGTAATACTTTTACGTTTGACTAAGTGAATTTGTTTATGTAACTTTAGAGTTTAGATAAAATGTATTTTTAATACAGTACAGTGCATCTTTTTTTCAACACCAAATATAGATTTTCCAACAAGCAAATCATGCTATTATATATTTTTTATATATAGTTTTATATACAAAATTATAATATATATTCGTGTTAAATTTTTGGACGATGAACTTTGAAATTTGATAGATAATGGTAATTTGTGTTTTTTTAGTTGTTAATTAATTTTTTAATTTTCTATTAATATTTGGAAAAACAAATAAATTTTTTGAGATAAGCCCAACCCACACTTGGTTGGATTTTTTCAAACCCACACTGTATATACACAAGTTAGGTTGATTGAGACCCTATCCGACCCGTACCCATCTTCTTAATTGTTTGGAAAAAAATAATCGAAACCCTTTGTATTTTTAAACTCATATAAACCCTTAATGTTAGTGAAATGTCAATTTTATTGATCACTTGTTTAACCTAATTTAGTCCAGATTATGAGTTGCATTATTAAAACCATGAACGACATGTTGAACCTGAAAGTGATTATAAGGTTGTTGTTTTAATAATTTTACTTCATTCATCTCCACACAAACATAACTTTTAAAAGCTTTTTAACACTTTTTTTTTATAATTTTTTTACAAATAGACAGGGCATATGTATTTTGATGAATCGGGTCATTTCTCCTCAAAACTATTATTATTTTGAAATTTTTATCATTAGTTTGTTAAATTATTATAAGAAAAATATACTTTCTTGTTAACTTTTAGAAGGTAAAGGGATGGGAAAAGTCATAATCATTCACTTTTTAACCTTTATCTCCAAAATTTGAACTTAGAGTATTACCAAAAAATTCTTTCGATGAGATTTTACTCATTATTTGAGGAGTCATACAAGTATTGAAGGCTTCAAAAGATTTTTCAAATGAGATAGTGTTTCTCTCTCTTTAATATTGAAGAGAGACTTCTCCCTCTTTAATTGAGATTATTTTTTATGTCATCATTATTGAAGAGAAAGAAGTGCTATAACTACTATTCTCTTGTGGAGGGAAATATTTAATTAAAATAATATAAACTTATTTATATTTGAAAAGTCTTTTAAAAAAGAGTTTATTTTTTCACTCTTCTATTTGCCAAATAGGATTTTTTCACTCTTCTGTTTGCCAAATAGGTAAGTAAATAGACATTTGAAGAGTAACATTAAAAATTCTTTTGGTGATACTCTTAATTGATCAACTAGATAAAATTATTTAAAAACCACCCTAAAGGCCTGCTAGGAATTGCTTTTGGGAGGCTTAAAAGTAGTTTTGACAATTTAAAAACAAATTCTAGTATTTGAAAAAAAATTAAAATTACTTTTGCCAAAATAAACCCCTTCTATAGCAAATTTTGAAAAGCATGGAAAGAGTAACATTTTAAAATCTAATTTTAAGAACTAGTTTTATCTTTTAATACAATTCCATAAATATTCTTACAATTATTATCTAAACCCAAAACTATTCTTATCCAAATTGAAAATAAAATCAATATTTCAATAAATTTTTATTATGATTCACGCATCTTTTTGTGTGTTTACACTATTTCTTCTTCATTCTATACATTCCATCAAAAGTTCTCTCTTAAGACAACATGGAGGTAAGATCACTACTAACTAATGTGTTTCATTGAGTAATAATATAATTACAAACTTTTGTACAATTTTTTTTTTTTGGTATAAACTGATGTAGTATGATTTAATTGAGTGGATTAAATACCTCTTGGTTCACACGATTTGTTTTTATTACTTTATATTTTATTCAACCAATAAATTAATACAAAATTATTTTTTACAAAAATAAATTTATATAAAAATTTATACTTATATCATCATGCACTCGTGTTTCATTACCTTGTAATTAAATTCATGTGTATTAATGCAATTGATGGGTGAGAATTTTATTATAATATTTATTTATTTTGTCATTTTTTATGCCGACAGTCAACGGTTCATGTATATGGACTATGCGTGTTTGTCATTGTTACTTTTCGCCATCTGTCAATTCTTTTCCCAATAATGTTGTATACGCGTCCGCATTTCATTTTACTTTTTGTTTGTAATAATTTTCAAAGTAGTGTTTGTGTTAACAATCGCATAAGGTTGTGTGTACATTTTAGAAACCAAAGTACGTATACATTTTGGACAAGCCTTCAAGACATCAAGGGTCTTTTTCTCCTTTGAAACAATTATTATTCACACTCAATATAAATCTCATTGACTAATGAAGCAAGATCTTTTTGTCTTTGTATATTATTATATTAGAATCCAAAACAAAAACCTAATTCAAAATAAAAATTATCTATTTATACACACGAAAATACCAAGGAGTAATTAATCAGGATGATAATATTTCCATCATACTATTTTTGTAAATCTACCTTCTAAAAAAAATTATAATGAGTTCGCAATACTTTTCAAAAATATAAATTTATCAAAGTTCTGCATATTTAATCAAGTAAATCCTTCTAATAATTTTTTTTCTTAAATTTCTTTGACCATCTTTGCTCATAAACCTTAATATAAGCTTTATTTTACTATTTCATTATTATGATATAATACGACCAAATTGGCCTAATAAACATGAGTTATTATATCTAATGATTTAGGTACTTGATTTTGTAACTTATAATCTAGTATTTTTAAATAAAATCCTATTATCATTTTCACTACCATTATGTATAAATGACATGAATTTGACAGTCCAATAATTTATATGAGTATTGTGTCATAAAGAAACTATGTTAGTTTAACTAAAATTTGATAATCATACTAAAAAATTAGTGTTAGAAATAATGATTTTGGTATAAAATTAGAAAAATATTAAATTTAAAGTAAATTATCTGTAGTTTTACTTAAAAGGGTAAAATAGTCAATTTAAGCTTATGCCAAAGCAATCTTTGTGATCAAACATAATAAAAAAAGTATAATTAATAAAATAGTAAATTAAGATGGATTTAATTAGTTAATTCTCAAATGTTCTTATTTATTTGAAATTGTTTAAATCTAATGTGTATTTTTTGTAATTATTTTCTGAAAATACTATGGGTTTGCAAAAACTATAGGATGAAGATATCATCTCCTATTAGAAAATGGTTATTATCTTTTTACCGCTCCAACTATGCCGAATCATTGAAGTGTAACATTTTTACATGTTAGCTAAAAAAAAAAAATTACTACATCTACATATGTTGGTAGTATCATTAGTCAAACTATGGCCACATGCATCTAATCTACCCAAAATTGTGATATCAACAAATTTTGAACCAAATAAATATCCAAAATTTTTATCCATTTGAACAAATTAACAAATTCCTACTTTTTATATTTATTTTTATCTTTCTAAAGTGATTCATTGAAGAAAATATTAGTATTATAAAGTCAACTAATAGCTCAACTAAAAACAATAACAGAAAAAACTAAGAAAATGTCATTTTTTCACAATTAATGTATAAAATTAAGAAAATTACCAATTTCTCCTAATGACATCAATATCATTCATCATGGTGAAAGGGTTGTACGAGTCTATAAAAAGCAAGCGAAGTAATATGAGTCTAGTTGCTATAACCTCAGAAGTTACAAGAAGAGTGAAATAATGGGTGGAACTGGGATAGCAGACAACTGGAAGGAGCTAAGTGGCAGCAACAACTGGGATGGTTTGTTGAAGCCTCTCAACATTAATCTCCGGCGCTATATAATTCATTATGGTGAAAGAGCTCAAGCGAATTATGATTCCTTCAATGACGAGACCATTTCTAAGATGTATGGATTCCCTCGTTACGCACCAGAAGATTTCTTCTATCATGTAGCCTTACACAATGGCAATCCATACAAATACACTGTCACCAATTATTTATATGGAAGATCAGATACTGATCTCTCGGATTGGGTTCTCCCTGACCAATCTGCTTGGATTGGGTATGTTGCTGTGGCCACTGATGAAGGAAAGACTCTGTTAGGAAGAAGAGACATTTTGATTTCATGGCGAGGAACTCAGTCGGCTGCTGAGTGGTTCAAAGATTTTCAATTCCCTCTTACTCCAGCTTCCGACTTATTTGGAGATACTTATGATCCCACTCCGATGGTGCACTTAGGTTTTCATTCGCTCTACGTCCAATCTAACCCAGACTCCACCTACTGCAAATTCAGTGCCAAAGACCAGGTAGAAGCATGCATGATCTGACTTTTGCTCTTTAATTTTTTTTAAAAAAAAAATTGCGTGATTTTATTGGTGATTAATAAATAGTAAATAAATATGCGGATAAGTGTATGTTATTAAAAATGCATGGGATATTGTATGTATACATGTGGTATAAAATTTTAAAATCTCCAAAAAACAATTATGATAAAACTTAGGGTACGAGAGTTTGATAATTAGGGTTTGAAAGAGACAAGATTTTGATTGGTATAAGAATATTTATGGATAAGATTTTGATAATGTTTAAACATGGTTCCTAAAACAAAGTCATTTTGAGGGTGTAGAAATTAAAAGAAAAGAAAAAAAAATAATAGCTTATTTAATAAAATGAATTTGGTTTTTATTATGAGCGCTGCTATTTGCGCACAAATGATTACACAGAATAAAGAACGATGCCGTTTAGAAGCCACCTAAGTGGGACTAAATTAAAGAAAGTCTAAGTTAAAGCCTTATCTCCTCATCTTCAACCAAGCCGTTTTACTCCAACGAATTCATTGGCACTCTTAATTTCTGAATTTTAAATTCCAAAAACAATATTCATCTTCCAAAATAAGCCGCAATCTAATGGGTGTCTCCTCCAAGGCGTAATACGTGTCTCCGTGCCGGCAATGGAGTACGCCGGCAGTTCGTCAGAGTGAATACATAGGACGATGCCGCCGTGAGAGTGGGGGCGAAATGAGTGAATTGGCTGCTGCCGTGAGCTAGTCAATGATTTGGATAAGTTTGGATATTTTAATTTGGCAATTGAAGTGCTTCTATTTATTTATTTATTTTTCCTTTTTCCACTATTTAAACGATGTCGTTCGGGCGTATCATATCATTTGCAAAGTTTTGTTTATTATGCGCAGATAGCATTTTTCTTTTCTTTTTTTCCTTTTTATATTGATAATAGTGTGAGGCATAATCACACCTGAGAGCCGACACAGTTTTTTTTAAAAAAGTGTGTTAAAACTTATATTTAAAGTGGTAAGATTATGTAGATTACTTTCTCGACTTTTTAAATAATGTTTTTATTTTATTTAAAAATTAAGGAAAAAGGAATTAATTGATGAAATTATTTTATCTTTTTAATAAAATGAGATAGTAAATTGAAGTTCTTAAAAATAAGAGAAGTGTTTTGAAGATATTTAATTCACTAAGGATAATTCGAAATTAATGTTTATATATATATTAATTTGTGAAAGTAGGTTCGAAGCGCAGTGAGGACACTGGTGGATAAATATGGGGACGAAGAAATGAGCATTACAGTGATAGGCCACAGCCTCGGCTCAGCGCTTGCAACACTGAATGCAGCAGATTTAGCAGCCAATGGATATAACAAACCCACAGGATCAGACACAGCATCAGGATGCACGGTGACGACCATCGTGTTTGCTAGCCCCCGCGTTGGAGACTCAGCCTTCAAGACTGCATTTGAAGATCAGAAACTTCTTCGCCTCTTACGCATTACAAATAGAAACGACATCGTTCCCAATGTTCCGCCCGTGTTCTCAGGTTATGTTGACGTGGGACGAGAGTTGAAAGTCGATACCACCAAATCAACATACATAAAGACGGTTATACCCCCTCTATCTCTTCCTTCAGTTTTGCATAATTTAGAGAATTACCTGCATGGAATTGCAGGGACGTCACGAGGGGATGATGATGATGATTTTGAGTTAGCAATTGATCGCGATATTGCGCTTCTTAACAAAGGATTGGATCTTTTAAAGGAAGAATATGGGGTACCACCTAATTGGTGGACTGTCAAGAACAAGGGCATGGTTCAATTGGATAATGGCTTCTGGAAGCTCGAGGATTATGTGCCAGATCCTCCGAGTACTGCTACCACCACCACAAGTTAATTAATTATACACATATAGGTAATGGATTTCTAATCAAGCATTCTTCACCATGTGAAAGTTAGAGTAAAGATAGCGGATAAAAAAAATACAGTTATCAGTATATTATATTATAAAATACATTATATTGAAATATGTATTTATTTATTTTGTAATTTATCCCTAACTTTAATATAGTAAGAAATTCTTGGTTATATATATATACAACCACCTATACCTCCAAGCTAGTGCCAAATCTGTTGGGCAAACAAACTAAATTTTAATATAAATAAGGTTTAATATTTGTGCATCTAATTATTATAATGTATGGCGTTCTGCACATTGTTCATCAATTATAAATTTAATTAATCATTTGGTATTCTATTGTATTGTATTAATTTTCACTTATCATATCTTTGGTGCTACATTATATTAATTCATTTGAGGATTAATTTAAATTACAAGTTGTGTGCATTTTATTTTTCGTGGATGATTTTTTTTGCAAAAAAATTATAAGTTGGGAAGCTATTTATTAGTACCTAAAAAATTCTAAAACTTTCGGCAGCATAACATTAATTTTTTCAACAATTCTCAAATATATTCCATGTGAAATAAAGATCCAATCAAATAACTCAATCAAATAATCCATAAATATCAAGATAAAAATAAATAAATAAAAGTGACCTTCATAATAAATATGACAATATAAGAATATATGCACACTTCAACATATTAGAGTCCTAAAATCACTTATTAGAATGGATAGAACAATACCAAACACCTTGTCCAACAATGAAAAAATTCACATTTTTTTTTGCTTATAATTTTCATTAAAGAAATTAAAAATATAAATAACCATTTCTAGATAAATAGTCCATATGTAAGTAAGTACTCCTTACTTATTTCCTTCTGGTATCAGAGCCAAGGGGAGGAAAAGTGTTTTATTGTTTAGAGTCTTCATGTTTTAAAATCTTGTGTTTTATTTTGAAGTTTTGTTTTGTGGTGAATTTTTACTGGTTGTAAGTCCCGTTTTAGGATAAGGGCTGTAATTCCATACCTGGAGCCATTCTGACCAACCCAAAATCGACCATAAGGTTTTGACCATGGACCCTCTACTCTGTAGAACATCATCCTTTTCTAGCTCTTCTTCCGGGAAGACTAGTGATTCAAAGATGTTGTAAGTTCGAAGAATTCATTATCGAGAACTTTGATAAAGAATTGATTGTTGGGAACTTCCAAAATCTCAAAAGAAAAGATTTTCAAAAAAAAAATGCTTGATCTTTTAAAACATGATTATATTATAAAGATCAAGAACGTGATATAACTCTTTTTTTGAAACAATTTATTTGTTTTGAAAAATCTTTAAAGAAATTAAAAGAAAAGAATTTCAAATATATTCACATTGGTCTAATCCAAGTTGGAATAAAGCCTTTAACAAAAGAAGGTCTTGACACTTCTATTCTGCCCCAAGAGATTCATCTCTTTTGATGATTCATTCTTAAGTAGCATTGAAGCCTCAAAGGTCCAATTTCTTTTGATTGTTATCCAAATATAACAATTTCTCTTAAAGACAAAAATATATTGAAAAGCATGATTTTACAAATTAAAACCCATAATTACAATATGATTAAAGGGTCTATCCCAGTTGCTTTAATTTTTAAAATTTCATACAAAGCTATGGTCTCTGCGTTTAGTACGCAACACAAATTCCAGTTAAAAAGAGATAAACACTTGCAAACTGACTTGTCTAAAGCAAATACTGTTATTCCAAAGCCAATCCAATGGAAAGATGTCAATCTTCCAGAGGAATGGATTCTTGAAGGAGCCGCCCCACCGGCGATTCCAAAACAACTTGAGCCCAATACAGAGTTGCAAAATGTGACTCAGTATTCTGATGGCAAAGTCAAATTATCATTCAGAAGGTCTACTTCATCCAGATTTTCTGATAGAGTCGTGCTCAAACATTCCTTCATTAGAAAGGAAATTTATAAAAATACCCTCTGTTATAAATCTCCCATTCCAACATACAAAGAGTCAACCTAGGTTTTCTACTTTAGATATACCTAGCACTTCCATCCGATCAGTTGATTACACCACTAGTGTTCCTCACCCGATCTACACTAGTAATCAACATGTACAAAGGAAGAAGGAACCTTCTCCTCCAACATCTCCTACGTTTTCTGCTGTTACAGAAAATGTCATTAATGTCATTGAAAAGGAATTTGAATTGAATAAAACTTTCTTACATAACGATTTTTATTCTGATTCAAACAAAGACAAAAGAATTTGGTTTTTTAAACATTTTCTAAATCAAAGAAAAGAAATCCAACAACTTTATTATGAATTTGTGAATCTTCATAAAGTTCATATATTATTTTTTGATTGGTTCGAAATATATTCTTCTAATAACAACATCAATTACCCTTTTAAAGAGTCAAACCCTATTACTATTAGAAAGAAGGTCCCTGAATGGAAACTTTCCGATAATGATAGAACCATAGAATCTGAGCACCCACCTCTTGAGTATAATTGATCACGGTGAACCTCCCGTCCAAATCACCTTACAAAATTCCAAAACCAAATGATTCTCGATGCAAATTTGAGTAGTATTATCCAATGAATAATTTCGTAATACTAACTTAAATACAACAATTGACTAGAATAGAAAGCCAAATAAGTCAACCATTCTGCTCCACCGATTTCTTTATTCCATCAAAATCGGATTCGACAAAAGCTTAAAGAACCTATTTTCAAACCTTTTGTTTGAAAACTAGCCAAAAGATTGTTCAAGAATCAAAATCGATTTTACTAAAGCCATTGAGAACAACTAGATAGTGGTAAAAGGCTTCTTCCTCATCCAAGAAAAATCCAGATTGCCCCTGATACTCCTCAATCTAGCAAGATTGGAGTATTAGAACTTGATGACCAAACTTCTATAGCCTCTTCTGACTTAGAAGCTTTTAAAGAAGAACCTATTCCTAAAGCCAACAAAATTCATTGGGAATTAGCTCTTCCCACAGTCAAGTCTCCCCCAGATTTGCCTAGTGCATTAAAAAGTATAATGCATCCTCTGTCTATGAATGGAATATTGATGGTATGTCGGAATATAACATTCTAGGATTGTTGCAACAAATGACCATGGCAGCCAATGCCTATAAAACCCAATCAGGAACTTCTGACAAGGCTATCGCAGAAATCCTTATTGCCGGTTTTACTGGTCAACTCAAAGGATGGTGGGATCATCTCCTCACCAATGAGCAACAATTAGATATCCTAAATTCTATCCAAAGAGATCAAGATGGCACCCCCATCTTTGATGAATTCAATAGTCCAATTCAGGATGCTGTAGCTACCCTAATTGTGACTATTTCCCTCCATTTCATAGGAGACCCTTCTCACCTTAGAGACAAAAACGCTGAGTTACTACACAATCTCAGGTGTAGAAAACTTAGTGAATTCCAAACCTACAAAACCACTTTCTTCACTAGACTCTTTCTCAGAGATGATGCAAATCATACTACTTGGAAAGAGAAATTCTTAGCAGGTTTGCCTACCCTTTTAGGAGAAAAGGTTAGGAATTCTATTAAGGCCCTTTATGACAATCGCATTCCCTATGACGAACTTACTTATGGCGAGTTAGTTAGCTTCGTCAACAAAGAAGGTTTAAAGATTTGTCAAGATTTGAAATTACAGAAACGACTTAAGTGGGAGCTTAAGAAGTCTAAACAAGAATTAGGCAGTTTTTGTAAACAATTCAATTATGACCCCTTTAAAACTTCTATCTCTAAAGATTGTAATGGCGAGTGTTCTACTAAAACTCGCAGGAAGCATTACAAATCTAAAAGCTATAGGAAACCCTTTCGTGAATTTAGAGATCTATCTTATAAGAAACCATCGAGGCCTTATAAGAAGCCCAATTTCTCTAAAAAGAAAGAATTTAGAGCCAAACCAAAGACTCCTTTCAATTACAAAGAAGCTATATGTCACAAGTGTGGCATAAAAGGTCATACTGCAAAATACTACAGAATGAACAAAAAGCTTCATGAGCTTGATCTTGAAGAAGAAATCCTTTCAAAATTGGCCCCTCTTCTTATCGAGTCGTCTGATTCTGAGTCTTCCATGTCGGGAGACAGTGATCCCTATCAAGTTGATGAGCTAATCGACTCAGATGACTCTGCATCTAGCAGCAGCGAATCTGAATCTGAATTATTTTTAAAGAAAATCAATGTTTTGACTAAAGACCAAGAAACTTTTCTTGAACTTGTAAAGCATATTTCTGATCCAAGTCTTCAAAGAGAATATCTTGATAAACTTTTGAAAACTTTGGATTTCAATAAAACCGAAACCTCTAAAGTCCCAGTTGTTAAAAAGAATTCTTATGATCTTACTCAGATTTTAGATAAAAAGAAAACAAAGAAGTCAACACCCACAATTCAGGATCTCCAAAAGGAGATCAAAGACATTAAACTTGAGATTAAAGATTTAAAAAAAAAAACAGAAAACTGATTCTAATACGATCCAACTTCTTTTACAAAAACATTTGGAGGATAATTCTGATAAAGAAGTTGATTCTGATAATGATAACGATGATCAAAATGTTGGTAATATTGAATCTGTACCAAATGATTTTTTATTTGTTTTAAAACAAATCACCACCAGAAAATATCTGATTAAAATCTCTTTAATTTTTTCAGATGATTTTGCAATTGACGCCATTGCCCTTTTTGATACTGGTGCCGATTTAAATTGCTTAAGGGAAGACATTGTCCCCAAAAGATTTCATGAGAAAACAAAAGAAAGGCTTTCTGCCGCCAACAATTCAAAGCTTAATGTTAATTCTAAAGTTGATGCTTCAATCCACAACAATGGATTCGAATTTAAAACTTCTTTTGTTCTCACGAATGACATACACCATGCTGTCATTTTAGGAACCCCTTTTATAAATCTCATAACCCCTTATGCTGTCAATTACGATAATATATCTTTTAAAGCAGAAAATAAAAAATGTTTTTCCATTTATTGAAAAACCAAAGACAAGGAATTTGAATATCATTAAAGCTAATTCTATTCACCAAAATCACATCAATAATCTTCTCAAAACAAGACAAAATGATTTGATATGTTTACAAAAGGATTTAGATTTGAAAAAGATTGAAAGCCAATTAGAAAAGGATTTGATCCAAAAGAAAATTTCTGATTTCAAAAATCTCATTGAAAAAGAAATTTGTGTCGACCTACCTTCTGCCTTTTGGAATCGAAAACAACATTTGGTAGATTTGCCTTATGAAAGCTCTTTCAATGAAAAGCAAATACCCACTAAAGCTCGTCCAATCCAAATAAATATGGAATTGGAACAACATTGTAAAAATGAAATAAAGGATTTGGAGTCAAAAGGACTTATTCTAAAGTTTAGGTCCCCGTGGTCTTGTGCCGCCTTTTATGTTAATAAAAATTCTGAAATTGAAAGAGGCATACTAAGACTTGTAATAAATTACAAACCCTTAAACAAGGCATTAAAATGGATTAGGTACCCTATTCCTAATAAAAAGAATTTGCTTCAAAAATTATGTTCTGCTCTTATTTTCTCAAAATTCGACATGAAATCTGGGTTTTGGCAAATTCAAATTCATCCAAATGACCGTTATAAAACCGCTTTTACTGTTCCATTTGGACAATATGAGTGGACTGTTATGCCCTTTGGTTTAAAGAATGCACCCTCAGAATTTCAAAGAATTATGAATGATATTTATAATCCTTATTATGATTTTTGCATTGTTTATATTGATGATGTGTTGATATTTTCAAACTCAATCGATCAACATTTCAAACATCTAAAAACTTTTTATTTTGCCACCAGAAAGGCTGGATTAGGAATTTCCAGTTCTAAAGTCTCTTTATTTCAAATAAAAGTCCGATTCCTTGGTCACCATATTTCCAAAGGAACCGTTACTCCTATTGAAAGATCTCTTTTGTTTGCTGATAAATTTCCTGACAAAATTCTTGATAAAACCCAATTACAAAGATTTCTTAGAAGTTTAAATTATGTTCTTGATTTCTGTCCTAATATTAATAGGATGTCTAAACCCTTGCATGATAGGTTAAAAAAGAATCCTGCTCCATGGACAGATGAACACACAAAAGTTGTTAAACTAATAAAGCATTCTGTAAAAAATATTCCATGTTTATTTCTTGCAAACCCTGCATTGCCTAAAATTGTTGAAACAGATGCTTCTGATATAGGCTATGGAGGCATATTAAAGCAAAAAGAAAATGATAAAGAACAAATAGTTCAATATGTCTCTGCACATTGGAATGAATGTCAAAAGAATTATTCTACCATTAAAAAAGAAATTCTTTCCATTGTTTTATGCATATCTAAATTCCAAAGTGATTTATTAAATCAAAATTTTTTGCTTAGGATAGATTGCAAAGCTGCAAAACATGTTTTAGAAAGATGTTGCATCAAAACAGATTTTTGCAAGATGGCAAGCTATTTTAAGTGTTTTTGACTTTGATATTCAATATATTAAAGGTGATACAAATTCTATTCTTGATTTTCTAACTCGGGAATTTCTTCAAAACAGATAATGCCGCCAAAACCAAGGAGAGACAAAGGAAAAGGCATAGCCAAAGACCCGAGCCTAAGGCCACTCCAAAAGACTCCCGATCTTCTTCTCCTAAAGAAAACTACTTTCATCCGCCATGCCAATCAAATCTTGGATTGACATGATAATCGAAGATGAAGAAGAAAATCCAAAGCCCTCTCTACCCGAGCAAGTAAACCAATGGATGAAATCCATTTCCAAATCACTGAGCTTGCCTAGCTTTTCTCAAAGCCAAACACCTTCAAAAGACATTTGTGAAAAAGAAAGCCCAAAAGAAATTACAAAATCTCTTTCCCAAAATGTTGTTGTTTCTGAAAGCTCATCTTCACAAATTGTTCTTTCACAACCAACACCTTCAAAGAAAACTTCCGATTGGTATGATAAAACCCATTTTCAAAACATTTTGACTATGGAAGATGGTTTTTACCACACTGATCCTTTCCAAGCAATTTCAAAATTTTTCCCTAAAGGCTGGTTTTTTAAACCATGGGATTTAACAAAACCCCAGCCTTATTATCAAAGTATTTTAGAAGCCACTGAGTCTGTAAAATTCAAACATTTCTTTCTCGTGCCTATTCCACTATTTTAAAAGTCTTGAGCCCAAACCAAGGTGACCAACTTCACAAATTCAAAACTTTCCTCTAAATTTCCAAATGCGTTTGGCCTATTCCTATTGGGACTACCAACAAGCCTGGTTTAACACATTTTTTATCCAAAATCCAAAAAAATCCCATTCATGGTTATTTTTCTTTAATTCTAAGATAACCGTGCATAGCCTTCCAAACTGGTTCCAACAATGGTAGAATTATTTTGGTCCGACTCCACAAATCCTTACTCCCAATGCCACCAATTGTTTAAACCTTTTCAAAGATCATTATACCCCTTCTGAATCAGAGAAAATGTTCTCTCCCTTTCTTTTCTTTTGTACAAATTTCTTTCTCCCTTGGGTATGGATGTGGAATCTCAGATTTCATACTCAAGAAAAACAACTTATCATCCAAAGAATTTTCAAAGTGAAATGGTGGTCAAAATTTGATGAAAAAATCAAGTTAACTGAAGCCATTATTCAAAATTGGCTTGGTTCAAAAGGCTTCTTACCCCCGACCATCAAAGAATCCAAAGCCCAACAAACTTTTCTCAGTAAAAAATCCAAAGCCCAATCCCTTTTGGCCAGCGCCAAAACAGAAGAAGAATACTTCAAAGTCATGCAACAACTTCTCGCCACAACCAAACGTCCGTTGCAAGTTCCTCCTCAAGCACCACCTGGAGATGATGAGCCTTTTATTTCTCTTGGTGATGAAAATGAAGATGAGCTTCGGTATTTTCTCTCCTATAAAGCATTAAAGATGTATTAAAGCCAAATTAAAGTTTTATTTATTTCAATGTATGTACATTTTGTACTTAAAAAAAAAAAATTTGGTCCTCTGGACACAAGTGAGAGCGCACATGTCTCTTCACCCGAGTATTTAGTATTGTATTCTCAGTATTATGTATTTTGCTGTGAAGCAGGCAAAGTTCCAAAGATTCTCGCACTCAAAGCTCTCGCCACAAAGTTCCAAAGGTGCACTCAAAGCTGCAAAGTTCCAAAGATTACTTGTGCACTCAAAGCTCCGCTACAAAGGTGCAAAGTTCCAAAGTTTAAAAATTTCTTTATATAAACCGAGAGGAAGACTTAGACTCGGCAGGTTTTTCCATTTCTAGTTTAGAACTTCTCTCTCTAAGTTCTCTCTTCTCTTCCTTCTCTCTTCTTTTTCTCTTGAGACAAAAGAAGTTTTATGTATTCAAGGAATTTTCCTATCATCGGTTAAGTTCCTTGTTTTCAGAATTTTTCTGGAATCTCGCTTGTAATCTCTTAAAGCTGTTGAATCCAAAGAAATCAATGTAATTATTATTTAAAGCAAGTTTAAATTTCCGCACTTTAAATTTCTGCAATTTAATTTTATGTACATTTAAATTTCCGCACTTTAAATTTCCGCAATTTACTTTAAAGCATTTATTTAATTTTAAAGCAATTTTAATTTTATGCATGCATTGCAGACTGATCTGTGTCAGATCTGCCATAAAACTTGTACATTCCTTTGAGGCAAAGAGACCGGATCTCGATCCTCAATTGTAAACTTTCTCTTCTCCCTCCATTCCTCGAGCACCATGTGTTTGTACCCAAGCCTTTAGATGAATGTGTTGCTAGGCTTGCTAAAAGAACCTAATAATTACTTGGTAAAGCATTAAAATTAACCAACCACGTTTAAAGCAACCTAATTTATATTTGGTAAATCAAAATTGATTTGGTATATCAGCTGGACACTTGAGGATGCGGGCTACTGGTCCAAAGCGCTATTAAAGATCGGCTTTAAAATAGTTAAGCCGGAGCGATTCCTCAGATAACAACGCTACGTGCCATATCAAATCTAAAATTTGACCAACCATGATCCAAAGCAACTGCATTTATTTTTTAAAGCAATCTTAATCTAGATCTGGTAAAGTTAGTTACTAAAAAGAATCAACCGCATTTTAAATTGTTTTATTAAAAGCAATCGATAAAAGTTTTATTTTGAAAACACATCCATCCTTCGATCCTATTTCCTTCTGGTAGTACTTACTTACATATGGGCCAATTTTCATGTTTAATAGACAAGTATCACTGAGTATTGATATTGCAAGTTAATATAGGAGATTCTTGACATAAACTTATCAGTAAAAAAAAAAAGAATATTTCTAATCTTGTTCCATTTAGAACTTGAACTAGGACCTCCAAAAGTCAAGCTTTTTAAGTTTAAATGAAAAACCATTTTAATTTAGTTGGTGACACTAAGGTATCAGCAAAAGAAAGAAAACTTAACCAAAATTTTCAAATTAACTTAGCAAGCGTGACAAAAATTTTTAGCAGGTTTGACTAAAATGTTTCTTTATATGTGATTAATTTTAATAAGAAACATTGTTATTTCACTTATAATTTCAGAAGAATTAAAAAATAAAAAACACCAAATGCACCATTTTAATTTATCCCTAACCTAATCAATGAAACCTCTTTTAGTTTCCTAAGTGTACACTCTTTCAAACCTCTCTCTTCTCTTTGAAAGCTAAACCCTTCTTCTCTTCAACTACCATTGATCAAGCATAACAACCATCGATCGAGGACACCACCACAGTCACCACATAGCGGCGACCAAAGCAAAAGCTAGGCTTGTTTGTTTTAAAGTAAATTTGCAGTTTCTTTGTCCTTTCTAACTTTCTTGACTAGTTATTCTTGTTTACTTTACATGCATGTTAAGAATTTTCTCTTTTTCTTATTAATAACAATGGATTTTATCTGCATTTTGTCAATTTCTATCATTAAGCAGTATTTGAAAATAAATTAGTGAAACCCAATAAAATAATTTAGGATTTTTCTATGTTTTTTTGGGACTTTTGTAATATGTGTTGACTATATGAAATTATTATTTATTTTGGATTTTTTAAACATTGTTTGCTCGGAGGGAAATAATGGTATGCAGCCCTCAGCTCAGTGAAGTTTGAGGACATGGCAATTTGAATATGTCAGCTGGTGTATTGATACTATATAGTATCTGATAGAATTCAAGAAAGCTAATTGTTGCTATGTTAAAATATTTAACATTCATAGTTTGTTTAATTGAAACCCTAGACATGTCAAATTAAAATTTACATCTTTCATTGACTGATGGAATTAATTTAGAAAATTTTTAAACTTATTGGAGTTTTTGTGGTTGTACATCTGCAAAGTATGATGAACTACAAAGTCAACAATTTAGATGATAAAATTACAATGATTTAGGTGACAGAGTTCATGATGCTTTTGAGTATTGTGATAAAGATCCTAGCTGTTTTAAAGATATGCTTGAAGATGTTGAAAAGCTTTTATATTTGGGTTCCAAGCATTCAAAACTATCCAGTTTAATGAAATTATACAGTGTGAAAGGGCGTTATGAGTGGTCCCACAATGAATTTTCAACTTTATTGAAAGTCCTCAATAAGACATTGCCAAATGGTAATATTTTTCCTAGGTCAATATATGAGACTAAAAAAATACTGGAAGTATTAAGGTTAGATTATGAGAAAATACATCAAATGATTATATTCTGTATAAATATGAGTTCACAAATCTTAGTGAATGCCTAAACAGTGGATCATTTAGGTGGCAAAGAAGAAAATATGAGCCTATAAAATTTAGACAATGGGACCCAACAATTGTGTTATGGTATTTTTACCTAATTTCTAGGTTCCAAAGAATGTTTCAATCACCATAAATTTTTGCAAACATAACATGGCATGAAAATAAAAGAATCAAAGATGGCAAGCTTTGCCACTCTATAGATTTACCAACTTGACAATTAGTTGACAGTAAATTGCCAGACTTTATCTAAGACTCAAGAAATCTTCGATTAGCTCTATCAACTGATGGGATTAACTCACATAGCACATTCAACACTAATTATAGTTGCTAGCTTGTTACATTGATAACATATAATCTCCCTCTATGATTGTGCACGAAGAGGAAGTTTATGATGTTGTTTCTACTAATCTCTGGCCCTAAATAGCCTGTAAATGATGTAAACATAAACCTAGAGCTTTAATTGAGGACTTGAAAACCTTATGAGAGGTAGGTATTGATGTGTTTGATGCATATAGTAAAGAAACTTTTAATTTGTGGACTGTGTTGATGTGAACAATTTGTGAGTTCTTGTCATATATGAACTTGTTTGGGTGTACAGTGACAGGATATTATACTTTTCCATTGTATGAGATAAATACATGTGCATATTGGTTGTCATATAGTCGGAAAATGTATTATTTTGGGCCATCGTTGGTTTCTTAAAAGCCCTTCTAAACTTTTATCTAATGAAGAAAGTTTAAACTTGGTAACTGAAATTTACACCAAGTTTAGAGGGGAAAAAATTCCAAAAAAGGCAAAAATATGGTAAGGGTAAAGGTGAGGATGAGGGAGGTGGGCATAGGCTCGATGGTTGTATAAATTTTTTTTTTATTTAGAATATTTAAAACACTTGTTAGCTCACAATTAACTAGATGTGATGCACATTAAAAACAAATGCATGAAAGCATCTATGAAACATTACTTTATTAATCGGGGAAGATAAAAAATGAGACAACATGAACAAAGCATCTTTGGCACTAGTTCCCAATGAACACATCAAGTCCTACCCCTACCCCATACACTTTGAGTAAGTATTAAAAAAAATGTATTGTGAAACCTTACAAGTTGTCGAAGTTCCTGATCATTATTGTTCTAACTTTAGAAATTTTCTTTGAACAGATGACTGCCGTCTTTAAGAACTTAAGTCTTATGACTGTCATCATTTGATGTAAGAACTCCTACCATTAGTACTTCGAACTGTTGCCAGAAAATGTCAAATTTATCATAATTAGGTTGTCTTCTTTTTAATTGATTGTGTTGTAAGGTAATAAAACATGATTCTCTTAACCAATTGTAAAAGGAAATTAATATTGCCCTATATAATTTAGAACAATGTTTCCTACCTACCCATTTTGATATAATGCTTCATATGACAGTCCATCTAGTTAAAGAAGCTAGGTTATGTGGCTGATTTACCTTCAATGGATGTATCCATTTGAAAGAGAAATGAACCTATTAAGGGTTATGTGCGCAATTGAAACCATCCTAAAGATTGCATTATAATGTGTTATATTTGCTGAGAAAGCACTTGAATTTTTTGTTGAATACCTTTCACATTGTGAATCAATTGGATTGGCTCTTGGTTTTCTAATTTTTATAATCGGGTTTTATAATCGAAAAACTGTTGGGAGGTACAAATTAAACACAATGTACATTAGGAATTCTTATCTTACTTAAATTAGTTTTCTTATTGTTTAAAAATTTATTATTCTTTTCTTAATAGTCTAGGAATTTATTTTCCTTTTTCTTCATGGTATAAAATAATTACTACTAATATAAATAGCCCTCTCTTGTAGCTTTTAAAGGCATATTTGAGTTCAATAGTATTTTTAGTTTTCCAAGCTCGATGTAAGTTTTAGAGTTTAGTTAACTCTTGGCATTCTGCAAATCAACAAGTCTTAACTCCCTATGGTCATGGTATTCTTTCAAATTAAAGTGAATTTAGACCATTTTTTTTATTTTAGTGTTCTATAGAAAATTAAATTAGCTGCATTGGTTTAGTATCAGAGTTGAAAGCCTAGTTCTTAGTTGTCCTCAATGCTACCCTCTTATTTCTTTCCCCTAAATCCATTTAGCTTTATTAAAAAATTAAATTAAAAAAAAAGAAACTCAAACCACTGCATTGTATTGCACTCGTTATTGTCCATAACTGCCAAGGCACTTTTTTGTTGCCATTTTGTTAATCAACAACCACTCATTTGAATTAGATAATGCCATGACCATATCCCATCCATCAAACTCTCCTTTTTGCCATTGTATTTGCTGAAAAACCTACCCAAAACCATCTCATAAGTGTTCAGATGGGGATGTGTTGAACCAAAGTGAATCAAATCAAAAGATTGATGAAATGATAGGAAAGTAATGTGTTTTAGTGACTGAAGTCTAAGCAAAATGACATCCTAATCTGTGTTTCATGATGTCTTAATATTACTTGTTGAAACAACTTGAGATTTTGCTGTTTTGAGCTTAAAGAAGCAAGGGCGTTGCATGTGAGTCCTTTAATGACATGTGAAGGTTGTTAAAACTGTTAACAACATTTGCTAATTAGGTGCGATCCTGGGGAAATATCTGGGTTCATTATAAAGCTGGAAATGCAGCTGATTCTAGTGTAACAACAGAGTGATCTAGAGGTTTCGAGAGAGAGAAAGCTTGAGTAAAAAAGGTGTTCTTGTTCCTCGAAAAAGCTCTGTATTTTACTGTGTAAGAAATTCTTGATTCAATCAATAAGCTAATTGATTTATTCCTCCCGTGGATGTAAGTCAATGCAAATTAATTGAACCATGTTACTTGTTGTTCTTGTGTTCTTTCTTGTGGTTTTGTGTTTTCTATTGATTGTTTCTAGTTAATTCATCTTTCTGATCATTAGTTAATTTATTATTAGCAAATCAGATCATCTTATTGCATCTAGTAAATCTAAATTAGTGATCTTGGGAGCAATTAATAAAGTTCTGTTTGTATAACTTTGCAATCTCTTCAATTGGTATCAGAGCAAGGTTTCTTGATTAGATACAAGTATGGCTACTCCTAAAGTTAATCTTGACAATTTTAATGGGAAGAATGATTTTAATATATGGGAAGTCAAAATGGAAGCATTATTGATTACACAGGGACTGGGTGACGCTATAGAACCAACAACCAATAAAGAAAGAAAAGAGACGTCCTTATAAAAAACTCTAGAACAAACTGCTAAGATTGACAAGAAAGCTAAGAGTACAATAATTTTGAGTCTAGATAATGAAATATAAGTGTGCAACCTAAGAGGGGGGGTGAATTGGAAATTTAAAAAATTGTCCTAGCAAATCCACACAACAAGCAATCTAATGTCTTAATAAAATTGAAAGCAATAAGTTCAATAAAAGCACAATAACTAATGAGTAAGGGAGAAGAGAAACAAACACACGAATTTTTACGTGGTTCGGCAATCCCCGCCTACATCCACACCTCCAAGCTTGAGGATTTCACTATCCAAGGCTTCAACCGTTTACAATTGACTTCAAGGTGTCAATGAGCCTTTACAACAAAGAGATTATCTCTCAATCTCTTCACTCAGGTGTCTCACACACTTAAACTCTTACAATAAAAGCACAATAACTAATGAGTAAGGGAGAAGAGAAACAAACACATAAATTTTTACGTGGTTCGGCAATCCCCGTCTACATCCATGCCTCCAAACTTGAGGATTTCACTATCCAAGGCTTCAACCGTTTACAATTGACTTCAAGATGTCAATGAACCTTTACAACAAAGAGATTATCTCCCAATCTCTTCACTCAGGTGTCTCACACACTCAAACTCTTACAATTGAGATGAAGAAATGAAGGTTACAATAAAACTCACTCAATGAGTAGATATTCAAAAATGAAGAATAAGAAATGATTCAATGTTTTGTGTTTTACAAGTTGAAGGTTCAAAATATCTCGTGTGCTTTTTGTTTTTGCTTGTTGGAGAGCTTGAAATTGAGTTGGATTTGAGTTTTTATAGTTTGAGCTAAAAAACTAGCCGTTTTGCACATTTTTTGTCGTAACCGGCTTCCCGTTTAGGAATCCGGTAAGCCACTTTTATGTTACCGTTAAGGCAAAAATTTGAATTTCTGAATATCTGGCTTGCCACTTGCGAAATCCGGTAAGCCGTTTATGCTCCAGAGGCATACTGCCCAAAATTTGGTTTGCCGTTTAACCATATCTGGTAAGCCGCTTGCTACAATAACTGCTATAGGGAAATATTTTTTAAATTTATAATTTGACCCCAAAATTTTATAAAACTATATTATGACCTAAAATGTTATGAAAGTTTGCAAATAAGTCCAATTCTAGAATTTTAAATAATGCTTTGTCAATCCCAAAAATTTTTAAAATTATGATTTTACCCAAACTATGTGAAATTATAGAATGACCCAAAAATATTTAAATAACTTTAAATAGGTCTAAATCTGAAATTTAAAACACTATCAAAGATTTTAAAATACTTTCATTTTAGTCCAAAATACTTTAATTCGATAACATCATTTTCTTATTATAAAAGCACAATTCATAAATCTTTGCTTAATAAATACATGTGGTTTGTTATCATTAAAATTAATATTTATAGCCATATAGGCTAACAATCTCTCCATTTTTAATGATGACAAAACACATTATAAAAAATTTATTCTAGTTATGAAAAGCTCCCCCTTAATTAATGTAAGTAAAAAAAATCGATTTGAAAATTATTTAACAAGACTCCCCCTGCATACATGCATACTCCCCCTAGATACATGCATATTTTCATAACACTTTTTATAACGCATATTAAATTATTCCCCCCTTCATCATAAAAAAGAATAAAAGCTCCCCCCATCAATCCTCAAAGCCGCAATACAAGCACATTAGTAAAAAAAAATATCCATACGCATAAAGAAATCCATATAATTCATAACAAATAATCGAAATAAATCCATATCATCTCAAAACAAATAATCAAAACAAATCCATATCGTCCAAAACAAATACATAAACTAAAAGCATAACAACCATCCATAGAGTCGAAAATAAAAGAACATAATGCAGTAAATGAAATGTAGGTGTGTCCAAATACAAGCATAAGAAACTACTCAGGTGGTGAGGATGGAGGTGATGGAGGTGGAAACGGATATGGAATGCTGAAGTGCTAAAAAAGGAGGCATTGTCCATGAATAAGTTGTTGCTGCTGCTGCTGAAACTCGGTTTGCCGCATAGAGAGTGTCCGCACCTCATCGATAAGCTACTGAAGAGTGACCTCTTCAGAGGGAGGAGGCTGTGGAGGTGATGAAGCGGATGTAGAGGCACCAGGAGCTGAAGGAATCAAAGGAGTATCTCGGCGTCTACGCTGCCCTCGAAAAGAGAGTGAGAAAACGGGTAGCTGATCGGCTGGAACCACAGCATTAAGTGGCCGGTCATCACTTGGAACAAGAAAGGTAAACTTGTTCTCAGTGTATTTGACCTAAGTGACATCCTTCCACTCAAAGCCTAAGCAAAAAATAACATCATCCCTAATACCCTTAGACGGTCTACAAGAGGGTTGTAGAATCGGCACATCAAAAAATTTAAAGATTCGGGTAATGAAGTGACCATAAAGAAGGGAGCGGGTAATCAAGGCAGGTATGGTCAACATGGTGTGGATGATGGTATAGCTCAGGTTAACCGGACGACGTCTAAGAATACAGTCAATCAAGGCAACATCCATATGAGAAACTTCATCTAAATGCCCTAATCTAGGAAGTACAATGGATTGAATGATACGAAGCTAAATGCGAGTTTGAAGACAAAGACACTGAGTACAGAAATGAATGGTACAATCTTCAACATAAAAATCATTACGCCGACAAATATTACGAACGGCGTCAACATGAACATAACTATCAAGTTTCGGAGATTTCCTAGGCGAAAAGATTTCTAGGCCAAAATCGGATGATCCTAGGATAGAATTCAATAAGGAAACATCAAAATCAATCTTAACTCCTCCAACATTGGTGATTATTTGAGTCTTGTTCTCCTCGGAAACTTCTATATTCGAGTAAAAGACTTTCACCAAGTCGAGATACACATTTTCCTCAATCAAGAGTGCATCAATCCAACCAACATCTCCCAACAATTGAAATAAATTTCTATGACTAATCTTGAGAGTATGCATTACATCCGGTAAAACATAAAAAGTATTGAGTACCTCACGAGTCCCAAAGCTTTGTTGAAACCGTTTGATCAAATGTTTCTTGTTTTGAAAGTGAGTGGACTCGAAATTGGATTGATTGGAGGTGCCTCTTGCTTCCCGTGACCGGTTGGTTTGTTGAACCGGCTCTTTGCCTTTTCTTCGAACCGGCCGTGAGCTTAACATGGGGATTTTGATTGATTCGGAGTTGAAAAGGATAAAGAGAATGAAGATGATGAAGATTGAAAGAGATTTTGAGAAGCAATTTGGATCAAAAACAGCTTGGGAGTGAGAAATTTAGAGAGAGAAAAATTCGGTTAAACCCTAGATTGAAATTGAGATCTATAGTTTTAGATGTTAAAAATGAATTTTAAAAATGATTTTGAGTAAATGAAGTGATGCGGAATGATTTTTGAGACTCAATTTGATGCGAAAAAGGAAGAAAATGATGGATTTTGGAGTGAAATCAAGTGAGGAGCAAACGGTTTTTAGAAAGAGAGAGATATCCGGTTGGCCGAAAAGAGGGAGGAGATGAACAATTTAAATAACTCCCGAATCCGGCTTGCCAGATGTCACTAACCGTCTGACCAATTAGTGTCTAGAAACAAGAAAGCCGAAAACGGCTTGCCGGATGTGGGATCCGGTTGACCGGATGGCTTCCCGAATGTGTCAAGAGCAAATTTGGCTTGCCGGATGTCTTTAACCGAAAATCTGATTGTGTTCCAGCAAAGTTTCCACGCGAATCCGACTTTCCAGTTTAGCTAACCAAGAGAGAGGCAGAGTTGCCTTCAATTCTTTCCTGATTTGTTAGCCGATTGTTTAATCATTCAAATAACCGTTTTTTGGCATGAAAGGCAGAGGAGGCTTAGCAAATCCGATTTTCTGAATTGAAAATCTGGTTATTCGAATGTTGACCCGAGAGTAACCAAAGATAATTCAGCTTACCGGTTTGATAAATCCAGTTATCTGAAATTTTTTCCAAGAGAAATCAACAAGAAAGCGGTTTTTCGGATGAGAGAAAGTGGTATACCGATTTAGACTTGGAAATCTATTTGGCTTTAATTCATTTTTGGCAAGCTCTTATACTTGTATTACACACACCATTTTATTTTTGGCTTTTAAAATTGATTAATTTTAAATCATTTTGAGATTTAAAATTTTTCAATAAGCCATTTAATGCATGAAACATAAAATCATAAAATTACAAGTATATCAAGCTATCTAATTCATGAAGCATAAATCCATATAATAACAAACATATCAAGCCATGTAGTAAAACATAAGTCAAGATGCAACAATCATCATTCCAAGCTCATTTCTTATCTTTATAAAATACTCTTCGCTAAGAGGTTTTGTAAAGATATCCGCAAGCTGATTTTCAGTGGAAACAAATTTAATTACAACATCTCCCTTTTTAACATGATCTCTAAGGAAATGATGTAAATTTCTATATGCTTAGTCCTAGAATGTTGAATGGGTTTCTTGGAACGATTTATAGCACTAGTATTGTCACATAAGATAGGTATTTGATCAAGTTTAATACCATAGTCTCTAAGGGTTTGTTTCATCCAAAGAATTTGTGCACAACTACCTACTAATATATTCTCAAAGGGCAACCGAGTTTTGTTTCATACTAAACCAAGAGACAAGTGAATGGCCTAGAAAGTGCCATGTTCCACTAGTATTTTTTCTATCAATCTTATATCCAGCAAAATCAGCATCTGAATAACAAATTAAATTAATATGAGTTCCCCTAGGATACCAAAGGCCAAGATTAATAGTGACAACCAAATATCGAAAAATGCGTTTGACAGCAAGCATGTGTGACTCTTTAGGACAAGATTGAAATCTAACATACAAGCATACACTGAACATAATATTAGGCCTACTAGCAGTCAAGTAGAGTAAGGATCCGATCATACCTCGATATGTCTTGATTTCAACTTCCTTACATTTCTCATCTTTGTCTAGCTTGATGGTAGTGCTCATAGGAGTGCTCTTTGCCGTTCCATTATCATAGCCAAATCTTTTGAGTAGGTCTTTCACGTACTTGGCTTGATTTATGAAAATTCCTTCCTCATTTTGTTTGATTTGAGGTCCAAGGAAGTACTTTAACTCTCCCATCATACTCATCTTAAATTCTTTGCTCATACATGATGAAAAATCTTTACACAATAACTCATTAGTAGAACAAAAATAATATCATCAATATAAATTTGAACAATAAGTATATCTTGGTTCTTATGCTTAACAAATAGAGTTGCGTCTGTTTTTCCCATCGAAAAATCGTTAGCCAACAAGAAGTTTTTAAGCCTATCATATCAAGCTCTATGTGCTTGTTTTAAACCATACAAAACCTTAGATGACTTATACACATGATCTGGAAATTTTTCATTTTCAAAACCAGGAGGTTGTTTCACATAAACTTCCTCCATAATATAACAATTTAGGAAAGCACACTTGACATCCATTTGAAATAAAACAAAATCCTTATGACATACATATGCTAACAACATCCTAATGGATTATAACCTTGCTACAAGTGCAAAAGTTTCATCAAAATCAATTCCTTATTCTTGGTTGTAACCTTGAGCCACTAATCTAGCTTTATTTCTTAAAACCACACCAGATTCATCCATTTTGTTTCCAAATACCCATTTAGTGCCTATAATGGATTGATGTTATGGATTAGGAACTAACTCCCACACATTGTTTCTCTCAAATTGATTTAACTCCTCTTTCATTGCCATAATCTAAGATTCATTATTTTCCGCATCCGCAAAGGATTTTGGTTCAATTTGAGAAATAAATGCAGCATGCTCACATGTGTTCCTAAGAGATGATCTAGTGGTAATACCTCGTGAGGGATCTCCTAAAATTATATCCTTAGGGTGAGAGGAAACATGCCTCCACTCCTTGGGGAGTGTTTGAGAAGTACCTTCATTTTGCTCTACATTTGTTTCTTCATGATGTTCCTCTTGAATTCCATGTGGTGCGTCTTCTTGGTTGTCATTTGATGCTTCTTCTTGTTGTTCTTCTTCTGCATTATCATCAACAATGATTTTCTCCGTAGAGGAGGGGTTAGACTCATCAAATGTAACATGCATAGATTCTTCTACAACTAAAGTTCTTTTATTATAAACTCTATAAGCTTTGCTTGAATTTGAATAACCAAGGAAAATACCGACATCAGATTTTGGATCAAATTTACTAAGATTATCTTTTGTGTTCAAAACAAAACATTTGCATCCAAAAACTTTAAAATAGCCAATATTGGGTTTTCTATCTTTCCAAAGCTTATATGGAGTTTTATTAAGATTAGGTCTAATCAACACACGATTTAAAACATAACAAGCGGTGTTGACGGCTTCTGCCTAAAAATACTTAGGCAAAGAGTTTTCATTCAACATGGTCCTAGCCATTTCTTGAATAGACCTATTCTTTCTCTCTACTACTCCATTTTGTTGTGGAGTCCTAGGTGATAAAAATTGATGTTCAATGCCAAAGTCATTACAAAAATTTTCAAATGCATGATTTTCAAATTCTCCACCATGATCACTTCTAATACAAGAAATACAATAACCTTTTTCATTTTGAACATTTTTATAGAAAATTCGAAATGCATCAATAGCATCATCCTTATTAGCTAAGAACAATACTCATGTGTACCTAGAATAATCATCCACAATTACAAATGCATAAAATTTGCCACTTAAACTAGCAGATCTAGAAGGTCCAAACAAATCTATGTGAAGTAATTGAAGTGGTTTTGAAGTAGAGACATGATTCTTGCTTTTGAAGAAAGTTTTGATTTATTTTCCAAATTGGCATGCTTCACAAATTCTATCTTTTTGAAAATTGATTTTTGGAAGTCATTTAACTAAATCATTTTTCACGATTTTTGAAATCAAATCCATGCTTGCATGACCTAATCTTCTATGCCACAACCAACCATCATCATGCAATGCGGAGAGACATTTATCATGTATTGATGCACAATCTATATTAATGGTATAGACATTAACACATCTATTTCCTACAAACAAGACTTTCCCATCACATGCATTCTCAATAACACATTTTGATTCATCAAAGATAACTCTATATCCTTTATCACATAATTGACTAATACTAAGCAAGTTATGTTTCAAGTTTTCAACCAAACACACGTTTTCAATGAGAGTAGAGGATACATTACCGAAATTTCCAATCCCAATGATTTTTCCTTTTGAATTATCTACAAACGATACATCTCCACCATTTTCGATCTTAGTAAAACTTGAAAACCAAGAGTAATTTCCTGTCATGTGTCTTGAACAACCGTTGTCCAAGTACCACTTATTATTCTTCTTCTTCAAGCCCTGTAGAGAAAATCTCAAGTTTTAGGTACCTAAACCTTTTTGGGTCCTTGAGAGTTAGCAATGGTTCCTTTCGAAACCTAAACACATTTCACACCATAATATGTATTTCTCTTTACTGCACATCTTTTTTTCATATGAACATTTTAATTACAATAATGACATACAATTTGATTGTTAATAGATGTATTCTTCACAAAATAACTCGTGTAAAATTTTTGTTTCAAATTTGGTTTATAACCAATGCCACTTTTGTCAAATACACATTTTTGTGAGTTTAGCAAATTGTCTAACATCTTTTGCCCATTTGTGAATTTTAGCACAATTTCATTTAGTTCATTGCTCTTCTTTCTAAGCATTTCATTTTCATTTTTCAAGTCATTCATGTGTGACTCTAAATGCTCATGTGGAGTGCTAGAATTCTCAAATAATGCAATGCTATCATGCAATGTTTTATTTTCTAATTCTAGGCATGTAATATTTGCACTAAATGATTCATTTTCATTTTTAAGCTCTATCATCTTCTTTTTAAGACATATATTCTTTTTACCAATCTTTATCAGCTCATCATGCAAATCCTTAAAGTCATCATATAATTCATCTTATGTTGGGAGAATACTTACCTCATCAAGTTCATCACATGATTCTTTCCCAACGGCCATAGGAGCTAAATTTGTCATTTTTTGTTGCTCATCATCATCACTTGTTTCCTCATCGCTATCATCCTATGTGGCCACCATAGCTTTCTTCTTGAGTTTGTTGAGAATAGGACATTCCGGTCGTATGTGTCCGGGCTTCTTGCATTCATAACAAGTGATTGGCTCCTTCTTCTCATTCTTATTCTTGTAGCCTTTGAACTTTCTCTGCTCATTCTTTTTGTAAAATTTTATGAATCTTCTAGCCAACATTGCCAACTCCTCATCATCCATTTCGCTTTCCTCATCACTCTCACGTTTTGAATCCTTAAGAGTAATGTTTTTCTTATTTTCCTCATGCCCTTTTTCAGCTGCCAAATCTTCTTCATATGAAATTAGAGAACCAATTAAATCATCAATAGGTAAAACATTTAAATCTTTGGCTTCCTCAATGGCAGTCCTTTTTGGTCTTCATTCCTTAGGTAGCGACCTAATGATTTTCTTAACTTTCTCGCTATTTGAAAAAGGTATTTCCTAGGGCTCCTAGAGTGTTCACTATGTCCGTAAATCTAGTGTACATAGAGTACACATTCTCATTTTGTTCCATTTGGAATAATTCATATTGTCGAGTGTACCTACTTATTTTAGATTCTTTCACTTGGTTCGTGCCTTCATAGACAACTTCAAGTTTGTGCCAAATCTCATTAGCACTTTCGCAACTAGACACTTTATGAAACTCTTTCTTATCTAGTGCACAAAACAAGGCATTCATGGCCTTGGAATTTAGAGAAGCTTTTGTCATGTCGAATTCATTCCATTCCCGTGAAGATTTTGAAATATCTTCCCCTACTTCATTTTTAGTCAAAAACATGAAAGGACCATCATTAACGATTTCTCAAATTTCATAATCTAAGGCTTGCAAGTAAATTCTCATCCTAGTTTTCCAATATGGGTAATCGTTTCCATCAAAGAGATCCTTCCTAAATGTGGAATCATTTTGAGTTGTCATTGATCTTTAGCTCTAGACGATTAGGTCTAAATAAGAGCACCTTGCTCTTATACCAAATGAAATATAAGTGTGCAACCCAAGAGGGGGGTGAATTGAAAATTTAAAAAATTATCCTAGCAAATCCACACAACAAGCAATTTAATGTCTTAATAAAATTGAAAGCAATAAGTTCAATAAAAGCACAATAACTAATGAGTAAGGGAGAAGAGAAATAAACACACAAAGTTTTACGTGGTTCGGCAATTCTCGCCTAGGTCCACGCCTCCAAGCAATCCAAGCTTAATGATATCACTATCCAAGCCTTTCCAAGGCTTCAACCGTTTACAATTGACTTCAAGGTGTCAATGAACCTTTACAACAAAGAGATTATCTCCCAATCTCTTCACTCAAGCGTCTCACACACTCAAACTCTTACAATTGAGATGAAGAAATGAAGGTTACAATAAAACTCACTCAATGAGTAGATATTCAAAAATGAAGAACAAGAAATGATTCAATGTTTTGTATTTTGCAAGTTATCTCGCTTTTTGCTTGTTGGAGAGCTTGAAATTGAGTTGGATTTGAGTTTTTATAGTTTGAGCTAAAAACCTAGCCGTTTTGCACATTTTTGGCTTGCCGAAAGCCGCTTTATGTTACCATTAAGGCAAAATTTAAATTTCAATATCCCATAATCCTAAAAGTTTATGCTCCAGAGGCTTACTGCCCAAAATTCAGTTTGTCGTTTAACCATATCTGGTAAGCCGCTTGCTACGGTAACTACTACAGTGAAATATTTCCTAAATTTATAGTTTAACCCTAAAATTTTATAAAATTATATTATGACCCAAAACGTTATGAAAGTTTGTAAATAGATCCAATTCCAGAATTTTAAATAATGCTTTATCAATCCCAAAACTTTTTAAAATTATGATTTTACCCAAACTATGTGAAATTATAGAATGACCCAAAAATATTTAAATAGTTTCAAATAGGTCCAAATCTAAAATTTAAAACACTATCAAAGATTTTAAAATACTTTCATTTTAGTCCAAAATACTTTAATTCTATAACATCATTTTCTTATTATAAAAGCACAATTCATAAATCTTTGCTTAATAAATACATGTGGTTTGTTATCATCAAAATCAATATTTATAGCCATATAGGCTAACAGATAACTCAATCATTAGAGATGTAGCAAAAGAGAAAACAGTGGCTAAGTTGTGGGCAAAGCTTGACAGGCTGTATATCAAGAAAAAGATGTTTACTCTAAAGTTGGCTGAAGGATCCTCTCTTAAGGAGTATATTGATGAGTTCAACAAAGTCTGTGACATTTTGGAAACTTTTAATAAGATTGAATTATGAAGGCAAAGCTCTACTCTTGATAAGCTCCCTACCACAATCATATTCCAACTTTGTAGATGCTCTTATGTATGGAAGACAAGCCTTGTCCTTAGATGAGGTAGAAATGATAGTAATGATGGGAAGAAAAAAAAGCAAGGAAAAATGAAGAATAAAGCTAAGAGCTTAAAGTGCTTTTAGTGTCAGCTGGAGTATGTGTGGCAACAGAAGAAATGCAGAAAGGTAAATAAATCCTTGATTCTGGTTGCACCTTTCATATAAGCCCTTATAAAAATTATTATTCTAATTACCTTGAATATGATTGGGAAGAGTAATGATTGGTAACAATGCAGTCAATAAGGTCATTAGGATGGGAAACATAACCGTTACACTATATGATAGCACTGTGAGGGAAATTAAACAAGTTAGGCGTGTGCTAGACCTTAAAAGAATTTTAATTTCTTTGGAGATGCTTGCTTAGATTAGATGTAGTATTAAGGTTGAATATGGTGAACTGAGGATCGTAAAGGCTTAACAGTAATCATGAAAGGGACTAGAAAGAATGGTGTTTATATCTTAAATGATGAAGTAGTGATTGGTGAATCTAGTATATCAATTAGACTAATACAAATAGTACAAGACTATGGCATCTAAGATTAGGACACATGAGCTTAAAAAGTCTTAAAGAATTAGAAAAACGGGGTGTTTTGGGAACTGATAAGATTGGAGAACTAGACTTTTGTGAGGATTGTGTTCTAGGGAAATCCACAAGGGCTAGTTTTAAGAAGTTCTTTCACAAAACCAAAAGCATCCGGGATTATTTGCCCTTAAATCTATAGGGAACTTCACAGGTTTCTTCTTTAGGTAGAAATAAATTATTTATGTCTATCATTAATGATTTCTCAAGGAAGGTTTGGGTGTGTATTTTCTAAAGCAAAGATTAGGTGTTTGAGAAGTTTAAAGGAAAGCTCTTATTGAAAACCAAACAGGGAAGAAGCTGAAAAATCTGAGAACAGACAATAGACTTGAGTATTGCAATCAAATGTTTGATGAATTTTGTGCAAGTGAAAGCATTGTTAGACATTGAATAGTAAAGCTAATGAGGAAATGGTGCTGAATAAGATTCAACTTATTAGAGCTACTGGACTTCAGAATAAAACTGATGATATTGTTCAGTTTGAGGTAGAGCAATCAATACAAAAACACCTTCAAATGGAACTGCAAATTCATATGAAAGTGGTTCTGATGGTAGTGATAAAAGCACTGGACATCCTAAGCCACAGTTAGAAGATTATCATCTCACTAAAGACAGAGAAAGAAGAATGATAAGACCCCTAATTGGGTTTGGTTATGCAAATCTCATTGTATCTCCACTTGCCACATCACATAAGATTGATGAAAAAGAACCAAAGAGTTATAAAGAAGCAATGGAAAGCTTATTTAAGACTAAATGGTAGCAAGCTATGGATGAAGAAAAGTCATCACTTTACAAGAACAAAACTTAGGAGTTGTTAAAGAAACCTAACAACAAGAGACTAATTGGCTGTAAATGGATCTAAAGTATAAAAGAAGGCTAAACAACTACAAAACCTAGGATATTCAATGCTAAGTTAATAACTAAGGAACGTACTCAAAAAGAGGAAGTTGACTTCAAAGAAGTTTTGTCTCCTGTAGTTATATATGCTTCAATAAGAGTGTTATTAGCTTTGGCAGCAGTCCATGACATAGAGCTTGATCAACTTGATATCAAAATTGCTTTCTTGCATGGAAGACTACAAGAAGAGATTCTGATGACTCAACTAGAGCGGTGTGTGGATCCAAAGAGGCTTGATTATGTGTGTTTATTGAAAAAAATCACTATATGGCTTGAAGTAGTCCCCAAGACAGTGGTATCTCAGGTTTGATGAGTTCATCACTTCAAATAGATTCAACAGACGCATCTATAAATGTTATGTATATTACAGGCTACTTAAAACACATCTCTATATATGTTTGTTGATGTGTGTAAATGATATATTAATTGCTTGTAAACAAAAATATGAGATTAAAGCCTTAAAGCTACTACTGAGTTTAAAATTCGAGATAAAGGACTTAGAACATGCGAAGAAGATATTAGGGATGGGAATCAGGAGAAACAGAAAAGAAAGAACTATATTTCTCTCATAAAAAAAAGTGAAGAAGGTTATTAACACCTTTGGTATGACAAATTGTAATATTTTCTTGACACCACAACATTTCATTTCAAGCTCTCAAATCTGGAGTGTACTAAAACAGATGAAGAGAGGTCTGAAATGGCAAACAATCCTTATGCTAATGTTGTGGGGTGTCTGATGTATGCAATGGTCCTAACAAGACTTGATATTTCTCATGCTTTAAACATTGTAAGCAGATATATAACAACATCTGGAAAGGAGCATTAGCAAGCATTTAAGTGGATATTGAGGTCTCTTAATGATACTCATAAATATAGACTGTTATACAGAGATTAGATGAGGTAAGAGGTGATTTGTAGGGTTATATGGACTCAAACTTTGCTGGGGACCATAACAAAAGAAAATCTTTAACAGGATATATGTTTATGCTGAATGGCTACATTATCAACTAGAAAGCGAGTCTTCAATATGTAGTTGTTTTGTCAACAACAAAAGCTGAATATATAGCAACTAAGAAGGCAATTAAAGAAGCTTTTTGGCTCAAAGGGATGATTGAAGAATTGGTAATGCGTTTTGGTGATTGAAGTCAAAGCAAAATGACATCCCAATTTGTGTTTTATGATGTCCTAATATTACTTGTTGAAATGACTTGAGACTTTGTTGTTTCAAGCTTGAAGAAGCATAAGTGTTGCACATGAATCTTTAGTAACGTGTAAAGGTTGTTAAAGCCATTAAAAACATTTGCTACTCACATGCAATGCTAGGCAAATATATGGTTCATTATAAAGCTGAAAATGTAACTGATTCAAATGTAACAATAGAGTGATCTAGAGGTTTTGAGAGAGAGAGAGAAAGCTTGAGTAAAAAAGGTCTTCTTGTTCGTTGAAAAAGCTCTATATTTCCTTGTGTAAAAAAGACTTGATTCAATCAATAAATTGATCGATTTATTCCTGGATGTAAGTCAATGCAAATGGTCTTGTGTTCTTTCTTGTGGTTTTATTTTTTTTATTGTTTTCTAGTTAATTCATCTTTTTAATCATCAATTCATTCATCATCAGTAAATCAAATCATCTTTATTGCATTTGGGAAATCTAAATCAGTGATCTTAGGATTCATTGATAAAGTTCTGTTTGTATAACATTGCAATCTCTTCAGAATGGATCATCAATCCCCCATAATTAATGGAAAGATGAAGGTTATTTCTGGACTATGATCTGTGTTTGTTTTATTTGTTTCTGTCTCCACGTTTATATATATATATATATATGTGTGTGTGTGTGTGTGTGTGTTTGTATGTATGTATGTATGCATTATTTTTATTAGGCACAATGGAGAAACTTATACTAAACTCAGTGACCAATCAACATAAAGTTACTATAGATTCAAAAAATAGGCTAAAAACCAAAAAAAAAAAAATTCCTGCCACCTCTTAAATAGAGCTTATCCCAAGTAGATTATGAAGCCACTTCAAAACTCATTCGAATAAGATTTTCCCAATTGACTCCTATAAATTTGTAAAAGGCAGTAGTTTAACGACCACTAAAGAATAAATAAGTTGGCTCAAATTCTCTTGGAGTGATGTATCTCTCTCAAGATAAAGCACCAAACTAGAACCTATTGTTGTAAATCTAGCAACAGCAAGAAAACTTGTTTTGAAAAAGAATGTTAGGGTAGCTATAAAGGCAAGAACAAAAAACAAGAGTGCAAAAATGACCATTTTTTCTTTGATGGTTAAAAGCTTATGCATGTGTTGATTAGGATTTTACATCATTTCAAAACTTTTTGTGTGAATTGGGTGAGTATATTGAACATATAAATTTATAATGAAATCGAGTTTTAGAAGGTCTCAACCACTATCATTGAGATATGTATTAAGTAAGAATAACACACTTCCTGTTTTATTATGTTTTTTGTTTTTAGACTTGTTACAATTTTTCTTTTATCTAAATATTCTTAACACATATTTCTTTTTTCATGGAGACCTGTATAAGGAGATGGATAATGGTATAGATATTACACCAATTCAATTTGGGCTTATAGCCAAGTTAGATCCAATATTCTATAGTTTCCTAAAGAGATGTTCCCACATTTTAGAACTCTTCAACAACATACAATTAGCACAGATCATTGTATTCCCATATAAATATGGGTATAATATTTATTTATTTTTTGTCCATATTATTTATTTACATAAATGATTTAATTTTTATTTTTAATCCAATGTTTCTTTTGTTATTTTGCAACCACTAAGTGCTTGTGCAATTGATATAGTGAGATGAAAAATTTACTATATTGATTTACTAGGTGATGAACTTGATATTAAGCTAAAGCAGATGGTGAATGAATAAGTTTAAATTGTTTTCATGATTGTATGATGTATATGCATGATAGATGAGTTATATGTTTGTTCTTGTATGCATTTATGTTTCATGTATTAAATAGCTTATTGAAAAGTTTTGAATCTCAAAATGGTTTAAAATTGATCAATTTTTTAAGACAAAAATAAATTGGTGTGAATAATACAAGTCTAAGAGTTAACCAAATTTCAAAACTGTTTTCCAAAGCTTAACCGGTATATTACATCTACTAAACCAGTTAACCGGTTATGAAATCTGAAAAATCAGATTCAATTTGATGCTTCCTGGACAGAACTGGGCATCCGGATATGAAATCTGGAAACCCGAATTTGGTTGTGGTATTTGCTGGAACGAACCGGTCTTTCGGTTATGGAATCTGGATAACTGAATTCACCTTTGCTCTTCACTAGATTCAACCAGATAACCGGTTATGTAGATTCAGAAATCTGGATTCGAGCTGCACACTTACTGGAACGCAACCGGATAACCGGTTAGGCACATCTGGATGGTCGGATTCGTATATTTATAAGTTATTCATCTTTTCTTCTTCATTTTTCACATATTCTTTCTCTTTCCAAAACCATGAGCTGCTCTCTTCTATTTTCATTCAATTTCTCTTCATTTCTCACCCATTTTTATGCCAAAATCAATTATTCAAACCAATACCCATGCCTTTCACTTTCATTAAACACTTCCCAATCATTATTTCTTCACTTGTTCTTCATTATTTCATCATCATCTCTCATGCGTGAATAGTGCTTCTCAATTTCTCTCTCAAATTTCTTCATCTTCCACTCATTTTCTTGTTAAAATCAATCATTCAAATCATTATTCATCCATTACTCCTTCAATTTTCACTCTCAAAACAACATTTCATCAACTCTCCACATAAAACCCAAAATAAAAAACCTAACTATACTCGTTTCTCTCTCTTTATTTTCAAGCTTCCTTTAGCCCATTTTTTATCCAATCTACATCATAAATTAGCTTCATTCATCTCTAAGATCGATTTTCTTGGCTCAAATACATCCATTTCACTCGAATTTTTAAAAACCCGAAATTGCATATTCAAGCTTATTTTTGTTTCAATAATGGCGGGTGGTGACTAGTCCAAGGGGAAACGAGTAGCCAAGAAGTTCAAGGAAGATTATGACGATTATTCAGAGTTTATATTGACTCATTTCCACACCCCTACTTCGGAAACGATTTTTCGACAATTTCATGTCAAGGTCAGTCATTCCTCCATATTTTGTCAATCTTAGTAATTTGGCATGAACTTGGGATGATGAAATTTATTAATATCTCTAATCATGTTATTAATAATATTAAAATTGATTTCTTGATGATTTTGATGATTGATGATTATATGTGTGTTGCTTGATGAATTGATGATTGATGAATTGATGGAGTTGTTGGTTTGTTATAATTATTTAAGCTTATATGGAAGTGTTTTTAACCATATTGTGTATTTGAGGATTTGCTCATTTTTAAGGGGAAACTCTGCCGAAATTATTTTTGGCTAATATCTTCATCAAATTATTTTTGATGATCTTGTTTCAATTGCGTCAATCTATCTTTTCTTTTTTCTTTTTTATGATAAAGGAGGAGATAAATATGATATTTTTTTGGGATAAAATCATTTTGGTTAAAATTTTAAATTGGCCATATATTTAGAGGGAGCATACAATATAATTTTGGATAATATGCATTTTGAATATTTTTTACTGTCCAAAGGGGGAGACAAAGTAATATAGCATTTCAATGTTGTCAAAAGGAGGAGAATAATATGCTTTTTGAGCTTTTTTTTTATGGTTGATATGTGATTATGGTGATGATTTTGAGATATGATGATGATTTGATTACATGGTTTTTATATGATAATTTTATGTTATAAGTTGTTGATTTGGTAATTGATAGAATGATGGTTTATTTTATGATCTTTTTATGGTTCATTGGATGTTTGGTTATTATATGTTTCTTGATTAACCATTAACATATTATCAGTCTTAGCATGAGTTTCTAGTAATTTTGATGATGAAGGGGGAGAGATCATTTTTTTAATACGAAGTCATTTAATACATATTTTGATCTTGAAGTATTTGTGTATGGTTTTGAAATATTAAAGGGGAGCTTACAAATTGATATAGACCATATATTCTGGGGGAGTTTTTACTCTTTTTGATGATGAAGGAGGAGATATAATATGTAAGAGGGAGATATGGTATATATGATTGTTATGAAAAATATTTATATGCATTTATGCAAGGGGAGTCTTTTAAATCATTTTCAAATTAATTTTTAATCTTGCATTGATTAAGCAGGAACTTTTCATAACTAAATCAATTTTTTATAATATGCTTTGTCATCATCAAAAAGGGGGAGATTATTAGCTTATAGTGCTATAAATGTTGATTTTGATGATAACAAATCACATGTTTTGGTTGAACAAAAATTTATGTATTGTGCTTTTATAATAAGAAAATGATTTGATGGAGTTAAGTTGTTTTCAAGTTGTGGACTAAAATGAAATAAGTTTACAATCTTTGATTTTAATAAATATTGTTTTCAATTTCGGATTTGGACCTATTTGAAAGTATTTAAATATTTTAAGTCATTCTATAATTTCACATAGTTTGGGCAATATCATAATTTTAGAAAGTTTTGGGATAACAAAGTATTACTTAGAAATTCCAAAATTGGACTTATCTGAAAAGATTCATAACGTTTTGCGTCATAATACAGTTATATAACGTTTTGGGGTCAAACTATAATTTTAAAAAAATAGTTCACTATAGCAGTTATTATAGCAGTTACTGTAGCATCCGGCTAACCGGATTTGACAAGCGGTAGACCGGATTTGGACAATAAGCTTCTGGAACATAAACAGCTATCCGGATTTCAAAAGCGGCATACCGGATCTTCAAAATTCAAATATATGCTGCAACGGTAGCATAAAAGCGGCTAATCGGATTCCATAAATGGTAAGCCGGTTATCATCAAAATATGCATAACAGCTAGTTTTTTAGCTCAAACTATGTAAACTCAAATTCAATTCATTTTTAGTAATCTTTGCAAGCATAAATAAGTGCACACAACATAGATTGAGCTTCAATTTTGTAAATCATCATTTATTGAATCATCTTTGTTCTTCAATTTGTATATCTATTATTTGAGAGAGTTTTTGTTGTAATTTTCAATTTCTCATCAAATTTGTGAGTGTTTAAGTGTGTGAGACACTTGAATGAAGAGATTGGGAGATAATCTCTTTGTTGTAAAGGTTCATTGACACATTGGAAGTCAATTATAAGCTTTTGAAGCCTTGAAAGGCTTAAATAGTGAAATCCTCAAGCTTGGGTTGCTTGGAGGCGTGGACGTAAGCGAGGATAGTCGAACCACGTAAAAATATTTGAGTTTGCTTTCTCTTCCCCTACTCATTTATTATTTTGCTTTCATTGAATTTATTGTTTTCGAATTTATTAAGGCATTAGACTGGATTGTTGTGTGGTTTGACTAAGATAAATTTTAAAAACTCAATTCACCGCCCCTTTTGGGTTGCATAACTTATATTTCATTTGGTATCAGAGTGAGGTGCTCTTGTTCAAACTTAACTATCCAGAGCTAAAGATTAATGGAAACCCAATATGACTTGACTTTTAGGGAAGGACAGTCCACAATTAGACCATTGTTCTTTGACAGAAATGACTACCCGTATTGGAAAATTAAGATGAGAATTTATTTACAAGCACTAGATTATGAAATTTTAAAAGTTGTTTGTGATGGTCCATTTATGCATTTGACTAAAAATGAAGTCGGGGAAGATATTCCAAAATAAGAAAGAGATGGAGAAATTAATAGCAAAATATATTAAAAATATGCACTTATCAAATTCCCCCACACTTGCCCTTTACTCGTCCTCGGGCAAACCTAGAACAAAAAAAAATCTAAATTAGTCCACTTTCGTACGAAATCACGATTGCATTTAGCGTATACAACAAGCCTTTAAACCCCTAGGCGGCCCTAGTGGACGAGTTATAGTCTCGTGAGGGATTCAACGATGATACCCACAAACATCATTTCATTTTTTTTCAGAAAAAGAACAAAAGAATTTAAAATAAAACTAGCCTCAAAGATTGCATATGTCATATAGCTCAAAGAAAATTTCAAATATTATCAAAGTTCTAACTTTAATTCAACAGTCAATCCCATCTCTCTTTTGATTCTCATAGTGTGTGTGTGTGTGAATCCATTCAATCAAAATTCATTCCTAAAATCTTCAATATCAACAGCCTTTGTCTTGAACAAAGAAAAGAGTAGGTCAAACTAATCTAATCATCTTGATCTCCAATATTTTTTTCACTCACAAGCATTTGTGTGCATTTTCTTTTGATTTTTCTCTTTTTTTCTTTTTTGCTTTTTTTTTCGTTTTTTGTCTATAGTCAGGAGCTTTCACTCTACCCCTTAAGGTAGCCTTCTTCTCATGGTAGATTATCATCTACATACTGGTGGTACATAGGCCCAAATTACTCAAGGATAGCTTTACTTTTAAGGGTTATAGGTAGCTATTTTTTACATGGTGCTCGTGTATACTACATTGTATAGTGGAGATAAGAATCAGGACAAACAATCATTTACTCAATTTAAAATTCTCAACTAAGGCTGCATCAACCTCAAATTTTAAGCCAAAACTATGAAAAAATTGATATTAGTGCTCATGGTTTAAAGAATCTCCATTAAGAGGAAATCAACACAAGAATTATGTATAAATTAAGGTAATATTCAACCCTTTCTAAGAACCATATTCATTGTCAATCAAATTCTTATCATTGGCTAATATTCAAAACAATGTTTTTTTTTTTAGGAAAAAGAAAAAGACAAAGCAACAAAAACTAAGTTTGAAATCCACCCCCCCCCACTTAATTCTTACATTATCCTTAATGTTAGCTGAAGCTAATTAAAGAAAGAATTAAACATGGGGAAATGAGACAAGACACACAGACAAAAACAAACAAAATTCAACATAAAGTGGATAAAGTAAATAAGAATGAGAGGGAGAAAGATCAAATATGTTATGGCGTGCTCTCAAATTCTTTTCTCCAGCCATTGGGTTACCTCCCAATAAACGCTTGGTTTATTGTCCTAAACCTGATATGGTTCTCAAGTTTCACTCATCAATGTACGCAGGTTCATAAAGTGGAGCCTCATCTACATTGAGTGTCTGAAAGTTTTCATAGTAAGACTTCAACCTATGACCATTAACCTTGAAATCTATACCTATCTTTAATCTCTTAATCTCAACTGCACCATGAGGAAAACATTAATAACAACAAAAAGTCCAACCCATCGAGAACGTAATTTACCTGGAAACAACTTAAGGCAAGAATAGAATAACAAAACTTTCTATTTGACTTCAAAATTCTTTCTCAAGATCTGCTTATCATGAAAAGCCTTAGTCTTTTCCTTATAGATTTGTGAATTCTCATAGGCATCATTTAGAATTTCCTCTAATTCTTGCAATTGGAGCTTTTTGTGTTGGCCGACTGTGTCCAGTGTCATGTTACATTATTTCACCGCCCACCATGCTTTGTGTCCAAGTTCCATTGGAAGATGACAAGTCTTACCATATACCAATCTGTAGGCTGACATACCAATAGGCGTTTTGTATGCGGTCCTATATGCCCAAAGTGCATCATTAAGTCGTAGGCTTTAGTCTTTTCTATTCGCATTAACTGTCTTTTCAATGATTAATTTCACTTCCCTATTAGACACCTCAGCTTGCCCACTAGTTTGTGGAGGATGTAGACACCTTGTGAGTGATGTTGTATTTTCGAAAGAGGGCTTCTACTGACCTGTTACAAAAGCGAATGCCTCTGTCGCTAATAATTGCTTTTGGTGTTCCAAACCTTGCAAAGATGTTACACTTTATAAAATCTACCACAATCTTAGAATTGTCAGTTTGGGTGGCTTTTGCTTCTATCCATTTTGAAACATAATCAACCGCAAGAACAATATAGAGATTACCAAATGATGAAGGAAATAGTCCCATGAAATCAAAGCCCTAAACATAAAAAATCTCAACTATAAGAATGAGAGAATGTGGCATTTGATTCTAGGCCCCAAATTACCTGTTCTCTAACAACGATCACAAGATTTGCAAAACAAATATGCATCCTAAAATAGTGATGGCCAATAAAAATCACTCGCAAGTACCTTAAGGGTTGTTCTCTTTGGTCAAAAATGTCCTCCACAAGTCAAAGTATGACAAAATGTGAGAATAGAAGTAAATTCAGTTTTGGGTACACACCTTCCAATAACTTGATCAGAACAATGCTTCTACAAGTATAGCTCATCCCACAAATAGTACTTGGCATAACTCTTGATCTTGGCCTATTGTGCACGGGTTAGCTCTTTCGGTATTGTCCTGGTAACCAAGTAATTTACAATATCTACATACCAAAGAGTAATTGTACCTACCTGTAATAACTGCTCATCTAGAAAGTTCTCATGCAATGGAAGTGCATCTTCATTATAAGTAAGTCGACTCAAGTGATCTGCTACCAAATCCTCAAAACCTCTCTTATCTAGAATTTGTAAGTCAAATTCTTGCAATAGAAGTATCTATCGAATAAGGCGTGGTTTGGCATCCTTTTTGGTGAGCAAGTACCTAATAGCTGCATGGTCGGAGCAAACAATGACTTTAGATCCAATCAAATAAGAACAAAATTTCTCTAAGGCAAAGATAATTGCTAAAAGTTCTTTCTTTGTTTTCGAGTAATTGAGTTGTGCATTATTCAATGTATGAGAGGCATAGTAGATGACATGAGGCAGCTTACCCACATGCTAGCCCAATACGACTCCAACAGCATAGTCACTGGCATCGCACATGATCTCAAATGGTAAATCCCAGTTCAGTGGTTGAATCACAAGGGCCGATGTCAAAACCTCTTTTAACTTCTCAAAGGCTCTTTAACACTCTTCATTAAAGTCCAAAGTTGCATCCTTTTGAAGTAAGTTGCCGAGGGCTAATACTATCTTAGAGAAGTCCTTGATAAACCTGCAATAGAAACTTGTATGACCAAGAAAAGAACGAACCTCCCTCACATTAATAGGAGGTGGCAAGGATCGAATAATATCTATCTTAGATTTATCAACTTCAATCCCCCTTTTAGAAATAACATGGCCCAGTACAACACCTTGATTAACCATAAAATGACATTTTTCCCAATTAATCACAAAGTTAGTGTCAATGCATCGTTTAAGCATAAGTGTAAGGTTATCTAAACATCTATCGAAAGAATCACCATAAACTGTAAAATTATCAATAAATACCTCAATGATGTTCTACACATAATCAGAAAAAATAATCATTATACACCTTTGGAAAGTGGCAGGAGCGTTACAGAGACCAAATGGCATGCGTCGGTAAGCAAATGTGCCAAAGGGGCATGTGAAGGTTTTTTTCTCTTGGTCTTCCGGAGCAATAACGATCTGATTATAACCTAAGTAACCATTAAGAAAACAATAATGAGAGTGACCATTTAACCTTTCAAGTATTTGATCAATGAATAGTAAAGGAAAATGATCTTTGCGAGTGGCTGCACTCAGTTTACAATAATCAATGCAAACTCTCCACCTAGTTTAAACTTTAGCTAGCACAAGCTTGTTTTCTTTATTCTTGACCATTATAATGCCTGATGTTTTTGAAATTACCTGCACAGGATTCACCCATTTCTATCAGAAATAGGATAGATAATCCCCACATTAAGGAGTTTTAGTATCTCCTTTTTTACTACTTCTATCATTGGTGGATTAAGGCGGCGTTGTGCATCTCTTGTTGGTTTAGGTCATTCCTCTAGCAAAATGCAATGCATACACATGAAAGGACTAAGTCCCTTACTTTCGGCAATAGTCCAACCAATCGCAGTCTTGTGATCCCGAAGCACCCTAATTAACTTTTCTTTTTTAACTAGAGTGAGGGTTTTAGCAATTATGACTGGAAGTGTTTCATTTTCACCCAAGTAAATATATTGCAGGTGCTCTAGGAGTGGTTTAAGTTCTAAGGTAGGTGTCTGCATAACTGAAGGTAAAAGTTTCTCGTTTAACAAAGGCAATTCAAGGTAAGAAACATTATACCCATTGGTGCGTAATGGGACTGCCCCATTTAAAATAGCCATAGCTTCCTCTACCTCATCATCCAACTTTGTCAAATTTACTTGTTCTTTAGAATCATGTTTCGTAAGATTTTTGCTAATGGTAATTTCAAAACTGTCATTACCGGATAACTCAAAGAAATCTTGCACCAAAGTATTAATATCATATATGGCAAAGACAAAATGTACATCACTGGGATACCTCATTGCCTCAAAGATATTAAAGCGGATCATTTCACCATCGAATTCCATTGTGAGGCTTCTATCATGAACATCAATCTTGGTTCGGGCTGTCTTAAGGAATGGTCACCCCAACAGAATAGGAGTGGGATTAGGCGATGACTCATCCTCCATTTCAAGGATGTAAAAATCAACTGGAAAGACCAATTCGTTGACCTGCACAAGAACATCTTCCACAACCCCCTTCGGGTAAGCATTAGATCTATCAGCCAATTGAATAATTATATTAGTTTATTCCATTGGACCTAAATTGAAGGAGTTATAAATTGAATATGGCATAACATTAATTGAGGCCCCTAAATCTAGCCTACATCTTTCAAACTGATATTGTCAATAGTGCAGGGGCTAGTAAATGTACCTGGATCCTTGCACTTAGGAGGAAGTTTTCTTTAAAGTACAACAGAAATATTTTCTCCTACACTTACCTTTTCGTTACCGCTCAACTTTCGCTTATTGCTGCATAATTCCTTCAAAAATTTTGTATAGCACGACACTTTTTTAATAGCATTAAGTAAAGAAATATTTACTTCTACTTTACGAAAGGTCTTAAAGATCTCCTTTTCTTACTCCTCTTTTTTGGATTGTTTAAACCTACTAAGAAATGGTGGAGGAATAGAAAGAGTCTTAATTCGAGGTAAGGGGGTACTTATTTGGCCAGATGGGTAGATTGGCAATGTAGAGTGGGAATCGACTTTCCTTGTTAAAAGAAGAGCCTCAGGGGAAGGATTGTTCACAGAGGGCGATGATGTTTTGGACACTTTTGATGGCTTAGCTAATAATGGTTCCAACTGCTTTCCGCTTCTGAGAGACATAGCACTAGCATTCTTTTTTGGATTAATTTCCGGTTGAGAAGGTAACTTTCATGAAGTTCTAGATCCTACTTATAGATGTGGCCAGTTGGCCAATTTAATTCTCTAAATGTTAGAGCTGTCTTTGGGTGGTCTATTGGAACTGCATAGAGTTAGAAGCGAGAGCTTTTACAAGATCTTCCAAAGACGTATCTTGATTTTAAGGAGGTGGAGGTGGCCGAACTTGGTAAGGTTGTTGCACCCGCTGTTGGGGGTAGCCCGGTGGTCGAGATGATGCCACATTAGGAATGCCTTGTTGTTGGTTCCCATACCTAAAATTAGGGTGATCCTTCCACCCTTCATTGTAAAAATTAGAGTAGGGATCATACCTTTGTCTTGGTTGGCCTAGAAACCCCTCAACTGCGTTGGCCTGCTCATGTGAACCCTCTTGGAGAGTAGGGCACATATAAGTCACATGCCCGACAGAACATACGCCACAAGATTTCACTTGTTGCCCTAAGGCTAATTGTTGCACCAAAGAAGTAAGATTTCAAACTTGTTATTTGAGGGAAGTAGTACTTACCTCATTGACTCACTTAGGTGGTGGCAGTAAATCGTTCCTAGTGTTGAACTGTTGGGAATTAGCAGCCATGTTAGCAATGAGATTTCAGGCTGCTTCTGGTGTCTTATCCACAAGTGCGCCTCCACTAGCGGCATTAATCATACTCATATCCATAGGCAGTAGACCCTCATAAAAGTATTGAATAAGGAGTTGATCACTTATCTAATGGTGGGGGCAGCTGGCACATAGCTTTTTGAATCATTCACAATAGTCGTAGAGTGACTCTCCATTATATTGTCGAATTCCATAAATTTCTTTTTGAATGCTGCCAGCTTTTGATGTTGAGAAATATTTCTCCAAAAATAGCTGACACATCTCATTCCATGTAGTGACAGTGCCAAAGGGAAGATAGTACAACCATTCCTTGGCTGAATCTGCCAAAGAGAATGGGAAGACCATTAGCTTAACTTGCTCTTCAGAAACTCCAGCTGGTTTCATTGTGCAGCATACCACATGGAACTCCTTCAAGTGATTATTTGGGTCCTCTCTTGAAAGATCATGAAATGTAAGAAGAAGATGAATCATCCCAGACTTGAGTTCAAAGTTTACCTGAGGATTTGGATTCTCAATGCATAAGGGTTGCTGGTCCAAGTTAGGACCTGCCAACTCTTTAAGTGTTCAATTGTTATTCTAAGCCATTGGTTCAGGTTCTAGGTTGCCTAGCTTTGTCTTCGGGAGTGGAATGTGGATGGCAAAATCGAGGTCTAAATATGATGAGATTGCTCTAAGTTGTTCGAGTTTCAATCGAATGTCCTCTATGCTCATGAAAATCTAAATATAGAAAGAAAATAACTAATTAAAATAAATAAATAAAATGAGAAAAAAATTAAAAAAAATAAAATGAGTGATAATAAACAAACTAGACGCTAGTCCCCGGCAACGGCGCCAAAAATTTGGTAGTGTTGTTCGGGTGCACCAAATTTAAAACCTTACTACTAATATAAATAACTAGTATATAGTGAGTAAGGATCGATCCCACGAAGACTATACTAATTGTATTTATTATCAACTCTAAGGCAGGATTTAAAATAAAATAATAGTAGTAATAATAATATAAATTAATCTAACTAAAGAAAATTCCAATTCTAAATAAAAATGGGGTTTTATGAATTTTTAAATTAATAGCAAAAAATAAAGAAATTAAAAACTACCAACAATAATTTAATAAAAACTCTAATTAAAGGAGAAAGAAATAAAGGATCATTCGCCACCATCAAACATGCACATAATATATCAATTCTATTACCAATTTTTATTGAAACTATCAACCGTAGACAACAATAAGCTCTGTTACTCTCAATCTTTTCTTAGTGTGTCATTAGGCAAAACAAGCTCTTCACCTAATCTCTAACCATTAAATAATTTAAAACAAACTCTTTAAATTTAAGATAATGGAAGCATTAAGTAGAGAAAGATATTAGGTTGATCTAGACAATAAACACATAAGCTCGGATTATTTAACCTAGGTTATGTTATCCAATTGAAATCATTGATTCTACCCTGCTACAAAAATTAACACAATAAAATATAATTTACTAAATTAAAAATTAACTAAAATAACTAGAATATTTAAGACCAAATAAGAAAGAGATGGAAAAATTAATAGCAAAATATATGAAAAATATGCATTTATCAAGGTCCCACAACCAGCAAGTTCAGTCATGTGTGGATTTTACGTCTTGAGATTCATGAAAAACTTTATTAATGACTTCTCTTTACTAATGAACAATGTGAGTTCCTTGATTATAATTTACTTCATAAAAAAGAACATGTCCTATATCGAAGTTTCACTACATAATTTTTTTTTCATAAATAATTCAAAATTTAGGGGATTAGTGATCTTCCTCGTAATATTAAAAGAAAATATGACCTAGTCGTTGTTAGAGTCATGACCGTATAGTGCATATAGAAATAAGAGAAGTAAAAACAATAAATCAACTTATTAGTAGTATAAATCAATGATAATTTCATTTTTTTTAAATTTATCGAGTTATCGGAATTTAAATATGCCTTTTAATTATAAAATTCATAATAATAAAAAAATTACCCCCCAACCCCCCCCCCCCCCCCCCCCCAACAAAAAAAAAAAAAAAAGTCGGCTTACACATCGACTTAGCGCACACATGGCTTTGCCCATAACTTTAATTTTCCTGCATAATCCAAGGTCCCATGGATTGGTGGTCTATGAGTCCTGGTGTCAAGTTCTTGTTGTCTATTACATGGTCTCTTGAACTTGTGATTTGTGGTCCTCTGATGAATAGTTCTACCATCTCTTTTTTGCTTATTCATGGATCCATTAATTTATTATTTCACTTTCCACTCACACCGTCCACATTTTTCTGACTTTTCAAATTCCTTACTATAACGATAATAGTCATCAAGCTTCTAAATCAATTTGAGCACTTTCTTTAATTAGTTAGAACAATGACTTTCCCATTAAATTATTCCTAACTAATGACAACTAAGAGTTAGTTTGGTGATATTTTTGCTTTTAAAAAAATTATTATTAGTTATGTTGTATAAATAATCAGCTGTGAAGAGAATTAATTAAATATTTAATAAAATTTATTTCCAAAAGTGTTATGAGTTTTAAAAGAATTCATATATATTTAATAAATCTTATTGTTAAACTGTTGTAAGAATATAGTAACTAAAATAGATATAATATTAAATAAATTTAGGGAATATTATCATTTTACTATCAAAGTTATTCTGACATATCACGTCAGTACCATGATTTGCCGAAAAGTGCATTTTACTACCGAATATTTGCGCCGTTATCAATTTACTACTATTCCGTTAAGAAAATATTAATGTTTAACAGAAATTGAGTTAAAAGTCAATTTTACCCCCAAGAGTTTAAAAGATAAATTTACACGTTGTAATTTAAGCATTATATGTCAGAATAACTTTGCTAGTAAAATGATAATTCCCCTAAAAACTTAGTAGTAAAATGATAATTTATCTATCAAATTAATAGACAATTTTACTACTACAGCTAGAAATGTCTTTGACGCCCTTACGATATTAGTAAGACATCAGTAAATTTTTAATGTTCTTAACAGTATAATAGTGAATTGATAACAGCGCAAACTTTTGGTAATAAAATGTACTTTTCAGCAAACCATAATACTGACATGATATATCAGAATAACTTTGGTAGTAAAATGATAATATCTCTAAATTTTATATGTATATTTATAAACAAGTATATATACTATTTTTTATTGTGCATATGTAACAATTTGTTATGAAAATAAATATTTTTATTAACTTTATCTTTTTATTTTGTTACTTTAATAATATTGGCAATAATATAAATCTCTATAATTTTATTAATTTTATTTCTCAATTGAATAACAATAATTTTGGATTTGTATTATGTTTTTGGACTATGAACCTTGAAGTTTGATAGATACTAGTCATTTGCTTCTTTTTTTTTGTTAAATCAATTTTTTTAATTTTGCATTAATATTTAATGAAAAAAAATAATTAGGATTAGCCCAACTTGCGCTTGTGCGAATTGGATTAAGTTGGGTTGGATTTTTTTTTGTAACTCTCACTCTACACACACACACGCATGCGCGCACACACACATAAATTGGGTTGATTGACACCCTATCCAACCCATACCTACCTTAATTGTTTGGAAAACAAAATAATTAAACCCATATAAATACCTAAAGTTAGTTAAATGTTAATTTTATTAATCATTTTTCTTTCCAAAAGGTATTGATCATTTATTTAAGTTAATTTAGTCAGATTATGAGTCGCATCATTGGAACGACAAGCATGTTGAATCTAATAGTGATGACAAGGCTATTATTTTAAAATTTTAACTTCATTTATCTCCACACAAGCAACTTTTAGAAACTTCTTCACACTTTTTTTTAACTTTTTTTTCTACAAATAGACAGGGCTGCGAGTTCATTCCCAAAATATTGAGAGTCCATATGTGTATTTGGACAAATCTTAAAGGTTGGATCATTTTTCCACGAAAGTATTGTTAATTTTATTTTTATCATTAATTTCTTTAATTATTATAAGAAAAGGTACTTTGTTATTAATTTTTAAAATGTATAAAGATGGTCAAATTCCAAACCAATCACTTTCTAATCTTTACCTACCTTAAAATTGAACTTTGATATATATATATATATATATATATGTATATGAGAATTCTTTTGAATTATATGAGACTATTACTCAAACTATAACTCATATTACATAAGATTAATACTGATATATTTAGAATCAAACAATTATTGAGATTAGTTTTACATTAAATTTTTATATTAAATCCTATACATTATTGTCTAGATTTTAATCGTTTCTAATATTTGAAGGACGTCTATTTCACTCATATAAAATTATTAAAAACTCCAAATAACTCTTTAGATAAGATTTTTCAAATAAGATAGTGTTTTTCTTTCTTCAATATTAAGGATTAACTTCTTCCTCTTTAATGAAGATTATTTTTCATATCCTCATTATTAAGCAGTATTTTGCATATGAGAAGTGCTATAACTGTATTTTTTTAGAGGAAAATATTTCATTAAAATAAGGGTTATTATCATTTTACTACTTTAAAAATTGTCAAATATCAAATGATTACAACAAGTATTGTCTCCTATAATTTTCTTACTATATCTTTATAAAAATATCATTTTACTACTTTTCCGTTATAACAAATATCATTTTACTACTTTTTCGTTAGTTGACTCGTTAGTTGACCAATTAGTTGACTAACAAAATACCAATTTTACCCTTCATGATTAAAAAAAAAGCTTCATTAAAAAAATAATAAGACAAATTTATTTTGTAAATAAGCTTCATTTTCATAATTCCAGCAAAAAGAATTATGTTGGTATTTTATATCCATTTTAATAAATCTATTACAAATTTATTTTTTAAATAAGTTTCAAATAATTTTTTTTAATCATAAGGGTGAAATTAATATTTTGTTAGTCAATTAACTGGCCAACTAACGGTTATAACAGAAAAATAGTAAAATGATATTTTTATAAAGATATAATAGGAAAATGATAAGAGACAATACTTGTTATAGTCATTTGATATTTGATAATTTTTTAAGTAGTAAAATAATAATAACCCTTAAAATAATTTAAACTTGTTTATATTTGAAGAGTACTTTGAAAGAGAGTTTATCTTTTCATTCTCTTATTTACAATATAAATAAATAAATATGTATTTAGAGAGTAAAATTAAAAAAACCTTTTGGTAATGATTTTAGCTGATCAACTAAATAAAATTATTTAAAATTTACTGTAACAATTTTTTCAATAATACCAAGAGTTCCAATATTTAAAATCTCGATTTATTTGATAGTTTGTGTAATTGCTATATTATGTTAAACATTAATAACTAATCCATTTGTGATCATTACGGATAAGAAGCTACGAGAGACGGGAGGTAAATGGAGCATTAATATATTTGCTTATTCAAACCATTTTCTTTTTCAATTGTTAAGAATTTTGGAACTGATTTTTGCAGAAAAGATGAGGATTGAGGCAATTCTAGAATCAAACATGAAAGTTGAAACATATGAATTGAAACATTTTAAATTAAAAGAAAAAACGAAAAAATGTTATGAATTTAAAAAGAAAAAAATGGTTGAAGAACGATGAGTCAAGTTTGAGCTTAGAAATATCTCTAATAAAAGGACAGCGTTACACAATTTTATTTGGTTGGACATCTCATTCTCAGCAATTGTGGATCCCTTCTCTATCCCTTTTGTTCTTTCTTCTTCTCTCTTTCCCCGCTGAGAATAGAAAATATCTAAAGTCTCCCTTACACTGCATTCACCCAATTTTGTTCTTCTAAATAGAAAGAGCATGGTAATGGCGTCATGTAGTTGCAGTGTAGCAGTAGTGACATTTTCACCTTTAACTTCACCTTCACCTTCACCTTCTAAGGTATGCAAAAAAACTTCTGTTTCTTGTGTCTCCAGTTCTACTAGCAATAATACCAGTGCCGAACAAATCAGTAGTAATACTAGTAATACGCATAATTTTAGCTATAGTAGAGCCTCACCATCCGTACGATGGCCTCACCTCAAGCTTAATGAACTTTACCCTCCCCCTCAAACCCAGTTCACCCATGTGGGTTTGCCTTCGGAGCTCAAAAGTGAATCCCAGAATGTTGATTCTGTTGAACCATTCCAATCAAATGATGAAAGTCAAGTAGCTGTAGAGAGAGTTAGTAAGACCAAGGCTAAGAAAATGACTAAATTGGCTCTCAAGAGAGCTAAAGATTGGAGGGAGAGAGTGAAATTTTTGACTGATAAGATTTTAGGACTCAGAGAAAATCAATTTGTTGCAGATGTGTTGGATGAAAGATCTGTGCAGATGACACCAACTGATTATTGCTTTGTCGTTAAATGGGTAGGCCAGGTGAGCTGGCAACGCGCATTGGAGGTCTATGAATGGCTCAATTTGCGCCATTGGTATTCACCCAATGCCCGTATGCTCGCCACGATATTGGCCGTTCTAGGGAAGGCCAATCAGGAGAATTTAGCTGTTGAAACATTCATGCGTGCCGAATCTGCAGTTGATGATACTGTCCAAGTGTATAATGCTATGATGGGCATCTATGCTCGTAATGGTAGATTTCAGAAGGTGCAAGAACTGCTTGATTTAATGCGCAAGAGAGGATGTGAACCTGACCTTGTGAGTTTCAATACTTTGATAAATGCACGATTGAGATCGGGTGCTATGGTGCCCAATTTGGGAGTTGACCTTTTAAATGAGGTTAGGAGGTCAGGGCTTAGACCAGATATAATCACTTATAATACTATTATTAGTGCTTGTTCACGCGAATCAAATTTGGAGGAGGCTATGAAGGTTTATGGTGATTTGGAGGCACATAATTGTCAACCTGATTTATGGACTTATAATGCGATGATATCTGTTTATGGCAGATGTGGACTCTTTGAAAACGCAGAGCAGCTTTTTAAAGAACTGGAATCCAAAGGGTTTTTTCCTGATGCAGTCACGTATAACTCTTTGTTGTATGCTTTTGCAAGAGAAGGGAACGTGGAGAAGGTGAAAGAGATTTCTGAAAATATGGTGAAAATGGGGTTTGGTAAAGATGAAATGACATATAATACTATAATCCACATGTATGGGAAGCAGGGGCAGCATGATGTGGCATTGCAGCTGTACAGGGACATGAAATTGTCAGGTAGAAATCCTGATGTTGTTACGTACACTGTACTGATTGATTCACTTGGGAAAGCAAATAAGATATCAGAGGCTGCCAATGTGATGTCAGAGATGTTGGATGCAAGTGTTAAACCTACTTTGCGGACTTATAGTGCTTTAATTTGTGGGTACGCCAAGGCCGGGAAGCGACTGGAGGCTGAAAAAACATTTGATTGCATGCGAAGATCTGGGATTAGACCTGATCATCTAGCATATTCGGTTATGTTGGATATCTTTCTCAGGTTCAATGAGACGAACAGGGCAATGATGTTGTATCAAGAAATGGTTAGTAATGGTTTCACTCCGGATCAGGCCCTTTACGAGATCATGATTGGAGTCCTTGGAAGAGAAAACAAAGGGGAAGAGATTAGAAAAGTGGTCAGGGATATGAAAGAACTGTCTGGTATAAACATGCAAGAAATTTCATCTATTCTTGTCAAGGGTGAATGTTACGACCATGCTGCTGAGATTTTAAGATCGGCCATCCGTAATGGCATTGAACTGGACCATGAGAAGTTACTATCTATTTTGAGCTCGTATAATGTGTCTGGCAGGCATTTAGAAGCATGTGAGTTGCTTGAATTCGTGAAACAACATGCTTCAGAATCAACTCCACCATTAACTCAAGCTTTCATCATCATGCTTTGCAAGGCTCAGAAACTGGATGCTGCTTTGGAAGAATACAGTAACGCTTGGGGATTTGGTTTTTTCTGTAAGAGTAAAACAATGTATGAGTCCTTAATTCACTCCTGTGAATATAATGAACGCTTTGCTGAAGCTTCTCAGGTGTTTTCTGACATGAGATTCTATAATATCGAACCCTCTGAAGATCTCTACCGAAGTATGGTATTTGCATACTGTAAGATGGACTTCCCAGAGACAGCACATTTTATTGCTGATCAGGCCGAAAAGAAAGGAATTCCTTTTGATAATCTTTCTATTTATGTCGATATAATTGATGCATATGGGAGACTGAAACTATGGCAAAAAGCTGAAAGTTTGGTGGGGTGTCTACGACAAAGATGTGCACCTGTTGATAGAAAGGTCTGGAATGCTTTAATAAAGGCGTATGCTGCAAGTGGCTGCTATGAGCGAGCTAGGGCTGTTTTTAACACAATGATGAGAGATGGTCCTTCCCCAACTGTAGATTCCATCAATGGTCTCTTGCAAGCTCTGATTGTTGATGGGAGATTGAATGAACTTTATGTGGTGATCCAGGAGTTGCAAGATATGGATTTTAAGATTAGCAAAAGTTCCATTCTTTTGATGCTTGATGCTTTTGCACGATCTGGAAATATATTTGAGGTGAAGAAAATATACCATGGAATGAAGGCTGTGGGCTATTTTCCTACCATGTATCTTTACAGAGTTATGATTGGATTGTTCTGCAAAGGAAAGCGGGTGAGGGATGTTGAAGCCATGGTTTCTGAGATGAAAGAAGCGGGATTTAAGCCTGATCTTTCTATATGGAATTCTATGCTCAAGCTGTACACAGGAATTGAGGATTTTAAGAAAACTATTCAAGTTTACCAGGAGATTCAAGAAGCTGACCTGCAACCAGATGAGGACACTTTCAATACTTTAATTATAATGTACTGCAGGGATTGTAGGCCAGAAGAAGGATTATCGTTGATGCATGAAATGAGAAAGTTGGGCTTAGAACCTAAATTGGATACCTACAAAAGCCTGATTTCAGCTTTTGGTAAGCAGCAGCAGCTGGAACAAGCAGAGGAACTTTTCGAAGAGCTGAGATCCAAAAGGTGTAAATTGGATCGGTATTTTTATCACACGATGATGAAAATTTATAGAAATTCTGGTTATCATTCGAAATCTGAAAATCTATTAAATATGATGAAAGAGTCTGGAGTGGAACCCACCATTGCCACAATGCACTTGCTGATGGTCTCTTATAGCAGCTCTGGACAGCCACAAGAAGCTGAAAAAGTTCTTAGCAATTTAAAGGGAACAAGTTTAAATCTCAGTACACTACCATATAGTTCAGTTATTGATGCATATCTCAGAAATGGAGATTCTGCTGTTGGAATTCAAAAGCTCATAGAAATGAAGGAAGAGGGTATCGAGCCAGACCACAGAATATGGACTTGCTTTGTTAGGGCTGCAAGTTTATCCCAGCATAGTAGTGAAGCTATTATCCTCCTCAATGCGATCCGAGATGCTGGCTTTGATCTTCCAATCAGGTACTTGGTTACTTTCAGAGTGAGTCCATGATCTCCTGGACAGATGCTTTTGGGTTTTCTTTCTTTATGTTTTCAGTTTTTCCTATGAATAAGTAATCGTTTGTGATTTTTGTTTCTTAGGCTTCTGACAGAAAAGTCTGAGACACTGGTTGCAGAGGTAGACCATTTTCTAGAAAAACTAAAACCCATGGAAGACAATGCCGCTTTTAACTTTGTCAATGCTTTGGAGGACCTATTGTGGGCATTTGAACTGCGAGCCACTGCCTCATGGGTTTTCCAATTGGCTATCAAAATGGGCATATATCACTATGATGTCTTCAGGTAGGTTTGGGTGGTTTCAGGTTTAAACTATTTGTGCTGTTCTCTATCAAGCTGAAAAATTAACTAATTAACTAATACTAAAAAAGAAGAGATTAGAACTTTTTCTTCACCAAGATATGTTAAGGCATAAGGGCAGTTTGTGAGTTATCAATTGTGTTGTAAAGGCTAAAAGGATCATTTAATGATAATATGTACATAGATACCCCTAAGATGTACTACTAACTTATTGTGTGTCCTGCATCAGCAAAGCTTGTTAAAAATAGCAAACAAAAAAGAGAGGTTTGAAGGACGCTTGCCATTGTTTTACGAACATCAATTTTTTTACCTAAATTTGTTGGATTAATATAATTTAAAGGGCACTTGCTGTTGTTTTACAAACATTACTTGTCATTTTTCAAAAATGAAAATGCCAAAAGCTTGTCTGGTTAGCTTTTTTGTGAATTGTTCTACTGTTTTATGAATACATGTGAGAAACTACAAATAGTTGTTCTCTAAGAAATACTGGGTAATTGTTATTTAGTTTTATTTTTTAATTAAATTATATTAATCAAACAAACTTAGGTAAAAAAATTGAGCAATATACATATTGAACAATGCAATTTATTGAAAAATAACTTTAGCAATTAATTCTCCAAAAGGTATTTTTACTGTATAATTTTCAGATATTGTTGTCAAAGCACACTACCATTTGGAAAACAATACCAGACGTGCCTTGAGGGGTTGATGGCTATTTTGTAACAAATTGACTCTGTACTGTTCAAGCCTGTGAACAGTAGTGCATCATGTTGAAGATCAGACAATAGTTCTCCCGTACTTTATGTTTTTGGGTTTATACCTTGATGTCTTTGTGTTGCAGGGTAGCTGACAAGGATTGGGGGGCTGATTTTAGGAAACTGTCAGGTGGTGCGGCTCTTGTTGGTCTTACCCTTTGGCTAGATCATATGCAGGTGAGTTTGTTTTCTATTTTACTCTCTTGATTTACATTTATTATGAAGATGTCCTGTCAGAAATTGAAAATTTCTTCGGCAAAACTTCACTGTCTTGTTCGTATTTGTGGGTGGACGGTAGTACTAACTACAATTATTGACTCTTGTTTATGCTGTTTATTGCTATAAACATTTTACAGTATTTTGATCTCCATAAACCTTGAGCTGTTGCCCAGTTTGTAGGACGTTTGCAGCTTGAGCGGCTCTTAACTTCAGTGTACTAATTTCAGTGTATTTGATAGTGTTGATTTGTGTCTCCCATTGGCTGGTAAAAAGGAGTCGCTTGGCTTATAAGTAGCATAGGTCCATGCAATAGGCTAGTCTTTTGGGTTAAATACCTAGACATACTAGGCTCGGCTCCCCCAGCAATTGGTATTAAAGCCAAACACTAATAGTTAGAATGTGGTGGAACAATTCAAGTGTGTCAGATGAAGGGCTGGGTCTGGTATATTCAGTGTATTTGATAGTGTTGATTTGTGTCTCCCATTGGCTGGTAAAAAGGAGTCGCTTGGCTTATAAGTAGCATAGGTCCATGCAATAGACTAGTCTTTTGGGTTAAATACCTAGACATACTAGGCTCGGCTCCCCCAGCAATTGGTATTAAAGCCAAACACTAATAGTTAGAATGTGGTGGAACAATTCAAGTGTGTCAGATGAAGGGCTGGGGCTGGTATATTCTCTCCACCACACGTGGTTTTGCCGGTTGTTGGTGGGCGGTAAATTGTTGAGTTGTGTGCCACATTAACTAGTAAAGAGGAATCACTTGGACTTATACTGGTCCCTCTACCCAACGAGCTTGTCTTTTGAGTTGGATACCCAGATGTTTTAGGGCTGGTTCGCTCAACAGATATTGTTTCTGTAAATGACTTCCAAGTCTCATATTACTTGAGCATCTGGGACTACTGAATTGCAACAAAAGCACACCTTTGGCTGCCATGCCAAAAATACCAGAGCTTCTTCCATGTGACTAAATCCAATCTTTTCTTTTTCCTATGATTGCTCACTTATTTCTTAATAAATATAAATTTGTAAGTGTTAGTTATTTATGTGCTATAGTTATTTAGAGACAGCAACATAAGATCTAGATCGAAGTTTGATCGGAATCTTGTCTGTTCATGTTTGATTTTATGCAGAAAAAGAATTAGTGATTCAAATTTGACCCAAAACATCAAAAATATGCATCAAAAACCGGAGAAATATGATGAAGATTGAAAAACATACCGTAGTCTCCAGATAAGAAACAAGAAACATGATGACAATAAAACCTTCAACCGTACTAGTAACTGAGTACAACTACTAAAATATAGCTATGACTCACATTACTTCAACTCATACACTTGGTTAACTATAACTCATTATTTCGACTCGTAAAGATGACTTGGTCAACTGCAACTCATAAAGATGACTCGGTCTACACAAACCCTTGACTCAGTTATAACACAAATCTTTTGTCAGTGAACTAAGCCACTCAAATAAACAAGCATGATAGAATGAAAAGTGGAGCCTTTGGCAAAAAAATCCATTATTTCATTTAGATTATAATTCAAAACATATTTTTCATTGTACATATTTATTGGTTGGCTGTTGGATGCTCTTTTGGAATTTGTGGAGTGAAATCGATAGGGCACCAATCAATCAGTGAGAAAGCAAGCTTCACTCTCAATCATATCCAATCTTAGATCTCTATTCACTAATTTCCAAATTCTTTAATTGATATCTCAAATGTTAAATCCTTCACACCTGCTGAAGGAACAAAAAGAGGGTTATGTTTATCTTGGCTGTTCCTTGCCTTTGGAATTAGCATGAAGATATAGCTGATGCCTGGGGAATTAAGGATTTTTCAGTTTGAACTGATAAAATTTGAAAGAATACTCTTAAGTCACAGCTTATTATCATTTGGATTTTGAACTGATGGCTGCATTTGAGTCTTGGCCAAGTGGATGTGAGCCAGAGGACACAATTCCAATGTTACTATACTAGCCTCTTAAAGAGACTTTCCCTGAGCAAAATCAATGGGGCCATCTAATCACTGGTATCTTTCATGCGGCATCAAAATCTCAGATGTTTTATTTGTGTTATGTAATATTCTGGTTTTAGCAAATTTGAATGTGAGTGCATATAAGGATCTGCTATAAAAGGTCCTCTTTCAGCATCCTTCACTAAGACTTTTTAAATATAATTTTGTTTTTCTAACGTAAAAAAGACCTTTCATGGGCAGGATGCATCGTTGCAGGGCTGTCCTGAGTCTCCGAAATCAGTTGTTCTTATAACAGGGACGGCAGAATACAACATGGTTTCCCTAAACGGTACCTTAAAGGCTTGCCTTTGGGAGATGGGATCCCCTTTTCTTCCTTGCAAAACAAGGAGTGGACTTCTTGTAGCTAAAGCTCACTCCCTCAGAATGTGGCTAAAGGACTCCCCATTTTGCTTGGACCTTGAGTTGAAAGATGCTCCATCTCTCCCGGAATCAAACTCAATGCAGCTCATTGGAGGATGTTTCATAAGACGTGGGCTTGTACCTGCGTTCAAGGACATTACTGAGAGACTTGGAATAGTAAGACCGAAGAAATTTGCTAGGTTAGCTTTACTGCCGGATGACAGAAGGGTCAAGGCTATCCAAGCTGATATTGAAGGGCGTAAAGAAAAATTGGAAAAGATGAAGAAAAGGGTTCAGCTTAAAAGCACAAGAAATATGAAACTTGGAACAAGAAGATATGTTCGAACAGCCTTTACATCAAAGAGATGAGAGTAGATGAAAAAAATTGCAATTAATCTGATCTACTAGTGTGAAGAATGGCAGGAGCACTTGTAGTTTAACTTAGCCTCTTACCTTCAGAGCATGGTACTGTGTGGCTGAGTAGCTGCTTATATGTATAGCTGTGTTCTCCACAAAAATGTCGCACAGAAACATTTCTTCCAAATATTTCTCCAGGTAATAGTGTGACATTGTCTCAATTCCTTTTATTGCAAGCCATCAATGCATTTTTTTTTTCCTTTTTTTTTCACGTTTCTTGAGTTTGTTAGACCCGTAATTTCTTTTTCAGTTTTCTTTCTCGTCATCGTTATTTCCTTTATTATGGCATCAATTGTACGTTGTCAAGAGCAGCAAAATAACAAAATGCAATTTTCTTTTCATTTTTTTCCCAGCAGTAACTGTTGGAACAAAGAAGATGGAACTCTTCTTCTTTCATTGGACCTGAGCAAAAGGTTTCACAATTTCAATGATCTTAAATTCTTCCTTGATTATGGGAGAGAAAAATGGGAGAGAAAAGGTTGCAAATTTCACGCTTCTTCCAGTGTATTGGCTTCATTTCAGAAAACATCAAAAAGTGAAGGTGTTATCCAAAAGCTGTGCCAACATTTTTCCTTGGAGTTCCTTTAGTGGAGCACTAGCTTTATGTCGAGCATTGAAGTTCCATTTGGAGGTAGTTTTCTTTGTCTTGCTGTCTTCATGAAATGTAGCTTGCCCATTATGTTTTCACCGATCAAGCCATAATATCTGGAAAAATAAGCTGGTGAACTTGAATATAGCTATACTTATCTGGATAAAGTAAATGATTATCTGTGCTTTTTGAACTTGGCTGAAGACTGGCAATACGCAGACGGATGAATGAGGTTTATTTGTAGGAAAGGTTTTACTATTATGCCTTAGTCAAGAAGGTGCCTCAATGGGATGGTTATCCTTTATAACCAGAATTGATTACACAAAACTTTAAATGCCTTTTCTGTGCCTTTTGCGGTTTGCACATTTATAATGCAATAAAATGTCCCAGGTACTTGGTATAGAATTTGTACACTTGGCTGATACTGGATTGGAATAACTGTAATTCGTTCTTCAAGATAATACTAGCCACCTGGCTTGGAAAAGGCTAAAATGGTGTTTGCCGGAAGTTCGATCAACAATCGACAAGCCGTCCAGCATTCCTGTATATACATATATATTTCTGTATGTTTGGCATCACTAGGTTGACAATAGCTTGACTGCTCAAGTAGAAAGATGCTGCTGCTTTTTCTTTGGATTACTTGAAACTAAAAACTATAATTACAACTGCAAGGGAAATTACCATGTTTGAATTACAAGTTTAATTTCATGAGTCTAGGATTGTACAAAACCTCAGTCATCACACAAGTCAGAAAACTGAGGGATTATCCCAAAAAAAACCAAAAAAAGGAAAAAAAAAAGAGTACAATCCTACATGCCCATTACTCTTGAGAAGCCTACTGTTGAGCTTGTTAATGTTACTCAAGATATGAAGTCCTTCAAGGCTTACGACAAGCTTTGTATCAAGCACATAAATGAGCTTCATATTGGCGCCAGGATGAGGAAGGCTGCAGAAGCTGAAAAGGAAGAGAAAAAGTAACAACTTATTTTACTTTTTGTTTATGCAACTTTTGGAACATGGGACTTATATTTTGCACTTCATTTTTTAATCTGCTTTCTACAGTTACTGTAAACTGATAGTTTTAGTCTTCAACTTGTTGGTTGGATTTATGAGCATCAAGATACTTGCTTATGTTTTTTGGCCTGTCTTGTTTTTAAATCATTTGTTGAACGAAGCAGATTCTTGATCCTGGCTACAGCTTTTGCCTAAGAGTTGGTTAATATTTTATCTTGAATTGTCGCAATGCAATGTGTTTTAGCAATACTTCATTTGGAGGGCAACTAATTGTGGCTGCTCTTTTTCCTATGTTTTATGCTATTTCCATTTTTCTGCATTCATCTGTTTGTTTCCACTAGAGTAATGATCGGGAGCCTACTCCAAAGCCACAAAAGTTAAGATAATAATAAAGCTACCCCAAATTTTTTTATTAATGATAAATTTACCCTAAAGCTTCTGCTTCACCTTGTTGAAAATCTCAATGACGGTCGGTGCTTTTCGAGCGGTTTCCATGCTATTTCAACGGCAGCTCGTTGAAGCTTCCAGGTCACTTGGCAATGGTCCGAACCAGGCTTGGGTTTGGCTAAATCCCAACCCGAACTTATGATTAAAACAAATTATCTTAGTCCTTAAAAAAGTCCGATACTTCAAATTAAGGGCTAGGCCCAGGCTTTAATTGAGCCTAGCTATATTTTTTTTTTATTTTTTGGTACCTAATTTTTCATTCTTTATTACTAATATTATATTACTTTTGTTCTATTTTTATGTTGAATTTGATTATGAGAAATTTATTAAATTATTTTTATTTAGCTTTAACAACAATACAACATGTAACAATCTAGCAAAATTAATAAGTAAATAAATTAAATACAGAATACAAAATTAATACAAAATAAAGACAAATATTAGTGGAGCGAGTTGTGATCATGTATATGGGGTGTGTATGTTTTAACTTTTAACTATCATATTTTTTCAATTTAAATATTAATTTAAGGGTCAAGGGTCTGGTTAGGTTAGGATCTTTTGGTAAAGCCTTGATCTTTGAATAGAATCAGACCTGATTTTTTTAACCCGACCCTTTGTCCTCTAAATTTGGCCAAATCACTAAAAATTAGAATCGGGTCAATAAAACCAAGAGTTGGACGAGCTTTTTTGGCATAGTTGATTGATGAAATGTTTAGTGTCTCATGAGTGTTCTAGAGACTACTTTCTTTGTAAATTAGCAATCTATAATTTCATGGAACGCATCTTTCAGAAACTCTTTCTACTTGTAAAAAGATCAAATGGACTAGTAAATTTTTGCTTCAAAACTATCAATTAACATTATACTTAAAAAAAACATTTTGGTTGATTTTAGATTCAAGTAGTTAAGGGCTTGTTCGGTATTCTTTTGAATTAGTATTTTTGAAAACAAAAAAGAGAATGAAATTGATATTATTCAATTTTTGTATTCAAATTTAAGTATGCATCTAGTATCCCCTATATTTTAAAATTGAAAACAATGATAGGCGTTCGATAAACACAATTGAGAAGGATAAAAACAATAAATAGGTGTTCGGTAATAACATTTTTAAAAATAGTTTTCATAAAACATTTTTTTCATAGTTAAAAAACAATTGTTTAACTAATGCATACACAAACATACCATAAATAATTTAAACAAAATAATTCTAAAAAATTACATGGTAATAAAATTTTAGTATAAGCATTAATAAGAAAAAGTTTTATCTTGTCATTACTTTCACACTTTAAGATATTACAAACATATGATTTAAACAAAATAATTATAAAAAATTACTTAATGGACATCATGCAATACCTGCGTAATCATGCTATATAAAAGTTTCAATTCTATCTCTTATAGCATTCATCTCCGCAATTCATATTTCATATCTAATCATTTTATTCAAAAGATTTAAAATACAATAATATTTTAATTTACAATATTCACATTTAATCAATGGCGATTACAACAACAATCAATCCTTTACAAAATTGATTAGTACAATGGAATCAACCCAATGAAAACAACGTGGTATAAGAAAAGGAAAAAAAAAAAAAGGACACTGGGGAAAGGAAAAAAAAAGGGGGGGGGGACATTGGACAAACACATATCTTCATGAAAAATGTCAAGACAAGAATCATCCATCAAAAATGATCTTAGAGGAAGTGTTTCTAATACGATAACTAGATGGCTAAGATTGAACATAGTACCACCAAAAAAATTGCCATGAACATATGATCTTGGTTACGATGCCCTGCATCTTGCACTCACAAGGTCTTAGAGTTTTAGATGATGTCTTTCGTATTGTTTGCTGCGATTGAAGGCCCTGGCTCAGTCTCACATGTCATTGCGACTTCACAATATTCATCCTTCTAATTCGGGGCATGAAATGGAAGATATAGTTTAGAAATTAAAACAGAATTATCATTGTCAGTGAGGAAATGAGAAAATACATTGATAATAGATTATTATAAAACCTACGAAGTGAGGGTGTTTTGTCGAATGCAATAACTACTTATGAAGTGAGGGTGGTTCGTAGCCATAAACCATCAAGTAAAAAGTGCTTGTTTAGAAAACAAGATGCAAAAGCACAACAGTTACAAACATAACATGAAGCCAACATCAAATTCAAATTGTCCAAAACACATAGCTAAAAATAATATATGGCATACATATACATAAGTTCCCAGCGTATTATTCCATACCAATCACAACCATTTTGCTTTAATTTCAATGCATTGAGCACGAATTAAACTAAAAAATGTAAATCATCAAATAATAACAAGCTACATGTTCCCAGTACATTATTTATACAGTAAAACCCGTTAAGCTTATGCAAGTACTTGGAAACGATAAACCTGTGATGTGAAGACATAACGAGAATCAGTGTTATCATCATCATTGCTATAACTTTATGGACAAACTCAGAATATGCAAGCCCTCTAGTTGTAATAAAGATTAATATTCAAATGAGTATCTTCCATTTGAACTAATCAAGCCTATTTAACAAAGTAATTCATTCTATCCCCAACCAACTTTATTTCAACTTTCAGCTATTTATCTGCCAGCACTATTTTTCATAATCATCATCCCTCATTCACCCAAACTCTCTACAACCCAAGTGAATTAATGTGCTTATCTTTTATTCTCGGTAACAAGATTATCCAAATTGTCATTGCCAACATGTTAACAAAGTTCATAATTGCTTCTTAGTATGGTATAATAAAACAAACGAAGAATCATATGAGCTAGCAAACAAATACCATTTTCTTTAATGACTGCTTCATTGATATTGCAAGCAAAAAAATTCCAGCTATTCCAACTGCAAGACACAAACAGGAAAGCGAAAACCAAATCAAACAAGTTAACATTTTCTCCTACACATCTGACAAATGATACTCATGAATCAACAAAATTACTTTTCAAAAAGTACATCAAAACTCCAGAATAATCCAAAAACCCACTAATATCAAAATCCTTATATCACCAAGGTCACATGATATGCACGTTTATCATTTTGTAGCTATTAAGTGAGATCCTTGAAAATTGGAGCATGACAATAAAAATAAATAAAATAAAATAAGCCCTTACCTCATTTGAGGAGTAGAAGCCAAGCCGTTATTGAGTTGAAGAATACAATTAGAAATATTAAAAATCTTGCCCAAAGATCTACTGAACCCACGATTGTAACTTGCTTTCTCAAAACTCTGAAACAAAGGCAACACCACTGACTTAGAACCAAAGCAAATACGAAACATTTCTTCTTCATTGACAACATTGTCATTTCCACTCTCATTAATTCTCTTACACCACTTTCCTTTCTTGTTCCTTAAAACGGAAAGTCAAGCAAAGCTTGGAAATATAAGAACAATGAAACCATATGCACAAAATAAATAATAATTACTCAAAATTTACCAAAATAGAAGAATAATACTAGTGAGCTAGTGTCAATCCTCAACGTATATGCTCGGATCTCGTTATAAGACCAACCTGAGAGAGAGAGAGGAGTAGCAGCACCAGTCGAGACAGAGTAGAGACGCAACACCATTACCATCACCAGTCGAGACGAAGCACTGACGCAATAATGGCAGTAGCATTAGTTGATCCTAAACAAAGACGTTGTAGCAGCAACACAAGACCAATCAAGATAGAGCAGAGACACTTCAGCAGTTGATTATGGTAGAAAAACTGTGATGGAGAGAGAGAGAGAGAGAGTTGTGATGAATTGTGGTTAAAGAACTGTGATGGAAATAGAGAGCTGTGAATTTCGATTAGGATAAAAAGATAAGGCTTGGGTTTTGTTTTGCAATTTCTTTTATGATTTAACTAGAAAATATAACCGCACTTGCGGTTTTAAAAAAAAAATTTAGTATTATTTTTTTTTTATTTTACACTTGATGAAATTGATAAAAAAATATGAATTAATTTTTTTTAAGATGAGACAGCCTTCTAAAAAATAAAAAAAAAAAACTATTAGCAAACAATACAAATAAAGAAGTAATATAAGATAAAGAATAAAATGAGAAAATTTATTATAGAGTGATTTTATTCATTCTAATTGTGTGTGTATAAAACAAAAAGATGAGCTCTTCTTTTATAGTTACATAATCACTCCATGAAATTAATGAAAAATTATGGATCATAATTCCTTGTGAGATAGTGGGAGTTATAGGGAAGGTAAAGGTTGTTAATGGGAGATAGTGGGGAGACTAAGAGATATATGTTATGAACATCTATATTTATTTTAATAAATTAATAACACTCTCCCTTAGATGTTTATTACAAAGAATATGTTTCATTAAAATCTTTACATAATTGTTATTGCGTAATAACAATCAAATTAATTATGAGAAGATGAAAAGTCAAATCTAAAAGAAAATTTCTTTATTTATTAGATAATAGAGAATATACAAAGATGAGAAATGGTGATACCACATCACCTCCTCAAGTCCCAACTTTATATATATATATATATATATATATTTGCAATTCATTGAGAGAGTGTTAAACATGTTCTCAATTTTATAACAATAAAAAAGAATATGAATTATTTGTTTTATAACAATAAAAAAGAATATGAATTATTTGTTTTATAATTTATTTTTTGAATCCAACCCACCAAATATGAATTACATTTGTACTCTCCAAATGAAAATGAAAACAAACTCTTAAAAATGCTACCAAAAGGCCCCAATTTGTCCAACGATAAAAATTTTTTACACTCAATTAGTGTCAAATGAAAGCTAAAAGTTGGTTTGTAATTGACAAATTTGATTTTAATGGGGATTGTGGCTCCTAACAACTTACTTCAAAAAAAATTTACACCTCGATTGTTAAAGGTGTTCTTATTTATCTAAACTTCCAGTAAATAGGTATCAGCAAAACCAACCTAATTTTCTTTTTATTTTAGATCTCTTAACTGTTTTTGTATAATTACGGTTGCCTTAAAAGGTTATTTTGATTATGTTAAGTCCATTATTTATAAAGTTGGCATCTTATGACAAGTCTAGTTAAATTAGAATTTTATTTATTGCATATCTTGTAATAGAGATTAATTTATTAATTCCCTAATTTAGTGGATTCCAATTTATTAGAAATATTTGTTTCATAATTTAATTAGATGTCTAATTTAGCAAGTCTATTAATGATGAAATTCTATGATTGGCGCATAAGATCTATTTAGAGTAAGAAATTGGTTCAAACAAAAAGTTTATTAAATGCTTTAGATATTTCTTAGGAGACAAGAAAGGCAAGAAGATCAGATTTATTCCTATTCAGATTCATAGAAATTATAAGAGGAAAAAAACTCTTATTTGGAAAAAAAAATCAAGTCTTTTAAGACTTATAATTTTTGTGAAACCCTAATGTTTATATTAAGAGAGGTATTTCACTATTGAAGTTGCACAACACATAGCATAAAGCAGAGAAGTAAAATCTAGCCTCCTCCTTAAAGAATCCAGATTTGGCGCATAATGTTATGTTGATTTGGTTTCTTCTTTTCTTTTCATCTCTGTGGAGATTCTATGTGGATCTTAGATTACTAGACATTGAAAAATTTTTATATATCACTTTGCGAAGTGCCTTGAGGACCGTGGATCAAGAGGGGTAGCAATTATTCAAGAAAAGCATATTCAATCTAAGGCTGAGTAAGTTGTATGGTGATAAACTCTAAGTGAGAGTCTTAAGTTTGGTAAATCCATAAGTTGTAACATCTCAACTTAATGAATTGCTTTTCATCTGGGCATGCCCTCGTGGATATATGATTGATTAATCCAAACCACGTAAAAATCTCTATGTTATTTAATTTCTGCAATTTATTGTGTTTTTAGAAAATTAATATTTTTTATGTGAATAAACAGTAACCGTAAACAATACTAGTAAACAGTAACGATGAACAGTATTTTTGAAAATTAATTAAGTTGTTAATTCTAGGATTTTAATTGCCTACATCTATTTACAATAGATTTAAATTTTAACAAATTCCTATCACATTGGTGTAAAAGTATATATGATATATAAAAATTCATGAATAACTACAATCTAAACATGATATTGACTCAAATGACCATATGGTTTTGATTTTGATGATAATAAATCATGTGTCAATGGCTTATTGGCAAATGTTTCAAATCTCACTAGCTCTTAAAGAACTAAAAGTCAAAAATCAGAATTAAAAGTCAAAAATCATCCATGTGAGAATAAGATCAAAGCATTCAAATAGATAAAGGCTCAAAGCTCATCAAATTAAGGACAAGCATTAAGGTTACTAGCTTAGGTGATTTATCTTATTACAATTTTTGTAAAGCTACACACTTAAAAGCTCAAATTTATTTTCATGACATTTTTAAGAAATTCATTTTTGTAAGATAAATGTTCTATATTTAAGAGGAGATATGATTTTATGAAATAAGTTGTTTTTAAAGCTTATGGACTAAATGGATAAACAATTTTTAGAACTTGTGAATCCTATAAATGAGCCTATTTGAATTGTCATAATGTTTTTGGGGTAACTTAAAATTTTGGAAAACTTAGCGGCTTATTACTAACTTTAAACAGCTAACTAATATCCCCCGAAGAGTTTATGGAATGGAAATGGTAAACAGTTTATGGAAAGCAGCTAACCAATATCCTTGGAAGAGTTTCTAGAACGAAAGCAGTGAACTATTTATGGAAAGCGGCTAACAGATATTCTTGGAAGAGTTTTTGGAACAAAAATAGTGAATCGTTTATGGCAAGTAGTTGAATTATATCCTTGGAAAAGTTTCTAGAATGCAAATGATGAACCATTTAGTTAAAGTGGCTACCCGATATCTTTGGGAGAGTTTCTGGAACTCAAACGGCTGACCGATAAATTTTAAGTGGTGATCTGAATTTGCAAAATTTTTAAATTGTTTTAAAACAATAACTTGCCATTTTAAGAAAATAGCGATCTGTTTCAAAATTAGCGGCAATCTGATAACTCTTAGAAAAAGAATAACAGCTAGTTTCCTTGTACAAACTATAAAAACCTAAGTCAAACTCATTTTAAAAAGTGCTTGCTCATCTTATTCATTGCCTTCTTCAATCTTTATCAAGCTTAATATTGTTCATACAAATCACCTTGAGCTTTCATTTGCTTATTGATATACATTGAATTATGATTGAGCTATAACTTGCTAATATAATCTCTTGAGACTGCAAGCTTTGTAAACTTCAATTTCACTTTAAAAATTGAGTGGGTATAAGAGTGAGAAACACTTGAAAAAGAGGTGTGTGATCATCTCTCATTGTAAAAGTTCATTGACAACTTAGAAGTCAATTATAAATATCTTGAAGCCTTTGGTTATAAGGCTCAGATAGTGGAATCCTCAAGTGTTGTTGACTTGGAGGTATGGATGTAGACGAGTTTTGCTGAATCACATAAAAATCTTGTGTTTGCTTTTCTTTCCTTTACCTCTTTAAATTTATTCAATTGTTGTATTTATTATTGTCAGTTAGTTGGAGTACAAATTGGTATTGGACTGTGATTTTATTATTTAATATTTTTAAAAATTCAATTCATCCCCCTTCTTAAGTTGCTTAGCTAGAATTTCACAAGTTGTGATTGTTGGGAAAATATGCTCTTTAAAAGCATATGTGTTTATTTAATTGTAATAAATATTTTTCTGATTAATAAAATTAATGAGGTATTTTATTCAAATATCTTAATTGCATTAATATTTTTATTAAAGTCCATTTAATCATATTATATGTATTTATGTAATCACCATGTGGATTCACAGAAGACATAAATACAAGTTATCTTATGATTAAATAAATTTAGTTCGCAGTTGATAAATAAAGTTGGGCACTTTATTTAGGTATAGATTGTAATAAATTCATTGAATGATTTGTCTTAATCATGTATGAATTTATTGATGTAGTACGACTACATTGAACAGGATCACATATGAGATTTAATTAACTTTGTAATAACTGTGAGACTTATTAAATCTCATAGGCATTGATTTTATTGTAATATTAATCTTGAGTTAATTATGATTTCATGATTGTAATTGTTATTCCATTTGAGTTACCAATGGGCATGACACATACTTACAATCTAGATTACCCGGTATCTTGGTGAGAGTATTTATGAGTATTGGAGTTATAGATTAATAATATAGAATTTGTACAACACATCTCTTGATGGGTTTTCGGCACTTGATCATAGAATTCTCTGGCCAAAGTGTATCAACATATTTAGTATGTTGAAAATGATCATTAGAGAAAACCAGTAAGTATAAAGGAATAAGATGTTATTAAATTGATTGGACAGTCGAGATATCAATTTAATTAACTATGTGGTACAAAAGATTGTGCAGTAAAAAAATTAATGTGGCTTGGGACGAATTATTATTCGAGCATACAATTATGGAAGTCAGTTCCAATATTTTAGTGGAGTAGATTTGGAATTAAATAATTGGGCTAGTTTAATTACAAGCTTAATTATTGTAGCCACTATTGTATGTTCCTAAATGATCCCCGGGTTAGCTCATTTAATTGGCTGCACCACTACTGGATTAATAAGCAAGATAACTAGCTATTTAGGTCAAAAGCCTAAATATATCATTTAGTGGGAGGCTCCATTTAATTAGCTTGTGTGTAAGGGGCCTTATGTTATTTTACAAGGTGGGTCCCTATAGAAAAAGCAAGTAACGTGAGTTTTATTTTTCATTATTTGGAGCCTAGGGTTTTCACCAAAGGGAGATATAAAAGGCTTATTTTCTCTAAAGAAAAAAAGGAGCAACCACTTTATACAGATCAGAGAAAAAGATTTTTCTATCTATTGTTGAGAGAAAAAATATCTCGTTCTAGTTGCTTTGGTAGTGATAAAGGCGCCCACACGTTCAGTGTAGATCAAACCTGAGTCATAACCTGGAAGATCATTGGTGACAGTTCGTGATCTAACAAACGTGGTGGTGATGGATCGTGATCTAACAGGCGTGGTGGTGACGGATCGTGATCTAACAGGCGCGGTGGTGACGAATCGTGATCTGGGAGCCTAAATCACTTCAGCGGAAAAATCTAAATCGGATTTTCAAGGTACGATTTCTAGATTACAAATTCTTATATATTATATGAGAGCGATCTTAAAAAGGTTTTATAAAAAAATTAAAAACCTGATCATTCCCCAACAATTGGTATCAGAGCCATCTCATATTAATATATAAGAATTTCGTATGAAATTAATCTTGATATTTATGTATTAGAGTGGCACAATTTATTCAGATATATATTATTTGTTTAATATATGAATAAAACATGTTTATGATTTGTTTTAATTCATGGTTAGATTTTCTACTGTATTTTTCGTTTGGATCTGTAACAAGAGGGATGGCTTTCTATCACCATGCTTCCCTCTTGATTTATTTTATTGTTATAGAATATTTGTAAGCCAAAATTGGCTTAGGAAATTTGTAAATCAATCACGGATGTTAGATCAAAGGAAACAAAGGCCGGATATTTTGGCCAAGTGCATGTGCTACAGCTGGAAGCAACGTTGCCAGTAGCAAGCACACGTACGAGGCTAACAGCAAGCGCGCGGAGGCTGGAAGCTTGCGGACGTTTGCGGCTGGCGGAGGGCGTTGTTTGGTGGCTTCCCGGCGGGGCGTTGTTGGTCAAATCGGCGTCGGAGATGCGTGAACAGTGGCTGCCCTTTGTGGTGATGGCGGCTAGGGAAAGAAAAAGATGGATTTATGGTTTTAATTGTTTGCATTTAAGTCCAAAAATAGTTTTGGGCTTTAATGAATCCTAGCTTTAGGCCCAATTTCAATAAGGCTTAATGGATTAAAATGCATAGATAAATTTGAATACATTAAATTTATTTTTGGTCCAAAATTTTTATTTTAATAAAAAAAAATTAATTATTTATTTATTTCCTTTCAAAATTAAAATTGGACCAATTATAAATTTAAAATCCTAATTTCCCCTAGTCCATTAACAAAGACAAGCTTATGGAAGATGGACATTGACAAGAAGCCCAATGAAGATTAGGCTTAGGGTTAATATATTTTTCATTATTAGGAAAGCCATGAATTAAGATTATTTAATTGTTTTTCTATATGTTATGTGTTGGATGATAACATGTCATATAGAATAGGTAGTGCCACTCTATGCATAATGATACATGTCATTCATTAATTATGAATCTCATAATATTGTTTGTAATTTGCGTATGCTTAATAATATTGGACATCATCTAGATAATATTATAGGAAGCATGCAATTAACAATATGTATATTTTAAAAAGGAAAAACCAACTTTAAAATATTGAGTGGGAGAGGGAAAATTCAAGATAATTTTCCCACGGGCTCCATTGTTAGTTCAATAATAAAATTATATATATACCTCGACTTCATGATACGGTGATGCTCCATTCGGAGGATATATATATTAGATATTTTATTTGATGAACTTCTTCAAAGATAAAATTGAAATATTTTTCAATCGATTGTTCGCCCCAACGGTGACTATTGATATGAAAAATACGTAGATTGAAACAATGGTTATACATTCAACTAAAATTTGTTATTAACCTTCCCAACAAAGCTCTGTTAACAAATTTAGGCCCAAAGGGATAATGATAATTATTTATCATGTCTCTACATGAAAGTAAATAATCTAATGGATAATTGGATCTAGTAAGTGTAGACATGACTTCCCCAACGGATAGCTTGTTAAAGCCGCACTAAATTATCGTTACAATAAATTAAAATGCATTTATGGTTTTTTGTATTTTTGTCATTTATTGTGAATATTGTTTCAAAGTATTTATGCATGTCTATTTTATTTTTTCAGAAAATGTCTTCCATCAACCCCTTATTAATTATCCTTGTTAAAAATGAACTGCTAAAGGCTACAAATATGTGTTGACCCAGCCATGCCCTCCAAAACCAACGTTATACGATTATAGAAATCAGAGGGAGCCTTATGAGAAATGGTGCGAAGCTAACAAAATGGCTAAGCGCTATATATTGGCTTCGATTTCTGTGGAACTACATAAGAAACATCAGAGCATGGCAACAACCACTAAAATAATGGCTAGTCTTCATCAGATGTTTGGGCAAAATACCCATTTTGCCAGAAAAGCAGCATTAAAATGTATTATGGATACTAAGATGGAAGAGGGCACAAGAGTTTGTGATCATGTCCTCAAAATAATGGACTATTTGAATGAGGTAGAGATTCATGGTGTTCAAATCAATGATAAATCAAAGATTAACATGGTGATTGAATCTTTACCTGATACATTCAAAGAGTTTAAGGTCAGCTATATCTTAAACAATAAAGATATGACCTTAACTGAATTAATGCACGAACTACATGCTATAGAAGAATTTTATCATAGCAGAAAACTTCTTGGAAAAGGATTTTCTTCAAGGCTTAAGTCGAAAGACAGGAATAAGCAAGAAAGAGTTGGGATCGGCAAACTGTCCACTAAAAGAAGTGGCAAGCCAAAAGGCAAGTGTTATAAATGTGGACAGAAGGGTCACTGAAAGAAAGATTGTCCTAAGATTATTAAAATCAGGTATAGGAAATCTTTAAACTTCCTAATTAGTTCAGATTTCTATTGATTCATACAATAATGAATTCTGAGATAACTAATTTTATTTGTAATTCATTTATTTGATTTTCAGGAAACCAAGAGATTAAGTGAAGAAAGCTTCAAACAGCAGTTGAGGACATGCTAGTTTATATCAATTGAAAAGCAAGATCAATTTTACAAGACTTAAAGTTTTGATATTTGTCTTTATTTTTCCAAATATTAAAGGAATTTAATTTCGGTGACTTGTTTTAATAAACAAGAGTACACTGTTATTTTTTTATCCTCTGTTTATTACTTATTTTGGTTATTTATAAAGACAATTTATATCATATAAGTCCATTGATCTATTCAAAGCAAGATATAATGATAAAGAGTATATACATTTATCTAAGAAAAGAAATGTTTCTTAAAATCAAAATCACCTCTGATATTTATGCTTAAGTCATATAAACTATAATAAGATTTTAAGAAAATGATTAATGATAGACTTGTTGGCCTATTAAGATTGATCATTGTAACTCTATAAATCTTATTTAGAAAAAATAATATGACAAAGATGCTCATTTTGAGCTAAAAGCATAACATTGTATTGGATGATTTAGCGCATACAAATGTATACGGACTAATCAGTTTACATGTCATAAGAGGTTATGAGTATTCTGTCAATCTTGTTGATGAATATTCATTTTATTTATGTTTGTCTAAATGCGTCATGATTCCATTGCTTTTGAAATTCAAAAGAGTACGTGGATAAGACAGAAGCAATTAGACAGGAACATAAAAGAACTTCGATATGATCGAAACAAAGAATATCTCTATAGAGAATTCAAGCTCTATTTGGTTGTCAAATGGGATAAACTCCCTCATATAATGAACACTATGATACAATAGTGTAATTAAATGGAGAAACAAGATTCTTTTGGATAAAACAAGATATATACTAAGTGGTTTATCATTTACTTTTTTGATTCTAGATACTAGTATTTAAAACTGCAAAGTCTATTGAACTTAGTTTCATCTATCTCGGTGTCTACTACTCCAAGAAATTATGAAAAAGTCACAAACATGGTTTGAGACACATTCATATTTGGAGTTTACTAGTATTTCTACTAGAATCAGAGGTAGAGAAGATGGATTCGTGTTCAGAAGCTTGCTTGTTTTAAGTATCTTAAAGGAATAAGGGAAAGTCTGAATTATAGTCCTCAAGATAGGAATGTATTTATAAACATATTCTTTACTTTCTTTGAGAAAGACTATATAATGACTTATAACCTAAGAGTAAGGTAAAACTAGAGAAATAAAAGAGATCAGGCTGATGCTCAGCTTTCAACACCTATTATATGAAGAACAGCAACAACCAGCTAATCAGCACAGGATTATCCTTGAACAACCATCACTTTTAAAATCTCGTCGTAGTGGGAGGGTAACTAGGTTACCTGCGAGATACATGTTATTGAGAGAAACCTATACGACGATCTCAGTTGAACATGTATAAGATCCCACTAGTTACAACGAAGCTCTAATAGACAGAGATGTTGAATTTTGTAAAAAGGTCATGAATTAAAAAATGGAATCTATGTATTCCAATAAAGTCTGGAAACTTTTAGAGGCACCAAATGGGGTAAAACCTATAAGGTGCAAGTGAATCTACAAGAGAGAAAGAAGAGTAGACGGAAGGATGGAAACATTTAAAGCATGATTAGTAGCCAAAGGGTTTACTCAAAAAGAGGGAATCGATTATGAGGAAACATTTTCTGCGGTTGCTATACTTAAATCCATCAGGATTCTGCTCTCCATTACTACAGTACTAGATTATGAAATTTGGCAAATGGATGTCAAGATAGTCTTTCTTAACAGGCATCCTGAAGAAGACATCTACATGCAGCAACCAGATGGATTCGTACAAAAGGCCAAGAACACATGGTATGTAAGTTGCAGAAATTCATTTATGGATTAAAGCAAGCATCCCGGTCATGGAACATCAAATTTGATCAAGAGATTAAATCGCTTGGATTCATTCAAAACATTGATAAACCATGTGTGTACAAGAAGATTCAGGGAAAATTTGTAGCCTTCCTAGTTCTTTGTGTAGACAATATTCTCCTGATTGGAAACAATATAGGAGTATTGACTACAATAAAGATTTGGTTAGCAAAACAATTTGATATGAAAGACTTGGGAGAGGCAAGTTATATTCTTGGTATCAAATTACTACGAGACCGGAAGAATAAAACTTTAACATTGTCTCAAGCGGTCTATATCGATAAGATATTGGCTAGATTTAGCATGGAAAATTCTAAGACTGGTTTATTACCATTCAGACATGGAATTACATTCTCTAAGGATCAATCACCTAAAACATCTGAAGAGATAGAGAGAATGAGACGAGTTCCTTATGCAGAAGCTATGGGAAGTCTCATGTATGCCATGCTTTGCATTAGGCCAGACGTCTGTTTTGCGGTATGGATGGTTTATAGATATCAATTTAATCCTGGACCTCAATACTGGAATGCAGTCGAGCATATTATAAAGCATCTGAAAATAACTAAAAATTATATGCTTGTGTATTCTGGTGATGAACTCATTCCAGTGGGTTATACTGATTCTGACTTTATGTCAGATAAGGATTCCAGAAAATCAACTTCTGGCTATGTGTTTACATTGGGAAGTGGAGCTATTAGTTGGAGGAGTGTGAAACAATTTTGTATCACAGACTCCACGAATAGCAAAAGAAATTGTATGGCTCCGCAAGTTCCTACAACATCTTGAGGTGGTACCTGTTGTAACTGCACCCCTTAAACTATTTTGCGATAATAGTGGTGCGGTAGCTCAATCTAAGGAACCAAAGAACCTCAAGAAACAAAAACATATTGAGAGGAAGTATTATCTTATAAGGGAATAGTGTAGAAAGGTTATATGATAGTACCCCAAATGGCATTAGATACTAAATGGCAGATCTTATTACAATGGCCATTAGTGGGAAACATTTATAACCTGGACTTAGAGCCCTAGAGCATGTGCAATATGCCAGATATGCTTTAAGAGCTAGTGGGAGATTGTTGGGAAAATATGTTCTTTAAAAGCATATGTGTTTATTTAATTGTAATAAACATTTTTTCTGATTAATAAAATTAATGAGGTATTTTATTCAAATATCTTAATTACATTAATAATTTTATTAAAGTCCATTTAATCATATTATATGTATTTATGTGATCACCATGTGGATTCACAGAAGACATAAATACAAGTTATCTTATGATTAAATAAATTTAGTTCGCAGTTGATAAATAAAGTTGGACGCTTTATTTATGTATATACTGTAATAAATTCATTGAATGATTTGTCTTAATCATGTATGAATTTATTGATGTAGTACGACTACATTGAACAGGATCACATATGAGATTTAATTAACTTTGTAATAACTGTCAGACTTATTAAATCTCATAGGCATTGATTTTATTGTAATCTTAATCTTGAGTTAATTATGATTTCATGATTGTAATTGTTATCCCATTTGAGTTACCAATGGGCATGACACATACTTGTAGTCTAGATTACCCGGTATCTTGGTGAGAGCATTTATGAGTATTGGAGTTTTAGATTAATAATATAGAATTTGTACAACACATCTCTTGATGGGCTTGATCATAGAATTCTGTCAACATATTTAGTATGTTGAAAATGATCATTAGAGAAAACCAGTATAAAGGAATAAGATGTTATTAAATTGATTGGAGTTGAGATATCAATTTAATTAACTATGTACAAAAGATTGTGCAAAAAAATCAATGTGGCGACGAATTATTATTCAAGCATACAATTATGTTTCCAATCTTTTAGTGGAGTAGATTTGGAATTAAATAATTGGGTTAGTTTAATTACAATTATTGTAGCCACTATTTATTATTGATTAATAAAAGATAACTAGTTATTTAAGTTCTAAATATATCATTTAGTGGGAGGCTCATTTAATTGTATGTGCCTTATGTTATTTCTGAGGTGGGTCCCTATAGAAAAAGTAAGTAATGTGAGTTTTGTTTTTCATTATTTGAGATATAAAAGGCTTATTTTTAAAAAAAAAACCACTTTATACGAGAGAAAAGATATTTCTATCTATTGTTTAGAGAAAATTTTCTCTTTGGTAGTGATAAAGCGTCGTCAGATCAAACATGAGTCATAACCTGGAAGATCATTGGTGACGGATCGTGATCTAACAGGCGTGGTGGTGACGGATCGTGATCTAACAGGCGTGGTGGTGACGGATCGTGATCTAACAGGCATGATGGTGACGGATCGTGATCTGGGAGCCTAAATCACTTTAGCGGAAAAATCTAAATCGGATTTTCAAGGTACGATTTTTAGATTACAAATTCTTATATATTATATGAGAGCGATCTTAAAAATATTTTATAAAAAAATTAAAAACCTGATCATTCCCCAACAGTGATAAGGTGCGCGTCATCATACAAGTTATTTTGCATGATGGACTATGCGTCACCATTTCATTAACTGGGCTGTAGGGCACTAGCCAATGAAATCGTGACCATGCGAATTTCATCAAATTTTTCTAAACATATATGACAATACAAGTGATGTAATATGATGTGGGTAATTACAAATAACAAAGGAAAAGAAGCTAAGTAGAAAAAATTCAATTAAGGATGGTAACTGGGTGGATAATGGATGAAGATGACAATACCATTTCAATATCAGTTTGATGAAGGATATCCCGTCACTAACCCTTACCCGTTGTAGGCTTGACCGAGTATGGGTCAGGGATTTTTTGTTAAAAAATATAAATATATGTCCCTTTCCTCTATATCCCTTTTATTCTTTTACATCTTGCATATATTAAAAAAATGGAAATCTTAATTATTAGCTCTAGATGAACATACAACATAGTAATCTTATTTTTAAAAAATCATTTTCAATTTTAGGTAAGTAGCAATTATAATTTTGATTATTATTAAGTTAAATTTTAATCTATATATTACTAAATAAATTTTAATCTATATATTACTAAATAGAGATACTAAATCTATTTAAATAAGAGAAAAATACAAAACTGGTCAAATAGTTGGAATAATAACGTGACAAGATGATTAATTAGTTTGGAACACAAAATCGTTTTAAATTGTAAATAAAATATTTTCTAAATAAATAAATAAACACTATAGGTTTGACATCCAACTTAGACACATTGTAGATGCTACTTCGATTTGCTAATGCTAAATGCATTTCTTCAAAATTCTTGCCAACAAAATGCTCCTAATAATCCTTTTTTATTCATTAAAAAAAAGTTGTTTATTTGATTTAGCTATAATTTTAAATTTTAAACATTAACAAAAAAATATATAGTCAACAGTGAAACAAGTTTAGTCAGCAAGCATAGGTTATAACGTTTTGTACTTGTACTTGGTAAAGAAGGTTACTCATGAAATAAAATTCTTACACAAAAATCTCAAACTGAAATGCTTCAAATTTTATTCAAATAAATCCACAAATTCATATGTCTAATATTAAATATTTTCTCCCAAAGACATAAATATGATAAAAGTCTCAAAACTCCCCAATTACAAGTTCATAAAATAAAAAAAGTAGATGAAATATGAGTTTATTCTTCTCTTATTCAACTAGCAAAAGTAATTGAATCTCTAGCTCCAAAGATAAGCACATCTCTCAACAAAGTACTTAATCTGTAAAAGTAATGACGATGGGTGAACAGTCAACTCGGTAAGTAAAATAATTTTCAACACACTAGGGTTATCGAGTACCAAAAATATTACAAGCCCTTTTTATCAAAACATATATTAGAAATAATAAAGAAAATTACATATTGTTAAAGAATGACTTAATTTCGTAAGTGATTCAGAATATCATAATCATAATGAATCATGAAAACAAATCGTATAACACATACACAGAAAACCAAAGGTTAGCTCATGTCATATAGTATCACCTATACTCCCGGTGACCAGCTAGAAACAAAATCAGAACCATAATATTATGCACACACTCAAAACAAAAACTCAGTACTGGTTTAGAACATATATATCGGCTGGTACAATAATCAAAATCAGAAGAACTACGGACAATTAGCCAAAATATTTAAATTCATTTTCCATACATAACGACTTAAACGTGGCACTTTGTATTGTATGTAGCACTTCGCGGCATTTTGGTCCTCGAGATGTGGCCCCCATATAGTCTCAAGAGGTGGCTCTCGAACAATCAGAAATAATCTCCATCACATACGTGATCAAAACATTCTTTTCAAACTTAAAGAAAGATCATAACAATGAATTAGGCTTGCAAACAAATTCTATTATAATATTTTATAGACAATTTCATAAAAATATATTTAAAGACTTTTATAATATTATGTTAAAACCATAAAAATAGAATAATTTTCATATTTGAAAACATTTATGTAAATTAATTTTATTATGAAAAAAAATTAATTTTTAAAGAACTATAAAAACAAATGTACTTATGATAGACCAAAATAATTATACATATCAAGTATATTATGAATGAAATTGCTTACCTCGATTAAAGTAATGATCTAAACAGACCTCTAAGTCTCTAACAGCCTATATCAACAACTTATTCTAAGAACCTGTTTTTCTAATTCATACTCGTACAAGTTTGATTCTTGACATCCATGGGTATCTCCCATAAATTTTTCAAGAGGATCCAACACCAAAAACATTATAAAAACTATTTGTTTCTTGATAAATTCAAAACTCTCTCACAATGCCTTAATTGAACAGTATGGATTTCAATATTTTTATAAAATTATACATTAATTAGAAAATTATGAAATTAACAACGGAAATACTAGACACATATATAAACATCTTTTTAAAATTTCAGAATATTTTGAGTTCATTTGGCCCTACAAAATAATTTTATGAATCTGGTCATTCTGTTGGAACCACAATTTTCCAGTGCAACAGTGTTAGTTTCAAAAATCTATATAAAATCGAAAACAAAGTCAAATCTTGTGATAATAAGCCCTATATGTCTAGTTTACAGAAAGATAAGGTTTTTCTTAAAAATCGTTCATAAAATATATATTTTATTTTGAGATATTCATGCTGTCCAAAATTATTTAGTGTGTTTACTGCATCAAGGATCAACTAACATGACTCAGCAATAAAATTAGCGTACTAAACACAACTTGAATACATCCCAAATCATGCATAATGGTCTAAAACAATCTAAAATCATGCCAATAAAACCCCAAACAGAGAACAACGATAGGAAATCAAATAGATTATAGAGAGAGTAAAACTTACTAATTGTTAAGACTCTCTCTCCCTTAAGTCAAAGTTTGAATCTTAGGGTATGAGCGCAAGAGTAATGAGCAGCAGTAGAAAGCAAAAAAATAAACACCGTAGATTTAGAGTTATGGGAGACATAAAAAATATAAATTTATAGCTGATTTTAGGAAGTCCCATTAACTTAAAAAAAAAAGTAAGAAGTTGTTTGTTAAAAGTCTGAAATCTGAAATTTTATTAATTTCAAACATTTTTTTAAAATATGCTTGTTTGTTTTTTGGAACTTATGTCTAATTTCCAGACATTTACATCTGAATAGAAAAAGTAAACTTTTTTTACTTTTATCTGAATGAAAAAATTTTGAATGATAAGTAAATATTATATTCCAAAAATATCTTTATAAAATAACTTATTTCCTAAACTATAAAATCTAATCCTCTTTTTTTGCTTATAAATGTCAAATAATCAAGTTTAAGATGTTTTTTATTGTAAAAACAAACAAGATGCCACTTATATTCAGATAGTTAAAAAAGAAAAACAAACATGTCATTCAGATTTTCATATTCAGACCCATTTAGACTTTAAAAAAATTCAAACCCATTTAGATTTCAGATAAAAAAACAAACACTACCTAAGTCTTTTTTAAAATTACTATAAATCCTATTCATAGGTTTAATAATCCTTGTTAATAAGGATAAAAATACCATTTGTAATATCTAATAAAATAAAATTTACATAATTTAAAATCATGAAAATTTTGTTTTTGCGCTAGTTTTGTGGGTAAATTAGTTATTTTATTTTACATTACATATAAAACTTCTTTAATAGGTAAATAAAATTTTTAAAAAGAAAAAAGGTGAAGGCATTTAAGTGATAGACTTAAAATAAAAATGATTTTGATTGATGGAGTGATTATCGAAACTATTCCCTGTGGGAGACTCTGCTGGGCTTGTTGCAGACTTGCAGTTACAGATGCTGCTAGGGTCATGGTCATGGACACCTCCAAGAACAAGTCCAACACAATCGACCTTGAGCAGCATCAATAAAAGATCATTTTGTAATTACAATGGAGGACATAGCGTTCAAGTAGATTTGGCTCAACGATGTCACCACAAACTCAAGTGTTCTATTAACCAGGGAGGAGCAGGTGAAAATTTCCCGGATGACCAACAATTAAATTTACAGGTATATCGTCAAGATGAAATAAACATTATGTTATTATTACCATTATTGGGTTGAACTTGATTTGATGCAATTTTATTTACTATTTAAATTTGATGGGTTGAATGAGCAGAGAAAGGGATTCTGGAACTGGGATAAATGGAAGGTGAGAGCGCTGTCTCTTTTTGTTTTTTCTGAGTTATGAAATAAATGATGTATGAGTTAATTCATTATTAGTAATTAATTGATATTACTTTCTAACTTCGCGGCTGGACCAGGCTAATTCAGATGAAATGAAGTCCAAGCTCGCAAAGCTTGGACTTGCAGCAGTGTTGGCTTATGGGTTATTTGATGCCGTTACCTATACCTCCTTTTTTGTCCTTGCTTTCCTTGGATATGAGAAGAGCACCGGCAAGAATCCTGCTGCTAATCTTCAAGCTCTTTTTGGGGTAAGAAACTGACAACTGCTGAGGACATTTTTAGTTTAGTGATAAAAACATTTAAAAAAAAACTCACCAAGCATTTATAAGTGTGCGATTGAGAGGATATGCAGTGCTAAATCTTGCTGAAATGCTGTTAGTTCCTTTATTTTATAGTCAAATGATTTCCTAGTTAACTCGGTTAATGTTTGCCTTTCAAGGGACTAATTTGAATCCATGCATATGCACACAAACAGCTTTTTCTAGTGGATTATTTTGGTGCAAAAATATTTCAATTGTATTTGAGGATCTATTGATGCTGAGAGACATCGCATTGTCATTGCCCTCACGTTATCATGCCACGATTCTTTATATTCATGCAAGGTTCTCTTAGTAGTGTAAAGTGTTTTCTAGTTCAGATTAATTTGTTGAATGCTTGCTAATACATGAAGATGGTGTTCATTTAGCAGATGAGAGAAGGTCACACACCTTTTTCCCAAGTTACAATTAAACACTAAATGAAGTTACACTGTTGGAAAATCTTTATTTTAGTACAAGTTTAAAAGAGATGGTGCGTTATTATCCATGGTGGGCTATGCTTAAAAGCCTCTGATGATTGTTTTCTTTCAAATTTTATTTATTTTTATTTATTATTATTATTATTATTATTATTATTATTTTGGTTTGAAAGCAGTAGTGAGCTCTAGCCACTTAGAGAAAGCTGAGTGATAATGAAAAATATGAAATTCATACTGACAGAGTAAGTTATGAAGTGTGGGAAGAAATGTAAAAACATCTAAAATGTTAATAAATACTAGAACACTTCAGGAAGGCTAAGTGGTTGAGATCCATTTTAAAGCCGAATGGTGCTTCTGATATTGTATGTTATCATCCTGAAACATCATAGATTTGATTCCTAAGAGAAAGAGGGGTAGAGGAGTGGGCACCGTTCGACATAGTAAAAAGTATTAAATAATTGTTAACTCAGTTTAGATTGTCCTTGTGATGAACAAAGAGAATCATATTAAGCAAAATATTTGAAGCAAGTTACATTGCAGAGACTTGTTTATATTAAAACCAGTGTTGTGCGCCCAAGCTTGGTAATTGTCATGTCTACTCATAAAGCAGAGTGGGAATATAGAGCATCAAATAATTAAAGAAAATGAATGAGACCCGCTTTCTGCTACCTTCAGACTAGACCCATGTTAGAGAAGCTTTCAGTATTAGATGTGATCTTGGGGGAATGGGGGGAAATGGCTTTGAGTAATCAACCATAAATATGTGTTGGTGACCATGGACTGATCATTAATCTTCAACAAGAAGTGGTGAATGAAAAAAGCTCATCAATAGATCATGAGTTTTCGTCATGATTTACTTGGTTTCTGTATCAATCCATCTCTTTCATAGAGGTTTTGTCGATCTCTTATCCACTTCAGTTTTTATAATAAATATTTCTTTATGTTTTCCAAATATATGCAATGAAATTCTTTGTTAATATATATATATTTTTAATTTCCATTATTGTCTATCCACTTTGTAGCATTTCTTTATATATTTAGCTAACATTGGTTCTGGAAAATTCCTAGATTGTTATTTTGATGTGGACTGGAAACAACATCACAAGGCCATTTCGAGTGGCTGGAGCAGCAGCACTGGCACCTTTTATCGACAAAGGATTAAAGAAGATCCAGAACCATTTCAAGTTTCCAAATCTTGGGTATGCATTTGCACTTGTTGTTTCAGTAGTGGCTGCTTCATGTTTAATCGTTGTTGGCTTGCTTATCCTATCAAGATGGGGAAAATGAGTTGAAGCAATTGTTATGACAATTTGTGATGTCTGCTTGAACTATACATTGTTGAGGCCTCCGTGAAATCTTGATGCTATATTGAAGGAGTATCTTGATGTTGTCTTGATGGACTCTGGGAGTCTTAATTGCGCCTTGATGTAATCTTCAAATTGTTGCCTTCAAATGATGATTTCCAACTGCCTTCGGATTGCGAGCTAAGTCTCCAAATTGCAGTATTGAAGTTACACCCCTAGGCACTAGCTGTGTTATTTTGCTCAACAATGTTGTCTTCCTTTGTTGGCTTTATACACAAATGTGCTTGGAACTGATTGATAATTTGCTTACTTTTGGGGTTAGAACAAAACATCACAACTGATCTTGTGAATGTATTTTAGTTTGAATTGGATTTCAGAACTGAAAAACCAATGGAACTTAGATTAATTAGCATTAATTTTTAGTACAACGTTAAAAATGGAAAGGAAAAGTAGTCTCTTTGTTTTCAATTTAATATTATCAAGTACTTAAAAATGGAGATGTCAAAATTAAAATGATTCATGCTATAATGTTTGTATATATCCGTGAAGGACAAAATTAAAATGCTATAGTTTCTATTTATCTGAAATCGATAATATGCATATTGTCCAATTACTTAGCAAATACTTAAAAAGTGGTGATATGCAAGGAACCTTGATGTACAAAAAGAATTATCATTTTTTTTTCCTTTTCAAGCAGTTTCGTGTATTTTCCTTTTTAGAAACTTTTTCAAAAATTATTAGAGAGTACCATAATGTGAAATTTATCCAAATATTTTTAGATATGAATCACAAGACAATATTTAATAATATAGAATCATCAATCAAAATGAGCATTATGCTTTTTCAATGTTTTTCATCTACTACATAATTTCTCTTTATGCTATCATTTTTTTCCCAAATTGACATTCAATTTCTTTAAGACAACTACAAGAAATAAAAACTATCCAACAGAAAACAGGTATCACTTGACCCAAAATAATAATAATAATTGCGATGAAACCAAACTCCCAATTCATTAAAAAAAAAAGAAAGAAATTTCTTAAAAGGAAAAACAATTCTGAATTCTTCATGGCAATGGTGACATCTACATTAACAATAAGCTGATATTTGAATCATAATAAAAATAGGAGACTATAATATGTCCGGAGGAGTATAAATTTGCTCAGACTCAACCATGTAGGTCTTATTTAGTATTGAGGTGTTGTACCCATAGTTAATGTTAAAAGAAAAAGATAGTAATTATGAATAAAAGTTGATCGTATATAATAAAAATGACTTTTAGATAATAATTTTTACAAAAATAATAAAGATTTATAATTTTTTTAATCATTCAAGTATATTATTAAATCAACTTAATTTTTAAACTACAACAACGAATTTTGCCCAAACACTTTAATAAAAGCTACAATTATCCATCTTCAATTCCACATAGTACCTTAGGCTCTGTTTGATACAACTTTTCAAATATAACTTATTTAAGTAGAGTTTTTGTTAGTAGAGTTTTTATAAATAGAGTTTATACCAAAACAAAAAAAAAAAAGTTGTTTGTTTGCTAATAAGAGCTTTTATTAAAAAATTATGAAATTACTTTAATAGGCAAGCTTTTTAAAGTTATGTTATGAAAAGAATAAAATAATATTATCAAATAAATAGATGATATTTTAGATATTTTAATATTTAAAAAAAACTTTTTAACCTCTACTTCCAAAAGCTTAAAATTTGACATTTTACTAGTACATGCAAAATAACTTATTTAAGTTTCAAAAGTTTTATTAGAAAAACAACTAAACAACAACAAAAATTATTATAAGAACTTATGAGATTAAATAAACACTTATGAATATTAAATAAGCCATACCAAACATGCACTAATTACATGGGCATTTGGTACAATACCTTAAACATGGAAATCTATAAATATATCTAAACAAAAGAAGAACGATGTTCGCTATTTCAAATATGCAATGCCCGAACGGGATGTTTGGTACCACTAATTACAGGGGTTGCATTGCTGTAGCCACTTGCTACATTAGCTAAATTTGACTCTCAATCGAGTTTAACTAATACAACAACTGCTGCATTTTTTTTATTTTATAATAATATTAATAATAAATATAACCTTTTAATTTAATATAATATCATATAATATTAAACTTGTTTTCTTTTATTTTTACATTATAATTATTAATATAAATTAATAAATTTGTTATTTCTTATTCAATAATATTGCATTATATTTTAATTTTTAGTTATATTAAAAATAAAACTAAATAATTCAATTATATTTTAATAATTAATATCAATACCAGTACAATAATTATTATTTAAGAGGTAAACTATCAATATCAGTAATATTATAGCACTCAATTTCGTTAGGAATTCAGAATGGAACCTCTTGTATTATATGGTTACCGCACTAGAACTTCTACAATAAACTAGAGTCTTGCGTTGGTGAAAGTCTGAAATGAGAAATAGATGCACACTATTTACATTTTAAAGGAAGTTTGGATGCACCTAAACATAATTTGACTACGGATTATGGCCAAAAGATATTACTAATAGTCATCAAAATCAGCACAAATACATCATTTTATTTCTACTTTCAAAGTCCTTTGATGATTCAAATGGACCAACTATTGGGAGGTTGGCATGGAATGACCGAGACTACAAACCTCATAAAATCACACCTGAAGAATAATCATAGTACATGATTATCCTAAGGAGCATAATTCTAAAATTTACCCTGTTGACTAATCTGAAACTTCAATTTCAAGCGATGGAAATCTACGAAAACGAGCCGAGTATCGGAGATATGACTTTTCGTTTTTATTTGAGGACTTTGATCTCCTTCGCGTGGCCATAAAACCTTTCCTTGAAAGTGAATCAAACAAGGTTCCCATGTCCATTGCCTTTCGAATGCCACTACTCTCATCCACAAAGCTGAAAAATTACCCAGAAAACAAGATAAGTAAAATATAATGTATGTTTATGGCAATCGATAAAAGAAAAGGAGAAGGTTAAATGGTGCATGTATGGAATAGCTGAAAAAGCATCCAATCTACATCTTCATATTGTAAGATATAAAAAGATGTGACGTCTGCTCTCTCTCTCTCTCTCAACTTGATCGGTGGCACAAGTCAGAGAACATGATTTTAGGTCAATGAGAAATATTGTTGAAGAGAAGAAAAGAAATTAAGTTGAGAAATTGTACAAAGAAATCTTCCAGCTGTTTTTGAGTGCACTTCAACCATAAGATAAGAAACATAATTTTTTCAATTCGAAATAACTCCATTGATTAAAATAAAAATGCATCACCTTTTAGGGAAGAGGATATACATCCAAACACCAGTAATTGCATCATATACTACTCAAAATTAATTTATTAATTGTAGGCCAAGAGATATAGATAAGGAAAACACTTCCAGTGAATACATATCTCAGGTCTAGAAATGACATTAAGAGGGAAAATTATGATTCTAAACCACGAGGAGGAAGGTGTAAAAGCCAAAAGAAAAGGAAAATAACCATGATAGGCCACACATACCGTTCCCTTATGATTTTGAAAGCTCCTTTGGTTGCATAAGGTAGTCCTGTCTTTGGATCACGATACCTATGATAATAAATGACAATTTAAACAAGAACCACCATGAAGGAAACTTTCACTCTATAGTAGATAGACCTCTATAATACACATAGCACTGAAAGAAGAGAAAGTACCAAAAGCATTAGTGTAAGATACACGCTTGCAAACACGCACACATACCCACAATAGAAAGAAGGGGGTTGGGGGGGGGGGGGGGGTGTGGCGCAGGGGGAAGCACCAGGAGCATTAAAACATGATGTAGACTTGTACATAACACACACCCAAAGTGCATAAAGCGTGAGGGAGAGAGAGCACCGAAAGAGTTAAAGTGCTAAATTCATACATTCATACATGCATACATATACACAATGATAAGGGGAAGAGAGAGCACCAAAAGCATTAAAATGTCCATTCACACATTATTTCAATCAATCGTTTAACAAACAAACAGATCGAAGTAATTTATTTCAGACAACAAATCCATTCTCTTAAAACAATACAGCAACCTCATAAATGATATTCCATTTATCCTCCGAAGGCAATCCAAACAATCATTTGGAACAACCTCATAAATCATTGCGCTCCACATATATTTACATTTCTTTGAGGCTAGGTTTGTTTATGAAAGTATAGATATATGCCAACTAATAGCTCTTACCTCATAGATCTCTTCTATTTATTCTCCTACACCAATTTGAAGTAGGTTGCTTACAGTCATTGTCCACAACAGGATAAATTCTTCTGTGGCAATAGTTGTTCTTTTCATAGTATTCCTAGAAGTGTGTATTTCAATAATTATCACTACATCATAACAAACTCAGTGAAAGTATCATCAAGCAGACAATTCTTCATTGCCAATTGTAGGTTCTTCAAATAAAAAATCCAGCAAGCAATTTATATACTGTCTCAGCAAGACTTGGCAAAAGCCATAAATGAAAGCATCCACTTACTTGGCAGGCAATCCAGTAACTGCGCAAACAGCCCTCTCTGGATCTGGAAAGAGATAGATAAAGGAAATAAATAACAAAAAAAAATTAAACAAGTCAACCCCAGTGCACACAAGAACATCAAGCTCATCTAAATGTGTTCTTAGAAGAATATGTTGTGAGCAAACAGAATAACAAACAACTTCAAATGAGTGTTCCAAGCTTTTCTCTCAGTAACTGCAACATTAACCTTGGGAAAAAACTGCAGACTATAGAATATGCATTTGGTTTCTAAGACAAAAGCAAGGTCAAAGGATTATCAAGGTATCAGTTAACTATAGGGACAAGTGGAATCTCTCGGAAAATTGGGTAAAAGACATATGCACCCCCAAACTTTCATTTAAAGGACAAATGCACCCCTTCATCTCCAGAATGGATATACGCACCCCCATCTGTTAGCTTTTACCCTTGCATGGATTATTTCAATAGTTTTGACCTGTACAGTGATCTTCATACCCTCAATTGACAATTTTTTATTAAAAGTAGATATCAAGTCTGATCAAAAAGTTCATTTAAGGATAAAAATTAACTGATGAGGTGCATAAGTCCACTCCCGAAAATGAGGGGGTTTATTTGTCCTTTTAGCAAAAGTTTGGAGGTCTTTATGTCTTTTATTCCGGAAGATTATGCGCTTTATAAAATTACACAAATTGTTGGTCCAAATGCATTAAATGATAATTGGCCACAGCAATCAAACAGAAGTTGGAAAAATGGAAAAAGTGCGAAACAGCTGAGCAGGCATCCTAGTTTTACACAAGGGTATCATCTCATTCAAATAATAAGTTGGTACCTAAATGCCACGTGAAACACAACAGAAATAATTGCCATGCACATCCAAACTGCAACAAATTATATCATTACACCCCAGGTTATGAAGGGTCAACCCATTACTGAGGAAAGTCACCAATAATGTAAAGGGGTCAGAGGTTAAATGCTCAGCAGGATGCAGAACCTAATGGTGTTGAACCAACAGAAAGAAGAAAAGGGAGGATAATTCAGAGAAAATCAGAATAATATAGGAGACAATCAACTCGGTGTTATCAACTTTATTCATGTAATCTCAGACAAAAGAAACTGAATAGAGAGCTCTTACTTAGAGCGGCCATAATCCTGAAAGAAATTAATCTGTCTAGAATTAGCAAATGCAGTATTCCTTCAAAACGGCAAAAAAACCTTCTCCATAAGGGAAAGTAGACCCTACTCAAGGAAAAGAAAATGATCCTCTAAAACCAGGAAACCAAATAAATCAAAATATGCATTCACCTTTGGATGTCCCAACTTCACAAAATTACTTCAGAATGCTAAAAGCAATCACAGGGATAACACTAACATAATTTAGAAAAAGGTCAATGAGCACTAACAAAACAACAGAAAATAATTTGTCATTAAGCACATTTTCACAGGATGCTACATCAGCTTTATTAGCAAAAACTCACTCATATCCACCTTAGATACAGTCAACTTACATGGAACAGATGTGGTAGACAGCTCTGACTGAAAGGACACTCCCTTACTGAATTCCAGATATGAATAACCTACAAAAAAAACATAGATCAGCATGATCTGGTCCTAATACTGACCGAGGGAACAGCCAAAGTCAATGGTTGCGGAAATTTTTCTGGAGTCTAAGATAGATCATAGATCAATAACCAACAAGCAAACACTTGCCATCCTTTGACAAATATCGTTGTTGTGGCCCAGTATAGACAGCTTTATGCACTATTGCTCTTTTCTTAACTTCTTCCTCCCTAGCTAAAACACGTTCTAGGTTCCTCAAGTTCATGATTTCTACAAAAACAGGAAGTACAGTCACATACTTAAAGTTGAGATCATGTAGGAAATGGTCTGCAACAAGATTTTCATAAATTCATAGATGATATTTTCTTCCATTAACTGTTTATAACTAACCTGTTTGTGCTGCTTCTAGGAGCATCTCTTCCTGAGTCATCCTCTTCTCCTCACCTTCCTTCTTCCTTTTTATTGGCTACAAAGATAATAGAGTACAACAAGAAGCATTACAGCAACAAATCGGAAAATAATACTATCATCATAAGAATATTCTAAATACCCATCATTAACAGGAATATGCTTTATCTAAAACATGAATAAGATGAATTTATCAACAGCCCTTATAACACTCCACTGGTCAAGTTGAGTAGTCTACCCAACTGATTGAGTAAATAGACATTTATAGACACCAATTTAAGAGTTATTGTCTTTAAATAAACATGAGGGTTTTACAGACAGGCTCATATGCAAATATCGACATTCCTTTCACAATTTTCTCAAGTATTTTCTCTCCAGTTCAGATGTCCAAAACTCTCAAAGGACCGAAAGATGTAGTATTCACATGGGCTTAAGCAGCCAAGTTCTGTAGGACTCATCCAGTTCATGCAGTTTGTACAGTTCCTATCAAACTAATATCCCAAAATAAGCATAACATAACTATCAAGGATGTGAACCTTATTAGTAAATGATTATCTGATATCTAAAATGAACTCTCTTTTAGATAAATAATAAACATTTAAAGTGAGCTTACAGCCAAAAAGATTCCAAAAGCTAATAAAGCATGTATCAGCTTGTGTATAACAGTTATCTTAAAGCATGTATCAGCTTGTGTATAACAGTTATCTTAAAGCATGTATCAGCTTGTGTATAACAGTTATCTTAAAGCATGTATCAGCTTGTGTATAACAGTTATCTTAAAGCATGTATCAGCTTGTGTATAACAGTTATCTTACTTTTTCTTTGTAAATGTTGTATTTACATAGAAAATTGAAAGGCTGCCATTTTTGAGAGTTCGATTGTCGCTGTAATGGGTTGCACATAGTAACAGCAAATCAAGTTCTCAGACAAATGAAACTGGCATGATGGTTAGTTCTCTACAGACCTTCCCGACTACCCAGTCTCAATTTCCCCAAGATTCACTTTTTCTGACAAAAGTTTCAGTTGAAAAACCTCTCTATTTAACACCTCAAAAGGCAAATGTGGCTTCCTCTTCCATCTGACTAATCTGTCAAATGGAGACCAATCCGAAGGAACATTTAATGTATGATGTATCCTAGAAAGAATATGCTTATATATACTCAAACACCTTGCCCCATTTAGTTTTATGAGTGTCCAATCCTAAAGAGTTATCAAACAAAGCACATGAAAGAGAAGGAATTACATGAAATCATTAAAAAACTTAAAGCACATTAAGCTGAGGGGAAGTTACGCCGTTCTTAAATCAAACCCAACATTTAAATTCACAACTACTAGAAAACTATTAATGTGTTTACATCTACCTCGATCATTTCTATCAAGTTTAATATTGCCAAACTTTCAAAAAACACACAGACAGGCACACGTGATTGCCATGCTATAATCATTTCTACGAAGACAATTCAAGAAAGCTTCAAAAGAACATGGTCAAACTATGAATGCAACGAAATCTTCTCCAAGTATTAGCGATAAAAAAAAAATGTATAAACAAGTAATGTTTCGACTCTAAAAGAAAGAACATCCCAATAGAGAACTAACCTTCATTGTTGCTTGTAGAGCTGCACGTATAGCATCTCTCTCGGCTTGTCTAACCACCACAGCAGTTCTGGTGGACTTTCTTATTATTCTCTCACCTTCCACATCGTTAGGAACATCATGATTTTCAGGGAGGATAGACTGTTCATTTGATTTAACATCTTTGTCAGGACTATCTAATTTTGAAAGAATCTTTTTTTTCTTTTTCTTCTTTGTCAAAGGCTTCCCAGGAAATATTAGTCGTTTCTTCGTCCGCACCCTAAAAGAAAACTCATAACTCTCAAGAACAGACCCAAAAAATTGATATTTTAAAATCATTCATTTCGCTTAGCTAAGAGAAGCTAAACCTTTCATCTACTTCATTTTCCCCTTCTTCATCAGGCTCAGGCTCCTAATACCAGCAAAATCAAATCAAATTAGACCATAGATACAAAAATTGTAAAATTAGAACACAAAAGACATGTAAGAATCTTAGTATAACAGCACAGTTACTCACATCTTCATCAAAGTCACTATCAAACTCATCAGCAATCTCCTGCTCTTCTTCATAATTATCATCGTTCTCTTCCTGATAAAACATAAGAAAAAATGGGACAAGCAGTGAGACATTTAAAGGATACCCTTCTTATATAGATCAAAAACAATTATTCAGAGAATGGTGAAGAAGAGTGCATTTCAAAGTGCAATTGACACAGCAAAAAAAGTTTAGTAAATATTTAATTTTCTTCCAGAAACATAACTCTAGTTGCTGAAGTCTAACAAAAAATGATAAAAATTAAATATTTGCACAGCAAAAAGTTGATAATGTAAAAAGAAAAAAAAAGGTACAATGAGAAAGCAAAAGAACGTGTGATCAAGTACCTCTTTAAGAGCATCCTGATTCCAGAACGCCTCATCCTCTTCATTTTCATCATCAAGCAACTTGTTCATCCTGAAACAATTTCATTTTATTTTATTTTATTTTATTTATCTGTCTTAAAAAAGAAAAGGGGCAGTTGCAAAAACATAATAACTTCAAAATTTGAAGAATGAACCTTTTTCCTCTGGTTACTCGACTACTGCGGTCGAGAAAAACAGGCGCATCTTCTTTGCTTGAGGTTCCCGTTTCCATGGCCAACGGATGTAGCTACCACGCCACTCGCTTGCAAAATTTCTCCGCTTATTTATTTATTTTTTGGTTGATTTAATTATCAAGTTTTAATGGACATGAATATCGTCGGTAATAAAAGCCCCTATAGTCGAGCTAGGGTTTAAGGTTTTAATCGACAAAAGGAGGTGAAGAATGGTTTTTTTTTTCTTTTTTAAAAACTTTTTCAAGTTAAACTGTCAAGAAAATAGTGATTATGAGAGTCTATTTCTACGTCTAAATTTTAATTTGAATTTTAATTGATGCGTCAATTACACTTAAAATTTATAAAAAATTTGACCTTTATAATTTATCATCTAACATATAAAGAACATACTGTGCTAAAACTTAAATTAAAATTTAAATATTAAAATTTTTAATAGTATTATTATATGGTACTTGTTTTGTAATAATAGGGGTAATTTTTTTTTTTTTAAGATAGAGATGTTTGAATCCATTAAATTCACTCAATTTTTTTTGTAAGAAAAAAAATCTTTCATTCAATAGTACAAAGGAAAAGACATTACATCAGCTAGAAAATTATCCAGTCATGTGATAGAATCAGAACTTCTCAAAGCTCTTTTAACAAGAGAATGAGCAAATTTTTACAAGATCTTAAGATATGTTGCACTATTACTGATTGGAAGTTTGCCTTGCTGATTTGAATATCTGAAATAGTCTTAAGCAATATCTTTTCTTTCGTTAGTTCTGTTATTGGCCACATTAACCACTTCAATGCAATTAGTTTTAATGATCGCTGCTGTTAATCTTGCATCTATTGCCATCTCCATCCCTTGTTTGACAGCCTCAACTTCTGCTATAGATAGATTCTCTTGAAATCTTGCACTTTTAATCGCTGCAGCTATTACTTGGCCCTTTGAATCTCTGATCGTCTACATTGACTTTATAATGGCCCATAGGTGGTGGACACCATCGTTCTTGCTTGCTGACTTCACTCCTAAAACTCATCTGTTCTTTCCCATTTATTCTTTGAAAAGCATCCGTAGCTGCTTTAGCCTTTGCAATTAAGATTAAGGGGTTCAATTTCTTCTCCTAAAAAATGAAGCTACCACAAATTCTAGCTCACTCTTGGCCATTTTTCTCCTCAAATTTGGCATGACACTCAATATATCTTCTTTAACAACTTCCTGTATTTTAGCATTTACACGAGTGTACTTCTAGAGCTTTCTAATCATCTTACACTTTATAACACATGAAACACACCTTGAACTAGAGACGGCCAATGGGCGGGACGCCACGTGCCACGGCACGGGCACAACACGTATCCTGCGATTCGGTAAGACGCGAACGTGGGCGGTGCACGCGCTTTAAAAACAAATTAAAACATGGCACGATAAAAAAGCTCATAATAAGAATGTTTTTATTTTTTAATGAAAGTAAACTTAAAATTTTATGATTTTACAAATAACTTGAAATTGAATTTTTTAAATTCATTTAATTTTTAAAATAAGCATGTTTTTTTTTTATTTTCCTATAAATGAATCTCTAGTCATGGTAGACATATCATCATATTCTTCAATCGCCAAAATTTTAGGATGATATCGAGGATTGACATATCTTAAGATTTTTCTATAAATTTCTTCTTCAAAAAAAAGTTTTCTAAGAGCAAAAAGTCATTAACCATAGTAATGATCCTAGTGTTAAATTCAGATATGGTTTCGTGTTCATACATTTTCAAGTTTTCAAATTCAGATGTAAGTTTCTAAAGTTTAGAATGTTTTACCGTATTGTCGCCTTCAGAAGTACTTTAGAGTATATCACAAGCAGCTGTAGATGTCTTGCATGTAGAAATTAGTTGGTGTTGAAACACATCAACTCTATTGACAATAGCATTAAGTTCTTTTGCATTATATCCAGATAGATTGAGTTCATCATTAGTTCATTCTTTGACTGGCTTCGGAGATTCAACACCATTTTCGTTAGTTCTGGTGGGTGGAGTATATCCAATAAGTACGTATTGCCAAACTCTTTCATCATTTGCTTCCAATAAGCATAATTCGTCCCGTCTAGTACATGTGGACTAGCCAAAGAGTCTCCCTCTCTTTGGAAACTTATACCTACAAAATCGACACAGGTTCCAAGATTCTCACTAAATAAACGGTTAATGTCTTGCTTTGATACCAATTGTAGGGAATTTAGATCTACTGCAAATATATATAGGACATTAAAATCCTAAAATTATAAATTTAATTAATTTTCAAAAATATTGTTCATTGTTAGTGTTCACAGTTACTATTCATAGTTGCTGTTCATCCGCATAAAAAATATTAATTTTTTAAAACACAATAAATTGTAGAAATTAAATGACACGAAAATTTTTACATGGTTCAAATTAATCAATCCTATATCCACGAGGGCACACCTAGATGAAAAGTAATTCATTAAAATGAAATGTTACAACCTATGAATTTACCAAACTTAAGACTCTCACTTACAATTTACCACCATACAACTTACTCAACCTTAGACTGAATCTACTTCTCTTGAATAATTGCTACCCCTCTTAATCCACCATCTTCAAAACACTTCCAAAGTGATCAATCGCAATTCTTCAATGTCTAGTGATCCAAGATCCACATAAACTTTCCAAAGAAATAAAAAGAAGATAAGAAAATAAATCAACACAGCATTATGCGCCAAATTCAGATTCTCTAGGGAGGAGGCCGAATTTTGCTTCTTTGTTTTATGCTTTGTGTTGCACCTTTCCAAATAAGAGTTTCTCTTCTCTTATAATTCGTATGAATCTGAATATGAATAAATCTAACATTTTTGTCTTGTTTGTCTCCTAAGTAATATCTAGAGTATTTAATAAGCACCTGTTTGAACCAATTTTTTGCTCTAAATAGTTCTTATGCACCAATTATAGAATCTCATCATTAATTGACTTGTTAAATTAGATATCTAATTAAATTAGGATACAAATATTCCCAATAAATTGAAATCTCACTAAATTAAGAAATTAATAAACTAATCCCTATTACAAGATATGGAATAAGTAAAAATCTAACTTAACTAAACTTGTCATAAGATGCCAACTGTATAAATAATGGACTTCACAATTTGAACTCATTTTTAACTTGCAAAATCCCACAAAATTGGTTCAAGTGTCCGCAACCATTGGGTGCCCAAAACAACGTCATATCCTTCCAAATCACGCAAATTAAAATCCACTATCACATATACTCCTTTCAAAATTAAATAGACATTAGTGCATTTTCTTGTACTATAAAATTTTTCACCTGAGGCAAAAAGGGCTTCGAACCTTACTCTGTTCTCTTGTTAGAAGCTCACTTTCTTAGCAAAAATATCACTCATGGAATTGCGTGTGCTTCCCGAATCAACCAAAACAATGGGTGAGATATTTCCAATCCTTCCATTGATTCTCATGGTTTCAGAAGCTCTCGCACCTGAGATTGCACGTAATGAAATTTCTGGCATTTTGGTGGAATTCTGCCAGCATCTTCATCCACTTCCAAGATGACATCGCCATCTTCCTCTTTGACGCAAGCTTCCATAAAAAACAACTTCTTTCACCGATGTCCCGGGGTAAACTTTTCGTTGCAATTGTAGCACAGACCTTGGCACGCCTTTCTTGTAATTCAGCTCGTGACAATCTTCGAACCGGTATGGAAGAGTTTCTATAGGTGGTCTGGTTGGTTGTTGGCATAGATCATCGTTGGGATAGATGCGAGCTTTATACAAGTAAGCTACCCTGATTGCCGAAGATAATGTTGTTGGACAAGATTCTGCCTTGATTGAGTCATATAACCGGTTAATAAAATAACTAACTTGTCGATTTTAAGGGAAATCTTAAAATTTTGGGCGGATGTCACACACTAACCACAAAAAGTTGAACTAGGAGCCAGCGTTGTCTTAGGATTGAGTTATCCCCTTCTTCTACATCTGCTTGTGCAGTTACCAGAATATAACGTTTGTATTACAGTTAGAGGAGCATTCCTCTTGGCCAATTTTGTCTAGTCTATTTTATAATATGATGATGTTGTATTAGTTATTTCTCAAGAATTACTGTTCTTTTTATTATTTACGAAGATGTTATATGGTAATATAACACAGAAAAATTGTTGAGAAGTAAAAGCAAAGATTTTTCAAACTTGATTTGATGTTTGAGAATATAAGTATCATCAACTCATAGGCTACACATAAGAGGCATGATACATTTTGAAGGTTGTATCTTGGCAGTGGCTTGGTCATGCTAAAATATAAAAGTTTTGTTTTACACCTGGTGAAGTCCAACTTCGCACTAGTGCAGCTGTGATCGTGGGCGAACTTGCATGCCTAGACCTGTCTCATGTCTATTGAAAATTATATATTTCTCTTTCCTTTTTGGTTCAGGCATCTATTTTAGGTTTTAGGTTGTAGTTTAAAAGTAACTTGATATAGTCACTTAAGTTGGCCGATTTTTCATGTTTAAGAAACTGACCTTTTTTTCCTTTTACTTTTCTTGTTTGATTTAGATCAGTAGTGCAAGTTTGTGGTCACGGAATGACTCTGATTCTAATGTTGTAGATGTCCCTAGTGTGGATAATGTAGAGGTGTCCTACCTTTGCTAACAATCTCTCAAATTGAATTTGATATTCACCGATTGACCCAACCTATCTCAGTTTGATCAACTCTCTAATAGCTTAATACCTTTGATTCAAGCCCTCTTGAAATTATTGCCAAGTCATCACTTCTTCTTTTTTGTCCCCTTTTCTAGCTCAAGTAGTGGATACTGCAACTAAGCATTATCTTTTTTTTTTTTTTTGATTAGATGGGGCTCAAACAAGAGAGCTAAATAAGCATTATCTTTTAGATGAACTGATGCTAGTGCCACACGATCTTCTCGTGTTCTATAATTAAAGTCAAAATATTGCTCCACTCTGCAGAACTAACTCGTCGTGTCTTCTTCTCTGCTAAAGCAAGGGAAGTTAATTTTCACAAGTCAGAGTGTATCGCGAGCCATTTTGGTGTGGCCCATCAGCATTGCCGGATCATCTTGTTGGATTCTAAAATGGTTCCATTGAATTTTCTCCTTCCTAATCAAGGTGTGTGTTCATCCATGTAGTAAGTTGCAAGAAGAGCTCATTGAGTTTCTCTAAGATCTATTATTGATCTACGGTGAGAGAGTCAACATAATTTTCGAACTTCTCCACTCATGAATCCATTCCATTGCTCTGATACCACTGTGCATGTTTGGGGATTGGATCTCTTGTTTTTGCAAGAACATATAATATATGAAGAGAATTAAAATTAAATGTTTAAGGTTAACAGAGGAACCTTGTCCTCAACAACATAAGTTGATTTAATTTGAGATAATTGAATAATTCATTATCTATGTCTTTGATAGCTTATATTGTTACCTTAATAATAATATATATAAAAATATATTATATACTATAAACTTAAAAAAGTTACGTTTTTCCACTTCAGCTATTGTTGTTCAAGTTAAATTTGAAGACTACTTAAAATTTTCTAACCTATTCCTCTATATAGTCTTTAGTTTGATGGGTAATTCACAAGCAAAGTTATTTTTGATTAGGCTAGGGACCCTTAATATATATAATGGACTTCATTCACTTTTTTCCATTAAGAAACAGAGTAAATTATTCTTGTATTAATCTTTTAAAAATATGGAGTAATTATTCTCGTTGTTATTTGTTCGTAAAAATGTAAGTAGTTTTAATTTATCTCAATTCATGAATGTCAGCCACAATAAGAACATGCATGTGACACATATTGTGAGATTAATATATGTATTACTTTTAAAAAAAGATTGAAAAATAAGGAAGGATTAACTTTTAAAAATCTAATTTTGAGCATTAGTTTTATAGTTAATACAATTGCATATATATCCTCATATGTAATATAAAAATTTAAAATTATCCCTACCAATTAGGAAATAAAATAATTTACTTTAAAGAAATTATTATTGTTGCCAATCATATCAAGATAACAAAATAAATAATAAAATTGATAATATATGCACAATAAAAAGATATTTTATATACATGGTTATAAATATATAAATTAATTTTCCTTAACATTATGTTTAATTCAATTATTTATATTCTTACACCAATTTAAGGAAATATTTACTAAATACATATAATTACTTTTAAAACTCACAATATTTTTAAAAATTAAATTTTAATAAATCTTTAACTAATTCTCTTCACAACTAATTATTTATACAGCATAACTAATAGTTATTATTTTAAAAGTTACAGTATTACCAAATTAGCCGTTAGTATTACGCAAAAATTAGTTGAGATACATTAGGGATGACAAAAAAGTCCGAGCTACGCTAAATCCCACGAGCTTTCCCACATGAGGCCCTGGACCCGAAGCCTTCTATTTAAAAATAAATAAATTTATAAATTAAAATAATAAATTAAAATTTAAAAAATAATGGAAAAAAAGCTTAAATCCCTAATTTACATATCAATGCTGAATAAAAAAACTTAAAATCATAATACTAAACTCTCTTTTAATTATTAATTAATTAAGAGAATGCATGAATTAGATAATTTAATACTAAAAAAATTAAATCTCTATCTTTTATTTACTTTATTTTGAAATATTTATTTTTTTAATTTATGTTAATTATAACAACTTAATTATTATTAACTCACCCAAGCCCCGCCCATGCTAAACCCTTGCACATCTATTCTAATAGGCTTAGGGCAAGGGCTTAAGAAAACTTAGGCCTAATCCTTGATTTGCCAATCCTAATGTAAAATAATGATTGAAATCTTAACAGTTAAGACATAACTTAAACTTCATCAACTATTATCTATGAATTAGATAATAGATTTTATAATTAATAAAATTATAATTATGTCATCTAATAAATAATCTTATATTAGTTGAAATTCAACAATTGAGATCTTTAGTACCATTCAACTCGAAAATTTAGTTAATATTACGCAGTGTACTCTGATATGTAATTGAGGAGTTCGGTATGGCTATGGCTACTTAGCTAATAGCTGGGGACTTAGTTGATAAAAATGATAAAAGTGTGGGTCCTAATTAGAAAAACAGAAATATTTAGTGACGTACCGTGGAGTTAGATGTTATTGCCCGTTACTTTTGCCGGTTCTGGATTTGTCTAGAGAAACAGAGAAAGCTCTTTCAATTTAACAACAATAAAACCAAGTGGCTGGCACTTGGTTTGTGAGAATTGAGAATCAGTAAGAAAACTCAGAGCGAAAAGTGAAAAAGAGGAGAGATTATGGACGGTAATTACAATTACAACAACGCACCGGCGAAGATGAAGATGATGAAGAGGAAAGAGTTTGATGTTGATGATGTCAGCGATGAGTTGCATGATTTCTCTCTTACTTCTCCAGCTCGAAAGATTCGCCGACTGGTAAGTATTGTATATTCATATAAATGTCTTCAATTGAGCTTTCCATATTTGTATTTGTTCTCAGAGATGTGAAATTTACTCAAGTGGGTTTTGTTTATATTCTTGAATTAATTAATGTATATAGAATGCACAATTGCCGCCCATTATGGAAGAGGAAAGGGAGCAAGAAATTTTACCTGTACCTGTAGCTGTTGAATCGCCAGATTCAGATGCTGACAAGGCTAAGGCTATTGTCCTCTATAAGCCTCCATTCCAAACACAGTCTTCCCCCAATCTCTCTGTGTCCTTGGACTTAGTTTCTGGCTTTAAAAGTGAGTGAGCTTTCTCTATCTCTATCTCTATCTTTATGTCTATCTTTATGCATGCTTTACTTTTACCTTTCACGTGTCAAATGCTCAATTGCATAAGATTGATTTATCCTCCGCTATACTTGCTGAACTCAGTTTGTTGATTATTCTATAACCAAGTCTATATAACTGTCTTGAAATTGTTTAAGTTTAGTGTAATGATAGCGTCACGATTGCTTTGTACAAATAAGTGTGTGAAAATTGATGTGGTATGCCGACATTGGTTGTATAAAACTATTATGGGCTCACATAAGGAGAAAATTAACTGTTATTATTTTTCAGTCAATTTCTTTATGTTACATGAGATTGTGCACACTAGTTTTTACAAAATTATTTGTGGCTCTATTATTATTGTTAGGCTTATACTATTATTAGGAGCATTAGCATCATAGCTTGGTTTTGGGTGTAAGTGATGAATCATGGTGTAAGTGATAAATCATGGTGAGTGTGAAGAGCTTTGACTTTGTTATTTGGTCATAACTTTGACTGTAAGAGTTGGGGAGGGGCTGATGATGTTGTAGAAGCTGCTTGTTTCGTATTCATATATCTTTAGGATGGCTGTTGTAGAGCTTCCAGAGTTTAGTAATAGTGAAGCCATAACCAATCATTTGAGTGCATGGGCTTTATCAGCTTGAACCCACTTTTTTTCTGGTCCATACAGCCTTTTGATCCTCTTTAACTTACCTCCCCTTGAATTCCCCTTTTTGGTGGTTAAGAAGAGTTCCCTTTCTATGTCAATTTTGATGTGTGATGCTACAGAATGCTATTGTATAGGCCTTGTTTTACCCTTTTATGTGTTTCACATGAGATTGATTGTTCTTCTTTGGTGATTGTATTTCTCCTAATTCTGTTTGCATGCTTTACAGATCAATTTCTCCGGACGAGCCAATCTGGGAATGTGAAGTTGGATGAGGATGAAGAATTGCCAGAGAAGAATGATGCAGTGAAAAACAGCAGTCTAGCTGTTGTTCCCTGGGTTCCTTCTCAGTTCCAGCTTCTTCCTACCTCAGGAATGGACACTCCGCAGACACAGGCTATAGAGTTGATGGAGGCTGATGATATGGGAGAAGCAACAATGGATATTGAAGAAAACAATAACCCTAGCATCGGGCAAGGTAATGCATATGAATTTGGTGGAATGAGGGAAAATGATGGGTTAAATCAATGGCAGCAACAGCACTGCATGATACCCCAGCTTCCGCAAACCACATCCACTCCCATAACATGGTTCCAGTAAGCTGTCCTAGTTGGTTCCACTTTGTAATATTGTTATGCTGTGGAGTGTGTAGGAGGATTGGACCGTTAATCCATCAAATGAAAATGGCAATTAGGAATATGGTGTTTAATTGGCGCTTTTGGAGGGGAAGTTACTTGTACAAAGTAATTCTATAAGTGTAGTAGAAGAAGTTTTTGTTGTGTACCCAAGAAGGAAATGTATCGGTGCGGATGTCAAGCAATGAAGGAATTATTTTTTGCCCATTGGCTTGTGTTCTCTGTTAATTTTTTCATGTTTGTTGCTGAAAAGCTTATTGATTTGATATGATCTGTGTTCAACATCCTTGGTGCTTGTTGTGCTAGGTATTTAGCAGCAAATGTTTTTGGCACAACTATATAATTTGACTTTATGATTTTGTCAATTTAACTGTGTCAAATGCTCAGAGATTTGTGCATTGTTCAGGTAGCCGTTCGACATGAAATGTTCTATAACTTGAGTCTGTTACTTGTAATCGACCCTGTCAAGCACTTAGAAATTTACAGTAACTTTGAATAAACAGAATCCATGCGCTTCTGAGAGCTCTGGATCCAAGTACTCGAATAAAATAGTTTATCATCTATAAAAGTTCTGATCTTTGGGTACCCGCATGGTTATTTTTTTAACTTGGTTGAGAAATGCTTGGTTAAGTGATAAATGCTTGCTTGAGAAATGCTTGGTTAAGTAATAAATGCTTGCTTGAGAAAGGCATTATTCATCTGTACAAGAATTTGTCAACCATATTATACTGATTCTTAATAAATTTGTTTGACGTAGGTCTTGTCAGGTATTTTTAAGTTACAGAAAAAAATTATAATTATTAAATACAAATTAATATTATATAATAAATATAATTTTTAAATAATAATTTTGATAAGATTAGAAAATATATAATGTATTTTTCATGATATAAGTGTAAAATTAATTCAATTTAACTTCTAAATTACAAATAATTAGTGTTTACTAAATATTTTAGAGTTGTAACTTGACTTATAGAGTATATAATCATTTCTGGCTCTGATTTCATTGTGGGATCACTCGATCGAATTAGGTTAAGAGGCAGCATTAGGGACTTTTTTGCTAAAACTTTTTGAATAGCGCTTATTTAAGTGGACTTTTTATGAGTGCAACATTCACCAAAAAAAAAAAATTTTCCAGTTGTTTGGTTATTAATAAAAGTTTTTATTAAAAATTATAAAATTACGTTAATAAACAAGTTATTAAAGTTATATTATAAAAGAAATGAAATAAGATTATAAAATAAATAAATGATATTTTAGATATTATGACATTTTAAAATTTTCATGTTGGATTCTAATTGATTGTTGGATTTTTAATCTAATGTTAGGCTTATATGTAAATAATTATACGTTGGGAACTGTCATATAAGGTTAAACCTAATTAAAAGTGATATATTAAGGTTTTTGATAATTTGGACTTAAATGCATCTAATAAGGTATGAGCTTTTAATGTATAGAGACTTAAGAGTAATCTTTATTTCTATGATGGGTTAAAATAGAAATTCTTATTTCTATGATGGGTTAAAATAGAAATTTCTAATAATAATAGGAAAAATTATTTATATAAGTGGTTATGGTCTTTAAGTCATACGTAACAATTTATTTCTTTTAACATCCCCTCATTAGAGAGTGCAGTGAGAAGGCTAAAGAATTATCTAGGATAACATGTTAATTTGGAAGGCAAATCACACAACTCTAGAGAACAATTAAGTATTATGGATTCAAGTACACTTTCGTATATTCAATTATTAATTCTTGGTGATGCAATAGGAATGTTTCTGAATTATAGGTGATGATTTTTGCCAAAAGATTTATCATTCTAACAAGTGGTATCAGAGCCTCTTTATGTTGAATCATTAAGAATCGAATTTATTTTCGATTAATGATTAAACTTTTGCTTTCTTTTAAGGATTAATAAAAAATAAAATAAGCATCTGGTATAAGTTTGTGGCTGATGGCAATGGCAGCCGCTAGTGATGGAGTTGCTGGTCAGGCAAGGCGCAGCCCGCGCACCCGTGCTGTAGCCTACTTGAGGGAAAAGCAAGAACTATGGCCACTGCATGTAGAACTAAAAAGAAGATCAAGATCAGATTTTTAGGTCATTGGGCTACGCCACCTAGGGGGCGACCAAGTGAAAAGCCAAAATCTTGATTGATTATTGTGTTTAAATTCTTTAGACCAAGTTTCTAATAGTAGGCATTTTTCTTGTTTTGTTTTGTTTAATTACTATGATTTTGAGAAATGTAATAAACTTTTTCATTTATAGTTAGCCTAATGAGTTTGTCCAGATAATAAACTTCTCTTCAATGCACTAAGGTATTAGCTCCCAATTAAGTTAACTAAAGCTATTCAACATTACATTATCTTGTTTCTTAAGAACAGCCATTGTCCTTCTATGGACTTAAGTGATGAATGCAAAACCTATGTACATGGAACGATATCATTTTCATACTCTTTTTTTAGCTCTTGGTCATGAGGCGACACTTGTAAGTTAAACATATTAAACAACCCAAAACGACAAAATGCAGAGTCGTTTTACTTTTAAGCTTAAGTAACACACATGATGAAGCATGTGAGCAGGGAATTAAAACTGCTATAAGTTGTTATCCACGCGTTAAAATCTAATGCATTTTGGGTTTGTGATAAGCTGTTATATAAGCTGATCAACAGGGCTAGTTTGATCATCATCTGAGAGGATTCTAGAGAGGATTTGAAGAGAGAGAAAGTATTTTCCTATTATTTATAATCTTCTCTAAAATAGCTCTGTAATTTTGACTTGAATCATCAATAAATATCATTCTAGTGGCTTCTCCTGTGGATGTAGATTGTGGATTCTTGCACCATGTAAATTTGTTTTCTTTGTTTGGTGATTTCTTGCTTCTTAGTTCAGTTTATCTCTTATGATCTCAATCTTTATTACTTCTCTCACTAAGGGTTGTTAATCATTGATTCATCAGATTGGTTTAAGTGATATTAGCATCTTGTGTTGATCTTGATCTAGATCTTGGACAGTGGTTGAATTACTTAGAGATCTTAAAGGCATTCAATTCACTTCAATTGGTATCAAAGCAAGGTTTATAGATCAAGATCCAAGTATGGCTACAACAAAAATCGATCTTGAAAAGCTTAATGGCAAAAATGACTTTAATATGCTGAAGGTGAAAATGGAGGCATTGCTAGTTACTGAAGGCCTTATGGAAGTTATTCAGTCAGTGACCAAGAAGGAAAGTAAAGAAGTTTCTTCATCATAGGCTCCTGAACAGGTCGTTGAGATTGAGAGGAAGGCTAGAAACACAATTATCTGGAACATTGCAGATTCAGTAAGAAGGGAAATTGCAAAAGAACCCATTGTTGTTGACTTATTGGCCAAATTAGAGAGTATATGCATAAAGAAGTCTCTTGTATAAAAAATAGGATGTTTACTCTGGGGATTTTAGAAGGCTTATTCTTGATGATCATCTTGATGAGTTTAACAAAATGTGTATTTTTGAAACCATTAATGCATCTTTAAGTGATGAGAATAAAACTCTATTGTTAATAGCTCACTGCCCAAGTCATATGAGCACTTTAGAAACCATTAGTCCAGCTTTATCCTTAAGTGATGAGGATAAAGCTCTACTGTCAATAAGCTCCCTGCCCAAGTCAAATGAACACTTTGTTTATACCTTGATGTATGGAAGGCAAACATTGTCTCTAGATAAAGTCAAGTCATCTGTTAACACTGAGGAACTACAAAGGAAACAAGAAAATCTGGGAAATAGCTCTCGTGAAGGCTTAACAGTAAAAGTAAAATCTAAATGGAAGAAAAAGAAGCAAGGAAATAACAAAGAGAAACCTGAGAACTTGAAGTGCTTCTTATGTCATAAAAAAAGTGCTTTAAGAAAGATTGTCCAAAAAGAAAACTAAAAAAAGAGGGCAAAGTATAGATGCAGCTGTAATGAAGGAGAAGATTATGAGTATACTGGAGTGTGTATTGCAACAGACATGAATGAAAAAGGTAAATAGGTTTTAGAATCAGGTTGTACCTTTCACATTTGTCCATTCAAGTGTTACTTGATTGATTTCCATGACTTTAATAGTGGTAGAGTAATGATGCAAAACAATTTTGTGTATAAGATCATGGGAATTGGCAATATTAATCTCAAACTACGTGATGACACCATTAGAGAGTTAAAACAGGCTAGATATGTGCTTAACCTGAAAAGGAATTTAATTTCCTTAGGTATGCTTGATCCAATAGGATGTAGTGTTAGGATAGAATCTGGTGTGATGAAAATTGTCAAGGGCACAATGGTCAATATGAAGGGTAATAGAAAGAATGGTATGTTTATCTTAGATGGGGAGGTAGTTAATGGTGAAGTTGGCATAACTTTAAATGTTGTCATTGACAGAACAAAATTATGGCATCTAAGGTTAGGACACATAAGTAAAAGGGGTATTAAGGAACTAGAAAAACAAAGTGTATTTAGAAGTGATAAGATTGGAAACTTGGAGTTTTGTGAAGATTGTGTTCTAAGTAAATCAACTAGGGCTAGTTTTAGCATATCAGTTCATAAGTCCAAGGAAAAATTAAATTATATTCATTCTAATTTGTAGGGGCTTGCATAGCAAGTATCTCTAAGAGGTAATAACTACTTCTTATTAATCATTGATGACTTTTCAAGGAAGGTATAGGTTTATATCTTGAAAAGAAAAGAACAAATGTTTGATAAGTTCAGAGAATGGAAGAGTTTGGTTGAGAATCAGACTAAAAAGAAAGTTAAGAAACTAAGAACAAATAATAGAAGGTTTGATAACTATTGTGTAGAATAGGGAATTGTAAGACATAAACAGTAAGGTTGATATCTTAATAGAATGACTTGACTGAAAGGATGAACATAACTCTTATGGATAAAGTAAGGTGCATGCTTGCTCAATCAAAACTTCCCAAGACCTTATGCGTAGAAACACTTTTACAACCTGCTTCTTAGTTAACTTAAGTCCATCTATAAGTATTGATTTCAAGACACCTCATGAGATGTGGATAGGTCAACTAGCAAACTATGGAGATTTGAAGGCCTTTGGCTATTCAGCTTATGCTCATATAAGCCAATGAAAGCTAACTCAAAGAGCTATAAAGGGCATCTTTATAGGATGTCCAAAAGGGGAAAATGGTTACAAAATCTAATTTATAGATTTCAGTCCTCCAAAATGTATAATTAGCATAGATTAGATATTCAATGAAGAAGAATTGCTAAGTAAAAAATCTATTTAGGGGACACCTGAGGATGATTCTAAAGGCCCAGATAAGCATCATCTTAAGGTGAAGTTATTTAATTATGATGATACACATGAAGCTAGAGATTTAAGTAATATCATTGACAAGTTAGAAGATCATGAAATTTCTTAAGAAGAATAAGAATCATAGTTACATGATTAAGGTTATCAGTTGACTAGAGATAGATCTAACAGGCAAAACAAACCATCAAGAAGATATGGATATGTAGATCTTATTGCCTATGCTTGGTAGCTGCACATAAAATTAATGATAAAGAGCCAAAAAATTTCCATGAAGTAATCCAAAGAAAGTTTAAATTAGAATGGAGAAAAATTCTAAACGAAGAAATGTCATCTTAGCACAATAATGATACTTGGGAACTTGTTGAAAAACCTGCAAACAGAACAATTATGGGTTGTAAGTGGATTTTCAAAATGATAGAGGGCTTGATAGGCTCAGAACCAAGGAGATTCAAAGCAAACCTTGTGGAAAAGGGCTAAACACAGAATGAGGGGTTGATTGTAAGGAAATGTGCTCTTCTGTAGTCAAGCATGCATCAATAAGAGTGCTTTTGTCACCAATAGCAATTCAAGGCATGGAGCTTGATCGACTTGATGTCAAGACTGCATTTTTATATGGAAGACTCTAAGAAGAGATATTCATAACTCAACCTGAAGGGTATGAAGATCTTAACAAGCCTCGACATGTTTACTTGCTGAAAAAATCTCTTTATGGACTAAAACATTCCCTAAGGCAGCGGTACCTCAGATTTGAAAAATTCATAATTACACATGGATTTATGAGATGCAACTATGATTGTTATGTGTATTACAAGTTGTTGAAGGATAATCTTTACATATATCTCTTTCTATATATAGATGACATGTTAATAGCCTGTAAAGAAAGAAATGATATTGAGGAATTAAAGCTAATTTTGAACTCAAAGTTTGTTATGAAGAACTTGGAAGGAAGATTTTGGGTGTAGAAATTGAGAGAAACAGAACCAAAGGTCTCATGTCTCTATCACAAAAGAAATATCTTACTGGGGTACTTGATACGTATAAGATGTTGAACTCCAAACCTGTACAAACTCTCCTAGCAACTCATTTCAGGCTAAGTAAATTACAATGCCTAAAAACATATGATGAAAAGTCCGAGATGGAGAATGTGCTTTATGCAAATGCAATAGAATGCCTTATGTATGCAATGGTGTTAACAAGGCTATATATATCACATGTAGTAAGTGTTGTGAGTAAATATATGGTCTCCTCAAGTAGAGAATACTCGAAAGCAGTACAATAGATTTTGAGGTATCTAAGTGGCACATTGAGTTGTGGTTTGATTTATAGCAGAACTAAAAGAATATATGAAGGTTTACTAGATATGTAGACTTAGATTATGCTGAAGACTTGGATAGGAGAAGATCTTTAACAAGGTATATGTTAATGTTTAATGAGTGCCTCATTAACTGGAAAAGCCACTGTATAACATATGGTTGCACTCTCAACTACAGATGCAGAATACACTGCCCCAACTGAAGTTGTTAAAGAAACCTTGTGGCTTCAGGGATTGATAGGTGAATTAGATGTGAATAGACGATTGTAACAGTCCATTGTGAAACTTCAGTGCCCTTCATTTGTGTAAGTATCATGCACATCATGAAAGGACTAAACACATAGGCATAAAATTTCATTTCATAAAAAATGAAGTGACTAAAGAAGCTGTTAAGATGTACAAGGTGCATATGGATGAGAACTCCGTAGATATGCTTACCAAAGTGGTTTCTACAACTAAGTTCAAAGTTTGTTTGCACCTAACTGGCTTGAATAATTGTTAATTACTTAAGGTTTGAAGAAGAAGACTGAATAAAGAGTTTTAATTCAAGTGGAGAAATGTGGACTTAAGTGATGAATGTAACACTTATGCACATGAAACAACAAAGTTTTCGTACTCTATTTTTAGATCTTGGTCACATGGAAGCACATGTGAGTTATTTAAACACAATAAACAACCTAAAACGACACAATGCCGAGTCGTTTTAGTCTTAAGCTTAAGTAACACACGTGATAAAGCATTTGATGAGGGAATCAAAACTTTTATAAGTCGTTATCCACGCGTCAAAATCTGGTGCATTCTAGGTTTGTTATCAGCTGATATATTAGCTAAATCAACAAGGCTAGTTTGATCATCATCTGAGAGCGTTCTAGAGAGGATTTAAAGAGAGAGAAAGTGTTATCTTGTTCTTTGTAATCTTTTGAAAAAGCTCTATAATTTTGACTTGAATCATCAATAAATCTCATTCTAATTGCTTCTCCCACGGATGTAGTTTGTGCATTCTTACACAATTGATCCACATAAATTTCTTTTCTTTGTTTGGTGATTTCTTGCTTTTTAGTTCGATTTATCTCTTGTGATCTTAATCTTCACTACTTTTGCCATTGAGGGTTGCTAATCATTGATTCATCATATAGGTTTAAGTAATATTAGAATATTGTTTTGATCTTGATCTTGATCTAGATCTTGGGCAGTGGTTGAATTGCTTAGAGATCTTAAAGACATTCAATTCACTAAGCCTTCGAAATTTCTTATTCCCAAATTTTTTATTTGAGCATACAAAGTAGAATGATTATTGTCTACTAAAAGCAATCATTTTTATTAGTAAGGAGTCATTTTGTTAAAAGTAATTGAAGGACTATGAATAAGAATGGTAATGAGTAGGGTAGAGTGTGGATTTGCCAATAACATTGGCCGCCCCCCAGAAAAAAAAATTAAATTACTAAACTCATACCATGCCCTATACAGGTTTATTTATTTTTCCCAAAACCCTGCCCATTTGTGATTTGAGCAAGTACCAAACCCACATTAGTATCGATAGATTTTTTACGGGTTCTTAATCCTAAAAATATCATTTACATAATTCAAACTATAAATTTAAGAAATTAGCCTAATAAATACGCATGACATACTCAATTCTAATTTTAGCAACGTAAGTGAGAACACAAAAGTTTCAACAATAAAAGAAATTCACAAAATGAATCAATCTAACACAAATTCTCCAATTTAAATATGAATACACTAATTCTCTAATTTAAATGCAAAAGACATAAGTCTATCACAAGTATTTTTATTTTAAAAACCAAAGAACAAAGAACCACAATCCACAAACTAGCATCCAAGAGTAGCACCCATGATTCATCTCATTCAACACCATAGTTCAAGCTCCAAAAGCTAAGATCTTTATCTCAATATTCATCACCACCAGTAGCATCATCCATCTAACATGATTCCTATAATTACCTTATGTATTGCTTTTAGGCTTAGTGTTTGGTCTTACCCTCATTTTATATATTTTCTTAAATAAATATTGAAATTTAAATAAAAAATAAATATTGATTAGCAGATACGTGCACAAGCATCTGACATATCTTTCCCTTTGACACCCTCACCTATTACTTGCAGCAGGTTTTGGTTCATATGAGCAGACAAGTTTTTACAGGTATGTAGGTTTATAGGCAAAATTGCCATACCTAATTATGGAAGAAAACCTTCTTAGTTAAATCAAAGGCTTGCAAGTACCTTCCTTTGCTTGGCCAGTGCAAGAACTCTTCAAGCTGCTTCCCAAGATTTTGTAGACCCTTGGCACTCAATGTCCAAGATCCTCTCCAGGCATTGCCTTTTAAAAAGATTTACACACTAATAAATTGGTAGTTAAAAAGAATTACATCATAGAGAATTGTTATTTTCCTTTCTTCATATTTGCCGGTTCCAGATTTTTAACAAATTTTTATTTTTTTTCCTCTCAGCCCATAGAATTCATGTAACCTAGCTCTTCACAATTTCAATTTTATATGACTCGATTCATTTCAGTTTCAACAGAGTCAATGCACATGTGAATTCAAATTCTTAAGATGAACAAAATGGATGATTGTTGCTTTTTCGTAACAATAATTATTGCCATTAGTGTTGTAATTTTTTTCATTCGCCTACTACATATCATCTCTTTGACCAGAAAACCTCACCACATCAAATCTCCGCAACTGCTCTCTACTCACATTGTTTTAGGTTCAAGTATTATTAGTCCAAATTATGAAAGGCTCAAAACCCATGAAAAATATAGGTCCAATAAAATTATTTTGCATAAAATAACCCAGGTCTATTCTCTATAACAACGGCCAAGGTACTTACAATTCTAACTAAAGTGTCTAAATGCAAGATATGACAAAAAGCCAAAAGCGTGATTCAACAAAGAAAAGCCTAGGTCTTAAATAATGACCTAGGAACTTAGAAAATATTTCTAAGTAAAACGCCCAAAGGGCGAGTCTTCGACAAAGTGTCAAAGGCATAATTCATCAAAGAATGACCTATGTCTATTCTTTACAAAGAACAATTTAGGTCAATTCTTTACAAAGAACAATCTAGGTCCATTCTTTATAAAGAACGACCTAGGTCCATTCCTTACAAAGAACTACATAGGTCAATTCCTTACAAAGAATGATCTAGGTCCATTCATCACAAAGAACGACCTAGGTTCATTCATCACAAAGAACGACCTAGGTCCATTCATCATAAAGAATGATCTAGACATTGCGAAAATATTTCCAAGTAAGAGCACATGAGCTACTCGGAATACGCTTACAGGCAAATATACATTCTATGGAATGGGGCTATTGGCAAATGTACATTCTACGGAATGGACATACGGGCAAATACATATTCTACGGAATGGACAAATATATACTCTACGGAATACGCCTACAACCAAACACACACTCTATGGAATGAGCCTACGAACAAATATACATTCTACAAAATGTGCCAGCGGGCTAATAAATATTTCATAGAACGAGCTTACTGGCTTACAAACATTCTGCAGAATGCGCTTACGGGTAAAATTTTACAAAATCAATCCTCTTTGTAAGAAACCAATCTAAGTGCTGAATTTAAGCTGAAGTTCATTAAAGGTTAATGGCGAAAAAACATGACAAATGTCCGAAAATTATTTTTCATGAGCAAGTATTGACACATGAATATGTGTCTCAATGCATGGACTTTGGTTGACGCTTGTTACAAGAAAAGTGCCACATAACCTTTTCAATTGACTCTAAGTTGCCTAAATAGAAGACAAGACCCCACATTTGAAGGTAAGAGAAAAAATAGCATAAAATGAGTTTAAAAAAACTCTGCCCATCTCACTCTAGATTTTCTCTCTCTAAAAATTGAGTAAAAAGAACTGACTTGAACGTCGATGGGTTATCGATGGCATGCCAGCACCCTTTGATAATTGTTTCGTTTTGCAGAACTATTAACTACTAGGAGACATGTAATTTGAGACACTCGCCTCAAGAAAAAAATAAGCAACAAAATTTGATTTAGAAGAATGTTCGAAACACAAATCAATCACTATATATTGAGCAAAATTTTGCATCAACAGTTGGCGTCGTCCGTGGGGACTTGAACAAAAAGCCAAAATGATTTATCTTGGTGATAAGCGCATATTTTTCATATATTTTGCTATTAATTTCTCCATCTCTTTCTTGTTTTGATCTTAAATATTATAGTTATTTTAGTTAATTTTTAATTTAGTAAATTATATTTTTATTGTGTTAATTTTTTTCTTAGTTTTTTTTTATTTTGTTATTTTAGCTATATTCTGGGATTAAAGGAAATTAAATCAGAGCATTTAAGAAGAAATCTGCTTGAAGGAATTAGAAAAGAAAATAATTGAAGATTTTTTGGAAGCCAATTAATTAATTGATGCACATTTGGAAGCATATATGATTTCATGGAGATTAATAAAGACTTTGGGGAACAAGCATGCATAAAATGGAAACTTGTTTAATGTGCATGGATTTACTTGACCAATTTAAAAAGATTGCGTGCATTGGATTAAATTATGGAAAGCAAATTGAAGAAAAAGGAAATTGGCAAAGTGGGCGGCATGTGCATGGCAATTAAAGGAAGCAAATATTTTGCATGGCTTTCAATGGCAAGCACGTGCATGAGCGGTTTTGGCTTTGGATTTAATTCTTTCCATGCAAGAATTTAAAAGCCACAATTGAAGCATTATAAAAGGATCAAGCGGAAGCAACACAAAGGGGGATTGTTTCAACAGCCACACATACAAAACAATTTGCAGCCGCAAAGGAGAAGAAAAAAATCAGCAGCCGAAAAGAATTGAAGAAAAGACAGCCGCTTGAATTAATCTCCATGATTGGTTTTATCAATTCTCTTATTCCCAATTTAATTATGTTATGCTAGATTTTCTATTTGGTTGAGGGTGAATTCAAAACCGCAAACATGTCATATGATTAATTTTTAATTTCTATCATTCAATTTATTTAATTGAGATTGTTTATGTTCTTCTATAATTAATGTTTATGATTTTATTCTCGTCTTTTTTGAGTGGCCAATTAGATAGGACTTGAATAAATTCTACTGCTAGATTAAAATTCTTCATCCGTAATTGTCTTGAGATTTTAATCATAAGTAGCAGGTTGGAATCAATGATTTCAATTGAAGAACATAACCTAGGTTAAATAATCCAAGCTTGTGTGTTTATTGCCTAGATCAACCTAATATATTTCTTTGCTTAATGCTTCCATTATCTTAAATTTAAAGAGGTTGTTTTAAATTATTTAATGGTTAGAGATTAGGTGAAGAGTTTGTTTTGCTTAACGACACACTAAGGAAAGATTGAGACTAACAAAGCTTGTTGTTGTCTATGGTTGATAGTTTCAATATAAATTGATGATAGAATTGCTATATTATGTGCATGTTTAGTGGTGGCGAATGGTCCTTTAACCAAAGTTTTCATCATTATTATTTCTTTCTCCTTTAATTAGAGTTTTTATTAAATTTTTGTTTTCATAATTTAATTTCTTTATTTCTTACTATTTAGTTAAAAATTCAAAAATCTCCCTTTTATTTATAATTGGCATTTTCTTTAGTTAGATTAATTTATATTAATTATTTATATTATTATTTTATTTTAAGTCTTGCTTTAGAGTTGATAATAAATATAACTAGCATAGTCTCTGTGGGATCGATCCTTACTCGTTCTATACTAATTATTTATACTAGTAGTAAGGTTTTAATTTTGGTGCACCCTAATGACACTACCACTTGGGCGTCGATGATAATTACAACTTCTATGATCTTACGGCTAATGATAAAAGTTTAATGAAGGCGGAGATCCATTTCCAACGAAAAAGATTCCGAGTTGAGCCAGGTAGTGAATCAACAATTGCATTACTATTTCCCTTTGCCAGCAAAACTTAAATCTCTCTACACAACATGAAAAGTATAATTATGTAGCCTAACTCCAACGACAAAGGGAAAGGTTGGTCACATATTATAAAAAGGTATACAACTAATTTTGATCTTCACCCGACTAAAGAAAAAACTTATGTTGTAATTGTATCGGTGGCGAACAAGTGGCTTCATCGTTGAAATAAAGTGTCTTGACAAAATGCTTAAGAGTGCATCCCACTGAATCTCCCAAAAGGCGAGTCGTCAACAAAACGTCAAGGTGTAATTCATTATGTGTTAATGACCTAGGTCCCCTTAGAAGAAATTTCCAAGTAAAGCGCTTAAAAAGCGAGTATTCGATAGAACACCAAAAACGTAACTTTAAAAAAAAATGACCTAGGTCAATTTATACAAAAAAAGGACCTAAGTACTTAGAAAAACCTTTTAAGTTTGGGCGAGTTTTTGACAAAATGCCAAGGGTGAGACTTTAAAAAAAAATGACCTAGGTCAATTTTCACAAAAATGACCTACGTTCTTAGAAGAAATTTCTAAGTAAAGTGTCTAAAAGGAGAGTATTCGACCAAACGCCGAGGGCGTAACTTAAAAAAAAAGATTACCGAGGTCAATTCTTACAAAAGAAGACCTAAATGCTTAGAAAATTTCTAAGTAATTTGCCCAAAGGGTGAGTTTTAGACAAAACAACGAGGGTGTGACTTGAAAAAAAAAAAGTGACCTAGGTCAATTTAAAAAAAAAAAAACCTAGGTCCTTAGAAGAAATTTCTAAGTAAAGCACCTAAGTACTTAGAAATTAGGTGCTTAGAAATAGTTTTAAGTAAAACGCCCAAAGGGCGAGTTTTCGACAAAACACCAAGGGTGTGACTTGAAAAAAGTGATCTAATTATTTTTATTGTAATTTTTAATTTTTAATCTAATCAATAAAATTTCACAAAAATAACTTATTGGTCCAAGAAATTTTAATCCTAATTATTTTTAAAAAGGTGAGTATTAGAACAAAAGGTGTAACTTTAAAAAAATGACCTAGGTAAATTCTTACAAAAAAAAGACCTAAGCCCTTAGAAAAAATTTCAAAGTAAAGTGCCCAAAGGGTGAGTTTTCGACAAAACGTTGAGGGGGTGACTTGAAAAAAAATGTGAGCTAGGTCAATTTTCACAAAAGTGATCTAGGTCCTTAGAAGAAATTTCTAATTAAAATGCCTAAAAGGTGAGTATTCGACAAAACGACGAGGGTGTAACTTTAAGAAAAATGACCTAGGTCAATTCTTACAAAAAAAAACCTAAGTACTTAGAATTAATTTTTTAAGGAAAGCGCCTACGGGCAGATTATGATAAAAAAAGACATTGATCCAATTACTTAGAATTAATTTTCTAAAGAAAACACCGAGGGAAACTTATGATAAAAAGACCTAGATTCTTTCTTTTAAAGAATGACCTAGGTCCAACTACTTAGAATTAATTTTCTATGGGAAGCGTCTATGGGTAGATTATGATAAAAGACAACTAGGTCCTTTCTTTTAAAAAGAGACTTAAGCCCAATTATTTAGAATCAATTTTCTAAGAAAAGTGCCTATAGGTGGATTATAATAAAGTGACATACGTCAAATTACTTAGAATTAATATTCAAAGGAAACCAACTATAGCCGAATTATGATAAAAGGACCTAGGTCCTTTCTTTAAAAGAATGACCTAGGTCCAATCACTTAGAATTAGTTTGCTATAAAAAGTACCCACATGAGAATTATAATATAAAGACCTAGGTCCATTATTATAAAAAATGACCTAGGTCCGATTCTTAGAAAAATCATTCTAAAGAGAACGCCTATGAACGAAGTTCTATGAAACTGCCCAAAAGGACCTAGGTCCTTTCTTTTAAAGGATGACCTAGGTCCAATTACTTAAAATTATTTTTTGAAGGAAACCACCCACAAGTGAATTATAATAAAAGTCCTGAGGGTATTTAGTGCTTGAAATGCCTAATGACATGTTTGACATGTTTCTGACAATCATTTGCCTAATGACATGCTTGAAATGCCTAAACCACCCACAATGGGATAGGTGCTTTAGAGAAATTTCAAGCCTTGAAATTTAATTTGTAATAAGAAAAGTCAAAGAAAAGCCTAATAAAAAGTACAAAAAAAAAGTCTCACTTCTCAAAATTGAAAAGTAAGACTAAGGCCCAAAACCCACGAAAAATGTAGGCCCAATAAAATTATTTTACATAAAATAACCCAGACTTATTTTCTATAAGAACGGCTAAGGTACTTACAATTCTAACAAAAGTGTTTAAATGTAAGATACGAAAAAAAGTCAAAAGTGTGATTCATCAAAGAAAGACCTAGGTCTTAAAAAATGACCTAAGAGCTTAGAAAATATTTCTAAGTAAAACGCACAAAAGGCGAGTTTTCGACAAGGTGCTAAAGGCATGATTCAACAAAAAATGACCTAGGTCTATTCTTTACAAAGAACGATCTAGGTCCATTCTTTGTAAAGAACGACCTAGGTCCATTCTTTACAAAGAACGACCTAGGTCCATTCCTCACAAAGAACGACCTAGGTCCATCATCACAAAGAATGCCCTAAACAATGTGAAAATATTTCCAAGTAAGAGCACACCAACTACTCGGAATGCACCTACGGGCAAATATACATTCTACGGAATGGACATACGGGCAAATATACATTCTACGGAATGGGCATACAAGCAAATACATATTCTACAAAAATGGGTCTACAGGCAAATATACATTCTACGGAATGAGCTTACAGGCAAATACACATTCTACGGAATGCACCTTTGGGCAAATATACATTCTACAAAATGCGCCTACAGGCAAATGCACATTCTACAGAATGTGCCTATGAAAAAATATACATTTTACAAAATGCGTCTATAGGCAAATATATGCATTTTACAAAATGCGTCAATGGGTCAATAAACATTCGACAGAATAAGCCTACTAGCTTACAAACATTCTGCAGAATGTGCTTACAGGAAAAATGTTGCAAAATCAATCCTCTTTGTAAGGAACCAATCTAAGTGCTGAATTGAAGCTGAAGTCCATTAAAGGTTAATGGTCTAAAAACATGACAAATGTCCAAAGATTATTTGTCATGAGCAAGTATTAACACATATGAATATGTGTCTCCGTGCATGAACTTTGCCTGACACTTGTTACAAGAAAAGTGCCACATAACCTTTTCAATAGACTTTAAGTTGCCTAAATAAAGGACAAGACCCCCCATTTGAAGGTAAGAGAAAAAATAGCATAAAATGAGTAAGAAAAAAACCTCTGCCCATCTCACTTTAGATTTTCTCTTTCTAAAAATTGAGTAAAAAGAACTGACTTGAATGTCGGAGGATTATCGCTGGCATGCCAACACCCTTTGATAATTTTTTCTTTTAGCATAACTATTAACCACAAGGAGAGATGTGATTTGAGACACTCACCTCAAGGAAAAATAAGCCACAAAACTCGATTTAGAAGAATGTCCAAAACACAAATCAATCACTGTACATTGAGCAAAAATTTGCATCAACAAGTATAATTGTAAATTAATTTAGAACAAGTTTTTATTTGTTTTGCTGCTTTATTTAATGTTATTTATCTACATTTATTATATAATTATTTTTTTTACTTCAACATTTTAATAGGCAGATGTTGTGCAAATTTTAATGTACTCACAAGCGCACGAATCTATTGTAGTATAGATCAGTGGTGACGAGTGTCGATCCCACGAGGAGGTGGATTTTAATTGTGTGTAGAATTAATTTTGTAAATGGGTGATTGGATTTGTGGTGGAAATAATTTGGAATATGCTAAAACTTAAATTAAAATGGCGAGAATAAATTCTAAAATTGGAATTGCAATGGCGAGAATAAATTGAAGATAATTCTATTGAAATGACGTACTTGGGTATCTGGATCCGTATCAACATGCATCATGGGCTAAATATTCCTTATTAATGCCAATTAAATCATGAGGGGGAAATCCACACCTCATGAACCACGCTCTAATCAATATGGTGCTAAGGGCTTATCGTGCCAAATAATAATAACCTTGTAGGTGAAACCAATGCTTAGACAAGATTAGTATTATTTGTCGGCAAGAATCAAAACATCCACAAAAACTAGAGGGGAAGAGAAAGTAAATTTACTAAATTAAGCCCATGACACATGTTGAGACTTCACCTTCAACCCAAGCTTGAAAGAAAATTAGCCACTCATAATTGAACTAGGGGCAAAATGGGAATTTATTAAAATATGAAGAAAATACAAGATGGAGAAGGAATTACAGAAAATGGATCCCAAAAATGGATTCAGAGATATCAAATTAGGGGGGAGAGGCCCCCTTTTTATAGATACATGGAGTAAATCATGGCCATCGGATTAAAAGCGATTTGGGCGCGAGGATTGCGCCGCGTCATCGATCAAGCGATCAGCGGTTTGACCACGTGGATGAACAGTAACACGGTTTGACCTGGATGAACAGTAACGCGGTTTGGTTGAAAATAATCCTGTGTGATGCATGTACCGTACGCGAGATTTTTCGTCCACTGATATGCTGCCACGTCACCATTAACAATACATAAGAATTTTAGTCCAACAGGATCGTGACACCTCATCAGTCAATGCCACATCATCGGTCAATGCCACATCATCGTCCGTCTATGTGAACAGTAACGTATACAGTACCGTATATGTGAATAGTACCGTACATGTGAATAGTGTCATTTTTCCTTTTATGCTCCTCCTAAGGTTTTCGACCGTCCTGAGTTCAAAAATGGTGTCCGTTTTGCCATCTGATCTCTCCTTTATTGAGAAATGACTACAATGCCCCTAAAATACATAAAATACTTATTTAAAATAAAACATACGTAATTAAATCACAAGAAGGATAAATACATAAAAGTAAGGGTTGTTAGTTAGACTTGAAATGTAAAATGATAATTTTCTCCTTTATAAATATGTATTTTCTAACACTCAACACACCCCCCAACCAGCTTATTGCTAGTCCCTAGCAAATAAAGCGAAAACAAAATTCAAATTCAAAATGATTTTTAAAAAAAAAAACACTCGTGTTTATTCAATCAGATTAATGATAGCAATCAAATAAAAGTATAAGCATTATCTCCAGTCTAAAGAAACATCACACCTACATCAACCATCCACATGAATCAGCCCAATAGACTTTGTTATAGCTACTTTCAAGGTGGATTTCACCTATTATTTTTATTTTTCTTTTGAAACAACAATTTTTGTTTTGTTGTTTTTTTTTTTGCTTTTATTTGGCATAACTTCACTGAACAAAATAATTATTTACATTTTTCTCAAACATAAATAGGTGATAGAACTTATAAGACATCGGGTAATACTCCAAATCGGAGTGGGTCAAGATGATAAGTTGACAAAGAAAAGATTTTTTTTAAAAAAAGGATCAAAATGGTTAACTATGGATATTTCACAAAAGGGATGGCTAGAAAGGCTCAAACGGGACAAAGATGGCCTTTCCATCGTCTTTTAGGGTTCTAAATAATCATCCATATCTACTAGTTAGATGGGCCTCCAAATGTAGCAACACACATTTTTTTCTTCTTCTTTTTCTTTTTGAATTTTATAATTTTTTTTTTAGGGTTAACTCAAAAGAAATCTAGAGATCGTGTATACAATAATAAACTGCTAAGCTGTATAAAGAATGGGCAAAAGGGTTACTCTCCAAGAAAAATGATAGGCTTAAAAACTCACTTGGCACTTATTTATGACATGTTCATTCCTTCAAGCAATTCATATTTGTCTCCGACATCAACATGTAAAGTAGCAAACATAGCGTAATATCACTTAAGACCAAAGATAATACAAATACTAAAATTTGAAATTAATCATGTCATCCAATGTTAAAACAAATAACACATTTTTTTTTTAAACAACATTCTACCCCCCAACCTATTCTAAACATGAAAGGAAAATATGCATGCAGAAATGTGAAAATGATGCAGAAAAACTAATTAGAAAATTTACCCTTAAAATGATGGAAAAATAAAATGATTTTTTTTTAACTTAGAAGATGCGTTTCTAGAGGCACTACACTCCATATTCAGCCATCTTCGACTCAATAGTTTAAATATATTTATAAAGGAGAAATTAAAAAGAAGAAGAAAAATGAACATCAAAACTTAATAAAGAAAAAGAAAATGTCTAAATTTTTTTTTTGAATTTTTTTTTTGTTTTTTTTTCAAACGATGAAGATGCGTTTCTAGAGTAACTACACTCCATATTCAGCCATCTTCAATACAACAAGTTAGCAACAGTTAGTTTCTACAACAAAAAATCAGTAAAAACTTAACCAAGATTCCACAATTGTCGACTATTCCCTCCCCCCAACCAGAATGAAACATTGTCCTCAATGTTTTAAAGCAAAGAAGTAGAGTTTAGAAGACATCACCTGGGTGGTGCAACACAGAAGAAAATATTTACAGGCGGAGAGTTAAATCTAATTTGTACTTCTTACTGCTGCTACTGTTACCATCATTATTTGGACGCTCCAACACAAAGGTCCATGGGTCCGGCTCTGGTTTATAAGCTTGTAACATATCAAGTAGCTCATTAGCAGTGTGAGCACAAATAAAAAGTTTTTTCGCATGGGAAGGAATGAAGTAGTTTTTTATTGCATGGTTAAGAAATGCGATAAAGCCATCATAAAAGTTATTGACATTTAACAAACCGATGGGTTTCTGGTGGATGTGCAGATGGGCCCAAGATGCTAGTGTGATAAGTGCCTCTAGTGTTGCAAGATCTCTTGGAAGGAAAATAAAAGCATCAACATGATTAAGCATTTCAGTTATTCTTTCTTGCATACCTGAGACGACTAACTCTTCTCTAGTTGATGAGTCAGACGAACTGCCCAATGGTTTTAGAACTCTTGGGATGATGCCTAACACTTGGCTGCCTCTGATAAAAGCTGCTTCTGAGACCATTTTTGATAACCCTCGATTACCTCCTCCATACACCAAGTGTGATTTTCTCGCTGCTATGCTTCGGCCAAGATCTATGGCTGCCTCAACGAACTCTTTATGTTTGCCATAGGTAAATCCAGAAAGCACACAAATGTTCTTGATTTGTCTATTGGGAGTAGCCGCCATTGCGATACTTCTCAAAAACAACTTGTGAGTGCTTGATAAAAGAAATCACATTTAAGAGTCTTAGTGACAGTGGGTCACAGCTGTGTATGAGGTGACATGTCAGTGTCAAATAACGCGTAAAGCACATGGCTCGAGTCAAAAAGGAAACAGTAAAAAGGAAAAAGCAAACAGTAATAAAATTATTAAAGACAATAATGCAAACAATAAAACAACAGTGAAATAAAATAACAGTAAAGTAAAAGGATATTTACAGGTAGTTGCGACTGTGGCTCACATCTTCCTCTGGTTTTACGTCCAAAAACGGCTTGAACGCCCTCTATGAGTCAAGGATAGGCTTCCTATCCAGTTTTCTTATAAACTGGCAAACAGGGTCGTTTATAGTCAGATTCCCGAGACTATATCGTGCATGCTCTTTCTGGAATAATGGCCATAACTGGAGAATCGCTCCTTGCACATATCCACTAGGATGCGTTTCAAGAGACAAAAGGATATCATCCAATGACTCCTTATTCAAGCCATCCCTAATGAATTTAATCTTATCTTCCCTGTTATCAGACACCATTTCTAAAGAACATGGGTTTCTATCGCAACTCATTTTGGCACACTTATGACAAGCAACAGAAATTCTTCAAGCTCGTCGTTTTCTTGCATAATTTCCTTTACCACAACCAGGCATGTATGCAATAAATTTTAGAGGTAACTCACCTGCCGATCGTACTTTAGCCTCGATTAACCAACGGATGTCAGCAGGTACGTTATTTCTCATGAGTAATCGCATGCGTTCGGACCGAGCTTTATAAATCGTAAGGAGGGCATTCTGAGGAAGTGAAGGGAATCGCTTGTGAAGCTTCGCTAGAGTCTCGTTTCTATCCATACCTTCGCCTCATAATATCAGTTATTATGGGAAACTGAAGTAACCGACTTGATTGTCACGGAGTACCGTTATCCGCCACTTCACCGGGGTAACAAACTAAAGCACACAAACAGAAAAACAAATTAAAAAAAAACAAACAAAATTAAAATCGTCCTCTTATTGAATTTACCTCAAGCTCCAATTGGATGTCGTAAACACTTCTCTCAATGTCTCTGAGTTGGCTTTCTAAACCTTCAACATAGGCTACTAACTCTGGTGGTTGTAGAGCTCAAATGCGATGTGTTTTACAAAATTGAATCTGCCTTTTGAGATGATTTTTGACACGTTGAAGTGGTTTAAGAATGTTCAGGAGGAACGGTCTAAGTATGAGACTCATGATTAACAATGATAAGAGAAAACTTAATAGTTAAACAAACACACTTATGTAAAAAAAAAATAATTTTAATTAGCAAAAGAATAATATAAAGAAAGAAAAAAAAATATCAAATCAACGAAAAGAAAAAAAAATTCAATTCAAATTTGGTGGGTCACTCAAATTTATTTCGGTGTCTTCTCCATGTGGTTGGTACTTTAGATATGGCTTTAATCTTTGACCATTAACTTTAAACGTGACACCGTTCTTAGGGTCCTTAATTTCAATCGCCTCATGTGGAAAAACAGTATGAACAATAAAGGGACCAGACCATCGAGAGCGTAACTTACCTGGGAATAGGTGCAAGCGAGAATTGAATAAAAGCACTTTCTGACCTGGAGTGAACAATTTTCTCATAATTTGCTTGTCATGAAAGACTTTTATCCGTTGCTTGTAAATCTTGGCATTTTCGTATGCATCATTGCGAATTTCTTCAAGTTCTATCAGTTGTAATCTTCTTTCTGAGCTGGCTTGCTGCATGTCAAAGTTGAATTTCTTGATAGCCCAATATGCACGATACTCGAGTTCCACAGGTAGGTGGCAAGCTTTTCCATACACTAGCTTGTAGGGTGACATCCCAATCGAGGTCTTGAAAGCCGTTCTATATGCCCATAATGCATCATCAAGTCTTAATGACCAATCTTTTTTATCTGGCCTCACCGTCTTTTCTAATATGTGCTTTATTTCTCAATTGGAGATCTCAACTTGGCCACTGGTTTGCGGATGATATGGGGTCGCCACTTTGTGAGTGATTGAATACTTTGTCAAAAGAGTTTTGAATGTTTTGTTACAAAAGTGGGCACCACCATCACTGATTATTGCTCGAGGGAATCCAAAGCGCGAAACAATATTGCTTTTCAAAAATCCTATTACCACCTTGTGATCATTGGTTCGACATGCAATTGCTTCTACCCATTTTGATACATAGTCAACAGCAACCAATATGTATTGATGGCCAAAAGAAGAGGGAAAGGGTCCCATGAAGTCGATACCCCATACGTCAAAAATCTCAACCACTAAAATTGGATTTAGTGGCATCATGTTCCTTCGTGTAATGCTCCCCATTCGTTGACACCTATCACATGAAGAACAGAAAGTGTAAGCGTCTCGAAATATAGTTGGCCAATAGAAACCATATTGTAAAACTTTAGTCACTGTTTTCTTAGCACTGAAATGGCCTCTACAAGCTTGTTCATGGCAGAATGAAAGAATATTCTGAATTTCATTTTCTGGGACACATCGTCTAACAATTTGATCCGCACAATACTTGAATAAATACGGGTCATCCCAAAAGAAATTCTTTATTTCTGCAAAGAATTTAGCCTTGTCTTGCTTTGTCCAATGCTCTGGAAGTTTACCTGTAACAAGATAATTAACTATATCAGCATACCAAGGTAATACTTCCACACTCATCAATTGTTCATCTGGGAATGACTCATTCAATGGTAATGTTTCTGTAATTGTGTCAAAATAAAGATGAGAGAGATGATCTGCCACAACATTCTCTGTGCCTTTCTTATCTTTGAATTCCAAGTCAAATTCCTGCAAAAGTAACACCCAACGAATTAGTCTAGCTTTTGCATCTTTCTTTGTGAGAAGATATTTAAGAGCAGCATGATCTGTGAATATAATTATTTTACAACCAATGAGATATTTAAGAGCAGCATCATCTTTCTTTGTGAGAAGATATCTGCTAGCATTTCTTTTTCAGTAGTTGAATAGTTCAACTGTGCATCATTCAATGTCATACTAGCATAGTAAATAACATGGGGAACTCGATCAACTCTTTGTCCTAATACTGCTCCTACTGCATAATCAGATGCATCACACATGAGCTTGAATGGTAAGCTCCAATTTGGGGGCTGAATGATAGGTGATGATGTCAACAACTGCTTCAATTTTTCAAATGCCACAAGACATGAATCATCAAAGATAAAAGGTACATCCTTAGCAAGTAAATTGCATAAGGGTCTAGAAACTTTGCTAAAATCTTTAATGAAACGTCTATAGAAACCAGCATGCCCAAGGAAAGATCTTATTTCTCTGACTGTTTTGGGTGGAGGAAGATTAGAAATGAGATCCACCTTGGCTTTGTCAACCTCAATACCTTTGCTCGAAATGATGTGACCGAGAACAATACCTTGTTTTACCATAAAATGGCACTTCTCCCAATTCAAGACCAAGTTCTTCTCGATACATCTCTGCAGAACTAGCGTTAGATGATGTAAACATTGATCAAACGAGTCACCAAAGACAGAAAAATCATCCATAAGGATTTCAAGGAATCGTTCAATCATATTAGAAAAAATGCTTAACATGCATCGTTGAAATGTAGCAGGTACATTACATAATCCAAATGGCATTCTCCTATATGCAAATGTGCTAAAAGGGCAAGTGAAAGTGGTTTTCTCTTGATCTTTTGGTGCTATGGGAATCTGATTATATCCTGAGTAGCCATCTAGAAAGCAATAAAATTCATGGCCTGCTAATCTATCAAGCATTTGATCGATAAATGGTAAAGGAAAATGGTCTTTACGTGTGGCAAAATTTAATTTTCTATAATCAATGCATACACGCCATCATGTAGTCACTCTAGTGGGTATTAATTCATTATCAGCATTGGTAACTACTGTGACTCCTGACTTTTTGGGGACAACTTGTATAGGACTGACCCATGAACTATCAGAAATTAGGTAAATGATACCTGCGTCTAATAGATTAAGGACTTCAGTTTTAACAACTTCTTTCATATTAGGATTTAACCGACGTTGCATTTCCCTAGTAGATTTAGCATTTTCATCAAGGTGAATGTAATGCATGCAGTCTGCTGGGTTTATACCTTTAATGTCTGCTATGGTCCATCCTAATGCTCCTTTATGCTCTTTTAAAACATCCAACAACTTACCTTTTTGTTCGTCATTTAGGGAGGATGAGATGATTACCGGCAGAGTACTTTCTTCTCCAAAAAATGCATATTCCAATGTGTTGGGTAATGGTTTGAGCTCAAGTTTCGGTGGTGATTCTGATGATGGGATGAGTTTCTTCTCTGATGGTGCTAGTTGTTCAACTCTTGACTTCCATTGATTAGTGTCCATAGATGGTGCTGAATCAAGTAGGGCATTGACCTCATCGACCGATCTGTCAATATCAAAATCAAAACCAAAGTGAGTTAAGCATGTCTGTAAAGGATCATCACTAAGGTTTGAAATAAAAGTGTCATCAACTAATGCTTATATTAAATCCACATCAACAATTCCATCATCTGCATTATGAGGTTGTTTGGCAATGTTGAAGACGTTCAGCTCCATAGTCATATTGCCGAAGGACAACTGCATATTTTCAGTCCTGCATTGAATGTGAGCATCCGCAGTTGCTAAGAAAGGTCGGCCTAGAATAATGGGGATGTGCTTCCTCGAGTCCTGTATTGGTTGAGTGTCAATTACAATGAAATCAACAGGAAAATAAAACTTGTCTACCTGAATAAGCACGTCCTCCACAATACCACGAGGTATTTTCGTGGATCTGGAGTTGGGTGTAATTCTCCCAGTCCAAGTTTCACAAATACAGAGCAAGGCAACAAATTTACACAAGTTCCTAAATCCAACAAAGCATTCTCAATTGTGTGGTTCCCTATACTACATGAGATAGTGGGGAGCGTGGGTCTTTGCATTTTAAAGGAATTTTATGTTAGAGTATAGAACTAACGTTTTCTGTTGAAAATGTCTTCTTTTGAACATGCATATTTCTCTTTTTAGTACAAAGGTCTTTAAGAAACTTGGCATAAGATGGAACTTGTTTTATAGCATCAAGTAAAGGGATGTTAACACTTACCTGTTTAAAGATTTCGAGAATCTCACCTGTGGATTTTCCCTTCTTGCCTTTAGCTAACCTCTGAGGAAATGGAGCTTTAGGAACGTATTCTCGTGGGTTGGTTTTTTCTTTCTCCTACGGTGATGAGTCCTCAACATTCACAGGTACAATTTGATTTTCTTTTGTCACCGACATCTCCACTTTGTTGTCGACTTCTTTTCCTTTTTGCAAGGTCATGACTGCTTTGACCTCTCCATGCTGCTGTGGTGAACTGGTACTTGCTTCATGCACTCCTTTAGAATTAGGCACTGGTTGACTTGGAAACTTACATTTCTCAACAGTCATTCTAAGGTCTGAACTGAAGAAGCAAGTTGTCCCACCATCTTCTCGAGGCTTGAAACTGATTGAGCTTGTGAGTTGAAGCCCGCTCTCAACTCATTTCGTAGTCCATCAATGGTGCGGTTTTGTTGCTCAATCGTGGAGTGAGTAACATTCTTGAAATTCTGGAATGCATCCTCCCATGGTCTGGGTTGAGAGTAGTTCCGGTTCTGATTGTATGGTCTAAATGGGGGCTGAGAGGCTTGAGGAACTTGAGGAATTTGTGGAGCTGGAGCTGTTAGTCCATTCTGTTAGAATCCTTGAGACCATGAAAAATTGGGGTGGTCTCTCCATCAAGGATTATATGTGTTGGAGTATGGGTTGTAATTTGATGGCTTTCTCATTACACCTATGGCATTGGCTTGATCTGGATATGAGTCAGGGTCATGTGGCTCTGTTGATTTAGCAGTCGATAACGATGCTATTTGTCGAGAGAGACCTTCAATTATTGCTTTGACTTCTTTAATTTCTGAACTGGATTCGCCAATGTGAACCTCATTTACTCCCTTAATTCTTCTAGTATTCCTGAATGACCGACTCCGTTGTTGGGAATTATCCGCTTGTCGCTGGAAAAACTCCCAAATTTCTGATGCACTTTTTGACATTAGCTCTCCTCCACTTGTTGCCATTAGTTATTCTTGCACATTCGGTAGTAATCCCTCTAAAAAGTATTGGCATTGGTGCCATTTCTCGTACCCATGATGTGGACACTTCAAGAGTAGCCCATTGAATCTCTCCCATGTTTCGAAAAATTGCTCGTCTTCTCTCTGGGTAAACTCCGGGATTTCCATGCGAACAGCATTGGTTTTATGCACTGGGAAATGTTTATTCAAAAATTTCGTTACCATTTGTTCCCATGATGCAATACTATTAGCAGGTAATGTATTAAGCCATGAACGAGCTCTATCCTTTAAAGAAAATGGGAATAATCTGAGTTTAACATCATCATCTGAAAAATTCTCATATTTAAATGTTTGACAAATTGCATGAAAATCATTCAAATGATTATATGGGTCCTCATTTTCTAGGCCATAAAATGTGGGGAGACAATTTAGCACACTAGGTTTTAGTTCAAAACTCCTAGCAGCTACATTTGGGTATCTTATGCATGATGTGCTCAAATTAGCTAAGGGACTAAAATAGTCCTTAAATGGCCTCTCCTGTGGTGCTTGTAAATCCATTTTATTTTTAATTTGTTTGTGTGTGCGAAGTGTTTTTTCTAATTCAAGGTCTATAGGTTCAAGATTAGGTAATAATGACCTACGACCATGCATGCAAAACAAATAAAATAAAATAAAGATGAGAACAAAACAAATAAAAATAAAGAAGAGGGAGAAATTACGATACTAACCTTATTACGCTGTTACAACATTTTTATAAAAACACACTAAAACAAATACGTGAAATAAATTAACTAAAAGTAAATTAATAAGATAAAAAAAATTACAATGAAAAATAAATTAAAAATTAAATTACAGAATTTTAAAGAAGAGAGAAAATAAATAAATAAAAATTCTTAGCTCAAAATGTAAATTCACTCTTTTTTTTCTTTTTTTTTTAATAAAAAAAATATTACAAGAAAACAATTAAAAGAAATTATTCACAAAAATTAATTTTACGAATTAAAATTACTTACCTCCCCGGCAACGGCGCCAAAAACTTATTGTGCAAATTTTAATGTACTCGCAAGCGCACGAATCTATTGTAGTATAGATCAATGGTGACGAGTGTCGATCCCACGAGGAGGTGGATTTTAATTGTGTGTAGAATTAATTTTGTAAATGGGTGATTGGATTTGTGGTGGAAATAATTTGAAATATGCTAAAACTTAAATTAAAATGGCGAGAATAAATTCTAAAATTGGAATTGCAATGGCGAGAATAAATTGAAGATAATTCTATTGAAATGACGTACTTGGGTATCTGGATCCGTATCAACATGCATCATGGGCTAAATATTCCTTATTAATGCCAATTAAATCATGAGGGGGAAATCCACACCTCATGAACCACGCTCTAATCAATATGGTGCTAAGGGCTTATCGTGCCAAATAATAATAACCTTGTACTAGGGGGCCGGTGAAACCAAGGCGGTACTAGACAAGATTAGTATTATTTGTCGACGAGAAGTCAAAACATCCACAAAAACTAGAGGGGAAGAGAAAGTAAATTTACCAAATTAAGCCCATGACACATGTTGAGACTTCACCTTCAACCCAAGCTTGAAAGAAAATTAGCCACTCATAATTGAACTAGGGGCAAAATGGGAATTTATTAAAATACGAAGAAAATACAAGATGGAGAAGGAATTACAGAAAATGGATCCCAAAAATGGATTCAGAGATATCAAATTAGGGGGGAGGCCCCCTTTTTATAGATACATGGAGTAAATCATGGATTAAAAACGCGATTGCGCCACGTCATCGACGCGGTTTGCGTGGATGAATGCGGTTTGGCCGGATGAACGATAGCGGTTTGGTTGAAAATAATCATGTGATCGTGCGAGATTTTTCGTGATATCGCCACGTCACCATTAACAGTACATAAGAATTTTAGTCCAACAGGATCGTGACACCTCATCAGTCAATGCCACATCATCGTCTGTCTATGTGAACAGTAACGTATACAGTACCGTATACGTGAATAGTACCGTACATGTGAATAGTGTCATTTTTCCTTTTATGCTCCTCCTAAGGTTTTCGACCGTCCTGAGTTCAAAAATGGTGTCCGTTTTTCCATCTGATCTCTCCTTTATTGAGAAATGACTACAATGCCCCTAAAATACATAAAATACTTAATTAAAATAAAACATACGTAATTAAATCACAAGAAGGATAAATACATAAAAGTAAGGGTTGTCAGTTAGACTTGAAATGTAAAATGACAGTTTTCTTCTTTATAAATATACATTTTCTAACACTCAACAGCAGACGCACGGAGGATTTGGTGAATCTCTTGTCCATAATGCAAATGGATAGGTTTACAACCATAGATCTACATTGTTACTACTACTGATGATATATGAGTCTCCAAAATGCTAACGTCTTTAAGGTTTCATTGTTGGACGAAGTAGTTTTCTTGATTAGACTGTTTCTAAATTTTGATTATTTGTTTATTTATTTATCTTGTTCCTGTTATATGTTCACTGTTTGCAGGCTCTGAGAATTCCTTATCTTCGCTGTTGAAATAATTGTTAGTATGGTCCTGATTAATTACCTGTGGTAACCAACTCCTTGAGGTTTTTTAAGAGCACTTAACCGGGAGATAGGTTATTGGTCTGCGTATTTGTCAACTGAAGTAATTGATCTCTCAAAATGAAATCCATTGCAAAATGCAAACTTTTTGAGATGATCTCTATTTATAGAATTTTGTCTAAGGTTAACAGTTAAATGTTGGAATGAAGAAGAAAATTGTTTATAAATTTTTTATGGTGTTTACTTAAGAATGAGAATTAAGGAATGAGACTAAATGATGTGTTTACTTACTTAAATGAGAGGTGAATTATAAGAATCAAAGTGTTAGATTCCACCTAAAATTGGGAATGACTGCTAGAGTTCCAACTCCCATGGGAGAGGTGGGAATGGGAATTCCATTCCCTAAAACGACCATATTACCCCCGCTTAAATTTTGAAATTTCCATTTTATCCTTCCTTATATTATTATTGTTGTTTTTGTTGTTGTTATTAATTATAATGATTAAAATAATTATAGTTAATATTAATAGCAACAATTTATTATTATTATTTTTAGTAGTAGTAGGAATAATAATAAGTACTAATTATAATAAATATAATTATAATTATAATAATAATACCAATAATAATAATTACTATTATTAATATAATGAGTATAAATAATAACAATAATAATAATTTTTATAATATGAATCCCTTTTCCTAAAGTGACCATATTGCCCCCCACCTAAATTTTGAAATTCTCATTTTATCCTTTCTTTTATTATTATTATTAGTAGTAGGAGGACGAGGACGAGTAACAAAATTAATAAGTATTAATTATAATGATTAAAAATTATAATAGTAATTTCTATTATCAAGATTATTATTAGTATTATTAATATAATGATTATAAATAATTATTATTATTCACAATATTATTATTATAATAATAAATAATTACAATAATTAACTAAGGTCATCTTAGTAATTTGTAACGATTTATTCCGATTCTAAGATAAAGTAAACACATCAATGGGAATATAATTCATTATGATTCCAATTCTCACAGCTAAAGTAAATAATTTATTTTGATTTCTATTCTCAATTCTGATTTCAGCTCCTTCCGATTACTAATTATTGACTAGTTAATGTGTTGCAGTTAACTGTGGCATTGCATCTCTTTATTAATTTAAGCTTTCTTCATTAATGGTTTCTCTTCCTTTTTTATATCATTTTTATTCATTTTTCTGGATGGTTGTTCACCAGATTGGTTGTTACTGTAGAAAATGATCAAGGAGTCCTCTGCACGGTACATGCAGATCTATAGAAGTAGGGAAGTTGGGCGGCCATAAATGACCTCTGGATGGACAACTTTACTTGCTATCGCTCATCACTGTGGCTGATGATTAAAATCAAGTGGTAATGTATTTATCCGTTTACAGCATGCATCTTCTTTTAGTTGGTTAATAACTTTGCAACACGCTTAAAGCTAGTTAGTAATTATCAAGATTCCTCTCACTTTAGTTTCTTTGCAATGGCCTTGGGACTTGTATTACTCTCGGTGTGGTTGCCTTCTTATTTAAGGTGTGAATAACTTTCATCCGAGCCTCCGTTTTCAGTATTTTTCCAACTTAATACAGGCCAGGTTTATGGTATTGAGGTTCCTTTCTTAACCTTCTGAAAATTTTCTATAGGTCATTCGAATAAGATGGTCATCTATCTTTTATGTCGAGAGTATAGCAAGAGTGAAAAGGCTTTCTCTAAGTGGCTTGCTTCTCCACAAGTTATGCATAGCTCATCAATTCTTTGTGCTATGGTCACAACTACAGAGAAAATATTAGGCCTTGAAATGGAGGAAAAATAAGTATTATACACTACACCCTTTCAAAATTATCCATCTTCTTGTTTACCATAATCTTTACACTTATTACAAACTATTTCTCTATATCCTAATTTAAATCTTTTATTGCAAATGATACAATTTTTATCAAAAAATAATAAATACCCCAGGATAGAGAGAATGGATTAAGATAAATAATAATAATAATAAAATTAGACAATTTTGATAGGCCACATAAAACCTTTTAAAGTCTGATCCACGCTGTCGCCACCGTGCCTGCCTCCATTTATGGCTGTTGCTTGCCGACGGAATCACGTTGAACCTCGTGCACTCCCACCAGTTGCCTGACACCCTCCAGCTGCCACCAATGCCCTCAAACCCACACTTTTTAAACCCTAATACGCACGAGCACAACCAAAACTACCACTTATTGGCCGCCACCAGTGGTTCCCTTACACAGCCGGCCAATCCCCCCACCACCTCCGTACAGTCTTTTCGCCACTAAACCAATTCGAAGGGAGCTGCTGCACATCTACCTTTTGCAAACCGTGTTTCCCAAAACCCTAGCTTATAAACGTAACCTCACGGGCCATGCACTGTGATGCGTAGTTCCACCATCTGGCCCAAACCAGTCTCAATTGCAAAGACTTGCCGACCCAACCAATTCCCACCATCTCCAGAATCGATCAATAGCAACCACCACTCAAAATTGCCCAACAGCCTCCAATCATCAAAATCGCACTTATCCCAAATCTTCATATGCCTCAGTGGTTAATCCTATATCAATCCTTGATCCTAACGCCTCCAACCGACTTCTAAAATCCTTTGTCGATGTTGTTACTGGATTTTTAGTTCCTCAGGTCCCTGTTAAGCCAGTTCTGCTCCATTTGGGAGAACCTGCTATTCACTTTTCTACCGCAGAAATTCAGTCAATGGCCGATCTTTTAAATCAGCTCTTGTTGATAAGTTCTCTTTTGACCGCCCACTTATAGATGTCATTGGCAAGTTTTTTATGTCCCTTAGGTTAAATAGGAATTCCAAAGTTTCATTGTTGGATAATAGACATTATTATTACGCTTTGAGATGGAAGAAGATTATTCAGGTTAAATAGGAATTCCAAAGTTTCATTGTTGGATAATAGACATTATTATTACGCTTTGAGATGGAAGAAGATTATTCCAGACCTGGTATGTTAACGGCAAGGGTATGCATATGAGAATCCCCCCGATTGTGCTTATTTGGGCCATTGCGTGTAGATCACGCTATGGCCTTTGTTAATAGGCCATCTGTTGCTAGGGTTTGACAGAATATAATGTTTTACAACTTTTATTACTGCGCCTTTGGATTAGTGAGGGGAGTTCTGGTTTCTGGCAAAATATTATTCTTGAGTGGATTCTTTCTAAGTATGCCTCCTGTAAGCACTTTGCCATTCTGTGGATGGTTGTTGTGTAGTTAATCCTGGGCTTCAAAAGCCTCAACAACCTATTAATGAGCCTTAAGATAGAGATACTAGAGATAAAGGTAAGTAACCTGTATTTATTGTAGATGTTCAATCTTCTTTTGTTGTTGTAGATAATTGGCCTCAGAGGCCTGATGCACAATGTTCTTTTGTTTAGGGGTAATCTTCTAGTTTGTCTCAACAGCTTATGCCCGGTGTTACTACGGGTGCCTCTTCGAATGCTAGAATCCCTACTTATGATGCTTAGGATGATGAGGTGGATCTAGTTGGCCAAGTTTGACCTAACACTAATTATACTAAAGTTCTCTTTGCTGATGATATTGCCATTCCTATTTAGTTTGATCTAGTTGTTGAGCCTTGAGATCATGGTGATTCTTATCTATAGAGCCCAGTTAATGCTACTAATGATGGTGATGGTATGTTTTTTAATGATCCGAGTGACCAGAAGGTATCCACAGTTCTAATTCTTTTTTTCTTTTTTTTATGTCTGGTGGATGATATTCGTACAGTGGTTATAGATTTCAATTCCCATTGTGCAGAGATTCTTTCTTATTCTGATGGGGAATTTAACTCAAAAGGGAATGACGTGGATGATGCATACTTTTTATCTAAGCCTGAAGGTAATAGAGGGCGTGATCTTAGCCTTGACTTTATTGTTGTTGGTCCGCATGCCTCTGGTTCAAAGAAGGGCTTCAAGTTAGTGACTGGACGCAAGAATTGTAAGAGATACTCTGGGCGCTAGCTCACCTTCATATGGTTTCTTTTATTAGGCTTTACCTTAAGAGTGTTCTCTTGCTAATGCTTTATTTCTTTTATTTGCTTTTGCTAATTTTCTCTTGTTGCCTATTCCTTTCTTTGGCTTGGAGGTTTTGGTCCATATCCCCCTCCAAATGTTTTTTATTTTCATTTTTATCTTAATTTACATGTAAGGGGGTCTCACCTAACCCACACCCTATAGTGGTTTTTAATTAAAAAAAGAAAGTTAAACAATTTCTACTAAATTTGTATTCAATCTCGCATTCTAAATGATACCAAAGAAGAGAAAAGAGTAAGAGAGGGGAGAGGTGAAAGGGACGTTGTCTCGATAATAACTAGCCTTCCAAAGTTTTATTAAAACTAGTTCTGAAATCATGCTATTAAAAACACATTTCAACTCCTAACTCACAGCCAATCCACCTTTTTCAGAACATATTATTGGCAAAATCACACCAATAGATACCATATTCAAAAGAAGTTTTAAGAAACTTAATAGAAACTTGTATTGAATTCTTAATATTTTATCAAAATAAAAACTTTTTTTCAAAACTCTTTTCCAAATTCTTTTCTTGTGAATAATAACAAGGGCTCTCCTTCTTTTGATGCTTCAAATATAAATTATATTTTTGTTAGCTAGAAGAGACTTCTTAAGCCGAAAGATAAATAAATAAAATAAAAAGAAATGAAACGACTTGCTTATTAATCGCTTTTCAGTTGATACAAATTTTATTAAGTGTTTTTATGTATGAAAAAAAAAAGATTTTTATTACTCGTTATGAGTAAAAGGTAATCGTATCTCTCAAAAGCTCTTGCATCTTTCAAACAGATCACGATACACATACATATATACACATGCACATACATACATACACATTCAAACGAACATCCTCAATTGATATTGACTCTAAGTTCAAAGAGATAAGAAGTTAATATTACATGTACAGATGGCTTTATGCCGATGAATCAACTAAAGATAAGAAGGAAAGATTTTGACTAATTATAGTAAATTATTGGTGACTAGGCGTTGGTAAGACAAAACAAAAACTAAAAAATATTTTCACATTCTTTCTTTATCAAGTAGTGAGTAAAAAAACGACATTTCTAGAATTGAAATAAAGAAAAGGCTGACTATTTGAGACTTTAGCCATCTAAACGTTTTTTATGTCTTAAGGTGTCGTTTATCTATCTATTATTTCATCTATTACGCTTTGTTTAAGATTGGTGGAAAGAATTTAAATTTGTCTAAACAAAAAAAAAAGTATATAGTTTTCATAATTCCAAAGCTTAAGCTTTGAATATTAAATCTTCATTTTCTATTGTTTTGGCTAAAAGAGTAATCAAATGAAATGGTTGGAAAATTATGTCTAAATAGGGTGATGTTTCTTAGTTTTGACCATCCTAGTCCAAACTCTACTCAAAATTCATTTGGCTGTTGGATATTTGATTGGCCGTTGAAACATAATCTTTATAAAAGGATTCTATTAGTTTTTCCTTTACAATGTTTGTACTATCACCAGTAAATAGGGATATATTTTGGATTTTTGACAATTGCTCTACAGGTGTACGGTTAAATATTTCTTCTAATGGCTGTTTGTGGTTATGTGTTTGGGCATTTTGGTGGTTGATTACTAATGTATGACATTTTATTTTGCAATGCAATGATCTGGCTATTTAATTTTATATTAACACTTTCTAGTGCTTTTTTTTTTTCTGCATGCTTTAATCTCACTTTCTAAATGGCAGCTTGTGTCATTAAACTTTCTAATTATATGTGACATAACTTCACAATGATCACAAAAATGTGATGCACTGTCTAATGGTTTAATTAAATAGCTAACAAAATCATTTAGTCTTTCTTCTTTTTCCAGTATAATATATTGTTTTATGAAATAAATAAAAACCTTTAAATCATGGATATGAATAATTGATTGAGAAATCAACTATTTCTTGCCAATGTTTATAAATGTCTAGTTGTCTACCTCTAACTATTATATAGAATGTAAAGTTTTTGTCGTCTACTTAATTATTAATCTATCTAAAATAATATATGAGTGATTCTCAAAAAAAAAAATAATAATATATGAGTGCATTAAGTACTTTTACTTTATCTTGTATTTTATGACAACTCCATAGATTGTCCTAGATACACTACTGACTGTCTAATAATTTAAACTTGCTTTTAAACCTTAAATTTGTTCTTGATGAGAACTGTCTAAGGCTTATTGGTCCAAAATTCATAAATTGCTCTATTCTTACAAATTAATTATTGAGTGTTAGTCTTGTAAGAATATCAGCTAAAATAATATATTTGCCTATATTATATTCAAATTTTGCACAATATCCTCTTTCTATTACTACTAAGAAATACATCCATCTTTTAGTAATAAAAGAATTTTTTTTCTCAAAGTTTTTCTTTTGTACTTTTCTGTTCTTATTGTAAAATTATCGTTTTTCATATATAATGAAATGAATTAAAGAATTTATTATTACTAAGATCCTTAATTTTGTACTTGATTTTCTACTTTCAATTTATATAAATTTACGGCTTGTATAAATTACTATTTCTTCTTTTTTCTTTTGAGCTATCTTTATTTGGTTTTTATAACAATATTCTAGCCGATCTTGAATGACTTGCATAGGTTTATATGACTTTGTAATGCCTATCTATTGGTAAGGTTAATGATTTAAGATTTCTAACTATGCCTTTAAGTTTTTGTATTAATTTCTATATCTTTACTATTAAAATATCTGTCTCCATTTTTATTTAATTTATTGTACAAACACTACTAGAAAAAAGGCATGTATGACGGTTTTTACCCGTCATCTACGATATGGCATGACGGTTGAGTGACCGTCATTGATTCCGGTGTCAAGAAAATTTAATGACGGATTTTATATGTCATGTAGTGCATGATATATTATCCGTCACAATTCTATCATAAATGTTTTGATAACAAATTATCATGCATGACTAAGATCTATCATAAATACTTTCAAAGCATGACTAATATGAATTCCAAGATCTAAATAAATTTGGTGAAATTCTAAAAACTTTTAAATGAGTTGGGCGGGAATTTCAACATTATTTTATTTAATTATTAATTTATTCCATTAATTATATTTATTATTGAATTAAATTTCAATTTTGAAATTTATTATTATTATTATTAATCTGTGTGTATACACTCCAAAGTTATATAAATATATACAAATTAGTAGAATTTAAAATTAATTAAACTACATAGTAATAACATGAATATATCATTTGTTCTTTTAAACTAAATACAATTATTGTCCATCACATAACATGAACAAGAACATCATTCTTTTGTAGGCTACATCAAACTCCATATTTTCCAATTAAAAACATAAAAATTCCAGTACATAAGAGATTATTGGTACAAATGCTGGACGTTAACTTAAACTAGTAAGAAAAAAAACTAAACCACCTCATGAACCAACTACAATCCAACAAATTGTGTGATGTTTAGAACAAAATCCAGCATGGGGTCCTTAGGTCGAAAACACTACTTTGTTGCCAGCAACCTGCAAATTCGATTAAGAAAAAAAAATCAGTTGGATAATCTCAAAAACGAAGTTTCTATCAATTTTGTCTTTACAAAATGCATTAGGATTATTTGCATTGATAAAGTTCAATATAGCCACAAATTGACACATACAATCTGAGAAAATGAAGCTCCAACAAAACTCTCAATTATCTTGATGTAATCTTATCGTACCCAATCGATAACTTTAAAGGTAAAACATAAACAATAAAAAGCCTCAAACATGGCCAAAACTACATTGCCTCAAGGGTTTGGTGCCCCACTCATTTGTTTGTTAGCAAGGTCAGCATTGGATTTGATCTGACGGTTGCAGAAGAGACACAAACAGAAAGGGGAGTAACCTGAGGAAAAGGTAACAAACCCCTGCAGAAAATAAGTGTATGATAAATAACACATGTAATGGACTATTTATATTTTTATTTTTAGAAGACACATGTAATGAACTTGCTGGAGCCTGGAAGCGTAGATGCAAGTAATGGTTGGAAACAACTTGCTGGAAGCGTGCAAATATTGGTTGGGCTAAGACTGACATGAAATTTCCCAAATAGTGTCCGATACATTTGCAAATAGTTAATTCAAAGGGTAAATAAATGCTGGAAAAAATATATATTTTATTATTTTATTATTAAGAATACATTTATTTAATAAAAAAGATAAATTATTAATGGTACAAATTAGTAACAATTAAACCAAAAAAAACTATCCATATATTTGAAAAAAAAATGTTAACAATACATATTTTTATAAAAATATACATATTATACCATAAAAAATTTGAGTTGAAGTTTAGACGAGTAGCTCTTAAAAAATTGAGGTTGAATTTTGGAGGAATGGATTCGGTCGTGGAGCAGCATTTGTTTTTTTTTTTTTTAAGTCTTAGTGAAACAACGTTGTTTCACATAGATGATGTCGTAGTTGGATAGATGGGACAACATGTGATTTTTTATCAAATGTATTAGACGACATGACATTTTTGACCAGGTAAATGAAATGACATATATATATGTATATATATATATATATATGTATATATATATATATATATGTATATATATATATATATATGTATATATATATATATATGTATATATATATATATACATATATATATATATATTAATCAAATATTCTTCTATCTTAGAAGACTAGAATACCCTTATGATGTCAATACTTGGAAATGACAGCTAACCGATTAGTGGATAGCAAACACATATTGTCAACTCAGGATATACAAGACATACATGTTAAAAGTATTTTAGTATATGTGATATAAGGGCTTATTTGGTATGCCGGATTGGATTGGATTAGATCGGATTGCATTCGATTGGATAATACTTTATGTATGTTGTGTTTGGTGCAATATTAGTATGTGATATAAGGGCTTATTTGGTGCAATATTAATGGATAGCAAACACATATTGTCAACTCATGATATACAAGACATACATGTTAAAAGTATTTTAGTATATGTGATATAAGGGCTTATTTGTTATGCCGGATTGGATTGGATTAGATCGGATTGCATTCGATTGGATAATACTTGATGTATGTTGTGTTTGGTGCAATATTGGATTGGAGTATAAATAATCATGTCTTGTGTTTGGTATGCCATGAGATTAGCTAGTAACTAATAATGCCTTATATATTAATTTATCAAAATCATCTTAGATTTATTTTTAAAATGACATGTAATATAATCTAACTTAAATCAATAATTATTGGTAAATTTATTAAAAAATGAAAAATGTTCCTGTATTTTTTTATTTAACATGTTATAATTTTTAATCCTATGAATAGTTGAGAACAAAGGTTTAGCTAAAAAAATGTAATCCCAGGGTCCCCTTATGATGGAATTTTTCCACTGTTGGGAATTAAGTGGTGGGCTCATTATTGTTATTCCACCTTAATTTTTTTTTTTTACACCAAACACGATATAAGGATTATATTATAATAAAATTATCTAATTCCATGATATATAACTAAAACCAAACGAGCCCTAAGTATCATGTAAAGGTATACGAGTGATAATTACTCATAAAACTATAAGTTGTAATAATTTAACACAACAAGTGCCAATTAAAATGTTGAAAGTTCTTAAAAAAAAAAAGGTATTCTTTTACTATCTCCCTCTCAATCAATGTGTCCTGCTTTGAATGTTAATTTATTTATTATCAAGCATAAAAAACTTAAAAAATATCAAGAAGCCGAGAGTCTTCTAGGCACATAAGTTAAAACAATTTGTTGAACAAAGAGCTTAAAAAAGATAATGGTGGCACTCTCTTACAAGGAATCTATGGGGTTAATGTTTTCTTCTCTACGACTATAATAACAACAAGTGCCAATTTGAATTTCTTTTAACATTCTCATCTTCTAAACGTTTATTGCAATCACCAAAATCCCATTCCTTTCGCTTGCGGTTAGACCCCCAATCCATTCTATAACCTATTTACACATTATCTATCAAATAGTTGCCTTTTAGTTATGAAATAAACATGATTATTGCCTTCACCTGTTAGCTAAAATGCATTTATTCAATTCTTATAGGTCATTTAAATATGTGACAAATTACTTACAACTGGTACATCAACTATAATTCACAAAGTGTATTGAAAAACAAGCGAACTTACATTCCAAAAGTGATTCAACCATCCTTATTCCATTCACAAACTAGAATGAGCTTAATCACCACTTGTTAATGGAAGCCACACAAAATCTACATTATTTATGGCCTTATAGTCCACATCTTTTTTTTTCCCTTTCTTGTACAGGAAGACCCAGAGTATTATGTTTCAAGAATACCAATTCAACTATCCTACCTTTTCATGCCTATGCACCATAGCAATTACTAACCATACAATATTTTCAAACAAAATCTCTTTCCATGATGAATATTTTGTTTGATCAGTTGACCAGTTACAAAGATATCGAAATTTCGAACAGAACACACTCACATTTTCTACTTCGTCCTATGAATTTCTATTTCACAACCCAACCTAACATCTTATGCCCATTTCTACTAGTTCAATCATGCCAGTGAACTAAAATCAAATAATTATGGACATAGACACAAATTAATAGCAAAATATGAATATTCATTATCAACATATACCTCAACGTCGTAGTAAGGCACTCACTGAGCAGTGATTGATACGAAAGTGCGACTGTATATGATCTGCAAATAAATCTCTCCACAGACAAGTCACACACGTTTTGCCTACACAGTGGATATGGCTCTTAGTCCACTGCTTTGAGCCATTTCATTGAAGTTTATATTGCCTATTCTCTAATATCTTATTGTGCTACTTTGATTTTCAAATAATTCCAGTCTTTATGGAGAATAATTGCTTTGCAGGTTCTGAGTGGCATCCTCGCATTCAAAATGAGCAAAATCATTTCATCTACAATGACTTGCCAAGATTTATTATGGATTCCTATGAAGAATGTCACAATCCTCCTCATTTGCACTTGCTTGATGGTTATGTTTCATTTTTGAATTACTCTTTATTTAAGTTGACAACCATTGTAGTCAAATAATGAGGTTTAAAAATTGATTTTAGATACTTATGTAGACTTTGTTATAGAATCAGCCCAGTAGACTTTGTTATAGCTACTTTCAAGAATGACATGTCAAACCCCAAAATCTCACTGGAAGTAGTGACACTCTCACAAAGAAATTAAACCCAATAAAAATAGTCACTCCAATTAATGGTAATTAAGAGAAAATAATAAAGAAATGATATCACATGCTCTCACCAAGATGAAAGAAATATGCCCTCAGCTTAGATATAATACGATCTCAAGTCAAACAAAAATGCTAGTCAACCCACTTTATTTATCTTTTTTTTTCTTTTTTTTATTATGCAACACTACATCCTTTTAGCCCATATAACTAGCTTCTACTTCAGACTATAGTTCCCTAAAATCAAGAAGGACTTTTATTAGGATGTAACGTAGGCTAGGGACATGGTTAACAAAGAAGGGAAATAAGGAAAAAAAAGTGTATATTTGAGAAAAATGAAGAGGAATTTTTCTTTTTTTGGAAGTTGCAAGGTGGATTTCACCTATTATTGTTATTATTATTATTTTTTTGAAACAATTTTTTTTTTGCTTTTGCTTGGCACAACGTCACTAAATAAAATAATTATTTACATTTTTCTCAAACATAAATAGGTGATGGAACTTATAAGACATTGGGTAATACTCCAAATCGGAGTGGGTCAAGATGATAAGTTTGACAAAGAAAGTTTTTTAACTATGGATATTTGATAAAAGTGATGACTAGAAAGGCTCAAACGGATCAAAGATGGCATTTCCATCGTCTTTTAGGGCTCTAAATAATCTTCCATATCTATTAGTTAGATGGGCCTCCAAATGTAGCAACACACATTTTTTTTCTTTTTTTTTATTTTACAATTTTTTTTAAGGGTTAACTCAAAAGAAATCTAGAGATCGTGTATACAATAATAAACTGTTAAGCTGTATAAAGAATGGGCAAAAGGGTTACTCTCCAAGAAAAATAATAGGCTCAAAAACTCACTTGGTACTTATTATGACATGTTCATTCCTTCAAGCAACTCATATTTGTCTCCGACATCAACATGTAGAGTAGCAAACATAGTGTAACATCACTTAAGACCAAAGATAATACAAATACTAAAATTTGAAATTAATTATGTCATCCAATGTTAAAACAAATCACACAATTTTTTTTTTAAACAACATTCTACCCCCCAACCTATTTTAAACGTGAAAGGAAAATATGTATGCAGAAATGTGAAAATGATGCAGAAAAATTAATTAGAAAAGTTACATTTAAAATGATTAAAAAAAATATTTTGTTTTAACTAAGAAGATGCGTTTCTACAGGCACTAAAGAAAAATGTATATTAATAAAGGAGAAATTAAAAAGAAGAAGAAAAACGAACATCAAAACTTAATAAAGAAAAAGAAAATGTTTGAATTTTTTTTTGAAATTTTTGTTTTGTTTTTTTTTTCAAACGATGAAGATGCGTTTCTAGAGTCACTACACTCCATATTCAGCCATCTTTAACACAAAAAGTTAGCAACAGTTAGTTTCTACAACAAAAAAATCAGTAAAAACTTAACCAAGATTCCACAATTGTCGACTATTCCCTCCCCCCAACCAGAATGAAACATTGTCCTCAATGTTTCAAAGAAAAAAAGTAGAGTTTAGAAGACATCACCTGGGTGGTGCAACACAGAAGAAAATATTTACAAGCGGAGAGTTAAATCTAATTTGTACTTCTTACTGCGGCTACTGTTACCATCATTATTAAGACGCTCCAACGCAAAGGTCCATGGGTCAGGCTTCGGTTTATAAGCTTGTAACAGATCAAGTAGCTCATTAGCAGTGTGAGCACAAATAAAGAGTTTTTTTGCATTAGAGGGAATGAAATAGTTTTTTATTGCATGGTTAAGAAATGCGATAAAGCCATCATAAAAGTTATTGACATTTAACAAACCGATGGGTTTCTGGTGAATATGCAGATGGGCCCAAGATGCTAGTGTAATAAGTGCCTCTAGTGTTGCAAGATCTCCTGGAAGGAAAATAAAAGCATCAACATGATTAAGCATTTCAGTTATTCTTTCTTGCATACCTGAGACGACTAACTCTTCTCCAGTCGATGAGTCAGTCAAACTGCCCAATGATTTTAGGGCTCTTGGGATGATGCCTAGCACTTAACTTCCTCTGATAAAAGTTGCTTCTGGAGGAGGCAGCCATAGATCTTGGTCGAAGCATAGCAGCGAGAAAATTACACTTGGTGTATGGTCTCAGAAGCAACTTTTATCAGAGGAAGTCAAGTGCTAGGCATCATCCCAAGAGATGAGAAAGAATAAAAATGCTTAATCATGTTGATGCTTTTATTTTCCTTCCGGAGATCTTGCAACACTAGAGGCACTTATCACACTAGCATCTTGCCCATCTGCATATTCACCAAACCCATTTGTTAAATGTCAATAACTTTATGATGGCTTTATCGCATTTCTTAACCATGCAATAAAAACTATTTCATTCCTCTAATAAAAAGCTTTGTGGAGCGTCTTAATAATGATGATGAAGTACAAATTAGATTTAACTCTCCGCTTGTAAATATTTTCTTCTGTTGCACCACCCGGTGATGTCTTCTAAACTCTACTTTTTTCTTTGAAACATTGAGGACAATTGAATAGTCAACAATTGTGGAATCTTGGTTAAGTTTTTTTTTTTTGTTGTTGCTAACTTTTTGAATATGAGTGTAAACGCATCTTCATCGTTTGAAAAAAACAAAACAAAAATTTCAAAAAAATTCAAACATTTTCTTTTCTTTATTAAGTTTTGATATTCATTTTCTTCTTCTTTTTAATTTCTCCTTTTTAATATACATTTTTCTTTAGTGTAAACGCATCTTCTTAGTTAAAACAAAATATTTTTTTAATCATTTTAAATGTAACTTTTCTAATTAATTTTTCCATCATTTTCACATTTCGCATACATATTTTCCTTTCACGTTTAAAATAGGTAGAATGTTGTTTAAAAAAATTGTGTGATTTGTTTTAACATTGGATGATATAATTAATTTCAAATTTTAGTATTTGTATTATCTTTGGTCTTAAGTGATGTTACACTATGTTTGCTACTCTACATGTTGATGTCGGAGACAAATATGAGTTGCTTGAAGGAATGAACATGTCAATAAAAAGTTTTTGAGCCTATTACTTTATTATTGTATACACGATCTCTAGATTTCTTTTGAGTTAAAAAAAATTGTAAAATAAAAAAAAAGAAAAAAAATGTGTGTTGCTACATTTGGAGGCCCATCTAACTAATAGATATGGAAGATTATTTAGAGCCCTAAAAGACGATGGAAATGCCATCTTTGATCCGTTTGAGCCTTTCTAGTCATCACTTTTATCAAATATCCATAGTTAAAAAACTTTCTTTGTCATTTGGAGTATTACCCAATGTCTTATAAGTTCCATCACCTATTTATGTTTGAGAAAAATGTAAATAATTATTTTATTTAGTGACGTTGTGCCAAGCAAAAGCAAAAAAAAAATTGTTTCAAAAAAATAATAATAGGTGAAATCCACCTTGCAACTTCCAAAAAAAAAAAACATTCCTCTGCATTTTTCTCAAACATACACTTTGTTTTCCTTATTTCCCTTCTTTGTTAACCATGTCCCTAGCCTACGTTACATCCTAATAAAAGTCCTTCTTAATTTTAGGGAACTATAGTCTGAAGTAAAAGCTAGTTATATGGGCTAAAAAGATGTAGTGTTGCATAATAAAAAAAAGAAAAAAAAAAGATAAATAAAGTGGGTTGACTAGCATTTTTGTTTGACTTGAGATCGTATTATTTCTAAGCTGGGGGCATATTTCTTTCATCTTGGTGAGAGCATGTGATATCATTTCTTTATTATTTTCTCTTAATTACCATTCATTGGAGTGACTATTTTTATTGGGTTTAATTTCTTTGTGAGAGAGATTTTGGGGTTTGACATGTCATTCTCTGATTCATATGGATGGTTGATGTGGGTGTGATGTTCCTTTAGACTGGAGATAATGCTTATACTTTTAATTGATTGCTATCATTAATCTAATTGAATAAACACGAGTGTTTCTAAAATTTAAAAAAAAAATCATTTTGGATTTGAATTTTGTTTTCGCTTTATTTGCTAGGGACTAGCAATAAGCTGGTCGGGGGGTGTGTTGAGTGTTAGAAAATGTATATTTATAAAGGAGAAAATCGTCATTTTACACTACAAATTTTACTAACACCCTTACTTTTATGTATTTAACCTTCTTTTGATTTAATTCCGTGTGTTTTATTTTAATTAAGTATTTTATGTATTTTAGGGGCATTATAGTCATTTCACAATAAAGGAGAGATTAGACGGCAAAACAGACATCACTTTTGAACTCAGGACGGTCGAAAACCTTAGGAGGAGCATAAAAGGAAAAATAGCATTGTTCACATGTACGGTACTATTCACGTGTACGGTACTGTCTATGTTACTGTTCACGACACTATTCACATAGACGGATCGATAACGTGGCATTGACCAATGATGTGGCATTGACTGATGAGGTGTCACGATCCTGTTGGGCTAAAATTCTTATGTACTGTTGATGGTGACGTGGCAGCATATCAGTGGACGAAAAATCTCGCGTACAGTACATGCATCACACATGATTATTTTCAACCAAACCGCGTTACTGTTCAACCTGGGTCGATCCCACGAGGAGGTGGATTTTAATTGTGTGTAGAATTAATTTTGTAAATGGGTGATTGGATTTGTGGTGGAAATGATTTGGAATATGCTAAAACTTAAATTAAAATGGCGAGAATAAATTCTAAAATTAGAATTGAAATGGCGAGAATAAATTGAAGAGAATTCTATTGAAATGACGTACTTAGGTATCTGGATCCGTATCAACATGCATCATGGGCTAAATAATCCTTATTAATGCCAATTAAATCATGAGGGGGGAATCCACACCTCATGAACCACTCTCTAATTAATATGGTGCTAAGGGCTTATCGTGCCAAATAATAATAACCTTGTACTAGGGGGCCGGTGAAACCAAGGCGGTACTAGACAAGATTAGTATTATTTATCGACGAGAAGTCAAAACATCCACAAAAATTAGAGGGGAAGAGAAAGTAAATTTACCAAATAAAGCCCATGACACATGTTGAGACTTAACTTTCAGCCCAAGCTTGAAAGAAAATTAGCTACTCATAATTGAACTAGGGGCAAAATGAGAATTTATTAAAATACATAGAAAATACAAAATGGAGAAGGAATTACAGAAAATGAATCCCAAAAATAGATTCAGAGATATCAAATTAGGGGGGGAGGCCCCCTTTTTATAGATACATTGAGTAAATCGTGGCCATCGGATTAAAAATAATTTGATTGCGCCACGTCATGTTTGACCACGCGGATGAACAGTAACACAGTTTGACCCGGGTTGAACAGTAACGCGGTTTGGTTTCTTCTTTTTCCTCCGGTGGTGAGTCCTCAACATTCACAGGTACAATTTGATTTTCTTTTGTCATGGGCATCTCCACTTTGTTGTCGACTTCTTTTCCTTTTCGCAAGGTCATGACCTCTCCATGGTGGTGGTACTTGCTTTATGTACTCCTTTAGGATTAGACACTGGTTGACTTGGAAATTTACCTTTCTCAACAGTCATTGCCAAGGTCTGAACTGAAGTAGCAAGTTGTCCCACCATCTTCTCGAGGCTTGAAACTGATTGGGCTTGTGAATTGAAGCCTGCTCTCAACTCATTTCGTAGTCCACCAATGGTGCGGTTTTTTTGCTCAATCGTGGAGTGAGTAAGATTCTTGAGATTATGGAATGAATCCTCCCATGGTCTGGGTTGAGAGTAGTTCTGGTTCTGATTGTATGGTCTAAATGGTGGCCGAGAGGCTTGAGGAACTTGAGGAATTTGTTGCATTAGTGGAGCTGGAGCTGCTGGTCCATTCTGTTGGAATCCTTGAAACCATGAAAAATTGGGGTGGTCTCTCCATCCAGGGTTATATGTATTGGAGTATGGGTTGTAATTTAATGGCTTCCTCATTACATCTATGGCATTGGCTTGATCTGAGTATAAGTCATTGTTATGTGGTTATGTTGATTTAGCAGTTGATAACGATGCTATTTGTCGAGTAAGACCTTCAACCATCTCTTTGACTTCTTTGATTCCCGAAGTTGACTCGCCAATTTGAACCTCATTTACTCCCTTAATTCTTCTAGTATTCTTGAGTGATCGACTCCGTTGTTGGGAATTATCGGCTTGTCGCTGGAAGAATTCCCAAATCTCTGATGTACTTTTTGACATTAGCTCTCCTCCACTTATTGCCATTAGCTATTCTTGCACATTCGGCAATAATCCCTCCAAAAAGTATTGGCATTGGTGTCATTCCTCATACCCATGATGTGGACACTTCAAGAGTAGCCCATTGAATCGCTCCCATGTTTCGAAAAATTGCTCGTCTTCTCTCTGTGTAAACTCTGAAATTTCTCTACGAATAGCATTAGTTTCATGCACTGGGAAATATTTATTCAAAAATTTCTTTACTATTTGTTCCCATAATGCAATGCTATTAGCAGGCAATGTATTAAGCCATGAACGAGCTTTATCCTTTAAAGAAAATGGGAATAATCTAAGTTTTACATCATCATCTGAAAAATTCTCATATTTAAATGTTTGACAAATAGCATGAAAATCATTCAAATGATTATATGGGTCCTCATTTTCTAGGCCATAAAATGTTGGGAGACAATTTAGCACACTAGGTTTTAGTTCAAAACTCCTAGCAGCTACATTTGGGTATCTTATACATGATGTGCTCAAATTAGTTAAAGGACTAAAATAGTCCTTAAATGGCCTCTACTGTGGTTGCAAATCCATTTTATTTTTAGCGTGCTTGTGTGTACGAAGTGTTTTTTCTAGTTCAAGGTCTATAGGTTCAAGATTAGGTAATAATGACCTACGACCATGCATGCAAAAAACAAAAATAAATGAGAACAAAACGAATAAAAATAAAGAAAAAGGAGAAATTATGATACTAACCTTATTGCACTATTAAAACCTTTCTATAAAAATACACAAAAACAAATACGTGAAATAAATTAACTAAAAATAAATTAATAAGATAAACAAAAAAAATTACAAAGAAAAATAAATTGAAAATTAAATTATAGAATTTTAAAGAAGAGAAAAAGAAAAGAAATACTAACCTTTAAATGTAGATTCACTTTTTTTTAATTAAAAAAATTACAAGAAAACTCGCAAATGCACGAATTTTATTGAACTCGCAAGTGCACGAATCTATTGTAATATAGATCAATGGTAACGAGTGTCGATCCCACGAGGAGGTGAATTTTAATTGTGTGTAGAAATAATTTTGTAAATGGGTGATTGGATTTGTGGTGGAAATGATTTGGAATATGCTAAAACTTAAATTAAAATGGCGAGAATAAATTCTAAAATTGGAATTGAAATGGCGAGAATAAATTGAAGAGGATTCTATTGAAATAACGTACTTGGGTATCTGGATCCGTATCAACATGCATCATGGGCTAAATAATTTTTATTAATGCCAATTAAATCATGAGGGGGGAATTCACACCTCATGAACCACTCTCTAATTAATATGGTGCTAAGGGCTTATCGTGCCAAATAATAATAACATTGTACTGGGGGCCGGTGAAATCAAGGCGGTACTAGACAAGATTAGTATTATTTATCGACGATAAGTCAAAACATCCACAAAAATTAGAGGGGAAGAGAAAGTAAATTTACCAAATAAAGCCCATGACACATGTTGAGACTTAACCTTCAACCCAAGCTTGAAAGAAAATTAGCAACTCATAATTGAACTAGGAGCAAAATGGGAATTTATTAAAATACGTAGAAAATACAAGATGGAGAAGGAATTACAGAAAATGAATCCCAAAAATGGATTCAGAGATATCAAATTAGGGGGGGAGGCCCCCTTTTTATAGATACATTGAGTAAATCGCGGCCATCGGATTAAAAAAAATTTGGACGCTCAGGATTGCGCCACGTCATCAGTCAACAGTACGCAGTTTGACCACGCGGATGAACAGTAACACAGTTTGACCCGGGTTGAACAATAACGCGGTTTGGTTGAAAATAATCCTATGTGATGCATGTACCATACACGAGATTTTTCGTCCACTGATATACCGCCACGTCTCCATCAACAGTACATGAGAATTTTAGCCTAACAGGATCGTGACACCTCATCAGTCAATGCCACATCATCGATCCGTCTATGTGAACAATGTCGTGAACAGTAACGTAAACAGTACCGTACACGTGAATAGTACTGTACATGTGAACAGTGTCATTTTTCCTTTTATGCTCCTCCTAAGGTTTTAGACCGTCTTGAGTTCAAAAGTGATGTCCGTTTGGCCATCTGATCTCTCCTTTATTGTGAAGTGACTATAATGCCCCTAAAATACATAAAATACTTAATTAAAATAAAACACACAGAATTAAATCAAAAGAAGGTCAAATACATAAAAGTAAAGGTGTTAGTAAAACTTATAGTGTAAAATGACGATTTTCTCCTTTACAAATATATATTTTCTAACACTCAACACCTATCAGATTTGATGCAGGTGGTCCAGGATCTTGTCTGAAGAGGTATTCAGATCGAACCTTCTTTAGAAGAGTATCCGGTAGCACCACTGATGCAACGACCGATAAAATCCAAAGTGAAAAGAAGGCTCGTAAAAAGGTACCATTTAGAGAACTGAGATTCAATAAGTGAATCTCTACTTATCTCTACTCACTTTATTCCTGCACGGCTCAAATTGTTGTATTCTCACCCAGATGACTGCAACTCACGAGAACTAAATCTAACGGTGTTACTTAACTGGATAGAAAATCCCTAATTCTCCCAATAACAACTCTAGTCATCTTTGTACCCACGGACCCAATTTTTTCAACACCCAACTTAATAAGATTCAATATTTTAATACAGATTTCTGAAAACACTATTAACACAACAATGTTCAGACTCCAGAACAATGGCCTGTAAACTTCACCCAGGAGGAGACAGATGATGCTCATCCATTTTGTTTTCCTTTTACTGATACTATAGCTTTAGCCGGTTACCCATTTTCCAAGTGTTTTATCTCGGCCGTTGACTACCTTTGTTTAAGATCTAAAGGGCCATTCGCAAAAGGACAAGAGACTAGGGTACCAAACCCCTGACGCAATATAGCTGGACCCTCAAACATATATCTTTCATGTTAAACACTTCATGGACCAATAAAGTAATATAGTAAAATCCAGAAAACATTTACAAATTTATAACTGCCATAATGCTTAAAATCTTATGTGGTGTAAAATTAAACTTTAAGATCTAAATCCCTAACATAACTTCAACAATTAAAAAATAACAATTAGAAAAGATCAATAAAATTTTTCTTTCTAATTCTCAAATTCCATTTTAATTCTAACTTAATAAGAAACAAAAACAATCAAATCATTATAGTAAATGTTCATTCTCACATATCAAAACTTCCTAAGAAAATTTTCTTAGCTAATTTTCACAAAAATAACACTTAAGAGTTGGGACAGAGGAGACGACATACCAGAGCTAGTGGAGGAATTGTGGAGATATTGGTTGCAGACGCAGTGGAGATGTCATCCGTCGAGCATGGACCGATTTAAAGGGGGTTAGTTTGAGTCGTTTGGAATTGGAGGCGACTGGTTCTAGTTTGGCTCCTTTGGAGAAAATGAAAGGGGCGGCGTGAGTTAAAAATAAGGAAGTTTGGCATTTAGGGTTTTGTTTTAAATTAAGGTGGAGGTGCAGTTAGTCATAGAAGAGGGTTAACTTGTAAAATTTTAATTGTATTTAAAAGTTCATGATAGATATCAATCATGGTGCGCAAACACTATCGAATCATATAAAAATCAATGTCATATTACAATGGTATTTTTGTAATTAATGTTATTATAGAAAACTTAAAAGTAAATGAATCAATAATAAAAAACAACGTCGTTGCATACCATGACAGATGTCATTTCAATCTATGACAATATTTATCATGCTTTGCAAACGACGTCGAATAATATTGTAAAATGACTTGTCATTTTAATTTATTAAAAATTCAAAAAATTCAAAATGACATATATCTATCATTCATTTAAGTCAGTAAGTTGTAAGTCACGAATAAGTCGTGTAATCTTGACACATGATTATATGTCACGAACACGTCATACATACATGATATATTTGTGACACAATATTATCTGTCATAAAAATTTTGTCATTAATTTGCATTTTTTTAGTAGTGAAAGTCTTATTAATGTACTTAAATTTGGTATAAACTTTTTACTATAATTTAATAGTCCTAAAAGTTTTTGCAATTCTTTAATATCTTCTTTTTTATCTGGGAATTGTAGTATTTTACTTATTATATGTAGTTGTAATTCTATCATTTCTCTATCTATTGTAAAATTATATATAAATTATGTATAAATGGGTTATATGCATGAATCTATTTTGACTAAAAACAAGAATATCATCTATATGTACTATACAAAATTTTGAATAAGGTTTCAAGATTTTATGCATTCAAGCTTGAAATACTAGTAGTGTATTTTGTAAACCAAATGGCATCACCAATCATTCAAAGTGTCCTTCTGAATAACTAAAAACTATCAATTTGCCAAAATCTACTTTTATAACTAAATTTAGAAAGTATATAGTTTTGTGTATACAGTTTACTAATTCATCTTTATTACGTACTTTTATAACTATTATCCAAAATATCATCATTTAGTGTTTTATAGTTAATTTCTATTCTACTTTTTCCTCTTTTTTTGTTCACTAAGATTATTTACTATAAATGTTGTACTTCTATGTATTAGTGCTATTTTTAGTTACCTTTAATTCTAATAATTTATGTATATGCATTTTAAGTGATTAATTATTTCTAATTTATACTTTTCATTATTTTCTTTTCTAATTTGATTGTTTCTTATTATTTATAATTTTTCTAATTCTTTTGCCTTTTTTTCTAATATCTTTTGGCCATTTTTCACACTACAAACAATCTACATCTTTTTCTATTTTAGCTAAATCTTGTAAGTACAAACCTATTTCTTAGTCATCTAATATTTCTAGCTCATTGCTATTTATCTTAACTTGTTCTTCTAAAAATGAATCAAAGAATTGTATTTGTTTGGGGTAAATTTGAAATGATATTATATGATCAATAAAAGAATGACACGTGGACAATTATAGGGGCAGAATGGATTGTTGTATAGTATAAAGATGTCATTTAGAAAAATTTACTACATTGGATGGGCTTGAAAATCAATGGTCAAGGTTGGGAACTTTAAGATATTTATTGAAAAGAATAAACTTAGGACAAAAAGAATATTCTTGTTCATTTTCTCTTAATATGATACATAACCCGCAAACACATTCTCTCTTTTTAACTTAAAGATGACATTTATCCCTAACTTTTATACACTCTCATAACCACTAGTCTTCACTATATTAATGTCTTATTCAACTCATGTTGGAGGAACAAGGGATCTTCTTTCCTCTCTTTTTCACTCACTTTCTCCATCTTTTAGATCATCACCCACTCTTTTAGATTTTCCAGGGAATTTCTATTCTCATTCATCATCTTTTCCACCATATTATCATTCTCCATATCTTTATTCACTATTTTCACCCTTATCAATACCAAACATCTCTATTTATCTATCTAGCTTGTATTACTCCTCTTGTATAATGTAATAACCTCTCATTTACATACTGGATTAGTGATTACTTACTCCTGTGGACGTATACCAAAGCTGAACGACATAAACATTGTGTGTTCTTTACATTTATGTTTATTATATTATATTTTCAGTTTGATGTCAAGATTATGTTTACATATGAGCATACCTGAGCTATCCTAATTACACTAAATATTCTGTGAGATCACCGAAGATATCCTCCGAGTACATCTAAGCTACTTTTAAGCACAGATTAGCCCCCTATATCAACTCCTTAAATTAATTCCTATGAGGCTTTACTAAGCTCTCCCTATTATTCTTTATATAACTGCCTCAGCTCCCTGTTCATATTACTTTAGCTCAACAACTAATATACCTCAACTAATCCACCTACCCCTAAACATTAAGAAAAAAATACCAAAACCTAAACTTATTTATTTGTTTGTTTGTTGAATCAGATTTGAGTTGGATCTAGTGAGAACTACTCATTTGGTTAGAATTGGATTTTAGTGAAAATTTGGCTAAAATAATTGGCACCACTCATGGGGAGCGCTACAAAATGCTTCTGTACCATGGTTAATTTGGGTTGAGTTGTGTATGAATAAAAGGACAACAAAGATACCCTTATAAGTAAACATCGCCAAGCGGAGATTCATGAGGAGAGTAAAGAAGCAAGCAAGCGAAATTGTACCTACCAGAACAAGAGTTCAACTTGAGTACTCAAGAGAAACCAGATATCACTCAACTGTCCAGACTCAAGTTATTGATGGCTCTATATATGAATTCGTCAATAACTTGTTGGGATGGAGCGTTGGGGTACCTAAGCAAAGAAATATATGAAAGAGAACTTGAGTAGCATCAATTGATTTTTGTATATGCATTTTCAATTTCATATAGAGCTTGTCAATGGTTGGAAATAACACCAGAAGCATGTTGTTAGAGATTTTTTATTCTATTCACCTCTATTTATTTTTTAATATCATTTATATGTGTTTATAAATATTATATAAAGACCTTGTAAAGATGTTAGGGGTACCCCTTAGTAATTTCATTGTAAATATATATCTGTAAATATTTTGTGAATACCTTGTGGGGACTTCAGGATATATAGTGGTTGGTTATTCTTTTTAAGAGATTTTATTATCTCCTTATAAATCATGAGCATACAGCTTACCTATCATACATTTACCTATAATATGATTGAATGATTTTGCTTATATTACATGGATGATTGATTTGTGGTTCTCATATGACTGACTAATTTGTTCTTATATTATGATATATCACCATTAATTATTTATCATTTGCAATATCTTGAGAGTTGTGCTTTAATTGAATATAACTTAAGGATTTTACTATTCTAACACCTAAATAACATAGATGGAGCACTTAAATTGTCCTAATCGAGACAATCTACTCAAAGTTAGAAGCTAGCATATCATAGTAATTGCTCTATCCTAAGCAAGACGATATGTATAAAGTCATAAACTAATAGAACAATAAATAAATGTTGCATTTCACAAAGAACTTAAGAATGTGGTGATTAAAAAAAAATGTGAAGGTTAGAGAAGACTCACTGAACAAAATTGCCATCACGGGAGGACACCACTCTAAGGTACCCCTGGCTCAAAACTAAACTGCCTATATACTTTACCAAAGTCAACCATAAGTTGGTTGGCAGAGAACAAAGATAGGTTAGCCATAAGATTTGGTTGGCTAAGAATAAATTCATGTTAGCTTAGCTAAGAATAAATTCATGTTAGCCACATGATTTGGCTAGCTAACAAAGTATATATGAGTTAGCAACAAGAGTTGGCAACCTAAGTACAAATTTAACTTGACCATATGAGTTGGCTAACTAATGATGTAGGTTGGCGGCGTAGAACAACCAAGATACTTTCTAGACGCCATAACTTGGTCTATAGGTGTTCGTTTTGAGCGTATAATATACTATTTCGAAACTTCTACCATTTTGTCCCATGATTAAGCTGGAAATTCCACTTTTTTCTAGGTTATTTTTTAGTTTTAAGATATTTTCTTGTTTTTCCTTTTTTGGGATTTCTATCTTTTTTTCTAGGTATCGAATTTGGGCGCTGTTTATCTTACTTTTCTTATTTAGATTAATTTTATTATAAAATAATATTTTAGATTTGCTTTTTTTGGTAAATTCCTTATATTTAGGTTACTATATAAACGCCCCTAAAACTCCAATTTTGTCAATTCAAACTTATTCAATAAATTTCATTATTCAAAAACTTGTGTTTCTTCTATCATTTAACTTTAAAGTTTCTACATCATCAGCTTAGAACGTAAGTATGAGTCAACCACCAAAGTTAGCTAAGCAAGAAAAAAGATACAATGTCCAAATCAAGGAAATACGCGTTTAAGTGTCAGGCCCATCAAGAAGAAATAGACAATAAACATGAGCTAAACTAGAACCCAAGTATTCTTATTGATAAAATGGGTCAAAATAACCCCTAAGAAGTTCACAATACTCCAATATGCTTTGCAAAGCACCAATTATGATTAATTTATTCACAATGTTTCCTAGATGTTGAATATTGAATTATTATTTATGCATTGAATCGCCATAGATGGTAATTATCGCCAATTATTGTTCCGCTAATAAGAGTTTATCTCCTCCGACTATCCATTTTAATAGATTGAGAACTCTTCTCCTATGAAAAAGTAAATTTTGATCACTATGAGAATATACGCATATATAATGATCATGCATTGCAAACACTATAAAGGATGATGAGCTACCCTGGCTATTTATTTCTAATTATTTGGATCATATTCGTAAAATAGATTGAAATTCTTCTCTGCTCCTATAATGTTTGCTTAATTATTGATTGCATGAGATGAAAACTAAAGTCATTGGTTAGTACACCAAGGGTAATAGAGCTCTGTAGCTATTGATTCTTGAGGATATAAGTTGATTGAGAAATCTTCTCCTTCTGAATTGATACGAGTATAATCACAGTTTTTCATAAATAGTGATCTTTTTTGTAGAAGAATTTCTATAAAGGCTTGCACAATTGAGATATTTTATAGTAGTTGAGCTACACTTAAGAGGTATGAATCACAAAGCTTAAGTTACCACAACACCTAAACAAACACAAGGCCTACAGCAAATGGTCAATTCATGTTAAAGGGTAAACTATGGATTTTTCTCCTAGTTATCATCTTTAAGATCTATAGATCCCTTGGATAAACCAAGGATTCTTGAAGATAATCAATTCAAGAAGCATGTTAAATGGTAATCTCAGGAATTTTCTCATAATCATCATTTTCAAAATCTATAGATCACTCAGGGGTAAGGGCCTGTCTCAGTTAGCTTACTTACTTCCAAAGGGTTAAAAGACAAGTGAACCAACTACTAGAAGCAACCACGTGTCATCAAGACCGCATTTTTTCTTTAAATTCCTTGTGCTTGAATTCTTTCAACACAAAAAAGTAAGGAGATCTTGTTTGGGGGTAAATTTAGAATGATATTTTTTTACTAAAAAATGAACAACATATAGGCAATTATAAGACAAAATGGGTAAAATACTTGGAGCAATATAAACATGCCATTTGGAAGAATTTACTACATTGGATGGGCTTGGAAATCAATAGGCAATGTTGAACACTTCAAGATATTTATGAGAAAGAATGAACATAGTATAAAATAAATATTCTTGTCTCTTTTCCCTAAATATGACACATGGCCCTAAAACATTCTCTCTTTTCAACCTAAATATAACATCTAGCTCTAATTTTTATGCACTATCCATACCAATAGCCTCCACTATATAAATGTCTTATTCAACCCATTTCTCTCTTATTCATTCACTCTCATTATCTCTCTCTTTCTTTCTCTCCATCTTTGAGATCATTGCCATAACTTCTCCATTTTTACGAAGCAATTTCTATTTTTCACCTTCATCATTTTCTCCACTAAATTATCACTCTCCATATCTTTATTCTTATCAATATCAAACATCTCTATGTAGCTATCTAGCTTATGTTACTTATCTTAGATAATATAGAATCTTAAGTAACCTCTAATTTATATAGTCGATTGGCAATGACTTGCTCCCATGGACATAAGTCGAAGGCCAAACCACGTAAACATTATATGCTTTTTATGTTTATGTTTATTATACTATATTTTTAATTTGAGGTCGAGATTATGTTTTACATATGAGCTTACTTGAGCTACCCCAATTACGCTAAATATTCTATGAAATCACTGGAGCTATCTCTCGAGTACACCTTAGCTAATCCTAAACACATATTACCTCCCCCCAACCCTCTATATCAACTCCCTAAATTAACTCGTATAAACGTTCACTAAGCTCTCATTATTATTCTTCATATGACTACCTCAACTCACTATGCATATTATTTGTTGGGTCCATCTCATTTGGGTGGCCCGAGCCCAAAGTTTAATAAGTTTGGGCAATTAAATAATTAAAAGAAACTTGAATGGGGCAAATGATATTTGGCATGAAATTTGACTAATGAAAGCAAGTGAAAGTCGCTGCCCAAAGTGTGTGTGCGTGCAAGAGAAGCGGCGAGAGAGAGAGATAATCCAGTAGAGGTTTTTAATTTGGGGTAGGATTTTTTATTTTTTATTTTTAATTGGGCGATCAGAAAGCGAAATTAACTCCGTTTTCTTCCAAATTTTGAGGGTAAGTTCCAAGATCGCCCTCTACAATCTGACTGGTCTTTATTTTTATTTTATCTGCTCTTTGACTATTATTTGAGATACCCACTTGTTGGAGAGACAGTTATTAGAGTGTTACTGTAACCCAAGAATATTGAGATTCTTGATGTTGGTAGCCTCTAATATTATCTAGAGAAGAATTTGTGCTATAATCCCATTAATATATAGTGGAAGATTATATCGGACTACGGTCCCATGATTTTTCCCATTTTGGGTTTTCCACGTAAAATTTGTGTCTCTTGTGGTTGGTTTATTTTTCTGCCTATTTATTTGTGGTACACATCCTATTTTAATCATACAAATAGGGAAATAGTTTTGTTTCCTCTTAATTTACAGTTACTTGTGATAGTTCATTTCCCAACAAAGTGGTATCAAAGCTTTAAGTTTTGTATTTTTATTACTTGTGTCGTAGAGATAGAGGAATCCTCAGCATGCATTATTAAATTCAAATTATGAAATTATGGTATTTGGAAGTCTAAGATGGAAGATTTGCTATACATAAAAGACTTACATGAACCCATTGAAGGCGAAGAAGCCAAACCCACCGATTTAGATGATAAGAAATGAGCTCAATTAAACCAGAAGGTCGTGGGTACTATTAGATCATAGATTGGTCAGAGTGTGTACCATAATGTCGTGAAGGAATCTAGGGCCGATGTTCTTTGGAGAAAATTAAAGATGATTTATGAGTAGACGACAGCACAAAATAAAGCCAATCTGATGAAAACATTTAATAATTTGAAATACAATGAGGGGCACAGTATAACTGAGCACGCTAATGAGTTTCAAGGCTTGGTGGATCAGTTAACTACTATGAAAATTATTTTAGATGATGAGTTACAAGCATTATTGTTGCTTGGTTCTTTGCCTGACAACTGTGAGACATTAGTGGTGTCAGTGAATAATTCAGCGCCGAATGGAAAATTAACCTTGGATATGGTTATAGATAGGCTGTGGAATGAAGAATCTAGAAGAAAGAGTGTTGAAGCAATTCCCTCTAAGTCAAATGTACTAGTTTCAAAAAAATAAGAAAGGCAGAGGAGAAGCTAAAGCAGAAATTCCCGCCAGTAGAACAATGATAACCCCAGAGGAAGATTTAAGTCCCAGAGGAGAAACATGAAGTGCTTTCATTGTTAGAAAATAGGTTACATTAAAAGAGAGTGTAAATTATGGAAAAGAGAACAAGCGAAAGAAAAGGGTAATGCTCAAAAAAATGACAAAGAGAACATTACAGCCATAGTTGATGGTGTTATGGGTATTGTTATAGTGAGAGCTCTGTAAATTTCACTTTTCCATACCAATGCTTGGGTGATTGATTTGAGTGCTTCGTTTCATGTTACTGTACATCGTGATTACTTCAAATCCTATGTTAATGATGATTAGGACGTGCTTGGATAAGAAATGAAGGGGCATTCAAGATTGTGGGCATAGGAGATATTTGCTTAGGAACTAGCTGTTAGAGTGCAATTTATGCACTAGTTTTGCATTGTTTACTTCCCTTAATATCGATGTTTTGCGCTTAATAATAGTGATTTACTTGTGATTTACTTTTGTAGGTGCAATTCTATTGATTGGTGATAAAATTGAGCTACAAGATGATGTTTAAGGAGGATTGTTCTCTTGGAGAAATTTCTGAGCGTCAGAAGAACTTTGTTGATAAGGCGTGGGCGCGTGCTGTCAACTGCGGACCTGCAGTTTTTAGTTTAACGTGTTTTGTATTTTTGGTTATTTTTGTAATTACGAATTTGATATTTCAGATATTAGGATTTTATTTTGAATAGAATTCTAAAAGAGAAGAGAGAGAGAGTATTTAAGGGAGGAATCTATTGTGAAAAAGGGGGGATTTTGGATTGGAGGAAAAGAAAGAAACCCTAGATCTTAATTTTTCTCTTCTCTCTATGAAGAACTAAACCTATTTTCTGGTTGAAGGATAATGAAGCTTTGATTCATCACTACTGTGAGATCTTTCTTATGCTTTAATTGTTTTATTACTTTTTGGGTATTTGTTTATTCTCTGAATTAGTTCCATGATTATGTTTGTTAATTAGGTAATTGGTTATTTAATTATCAACTTAATCTATTGTCAATTAAAGGATTCATCGTATGAAGAATTTAATGTTTGTGACAAATAACATAGCAGAGAGTTGTGTTGTGAGAATAAACAATCTAATTTAAATGAATCATCATATGTGTTGATTAGGATTTGGGTCTCTGGTTTTTTGTCAATTGATTAAATTCTATGATCGTATCTAGGGTTGTCTATTGATTAGGGAAATAACCAATGGTTATCGACTAGTTAAGGAGAGATTGGCTATTAGACCGGTCTATTCATGAGTAATAATAATCTATATTTGAATCAATGATCGTAGTCGAATCGAGTTAATTCCTTGAGCTTTCTCGATTTGAATTACAACTTTAATTTTCATTCTTGTTATTTTTAATTTAATTTTTATTATTGTCAACAATTCCCCATTTTACGTTTTATGTTTCAAAAGGATTTGAATAATTACCGATCTCGTGGACACGCTCAATCACTATACACAATCTATTTAGAGTAGGAATTTATTTGTTGCTTACACCCATCAAATTTTGCGGGTTGGTGTCATTTATTTAATCCTTTTTACGTTTTACTTGGTGTATGGTTCGTTCTTCTCATACAGGTACACTTTCGTTTGATCCTGAAATTGAGAAGACAGCTCGCCAGCTGAGACAGCAGACGAAGCGAGCTAAGCAACGATCCTTATCGCCTTTTTGCTGATTTAGTTGAATCATCTAGTGATTCAAAAGAACAAGTGATGGATAGACCTGCACCTGTAGAAAGAACTCTTAGAGAGTTAGCTGAACCAGACTTGAATCAGCAACCACTCTGCATTCAATATGTAGATTTGGAGGTAAATTTTGAATTAAAGTCTGGTCTTATTCATTTATTACCCAAGTTTCATGGTTTTGCGGTGAAGATCCTCAAACATCTTAAGGAGTTTCATGTTGTGTGCTCAGTATGAGACCACAAGGTGTGGAAGAAGCGGATTAAGGCTGCGTGCTTTTCCGTTCTCGTAGATGGGCTAGCTAAAGATTGGTTGTACTACTTGCCCTCACCGGATCAATTACAACGTGGAATGGTTTGAAGAAGCCTTGAGAAGTACTTTCTGCTTGCCAACATCGAAAAGATATTTGTGGGATCGGACAACTTCTGGGAGACTTTATATGAGTATTGGGAGCGATTCAAACAATTGTGTGTCCTCATCAAATTTACGATCAACTTCTTATTCAATATTTTTACGAAGAATTTGTCATTGATGGATAGGAGTATGATAGATCTTCTTTAGTGGAGGCGTGTTGGTGAACAAGACCCCTACTCAAGCAAGGGAGTTGATATCAAATATGGCTGCCAATGCACAACAATTTGGCAACAGGCAAGATCCCATTTCAAGAAAGGTGAATGAGGTAAATATTTCTTCTATTGAACAACGTTTAGATAAACTTACTTCTCTTGTGGAAAAGTTTGTTGTAGGTAATGTGCAACAGGTGAAGACTTGTGGCATTTGTTACAATATGGGTCATTCAACCGATATGTGTCCTACACTTCAAGAAGAACCCGTTGAACAAGCCAATGCAGTTGGAGGATTTCCAGGCATGCCTCAGAGGAGGTATGATCCTTATGCACAAACATACAATCCGGGATGGAAGGATCATCCCAACTTCAGCTATGGAGTTAGGCCGTCAGGATTCCTACTACGGTATCCACCAAGACAACCTCCTCAAACTCCAAGTCGGGTATATCTCTTGAAGAAATTGTTAAATCACTTGCGACTAACACTCAACAATTTGAACTTGGAGAACCGAATGAGTCAAAGTCTCAGTATTAGGAGATTGCCTTCACAATCGAGGTGAATCCAAAGCAAAAGCGTTAGTGTCATCCTTAGAAGTGGGAAAGAGTTGCAAGAGCCTAGTAAGAAAGTGACAAAGCATGTAGAAGATGAGCTTGAGAAGAATGAATTGATGCCTCAATCTCGAGATCGCAACCCACCGAGCGAAACCCCTACCTGTGGTGATACATCCTCCTTTTCTAAGCCGGTTTGCAAAATCCAAGAAGGAGGAATAAGAGAAAGACATTCTTGAGATATTTCGCAAGGTTGAGGTAAATATTCCTTTATTAGATGCTATAAAATAAATACCTCGATATGATAAAGTCCTTGCACCTCAAGAGAAAATTAAGAGGAGATGAAAAAGTTCACATGGGGGAGAATGTTTCAGCAGTTCTCCAAAAGAAAATACCTCCTAAGTGCAAGGATCCAGGTATGTTTACTATTCCTTGTAAAATTGGTAGTGTTAGAATTGAAAAGGCTTTGTTAGATCTAGGAGCTATTAATGTCATGCCTCGTTCTATTTATTCATCTTTGAATATTGGTCCATTAAAAGAAAGCTGGCGTGATAATGGGTGTCTAATGCATATCCGATGGGGTATTAGAAGATGTCTTAGTACAAGTTAATGAGTTAGTTTTTTGCTGATTTTTATATACTTGATATGGAAGATGATAACTCCTCAATGTCCCGATTTTGCTAGGAAGACTTTCTTTCTTTAGGACTAAAATGGATGTACATAAAGGGGCTCTCACTATGGAGTTTGATGGAGAGGTTATAGAATTCAATATGAATGATTCCATGAAATATCCTAGTGATGAACATTCAGTATTCTATGTGGATGTTATTAACCCTATAGTGCAGGAAGTTTTTTACAAGAAAAAGACGAAGACATTTCATGATAGAATGATTTTGAGAAAGGAGTTCTCTGTTGGTCAAAAAGTTCTTCTTTTTCATTCTAAACTTAAACTTTTTCCGGGTAAATTACGTTCTTGCTGGGTTGGACCTTTTTATTGTTACTAATGTTTTTCCTCATGGTGCAGTTGAGATTCGGAGTCCGACCTCTGACAGAGTTCTTAAGGTTAATGGTCATCGCTTAAAACCTTTTTATGAAGGTTTTTCGGTGAATATCGTGGAGGATGTGGCTCTCGAGAGTCCCAATTATGGAGATTGATGCATAAATGTGTCTAGCCAAAGACATAAAACAAAGGCGCTTTTTGGGAGGCAACCCAAATGATTTGTTTATTTTGGTTTTTGTTTTATCTTCTTTTAGTTTTGATTCAAAAACAAAAAAACAAAAAAAAAATGCGTTTGCTTATTTTGGTCAGAAGAAAATTTTTGATAAGGCGTGCCCACGTCTTAGCTAATAAGTACTTCTGTAATTTTTAAAGTAAAATAGTTTTAAGGCGTGCCCACGTACTTATTAGAAAAGTACTTCTGAAATTTTTAGTGTCTTAAAGTGATTCATCAAAAAAAAAAAAAAAAATTTAATGTGTTTGCTTATTTTGGTCAGAAGAAAATTTTTGATAAGGCGTGCCCACGTACTTATTAGAAAAGTACTTCTGAAATTTTTAGTGTCTCAAAGTGATTCATCACTAAAAAAAAAAAAAACCAAAAATCGAAAATCACTGTTCACAAATCCCTAATTCAAAAATTACTGTTGATTATCGCTCGCCTTTGCGGCGCGGCCCGCCCACCACAGTCCAGCAGCGCAAGCCCGCAACGCGCAACGAACGCGCGCCGCCACGCAACGCGCGCAGCGCGCGGCATCCGTGTCTCGCGGCCCGCAGCCACGCAACGCAACAAGCGTCACCAGCGCGCACAGCAATCCCCACGCGCGGCCGCGAATCCGTGTACCGCAAGCTCCGAGCAATAGTCCGCAAAGCAAGAGGAAAGCATCGAAATCGACACCCGTGAGTGCAATTATTGTAACAATGCCGAAGAGGAAAGCATCTACTTCCAAGTCATCGAAAAAGACACCCGTCGCAAAGAAATCTAAGATTGCCGCTCCCACTACGGTTCCATGGAACACAATTTCAGATTCACGCCAAGCCTATAGACGTTATGTGGATCAAAGCTCACAATTTAGGGAAGTTTCTTTTTGTCCTTAATCTTTTATCCTTACGCTTTAATTTTTATGTGAGTTTTGATTATCTTACATTGGGGACAATGTAAGTTCTTGGTGTGGGGGAGGGATTTTTGCATTATTAATGTCTGGAATTATTGTTTTCACTCTACTTATCTTTTTTTTCACTCTACTCATCCTTAAATGATTTTGGAGTTAGTATGCTTTATATATTATTAATTTTCTTTTCCTTTCTCTTTCACTACTCTTTTCCCATCTATCTCAAATTATTTACATCTATTTTTTTTCTATCCTACTCTTTCATCACTCACATTTTATCTTTCATTTTTTTTACTACATACATCTTTCTCGCTTATTATCCTTTTTACATTTCCTTTTATATCTCACTCATACCTTCTTCTCATTCTACACCACTATTGATGGTTGATTCATTTGAAGAGTGTACATGATTTGATGGCAAATTTACCAACTTTGTGAGGATTTGAGCCTATGAGCAACCACTTTGCTCTAATTATTTTTGTTATGTGAATATCAATCCTAGTTTGTTTATTCTAGAACTTGCTTTGTTATGCATGTTGAAGCCACATTACGGGATTTTATGCATTAAAATGATAAGGGCAAACCATATTTCATTTTTCTATTCTCGCATTTTTTTTTTCTCTACCCGAAGACCTTTATTTGCTACCTTTGTTTGAGCCTTAACCATTACCCATCTAATTCTCTCCGTTGACTTAACCATTTTTCTTCTTTTTGAGCCTCAATTTAAGGAGATTTTTGAACTCATTGTGTGGTTATATTTTGTTGCTTTTTCTACCTTGTATTAAAGTTTCTCAATTAGATCAACAAGCATTATGCTTGAATTAAATTGTGCAAGATTCGTTTCTTTTGTTTGATTCAAAAAAAAAATCAATCAAAAAAAAAACAAAAACAAAAAAAAAGAAAAAAAAAAGGAAAGAAAAAGAAAAATCGAAAAAAAAAAAGTTAACATTCTTGGTGACTTGAGTAGAAATAAGCATTTTGATATCATAAGTTCATTCAATGAGTTCATTCTTCTCATTTTATTTATTTTTCTTTCATAGACTTTTCTTTTTCATTTCACCTATTTAACCCCATTACAACCCTTTTAAGACCCTTAGATTTTTGCATTTTATTCATGTTTTGTGGATTGAGATGTGATATATGAGCAAGCTTATGGTAATAGCATTCTTTGATTTGATTTGAGTGGATAAATGACACCCTAAACACTTTAAGTGCATGGAGTGAAGTCAATGAGAGGGCTATTAAATCTTGTTGCACTTGAATTTTGAATGGATCTTCTTGGTGGTTGAATGTTCTTATTCTATCTTATGAGATTCTATGCTTTAAAATCCTTATCTCTCGAATATCGATCGACTTAATTTCCTGAAGTATGCTTGCTTAAAATTGTTTTTGGATGAGTTGAGATGAGAATTGAGTGGAAATTTGAGATTAATCTTGAGTTATATGCTTGAGGACAAGCATCATCTTGGTGTGGGGGAATTTGTTAGAGTGCAATTTATGCACTAGTTTTGCATTGTTTACTTCCCTTAATATCGATGTTTTGCGCTTAATAATAGTGATTTACTTGTGATTTACTTTTGTAGGTGCAATTCTATTGATTGGTGATAAAATTGAGCTACAAGATGATGTTTAAGGAGGATTGTTCTCTTGGAGAAATTTCTGAGCGTCAGAAGAACTTTGTTGATAAGGCGTGGGCGCGTGCTGTCAACTGCGGACCTGCAGTTTTTAGTTTAACGTGTTTTGTATTTTTGGTTATTTTTGTAATTACGAATTTAATATTTCAGATATTAGTATTTTATTTTAAATAGAATTCTAAAATAGAAGAGAGAGAGAGTATTTAAGGGAGGAATCTATTGTGAAAAATGGGGATTTTGGATTGGAGAAAAAGAAAGAAACCCTAGATCTAATTTTTCTCTTCTCTCCATGAAGAACTAAACTTATTTTCTGGTTGAAGGATAATGAAGCTTTGATTCATCACTACTGTGAGATCTTTCTTATGCTTTAATTGTTTTATTACTTTTTGGGTATTTGTTTATTCTCTGAATTAGTTTCATGATTATGTTTGTTAATTAGGTAATTGGCCACTATTTAATTATCAACTTAATCTATTGTCAATTAAAGGATTCATCGTATGAAGAATTTAATGTTTGTGACAAATAACATAGCAGAGAGTTGTGTTGTGAGAATAAACAATCTAATTTAAATGAATCATCATATGTGTTGATTAGGATTTGGGTCTCTCTGGTTTTTCAGGCTGTCAATTGATTAAATTCTATGATCGTATCTAGGGTTGTCTATTGATTAGGGAAATAACCAATGGTCGTACCTTGGTTATCGACTAGTTAAGGAGAGATTGGCTATTAGAGGGTCTCAGTAGCTATAACCGGTCTATTCATGAGTAATAATAATCTATATTTGAATCAATGATCAGTAGTCGAATCAAGCTGAGTTAATTCCTTCAACCAGAGCTTTCTCCAATTTGAATTACAACTTTAATTTGCATTCTTGTTATTTTTAATTTGATTTTTATTATTGTCAACAATTCCCCCATTTTACGTTTTATGTTTCAAAAGGATTTGAATAATTACCGATCTCTGTGGACACGACCCTGCTCAATCACTATACACAATCTATTTAGAGTAGGAATTTATTTTTGTTGGCTTCGACACCCATCACTAGCATTGGCTGTAAATTGTTGCTTAAAGATGTTAAACATATACATATATTCATCTTTATTTGATCTCTACAAGCAAACTTGATGATGATGGTTATACTAACCAATTTGGTGAAGAAAAATGGAATCTCGCCAAAGGCTCCCTAGTGTTAGCTAAATAGGGGAAAGTAAATACTCTTTATGTAATGGAAGCCAAGATCAAGAAAAAAGATGTGAATTTTGTTGTAAAGATTCTGACATTAAAACATGGCATAAAAGACTTAGTCACATTAGTGAGAAAGGGTTAGAAACTCTTACTAGAAAAAGAATTTCTGCACAGCTTCGCAAGTATATCCCTCAAGACTTGTATTCATTACTTAGTTAGAAAGGCACATAGAGTAGCTTTTAAAAGCTTTTCTCCATCTAGAAATCATAAATATTTGATTTGATTCGCATTGATTTTTGCATGATGCAAAGTAGATCAATATAATTAGACTTGAGAAAACTGTACCAAAAACCCCACAGCAGAAGAAATGATGAACATAATAATTAAAGAAATGATCAAGTGTATGCTTTCTGATACCAAGCTTCCTAAATCTTTTTTAACAAATGCTATATGTGTACTGTAGTTGATTTGATTAAATTTTCTCCTTCAACTCTATTATATGGTGATGTGCCCGAGAGAGTTTGGACCAGGAAAAATGTTTCTTAAAAACATTTGGAGTGTTTGGTTACAGAGCATATGTTAACATCCCCAAATATGAGAGATCGAAGCTTGATGACAAAGGTAAGGAATGTATTTTCTTAGGCTATGGACATGAAGAATTTGGGTATAGATTGTGGGATCCTGTGGTAAGAAAATTAATCAAAAATAGAGATGTTGTGTTTCTTAAAGATCATATAGTTGGTAATGTAAAGAAGAGTGACGAATCACATTCATCTCCAAAGACCTATTATTCCAACTTCAGTTTCTCTACTTGCAGTTCATGATGATCATGAGGGGATTGAAATGGATAATAATGATGGACCTCTAAAACCACCTGCACCACCAGTTGAGCTAGAATTGGGAAGATCCACTAGAAAGCGACAACATTCCACTAGATATCCTCTTCATGAGCATGTGTTGGGTGATTTTTATTGCCATAGGTGTCAATTTGCAAGTGTACACAACAAGTAATATATTGATGAGTATTTAGATCATCTCCACAGGGATTGATATTATCGGATTTGCTACAACAATCTTAACAGTGCAATTTCAACTTAAATTAAAATAAAATAATTAATAAAACTAATGAACTAACTAAATTAAAAATGCAAATGAAAAAAATACAATAAGAAAAATTCTCAAGCCAAACACAAGTATATAATTGATGGGTAAGGAGTAGTTGAGTGATTAAACTTACTTAATGGTATTGACTGTTTTTTCAATTAATATTATGTTGCTATATCATCTACTACAGAACTGGGCAAAATCCGTCATGCATCCTCAGTTGTCGCTTGTTGGATATCTTATATCTAAATGCACCCTAACAGTAACTATTTGTTAAGCTAACATTAGATATAGCATTATGCATTTTAGGTTCCACTTGTCCTAAAAGGTGAATCCCTATGTCTAGTTCTTCTCTAACTTTAGATCAAGCACAGCCCTATTCAAATCGAGATTAACTCAACTTGGGAAACTCAATCTAAAACTGTGTATTGTCTTAATTTATTCTATTAAGTTAGACCGTTTTTAGACTCTTTCTTAGCTAGTATCCACTAAATAAGTGGTTAACCGAAATAGAGAATTACAATAAGTAAAATTAAGACAAAATACTATAGCAAACACAGAGCAACACACATATATCAGTCAAATAACTATTAAGATTGTTTATCACTCAACCACAATAGAATTCAGTTCATGATTTATGATAAAACAGCAAATAAAATCATTTTAGCCATCAAGTACATTCCCATAAATAAATAAAAACAAGAAAATAAGAAAAAGAATTAAGTTATGCTTAGTCTTGGTGATTTCCCCCTCGTTCCCTCCTTGAATCCTCTATTGAAACCATCAAATCTCCCTTATTCTCTGTTTTCTTTTTGTTTTTCTCTATTATTGTTCCTTGAATGACGACTATCCTTTTTTTTTCATGCGTGCTCATTTTATAACTTGGAATTAGGGCAACCAAAAACGTGTGGCGCATATCTTCTATTTTTGGAAACCTCATATCGTAATCTTTTAGTTATCACGCGCAAAATCCAGTTTATCATTGCTCCAAGATTGTTGTAGCAACGGCTACAACATCTTTACTATTTTAGACTTATTTTAATTCCTTTGCAATCAAGTTCTTTTATCTTCTTTGCAAGTCTGTTGCAGCAGCATTCTATCCATAAAACTTAAACTTTTTAATCCCGTACAATCATGCAAATATTCTGAGCATAAAATGATCTAAAAGAAAATCAATTTATTAAAATTAAACTTAAATAGATGCTCATGCAAAATATAACTAAAAATACAATAAAAACACATCATTTACTTTCTAAGTAATATTGGTTTGAGTCTAAAAGTGTCATGATAACTCTCATTTCATAGAGTTATCAGTATGTAATGCTTATAAATGAAGTGGAGCTAGAATGTTTTGAAGAAGTCATGTCTCATCAGCATAAAAATGAGTGGGTTAAAGCCATGTAAGAGGAGATCAAATCCTTGAATGAGAACCACACTTATGACTTAGTGAAACTACCTAAGCGAAAGAGAGCATTGAAGAATAAATGGGTTTTCATGTTAAAGACTGAAAATAACTCACAACAACAGTATAAGGTTAGATTGGGTATGAAAGGTTTCAGTCAGAATAAATGTATTGATTTTGAATAAATATTTTCTCCTGTGGTGAAGATGTCTTTTATCCAAGTAGTTTTGGGATTAGCAGCTAACTTAAATTTGGAGATTGAACAGCTTGATATAAAGACAACTTTCTTGCATGGTGACTTAGAAAAAGAAATATACCTAGAGCAACCTGAAGGGTTCAATGTCAAAGGAAAAGAAGAACTTGTGTGCAAGCTAAAGAAAAGTTTATATGGGTTGAAACATGCACCAAGACAGTGGCACAAGAAGTTTAACTCTTTCACAGAGAATCATAGTTTTAATAAGACAATGTGAGATCATTGTGTTTTCGTGAAGAAGTTTGGTAATAATGATTTTATTATTCTTCTGTTGTATGTGGATGACATGTTGATAGTTAGCTAGGATGTTGTAAGATTGACAATCTGAAGAAAGAGCTTAGCAAGTCTTTTGTAATGAAGGACTTGGGATCAGCAAAATAAATTCTTGGCATTAAGATTTCCCACGATAGAAAATCTGAGAAGTTATGGTTATCTCAAGAAGCATATATTGAAAGGGTTCTTGAAAGATTTAACATGAGTAAGGTAAAATATGTTTGTTCTCCACTTGGCAGATTGATGTATATTATGGTTTGCACAATACCGGATATTGCTCATGCAGTTGGTATAGTCAGTCGGTTTCTCTCCAATCCAAGCAAAGAGCACTGGACAACAGTGAAATGGATTCTCAGATATTTCAGAGGCACTTCCAGAGCATGTTTATGTTTTGGCAGTGACAAACCTATGGTACAAGTGTATACATATGTAGATATGGTAGGGGATACTGACTCTAGAAAATATCTATCAGCATATTTGCTCACCTTTGCAAGAGGAGCAGTCTCATGGCAGCCCAGACTTCAGTAGTATGTAGCTTTGTCTATCACTGAAGTAGAGTATATTGCAATCACTGAAGATTGCAAAGAAACTTTGTGGATGAAGAATTTCCTACAAGCTATAGGTATAAAGCAAGACAACTATGTTGTGTTGTGTGTCAGTTAGAGTGTCATTCACTTGGTGAAGAATTAGACATACCATTTGAAGTCCATGCATATTGATGTGAGGTATCATTGGATACAAGATGTGCTTGAGAAGAAATAGTTGCAGCTTGAGAAGATTCATACAACAAAAAATGGGTCAAATATGATGACAAAGTCATTGCAAAATGATAAGTTGGTTAGTTGTATGCATAAAGCAGGCTTAGTGGTGCCCCTCATATGATCTGGAAGGGGAGATTTATTGGGTCCATCTCATTTGGGTATCCCAAGCCCAAAGTTTTATAAGTTTGGATAGTTAAGCGATTGAAGAAAATTTAAAGGGGTTAGATGAAATTTTCATTAAAAATTAGGTTTTAAAACCACTATATAAAGAAGAGCAAGTGGCGGCTAACATTAAGGGAAAATATGAAAAAGACGAGAGAAAAAAAAAGGGACACTGGCGTGCTTTTAGAATTTGGGGGCTTGGGTTTCAATTTTTAATTGGATGATCAAAAGGCGATTTTAACTCCGTAAGTTCTTGGCATCGCCCTCTACAATCCTACTGGTCTTGATTTTTGTTTTATCTTCTCGTTGTCTATTATTTGATAAACCCACTTGTTAGAGAGATGGATATTAAGCTATTACTGTAAGCCAAAATTATTGAGATTCTTGATGTTATTAGCCTTTAGTGTTATCTAGAGAAGAATTTATGTTGTAATCTCATTAATATAGTGGAAGACTATATCAGACTACAATTCCTTGGTTTTTCTCATTTTGGGTTTTCCACATAAAAATTTATGTCTCTTATAGTTTATTTATTACTTTGGATTGTGTTAGATTATATTCCATTTATTTACTGGTGGTACACATCCTATTTTAATCACACAAAGAGAGAGAGTTTTGTTTTCACTTAATTTACACATGCTTTCCCAACAGGTGTTAATACTAGTTTGTTCCCTTTCCCAACATCTATTTTCATGTCATATTTAGACAAATCTATACATGCTAACAGTATGCTAAAGATAAGGTGACATTTACAAGCAAACCTTTCTAAATGGATAGAGTTATAAAGAGGGCCTTTTCTGGCACAAGTTGTTTTTCTTTGTTTCATATTGGGTATTCCATACAATACTTAATCCTCTAATGTTTATTTCTAACAAAGTTAAGTTATTTAAAAATCTCATAATATATTTATGTTTATCTAATGTCATTTTTGTTGCATCATGTCTAAGTTTTAAAATTAGATGTGATAGAATTGGATATTCTCCTTTTGAAAGAAAAGAGAATTTCCATTTTCAAGCTCATCCCATTCATTTCTAAATATTGTTATTTATAGTTCTAATGTATGGGATTTTACCTTGTAATGCAATCATTTGGCTATTTAATTTTATTCTAACAATTTCAAATGCAATCATTTTTTTCTACATGCTTCAATCTCACTTTCTAAATGATACCTTGTGTCACTAAGCTTTCTAATTGTGTGCGCCATGACTTCACAATGGTTACAAAAATGTATTGATAATGATAAATACTATTTAATGGTTTAATTAAATAGCTAACAAAATAATTTGGTCTATTTCTTTTCTAGCATAATTTATTACTTCATGGAATGTATAAAAACCTTTAAATCGTAGATATGGATAATTCTATCTCTTGCCAATGTTTACAAATGTCTGGTTGTCTACCTCCAAGAGTGTATTGTGTGCTTTTATTTTATCTTGTGGGTTATTACAGCCCCATAGATTATCTAAGATGCACTCATGACTGTCTAATAATTTAAACTTGCTTCTAAAACTTAAATTTGTTCCTTATATGAGCTATCTAAGGGCTATTGGTACAAAATTCATAAATTACTTGATTTTGACAAAATAATTATTAAGTGATTAGTCTAGAAAGAAAATTAGTTAAAATTTATATTTACTTGTTAATGTTTGCATTTTGTTGTATATCCTCTTCTTGTTATTATTTCTAAGAAATGTATCCTTCTTTTACTAATAAAAGAATTTTTATTTTCAAAGTTTTTCTTTTGTACTTTTCTATATATCTTCTAATATTATTACAGTTTGTTCTTATTGTAAAGTATATTTTGCATATATAAATGAAATGAATTTAAAGAATTTATTATTCCTAGTATCTTTATTTCTATATTTGATTTTTTTTACTTTCAGTTTCTGTAAATTTACCACATGTATACATTGTTGTTTCTTCTATCCTTATTAAGTTTCAATAACATTATTTCCTATCTATCCTTGACTACTTGCATTAGCTTGTTATTTGGTAATAACTATCTATTAGCAGAGCTAATTGTTTAAGATTTTTAACAATGTCTTTTAGTTTTTGTATTAATTTTATCTATTCACAATTAAAATATTCTTGTCCATTTTTACTTAACTTATTGTATAAAGGTCTTACTAATGTACTAAAATTTGGTATGAACTTTTTACTTAATTCTTTAATATCTTTTATTTTATCTGAAAATTATAATATTTTACTTATTATGCCTGATTATAATTCTATGGTTCCTCTAGCTATTATTAATCATAGAAAATCTATCTTATTTTTAAATATTTTTTTAATTTCTATATTATAATTTTTAAAGTAATCTAAAATTTTATGCATGAATTTTTTCTGATTAAAAATAGGAACATCATCTATATACACTATGCAAAATTTTGAATAAGCTTTTAAGAATTTATCCATTCCAACTTGAAATACTTGTGTGCATTTTTTAAACTAAATGCCATGACAAACCATTCAAAGTGTCCTTTTGAACAACTAAAATTTGTCCATGGAGTTACCTCATCATTTAATCTAATTTGCCAAAATTCACTTTTACAATCAAATTTAAGAAAATATCTAACTTTTTGTGTACAGTTTACTAATTCATCTTTATTAGGTAATTATCACCATTATCTAAAGTACTGTTATTTAGTATTTTATAGTTAACTACCGTTCTATTTTTTCCTCTTTTTGTTGATTATGATTATTTATGATAAATGTTACACTTCTATGTCTACTAGTACTAGTTTTAATTACATTTAGTTCTAATAATTCATGTACATGTATTTTAAATTCTTTTCTATCTTCTAGGATATATGCTAAGTCTTGTGTTTTTATAGGTATATGCGAATTAATTATTTCTAACTTATACAATTCATTATTTTCTTTTTTAGTTAGATTGTTTCTTATTATTTCTAATTTTTCTACCTTTTTTCTAATATCTTCTGCCCATTTTTTATATTCCAAGCAATCTACATCTTTTTTTCTATTTTAACTATAATGTGTAAGTACAAATCTATTTCATAGTCATCTAATATTTCTACCTCGTTGCTATCTATCTCACCTCCTTCTTCTAATAATGAATTAAAGAATTGTATATCCACTTCCTTTTCTACTATTATTGACTTCTTTTCATATGATAAAACATGTGTTTCAAATCTTGGTTATATTAATTTTGACTTTTTAAAGAAATTCACTTCATTTAGAGTTATTAGTACACTTCATTATTTCTTAGTATAAAATTTAATTCTAAAATAAATTTGTATCCCACTTTTTGACTATAAATGAATATTTGCATAATATATGTGTTTCTATAATTGATATATTGTTTAAATATTCTATTATTTTTATTAGTTCTCCATTAAATTGTCTAATATTTATGGGACTTCATCACTTTTTTTTATTCTCTTGCGGAACTTAAGTATCATGTATAATACACTTATTAGTTCTAGTATCTATTTTGCTCTAGTGTGAGCTGTTGATTTTTTTCTTAACAATAATTTGACATCAATATTTATTAATTCACTGCTCACTCTATTTATTTTTATTATTTTATCATCTTATTGTTTACTATAATTTTTACACTTATTACAAAAATATTTTTACTGTCTATTTCTCTATATACTAATTCAAATTTTTTATTGCAAATGGTACAATTTTCACCAAAAAATGACTTATAAGTTTTTAAACTATTTATTTCTATTCTATCATTTGTTTATGATTCACTATTGTATTCACTAAAGATAAATATATTATCTGTTACGGCTGGCTCTTGACTTAGTCCAAGTGGTTGCAGTTGAATTCCTTTTATTTCTCTTTTAGTTATCTTCAACGTTCAAGTTTGTTTTGCATTTTTCTTTTTGTTTCTCTTTTTATGGCTTGTAATTTGACAGCACGTCTATTATATAAAGCTTGCCTGGCACTGAATAAAATATAGAAGAGTACAATTTGACAGTTTTTGATTTCTTGGGAGGCATTGACCTCTCGAAGTGTCAATTTCTTTTCTAAAATCTTCTTTTAATTATTTATTTTTTCTCTTTTTGACTTTCCAAACCAAGGAGCTGTAACATCTTTGGCATCAGAGCTTGGCTACGATGGAGGACCCAGTGAAGAAAATAGAAGACACCTTGGCTTCTTTGTCGCTTGGACAGCAAAAGTTATCGACACAGCAGCTTGAGTTTGCTACACAAATGCAAATCTTGACTCAACTATCTGAGCAAATGGAGAGGATAAGTCAGAAAGTTTCCAGTAAGTATCCAGAAATTGGTGAAACTTCTGGTAACCGCTATCAGGATCAAAGGAGTCATGCCACTCCTCCAAGAGCCAGAGGTTCTTCCAATACTTTCATTCCTAAAACTATGAAGCTGGATTTTCCAAAATATGACAACACCAACGACCCAACACCATGGTTATATAAAGCGGAGAGGTATTTTGCGCTTCATGAAATTTTAGAATCTAACAAAGTTTCTTTAGCCCCTTTTTACTTAGATGGAGATGCAGAGTTGTGGTATCAAATGCTGGAACAGGAGCTTCTTTATGTCTCATGGGAGGACTTCGGGCATGGGATTGTAGCTAGATTTGGACTTAATTACTTTGAAGATCAGTTCAGTGAATTGATCAAGTTGCGACAACAGGGGTCGGTGTTGGAATATCAAGGAAGGTTTGAGAGGCAATTGGCAAGGGTGGGAGCTCTACAGCAAGATCGTAAAGTGAGTTGCTTCTTAACTGGATTGAAAGACAACATCACACTGATGTTCAAGCACACCGTCCCACAACACTTACCATGGCTATTGGGTTAGCCAAGCTATACGAGGCTCGTGAATTGGCTCAATGAAAGATGACAACAATTCAGCAAAGAACATTCAACCAACAACCAAAAGTTGGGATTCAAAATAACAATCCACCCAGTGCACCCATGGTAAGAAAAATGACGCCTGCAGAGCTTTCCGAGAGAAGAAAAAGAGGACTATGCTTTCATTGTAATGATAAGTACAATCCTGGCCATAAGTGTGCAAAGCTTTTTCATATTAAAGCTTGTTGGGAAGATCATGATGAAGATGGTGATATCCAGATGGAGATAGAAGACGTATGTGAAAATGCTACACCAAAAATATCACTACATGCCATGGCAAGAGATCAAGCACTAGAAACCATGCGAGTATGGGGAAGCATCAAGGGAAAATCAGTGGTAATTCTTATTGACTCAGGCAGCATCCACAACTTTATTAATGCTAAAACTGCACAACGAGTGAATCTTAATCCAAATGCCTATAGTAGGCTTAAAGTTATAGTTGCCTCCGGAGAACAATTGGTGAGTTCTGGAAAATGTACTCAAATAAATTTTAAATTGCAAAGGATACCTTTTACTATAGATTTTTTTTATTTTACCGATGGAGGGTTATGACATGGTATTTGGGACCCAATGGTTGAGAACGTTAGGACTTATCCAATGGGATTTTGAACGGCTTCAGATGCACTTTGAATTGAATGGTAGAGGAATAATTTTATATGGTATAGCAAATAAAAAGGTGCTTGATACAACTCCCATTATTATGCTTCAGAAAAGACAAACTGTAGTTATTTTGCAAAGCATAAAGGAAATGGAACAAACTGTCATAAAGGATTTGATTTCCCCACAAATCCAAGAACTCTTAGATTTCTATCAAGACGTCCTGCAAGAACCAAGAGGCTTACCTCCCAAACGAAGACATGATCATCAAATTCCACTCCTTCCAGGATATGGACCTGTAGCGGTACGACCATATCGCTATCGTCATTTCCAGAAAAATGTAATTGAGCAGATTGTAAAGGAGCTATTAGAAGCTGGAGTGATCCGCTCAAGTACCAGTCCTTACTCATCTCCGGTGCTGCTAGTTAAAAAGCATGACGGAACATGGCGTATGTGCATTGACTATCGGGCATTAAACCGCATCACAGTGAAGGATAAATTCTCAATTCCGGTGATTGATGAACTCCTCGATGAGCTTTCTGGAGCTTGCTATTTTTCTAAGTTAGACTTGCACTCAGGATACCATCAGGTTCGAATGCATGAGGTTGATGTTGAGAAGACAACTTTTCGAACTCATCAAGGGCATTATGAGTTTCTAGTGATGCCGTTCGGCCTTACCAATGCTCCATCAACTTTTCAGGGCCTGATGAATGAGGTATTTAAGGCTTATTTGCGCAAATTTATATTAGCTTTTTTTTTAATGATATTCTTGTTTATAGTAGGAATTGGGATAACCACTTGGAGCATCTACAGATTTTCTTTGACCTCTTGCAAATTAACAAATTACACATTAAGCTGGAGAAGTGCGAGTTTGGAAAGAAAGAAATTCATTATCTTGGGCACATTATTTCCCAACATGGAGTAGTTGTGGATCCATCAAAAATTAAAGCAATGCTTTCCTGGCCAAAGCCAAATTCTGTCAAGCAATTGAGAGGATTCCTTAGCCTTACCAACTATTACCGTAAGTTCATCCAAGATTATGGGAAGATTGCAGCTCCACTCACTAACATGCTTAAAAAGGACTCATTTTTATAGACGACAGCAGCTAAGGAAGCTTTTAGAAAGCTGAAAATAGCAATGACACAGGCACCAGTATTATCTCTTCCTGATTTTTCTAAACCTTTCATTATTGAGTGTGATGCTTCTAGTGTTGGTATAGGTTCGATTCTATTACAGGATCGACCCATTGCGTATTTCAGCCAAGCACTTCATGGGAAGAATCTCTTATTATCCACGTATGAAAAAGAGATCCTTGCTTTAGTAATAGTAGTTCAGAGTGGCGACCTTATCTCATAGGAAGAAAATTTATTGTTCGAACAGACCATTGGAGCCTCAAGCATTTATGGACTCAAAAAATCACTACCACTACTCAATAAAGATGGTTCTATAAGCTTGTGGGTTTCGACTTTGAAATTGAATACAAAAAGGGAGGTGACAACGTTGCTGCTGATGCTTTGTCAAGGAGACATGACATGGAACAATTTGATGCTTCTTTGCTTGCCTTTTCACAGTCCATCCCTCATTGGGTAGATGCCATCAAGGAAGCATTGGAATCAGACTTTGCTATAAAGGAATTAATTGAGAAAATTCAGCAAAATGAAGCCCTTGGCCCTTGGAAGTTGGTAGATGGGTTGATTTTATATAAAGAACGTATATACTTGCCAAGTTCATCCACTCTTACAAATGACATCATCCAAGAATTTCATGGCCGCACCCATGAAGGCTATGTAAAGACAATTCAAAGAATTAAAGCAAATTTCTTCTGGAAAGGAATGAAGAAGCAAATTAAGGAGTACATCCGTCGATGTGACATATGCCAGCGTTACAAGATATAGTTAACTAAGCCTGCTGGATTGTTGTAGCCACTACCAATTCCCCAACATATTTGGGAAGACATTTCCATGGATTTTGTTGAAGGCTTGCCATTGTCTGGGGGTAAGACAACTATTCTTGTTGTAGTTGATAGGCTCTCCAAGTATGCACACTTCATTCCACTCTCACATCCTTATAGTGCTATTGGGGTAGCTAGATTGTTCTTTGACAATATTTTCAAATTACATGGTCTCCCTAAATCAATTGTTTGTGACCGAGACCCCACATTCACTAGTGCCTACTGGAGAGAATTATTTTACTTAAATAGGACATCATTCAACTTTAGCTCCAGTTATCATCCACAAACTGACGGGCAAAGTGAGGTCGTTAATAGAACTTTGGAGATGTATTTGAGGTGTTTCACAAGTTCAAGACCTAAAGAATGGTTAAAGTGGCTTCCTTGGGCATAGTTTTACTATAACACAAGTTGGCATTCGGTCATTAAGAAAACTCCCTTTGAAGTTGTATATGGCTGAGATCCACCAAAGCTTTTACACTATGTCCCAGGACCAACTAAAGTAGCAGCTGTAGAACGTGAGTTGATTGCTCGTGATCAAGTGCTGAAAGAGGTTGGTGAATGAATTTTGCAGGCACAAGCAAGGATGAAGAAGGCCTTTGATTCTCATATCAAGAACGTGAATTTTCTGTTGGAGATTGGGTTTTCCACAAGCTGAGGCCATATAGACAAATGTCATTAGTTGAAAGAAAGAATTTCAAGCTTTCTCCTCGATACTATGGCCCTTTTAAAGTCCTTGACAGGATTGGAAAAGTTGCTTACAAGCTAGACTTGCCTGCCACCTCTCGACTGCATCCAGTGTTTCACGTTTCTGTACTTAAAAAGCATATTGGAGAGAATCACAAAGTTTTGAGACAGCTACCAGTTCAAGAAGATGAAGATTCAACTGAGTTATTTTCTCAACCTGTTTTGGGTTCAAGATTGAGAAAGAGAAAGAATGAACTCTTAATTTACTAGAGTGGTCTTTCTCCGGCAGATGCAACTTGGGAAGAATGTGAAATCATTCAAGAATGTTATCCTGATTTCACCCTTGAGGACAAGGGTGTAACTTAAGGGGGGAGGAGTTGTCACGGCTAGCTCTTGACTTAGTCCAAGTGATTGCAGTTGAATTCCTTTGATTTCTCTTTTAGTTATCTTTAATGTTCAAGTTTGTTTTGTATTTTGTTTTTTGTTCCTCTTTTTATGGCTTGTAATTTGACAGCACAGCTATTATATAAAGCTTGTCTGACAGTGAATAAAATATAGAAGAGTACAATTGGGCAATATTTGTTTTCTTGGGAGGCATTGACCCCTCGAACTGTCAATTTCTTTTCCAAAATCTTCTTTTAATTATTTCTTTTTTCTCTTTTTTCTTTTTTCTCTTTTTGACTTTCCAAACCAAGGAGCTGTAACATTATCATTGTTTAATGGGAAAATATACCTCGTCTATCCGTTTTTTATAATTTTTTTAAAATTACAAAATTTTTTCTTTTTTTTGGGTTAAAATTCATCTAAAGTTATATTTTATTTCACTTTTTTACTTCTATTTAGAATACGTTAAGAAAAATAATAGAAACTTTAAAAAATGAGAATTTTATCCCCAAAATAAAAATTACAATTTCACCCTAAAAAATACCAAAAATAATCAGATTTAATGATGAATATCATTATTGGTACGTTAATGAAGTACAAAAAAATCTTAACTACTAGAGATTATAACTCAATGAATAATAAAACTCTACTTATCTTAAATTCAATTAATAGTTTGCGAGATTGGGCTATTTTTAATACTACTGTTATAATTTAGCATTCTAATTACAGACATATTTAAAAAAAATTACATTTGATGGTTGTGGAATTAATTTCTTTATTGACCGATGGGAAAAATAATTAGATTTAATCTGATTATTTTTTATAATTTTTAAGGTGAAATTATAGTTTTCGTTTTGAGGGGTAAAATGATCATTTTTTTAAAGTTTCCGTTAGTTTTCTTAATTGATTCTAAACGGAAGTAGAAAAGTGAAATAAAATATAACTTTAGGTAGATTCTAGAAAAAAAAAATTGCGTATTTTTTTAAAAAACAGGTGGATGGTGGATATTTTTTCTTTTTTAATATTTCGTCTTTATTAAATATTATTTCTTCTGCATCTAATAATTGTTCTTTTATATTGTAATTATCTATTTCTAATTGATTAATATTTTTATTTTCTAGACAATTCGGTGTCATGTGTCCTTCTTTAGAATATAACCTACTGGATTAAATTTGGCTAAAGATTGGATTAAGTATTTTCTATATTAATTTACTTACAGATATTTTTATAAAAATCTAGTTGTCCTTACAAATCTCTTTGTGTATGTTTTCAATTTCAGTTTTTAAAATTTCTACTATATTTTTAATTTCTAATTCTAGTAATTAGGTGTTTTTATGTATAATAGTTGTCTTTAATCTATTATTTTGTTTTTATTGGGGAATCTTTTAATTTGGCTATTAAAACGGATTTTATTACTTTGACATAATCTAAATTTCTTCTTTATGTATTTATTTACGTTACTAGTTTAAAAGAATTGTCCCAGCCTAGTATAGCTGTTTTAGTTTTCTAAATTAGTCTAGTAGATGCTGTCCTAAATTAACTAATGAATCTACAATAAAATTTTGTTGACATTACTTGCGTGAGGCATGTGCTTAAATTGATATTTTAAATGTTCTGCGTTGCAATTGACTTTTATTCATTCTATTAAATTTTATTTTATTTTCTATGGTTATTAATTTGTAGATCTAAATATTTTTACTTTTGAAAATTCATAAACTACTATAATTTTCTTAAATCTTTTATTATATTTCTAATTTTTTTTTGCTAATGTTTTATAATAATCTAATGAGTTTAATTCTCTATTATAAGAGTTTTCTAATATGAATAATTTTGAAAGGAAAGAGGGTTTAGTACTTATTTTTCTTTTTATTTCAAGGCCTAATGATGATGCGTTGTCTATTGCAATGTTTGTGTTACCTAAACGTCCTTCTGTAAGATCAGCTAAGAGTAAATGTTTTATGCTAATTATTAATATCTCTATTTCGACTATATTTAAAGCACATTCTAATATTTTTATATAAAGATTATTTTGATCCAAATATCTAAATATTTTTCTAAGGGTACAAACAGATCTTTATAAAAATTATCAAGATTATCATCAAATTTATCAATCATGAAAATATTTCATGAACTAAATTGAATTTGTCTTGTCATTACTCATATAAAATATATTTAAAACAACAACAAAGGAGATGTTCTGATATCAAAGAAGAGAAAAGAAGAAGAAAGGAGAGAGGTGAAAGGGATGTTGCCTCAGCAAAAATTGGCCTTTCAAAGTTTTATCGAAATAAGTTTCAAAAACATGTATTAAAACACTTTCAACACCGGACTCACACCCAAACACTTTTTGCAAAATATATCATCAGCAAAACTGGCTAAAGGAGATCATGTTGAAAAGAGGTTATTAGAATTCAATAAAAAAAAAAAATTTGTAATTTTTAATATTTTTATGAAAATAAAAATTTATTTTCAATACTCTTTTTTAGACTCTTTTTCCTTAATGATAATAATGATCGATCTTTTATCGATACTTTAAATATAAATTATATTTTTCGTTAGTCAGATGAGGCATATGAAAGATATATAAATAAAATAAAAAGAAATTAAAAGGACTTGTTTGTTAACCGCTTTCCAGTTAATATCTAAATTTTATAAAGTGATAAATGCATGAAAATGAGTTCTTATCTGGCATGAATATAAAGGCAACCATGTCTCTTGAAAAGCTCTTTTCTGTAAGCATATCGAGATATATGTCCATTTAAATGTACGTCATCAATTATTGACTCAACGTACAAAGAGAGAAGAAGTTGCCGTTACATGTGCATATGGCTTTGTGCCAAGGAACCGACTAAAGACAAGACGCAGAAAACTTTGACTGAAAATTGGTGACTAGCGACGTAAAAACGGACAAAAGATGAAGTGTTGCTTTCACACTCTTTCTCTTATGGAATAGTGAATAGTGAATACTGAATAAAGGGAACACCTCTGTAAAGGTTTTTTTTTTTTTAAGTTCATTATATATAGGTATTACTGATATTACATCAGACAATTAATATTTATAATTATACTATATAATCGGCAATTATTATACATCAAGTATATCTTTAGGATATTTTAAACTCTGCAATATTTGAGGCACATTTCGTAAGGAAGAGACTATCTTCACTCAATTAATTAATAATTAAAAAAAAATTGAAACTAATTTTTATAATACTTTTATGAGGGTTCAAACTCTTGCACTCAACATTATAAATGTAAAACTTCTTCCATTAGACCAAAAGCCTATTGATAAGACATCTGTAAAGTTAAAACAGAGAAAAGGCTGGTTGCTTGAGGCTTTTAGAGACTTTGTCTAAATTTAACAGCTAGCTAAAATTCTCAATCGCATTTTCAATATTGTCTCTTTGTTCGTCTCCTAATTGGCTATCTTCGAGCTTACCATGTCATTGTAGTTGACTTTCTTTGAGTTGTTTCATGTTGCATCGTAGCTTATTCTCGAAGTCAAAATTGCACACGTTATAGCAGGTAAGATCCCAAAATCCAGTTGTAGTACAAAGAATGATGCTTTGCCTGTAACTTTGCATTTATTCCTTTTTGTTAAATAAGAAGCTTGAACTCGTGGAATTCCAGATACTCATTTGGTCATCAGCTATACCAATCAATTGGGGGAGGCTTTTTTTTTTTTAATATAGTATAATCAAAGCGCTATTGATATTTATATTTAAAAATCAATCGAAACTCTCTTAAATAATTTTATTATAGTACCGCTCCCAATGGACATTGAAACTACACTAACATTTGTGCCCCTACTCTTGGTATTCAAATTGTCCTGATAATAGCTATAGATATGTATGTGAAACAGAGTCTCGCAACGCTAAAACCATGACAATTACCTTTATCCTATCATTATGTGGTGGAATAAGATCACACTAGAATCCGAACAATGTGCAAACCCAAAACATTACAAGTTTTTCTCCTTTTAAAAGCTTTTCGATCCTGCCCGGGAAGAATATAGTAAGGTGATGTTTAGTTGGGAGGAGAGAATAGAATAGAAGAAAGTAATTTAAATTTTATTTTTATTTCTACTGTTTGATTGCACAAAATATATAAGAATTTAATTTTCATTAGAATTTAATGAAAATTGACCTAAAAGTATGCAATACTATCAATATTTTTTTTAAAAAAAATCTTTCAATTATATTTTATTTCTGATTCGAAGAGTAAGTAATAAGTGTTTAAAAAAATTCGTCAAATAAAATTTTTCTCTCTTTTTAATATTAAAAAGTGACTTCTCCTTCTTCAAATAATATTATACTATTTTTATATCATCATTATTGAAGAGAAAGAAACACTATAACTACATTTTTTTTTAAATGTAGGGCATTTAAATTTGGTGAGAGAAAATTTTGATTAAAATAATATAAAAATATTTATATTTGAAGAGAGCTTATTTTGGAAAAATCTTATTTTTTTCACTCTTTTATTTACCACATAAGTAAGCAAATAAATATTTAAAGAGTGAAATTAAATGAGTCTTTTGATGATACTCTAATAAATCATTTATAGTACAAACTTTGCATTCAAATTTTGTAAGTCTTGCTTCACTTTTTGGATATTTAATGAGTACAAAACTCGATGGGCTTAATCAAGTGGATTTGAAACAACTTTTTTGGCTAGCCACCTAAGTTTGAATCGAAGAAAATATAGAGATTAAAAAAATTGATTTAGGCGCTACTCGTATTTCTATTGAGTGGTGATATTTGACCCTCTCATTTTATCTTACCAACTCTCACTAATCACTTTTATTCTGAGAATAATGTAATGCTTACTTAGGATACTTTTAATTTGTATCTTAATTGATGTTTCAAATTATGTGTCACTATTTGACTGGCTCAAATGATAGTGAATTATTAAGTGATATCATTTTTAATTTAAATGGTGAATTTTATTAATTACACATTAGTTGAAATAAAAATAAGTATCTCTCATGAGTAAGTATAGCATCATTCTTATTCTGGTTCTCGTTTTATCCTTATGCGAAATTACTTAAAAATATTTTAAAAAATAAATAGCATTTAAATACATCCGCATGATAATTTAAAAAAAAAAAAGTACTGTTGTACCATCTCCGGGTGAATCAATGCATTCCCCACTCCACGAATTTCTTCACTGTATAGCTCTAATTCCATAATAAGTCAGCAGAGCAATTATTATTGTTACGAGTAAACTTAGCTGAGAAATATGAAAATAGAACGCTGTCCAAATGATGCCACCGCGCCAGCCTCCTTGCTTTTAAACATCGTGCAGAGATATCAAACCAATAGAAGTTACGATTCATTTAACAGCAATCTGCGAGGTGCATTCAAGTTTATTTTTAAAATTTTCAACTAAATGGTCAATAATAATTTATTGAGTAAAAATAACAAACAATTGGAAGACTGTTTAACTTCAATCCAGAAAATCCCAAATTCTGTGGACACGCCACGCCGAAGAAAGCGATTGAGATCCAACAACTCAGAACCCACTGGTATTGATTCGCATGGAATTGGCACTTACCGACCATCAAATTCTTAATTCTTGGAGTGAGTCATTAACTTTATAATGTTTTAATAACGTGCTTTTCTAATGATCTTTTATATTATTCTGCCGACTACGGATCAACCTTAATAAGGAACAGAAAAGATTGTAAGAGATTTTTTCTTTTTCCTTCTTTTCCTTTCAAGTAATTTTTCTTTTCAAGTTTTCAAGGTAGGATGTATAGAAAAAAGATAAAATTGATAAGTGTAAACCAGTGAGGTTAATTGACAGGTAGAGATTGGTGAGATAAAATTAAGGATCAAATATTAGAGATGCACCAACTTAAATAGACCCTAAAATTGACAAAAGAATAGTAACTTACTACAAACATATCATATGGCAGACTACCAACTCCACCAAAATTAAACAACTATTTTAGAGCCTTCACTTTATATGCAACAAAAATTTGGTGTTTAAGCTAATTAACTTATTAATTACCCATCAATTACTAAGCAATCGGGACGCCAAAAAATGATGCACATTTGTGTTTAACAAGATTAATTAAAAAAAAAAAGGATTTGCTAGAAGATGATTCAATAACTTACTAGCACTCAAACTCGATACTCATTGGACTTGTTAGTAAAGGTTTCAATCTTCTATGAATAAAGTTACAATGTGGGCAAATAGTAAAAAGCATGCAGCTCATCCTAGTCTCTGATGAGGGTGGGGGTGTCCTATGGCATGGCGTTCTTCATCTCTGCTTCCACAAAAGGCAAGTGCAGGACTTTTACTAAATCTTGAACAACAACAGGCAGCCCTATGATACGGCAAGGCTGCGGATGAACTGTACCAAACTTGCTATAAAATCTCTATTCCTCCTAATCTCCTGATACAAACATCTTCTGTTCGTAATACTTCTTCTCACTCACTGCTTTCTTCGCATTGCGTTTCTGCATTAAAACGAAGGAAATACAACTATGTAATCACTCTGGAAATCAAGAGAGCAGATGAAAGTATGTGCACATCACAACAAAGTTGGACTAAAATCCTGCATAAAGTACTATCGTTTCAAAAGATTTTAGTTGGGCCCTCCTTGACATATTTCTCCCATTCAAGGGCATGGAATATCAATTCCCAATCACTTTTGCGTGCATGACTAATGATTTGATGAATTTCAGGTCACTCATGTCAAGAAAAACAATTGCAAAAGAATAAGTATACCATGTAGGCCTCGTTATTGGCAATTATCCTTTGGGCCACTGATGTGGTGGTTATACTTTTAGGACTTTCAAGTAACTGGAAAATTCCCAGGCTTTTGGCAACTTCATAAGGATCGCTTTGACCCTGCATTTGAAAAAGAATAAAGAAAAGAAAGAAAGAAAATCCAATATTAATTATGGATGTAGCAAATACAATAGTTAATACAGAGTTGGTAAAGAAATTGCAAGCTCACAGTTAATGGAGTGTTGGTCTCTGAAACTGTCCCATGCACGACCAAACTGATGTTGAAAGTGGTTATCTGGTAAGTTCAAAATAAAAATAACAAAACATGAAAAAAAATTAGAGAAAAAAGGAATTAACGAATGTTGGGTAGAAATTACACAAACGACCAGAAAATGAAGAACTCTCAAGAGAGCACAGTGAGTTGTTGACATTGAAAGAAAGAATACAAAGAGAAACCAAAGCCCAGAACATATATTTCCCACCACACATGATTGAAAAAGTAAAAGTGGCCAATTCATTACTTATGTTTCCGATCATAGGGGGTTGCAAATTCCTTAAATATATGAAAAAATTGAATTAAAAATATATGACTAGTAGGAGACAGCCAACTTGATCTGCAGCATTATTCAAAGCCAGCACAAGGACTTCACGCAGATGACAAGCACAGAAAATTTAGATGCAATACTCACCATGTCCTTAGTAACCTCCCAAGGTGCGCCAATTATGACTTCATCAACATAACGACATGCCAGCACACTAAGACTACGCTCATGTAGATGCATAATTGGGTGGTAGTTCCCTCTGTGCTCACTGCATGGAGGAGAAACTTATCATGACATTTCTACAAATTTTTCACATGGTTATCTATGGCAAAAACATAGGTACACAGTGCATCAAATTCAGAAAGCATGCTAAAGCTGAATGCAGAAACAAAACCATAATCAGAACTGAAATCAAGATTACAAACAAATTGAATTACCTCACTATCTGGTCGGTGTAAATGCCAACTAAAAGAAAGTCTCCAAGCTGCCTAGCCTTCTTGAGAATCTGAATAAGTACGAGAGAATAAGCCAGAGCAGGCACAAAAAGTGACAAATGACAGAATGCTACAAATAAACCAACGTCATTGAAATTCATATTCTCCAACTGTACTTTTATTCTATCATCTTAGACGCTGCCACTAAAGTTAAACCCAACAGTAACAAGAGCGTCATATATCGTCGAGTGTGCCACAAAAAGGTATCAAACTTCTATGGCATGAAATCATGTTCTGTTTAAAACAAAGATGTCTTACATAGATTAAGGTTATTTCAGAATGCATGTGCAAAATCCAACTGTAGGAGCGGAAAGGAAATGCTAAACAACAGAAAGGTGATATATTTCAACAACAAAACATTTGGCCCAAAGAGGGATACTGCACAGTGCAGGGATGTAACCAGGGTTGATTTGAACTGGGCCAAATTATTTTTCCACAATCTGATTTGTCTACAACTTTATAAATAAAACAAGAACTGCATCTCATTTCAAGGTACAAACTTGATAAGTTCATGTACTAACAACAACAATTCAACTTAATAAAAACTTGTTCAATCATGCACATTTTTGGATAGCACAGTATGTTGTAGAAGTAGCTTTCACTAGCACCTTGAACTCACAAAAGCATATTATGATTCAGTAAATAAGTTGAATCCACAATAAAGAAATTTGAAAGAAAATTAACTGAAAATTGTTATAGAAGCTTTTTGGAAAAAGTGAGAGTGGGAGAAAGACTTCATCATAAAAATTTCTTCTGTTAAGATTTGTTCACTCAACTTTTATAATTACAAAGCAAGTACAATGAGAGACAAATGAAAATTGTATGAGTATAAATTACTATTTTACAAAAAGCATCAAATTAGCTAGTAATTTACAACTCCTAAAATATATAGGTCAACTTTGGAGGCTTGGCTGTGGCATAGCAATTTCTTCCTAGCAACATTTTTCTTCATTCATTTTTCACAATTATAATTTAATGATAAAATGATGGTTGCTAATAGTTTCAAAATATTTAATACCTCAACATGTCCTGCATGGAAGAGATCAAATGCTCCATCAATGTACACAACACAAGCATTTGGACCAGGTCCCTGGATTAGACAAAAACAACAACACATTTATGCATGGAATGAATAATATTAACCAGATTTAATGCATGGAGCAGCAGAACTAGGAATATTATCATGAACCTGGAAATTCAATAATAAAATTTTATATATCTTTTCTTTAAGATATGAGAAAAATTCATAAGGTAGCATGGGTGCATAGATGAAAAAGAGGGAAAAAAATAATCTGTAAAGCTCTTCTGATAGTGGTCATACTTCACTGTATTTGCAACATGACAATTCAGAATGCAAGAAATACCTTGCAATTTGAAAACTGCACAATCCTTCGTGATGTTGGTAGAAATTGAGATAAATGGGCACCCTTAGATTGAATTGCTCTAAGAGGATCTCTTGGCAAGGATGCATTATTATGATCTTCACAAGCTTTTGTTGTATCCTCCATTGAGGAAAGTATCCTCCCTACATTTAAGGCACTTGTGCAATAATTAGAAACAGAAATGTCTATGTAACCTTCTATAAAATAAAGTGTTTGCCCAATTGAACTAGAGCAAAATTTGTTAATGGCAAGTCCTGAGTAAAATTATCGAGACAAATAACTTCTGCTAGAAAGAGCTAAAGTGCATTAATCACATGTCCTCAGAGACTGCATGAATTTGAGCTAATTTCATCAATAGCCTAAGTGGTACAGTAGTCATGTCCCATCGTATCAACTACAAAATCCTGACTTTGTGACAAATCATTACTCACTTCTAACAAGAAGATTCATCAAGATAACTTTCAGTACCTACAATATCTGTGCTGGAGACACCTTCTGTGCGCTTAATCTGCTTGTAACGGCCAACTTTCTTTGCCAAGGCGTAAGCATCAGTTCCATCTGGAAGCAGGCACGGATCATCACCATGAATAATATAGTCAATCTTGTGGTCGTTGAAGAGACGGTTCATGAACTGCTCGGTAATGGCATAAGGAGCATTGGCTATAACTTCATCCACCCACTTTAATCCACTAACAAGGGCCAGCCTAGAAAGTACTTCAAGCATTAGATCAAAAGAAGTATCTCATGGAATTTATATATAATAACCAAAGCCGCTCCGGTATTCTGGCAAATGAGCTGACCACCAAGAAGATGATTAAATTTTAAGGCTGTTCCTTATTGCTAGCTTTGATTAAACTTATCAAAAGAGAGAAATTAACAGATTCAGACATCCAGTAGATTCCTTAATCTCCACAGACAAGTTTACTCCATTTTAAGAAATGAAAAAGTGCTCAAAAAGAAATCTCAGTGAAGCAGAAGAAAGCAATCGAAAGCATAAATGAAATACCAAGAAGCTTATAAAAATAAATTTAAGGACTTGACATTTGAACCAAAATACAAGACAATATGAAGCAAATGGCAAATTGCAAGGTCTATATGATGAGTACCTCTCCTCCATTGATAAGACAGGGGGGCCCTTATTAGCAATGATCTCCTCATCACTGACCACGCCGACCACCAGCTCATCTCCCAACGCCTTAGCCTGCCTCAGTGCATTGGCATGTCCATAATGCATAAGGTCAAAGCAGCCATCCATATAAACCCGCACACGTTTCGTCTTTCCGCATTTCTTTTTATGGAAGCAATCAGACCACAAATGGGGCAATGAAAAGACTCCAATTCCTCCAAAATAACTGGTGGACACGCCTAGCAAGGCTGCCGTGAGCATTAGACCTCCAAAGAAATGTGGGTAGTAATACAACCCATCCCAAATCCAACTGTTGCTCTCATACTCCATTGTCATTGTGCCGCCTCTTTCTTTCTACAGAGATCTCCGTAGCTCAATTTAGAGGAGACACAGATTCTGCAAAATTGATACTACATAAGCTGTTGACTACCCGCATGCAAATTAATACAAAAAACAATATTTGTTATCAGGGAGTTGTTACAAATTACAATAATTGTAAAATTGAAAATCGAAAATTAGATTTAAATTATAATAATAGCAAGCATAGATTTGAAACAGAATTTACAACTCTATGCATCTAAAAACTAACAACTAAGGAGGGGGGAAAGGAAATTAAATGAACAAATTCTGAGATTATGAAAAGAGAAAGGAAAAAATTCTCAAGGAATAAACATCAGCAAAATTCAGATATAAAAATGAAGAATTTTGAACACTAAAAGCTGGATTTACCTGCAATATTCAAATCTGAAGCTTCCAGAAATTGCACTCAAAACAAAAAAAATAAAAAATAAAAATAAAAAAGAAAGAAAAACAGGAACGAACGTACACAAAATTATATTTATGAAATGATGAGAAATCGGAATCTAACGACTAAAAGGTGAAATCCGAAACATAAATGAATTTGGAAAAATGATGGAAATGGGAATCAGGCTTACTAATTAAATAAAAATGAAGAGGAAGAAGAGGAAGAATGTAGATGAAAGAGATCGAATCCTGTTATTTTTTATTTTATTTATTTTTATTTTACCTGAATATATATAGCTTTGGTTGGTGCTTGGTGTCTCCTCTTTCTTCTCCTTGAAAGCCCCCCACACGGATTTTTCAGAGAAAAGGAGCTGTCTTAATCAAACGTTCCTTCCCTTTTTGTTTTGATTTTTTTTCTTTGTTGAAAAAGAATAAAATAAAATAATAATAAAATTTCTTTTCTTAATAACTTTTTTCAAAAAATTGTTCGTTTGAGACTTTTGAGTTTATTATTCAATATTCATGCACTTGACATTCGGATACGAGTATGACCCGTGTTTGTTAGTTAATCCTCCTCTGTCACCCGATGGGATCACCCAGCAGTGGGTGACCCAACCCGATTTGTTGGTGACTCACACGCGGCAAGGTGGTGGTTATTGTTTTTGATAAGAGACAAGTCGACGAGGAGTATGTGACTTCAACGTCCCTAATTTTTGCTCTCTTTGGTTTCTCTACCAACACAAGCAGAAAGCACAAGACATGAGAATTGTATCTGCTTTGATTTGATTTTGGTTCAAACCAAAATATTATGAGAACTTCTCTATAACTGTAGTTTTTGGAGTTGACGGAGGCCGAGATACTCAGAAGTAGCTTTTAGGGGATGTTGAAGCTGGTAAAGGGTTTCTAAGAAACCATAAAATAGAAGAAAAATTAAGTGTTTGTGAATATGTGAACTTATCTCCTTTGTAAGGCCAACTTGACCTTTTAAGTTGGAGTGGCACCCTTGAGAGCATTTTTGTATCCTTTTAGATACATGGCCAACCACTATTGGTTATTTCCCTCCTTAGATATAGGTTTTAACGTTAATTTAACTTTTCTTATTGATGACTCTTAAGCATGCTTGGATTAGACAACTATCCACTAGGGGAACAGTCTTTATTGGTCGTGTGTTTTTAATCCTAATTGGGTCATTTCAAATGAATCAATTGGGCTGAGAAGCACCTGATTTCACTGAATATGCAGGTAAATATATCTATGGTCCCCCTTTTCTCAAATCTGAGTTTGGTGACTTGCAAGAAGATATTTTGGAGATAGTCCAAGTGGGGATTGTGCTAAAATAACGTGTCCTTGTACTGTTGGTCAGGTTATCATTGTTTTGTGGTCTTGATACTAACATGTGGACACTTGAATAGACTATTAAAGGCATTTTCTGTTATTCTTAAATGATTTGGGTAGTTGATGCCAATCTTTCTGGGGTCTTCCCATTCTTCCCTTACCTCTATAGCTTCCATTTCATCTTTTAAAGGACCTTAAAAGTCATGAGTCATATTTCCCACATGTCATGCCCTTAACACTTCTTGTCTACATTTTATCATGAATAGTATCCATACGAGCAACTTTCTATTTTTTGATAGAATGAATTGATTATTCTTGTATATTAAGAAAATGGAATGTTCTAATTATAGGAGGTGAATTTATTTTAGAGAAATTGTGGTATAAGTAGGCCTCATTTGCATTATATTCTTATGTTATATTTTGTATAGTTAATTATTGCTATAATTATTGTTTCAATTGTTATCTTTGTTATTTGTTAAGTCTCAGCTTATGATTTGTAATTTTGAAATGTGTTCCTTCTATTCCATATGTTTTCTCATACACTTCGAGTTGAAAAGCCATTAGTTATTGAGCTATTAGAATAAAATACTGAAAAATAAATGTTATTTCTAAAAATTTAAGGTGATAAGCTTCGATCTTTATGAAAAATTATGATAGTTTTTAGCATTTTCTATTAAAAATGTTAAATTTCTAAAATTTAAGACTTTTATATTTAGTATTTTTCTAAGTACTAATAAATATTATTTTCTAAATATATAATTTAAATTAATCACAAAAAAATTAATACAATACAGTGCAATACCAAATAGAGTATAATTAAAAAATTAATACAGTACATAATAGCACTAAACATTATACAATATTATTATAATACAGTGCTAATGCAATACAGTGTACTTAGGGTGCATTTGGGAGCCCTCATAACAGTGTATTAAGATATTGTATTATATTAATATAATATTATATCATGTTTGGGTGCCATTAGGTATTGTATTACACCTCATTGTAATGTAGTAACACCCGCATAAACTAAACCAATAGGGGGTATGGTTTATGTGGGATTCTTACCATTTAACTAAACAAACACCAAAAAAAAAATTTGAAAAATACTAAATCACTGCAAACACCGCCGATTTCTCCATCTCCATCCCTATTATGCTAGGTTGCTTTGCCGTGAGACACCTCGATTCCGCCACTATCCTGTCACACGAACTACAACTCCACCACCTTTGCCGGCCGACACTACGGCCCATTAACCACTGCGCAAGAACACTGTTTTACCGCCGTCATTTCTCAAGCTGGATCTTCAAGCAAGTTTGATTCCTAATTTATTTTTTATTTCTAAATTAGTGTTTGACTTATAAGTTAGGATTAAATTGGTTGGTGATGAGGTTTTTATTAATTATTTGTGTTGATGATATGAAATATGAAACCAAAATAAATTACTTTAACTTTTTTATAAAATGAATTTCTAAATTTTCTGCTAGTTTTATATTTCTGAATGTTTGCTAGTTCGAGATCAGCTTTTACATCATGCTTAATAATAAGCCAACAAAAAGAGAGGAATAAAGGACCCGCTTTATGTTTGTTGTGTGTTTACTGTATGCCTGTTGTGTGCTAGGTGTTTGATATTTGTTGTGTGTTATGGATTTGTTGTCTGTTGTGTACTTGTTATATGCTATATATTTGTTGCTTGTTATATGTTGTTTGTTTGTTGTCTGTTTGCTCTGTGTTTGTTATGTGTTGTGTGTTTGCCATTTGTTTGTTGTATGTTGTATGTTGTAAGTTTGCTATGTACTGTGTGTTTGCTGTATGATTTGTGGTGTTCTGTGTCCATGCTATATGCTATGCGTTTGCCATGTGTTTCTTGTTTATTGTTTGTTATGATTTTATTGCTGTGTGTTTGCTATGAGTTTATTATTTTTTGTGTGTTACTATCTATTGTGTGTTTGTTGTGCATGTGTGGTCGTTGTGTTGGGTGTGTTTGACAACTTTTGAATTGCACCAAATCTGCATAATATTAATTGTTAGCATACATAACCAGTAACTTTGAGGAAATTTATCAAAATGGCCTACTAGCTGATTTTTTTTTTTTACTTGTTGTTTTAGATATGGACATGAGAAGAAATTTTTTTTTTCTTCACATGGCAAATGAAATTGAGCTTCATGTCTATTGTGATGTACTTTTTGTTAATAATGTTGATCCGAAGGTATAGTGAAAGAAAAATTATCTATAGTCGTCCATTCCAAATTGCATGCTACTTGATTACAATACTTAAAAAGCATTATCGGCAATAGTGACATACAATGTATAAATCAACTAAAAATGGATAGAAGGACATTTGCCTACTATGTGAGCTGCTTCAGTCGAATGGAGGACTAAAGGCTAATGGTTCATTGACTGTTGAAGAGAAGTTTGCATGTTCTTACACACTTCGTCTAACCATGTTAGGAATCGCACAATTGGCAGTAGGTTTCTTAGATCTGATGAAACTATTAGTAGATACTTTAACTTAATGTTAAATAGAGTGTTACAGCTGTACAATGTATTATTAAGGGCACCAGAACCTGTATCAGAGAATTGCACTAATGAAAGATGGAAGCAGTTTAATGTATATTTTCAATTACTTATATTTGATTATATCTACTGATAATTTAATGCTAGTTAAATTTTCATTTGTTTTATGTCTATAGAACTGCTTGAGGCATTGGATGGAACTCATGTTAGAGTTTGTGTGCCAAAAAAGGATAAGCCAAGATATCGAACAAGAAATGGTAAGATTGTTACTAATGATGTAAAAGTATGTTCATGAGATACAAAATTCATCTTATTGATACCCAGATATGAAGGTTCTGCCTCTGACTTAAGAATACTTCACGATGCTTAAATAAATCAACTGGTTTAAAAGTTCCAACAAGTATTACTTATTCCAAAAAAATTAATTTAACCAAATTAAATATTCAAGAACAAAATTATATTAATGCTTATGTGAAATAAATAGGTTACTCGATCACGTTCCCAATCATCGCACAGGAAGAAATCTAAATCAGATGAATATATTGTTGTTGGCATTGACAAACTGGTTTTAGCATTTCACCGAGCCAACACTGACATGTCTCATAATATATTTAGAAGTAGTAAAGATCATGGTTACATTAAGAAAGAGCTTGATTCAATGGGACTTTCTATACATGATGAGCTTATTGCCTTAAATTTAATGATAAAGAAATGTTTACAACCCACTTTATTGGTGATTATGTTATAATTATTGTATTACTTTATTTTTTGTGACTTTGTTGTAGTATGTTCAAATTTTGGTTGAATCTTATATGTTTTAACTATTTATTTATGTTGTGATAGTTTTTAGATTTTTTATTGAATTACTTGTTTCAATATTTACTTTATAGGATATATACTTGGAAATTGTTGAAAAATAAATATCATGTTGTCGAAATTGTAAAATTTATTACTTTTATATATGTTTTATGAAGAATTATGTTTTTTTATTAAACAAAAAAATTAGTGTAAAATTTTAATATTTCTATCTTTATTATTTTTTAAGCTCTAATAAATATTATTTTCTAAATATTAATTTATCAAAAGAATTAATATAGTACACTGCAGCACTAAACATAGTACAACTAAAAATTAATACAATATAATGTAGCACCAAATATTATACAATATTATTATAATACAGTACTAATCCAATACAGTATAATACAATACGCCTGCATTAAAATAATTTAATATAGCATAATATAATACAGTGTGCCAAACTTTAAGGGCGCATTAGACACATTGCATAATTTGCATTATATTATTCTGTATTGCATTATTTTAATGCAAGTGTACTCAGTTAGCATTGTATTATAATAATATTATATAACATTTAGTACTACAGTGTCTTGTATTAATCTTTTTTAGATTAGTTTAAATTATATATTTAGAAAATAATCTTATTAAAACTTAGAAAATCCAAAATATAGAATCTTAAATTTTAGAAATTTAACATTATTTTTTAATAAAGATATTGAAAAAATATCATAATTCTTCATAAATATCAAAGTTTATGGTATCAAATTTTCGGCGACATAACATTTATTTTTTCAATATTTTTCAAATATATAACTTATGAAATAAAGATCAATCAAATTTTAATCAAATAACTTATTAATAATCTCAAAATATAAATAAATAGTTAAAATATACTTAAAAATCATCTTTGATGAATAATAAATGGCAACATAGACATAGTCATACCAAAATAGAAAAATACGTCAAATGAAATTTTAGACAAATCATTGATTTAAAAAAAAAAGAGAGAGAGAGAGAGAAAACAAAAAACAAAAGTAGTATTAAAATCAGATCCATCAAACGAGAAACTCAATTCCTTTCTCTTCTCTGCCCAAGTTCAAAGACGGCCCACTACTTTCTCATATATACGCCTCTTCCTTTCCGCCCTTTGGTGGCCCTTTTGGCCTTTTCAAACAAATAATTTTTGTTGTAGCGTTTGGAGAGGGTTTATTTTTGGTCTGGCGCTTTTGCTTTCTATTTCTATTTTGCCTCATTCCACCACCCTCTCCCTTAATACCCTCTTCAACAAAGCTCTTCTTTCTCTCTCGCTCTAGCCAGCTTCAACTTTCTTTGATCTAAAACAAAACATATTCCGGGAGAAGAAGCCACAATCAGCTAGTATCACACGGTGGTGTCGTCACCTGCCAGCAACAAAAGGAAATGTTGTTCTTTAATATTGCAATTGCACTCTAGTGAGTGAAAATGTATAGTCTTTTTTTTTTCTTTAATCTTTTGAGATTTCCCATCAAGTTTTAAAATTTCAAAGCTCTATGCCTCTATACTAAAACTACACATATGTTTTATAATTCAAGAGGTAAAAACTCATTTATTTATTTTTTTAATTTTTGTTTGGACATTAATTTAAATTTACTATATTTTTGCACACGTGATAGTTTGAATTTTTGACAATTAAAAATTAATATAATTTTTTTAGGGTTAAATTGATAATTTAATTATTTTCTTTTTATTAGTGTCCAAACAAAAAAATTATTATGAAAAGATAATATTGTAAAAGTAAGCCAAAAGAAATAAAAAAAGGTGATCAATACTTTAACTGGAATTTAAAAAATATAAGGACTAAATAGACACTAATTTTAAAATATAAGGACTAAATGAATTTTTACCCTAATTTAAGTATACCTGGCAAATGAAAACCTAAGCTGAACTTGCAAAAATGTAGAGAATTTGATATATAGAAATCACTGATGTTTCCAGAAAAGGCCTTGGTCTTCAAGTACCACAAGGTCTGCTGCATAACCAGACAATAATTCCAGTAAAGTCAGAAAATGGGGCTATTCTAGACTGTTTTATCTCCTAAACAACTGTTAAATTTCAACATTTGATGTGTATGAATGAACCCAATCCACAATTGCATTTCTAGAGTGCATGATGCAAATCTATATATGCAAATATTTACATCCTCTACACGAGTAGCTAATGGACTAGTCTTGACTAACATTCTAGCAGTACAAATGATGAACATGTTCGATGAGCGTATACTTAGCTAGAGCATGCGCAGCTTTGGTTCCATCAGTTGTTTTTATTTTGTTAGATGGCAAGAAACCCGCATAAACCCGACCCCTCTACGGTTTAGTTCATGCGGATGCTGCCGTATTAATTTGGTATAATACAACACTTAATAAAGCTTAAATATGATATAGTATTACTGAAATACAATACAAACTCTTAATACAACATTACGAGGTGTGCCAAAAATACCCTAAATATCAGTGCATGCTTAATGTTAATTTTAATAAATATCAATGCATGCTTAATGTTAATTTTAATCTATGGTGGTTGTACCAACATAAGACCTTGGATCCACCATAATATACGTATCCTATTGGCTGGAGTGGGTAATTGGGCCTAACATTGATTTTTGGGTGGTAACGTATTCTAACCAATATTTTAATCTGAGTCTTCAATGCAAACCCTTGAAGCTAACTGTCCCAGGTTTGTAACTTTAGTCTTTCTAAATTGATTAAAAAAAAAAATTGTAAAAAATAAATTCATACCCTAAAAGGGGAGCTAATTGGCCATGGCCATTCTCCATGCATTCAACACAGATATGCGTCCATCAATTGGACTATTGTCCCAGCGCTGCAAAATAGCTCATACCAAATCATCAAAATGGCTGACTACGGTACCCAAGGTACGGTACGCACAGTTTAGGTGCCAAGGCTATGAGATACGATAGTCCCAACTAGTTGGAGTTGGACCCAAACAAAATTCATTGAAAACCAAGAAAAGAAAATATAATAAGATTAAATTGGTTGTGAAAGTATGGTTTAGCTGGTCATATTAGTTATGGCTAATTGGCTATAAGCAAAGAAACTTGAGAATACTTCCTTTCCTTAAGCCAACTTGTTACAATTAACATTTAGATTTCTTATATATCCACTGGCCACAGTTTGTTTAATGCTACAACAGTCTAAAAGAAACGTAATTTACAATTCCTCCAATGCTATGGTGGGAAAACTCTTAACAAGGAAATGACTGAATTTCCCAGCAGAAGAATAGAAGCCACAGAAGAATCGGAAAGCACAATAACACACCTATATTTGACATTTGAATGGGCAGAAGCCTGGCTGATTACAATAAATAATATCACCCAAGCCAATGCAAATTCAGCAAAGAATAGAATGAGTGAGATTATATTACAAAAATTGGAACTCCGTGAACGACAGGCTATGCATGAAGAGAGCTAGAATGCTCAGGGGTAGCACCTTGAAGAGCATTTCTATTGATGAGCTACTCGTACTCAGCTGACCAGCATTCATGAACTGGTCCTTACCAGAAGTTATGGAGACATTTACCGACAAAGAACCTGGAATGAAAAATTCAGTTATGTGCTGGTTTGCTAATTTGAGGTTCTTCCATGTGGCAAGAAAGCTAGAAAGGGAAAGACATTTAATTTTATTATCACTTGAACTTACAGTCATAGTTAGCCCATCCTACTCTTTGCCGAGCTAGATCATAAACAAAGATCTTATCTTTCAGAACAAGATCTGCAAAATCAAGAAATCAACAAGAACATTAATTTCACAGTGAAGGCACCGAGATGTCCATTGGTAAGGACACATAGGAAAGTGATTTAAGATAATAATGAAAATACCACAATTGTGACGGCATTCGTATTTAAGCACATTACATGAACATAATGATTATGACAGAAAATTCCCGAGTTTCTTTATTTAAGCAAAGCAGTTCAATAATTAGTTAGAAAGCCCTGTTTCTAATATTTTAGAGCTTAAATACTACAACTGTACCCTTATCAAAAGTGTTTGGATCAACAGGTAGCTTAACGTGGTATTAATGCTGGTTTGACCAAGTGGCTTAAGTGGTTTTGTGTTTGAATCTCCCAACTGCTGACCAAGTGACTAAGTGGTTTTGTGTTTGAATCTCCCAACAGCATCACATTAATTATATTATAATATTATAAACTGCTCATACTGGAAGAAGTCTCTTTGTGGTCTTATTTAGGGGGAAGAAGATTTTGTGTTTGTAATTTTTTTTTTTTGGTCCAGGTTTTCTTTATTTATATGCCTTGCATGCGAGGGGAATGTTAGAACTTAAAATAAAAATTTTGGGCTCCTATAATCTAAAGATTTTAGGTAAAGAGATAACAGTGATACAGAACTAATCTCTTGTATGTGGAAGAGAAACTTTCAATGTAAGCAGACCACAAACAAGGTTTAAAACAATCAACACATTCATCTACTTCTTTTAAAAGACAAACTAAAAATTTATAGGGCCTGTGATTTAAGACCAAGTCAGAAAGTCCAAGGCATGTTGAATTGAATGTGTGGATCTAACACACTGTACGGATCTGAAATATCCAGGGTTTCCTCAACAAAATGATTGCAGGGACTTTTGCCTTTTTATTTGGATATCTGAAGCTGATGTGACTTCAGAGTCAAGGCCATATTTTTTATCTTAGTTTGAAAATCATGAAAACCATCATAAATTTACCCACATGCGTTGACTTCCTACAAAATGGTCCTCTAAACCAAAGATTAAGGACTAAATAGACATGGATAAAAAGCATTTTAACTTGAGACAACAGTTTTGCAGAAATGAGCTGCTTTTCTAAAGGAAAGTTCAGCATCATGGAAAATTAATTGAATTTTAATTAGTAATCTAACTGATCAGCTCAGACTTTCTGAATATCAATTATGCATGCTTAGTATGAGTGCAAGTGCAGCCTATACAGAAAGCACATATCCAGTTGAACATGCCTATGGTTATATGAACTTTAACAATATTGGAATATGGATATTTTACTAAAGATATATATAATAAAGAATCAAAAAATAAAAGGACAGAAAGAAAAGAAAACACACACATTTGCACACATGCACAGCAACTTCAGCTGTAATTACAAGACTATCACTAACTCAAACTCTAATTGTCTGAAAATAATTAAAATTCAGACTTCAGACAAAAAACAAACAAGCCATCAGTAATCATCCAAACTGAATGAGATGATAGAACAGGAGTATTTATCTATTCACACAGACTAAGCATTCTTCATTATGTAGTTGCAGTATGCAGAGGCAATAAACAATTACTGTACATAGAAAAGGCAATGCAACAAACAGGGAAAAGATACATTAGAAGTCTGAAGCAAGCAATACGATGCACATACACAGAAATCAAACAATTACTGCCAAGTATAAAAACAAAATAAGTTGTCGCAACATACAGGAAAAATATACAATAGTTGTAGTCAATTGGACAATGCTAAAAACTGAATGCCTTAAGCCTAGTGAAAGCATAGTTCAGAGTCTTGCCTCCTAAAATTGATACTCCTCCTGGACTTTTCTCAAAACCAATGCACCACATTGCAGCACCATCCTGAAATAAGAAAGCATCAAAATCAACTTTCTTTAACAGCTCGACATTCACAAGAATCATATCTGATTTGTTAACTTTGCAGATTAGAATTGCAAAAGAGATGGGAGAAAAACTCACATAGAAACCAAGATGTACAAGGTACTCCTCTGGTTTTAAAACCATGGATGCACCACCCTCAAAATTTAAACTGACCCGAGGAAATATCTCAGATACACTGGGTACAAATACCAAAATGTATCTCCATTCAGATTTTCAGAAGAAAAAAGAAAGAAATAGACAAAATATTAAAGAAAATAAAACCTTTCTTCAGATAAATACAACTGTTATATAACACTTGAAAATAATTCTTCAGATAAAAACAACTATCATATAGTACTTGATGCGTGAAGTCTTAGAATGAACCTGTTGGAGACAAGGTAACACTGTTTTCCTTTAGACATGGTTGGAGTCACAGATTGTGAAACAGTGGCAGTTATCTAAAATTCAAACAGTAGAAAAGCTTCAGAACTTATTAGAACTTATTTTAACAAAACTTTGCCTACTACATGGAAAGGCAGCTGGTAGCTAGCAGCATGCAGCATGCAGAGTAAAATCACCCAACTGATAGAGCAAACAATCTTTGTCTTTTATTATTATTATTTTTGGTTAAATTTGCTTTCTGTTATAATGAGACCACAGCATGCAAGCACTTCTCAAGTGACTCTCAACATGGTTGTTGAATCCTACAAAAGATATTAAAATATGTAAACAAACAAATAAAGGAGCATCCCAAATTCACTCTAATTTCATCTACTCCCTTTCCAAATTTTAAGATAGTACAAGTTTCAAAATATAAGGGTTCAGCAGATGTATTAAAAAAAAAAAATTAATGGATTATCACCTCAACATCAACTAGGTGAAAAAGGAAAAGTTGATGAAAAAGCCCAAGTTACAGTGATAAGTAAATGTATTTTGTTCGTCAGACAGTGGTTTATGTAAAAAACATTGTTATGAGCTGAGCAATGAGGTTAAGGACAATGAAATTATTGCTGAATGGCCAATCATAGAGCCCTATATCCTGTCAAATAATTTTTTCAGCGGGAGAATCTTAGGAGAAAAGGCATCAGAGTCAAACATTGATCAACTTATACTAGTTCATGTCAGCACAATTACTGAATGACTGAAGAAAAGAAAGAAAAAGACCAACTTACAGCACTAACAAAAGGATCAAAAGCTTCTTCCACGAGGTAAGTCAAAGTTGTTCCAGAGTCCACAATAGTTTCGCGATTATTTGATGCAGCAAATGCTGCCGGATCAATAGACAACAATTGTCCATTGACAGTAATGCCATGTAGATTTAAATTATAGTGTGGCCTGCAAATTTCAAAAAAGAGTCAATCAAACTAAATGCAAAATTAGTTTGATATGTCATTAGCAAGATGAAGATGTATCACATAAATACTCATGTGGATATGAATTATAAGAGCAGAAAACTAAGGCATTATTAAAGACATTGACATACAATATGTAAGAATAATATTTCCCTGCCCCATAAAATAACATTTTCAGGTTAACTAAGTTTTCAAAATCCAAATGTTTGTGAGGTAAGATTGAAGTTAGATTCACATTTTAAGAAGAAAAGTAAAGAATGACCTTAGATGTCTTTTAATAGGAGAACCTTTTACTATTTTTCTAAGACCTGGCTTTCCTGGAAATTGTGATAGTTAAACTACCACTATGTAATGAATTTTCATAATATCCAAGCACATAATATGAATAACACAAAGACAAAGGGCATTCTAGTTTCCAACATGTCACCAAACCATCAAAACCTTTCAAGAAATAACATTTAAAACATAACAAATCTATCAAGCTTCATAACCATACAAATATAACCATTCAAGGTCAGTCCAAAAGCAAGCACAGTCTGTCATGTAAAATCAAGCCAAACCAACAAAAACATGCATATAACAGTATCATACTGCTCTTGACAGACCATTCATTAACATTCTCAAAGTATTAAATGACTAAAATACTTCTTATCTAAGCAAAGTTAAACCGAAGATGTTTGGCCGGAAGACGGTTGAATTTTTTTTTCTTTTCTTTTTTTTTTTTGGGAAGCTCCGCTAATCTGAATGACTGTCTTTTCATGGTAATTAATCTGCACGAATTTAACCCAAACAGTAGTCTGCAAATGAAAATTACCCCAAAAGCATGATCCCCATCATGTCAGCAGTTAAAACCAGAGAAATGTTTGCTCTCAAAGAAGAATTCACCTTAGCATTAGAACTATTCAAGTTCTCTGCGAAGTGTTTTCAACTATAATCACATATAACCCATTCAAGCAACGGCACAAATCCAAGTTCGAAAACATAACCATATATCTAGAGGTTAGCTTAACCAACAAAAAGAACAAAAAATGAAACCAAATTTTATTTTACTGGTAGAGACAGATAAGATAAAATATAGGTATTTTTAGTTCATTGATTCGTAACTTCATTTGAATATAAACCACGGTTTGAACACAGTCTAAAAAGCAAAAGAATAGAAAAAGGAAAGCGTTGCCAGAAAAGAGGGACATACTTTGAAGGGACCAGTGGACTATAGACAATGCTCGGCTCTAAAATCTCACCAAGAACCAATATACCTCCTCCGTTCCCCTGTCCTTTCAAGCAATGAGAGAAAACTCTGGGTGTTATACCTCGAGATGCCAACTGAGAAATAACAGACAGATCCCCTTGGCCAAAACCAAATATTCCATCAATTGCTTTATCTGTTTTAGACAAGTCCCCTGTCTGATAGGTGCTACACCTGGTTCCAACACCATCATTTCAAGCAAGTTATTAATGTAAATATGGGACTTCTAGCAGCTATGTTATCAATGTAAGTATAGATGAGTGAAGGGTGAATGAAAGTCATGACTCATGATAAGTCAAACATAAAAGCTACTGGATACAAACAAACAAGCATCAGCCCCAAAGTGTTAGGGACAAAATTTTCCAACGTTACCAGTTAAATCAAAAGGTGTCATCACTAATGTCAACCGTGCACCACCAGCTAAAGTCAATGCATCAATGCAAATGAAATTGATGTGGGAGAGAATCAGTAATGTTTATGGAATGTCTGATCCACTGTCATGAAATTTTTACATGCACCATCATCAACAAGATGCAACATAGCACGTGTTATTTTATTTGAATAAGAATGGGGTATAATGAACATAAAAAGAGACTTAAATAGGAATACTTCCCATCTATTTTCTTCAGTGTTATGATCTATTTCTATTCCACATCATGTTCATGCAACTATTTATGAATGAGCCATAAGAACTCACCCAAAAACAATCAGAGCTGTGGAGTTGGCAATCAATGACTCCCCTAGAATAGCATCAAAATATAATGTATCATATATATAAGAACCAGATGTCCCACTTCCATCTCCATATTCGAACGAGTAACTGCACTGATTGCTCCCACTAGGACATTGAGTAGCCGTGGTTTGAATTTCTGAAGCACATAATGGGTCTGAACAAGAAACAATTCTAGCCGTTGATGAGCTGGAAGTATCAAAAAAATTTAGCTGAATCTGTAAAAAAAAGGTGAAAAAATCCAAGAGATTTAACTGTAAGTTGCTATTATAGAATTCCAAATTGTTAAATTAAGGAGTTAATAGTAATGCAAAGAAACAGAATCTTACTCCGAGTCCACTGTTTTGAGGGCAATTACTGCAGGAACTGCAGGTAACCCACAATATGTCACTTCCAGTATCAATTTGCACATTGAATTCTTTGGGAGGAGAACCCAGCTTCACTTTTGTAAAATAAAGCCTAGAAAAACCGCGAACAGAGTAATTTAATACTGTAATCAAGTCGGCGTATCTTAACACAAAATAAAGCCTAGACAAACCACGAACAGAGTAATTTAATACTGTAATCAAGTTGACGTATCCTAACACAACACTTCATTGTAAGATAGCACATTATGTTACCCCAATGGAAAAAAGAACAACACAAGAACTCAATATAGACAAAGTTAAAAAAGCCAATTATTCCACCAGTGACCACATGCATTGGAATCTTTTTGAGCAAATTTTTTTTCTTTTCGCCCACCTTCACATCATTCTAATTGAGATTCCAAGTCAAACTACGAAAATTCTTTATATATACATACATAAGAAAATGATTAAAAACTGACTAAAAAGAAAAGAAAGAGAGACCAAAGAAACAGCATTTGATTGCCAAGGTATAAAAATAAATAAACGAAAACTTGCCTAAAACTTACCAATATGAATCACTGCAAAGAGCAGCCCATTAAACACCTTTTAGCTTGGAACAAGAAGGTGAAACCCAGATAATAAATATACCCACAAAATAACAACAAGCGTACAAGCATTAGCGAAGTACTCCAAAAAAAAATTCTTTTGATAACTTTTTTCAGTTAATAAAACAAACCCCACTAGAAAGAAACTACAAATTATAATTACAGAAACAAGACAAAAGAGAAAGAAAAAGAAAAAAAGAGTGAGCAATGATAAATTTACCCAATGAGGAACGGATCGGAGGAGCCTTGAACTGGGAACTCAACAACGCCGCCAACAACGCCCTGCAAGATTCGAGAATGTCTAACTCGGTCACGAGCTCTGAGTTGACTCAGTTGGACTGGCTGGTTCAAAGGAAATGCCCTCTCTAGCGGGAGAACGACGCTGTACACAACCGACACCTGCACTAGAAGTGCTAAGACGGCCAAGATCAAACCACGTGGGTTCCACATTTTGAACAAAGTCTTGGAGATCTTAAGGAGGAGCCCTTGAGCTTCTTGTTGTCGAGAGCATTGGATTTTATTTTGATTTTGATTTTTTATTTTGCGATTGAGAAAGCAAAGGACGCAAGAAAAAGTACTGTCGCCAGTTGCAGCACCAGACAAAGTACGAGCTGATTAACACACGTAACGTTCTAAAATCTTAATATAAACTCGTAAATATGTAATTATTTGTCAAAGCTGACTTTTTTTTTTTTAAACTTGACTTGCCGTGTCATCATCACCCTCAATCTCCCGAGTGTTAATAATTATTATGAAGGGAAATACTATTATTTTGGATTTGTTGGTGACAACATTTTAAATTTTCACATTAGAAGATATTTTTTTAATTAACTCCTACAAAGAAGAGTATAAGTGCAAGTTGTGCACCCAACACATTGCGGGGCAATTGTAAATATAATATATTGTACTGTATTATACAATATTATATTTTTTATGTAGTATTTGGTGTTATAGTATATTGTATTAGTTTTGAATTAAATTAATATTATTTAAATTATTTATTATTATTATTATGTTATTACTTATATTAAATCAATTATTTTGTATTAATTACTAATATATAAATATAATACAATATTACCAATTCAGAAACTTTTGAGTATTTATTCTAAAATTCTCAGCATTTTTAAGTGTCACAAACTAACATCCAACTACATCTTCCGCAGTGAATTAGTGCATATTCTTATCATTAAAATAAATGGAACATGAGAGATCATCCCCATTTGACATAATGTTTGCCCTAGCCGTTGAAGGAATATCTTGTGATGAAAAAAATAAAGATGGCCAACGAGTTGGACGGCATGTGGCACGGCACGCACGTGAACTGGACTGAGCTTAAAATTTTAGGCACGCGGGCCTTAAAAGCACAACACAATTAAAGATGGGATAAAACACGACACAGGAAAAAAACCAACAATAAGCACGTTTCATTTTTTAATAAAAATAAACTTCAAATTTTATGATTTTACAAATAACTTGAAATTGAATCTTTTAATATATTTTATTAGTGCAAGTTTTCTAAATTCATTTAATTCTTAGTTAAAAAAATATTATAATTGATTTATGTTTATAATCTATTAAATAAATAATTGATATCATGATTTTAATAAATAAAATTAAAAATATCATGATTTATAAATATGAATTAATATTATTATGAACTATTATCTATGACTCTATGTGAGTTCGAGTTAATAATTAAGTTAACTCTTAAGAAAAATTTATTATTGTTGTTGTTGTTAAGTATTAAAAAAAATTCTAATACCATATGGTCAAACTTAATAATTAATATTATATTTTCTTACTATTATTAGTTTATTATTATTGAATATGGACTTGAGTTTTGAATTTTTTATTTTATCAAATTTGAATAAAAGCACATGGACCTAAAAAAGTATATAAGCTTGAAAAAATACGCCAACAAATTGGCATGTGCTTTTAAAAAACTAAAAAAAGAAAAAAGCTTATCAGACCTTATTATGCACGCCACGGCAGGCCTAAATAAAAAAAAATTAGGCACGACATTAAAGCACACGAACACACGCTTCCTTTGATAGATCGGGGTGGCACAATATAGTCCGTTGGCCACCTCTAGAAAAGAATGCCAAAGTTTGCTTTTTTTGAATTTTGGTTGATACCGGCAAACATAATATTAAGCTTGGATGCATGAATGTATCTATATATGGAGAAATTTTACATAATCAAATATGCACTTATCTTCTTAGACATATTCAGGTTTTAGTATAAAAAAAAAAAAAAAGTCATAGCTATCCTGAAATAACACAAGGCCATATGTTTTGATTTAATTGGTATCAATTAATCAGGAATAAAAATTACAAGCTATATATCCCTAGAAACTGTTTTTGTCAAGAGTTCAAATAATTTTAGAGTGTTCAATTTGAACTTTTTGACATCAAAATATAGCTTAAAGAGTACATACTGCTCAAAATCACTAAGGCAACCAAATCCATGATTATTAGCTAACTTGTATGATTTAATGTATTGATCTAGAAAATGTTACATTGCATACCATATATGGTTTGATAGGTAAGTGTCTTTAGTTATAGGAGAGCTTTCAAAATCAAACTTGGACTTCTCTTTTTAATGATATTCACGATTTAATAAACAATGGTTGTAGTTGTCTTGAAACTACACAAAACCATAAGTTTTTGAATTAACTATATCCATTCATTAGGATTCAAATTAGAAATTATATATCCCTAAAAAGTTGTACTTATCAGGAGTTTGAATAATTTTACAGTGTTCAATTTAAAGTTCTCCATATAAACATATATGTAAAGAATATCAACTACTTAGAAGCATTGAAGTAACTAACTTAGAAGCAAAGTTTGTTTTAGTTCTTTAGTTTAGCCTCTTTCCTTAAAGATCACGTCCGCCTGAAATTATATGCTCAATACTCCTATGATTTTATAGTTTCTTTTTTCCTTTTTGTTTGGACAAACAATCAAACAGGTGTGTGATTTTAAAATAGTGGCCAATAAATGATTGCATAGCCCAAATCTCCGCACAACCCTATCTTTACTTAGCAACAAAATAAACATAAAAATTCCAAATACCAAATTATAAAGATTTGTATATAGTATTAACCTTGTTGATAAATGTCAATAGCTTTCTTGTAGTGATAGCTTAGATATTTACTTTGAACAGAAATTGTTTCAAAACTAACAATTTGATTAATTGAAGAAAAAACTCCACTCAAATTTAATCTTTTATGAGATATCGCTATCATTACTCTATAGAAAAAAAAATGAGTTTAAATGGTTAGAATTCTTGGAATTACTATCTGGATCTTGGAATTGGCTGAAGCCTTTGGTGGCCACCCATATAGTTTGAAACATTCTCACATTTTCACTTGAATAACATATTCTATTTAATAACATGAAATTCAATAAAATATATGAACTCATATACAAAACCAACATTGATAAGGTTGTTTAATTAGACTTTATAATTTATTTTACCCTATGCATCTTATAATTATGAAACACCAATAAACATCATTTATTATTAGTGTTTCATAACTTTAATAAGTTGTAATATCAAGCCAAGCACCAAAAAGTGGCAATATATAATTAATGTGAAGACTCAATATTGCTAAACTCAAAATTGTTGAAATAGTACTTAGATCAAATCTTAATGCGATAATATGATTTGTTATCATATAATTAAGGGTAAAGGGGTAAATTGGCTATTGTAAATTGGCTATCTTCAATCACCATCCTTATTTTTTAAAACTTCAAGTTACTCCCATTTTTATTCAAAAGATAAGGAAAAAAAATTGAGGTGGGTTGATTTTTTTTTTTTTTTGGGTATTCTTTATAAAAATGAGAGGTAAATTGAGGTTATTAGAAGTAATAGATGATTTGAAAATAGTCAATTTATGAATAAGATAATTCAAAATTAACTCTATAATTAGGGGTGGGCACTGTTCGGTCCGGTTCGGTTCTGATCGAAATTAAGTAGAACAGATTTAAAATCGGTTATTTTATAAAAATTAAATAAGAATGGAACTCAATAAAAACCGAACATAAACGGATCTTTTCGGATCGGTTCGGTTTTTTTGGTTTTGGGCCTATTTTTAATTTCTAAATTTTTAGCCCATTAGGCCTCATGAATGTAACAATTTTTTTCAACAATTAATTTATCCTAATTTCATTACAAATATTAACAATAAATACAAAGTATTCAAAACACATTTTGTCACTAATATCTTATTAATTACTAATAAGGTGCTTACAAATTATGAAATATTAAGATTTCAAAATACATAATCAAACTCCAATACTCCATCTACATAAACATAATGTTGTAAAGACAAATAAAAATAACAACAATTAAAACTTACAACACAAAATAAAAAGAAAATTTGAAAACAAACACAACAACAACTTTAAAAATAAATAAATAAATAAATAAATAAATATATATATATATATATATATATATATATATATATATATATATATATATATATATATATATATATATATATATATATACCCGTATTCGTGTATGTGCATGCCTATTTTAGTTATCTTACGCAACTAATTAAAATTTAACAAGTGTCTATTTAAATAAAATTTCAAGAATAATCCGGTTTTTCGGTTCAGCTGAGTGAACCGAATACCGAACATGCATTTCGGTTTTTTTACAAACCGTATATTTCAGTTATTTTTTAAAATTAAAACCAGTCCCAACGGAATGATTCGGATCGGTTTGGTTCGGTTTTCTCTAGTGCACGGTTTTTTTGCCCACCCCTACCTATAATCAAACTAATTTCAAAATCTACTTTGAAAGCATGCCAATGGATATGTTCACTATTGTAAGATTTTCTTATTCTAACATATGGCAATAGAAGATTGGAAGATATATAGATTTGTCCTATAGTAAAATATAAATAATACGCCTTTTATTTCAACACGTTTATTTTTTATTGATGTATTGAAAATTGGACTACTGTATGAAATATCATGCGATATCTTTCATATGACCTTAGACTAGTGTATCACATGTCCATGAAATATGGTTTACTTTATTAATATATGAATTGATTTTGACCAATATCCCTATCTTATATTTTAGTTCATAATAGTTAAGACTGTATTTTCCTTCTATTAATAGGTCGATTTAGATAATTTTTTTTTATTACATTGATATTACAACCAAATTATAACTGATATTATATGAGAATATTATTGATATTTATAATCAAAGTATTACTAGAACTAGTATCATTAGTTTTTATGAAGTACTATCTAGATTTTTACCTTTATTAATATTTGAGGGATATTTACTCCATTCACATTTTGTAAGGGAGAACATTATCTCTATTTAATTATTTATTATAATTGAGAGAGGAGTTTAACCTCCAAAATTCAAACTTTTCAAACCTTTCATTCTTTTATTTTTTTTTTTAAGGCTATCAAAGTTATCTTCCCTTCTCAGCCTAAAATTTTTTGTAAGGCTAGCAAAATTCTTATGTAAACTAGTTGTCATTCAAGGATGGAAGAAAAATATTTGGCTTCATTTGGTATCACTTTTCTAAAGTAGGGGCGGAGTGAGGATTAAAATTTTGGAGGGGTAAAAATCTTACAAAAATAAACCTTTATGGGTTAAAAAATTAAAAATGTATTTAACTATTTACCTAAACTATTAATTTATTGAACTCGCTGGGATCAAATCATTAAAAAAATTCATTTTAAAAGCTAAAATTATAAATATATCACTTGTATCCGTGTAATTGTTTTCTTTAAGAACAACAATTATTCAATGTAATTTTTTTTTATGAGACTAGCTGGTGCCATCTCCAAGTAGAGTTTGTATAATAAAGTTTTTAATAGTTTGGTTGTCATCGTGTGCTTTTATGAGCAGTCATAAAATTAATTTGTTATATAATTTTTTAAAATTTATATTATGAAAGTAATTAAATAAAATTGTGAAATAAATAATGAACCTGTCGGATATTTAACTTATTAAAAAGCTCGAAATCGATAAAAATATTTTTTTTAATTAGTTGTAAACTTCAAAAGCTATTCAAGTTATAAAAAAAAAAAGATGAGCTTTTGACATTATTAAAGCACTTTTTTTTAGTAAGTATACAACTAATCCAAACAGCACGTTGGGATAAAAAAGCTCTTAATGAGATGGGTTTGTGCAAATTCTAAATAATAGGGGGCACAAAAGCAAGAGTAATCACCATTGAATTGATTCATTTGCAATAATCTATCAAAGAGAATTTTGGGTTTATGGAGCACCATTGAATTTATTCTTGTATTAAGAAAGTGATGTTCTATTGAAGATGACGAAAAAACAGGTTGTGGGTAACTTTGGATGAAATGGATTGTATTTAAACAACTAAATAACGCCAAATTTTTATTTTAATTTGGGATATGATGTGATAAAATGAGGCTTATAAAAGTGCTCCTCTTGCAAAAGTAATTTTTTTTTTCAATTAAGCTTAAACCTACTAATAACATAACCCCGACTTAACCTAAAACTATTTCACAATTGAGTTCTTACCGATTAGATTAAATTGAATACTTTCTACTCATCTTAAATAGTATTGGGTTGAATTGAGTGTTAGTCTGATCCAACCCGCATGTGCTCACCCCCACTCAGAGGAATTTTCCAAGATTTCTGTTTAGACAACTTGAGGGTAATTTTATAGTATAATTTGAGTTATGAATTTGAACCTTATATTGCCTAGATTTTATTGAGTGGTGAATTTACAACTACAAGCTTTGTGTCTCTTGTTTTACAAATTTATCCTTTTTCATTTTTTTGGGTAGTTGGGCCTTTGTATCTCTTAAATATGATTTCATTATTTTCCTCGCAGAATTTGTCTTAATATTAATAATTCATTATTATATTGATGAAAATGTGGCGTATATTTTACTATTTTCACTTCACAAAGCATTAAATGAAAGATGAATAAAATTTTGACTTGTTTGTCAAAATTAAGTCAAAATTTTAAATTTACTTTTGGGTTACTTAGAGATGATAATGGATAATATCTATTGCGGGTTTGTCATTATCAAATCTGCACCCGTAAAAAAATTTAAATTATCAAATTCACCTATAATTCGTTGTGGATTTTCTTTTTTAAAAAAAAGGGACTTGGTGTGGGTTTTGATAATCACTAAACCCACTATATATATATATATATATATATATATATATATATATATATATATATATATATATATATATATATATATATATTGGGTTTCCTAAAAAAAATTGTTAATATATTTATTTGTTTACTGCGGCTCACTGATTTCATTCGATCTCGTTCCAAAAGTATGCCATCATGATTAATTGGTTTATATAAGAGTTTTTAAGTTAAATGAGCAAGCTGTTTTGCTTCAAAGTCATATCCATATTTTAATGCGGAAATTACGGTGCATGCATTACTTATGACTAAATTAAATAACCGACAAATTGCTCTATTCTATTACAATAGTCAAATTTTATATGTCGGTTGACTATAAAAGAATCAAATAGTTAATAATAGTGGACCATAGCAATAAATTAACCATGAATTTCTTAAATTTATAGAAACTGTAAAGAGAACACCTATTTTAATAGGAGATGAGACAATGAGTGAAAGGAGACGAAAGTGATTAACTAGACAAATATTAAAAGGTAGCGATAGCAGCGGTGGCAACAGCAACAGCAACAACTGCAGAATTAGTGGCGGCGGCAGCGACAACACAACATGTTGTTGTCAGCGGAAAAGGGAGTTGGCTAGCATTGGCTATTTGGCGATCGTGGGTGTGCTGTTGTGGGGGCTGTAGAGCGTTTAGAAGATTACGAGTGTGTTTGGGATCGAGAGTAGGTAGTTGTAATTTAAAAATTATAGTATTAAAATATTTAATAAATATTAGTTATTGTAACTTAAAAAATATGTTGGTATAATTTTTTATTTATATGAGAGAAAATCTATTATATCTTTAATTATATCTTTAATACTTTTATCAAAATTATTGTTTAGAATTTATATTTATTACATATTATTAATTTTTATTTTATAGTTATAACTTTTTTTTTTTCCATAGAAACTGTAACTTAAAAAGGCTGCAATACCTCAATTCCAAACATTATCTATGTTAGGTACTCAGGTTGCCAATAATTTTCGTTCAAAATATTTTTTGTGCAATTTTTTATTAAAATTTTAAAAAATTAATAAATTCGCAACAAGTGAATTTAGGCAGATTTACTGATAATTTTGTCATTTCTAAATAAGTGTGCGTATGTTATTTCAACTAAAAATAATCGACTAAAGTGGACGAAATTTGCTAATATATAGGTGTAAGGTAGAATTCCATGCTCCTCTTTAAAAAAAAAAAACAAAAGAATGAAAATTCCAAAGGAACTGCTATGCCATCAGTGAAGACTGGAGTTTTTAACACCCCTTTAAAATTTATTTCTTAAAATGCCTACAATTTAATTTATAAAATACAAACCTATTTTATAAATTAACCATATTCTCATATTTTACTCTAAAAAAAGTAATTATTCTAAGTTTTTATTTATAAAACACAAATAAATCCTAAATTCTTAAATTATTTTTTTATTATGTAGTTTTTATTTTCATATTTTTTCCAAAAAAATCTTTAATTAAAATTTAAAATATAAATAAAATGATGAAATGAGTTGGGTATAAAAAAACTAGCTAAAATGATAATTTATTAAATGTATAATTGAATTCCAATGGAAATAAAAAATGAATTAACTTAGTTTTTGGTTATTTAGAAAATTCCAATTAAAGAGAGGTTTTATGAGAAATATTTTGGTGTGTCAAAGGATGAACATATGAGTGAAACCAATGTCGGCCCAGAAACGCCTGCACCGTTCTTTGCTCGAATGAGCGTATTTCGGTCCAGTCAGTTAATTACGGATTCTGCCACTAGCCCCTCTTCCAGCTAAGTGTTAAGCCATCACACACACACACTCTCTCTCTCTCTCTGAGTTTGGTCACTTTCGTATCGCCTCCCAATACTCTCTTCCTCTTTCACTTAATTTTCCAAATTCCCCAAATTAAACAAACCCTAATTAACCATAGTGTCTTCAAATCCGATCCCCGTCTATCATTTCCCCCAAATCAGTTTCCTTCACAATTCGCAATGTCTCTAATCTGATATCATTTTATCCGTGGACGGTCCGTTTGCTTTCATTTTTCATTTCAGAAAATGTCGGTCTTTAATCTCAAATTTGACTGAGTAATTAAATATTTGTTTGTTCAATTTTTTTAGGTTTTTGCTGATTTGATTGCGGAGGCATGAAGCGAGAGCTGGATTATGAGCTGGCGGGTTCACTCGATGAGACTTCGACTCAGTCTCTGCCCCAAGCTGGGATTCAGGCGAGTGATTGTGTGAAAGCTGCTTGTGAGAATGTTAGATGTAAGAGATTTAAAGTTACGAAGGTGAACGGTTTTATTGTTTATAGCCGTGTGAAAAGGTCTCGCTTCAGTAATTCTGATGATTTGTTGGAGGATGATGTTATTGATAAGAGAATTAATTGCAAAATCCACAAGGGCCGTATTAATAAGGTGGTAAAAAATGTACTTAATGAGAATGGGATCGTGGAATCTGTTGTTGAAGAGGAGAACCAACTAGTCCAAATAGCTGTTGAAAATGTGATTGAGGAAACCGTAAAGGGTAAGAAAGCTCCAATTTGTAAAGAGGAACCTATTAGTGAAGTAGAGTGTTTTCCTCGTAAGGAAGGAGGCAGTGAGGTGAGCAATGGTTTGAATAAGAAGTGTCTTAAGCGACAATCGACGATGAAGCCCAAGGTGGAGCCGGTAGAGGTTTTGGTTACCCAATCAGAAGGTTTTGGAAATGAATCAATGTCACTAATAGAAGTGGAGGCAATAGCTGAAGGAAGTGCATTGACAAGTCCCAAAAAGAACTTGGAATTGAAAATGTCCAAAAAGATCTCTCTGAATAAGAAGCCAATGACTGTCACTGAGCTTTTCGAGACTGGTTTGCTTGATGGGGTATCAGTTGTTTACATGGGTGGCATTAAGGTTGATTCTTTATACCTATTCTTTGATTTCTTATTCTTATAATTGATTGTTTTTCTTTCTTTCTGCAAGATGTAGTGATGATTTGCTGCATAATTTATGGTTTAAGGCTTAACGTTGGCTGCACCGTAGTTTCAGGCTTCTGGTCTCCGAGGCATAATTAGAGATGGTGGAATTCTGTGTTCATGTTCTTTGTGCAATGGATGCAGAGTGAGTATTATTTATTTATATTTTTGGTAGCATTATTTAGTTTCCAAAATTTTTTCTTGAACTGATTAATGCCTTAGTTAACTGCCTTCTTCCTTCTTACTGTAGGTTATTCCACCATCCAAATTTGAGATTCATGCTTGTAAGCAATATAGACGTGCATCACAATACATTTGTTTTGAGAATGGGAAGAGCCTACTGGAGGTTTTGAGGGCGTGCAGAAGTGTTCCTCTGCCTATGTTGAAAGCAACTCTTCAAAGTGCTCTTAGTTCTTTGCCTGAGGAAAAATCATTTGCCTGTGTGAGATGCAAGGGTGAGCAGGCGTTATTTATTTACTCATTGCAAGTGAGTTCGAGCCGTGATAATATTAAACATTGACCTTCTTGATGGCTTTCATTTTCAATGACTAGGGACCTTCCCGATAACCTGTGTTGGAAAGACAGGGCCTGGGCCTCTATGCAATTCGTGTGTAAAGTCAAAAAAACCACAAGGCACCATGACTTATACAACTGGTATAAGAATCAGGTATGAAAACTTTAATAGTCACTTGTGCAGCATTGTAGTTGATATCTCTTCTGTTATGATTTGGAGGTCACTTATATTGAGAAGGCAAGTTACACACTTGTGGACATGGTTATATTCGTCCATGTCTGACTGGTGAATGTATGGTCATGACAAGGAAGGATATCTTTTAATGTTACTTATAAATATGTAGAAATAGGAGGTGCTTTGTATTATATCATTAAGATACTTTCATGACTTACTATTTTATTATTTGTTTTGTTGTCTTACAGGATGAACAAATATTTGAGGAACTTTGATAATATTTTGACGATACATTATAATTAATTAGATTTTAATTATCTTAATATGAGTAATAATACTGCACATTTAAATTTGTATCTCAAGTACCCTCTCTGAAATGATATCTCAAGTACCTTTTTTTTTTTACTGAGATTTTTTTTTTTAAAATACTAGTGCTAAAATCTTCCTTTGCCTAAAGGTCTGAAGTGTTCTTTAGCTTATATATCTATATATACGACTTCTAGAACTTCCGTTGGAAAGTTGTGATGATACTTCATTGTTAAGAAGTGAGGTGTGGTGTCTAGTGGGCTGTTGATTAAGAATTTCAGGCCATGTTTACTTTTGCAGCATTACAGATTAAAGAGTGAGGATCCACCTGGTTTAGCTGTTGAGGTGTTGTGGTGATTTATCCAGTAGTTATTTGATGAAAAATCTATTGTACCTTTAGTATTTTTGGCAAAATTATTTTGCAGTAGCTGTGGCTTAGAAGCCACATCACCATAATAGAAATTAGCAAGTGGAGCCTTGGTTGATTTTAGATGAGTTTCTTTTTGGTCACTGATCAATATTTTTGGGCAATTTGGTAATCTCTGAGGGAAATAGGGGAAAACTTGTTGAACTGTGTGGAAATAACATATGCAGCTGATAGAAGATGCATAAATTAGCTCTTGAAGTACAACATACTTTTATTTCTATCTTTTTGACAAGAAATTGGAATGAATTTTAATAATTAAAGAAGAGAAATTACAAAGTCAATAAAATCAGTTTATTTCTAGTTGATAAAACATTCCCTGAAATAGTTCATGAACTGCAAGGAACTTCCAAAACAAGCTTTGCCAAAATCTTTCAACTCGATCTTTATGCTAAGAAATTGGACACAATTTCGTTAATAAAAGATGAGAAAATGCGTAGTCGTTGAAGCAATAAATTTGTGACAGACTTTTTTCTACAAACCAAAATATTTAAACAGTATTATGACTAATGTCATTGAAGCAGTTGAGTACTTGTCATGATCTATTACTGTGGGAGAACTAGATTACATATCTGGTCCATGTGCAATGTTGATGTGGATAGTGTTAAATGTTCCTTCAGCCATAGTTCACTCTGAACATCATCTTCCCTTGAACTTTTATATTGTTTACTTTTTGTTTTAAAGAGACGTATAGAACAATCAAGTGACAATGAATTTGAGTAATATACTGATCTAAGTGGTATGCTTATGATTCAATTCCTTGCAATCATCTGAAGCCTTGTGGCGTTACACCTTTCTGCTTTGGAGCAGTGAAGCTAGGTTTTTAATGTATCATATTTTAATACGGGTAACATCTTTAAACCTTCAATCTACCTTTTTGTTTTTCAGGGCGTCAGGACCAAAGTTGGTTTCGAGGTCCTCCGAAAATGATTCAATGTGTATTTCTTATCAGAATAATAAGCGCGAAAGGAAGAAAACAAGAAAGTTGGTGTTCTTGAGTTCTTGTTGGTTCATTCATAGCTCTAAGATTTTTGCTTTCCATTTAAAGGATTCAATTAGTTGTTTTGTCTATGAAAACATCAACATTTTTATACCTGACGTAATTTTTATTTGTTTCTGTGCTATTCCAGGTTGTTAGAAGCAGATCTAGTTTCAAAGTCGTCCTCCAAAAGTGTTTCGCTTCGTAATCTTTTAAAAACTAGGAGTCCATGGGAATTAACGAGAAAGTTAGTACCCTTTGATGTCTTGTTGGTTTGTTTTTGGTGTGACATGTGTCTTGCTTAATATTCGGTTTCCATTTCTCACAAGTAATCACCAATCTCTTTCATTCTCTTGTTGATAGACTATGGAAGATTATACGATATAATCTCAACTACAATATTCTGTTTGTTTTTTAGTTCATTATGTATCTGGTAGGTGGATTTCATCTTGTCTCTTATGCCCTTCTATCTGCATTGATTTCAGCTCATCAAGACCGGGTTTGATCGCAAATTCTACCCCAGTTACTTCAGTGCATAAATCTTCCCAGAGTCAGAGACAACGTAAAATAACTAAAAAGTGGGTAGCCTTTTTTTGCTGTTCTTCTCCTCCCCCCCCCCCAAACGCACACCCAAAAAAAAAAAAAAATCTCTTTAGTTGAATATATTTTAATAGATGTCAGTTAATATAGGGTATTTATCCATATATGCATTCCCTTTTTTCTTGATGTGAATCTGCACTTTTTCAGGTCAAAGAAAACAGTTTTAATCTCAAAACCATTCGAAAATGCTTCACCGCCTCTCTCCTTCCCAAATAAGAGTCGATGGAATATAACCCCGAAGTTGGTACCATTTTATTGTATCTCTTGGTTCAAGTATTTTGCTTTCCATTTGTGGTAAAAAATCTCTTGTTTGTTGGATTTCTATTGTCTTCAGAGATCAGAGGTTGCATAAATTGGTTTTTGATGAGAGTGGATTACCTGATGGAACTGAAGTAGGGTATTATGCATGTGGACAGGTTGAGCTAAAGATCATAAAAAACTTTTGTGTTTTCATTTCTTGTTTTGTTTAATTGATTTACTTTTTGTGGGCAGAAATTGCTTGAGGGTTACAAGAATGGCTTGGGCATAATTTGCCATTGCTGCAATAGTGAGGTACTTTCTGTTGCTGCCTGAATTTCGTTGTTCTTTATCCTTACTATTGGAGATGTTGACTTTTTTAGATATAACATGTAGGTCAGCCCCTCACAATTTGAAGCTCATGCAGGTTGGTCTTCTCGCAGAAAACCGTAAGTGTTTGTTGAAATTTTTTCAGCTCTCTTAATAATATTTTTTTTGGGGGATAAATTTTTCAATTTAGTGATGGTCGTTTCTTTGTTCTCTTTGGCAGTTATGCACATATTTATACTTCTAATGGAGTCTCACTCCATGAATTGGCTATATCTCTCTCTAAAGGTCGTCAATATCCAGGCAAAGATAATGATGACTTGTGCACCATTTGTGCAGATGGTGGGAATCTTTTGCCTTGTGATGGATGCCCAAGGGCCTTCCACAAAGGTGAAATCTGAAGTCTATTGATTATGAAGTAAATTTATGGTGTTTGCTTTACATCTATCTAATATTAAAGTTTATACGGTATATTTTAAACTGATCAGTTATGCTTGGGGTAGGCCCACATCCTTTTCCAACTAGCCTTGTACTCGAATACAGGGACTTTCCTTTTCAATAAATTTAGGTTTTGGTTATTTCATTCATGTTTAAAAGCGAATCCTTTAGCTGAAACTTCATTTAGTTTACTTTTTGTCAATGTAGGTTTTGTAATTTAATAAGTTTGTTGCTTTGTTTATTTCTACATACTATTGCTTAGGCTACAATCTGCACATGTTTATGCTGCATATATTTTCCCTGAAAATGGTCCCTTATGTTATAGATGGAGCACCAGCTCATCATCTAGTCCAGTCAGAGAGTTTTGAGCAATGATCATACTGGGATTTTGAGAACAAACGAGTGATTCTAAACATGTTACCACACTTCTTATTCAGAAAGAAACCATCAATGAACAATAGGATATTTGTCTACCATGCAAATTGTTTTGAGTAGTTGTAATCATTTGGTTTTAGCTTCTTTCCCCTCTTTGTCCCACTATCTCTCAATTTTGTTACTTGTGGCCCAATTATCTAACTGGTTGTTAATTTTTTCCGTTGTGTTGTTAAATCTATGTAAAATATCTAGTTTAGGAATTCTTGTTCACTTTAATCAACAGTACAGCGTGGGTTACAGTTCTGTGATCTTCATTTCTTGCATCTGATCTGCTGTTTTTTGAATTCAAAGATTTGTGCAATTGGTACTCTCTCCCTATTTGTACGGTAGCAATAGGGCCGGATCCAGCTCATGACCAGTGGAGCCTTGAGAAAATAAATTCTTATAATTAAAGAGAAAATTATTTAGTTCCTGTTAAATCTATTAAAACAGCCCTTGGTAAATCTATAAAAATAGCCCCTATGACTCATAAAATTTAAACTTCAAAAATTATAAAAGCCCACGGTAACTCATATGGGTGGTTTTACTATTATTTAATTTAGTCCCTGTTAAATCTATTAAAATAACCTCCATAAACTCATAAACCCATGAAATTTCAGTTTTTACATCTTCTTGTTGTGTAATTTAGTTCCTGGTAAATCTTTTTTTTGGATCCACCACTGGAGGAGCAGGGAGGGCTGAAGTATGCTGTTACTCATATATGGGTTGTGTTTAGATACTTAGGTGGCGTTTGTTTTTTAACTTAATAACTTAAAGTAACTTAACTTAATTAATTAAGTTAATTAAAGATGTTTGTTTTTATAACTTAATGAGACTTTTTAGATAATTTTGACTTAATAAAATAAGCCAATTTTTTTGGCTTTTTACTTAATGGAGAAATCTGAATTAAGTCAATTACTTACTAATGTAAAAAATATCCCTGCTTTATAATTTATTTTTCATGTCTATCCCAAAACTCACCCATAGATATTTAACCCACATAAAAATATCCCTGTTTTTTCTTTCTTATATTATATACGATAAAATTTAAAATTTATGGTATTTTATATATTAAAATTTCAAAATAATTATGTATTCACTTGAATATAGTTTTACTTATAAATGTTAAAATATTTTGGTATTTAATATATTATTTATTTGACATTCAAATTTAATAAGGATACAAATGTAAAAGTACATATTTTCATATTTTTAAGTTGAAAAAAACAAACAACTTAATACTTATTTTCTGAGATTCAGACAAAAAAACAAACATATTATTCAGATTCAGACATTCAGATCTATTCAGAATTCAGACTAATTCAGGTCTATTCAGATTTCAGATAAAAAAACAAACGCCACCTTAGTGTTTTTGTCATCCTGTCCCAGTCATCTATCCTCAAGCATCAAAATGTTGCCTGTTTTTTGTTATGGCATCCTCTTGCACTTCAACAGCTAGTCCCATTTGTAAAAATTAATTGTTTTAGGGGTAAGGGCAGGTGTATAAATTTTTTATAATTCTTATATATGTAATTTCTTATTGCTTTCTATTTATTATTGCAAAAATTATACGTCTCACCTTCAACCACCATCATCTATTGCCGCCAGCCATTGTGTCATATGTTAAGGTTGCCACTGACACCATTGAAATCCTTACGGTCAATCGACTCAACCTAGCAAATGTTTTTGGTGTTCAAGTTCCCATTTGCTTACAAAGTAAAAAGAACTGACCACCATATAATGTCGGCAGTGATGGTGGTGCACTTCCACAACAGTTGCATAGATTAATGGCAGCAACGTTCCAAAACTCGCTGATGTTTAACGCGTATGTTATATTGTCGCTGGTTTCTTTGCTGTGCAACAGAATCTTGAAGGCCATTACTGCAATTAAGTAGATTGATTGTTGAGGATTTAAATGGCATTGGTGGGAACCTTAACTGATAACAGAAAACGGTGTAAGCGATTAGAGTTGGTGACTGGTTTTACTTTTAAAATATTTTAAAGAAAGTCATATGACATAATATAAAACCTTCGTTTTATTAAGGGATTTCAAATTTGGGCAAGAGTGTACTTACACTGTTCAATGATGATGAGCTGTTCATTTTAATGGCCAAGTATAATGTTTGGGGAGGGATTGATCCCTTATAAGAATTTGTGGACTTTTTTTATGTTTGTTTATAAACAATGGGGGTCGAGTGAAATTAGCCCTGATAGTTTCCCCACATGCAGTCGTGCACTTCTACATATTTTTCTGAATTTTTAAGATTAAATTCTGATATTACTCAAGTTGCACACTTATTTTCTTATTTATACTTAGGTTTTGTATTTTGAATATGCCATCTGAATGATCTGTGGCGTTCTCTCAGAATATTTAGTTGCCTCTCTAGATTATGACGTACCTGTTCTTGATTGTATGAGATACTGGTTTATGCAGAATGTGCATCTCTATCTAGTATTCCACAAGGTGATTGGTACTGCAAATATTGCCAGAATATGTTTGAGAGAAAAAGGTTTCTGCAACATGATGCCAATGCTGTAGAAGCTGGAAGGGTTTCTGGAGTTGATTCTGTAGAACAGATAACCAAGAGATGCATTCGAATTGTCAAAAACTTAGAAGCCGAACTTAGTGGATGTTTGTTATGCAGGTGATTATTGCAGTTCTAATCTGAACTCTGCTGAAGCTATTTGATTGAGTAATGACCTTTTTTATTCAGTTTTTACCTTGTTACCATAATATATTTTCTGGTCTGTGCTGCCTTGTAATGATGCTCGTTTTTCTCCACAAGTCTGTTTTGAGTTAGCTGTTGCTTAAAATTTGTTTTTTTTTTCAATTTATCCAGAGGTTGTGATTTTAGCAAATCAGGATTTGGTCCGCGCACAATTCTACTTTGTGATCAGGTAGTCTCATTTCATTCTGTATCACATTTGAGATCTCAGGTGCTTTGAGAATCTTGTGACTAATTGTATGCTTCTTATATTTCCAATGTTCTGCCAGTGTGAGAGAGAATTTCATGTTGGGTGTTTGAAGAAGCATAAAATGGCAGATCTGAGGGTGTGTGCATATGCGATTCTTGTCTTTTCTTTTTATGTGGAATGCATTGTGTTCATGTCTGCGTCCTAAACAATGGACATGAATCTCCAATTAGTAATACTTATGCCGCCGACTTTACAGGAACTACCCAAAGGGAAGTGGTTTTGCTGCATGGATTGCAGTAGGATCAATTCTGTTTTGCAGAACTTGCTGGTTCAGGAAGCTGAGAAGCTCCCAGAGTTTCATTTGAATGCTATCAAGAAGTATGCTGGAAACAGTCTGGAGACTGTTAGTGATATTGATGTGAGATGGCGGCTTCTTAGTGGAAAAGCAGCTACTCCTGAAACTCGGCTGTTGCTTTCACAATCTGTTGCAATCTTCCATGTAAGTACTTGTTGTACTTTACCTAGGCACTTAAAATTTGTGGCGATTGATGGCTGCAACTTTTATAAAGGTGATAATGCCAATTGTTTTACTCATCTGCAATCAGGATGTCTTTATTCATAACATTTGAGTCTAATGTACTAACTTGGTTGATTTTAATTATATATCTACACTCAAGAATCCCTTTTGTAATTGGGTCTAGTTTTTGTACTTTTCTTTTTATCCCAAGGTGAAATTAATTTTTAGACAAATGGAGTACTAGTTTTCCCTTTAACATGAAACATAGGTACTGCGGTTACCATTATATCGGTGCAGTCCTAGCTTCTAAGATTTGTGAACCTACATTAGGTATATTTATGTCTTCTAGATTTCTAAAGCACCATCAGGTGATTTTTATGTATTTGTTTACCAATTCTAAATATCTGTGTGTGGTAGAACACCCTGTTGACAATTGGTCTTCTGTGAGACCAGTTTGAACTGTGTGCCCTAAATAGTTTTGGTGTTATTTCACTTAGAAGGAAAGTAGAGTTGCTGGTCTTGATTTCTTTTTAGAGCTGTAGCACCGCAATGAATGACATGGCACCTGCTGACTACACCGATCACTCCTTGCATAGAACCTTTACATCTTTTAAGAACGATGAGATTAATGACCATATGCCTTCGTAACTTGGTGTTCATCATGAATAAGCTCCAGTATGTAGTTCTGCTAGATAGTTTTGAACTATGCATAAAAGGATCAATAATATGTTACTTGACCGAAATTTCTGAATATGTGCCACAGGATTGCTTCGACCCTATAGTTGATTCAATAAGCGGACGCGATCTTATTCCATCCATGGTCTATGGGTAAGCATAATATCACTTTGTTTTCTTCCCATTTTCTGTTTCTATTTCTTGTCTGGTTAATTATACTCATGTATCTCTGTCACACACCCAGAAGGAATTTAAGGGGCCAAGAATTTGGGGGAATGTACTGTGCGATATTGACTGTCAAGTAAGAAATAGTTTCTAATGACTAAACTAGGCATAAGGCATCTGTATAAATGTTGACATCTTATTTCACCAATTTTACAGCTCATCTGTTGTATCAGCTGGAATACTACGTGTATTTGGACAAGAAGTTGCAGAACTCCCTTTAGTTGCAACAAGTAAAATCAACCATGGCAAGGTGAGATAACTGCTCATCTATTGACCGATGCATTAGGAAAAGAGTGTAGGATTTGTATTCTCCTAGTTGCTATAATTTTTAATGTTTCTACTGAGCTGGCTGTTGTACGGTATTCTAACATTATTTTTGTATGTTTTATGCAATCTTGTCCTCAAAACTATTGGACTGATGAGCATTTGGGCATCATGCTATTTCTCACCATCACTGGATGTACAAGACTTCACGATGTTTACATATACTAACGAACATTTTGAGTTTTGACAAATAGAATGTCTTTTAATTATGGTCTTGAGGAATAGATTAAAATTAATGAAAAGATTTTAAAAATGTATGTATATTATTTGAGTATTAATGCTCTTCTGGATTGCATACGTTTTATTTATTTTTTTTTTTCAATTTGTTTGTTGAGGCTTTGGTCATCTGGAAAAAGTTCTGTATAATGTTGGGTTTACTCTTCTTTAGGAAATTATTAAAATAATTCTCAGACATACAACACTTTTGCAACCTATTTGTTTCATCAGCGCAATATATTAACCAATTTGATATATCAGGGCTACTTTCAATTACTGTTCTCCTGCATCGAGAAGCTGCTGTCGTTCTTGCGTGTAAAGAGCATTGTACTCCCAGCAGCCGAAGAAGCAGAATCGATATGGACAGATAAATTTGGTTTCAAGAAGATAGATCCAGAACTGGTATGTCGATGATGAATTTTTATGTATGCGTATTTTGGGCTGTGCATCTGTTCTCTGACACTGAGATCACATTTTCAGCTTAGCATATACAGAAAGCGGTGTTCTCAGTTGGTCACCTTCAAGGGAACATCTATGCTACAGAAAAGGGTACCTGCCTGTCGAATTGGGAGTAGTAGTACTGACTCAACGGAATGTGTTAGTGGGGTGGAAGTGGGATGAAGGATGGCTGCGGTTTTGGGGTTCAGGAAACCAAATTGCACTGTAGTTATTTAATTGCATGTATATGGTTTTAGATATTGTAGCTCTGCATAAATGTAAAAGTTCATTTTCTTTGGAGTGTCAATTTAGAAAAATCAGTCGTTGCTTTTAAATCTCCTTGGTAATTTTTCTAGGAATTCCGACAGGCATCGCATAAAGATTGTATGTTGAAACCCCTTTTTTCCCGTATTTATAACCGGAATTTATATGTAGTTCTAGATGGTCCAATAATGATGTCATTTCTGGTCAAATTATTTATTTTTGGCACTCAACCAAATGGATTACTTTAAGAAAGTCCAGTTGCTTTCAAGTGCCTTTTACGGAAGCTAATTTATGGTTCAGTTGATCTTGTGGATATATTTCTACTTGAAGAGAGCCTGTACGCCGATTGGTGGATCTTAGATAATTTCTTTTCCCCTTGAAGTAAAGTCATGCTGTAATTCTTAGATGAGCTGCGGATCAGGACTTAAATTTTGTACCCCTCATTTTAAATTCGCATGTAGGCGGTGGGCGTTTGGTTCGCGTAACCGAACCTGAAATTTAATTGAACCATTTTTGGTTTCGTTCAGTTTGATCTTAAAAATTAATTGGATTGTGAATATTTAGATTCAATTTTGAGTTAAAATAAAATCCAATGTGAGATACATTTAAATATAAAAAAAAAATTAAAGAAATCTAAATCTAATAAAAAAAAATCAATTTCCTCCAAATCTCTATCCAGATTGAATTGTGACTTGAAATTAACCCGAGCTGAATTGAATTAATTTTTGAATTTATTTGAGTTGAATTCTCGAACCCGAACAGGTTGCAACTCCAACCGAAACCTAAAATAGTCGAACTGAAACCCAATATACCCTCCCGTAACCACACGTGCTGCTAAACTGATAGTAAGCAACGCTAGCTTGCTGGTAGACATTTGCACTCTTCTTTGAAATCATAATTGTAAAAAATATTATTATCCAGAAATCATTTAGTGTCTATTAAAAACAATTTTTATTTGTGTAGGTTCATTTTACCTCAAACGGTGAGTGTGCGAGTTTGCTTCCTTGCTCTCGGCTTTTCGTCTTTAAGAAGATCCTTGACGTCAATGGTAGTACCTGCAATGGCATTTTGTCAAAGAGTGGAGGAGCGTGACTGTATGACACCATGTGTCCATTCTTCTAGATATAAAAGGAATTATTCCGGACAAAATAATACCCAACATAAAATTCTAAGGAACTTATAAAAAATGACGAGGAAGAATTGGACTCATACTTATTCCAAAATCTACGGCTCGTAGAAAACACGCCCAAAGTCATAAGAATAGGGAAACAGACAAATATGTAATAAATTTGTATGTTTTTCCACAGTCAAATTCACATCTACATGTACAACAACCACGGGTGATACGTGTCATTAGAGATAAGATTTAAGGTAAAATCCTAAATTCACGTCACCTATCACATATAAATAGAGGTCTATCTTTAAGAAAGAAAGGGTCTTTGGCCATTATGAGGACACTGTCCATTCAATGGAAAAAATTCATCTTTTCCCAATTTCTTCTTCTTTAGCCTTAAACAAACGTTAACTTGGGCATTAGAGTGGCTTTTTAGGTATCCATGCTGGCTCCAAAATTGATTCATACTATCAAGTTTTCCACAACTATAAATACTTGTGAAGCTAAAAATTTTAGCACTTTCAAATTTTATGAAGAATTTTGAAGGGGTCAAAAGTCTTACCTTACTTTTAAAAGGTATATTTCATTTTGTTACCGTGCAAGAAGGAAAATGATTGATGATATCTAAACCTGAATATTTTGATTTTTGAACTTATTTCACAGAAAAAAATATAAAAGTATTTTGACCTACGTAGTTTGTTCTAAATACGTTGGGATTTTCAATCAGTCGAATATAAATGTTGCCAGAAAATTGTTATCAAGAGAATATCTATCAACCCAAGTGAAGCCACAAGTTAACAATGTGGCTTGTTTTAAGAAAATAAAATTTGAGATGCCCAAACCATTATAAATGACATAGGATTTTAGCAGGCAAAAAAAGCAAATGCGCTAAGGCCGTGTTTGGTTGATAAGGGAGGAGGGAGGAAAAGGAGGTGAATTTAAAATCCTTATTAATTTTATTTATTTATTTTTTTGGTTTGGTTGAAATAAATTGACCGGAAATTAATCTTTATTGGAATTCAAAATTTGCCGTAGTAAGAAATTCAGATTCTTTTTTTGAGGAGGTAGAGATTCTGATTCCATAACTTAAAAATGTCTAAATTGTCGCGTGTGATCTCATAAAATTTTAAAATTTTCATTTTTAATCATTACCTAAAATTTAAAAGTAGAAACCTTAATATTTCATTATCTCATAGTTTCTCTCTAACCAATGGTCCATCTTCGATTTTCTCTCCCATTTTCAGTGTCGCTACCGTCAATTCGTCTTAAGATAAGAAGAGTAAGATAAAAACAAAGGTAAATTTTGTATTTTTTTTTTTTTAGAATTACAATATTGAGTTGTTGATACGTTGATTTTGTTTGATTTGTTGAGTTATGTTTTTGTTTGGTTGCCAAGAAAATTATGGCTGAGTTATTTTTTTTCTCGTCTGTTTATTGAACTACAGCCTAGTGATTCTAAAATAAGTAACTTTGTGGCTGAAGCTATTACCAAAAGTTGAACGGGTATGTGAAAATTTTAAATTTAATGAAATTATGATGTTTAAAATACTTTATTTTTTTTGCAATGGTTATGTCAGCGGAATTATTTTAAACATGCACGTCTTAAATTATATTTAATTACTAATATTGATAGTTTAGTATTCAAAGCAAAGGGTAAATTCAGCCAAATAAATTTTTATAATTTTTTTTTATAAAATTTCATATCAAACCAAATAATAAAATTTAATTTCACCATTCTCGTCTCTTCCGTTTCTTTATCCTCGCCTAGGCTTCATTTCACTTCTCACCTTTCTTCCCATTTCTTCAAACCCAACTTCACCTAAAGAAAGGTTTATACTGCAAATCTAAGCAAATGAAAAAGACCTTGGGCATCCACCAAGTTCAGGTAAAGAAAGCCGAGTTGCTTTGTTGGTTCTTTAATAAGCAAAAGCCTATAACCCCCCCCACCGCCTACGACTTTTGTCTACAAAACAGATTAAAAGTAGGTTAGGATGGCATGTGTACAACCATAATCTCGAGGCTTTTCATCATCAACAAAATCTCATCTTTTGAGATATTCAATTATGGACTGTACTTGACTGCTTTCATCATGGATCCATGAATCCATGAATCCATGAATCATGATACGTTTGTTATCAGTCTCTTTCTCTCATCTCTCACTTAGCACTAGCTTTGCGTGTGTATCTTGCAATCCTTATAATTATAATGTTCCATCATCATGCTGCCCTATCATATTTCTCTTATTGAGTGTCTTTAGCATTACTTCTAAAGCATCAGCGCACGCACAGACATCACACTAACACCCCCATACATTTCTTACCTCCCACGACAATCATCGCTCAGATTTTATTACTACCCAAAAAAGAAAATAATTAATATATCACAACATAACAACAATTAATAGAATGGTACCTACAGAGAGAGAGAGAGAGAGAGAGAGAGGCATTGCTAACCATGAGAATCAATTCCTTTTGGGTTTTCGCATTTGCCGTTTCCCTATTGTCCATAATAATTTCTCTCTTTATTACCATCCCTCCTCCTCCCTCTACAACTACAACCATTAGTAGCCTTACTCAAATTCCAATTTTGATAATGAGGGTAATTGTGGAGGACTTGCTATCTCTCGTAACAAGACATCATCATCATCATCACCACCGAGTTAAATGTGATAAGAATAATTGGAGGTTGAGGATAATATCCCATTACAAATGGCTTGTGTACCATTACAGAGTCTCTCTCATTTTTACTGTCGACTTGCATGGTTGTGCCAATTTTAGTAGCGTACAAAAGGCTGTCGATGCTGTTCCAAGTTTTAGTCCTTCTAAAACCCTCATCATAATTGATTCTGCTACTTACAGGTCATATATGTGTGTATATATAAAAATATTATTGATATTATTATTATTATTTTAATAACTGAAGCTGTTACAATATACATATATACGAATAGATTTTATATGAATAGCTCCAAAATCTGCACCAACTGAAACATGCTTAGTTTCATGGCAGGGAGAAGGTGGTGGTCAATGCAAACAAGACAAATTTAATATTTCTAGGTCGAGGTTACCTCAACACTATAATAGAATGGAATGACACCGCAAATTCCACTGGAGGCACTGCTTATAGCTCTTCTGTTGCTGTCTTTGCTTCTAACTTCACAGCTTATAATATAAGCTTCATGGTAAATATTATTGTAATCTAATTTCTATTATCTGAGGTGAGGTTGGCTTAGCTTGATTATTCCCACAATTATTTTGATTCGATTTTAAATCAGGAACTTAATTAGGGATGAGTTAAAAGATTAAAAAAATACATACTTCAATACACTATATGACAAAATACACCGCATTGAAACCTGTATGTTTTTTTTTTTTTTTTTTTAACTTAATCCTTGACTTTGATATAGTCAAGGCGCCTTGATTAGAACATTTCTATATTATTCATGATTATAATAATTTTTTTATTTACTTTTTTGAATTAATTAAGAATACTGCTCCATGGCCATCCCCCGGTGACGTTGGAGGACAGGCCGTTGCACTAAGAATAGGTGGTGATCAAGCTGCATTTTACAACTGTGGATTTTATGGAGCTCAAGACACGCTTTATGATGATCATGGAAGGCACTACTTCAAAGATTGTTTCATCCAAGGGTCTATCGATTTCATTTTCGGAAATGCTAGATCGCTCTATGAGGTACCATTATCATTTGTCAAGCGTAATGGTAGAGTCACGTTCTCTTTATGCAAACTGAAGGGAGTAAAATCTTTCCAATCTCTAGAAATGTTAAGTTTATCCTTCATTTTCAAGTTTTTAGAATTATAAGAACTGACCTTCTATTTGTAAAAGAGACTCCGATACTCAAGTTAGCATTTAGTTAATAAAGAAAATCATAGAAAATTAGGAAATAAAAAATCAAGCTACCAAGGATCTTGCTCCTCCTGCCATCAATCTCCCTCCAGATGAGAGAATGTCTAGCCCCGCCCCCCCCCCCCCTCTTTTTTTTATGTTTCCACCTTTAAAGAAAATCATAGAAAATTAGCAAATCTATGCACATTCAACGTGCTATCTCAATCAATCGAGTTAATATTCATATGCACGTGACTAGTAGTGGATGAATAAAGAGCAATGATTGGAGAGAACCAAAGGCTAAATTTTGAATGGCCTGCATGCAGGATTGTACCATAAATTCGATTGCAGAGCAAGTCCCAGATGGGATGGTAAGTGGGTCAATAACAGCTCAAGGGAGGCAATCAATGAGCGAGGAAACAGGATTTTCGTTCGTAAACTGTCAAATTGATGGAACTGGAAGAGTTTGGCTTGGGAGAGCCTGGGGTGTTTGTGCAACTGTTGTGTTCTCTAAAACATACATGGCTGATGTTGTTTCTTCAGATGGATGGAATGACTGGCAAGATCCCTCTAGAGACTTGTATGTAATTTGCTTAATTTATTTTTTCTTTGAGTTACGAAAATCTTAAATATTGATACATGAGTCATTTTTAGGTGTGGATGTCTGCTGTTTACTTCTCGTTGTATAATATTTTAAAAGAACTTTTTACTATTTTCACACTTTATAAAGTGCGAACGTTCACATTTAGGAACGATTAATTAATACACGTGTATGCTTAATTACTTTGATTTTATAGGACAGTGTTCTTTGGAGAGTACGATTGTCTGGGACCTGGAGCCAGTTACAGTTACAGAGCCTCATTTGGAAAGCAGCTAATGCAATATGAAGCAGCTCCATACATGAACATTTCGTACATCGATGGAGATGAATGGCTTAATCACCATCGAGACATTTTGTTTGGTTTTTCTGAAAATGGGGACAGGACATTCACTCGCACTTACTGACATTGTAATTAACATACACATGAGACTTAGGCAATATTAGCTCAATTCTTGTACAAAGGCGGCTAGTTATTATCATTTACCGTCCAAGAAACGAAATTTCAGCTTTTATCAATTACAATTCAAGAAATGAAATTACGTTACGGCCTATGGCAGGTTTTTTCCGCTTTTTCTCATAATAAAAATAATGACTTTGATGCTGTAAGTTAATGTAGTAGGAAATTAAATTTATTAAAAAGAAAGAAAGCAAACGACAAAGGAAAAAAGAAATACATATCTATGAGATATGAGTTCAATGGTGTGAGCTCAATATACAAAATACATGTCCATGTAATATGAGCTCAATAATTTATGCTAATGATAAATCGTTTTTTTTTTTTTTTTTTTTGGTAGGCAGCCAGTGGCCTAGTGCTAACCGCCTACTCAACATTTATAATTCATAGCAAGTTATTCCATCCTAGGTAACCACAGAAGCTCCATCACAAATATTCCCCAAGTCTTTCAAGGATCCAGAAACTAAAATTACTTTTGGAACTCAAGAAGAGTGTGAAAATAATCGACATAAAAAGCTCTCAAGTGTGGAAAACCAGCAGAGAGACCAAGTTGCTTAAACTCTTGTTCAGTCCTGTGTTTACCTTTGGCCCTGTAGATGGTCATAACAAAAATGTCCCCTTCTAAGAGAGCACGCGTCCTCTGACTTTCATTTGAATCATCGGGCAGCACGGGCTCACAAGCAATCAGTTTTCCTCCTGCCGGAAGAGCCTTGTAACAGTTCTCCATTATCAGCTTGCATTCATCATCAGTCCATGTAGTTAAAACCCACTGCAACATGTCATAGTACCACAGAAAAAGAAAATAGAAAGATCAAGAGAAGAGTATTTCGAGAGCTATTTGACAACATAATTGATAACTACCTATTCACCTGTCTCTTTACATACACGGTTTACAAGGAATTACAGCCAGCATATATCATTCCAAAGTTTGTGACTTGGGCTCATTTTAAGTTCCACTAAAACAATTTTCACCGAACCAATCCAAGTCATTGGTAGGTAGAAAAAACTACCAAAAAAGCAAAGGGCTACTAGCATGTATGACCACCCAAAATAAAATCCCTCCCAACTTTCATGTTGACGTGTGCTTACCTAAAGTCTTTCGGCTTAATGTTGACAAAAGAATTTAAGTGAAAAATCAGAAACTATTCCAGATAGTTGCTAAGGTTTAAAAAAAAATTAAAAATCAAAATCAAAAGGTACAAAGGATGGAAAAAACAGTACAATGATATCTTGCTTACTAATTAACTATCAGTAGGCACTTACCACTGCCAGTTCATAGTGTACTCTGTGTTGTAAGTTCCACTAAAACAATTTTCACCGTCTCACGAACCAATCCAAGTCATTGGTAGGTAGAAAAAACTACCAAAAAAGCAAAGGGCTACTAGCTTGTATGACCACCCAAAATAAAATCCCTCCCAACTTTCATGTGGACTTGTGCTTACCTAAAGTCTTTCGGCTTTATGTTGACAAAAGAATTTAAGTGAAAATCAGAAACTATCCTAGATAGTTGCAAAGGTTAAAAAAAATTAAAAATCAAAATCAAAAGGTACAAAGGATGGAAAAAACAGTACAATGATATCTTGCTTACTAATTAACTATCAGTAGGCACTTACCACTGCCAGTTCGTAGAGTAATCTGTATTGTAAGTTCCATTAAAACAATTTTCACCGTCTTACGAACCAATCCAAGTCATTGGTAGGTAGAAAAAAATACCAAAAAAGCAAAGGGCTACTAGCTTGTATGACCACCCAAAATAAAAAACTCATGCACGTTCTCTAAAGTCTTTCGGCTTTATGTTGACAAAAGACATTAAGTGAAAAATCAGAAACTATCCTAGATGGTTGCTAAGGTTTAAAAAAAAAATTAAAAATCAAAATCAAAAGCTACAAAGGATGGAAAAAACAGTACAATGATATCTTGCTTACTAATTAACTATCAGTAGGCACTTACCACTGCCAGTTCATAGTGTACTCTGTGTTGTAAGTTCCATTAAAACAATTTTCACCGTCTCACGAACCAATCCAAGTCATTGGTAGGTAGAAAAAACTACCAAAAAAGCAAAGGGCTACTAGCTTGTATGACCACCCAAAATAAAATCCCTCCCAACTTTCATGTTGACGCGTGCTTACCTAAAGTCTTTCGGCTTAATGTTGACAAAAGAATTTAAGTGAAAAATCAGAAACTATCCTAGATAGTTGCTAAGGTTTAAAAAAAATTAAAAATCAAAATCAAAAGGTACAAAGGATGGAAAAAATAGTACAATGATATCTTGCTTACTAATTAACTATCAGTAGGCACTTACCACTGCCAGTTCGTAGAGTACTCTGTATTGTAAGTTCCATTAAAACAATTTTCACCGTCTCACGAACCAATCCAAGTCATTGGTAGGTGGAAAAAAATACCAAAAAAGCAAAGGGCTACTAGTTTGTATGACCACCCAAAATAAAATCCCTCCCAACTTTCATGTTGACGTGTGCTTACTTTAGTCTTTCGGCTTTATGTTGACAAAAGCATTTAAGTGAAAAATCAGAAACTATCCTAGGTAGTTGTTAAGGTTTAAAAAAAATTAAAAATCAAAATCAAAAGGTACAAAGGATGGAAAAAACAGTAGAATGATATCTTTCTTACTAATTAACTATGAGTAGGCACTTACCACTGCCAGTTCGTAGAGTACTCTGTATTGTAAGTTCCATTAAAACAATTTTCACCGTCTTACGAACCAATCCAAGTCATTGGTAGGTAGAAAAAAATACCCAAAAAGCAAAGGGCTACTAGCTTGTATGACCACCCAAAATAAAATCCCTCCCAACTTTCATGTTGACGCGTGCTTACCTAAAGTATTTCGGCTTAATGTTGACACAAGAATTTAAGTGAAAAATCAGAAACTATCCTAGATAGTTGCTAAGGTTTAAAAAAAATTAAAAATCAAAATCAAAAGGTTCAAAGGATGGAAAAAACGGTACAATGATATCTTGCTTACTCATTAACCATCAGTAGGCACTTACCACTGCCAGTTCATAGAGTACTCTATATTGTATACATAATTATTATTTTAAGTTGCCAAAAGCCGGATTAGATAGAAGCTTGGAAATTACGCGTAGTTAGTAACATTCATAGGGCCTGTTTAGGATTGCTTTGAGAAGTTCAAAAGTGATTTAAAAGGCTAAAAGCAAATTTTGATATTTAATGAATTTTTTAAAAATCATTTTTGACAAAATCACCTCATCTCACGGTAGATTTGAAAAGCAGAGAGTAAGTTTTCAAAATCTAATTTTAAGAATCAGTTTTGTATTTAATACAATTTCATATATACACTAGTATAAATATATATTATAAAAATTCAAAATTATCCTTATTAATTAGAAAATAAAAATTATTAATTTTAAAGAGATTATATTTATTACTATATTGAGGTAACAAAATAAAAAAATAAACTTAATAATATAAAATATTTATTTTAGTTATCAATTATTATATATACACAATAAAAGAATAGAATTTTATATACATGTTTGTAAATGTACAAATAAAATTTTATTTAACATTATGTCTACTTCAGTTATTTAAATTCTTAAGGCAGTTAAATTTACTAAACACACTGAGCTGTTTTTAAGCTTTTAAAAATAAATTTTACCAAATGTTTAATTGATTTTCTTTACAACTGATTATTTCTACGGCAACTAATAACAATTATTTAAAAAATTACCACATTTGCAATCAGACCTTAGTTTCAATTGCCAGGTTGACAAGTTCAAAACAGTCCTCATGAACCGAGAGCTTTTACTAATTTTAGGTTTTGATAAGGGTGGCTTAAACAGTTCTCCAAAAACTATAACATAACTAATAGGAATGTTTAAGATGCAATATAAAAGAATAATATTACAAATCAAAAAGCAGAAATTAGAAATGAAGTACCTTCATAAAGATAGCATCAGCGGCAGGAATAGACTTAAACATGTCCCCACCAATATGGGTCACTCCTACAGAATTATTTGATTGATTAAGAATAACTTAGGGTAAATTTCATATTATTCCTCGTAAACTAATTTTTTTTAAAAAATAAATCTCTTATTTTAAAAAATTTTAAACTATCTCATTTTTATTCAAAATATTAAAAAAAAAAGAAAATGGGTTGATGAAATTTTTTAGTATGATTAACAAAAATAAAGTTAAATTAAAATTTCCAAAAATAAAGAGATTATTTAAAAATAATCAATTCAGGAGTTAATTTGAAATTAATCCAATAATTAGTAGTAGTAGTAATAATAATAATGATGATGATGATGATGATGATAATAATAGAAAAAGAAAATGATGATAGTGGCGTTGAGCTGATTTCTCACCAGGGATACTTGGAGCTTCGGCAACAACCTCAGGCAAATCAAAATTGATCCCTTCACATATAAAAGGATGTTTCTGTAATATCATCCTCAGGCAATCACCTGCACTCCCACCCACATCAACCAATCGCTTCACACCTTTGAACCCATCGTAACCGTCCAAAACGGACGTCATGAACGGCACGGACACTCCCGACATGGCTTTCCGCATCAAGCCGTTCATTTCAGGCTTCTTCCCATAATAACTATATGCCGGCTCGCCATGGACTTTCACAAATGGCTCAATAGTTGGGTCCAGAACGGCCTCGTGCACCAAAGGCCACGCGCTCATAAGCGCGTCCTGGTGATGCTGGAGCACGTAGGGCGCGTACGATAGACCCTCGGCATCAGTAACGAGGGATTTCCCAATCTCGGTGAGGCTGTACTTCCTTTCGCCTCCAAATTCGCGATGCTCCGAGAACACGCCGTAGCTGGTGAGCAAGCGGAGGATACGTTGCAAGTTCTCGGCGTCCCCACCGCCGGATGGGAGGATACGTGTCAAGATCTGGGAGGCGGAGAGAGGGGTGTTGACCCCACCTTGCCAGATGGCATCCGGTACGTGGAGACGGATGGCAGCGGTTAGAGACATGGGAACACTTATCATGTTGGCCAGCTCCATTATGGCCAGTCTTACCTTCTTCCCGCCATCTCTGCACTCGTTATCTTCCATTACTGCTTACTGACCTTTGATTTCGCAGCACCATGCCGGCCAAACAAAAAGATAAGACCTATTTTATACGCATGATAAAGCTTATTATATGTGTTAAAGGCTTTTTGAATTGTCCTTTTCTTTTTTTTTTTTAAAGGAATCAACTACCTTCCAACAGTTGGAAGTTACCAGCTGATTTGGTTTGTTGTGGTTTCAATTCTTTGACCATTAAAAAAAAAAATAGTTAAGGATGGAGATTCGTTTATTTGAATAATAATATAATATTTTTTTATATTTATTAAAAATATAAGAATGTTAAAGAATTAAAATTTTTAACACATAAATTTAAATTGTTTAAAATTTTATTTTGTTTAATTAGTAGAATGAGTCGTAAAATATAAAATTTATTTTAATATTATATATTTTATTTAAAAATTTAATTTTTAATATAATTTATTTATTAAAAATATTATTTATTCTCGTTTTATTTAATATTTTTTACTTATAGACTTATTATTATATTTAATCTTTTAAAAAATTAAAAAAAATTTAAGTAAAATAAAATAATCAATAGTGAGCATTAAAAATAAATATAATTTTTAATATTAATTATTTTTGTTTTATTTAATATTATTTATAGTATTTATTTTTGTTTTATTTAATGTTATTTAATTATAGACTTATTATTATATTTATTTTTAAAAAAATTAAATAATATTAAATAAAATAAATAATCAGTTGTGAGTCTTAAAAAATATCATTTTTAATTAATATTATTTATTTTAGTCAAAAGGATAAATTTTTAATATCATTTTTAATATTATTTATTTTATTCAAAAGGATAAATTTTTAATATTATTTATTTTATTCAAAAGGATAAATTTTTAATATTATTTATTTGATTGTATTTAACGTTATATAGGTTTATTATAATATTTATTCTTTCATGAAACTAAATAATGTTAAATCAAATGAAATAATTAGTAATGAGTCTCAAAAAATTAATATTATTTTCAATAATATTTATTTTATATTATTTAGTCATAGTTTATTATTATATTTATTTTTCAAAATTAAATAATATTAAATAAAATAGAATAAGAAATTGTGAGTCCTAAAAAATAAAATATTATTTTTTAATATTATTTATTTTATTTAAAAGAATAAATTTTTAATAATTTTATTTTGTTAAAAATATTATTTAATTATATCTAGTCATAGACTTATTGTTATATTTATTCTTTTAGAAAGTTAAATCATATTAAATAAAATAAAATTACATTTTAAGAAATCACCTGCTAAAACACATAACGTTATAAATAAACTATAAATATAAAATAAAGTAAGGGGTTAAATAAAATTTGACATCATAAAAGATAAAAATTAGTGGTGCAAGGTAACTTAACCCTTTTTTTTAAGGCTTTTTGAATTTCCCTTTTTTTTTAACACACATTTTTTCATTTCTTTTCTCTTTTTTTTTTTAATTTCAAAAACAAAATTTCCAAACTCTGTATTTTTCTTTTCCTTTTTCTTTTTTTAATTAATTTAAAAAGAATTTGTTGAAACCTGAGCGGTTATAAAAGTTACGCAATCGTGTGGTGCCAATTTCGAAATGTGAATCACAACTGGTATCTTGGTGTCGGTGTCGGTGCCAGTGCCAGTGAGCTGCCCGGTTCAAGACAATTCATTCGTTTAAAGCAGCCACTTGTAATTGGAATCCAACGGTTGATATTAATTGATAACAATTTTAAATTAGTTATTACCTGACGAATGGAGAACTTTATCAGTGAAATTTTACATGTCCTTGTCGTTTACATTAAAATTAGATTTATCCCTTAGTTTTCAAAATTACTCTCTAATGCCCCTGATATTAGTTTAAAACTTTGCATTGGATATATAGTTGTGTAATGACTATTGTACACTTATAAATTTTATCTTTATTATTATACAGTAATAAAAATTTCAATTCAAATAATAAATCAAAATATGGAGCTAAATGATGATGTGATAAAGATAAATAAAAGACTTAATCTCATTGAGGGGAAGCTTAAATATATCATAATTCTGTTGCTTTGTGTCTGTGCAATTGTGCTTTTTAAAATGTAATGTAGCCTAGAAAATATACATTAATGTAATTAACTTCTATCACTGACAATTAATGAAAGTATTCAATTAAAAATAATTGTTACATGCTAATACCTACTTATTTAGTAAAACAATTATAATTTAGCTTAAAACTTAAAAGTGGCATACTCCGCAACTGTCTTGCTTTTTTTATAAGCCATAAATTAGTAATGTTTTTAGCATCAAAAGCATTAACAGAAGCAACTCGAAAAGGTAACTATTGAACACTACCTAAAATGCACAACACTACTATATCTTGATTTAGAACAATGCATATGAGAACAAATGCAAGCTTTTTAACACAACAACAAAATCCCTGTAAGAAAAGAAGCAAAGTCCATGTTTAACTAAATTCTAGCATAACATAATATCCAAAACGGCAATTATCCAAGAGGGCAACTACTAAGACATCATAAATAATCTATGTCATTTCCAAAGTAACATATTATAATTATCCAAACTGAAGCCAAAATAGCCATCATAGTCTTAAACAACAGCCTACAAAACAAGTTAAAAGTCAAGTTTACTCCCTTTCTGCTCATCACATAGAACCTGTGACATTTGAAGATTGAGATGGATTTTGGGATTGGTCCAATGCCGAAGTTGTTCGTCCTCTTGTTCCAACATCTCCACCGCTAGATCCGACCTTTCTTTTCTTTGTTCCAACTTCAGAAGTTTCTTGGACCACTTCATATCTGAATACATGAAATGTTAGTTAAAAAAGCTCAAACATAACAACAAAAATATGAGAACATGAAAGCATTTTTATATGCACCTGTTTTCGCTTTCTTAGTGCTTAGGATGAGGCAGTTGCTGGTTGGGATGAGGTTGCTGATTGGGATGATCTTAGTGCTTGGGATGAGGCAGTTGCTGGTTGGCCTGAAGCAATAGAACGTGATGCTGATGCCTGGGAAACATGTTGTGAATGAGTATCGCATTTCACAAGTAATGCACAATAAATAAAAAAATACATGCAAACTAGCACTTGTTTTCTTCTCCTCATTCTCTGCTCTGAAGCATTCAGTGGCTGATTTGTTGTAGGTGATGCCTGCAAAACATGATAAATGCAATAAATGCTGAACAATAAACATAATAAATAGTAATTTTTTTTGTAATAAATAATAATGGTATAAACATACTTGAGAATTATTTTTTCTAGCTCGAGTTGCTTTTGCAACGGATGGCCTTAATGGTCAGGACCTGACATTATGATTAGATCCACCACAAAATGAGCAAATGATAACAAAATTTCTTTTTTCTTTATGTGGCTCTTTTTCTACATTTCTTGGGCCTTCAAATCTTCCTTTGCACAATTGGAGGATCAATTAATAGTCTTCTAGTAGGCTTCCATGTACACTGATCTGGAATGGGATTAAACATCAACGAATACGTGCTAAAGTAAGCTTGTTTGCTAAAGCACATTAAAACATACTCATGAACTTCATGTCTTGCATATCCCATGGCAGCCATAGCATGTGCACAAGGGAGGCCGGCAATTTCCCAATAACCACAATCACATGTTCTGCTCACTAACATCACCACAAACCTCTGAGCTGGATAATAAGTTTTATCCATTACTTGAAAATTAAGATCGCCAGAAGCTTGCACAATCATTTTGTGCGCAATTTTATTTTTTTTGTCCAGTTGTTTCAACACCTTAGGCATCAACTGACTTTTCCAAGTAACTGCTTCATTTCTTCTCTTTGTAAACCGTTTCATAAGTCTACATCTGATTTCTTCAAGCATTGTCAAGCAAGTCAAGCGAGGTATGTCTTAATAAGTTAATATACATCTGTTGAAGCATTCTGATGCGTTATTATCAGTACGATCTACCATACAATTTCTGTCATAGATATGCATCGACCAATTATACCCTAAAAGCTCTTTTTCCAACAACTGATATGCACCTTCTTTTTCAGCCTTGATCTTTTTCATTTCCTCATCCAAATTATGCTTGTTACTGCTCTTAGCAGCCCTCCAAAATAGTTGTTTCAAGTGTGCACCAACAAATAACTTAGAAAAATTTATATAAACATGCCTAGAACATACTCTATAATAGGCAGTAGGCCATGTGTTTACAATTGCATTAATAAGTCTCTTTTGTCTGTCACTAATAAGTGTCACTAGTCTACCATCATCCAAGTAATTATGCAGGTGTCAAGATCTAGGAGGCGGAGAGAGGGGTGTTGGCCCCACCTTGCCAGATGGCATCCGGTACGTGGAGACGGATGGCAGCGGTTAGAGACATGGGAACACTTATCATGTTGGCCAACTCCATTATGGCCAGTCTTACCTTCTTCCCACCATCTCTGCACTCGTTATCTTCCATTACTGCTTATTGACCTTTGATTTCGCAGCACCATGCTAGCCAAGCAAAAAGATAAGACCTATTTTATACGCATGATAAAGCTTATTATATGTGTTAAAGGCTTTTTGAATTGTCCTTTTCTTCTTTTTTTAACACTCACTTTTTCATTTCTTTTCTCTTTTTTTTTTTAATTTCAAAAACAAAATTTCCAAACTCCGTATTTTTCTTTTCCTTTTTCTTTTTTTAATTAATTTAAAAAGAATTTGTTGAAACTTGAGCGGTTATAAAAGTTGCGCAATCGTGTGGTGCCAATTTCGAAATGTGAATCACAACTGGTGTCTTGGTGTCGGTGTCGGTGCCAGTGCCAGTGAGCTGCCCGGTTCAAGACAATTCATTCGTTTAAAGCAGCCACTTGTAATTGGAAATTTGGAATCTAACGGTTGATATTAATTGATAACAATTTTAAATTAGTTATTACCTGACGAATGGAGAACTTTATCAATGAAATTTTATATGTCCTTGTCGTTTACATTAAAATTAGATTTATCCCTTAGTTTTCAAAATTACTCTCTAATGCCCCTGATATTAGTTTAAAACTTTGCATTGGATATATAGTTGTGTAATGACTATTGTACACTTATAAATTTTATCTTTATTATTATACAGTAATAAAAATTTCAATTCAAATAATAAATTTATTTTTAAAATATACAAACAATATATATATTCGTACATATATTATACTAGTTTAGTTTTAAAAAAATGTAAGAGTAATAACTTGTTATCATTAAATATAAAAAAAATAATAATACAAATTTATTTTTTTCCTCCCATATCAATTATTAAATGAGATTTTAATTAGTACGTCAATAAAACATTTTTCAACTTAAACTTAATAGTCTTATTATTTATTTCACAAAATATCTATAATTGTTTGTGGGATATTATGATCTATTTTTTATTATGTTTTAAACAAAAAAAATTAGATTTTATTTTTCACAAAATTTCAACAAAATATGCAACGATGGACATCAAACATGAGTACTATTAAACATGAAATATAGAATGCTAACACTAATGGTGTGTTTACTTCCCGGATTGAGAAATTCAGAATCGAAATTATTGACAGCATTTGCTTCGCAAAATGAAAGAAGGAATTGAGATCAGAATTGCAAATTCAAAAAGGGGGAATGGGAGATTGATTCCCAAGTAGGAATGACAAAAGATCGGGTCAGGTTCGGACTTGACCAAGCCCTACCTGACCAGATCAAAAAAATTTGAAACCTGACCCTAAAAAAACCCGAACACTATTTAGCCAGCCCGACCCGAATCGGGTCAACATCGGCCGGATCCTACCGAAATAGTTAACCTCCCATTTCCCACTACCATTTCAACGAATTTGGCAATTCCTCAACCATTTCAAACACAATTCAATTCCACTTTTCACAACTATTTCAACCCCACACACAAATCAATTCCAAAATCCAACATGAAAGACACACAATGCAATTAAATAAAAAACACACAATGTAATTTCACAACCCTTTTAGCTATATACAATTCAATTTAACAACCCAACATAAAAATAAAAAATAAAAAAACTCATGTCTTATACAAATAAAAACAGACAATTTAGTTCCACAACCCAACATTAAAAAAAAAATGTCTTATACAAATAAAAAAACTTATGTCTTATACAAATAAAACTCATAATTCATAAAAACTCATAAAAATACACAATTTAGTTTTTTTTTAATAGGGTCGGGCGAAATTTAAAATTTTGACCCTAACCCGACTCTAAACTCAAAAAAAAATTAAAATTAAAAATATGGTTGGGCTAAATTGCCAAACCTATTTCCAAGCGAGATGGTGGGAATCAATCTTCCGTTACCATGAATGACCGTTTTGCCCCATAAAATAAAAAATACCAATTTTATCCTCAATAAAAAATTATCATAATTAATTAATATATTATTATAATTAATTCACTAATATAATTATTCTAATTAATTTATATATTTTGAATTTTGAATTATTATTATTATTATTATCAATATTAAATAATGAAATAATTAATTAATATATTATAATTAATTAGTATATTATTATAATTAATTATAATATATTGAATTATTATTATTATTAAATAATTAATTAATTAATATATGCAATGAATTAATATAATTATTCTAATTACTTAATTTATTAATGTTAGTTGTTATTCTTCTTCTTCTTCTTCTTCTGCTTCTTATTATTATTAGTATTATTAATGATAAAAGTTTTTACAATTAATATGTTAATGTATTATTAACAATAATTATAATAATAAATTTTTTGATAAATAATCAAAATAATAGAAATATAAAATAATAAATATGATAATAGTTTATTAAGTACATTTTAGTAACTTGTTGTAATCCAACTCATTCCGATTCTGATTCCAAGACAAAGTAAACACATCAATGACGATCCAGGTAATTCTGATTCCGATTCCTATAGTTTAAGTAAACAACTTATTCTGATTTCTATTCCCTCTTCTCATTCTCGCCAATTTCTATTCCTACCCATTTTGATTTTAATCCATTCAAATGCCAATTTAGTAAACACATCATAAAACTATAAATGTTAGCTATAAAGCATGGACATCAACATGAAACAAAAGAAAAAGGAAAATTGTGGGAGTATTTAGAATATATTCCATAAGACATAAAAGAAAATACATGGAACTCTTAAACTCGAACATGAGACAAAACATACAAAATATGAAATAAACTTTTGTCTTTTTTCTCTTAATATTTACACAAAAAGAATTTATTGTTTCATTTTTTATGTATTTATTTTTTCTTATTATTATTATTATTAATTAATTAATATGATCAATAATTTTTTATTTTAATAAATTAATTTTATTGTATAAATTAATATAAAAACCGGTTGCAAAAACCGGATGCTATATGTAAAAGGTTAGTTTAGCTGCCGTGCGCGCTCTCAAAAGGGCGCCCTTTTACCAGACAGGGATTTTTGGGTCCCTGTATAGAAGCGGCCACCCCCCACCCCCCCTTCATGCTGATGTGGTCGGTTACGTACTTCAATTATGCTTTTCAAGACTATTCTTTTTTTTTTATATATATATTAAAGTGTTGTTTTCAACAGAGCCGATAAAATTTGATACGATTTGATTACCCGACATAAATACGACATGAATAAATAGGTATGAATATTTAAATTTAATACGATTATTAAATAAATCGGATCCGGATTGACATAATTTTTTCTCGTATCGAGTTAGGATTAAAGTTTTTAACCCATTTACCAAATTAATGACATGATTATATTTTATATTTAAAATAATTTACAAGTTTTTGTCATCAAAACTCAAATATTATAGATGATTCTCTCTTTTATTTTTAATTTTTGAAAAGATGAATATAAACACAGTGTTTTATTTATAAAATTTTATATACATTTAAAGTTTCAATAGTATAAATGTGTAAAATATTAATAGACATGTATATTTTATAATATCAATATATATTATTATTTACATATATATAATTAAAACTTCAATAGTATAAATGCGAAATATTTTGATAGATATGTACATTTTATAATATTGATAAATTATGTATGTACGATACTGTGTAAATGTTTGATGTCAATTTTGTTTAATATATAGATACGAAGTGGATTATTGGGTAACTCTATTATTTTTCCGTGTCGGGTTTAGGTCTTAATATTTTAACACGATTATTAAATGGATCAAGTTTGGGTCGATTAAATTTGACACGACACGAACACGATCCGATAATCCATTTTGCCAACTCTAGTTTTCAAGATTGAATTTTCAAATTAAAAAATAAGCAAATGTATTATAATCGAAGGAAGCAAAATCTTCATTAAAAAATGACGAGATCATCCTTCGTTCTCATGCTTTTAAAGCCTGAAGCACAATTTTGTTAGAAAACGTTCCGATACTCAAATTAACAATAAATTTGACAAAAATCTAAACAAATTATTCCGAATGAATACTTGGAAAATTTATCCAACCCGTTATTTTATTTTACCTTTTTTAAAAGTTTTTTTTAATATTGCCCCTGTTCTTTTAGAGTTAAAAAAATTATTTTCCCTTTAATTATTTATATGTCAGTGATTTTTATATATTTTTTTAACACGATGACGCAAAAGGATTTTATATTTTTTTAAATATAAAAAGTGCCTTTATATGCTGCAGGAGCCACTTGTAATAGTATCTAACATTTGATATTAATAAATAATATAAGAATTTTAAATTAGTTATTACCGGTAGGAATGTGAGAATTTTATCTGTGAAATTTCACCGGGATCCTTGTAGTTTGTATTAAAATTAATTTGTCCCTTTGTTTTCCATATTAGTCTATAATGCCCGTGACGTTAGTTTAATATTCTTAATTTGTATTGGATAATGCAGTTGTGTAATGACTATTGTATCCATGTAAAATTTATCTTTATTATTATACTAAACATTTAAATTTAAATAACAAATTTATTTATGACATATACAAGTAACATATATATTCATACATATATTGCACTATTTTGTTTTTTAGAAAATGAAATTAATTCTTTTATCGTTAAATATAAAAAATAATATTGCAAATTTATAATTTTTTGTTCCCATATCAACAATTAAATGAGATTTTAGTTATTACATTAATAAAATATTTTCAACTTATGTTTGATAGAGTCTTATTATTTGTTTCACAAAGTGTCCATAATTGTTTTATATTATGTTTAGAACAAGAAAATTACATTTTAATTTTTCACAAATTATCAGTATTTTTTTGTGGGATAATTTTTTTTGCATTAAGAAAAAATTGTTATCTTCGAAAATGAAAAATGCATAAACTAAAAAAATAATATATTTTATTAATTGATGATAACAATTATTAATTGATTAATTAAATTAGTAATCTAAAAATATATTTTTACCTCATACTCTATTGATCTTAACTTTAATAATGGAGCAATGATTTCGGAGTAGAGTGTTAGCTAAAATTTATTTGGAGATTTGGAGATTTACTGAAGATTCTTGATAGCTGATGAGGGGAATAAAATTTCACTCAACCTCTAAATACACAACAATAAATTCTATAAATGTAACTCTAAACATCATATATGAAACATGTACGTCAAACATGGATTGGAAAAAAAGGTAAACATTTGGAAAGCAATTATAACATCAACTATTAAACCTTGAATATGTTATTTGTTAGGTTAATATGAAACATTCCATTCATACATGTTCGTGTCGTGTTAATTTCCTGTTATATCAAATTTTGGTTGACCCAAACACGACTCATTTAATAATCGTATCAAAATATTGAGACTCAAACCCGACACATAAAATAAACGAGTTATCTAATAACTCACTTAATATCTATATATTTAACAAAATTTATATCAAACATTTGCATACTATATATAAAAAACTTTTTGATCTTATAAAATATACATATCTACCAAAATATTACATATTTAAACTATTGAAGTTTTAATTATTTATATGTAAATAATATTATACATCGATATTATAAAATACACATATCTACCAATATTTTATACATTTATACTATTGAAGTTCTAAATCTATATAAAATTTTATAAATGAAACAATGTGTATATGTTCATCCTTATCAAAAAAATAAAAAGAGAGAATCATGTCTAATATTTGAACTTTGATGACAAGAACCTATAAATTAATTTAGAATAAAAAATATAATCATGTTATTAATCGGGTAAATGAGCTAATAACTTTAACCCTAACTCAATACAGAAAAAAATGGGGTCAATTTGGACCTGACCCATTTAATAATCTTGTTAAATTTGATGTCCCGTAACCATTTATTCATGTTATGTTTGTACCCTAACTCGATACAGAAAAAAAGGGGTCAATTCGAACCTGACCCATTTAATAATCTTGTTAAATTTGATGATCCGTAACCATTTATTCATGTCATGTTTGTGCTAGGTAATCAGGTCATGTCAAATTTTACCAACTCTACATACATGAAATACATTACGCAAAATATGTAACAATTAATATCAAATATGCAATTATGGATATAGAATATGAATACCGGTAAACACGAAACATTGAACTTTGTACATGTAACTATAAATGCTACGTATGAAAATGAATGTCAAACATGAAGTCAAGAAATGAAATAGGGAAAAAGAAAAAAAAATGATCTTCTAGGGGCATTTCGAACATGAAACAATGAACTCCTCACAAGTAATGATGAATCACTACAAGAAAAACTAGATATAGCAATGAGTATTTTACATTGCTAAAAGCCTTTAATAACGTGCATCCGCGCATTGTGGATCAAGATGTTGTCTTATGGTATGTTACTTTTAACAATATGTAAGACACGTTGCTAAAAGTCTTGCGCTCGTAGTTAAAAATGCTTTAAACAACACAAAATTAATGTTGTCAAAACCTTTATATGTAAATTTCTTTGAACAACATGCGATATGATTACTTTATTTTATTTATTTTGTATGCACATTTTGCTTGCAAAATCCTTTTATTTATTTTTTCCAATATTTTTTTTATAAATATTAAAAACTTACAGCTACAAACAAACTAATAATTGAATACAAATATTATATTTCATTTAAAAAATAGCAATAAATTTATTTGACAATCACTACAATTAAAACAATTTATATTACAAAATTCAATACTCTCAAGTGATCTCTTCATCACATACAATGTTATCAGCATTCAGCAGCTCCATCCAAACCCTCTTCTTCGGTCAAGCTCCATCATGTCATTAGCAATAAAATCAAATCTCTTAGACAAACAAAGTCAAGATTAATCAAAATAATTATAATAACACAATTACATTATAAATTAAATTGAAAAGACAAAAAAAAAGATAAGCATTTAATTTACATACATCTTAATTAGCAATAAAAAAAACCAAAAAATTAGAGTTGGTGGGAAAAAAAAAGAAGAAGATAGACCTTTGAATAGATCCCCAACGTTTAACTGAAGTGGCGCTGCTTGACATTATTATTAGGAAAAATGATAAAAACACCACCAATGTTTAGATAAAGGGACAAAACATTTTAATAACGTTTCAAAAAAAATACTTACACCTTCATTTACTAACAGAAACAATAACTTTTAATAGAAATTACTGTTATATCCTTCTAACATAAAATGCTAATTAAGATGTTAAAATTATATAAAGATAATTTCTGTTAAAAGTTATTATTTTCATTAGTGAATGGGAGTGTAAATATTTTTTTTAAAATGTTAGAGAAATTTTTGCCCATTTTTTTAAATGTTGGGGATGTGAACTGTGAAAGATAGTTATTATTTATTATTTCCAAAATTAAAAGTTATTATTACTATTTCCAAGATTATCGCTTGACAAAATAGGAGTATAGTATGAAAGGTAGTTATTAATTTCCAAAAGCAAAAATCCCATGAATGTAAAATTTAATAAATTAAAAAAGAAAAGGAGAAAGAGTAGGACTTTTCAATACACTTTTGCCATAAATTTTTATTATTATTATTTTGGTGAGAGACGATTTTCAAAGATGAAGAAGGGATAAGAAATTGATAAAAATTGACTTACAGGTTGAAGACATGATGGTGAGATCTCCTTAGTTCCTTCGTTGTCTTCGTCATTAGGGGAGTTGAGTGGCTCTCAGAGAGACGAAGGAAGCGGTAAGGGAGTGGCGGCAGCAAGGAGAAAGAGGGGATAAGATAAAAGTTCGGATTTTTTTATTATTTAAATTACTTTGAAAACTTACAACGCGGGTGGCGGGTTGGGCTTTGCGGCATTTTTAATTTTTTTGAAATTTTCAAAATCTCTCTTCCTAAGATAAAAACTAAAATAGTATTTATAAACTAAATTTACCATTAAAAGCTACATTTTGAATTATCATAAAATAGCGAGTCAATTACGTTATTATAATGTGACGTGATATTTGCAGCAAATATGGTTAGTGAGTTTTACTGTATATGGTTAGTAATTTGTTAATTAATTTAAATTAATAGTTGAATTAGCAAATAAAAATATCAATAAGATAAAAAATATAAAAATTCATTAGCTAGTTCTGTTGGTAAAATCTCTTTAGTATAAACAAAATATCTGAGATTCGAACCTCGCTTACATGAGTTGATTCTTGAGAGTGAATTAATGTCATTTGTTAGGCTATAACTACAAAAATCAAATTGATTTTTAGGTATCTATAATAGATACATATCTTTAATGGAATGAACTTTCTAAGACCTTATCTTATCCTAGTGATAAAATTATAAATTTTAAATAAAATAAAGAGTTAATGATTGGCTAAAAAAAAGAAAAGAAAAAGAATTATTTTTTGAAATTATTTGATTTGTTATTGTTGTAGACATCATCATCATCATAATAATAATAATAATAATAATAATAATAATAATAATAATAATAATAATCAATAATATGCATTTACAGCTTTTGATATGATATTTCACAACATAACAAGAAGCACTTTATTAAATACAAATAACAACGAGCAAAAGAATGTTGTTGTACGTTCTTATTAACAACGTTTTAAAAACGTTGCTAAAGATAAAGCTTTAACAACGTGCTTAGTTTGCATGTTGTCATTTGGCCTATGAAATCTACCACAATCACAAAACTGTTGCGATTATATGTTTCACAACATGCCATGAAGTGTGTTGTTAAAACTAAACTTTTGGCTACTTTTAACAACGTGTGATCTTCGAATGTTGTTAAATATCACATTTTGCTATACACATAACACACACATTACTATATTCCTGTTGACTTTTCTCTTTTTTCTTGTAGTGAATGTTATATATGAAATAAGAATGTGAAACACAAAATAAGAAAATGAAACATGTGAAAAAGGTAAATCTTTGTGGGACATTTAGAATATGAAACGGTTAACTCGATACATGTAACAATGGATGTTATATCTCAAAACAACAACATTAAACATGAAATTAAGGGGGGAAAAAAGTAAATATCGGAGGAGTATTTAGAATATGAAATATTGAACTTCGACGATGCAACTCAATCTATAATATGAAACATGACAATTATACATGAAACAAAGAGTAGAATATATGTAACACTTAATGTAGAATATACAACAATGAACATTAAATATGAGCACTGTTAAGTGTTAAACATAAGATGCTAACACTAGAACTATAACACGAAAGCCAACATGAAATAGGAAAAAAAGAAAATTTTTAGAGTATTTAGAATATATTACATAAGACATACGACGAAAAACATGGAATTCTTAAACTCAAACATAAAACAAAACATAAAAAATATGAAATAAACTTTTGTCTTTTCCTTACATATTTTATAATTTTCTTCTCTTAGTGTTCATACAAAAAATTTGTTTCTTTCATTTTTAATTTATTTATCTATTTTTATTGTTATTACTATTTTTAAAAATTAATATGATCAATAATTTATTTATTTTAATTAAATTAACTTGATTGTATAAATTAACTATAGCAACCGGTTGCGAGAACAGGGTTGGTATAAGTCAAAATATTTGTCCAAACAATACGGGCTCCCAAAAGAGCATCGTTAAAAAAAGAAGAAAATAAAAGAAAAAAAGGAAAAAGATAAAGTTCGTTCCGCTTTTGTAAAAGTTAGTTCAGCTTTAAAAAAGTTAATTTGGTTTCCCTTCTAAGTTCTATCATGCAGGTGCTTTTTAGATCCGTATTGTAGAGTTAGCAAAATAGATGACCAGATCGTGTTTGTATTATGTAAGTTTCGTATAGCGTTAAATTTAAGTTGACTTAAAATACGATCTATTTAATAATCGTATCAAATTATTAAAATTCTAGCCGGACACGAAAAATAAATAGATTATTTAATAAAATTTATTAATATTATTAAATAAATAAATAAATATATATATATATACTACAACATTTTATATTTATAATTAACAAGAGAATAATTATATATATATATATATATATATATATATATATATATATATATATATATATATATATATAATATAATATATATATATATATACTACAACATTTTATATTTATAATTAACAAGAGAATAATTTTATTCCTCTCCAATTTAATTGGGTAAACGCTTTCGAGTCCCAACCTCAAATCCCATCAATGTCTTCAACTTGAACCCATGCACCCAAAACCTTTCGAGTACATAAGTTGCACGTGGAAAATTATTCTTTGTTAAAATAAAGTATCGTCTGCAAGATTGAATTTTTAAAATAAATAATAAGCAAATGTGTTATAATCTAAGGAAGCTAAATCTTCATTCGAAAATGATGAGATCATCTATTCTCAAGCTCTTACAGCCTTGAGCATCAGTTTTGATTTGATAATAAACACTCGTATGCTCGAGTTAACATTAAATTCGTCTAAAATCTAATTTGTCCAGCCCGTTCTTTGATTTTGCCTTTATAGAGTGCCCCTCTTTTTTTCAGGGTTGAAAAACTTATTTTCCCTTTAATTATTTGGATATCAGTGATTTTATATCTTTTTAACAGGGTGGCGCAACAGTATTGGGTGGTGAATCCCGAAATCCATGCAGCTACGCTTACAAAACGAGAACACCAAAGTTTTTGGATGTTCATTGAATATGACATTTTATTTTTATTTTTAATTTTTTGTTTCCCTCTCTCTCTCTCTCTCTCTCTAAATTACCTCTATTCCCAGTAACCAACACTGAACAAAATTGACAAAATTTGGTCCTAATCTGTCTTTTATTCTTTCTGATCACTAAACAATATCATCATGACAGTACATTCATACAGAATTTTAAGACAACATAATCTTAATGATATGCGGAGCATAGCCGAATGAATGATCTCCAAAGAATCAACTAATATTAAAGCAGCAGCATAACTGAATGATCTCCAAAGAATCAACAAATATTAAAGCAACTGCATTGCGACTGCTCAATGTAAACTGTTGCTCTCATTTAAATTGCCATAATCATCAATGGGTCACCTCTAAACAGAATACTTTAATTTTTACCTCCTTTTCTTTTTTGGGGGGCGGGTTGTCTCCATATATCCGAGCAGCTATAACGACTTGACCACTTACCTTGAAGTAGATGAAACAAAGGAATTTAAATGTTGTCGTTGTCTGAGTTTCATGTATAAACCCTGCAAAAATAGCAATATATTAGGACCCACTCGTGTTTAGAAAGATAGAAATTAAGCACCAGCTACAGCTTGTTAATTGAAAACTGAATTTATTCTATCTCGCATGTCCTTAAGAACAGCATGATGCGTATTATTGCGGAAACTACTGACATGGTTTTTTTGATTCTGATTTAAATGACACTGAGATCATTGTCCAAAGTAAATTTGCTAAATTGTACATAAATATCCTTGTTCACATGATGTCATTGACAGAGCAACTAAATACGATAATGTTAGGGATCAAAACTCTTATTCTATTAGCATATCATCTCAATTCTTGAGTTAGAGAAATTCCAGGACTTACATTCGTTGTGTGTATGGTTGCTCCAGTAGTCATGTTGATATTCTGATCAGGAACTAGTTCAAAGTTCATATTCTGCAAGAGTATTGCTAGAGCAACAATAGCCTCTACCAGAGCAAATTGATCTCCAACACACTTCCGAGGCCCTCCACTGAAAGGAATGAATCTGTATCAAATGTTTTGACAAATTAGCAGTGTTAAACTGATTATATGCTGAAAATGAAATGAGTCGTTTCTATTATTTTTGTGAAAACAGAGCTCATATTTTCATGAATTGAGCATCACAACGAGGTTGATTAATCTGTTGAAAGTCAGAAGTACAATACCTAAAATTTGTATTTGTTTCATTAGGCATGGGGCCTTCCAAGTCAAACCTTTCTGGTAAAAACTCTTCTGCTCTCTCCCAGACCTTGTTTTATAACAGCAAAATAATAATCAAGACACGGAATACAACATAACTGGTTTAAGATAATGGAGAAAAAAAATATATATTTCAAGCATGCTGAGCCCATTTTGTATACACTGACCATTTTATCATTTCAGTCTACATTATAATTATTAACCAATACACCTTTGACCACCATTTCAGTCTTTTTTTTTCTTTTCACCTACTTTTCACAAAATTCTCATGACGTCTCTCCAGAATCACAGTAGAAAGTAAGATACTCAGGTTTAAGCAACGGTTTTGGGAGGGGGGGGGGGGGTTTGGGATTGAGGTGCTTTGGTGTTTAATCAACAGCCAATGTGAAATTTAATCAAAAAATGTCAAGTATAAATGGGGTGAGTAGATCAGCTGCGAAGTAAAAGTGGGTGGTTACTTGACATTTTCAAATTTAAGTCATACGTATAACCTAAATAAACATACTTTTGAGATACAGTAAATAAAGAAGGCACATTCAACCAACAAACACAGAAGTTAAGATACCTGTGAGGAATGGTGGATATTGTAAACTGAAATCATTATATCTTGACCAGCATTAACCTTGTAATTTCCAGGGAGCACATCATCTATTTGAGCTCTTCTTATCAAGACCTACAAAAATTTTGAACAGGGATATTATATCGAGAAAAAGACTAACTTTACAAGAGTATGGGTTTTCTTTCTTCTTCTTTTTCTCCATTAGAGATTTCCATTAAAATAAAAATCAATCAAGTGGAAAGGCAAGGATTGCCACCTACAGGAGGATGTGGGTAGAGACGCATTGACTCATTTATGCAACGTGTTAGGAATTTTAGATCTTTTATGTCTTCAAAGGATGGAGATCTTCCCTGCAATACTCTATCAATCTCTTCTTGTGCTTTCATCAATGAGTTACAATCCTGAAGAACATATTTAGAAACATTCTGAGCCATTGAGAATGCACACACAAAAGCAGACGTCAATTGTTAATTTGGAAATATACTGTTTATTTAGTCTTCCAACAGATGGCCACAAGGGCACTAACTCGCTAAGAATAAAAGCAGAATATAAATGCTAAATAAACCTTTCTCCTGAGATACACTAAAAAGACAGAAAGGATTTAGTTATCAATTTATAACTTAGATGAAGCACAGATACTAGGCTAATGAACATATGTTGGTAACTGATGCTACCATAAAACATAATCAACATAGACCACTATATCTGTGATGTATCTTACTTCCTAACAAACAAAAGTTATCATGGTCTTTCACTAGATGTACATTGTAAACAAGCTACCTGCCAAAAACAAGCCAAATCTGGACCACAACAATAAATAAATCAAGGCATAGGTTCCATGAATTCTGCACCTACGCACATGTTATCATGACCTTCACTTCTACGCATTAAGTACAGGTTATCGACAAGAAATAAGCCAAATTTGGATCTTAACTAGAAAAAGAAATTGCATAACTTTTCCTCGGGAAAATTGACACTGCCTCCTGATTTTACATATCTGGATAAATAAGGTGACACAAGAGCCAAAATGTAAAAAAAATCCTTAGTAAGTGAGCAGCCATCAAGCCATTTAGCGCAGGATATTAAAAACTGAAATTAGATTTGGCCTCGGTAGAGAGTGGGATTCATATGGACATTAAAACATGTGGGGACAAAAAAATAGAAAATACCACATGGAGAAATAGACTCCATGCTTCTTAATTTAGTAACCTCCAAAAGTCTATTTCTGAGGGTAAACCTGATTAAACTCTCCATTTCCTGGCAAGAAGCAAATTGTTCAGGTATAAAATAATTGATAGAGGCTGCAAGCAAATGAGATGATGAAGTCACCATGGACAAAGTGTAAAGAATATTGAGTAAAACAATGTCTTTTTCAATTCCAAGATCTATCTCAATCCACAAATTAAAGATGTTGTCTTTGAATTCCAATATTAAAGTCAAAATAAAAATCACAGGTTTATAGAAGAAAGGGAATGTAGAAAAAGAGAAACTTTCTGTAAATAGATATATGCATAGAGGATGGATACCTTGCTTAGAAGATATAGTGTCCAGGTCAAAACTGAACCAGTGGTCTCATGGCCCGCAACTAACATAGATAAAAGGTCATCTCTTAATTGTACACTTGATACCTGATATTTACAAAAAACATTCAGGTCAAAATTAAGAATCTCTGTAGGCGAAGTGTTATAAAAAGCTTTTCTAGTTGCCATCTAGCAGTCAAAATGGTCATTTCAAACCACTTTAATATATCTGGGGAGAAACTTGACTTTTCTAACTATTTCTATTATCCGAGCCAACCAGACATTAGGAACATGGGTGCTATGTGATGCTTTGCAAACTGATTAACCAGGCTGAAATAATCTAAAACACTATTACCCTCATTGATTTTTGTCCCAATTAAATTCTAATGCAGCCTTCAATGAGCAAATGCTAAAACAAATTGATCTTCTATTCTATTCTAACACCATATGAATGCATTCTAAATATTGAAATAGAAGCACATTGATCAGGCTAAAACATAATAGAGCTTAGTCAGTAGCACAGGAAAACCTCTTCTCTACTGGCAAGCAAAAAACGGAGGATACTTGGATCACTGTCATTCACATATTCCTCGTCATCAATTCTTTCACCTTCAGTTTCCACAATTTCTTTGCATTTTATAATAAGCTCTTCAACAGTTTTTCTAATCACTGTAACTGCTTTTTCAGCTTTTATTTGTCTAGGAACAATCTTACACAAAGCTTTAACCTGTAACAGAAAACATTAAAGGTTTAATAATCCAACTGGGTAGAACAAAGAGAAATCAAATCAAACAAAAGAACCTGCCTTCCAATATGGTAGAATATCAGTTGAACGAAGCTCAGCCTCTTTCAAAGCAGTATAAACTGCATCAATAATCGGGCTATCAGCAGTAAGTGAATCAAAATTATAGTTGAATACCGAAAGACCAATAACATCAAGGGTCAACTGCGAAAACTTTTCTTCCATATTAACAGCAGTTCCATTTAGAGCGTCAGTTTGCAGCCTCTCTACCAATCTCTCAGCACATTTACAAAATACACGGTCAACTATCACAGATAAGTATTTCTTGTGAAGAGATGGAGCCACAGCCCTGCGCCTTCCCTGTCAAGAAACCATTTTTTTTTAGTATTAATATGAATAGAAAAAATAGGATCATAATAACGGTAATATCAAACGGCTCATTATATCACCATCTTTTTAGTATTAACCAGTCACATTTCAAAAGAACATGCTACGGAACGTTGGGGTTACTGATATTGAAACCAATTTTTATATAATATGCAACAATTTTCAAAATGTAAATGTACATTTTGTAACACATAGAATCCTCATTTTATATTCAAAAAGTAACATGTTCAAAAACTAACATGTAATTCTTTTGACCTTTTTTTTCCTTTTACTAATTTTCTTGGAAATTGCGGCCAACAATACATCATAAGCCACAAGAGAATCTAAAACCCAAGCGCAGGTTAGGACAACGGCTAACAAGGTAAGAGCCGAAAAATAGCCTCAATCACTAAAATCTAGAGGAAAATGTGGTACCTATTTAAGAAAAAGCTAAGATGGAAGGTCCAAATCAAGAAACAAGCACATAAGAGACAACCAAAAAAAAAAAAGAAAAATGCGATTGAGTGAAAAAAAGAAGAATTACCATCCAAAGAGGGCCTTCAGCAATGGCAAAACCCGAGCCAAAGAGAAACTCGGAGACCTCCGATACAAGACCTTTAGCATACTTGGTGCCGTAGTTCCTTAGAACATGCTTAGCAATTGCCGGGTCACTAACCACAACGAAATTTCTAGGTCCAGCAGCCAGCCTGTAAATGGGTCCGTACACGTTCATCCATTTAAACAAGGGAAGAAACAGAGCTCCACCAAGAAGATCAGTCACGTCGTCTAGCTTAGCACTCGCTACAGGTATATTCGACTCATCGCTTTGGGTTATGGTCAGAGACTTGGTCAACGAAGTGAGCCAATCTGGGCTGACCCATGAGCGTGCTTTGCTGCCCGACTCTTCTTTTGGGTTTCTGTTAATGCAGGATTTGATGGTGACAAAATTGGGTGTTTTGGTGGGTTTCTGGAGACGTACTGGCGGTGCGAGGACGGATAACGATGAGAAAGAATGTAATGATTGCATGCTTCCAATTTGAAACGATGTCGTCACTATGACTTACTGATTCAGTTAGCCTGCTGCTGTACTTGGCGCCATATATAGAGCTACGCCGAAGTGAGGAATGGATGGGGTTTGCTTACTTTGCCTTTCGCTAAACACCAATTAATCATTCCCAAGTTGCAACCCATAAATTGTAGTAAGAGCATCTCCGGTGCTTAACACTATTTTGGTGTAACACCAATACAAAAAATATTCCTTCTTCACATCATTACTATTTCATCTTCAACCCATTTACACCAAAAAAATATTCTTCTTTTTATTCTTTTAATTCTCAAGAATTAATTCAATTAACACAATAAATATTACTATTAATATAGATAATTAAGTAATACATAATTTTATATCGATTAACAAAAAAATATAGAAAATTATTAAATTTTCATTTAATTAACTAAATTAGTACATTATGAAAATTAATGATCTCCCATATTATTAAATAATTGTTCTAATTTATGCTAGTAGTAGTAGCTTTTTTAATTTGTGTTAATTTAATTTTGTATTTTTAATTTTGTAATATGTAATTTAGTAATTAATGTTCTTGGCATTTTATTTTTATTAATAATTTTTGTGTTGAATATTTTTATTTAAAATATTAGTTAATATTCAAAAATTAAAAAAATGAAATAAAAATAATAACAAAAATAATTATAATAACTTAAAATATTATATAAAATATGACATATATGTAAATAAGAAAAAGTAATAAGGATATTTGAAATTTTTTTTCCTAGTACCCAATGAATAGTGTTGCACCATATTTGGTGCAATACTATTCATAACACCATTTTGGTGTTGGTTTTGATATTACATTGGAGAAGTATTTTACACTAAAAATGATGTAAAAGGTGGTTTGGTGTTAGTTTTGGTGTCACATTAGAGATGACCTGAGGCTTCATTTTATAAATATTTTTTGTTAATTTATTAATTAAAGTTTTTATTATAAAATTTTATAAACATAATTTATATTAAAATTTTTTTTAGTTGTTAATGAATTTTTTTATTAAAAATTATAAAATTAATTTAATATGTAAGTTTTTAAAATTACGAAATAAATGACTATATAATGAATAAAAAATATTTTAAATATTTTTAAAAAAAATTTCAACTCCTACTCTCAAAAGTTTAAAATTTAAACTCTTATTAATAGAAATAAAAAAACTTATTTAATTTTAAAAAATTATTACTTATATATATCAGGTCTCCTTATGAACCCTCTGTCTTTACCAGAGGATAGTAGTATGAGAGTGCTCGAGTGAGCCTCTTTTTTGGTTTCTTTGTTTGATTTTCTCTAGTTTTTTTTTTCTTTTTGGTGCTTATGGACACTTTGTAACTCGTCCGTCTTTGTAGTTTGCTTTCGTTGAAGGAAAAGACTGCAAGAGTAGTGGTATTTGATAAAGTGCAATGATGAGGGGATGCAATGGTTGCTACGTGTCTGCCTGGCAAGATCTTAATGTCAAAATCGTTCAACATTGATGTTTTTGTGCAAAGTATTCCTATAATTTGAAAATTTACACGGGGCATTCGAGCGGAGCATATTGGATAGATTTTTTTTTTTTGTTTCGCTTCTCTTTGATTGCATTTTGGGTGCGTATTCTTAATGTGCCTCTGAAGTATATGTCAAAGGAGATGCAAAAATTTATTAGGGGCATGCTTGGTGTTGCAGCAAGTGGATGTTGGACCTTATGGTGATTATATTGGGCAGTGTCTTGGTATTCGAGTCTCAAGTAATATCTCCAAACCTATTCAGCCAGGCTTGTTGGTTCGTTTTCATACTAAAGAGGATCCAATGTGCTCCCTGTTATGTATGAACGCTTGTCGAATTTCTGTTATTTTTGTGGTCATTTTGAACATCTAATTAGGGACTGTGTAACACCCCAAAAATTAGAATTAAAATCAATTTGTGCAAATTATTATAATTTTCGTAATAATTCACTATCAGCATATTTCTGCAAAATCTTAGGTTTCTACTTCTATTGCAATTATACTTCTCCATAACGAATTAATAAAAACCAAAAATTAAAACTTACCTCCAAATCCAAATATTCTCTCAACAATACCCAATTCAAATTATGGAATTTGATCTCATGTGTTGTCATGGCAGAACAAAGAAGAAGAAGAAGACTTTCCGTTTCTTTTATCTCTTTCTTTCTCTCTCTCTCTCTCGCTCTCTCTTTTGTCCTTTTTTTTGGCTTAGCCGATTTCTCCTTCTTCCTCTCTCATAATGGAAAATACAACTTGTTCTATTTATACTAGGGTAAAAAGGATCACTAAAAGTTAAAAAAACTTAAATACCCTTAGGAGATTTGGGGTATTACAGATAGTGCTGCTTTTGAACTTGCTAAAGTTGAAAAGGGTGCAAGTGTCAGGATTGATTATGCCCCTTGGATTCGTGTGGCTATTGATCACAATAAGATGGTGGGCCGTAATGCTTCTCCGGAGCATGATGATTTAGTATCGGAAACCTCTAGTCCAAAGTTGGCTTCTCAAAGGGATAAACATGATCAAAATGGTGAGGGACATTCTCTTGATATTGTGGAGGAAATTTTGAATTGCTTTAGTGGTGATAAAGTTAGTTATAACAGTGGGGAAAGTAGAAGCATCTTTGTGGGCCTACAAGTCAAGGGTTAATGGGGTGATAATGGTTTTTCATCGTGCAACCGACTGTAAGGAAACAAACTTCTCGCACCACATGTTTGCTGCCTCATTCTCTCACTGATACACATGTGACTTCTCATTTTAATGATAGCTGAGACCATGCACATGACTCTACTCCAAATGTGATATCATTTCTTTGGATGGTGATGTGGCATTAGATACTTCTCTCAAAACTAATGCCAACTGTAAGGATGTCAAGGTGGCATTTCTCGTGATTTTAAACCTAGCTTGGTGTCACGGGATGAGTTTTGTTGTGTAGCAACCCGTGCGGCACTTAAATAACTTCTAGTACAAAAGTTGTTAAGTAAGCCTTTCGCTCTTCTCAAGCTAGCCAAGCAAGGCTGCTTGTGACAATACTAGAGAGAAGAGAGAGCAATATGGCCAAATATAATTTTATTTTATTTTTTTTTCTGTGTAAGTGCCATTTTCAATATGAGGCTTTTTAGAAGGAGTATGACCAATGCTACGAGATTATTTTTTCAATGTTGACGAGACCATGGTTTCGAAGAGGTGGATCAGGTTGATATTTTTCAACAGAAGGTTCGTTCAACAGTTGCAACTCTCTCTTAATGGAATAGTCGTAAGTTTAAGGGTTGGCATAAGTAGGAGGATGCAAAATATTTGAGTTGCGGGATTTGCAGATTGAGGGAGAGCATTATGCAGATGGTAACCATGTGTATTGCTTAGAGGCTGAAATTGATGGGCTTCTGTCTCAAAATTTGTTGGTCAACCAACAATCTCCTTGATACTTGAGACTCTAGACGGCTCATTGTAGTTGCCAATTAACTCATTTGGCTCTCTAAATTCTGAATGCTTGTTGTAGTTGCCTGCTGAAATTGTTGAGTGTTAATCGCAAGTGATTTAACAATTTCTTCAAGAGATATACCTGACTTGGAGTTTGACTGTGGAAGTGCTGGTTGTCTTGGTTGGTATTGTTGTGGGAATCCTGACGACCTAACTCCATAGCTGAAGTTATGATGATCCTTCCATCCCGGTTTATATGTTTGTGCATAAGGATCATACCTCCTTTGAGCTATGCCTGGAAATCCTCCAACTGCATTGGCTTGTTCAACGGGTTCTTCTTGAAGTGTAGGACACATATAAGTTGAATGACCCCATATTGGAACAAATGCCACAAGTCTTTACCTGTTGCACATTACCTACAATAAACTTTTCCACAAGAGAAGTAAATTTATCTAAACATTGTTCAACAAAAGAAATATTTACCTCATTCACCTTCCTTGAAGTGGGATCTTGCCTGCTGCCAAATTGTTGTGCATTGGCAGCCATATTTGAGATCAACTCTCTTGCTTGAGTAGGGGTCTTGTTTACCAACACACCTCCACTAGTAGCATCTATCATACTCCTATCGATCAGTGACAATCCCTCGTAAAAATATTGAATAAGAAGTTGATCAAAAATCTGATGCTGAGAACAGCTGGCACACAATTGTTTTAATCGCTCCCAATACTCATACAAAGTCTCCAGAGGAAGTTGTCTGATCCCACAAATATCTTTTCTGATGTTGGCAGTTCTTGAAGCAGGAAAGCACTTCTCAAGGAACTACTTCTTCAAACCATTCTACATTGTAATCGATCCAGTAGGCAAGTAGTACAACCAGTCTTTAGCTAGTCTATCTAAAGAGAAAGGAAAATCACGCAACTTAATCTGCTCTTCAGTCACGCCTTGTGGCCTCATACTTGAACATACAACATGAAACTCCTTGAGATGTTTATGAGGACCTTCACCTGCAAAATCATGAAACTTGGGTAAAAAATGAATAACACCAGACTTTAATTCAAAATTTACCTCCAAGTCTACATATTGAATGCAGAGTGGTTGCTGATTCAAGTCTAGTTGAACTAACTCTCTAAGAGTTCTTTCTATAGGTGTAGCTCTATCCATCACTTGTTCTTCTGAATCACTAGACGATTCAACCAAATCAGGCACCGTATCTGTTTCAAAAAGCAAAGGCGACGAGGATCGTTGCTTAGCTGGCTTTGTCTGCTGTCTCAGTTGGCGAGCTGTCTTCTCAATTTCAAGATCAAACGAAAGTGTACATGTACGAGAAGAACGAACCATACACCAAGTAAAACGTAAAAATGATTAAATAAACGACACCAATCCTCGGCAACAGTACCAAAATTTGTTGGTTGTCGAAGCCAGCAAAAATAAATACCTACTCTAAATAAATTGTGTATAGTAATTGAGCATTGTCGTATCCATAAAGATCGGTAATTATTTAAATCCTTTTAAAATGTAAAATGCAAAATGGGGTTGTTGACAATAATAAAAATCAAATTAAAATAACAAGAATGCAAATTAAAATTGTAATTCAAGTTGGGGAAAGCTCTGGTTGAAAGAATTAACTTAGTTTGATTCGACTATTGATCATTGATTCAAATATAAATCATTACTACTTATGAATAGACCGGTTATAGCTACTGAGATCCTTTAATAGTCAATCTCTCATTAACTAGTTGATAACCAAGGTACGACCGTTGGTTATTTCCCTAATTAATAGACAATTCTAGATACAATCGTAGGATTTAATCAATTGACAGCCTGAAAAATCAGAGAGACCCAAATCCTAATCAATAAACGCATACGATGATTCATTTAAATTAGATTATTTATTCTCAAAACACAACGCACTGCTATGCTATTTGACACAAACATTAAAATTTTCATACGATGAAACTTTTAATTGACAATAAATTAAGTTGATAATTAAATAGTGGCCAATTATCTAATTAACAAACATAATCATGACAATAATTCAGAGAATAAATAAATACCCAAAAAGTAATAAAACAATTAAAGCATAAAAAAGATCTCACAGTAGTGATGAATCAAAGCTTCATTAACCTTCAACCAGAATAATAGGTTTAGTTCTTCATAGAGAGGAGAAAAATTTAGATTTAGGGTTTCTTTCTTCTTCAAAAATCCCCCCTTTTCACAATAGATTTATCCCTTAAATACTCTTCTCTCTCTTCTCCTCTAGAGTTCTTTTTAAAATAAAATACTAATATCTAAAATATTAAATTCGTAATTACAAAAATAACCAAAAATATAAAACACGTTAAACTAAAAACTGCAGGTTTGTAGTTGACAGCACGCGCCCACGCCTTATCAATAAAGTTCTTCTGACGCTCATAATTTCTCTAGGAAAACAATCATCCTCAAACATCATCTTATAACTCAATTTTAGCACCAATTAATAGAATTGCACCTACAAAAATAAAACACAAGTAAATCACTATTATTAAGTGCAAAACATCAATATTAAAGGAAGTAAACAACGCTAAACTAGTGTATAAATTGCACTCTTAACAATTGCTTAGAGGTTGAAATTGATGGGCTTCTGCATGAGAAAGATCAATATTAGGAATAATATGCCTATGTTTCATGGCTAGTGGAGGGTGATAAAAACGCATGTTTTTTCCTTTCTTATGCTTTTGTTTGCTAGGGAAAGAATAGGTTCATGGGTTTGTTGGATGTTGAGAAATTGGATAGTTTCTACCAACAGTATTATAAAAAATGTTGGTGATTACTTCTTAGAATTATTTTCTTCTATTTGTCTAAGTTCTGTGCAATTCGAGGATGTTCTGTCTCATTTGCAACATAAAGTGACTGCCGAGATGAATATGGACCTAGTGGTTGAATTTACAATTGATGAGGTGAAATGCGCCCTTATGTAGATGTATCCCACTAACGCTCGCGTGCCGGATGATCTCTCTCCTACTTTCTTTCAGGATCATTGGTATGTTGTTGGTACATAACTTGTAAATACTTGTTTAGCAGTTTTAAATAAGGGAATTAGCATTTCTAATTTAAATCATACCGTGGTAGCTTTGTTTTCTAAGGGTGAAAAATCCGAAGAAAATATTTGAAATGCGCCTTATTAGTTTGTGTAATGTTGTTTATCGGGTTATTGCGAAGGTGCTGGCAAATAGATTGAAGTTGAATCTTTGATGCTATTATTTCTATTAACCAAACTGCTTTCATTTCAGATTGTCTAATTATTGACAATATTATTGTCAGGCATGAATGTTTACATAGGCTGAATTTTTGCAAAGGGTCAAAGTCTAGACTACTGGCTTTGAAATTGGATTTTTCTGCCAGATGGGTGAAACTTGTCTTGGCTTGTGTTACAACTCCAACTTTCTCTCTTTTTTAACTAACGGTACTGTTCACGGTTGGGTTTATCCTAAACGCGGTGTTAGACAAGGCTGTCCGCTTTCTCTTTATTTATTCATTCTTTGTTTTGAGGTTTTTTTGCTATGTTATCTGTAGTTGAGGTTTCTCAACACATTTGTAGGGTTCGATTTGCATCTGATCTAATGGTTCCTCATTTGTTACTTGCAGATGACAGCCTCTTCTTTTGTCCGGCTATATTGGGCTATTTGACTTATTTGAAATATATTTTTGACTCTTACACAATAGCTTCTCGGCAATGTTTTAATTATGATAAGTCCTCTTTGTTATCTAGTCCAAAAGTGAAGCCTGGGGTGCATTGGGCAATCATTCAGGTGTTTGGTTTTTTGTGGTATTAACTTATGATAAGCGTTTGGGTTTACGGCCATTAGGAGCTAGGCAACGCAAGGATTTTTTTTTTTTTTTTCCATGAGCTAAAGTTTCGGGTTCTACAGAAACTCAATGAGTGGCATGAGAAGATATTCTCATGTGTAGGAAAGAGGTGTTGCTAAAGGCTGTTGCTCAAGCAATTCCTTCCTATGCTATGAGTGTCTTTTGTTTTCCATCGAGCTTTTATAGAGATATTAAGTGTCGTTTCACTGCTTTTTGGTGGGGGTCTAAAGCCACGACATAATTTGAGTTGGTCTAAAACGGATGGAAGATTCGATTTTTGGGATCTGGAGTTTTTTAATCAGGCGTTGTTGGCTTAACAGGGATGGCATTTACTTACTTATACTTAGTCACTTGTTGCAAGAGTGTTATGGGCTAGGTATTTTTGTCGTTGTTCCTTTCTTGATACGGGCATGGGCAATAATCAATCTTTTGTTTAGCGGAGTATACTTTGGAGGCCTGAGCTGTTGCAGCATAGATTTTATGAAGTGTGGGGTTTGGGCAGGATGTTACCAGGATAATTGGATTCTTAGGCCTATGTTGTTTAGATCTATTTAGCCAGTCTCCTTGGGAGAGGATGCTAGGGTAGCTGAGTTGCTTGAGGATCGAAATGTGTGAAACATGGATATGTTACACCGGCATTTTTCGACGGCAGATATCCTTATATTGTAAAGATTAAATTACCTTTGTAGATTCTTCAAGATCATATTATGTAGTAGTTCAATTGTAGAGGGGAATATTTTACTGAGTCTGGGTATTATGTCGCCCGGGGGTGGAAGAATTTGTCACGTGTTGCAGCATCAGTTGGTTTTACTCATCAGTGGTCCTCAATTTGGAAACTGAAAGTTCCCTTCAAGTCAGAATTTTTCTTTTGGGTGCTCTCTCTGATTTGCTTCCTACTATGTTTAATCTCACGTTGAAAAGGGCTACTGTTGATTCAAGATGTATACTGTGTGGAAGCCCTGGTGAGTCAGTTGTACACACTTTATTTGCTTATGAGCATGCTTATAAGGTGTGGGATTGATCTCCTTTTTCTAGATATGTTTGCCTCGTCGTTTTTCTTCTTTGTGGGAAGTATGGGACAATGTACGTTCAATCTTTTCAGCAGATGAATTTCATTTGTTTATTTTGCTTATGAGCGGGATTTGGGGTAGAGAAATAAACTTTTGTATGCTGAGGCTATTGCCTGCCCTTTCTCTGTCATGTCTTGTGCTTAAGGGCTGTATGATGCTTTCCATCAATGGTCCTCTACGTGTACAGTTGTTTCTTTCCCAATTGCTCCCCCTATATTTTGGGAATCGCCTCATGTGGCTTGGTTTTAACTTAATTGTGATGCGGCAGTTGATGCCTAACAAGGTATGGTTAGTTATGGGGCTGTGATTTGTAATCATGAAGGTTTAGTTATGTTATTAGGGGCTGACGTTGATGTCTATTTTGATGATGTTAATGTGGTTGAGGAGGAAGCCTTATGCTTTGGTTTACGACTAGCAAGAAAGACTGGTTTGTCTCCGTTGATTATTGAGTTCAATTCGTTGTATGTTATTCAGCTCATCCAAGGTCCGCAAAGTACGAGGATTGATATTTTTTGGATTACAGTTGAAATACAACAATTGGTTATACCAAAACATGACTTCAGGATTCAACATATCTCAAGGAATTGCAATCAAGTGTGGATAATTTAGTTAAATTTACATTTCGTCTTTATAGTTCATTTGTTTTGCCTGAAGATTTATGTAGACACTATTTTGTTATCTCTGAGATTTTCTTATTTTGATTTATTGAATATTTTTCTATTAAAAAATTAAAAAACTCTTACTTAAAAAAATAATCTAATAACAATTAAAAAAACATAAAAATAATTATAAGATTAAATAAATATTTTATAATCATTATATAAGTCGTATTCACCGTACAGTAAAAGTCTTGTTAAAATATTAGACGTGCGTGTGCATCGTCAAAATTTGTAAGGTGTCGGTTCATGGTCGCTTAGTTGAGTTTGTTGGCACCAGCTGAAATGTTGAAGAGTACATTGAAGCCCACTATATCAGAGTATCCTTTAATTAATATCCAACAAATTTCAACCGTTGGATTTAAAGTATGAAAAAATGGTAGAGATTAGAGATAAGTATGAGAGAAAAACAATACCCAATTGGCTCAAATGGGTTAAGTTTATTTTATTTTATGTGGGATAACCGAGTTATTTATTTATTCATTTATTTTATAGATTAGAAGAGAACTAGTAGACAAATGATTCGGGTCTTGACCTAAAAACCATTTTGTTTCATTGCTATAAATCGATCGGGTCGCAATTTGGTTGCGATTTATACAAAAGCTGATAGGCTTATGCATATTGCATTAAAAAAAAAAAATCAAAGCTAATGAAGATGTTGTTGTTGTTGTTTTTATTTTAATTTAATGACTTAAATGACTTAATTTTAATCAATTAAGTTATTAAATCTATTTATTTTTTTAATTGAATAAAAATCTTCAGTTATTAAGTCATTAAATTATTAAGCCTTTTTTTTTAACTTTTTGCTCAATCTAAAATGTTTAAATTATATCATTAAAAAGTATTCTCCAAAAAATCCTTATCTAATTAATTAATTTTCATCCTTACCTACATAAAATTTAATAATTAGTATTATTACTTATTACTATAAGTTATGATAATATAGTGCATTGGTAGACTATTTTTATTTTGTATTTTTATTTTCTTCAAATCAGCACTATTGATCTTCATTATTTTTTATGAATATTTTTCACATACAAGCATCATAAACTATAATAAAATTGATTAACATAGACCAATTCAGCATATTAAAGGGTAGCATCCAATTGAATATGATTGTCATATTCAATTGAATATTATTTATGTTATGATAATATATTATCTTATTTATATTCTTTGAGATGTTTATTATTTGTTTAATATTTATAATTTATAAGGACATAAATGTAAAAGTACTAATTTTCAAATTTTTTAAGTTTAAAAAACAAATAATTTAACATTTATTTTTAGCGATTCAAACAAAAAAAAATATCATTCAAATTCAAATATTTATCTCTATTCAAAATCCATATTAATTCATATTTTTTCAGATTTTAAACAAAAAAACAAACACCACCTATGTTAAATTATCTCCAAATTTATTCCAATTGTCGATCTAAAGTATGAAAAAATTGATGGGATTAGAGATAAGTATGTGAGAGAAGCAGTGGGTAACTAGATCAAAGGACTCAAGTTACTTGAATTGAGACCTTTAAAATTCAATATGAAAAGAGTAATTTGTCATTTTAATTCAAGTTAGAGATTTATTTTATTAAATATATAGTTTAGAGCCAAATTTTAAATATTGCATTACTTGATGTATGTTTTTTTTCCTCTTTTATATAAATAGAAATTCACACAATTAAATAAAGTACATTTATATTGGTCACTTATAAACCAACAGCAATCCAAAAATGGCGTGAAGAAAAAAGAAGGCGCCAATGGTTTCAACTGTTTTTAATTTTCAATATATATTTTTTAAAATCAAAGGCAAAAGAATGACCATTTTTTTACCGTCTCTCTCACTTTTTTTTTTTTTTAAATATCTTTGAAAGATCAAAAGAGTTAAAAATATAGTATGAATAATAAGTGTATTATATAGGTGATAATGTTATAAACTTTGAAATAAATTCTCCCTAATGATAATTCAAATGATGAGTATTTTTGTAATAAATTATTTAAGAGTGCAAATAGCTCCTCCACTCTTAAAGATAATTATATTCTCTATTATTGTCTCTCATCACTAAATAATATCATTTATTTTATTAATACATTCACGTTAGTGAGATTCCAATTTACGACTTGAGTTATAATAAACCAATCCTTAGCACTGGAATTAAACCTTATCCTATATATATTTATGTCATAGCATGGTTATCTATAATATATTTTAGATGAGATCAGAAGAGATTGTTGATCCATGACAATGAAGACTGACCTTCTTTATTCAAGCAAATGAAGTAAAACGCATGCTCAAAGATAACACACAAACTGGATGGCAATTTCGAACACTAGTGTCTAAAACCCAAAGGCCTACATATTTGGTAAAACAACTGACAGAATACTAAACACATAATACTCAAATTCAAAAGTAAAAAGGAGCAAATAGAAAATTAAACATAATACGATTCACCCTTGAGATAAATTCCTGGCCCTCAAATCACATGCAGAAGCAGCCTGCAGCAAAGAGAGATCCGGAGGAATAAGCACTGAAAATGCCAAAGGATCGAAGTTGCCCTTCTGGAGAAAACCGGCCTTATGATTACTAAGGCGATTCAGTTAAAATAGCTACTACACCAACTCTAACCAAATTTTGAGACGATGCTGGGCACCCCTGCTGCTTTGGTTTGGAGCCACTGGCAGGGGTGCCCCTATGCTGTATGGTGCAGTTTTTAAGAGGGTTTGCTAATGAAACTTGTACGGGTTGTTATATATATATATATATTTTTTTTTTCTTTTTTTTTTTCCATAGTTATTTTGATCGTGGAGCAGTTTGAAGGTGAAGTGATTTAAGTAGGTGTGTGTTCACTTTTTGGTTAAAGGAGGAAAAAAAATAATGGAAAAGTGAAATAGAGGTTGCAAAATATAGCATCTTCCATGGGATATGCCATTGCCACCTCTTTTGTTCAAAATGTGATGACACCTCCTCATCCATTATTTTATTTTGTCTCCTAGCTTTATGTGTCTTTTTGGTGTTCCTAATAGCTAGACTATATTGTTTTGTTACAAGTTTGTCGAATATGCAAGTATAATCTGTTGATGTTGAAAAATCACCTTAATAACTGAATTTATTTTTTTGAGGAAAGCAGGACCGACACTGTTTTGCCGAGCTGACTTCTAATTTACCTAGTCAAGCTCAAATTCCTTTATCTGCCAATCACAGAAAATACAACTTGCCGATAAAGGTTACCGCATATATATGTCTATGTCAGATATTTTGTGTACAAGAGAAGGGGAAAAAAAATTGGGGAAACAGGATATAAATTAAGTTTTTTCGACTGGAACTTACGATGTTGCTATTGGAAATCATCTAGTAAGAAAGCAGAGTAGTTGATCTCCTGGTGATTCTTTATTTCCTTAGTTGAATTTGCTCCCTCCTTTTCTGATCCTTTGTTTGGTTTGAATAGGCCATTCTTAGCGGGTGATTTCTCCTTGATTTTAGTCCACTCCATTCTCTGATGATAGACAATTTCCAGTAGTTACGAGTGGTTGAGTAGATCCCTCAAAAATAAAACATGTCCTTTTTAACCTCTTCATATATATATATATATATATATAAAGTGCGAGAAATGTCTGGAAAAACTTTAAAATCGTGGTGTTTTAAAAAATTAAAACTTAAAGTGTTTAAACCGCACGGTTTATGCATTTTCTCAAACGTTCCCACACTTTAAAATTCCAGATTGAAACATATATATATATATATAGTCGATCTCATGCGGTCGAACTGATCTGGTTTGCGTTTTAATTTTTTGTTTGACATCATAGGATTTGTTTTTAGCTGAGCTGGTGAAAATATCCGACCTCCACATCATCAATGTTTACCTACCCTGAGTGAGATTATATTTTAATTTCTTGATGACACCAGCAGTATCATTCTTTAATTTGTTCTTCCAAACATAGAATAAGATTAAGTGATACTTCTTTTTGATGACGCAATGCTCTTTGGCAGAAGCTTTGCCTCTTTGATAACTCATAAGGCAGCCAAATTAGGCAATGCCATTATCATTGCCTACCTACAATCCACATATATTTTTAGATTGCGTAAGTTTTGATTTACCTTTACTAAAAATGATAATCTTCAATTTATTCTCCAAAGTTTTGAATAGTGGTGGGCGAATTCAAATTCGGATTAACCCGATTTGGATCTATCTAACCGGGTTTATAAAATAATTCAAACTCAATATGAACTTATAGTATGATCCGATCTGATCAAATTCAGATTGAGTTCAGATCAAATTGGATTGGATTGGGTTATGATTATATGTGGATGGGGGTCAACTTCAAGTTAAAATCAGATTTGAGTCAAATAGGATGGATTCATTAAATGTTCAAATTATATTTTGTGTTTTTTTGTAAAATTTTTTAGTTATTAGAAGATTGTTTTAATGTAATTACATCATTTTCATCCGGTTTACTAATTTTCAATAAAAAATAAAAACTGCTACTATGAAATCAAATGAAAAAAAAAACTACTACTATCAAATCAGATTGAGTTATTTGCCTATATTTAAATATCTAAAACATTTTTTTTTAATTTAGTGTCAAGTGTCAACCTGATCAGACTTTTGAATCATAACTCGATTTGATCACAATCAAATTGGGTTAGTCAAAATCCCATCTGATCGAGTTGGAGATTTTATCCGCAGCTGATCCAAACTCAAATTTTTTTGGTTGGGATATTTACACACCCTTAGTTTTGAAAACCTTAATTTTTCTTCATTTCTTAATTAAGAATTTAGAAATAAATTTTATCACACACCCTACAATTGCCCTCATCTTTTAAACGAAAATGAAGATAAATTAATATTTCTCTTAAAAGAGTAAATTTAAGATCATCATTCTGAATTGACGATATATAAAATTTACCCTTTTAGATTTTTAGTGTAATTACTATAGAATCACAAGCAAATTGTACCAACTTCTGTGTACGTTGTGATGCGAAAGGATTGTTTGAATATATAATTATTTTCATTAATTGTATTAATTACTTTTCTACTTCTAAGCAACCAACTCCTACATATCACGTTAATTTGTACAATAATTTTATGCCTTTATCACTAAATTTTTTAATATTTAGATGTTTAAGTTCAGTTAATTATAATAGTGTCGATACTCAACTTATACTCTTAGGGTGCGTTTGGCACACTGTATTGTATTATGTTGTATTATATTATTTTAATCTTTGGTGTATGTATATTTGTATTATAATAATGACAATTTGTCTACATTATACTGTATTAATTTTTAGTTATACTATGTTTGATGTTATACTGTATTGTATTAATTTTTTCGGTGATTACTTTAAATTATATATTTAAAAAAATAATAATACTCAATATAAAATTCTTAAGTTTTAGAAATTCAACATTATTTTTTTAGTATAAATATTTTAAAAAAATATTATAATTCTTCATAAAGATCAAAGTAAGTAATTCAATCAAATAATTTTTATTTTAATTAAAGAAATTTTTAATTAAAAATGAGTGTTTAGAATAATTTTTAGCAAGTAAATAACTCCATTAAACAAATATAATTCTCTCATCCTTTTTTCATTCTTTTATTTTTTGAAATTTTTTACAAGATCTCTTATAAAAAAAAATAAAAATGAAAGGATCCTAATTTATTCTACTGTCGACATTTGTTCTGGATGCTTTAATTTACTAAGAAACAATTTTGTAAAAAACAAAATGAATTCCAAAGGAAACTGAAAAGCCACCAACCAAGCAATTTATTCAGATAAATCACTTCAAATTCTACGAAAATGCCAATCACTTGAATAGTTATTTTGCCATCTATCCAGCATACATTCATCAACTAGAACACAAGAAAACAACTTCTAAATAAATTCAAGTAAAGTACTTAAGAAATCCTAAACTTATACCAAAAAGTTTTTTGTAGATTGGGAGATTATAGACACCCCAGTTTAACAAAATCCACCAGTCAACAAACAAATTTTTTTCTCAAAACCCCCTCCCTTAAGAAGTCTGTCTTCTATTTCTTTTCTTTCCCTCTCTTTTCTCTTTCACAACTCTGCTATGCTCTGCTCTCACTCTCGTCTCTTTTTTTTTTCCTTCTTTTAAAGCCACTCACAGTGATGGTGGAGCGTCGCGAAGGCGTGTCGTGCACTGGTGTCATGCGTCGCAAAGAGAGTAGAGCTGGAGCGCGTGTGTGGTGTCGTGTGGTTGTAGAGCTGGTGTTGCACGACAGTGGCGGTGTTGAGCTGAGATTTGTGGAGTGGTGGTGTTGAGATGCAGGGAGAGCCACAATAGTGAAAAGGAGAAATCGAAAAGCAAACTTTTTTCATTTACAATCCCGCATAAACCTGACTCTCACACGGGTTTGATTTATGCGGGTTTGACTGCATTACAAGTATTTTTGACTACATTGTAATACGACGAGGAATACTTACCAAACATGATATTGTATTATTTTAATACAATGAGGAGTGCTAATACCATGTAATGAGGGCTGCCAAACATGCCCTTATAGCTTATTGTGTTAAGCCACGCTAAGAAGGGGGTTGGTAGGGTCCGTAGGGACTCTTATTATGGTCTTTAATTTATTTGGTTGAGAGTAGATAACAAGTACTAACATTCATGTGTGGAATTACAAATTTTCAGCATATTCTAATGTTTAAGTAATAATCGTGATTCTATAAATTCTTAAAGGGATAATATTATTTTACAATCTATATTTTCTGACATATTATTTTACTATCAAAATTTTTTTGACAATTATTTTTCTATTTAATATTTTAGTTTTTATCATTTTATCACTAAATCATTAACTCCATTAATGAATTACTGATTTCATAGGAGTATTTTAAGAATTTTAGTATATTCAGTATTTTAAGAATGTTATAAGGTATAATATTTACAACTTTATCATTTAATTATTTTAGATATATAAAATATTAATTGATAAAAGCATTATGCCTTTGTATATAATTATATATATATATATATTTTAATTTAGAAAGTTAAATTATAATTACATAATATAGGGAAAAAATAGACTTTTATTATAATTTTTGTTAAAACTTCTGTTATTTTCAACAGCCTGTGGTAAAACAATAAAAAATGTAATACTAAGTGGGGAAAAAGTAATTATAAAAAAATTTAAGATATAAAGTTATATGTCAAAAAATGTTAGGTAGTAAAATGATCATATCCTATTTTTAAAACAAAAATATTTATGATATCCATAGACTTCTATTTTTTTTTAAAAAAAGGGGTTAAACTTCAGTTCCCTAAATAAAATGATAATATTCAATTTACCTCCAGATATATGAATACTCCCCCTCCACCTTCCCAATTTACCATCATCCTAATATTTGAAGTTTTCATAACTTTGAATGGTAAATTAAAGATTATCATTCTATTTAGGAGGTAAATTAAAGTTTAGCTAAAAAATAATTATGAATAAAATTGTTCCGATATCAATTGCGGGTCACGGCCTATGTGATTGAGGCAATCTCCTAGTACACAGTCAAAAATTTAAACCCCTTCCATCATAGATAAACTTGATTTTATTTATCAAAATTTCCCTTCATTTTATGCATTAAAATTTATTAATGAAAAGTTGAAGTTATACATATCATACCTTACGTTATATGAGTACCATTAGGAATCCTAGTATTTGATTCTCAATTTGAGTCGTAATTAATATAACATCCATCTATTGAATAATAGAATAAAATAATAAATAATTTTATGTTCATTATCTTAAATAATATTAAAACTCATGAAAGACTCAAATATTAGGATTTCTAAATATTGTTATTTTCCTAATCAGGCAGCCTTGGCCACCATGACCCTGAATAGGAGTACATATCGTTCACATGTGAGAACAATAATCCTTTGGTAAAAACCATTACTTGTAATTTAGGAACATTCATGTTATATCGCCAATAATTAATAACAGAATATGCGGAAGTGTACCTGAATCCATAATGCACAATTACACTCTAGAGTTGTGTGGTTGACATTTCAAATCAACATTTTCTCCTAGATAATATTTTTCATATCAATAGTCACCGTTGGGGTGAACAATCGATTGAAAAATATTTCAATTTTATTTTTGAAGAAGTTCATCAAATAAAATATCTAATATATATACCCTCCGAAGGGAGAATCACCGTATCATGAAGTCGAGGTATATATATAATTTTATTATTGAACTAACAATGGAGCTCGTGAGAAAATTATCTTAAATTTTCCCTCTCCCACTAAATTTTCCCTCTCCCACTCCATAAGCACGCTGCGGCGTGCGTGGCCGCGCACCGCAAGCAAAGGGCTTCTAGTTGCGCCCGTGGGTTTGGTGCGGTGGCGGGTGGCGTCTGTCTGGATTGTGGACATGGCAGCTGGGGAGAAGGAAAAGAAAAATGTGATTTTAGGGTTTCATGGTTTTTATCATGGAGGTCCCTATAGTTTCGTATTCTTTCTTGTGGGTAGAAAATTTTAATTTTTTGCATTTAAGTTCAAACATAGTTTTGGGCTTAATGAATCCTAGTTTTAGGCCCAATTTCAATTGGGCTTAATAGATTAAAATGCATAGATAAAATTAAACACACTAAATTTATTTTTGGTCCAGAAGTTTTATTTTAATTAATTTTTTTTAATTATTTATTTATTTCCTTCAAAATTAAAGTTGGACCAATAATAAATTTAAAAGTCAAATTTCCCCTAGTCCATTAACAAAGACAAGCTTATGGAAGATGGACATTGACAAGAAGCCCAATGAAGATTAGGCTTAGGGTTAATGTATTTTTTCATTTTAGGAAAGCTATGAATTAAGATTATTTAATTATTTTTCTATATGCTATGTTTTGGATGATAACATGCCATGATAACATGTCATATAGAATAGGTAGTGCCACTTTATGCATAATGGTACATGTCATTCATTAATTATAAATCTCATTATATTGTTTGAAATTTGCGTATGCTTAATAATATTGGATATCATCTAGATAATATTATAGGAAGCATGCAATTAACAATATGTATGTTTTAAAAGAAAAAAACCAATTTTAAAATATTGAGTGGGAGAGGGAAAATTTAAGATAATTTTTCCACGAGCTCCATTGTTAGTTCAATAATAAAATTATATATCTAACTCGACTTCATGATACGGTGATTCTCCCTTCGGATGATATATATATTAGATATTTTATTTGATGAATTTCTTCAAAGATAATTGAAATATTTTTCAATCGATTGTTCACCCCAACGGTGACTATTGATATGAAAAATACGTAAATTGAAACAATGGTTATACACTCAACTAATATTTGTTATTAACCTTCCCAACGAAGCTCTGTTAACAAATTTAGGCTCAAAAGGATAACGATAATTATTTATTATGTGTCTACATGAAAGTAAATAATCTAATGGGTAATTGGGTCTAGTAAGTGTAGACATGACTTCCCTAACGGATAGCTTGTCAAAGCGGTACTAGATTATCGTTACAATAAATTAAAATGCATTTATAGTTTTATGCATTTTTGTCATTTATTGTGAATATTATTTCAAATTATTTATGCAATGATGTTTTATTTTTCAGAAAATGTCTTTCCTGAGCCCACTTACTATTATTCTGAGTCAAAACAAACTCACTAGAGAGAACTATATAGATTGGAAAAGAAATCTATTCATTGTCCTGACTGTAGAAAATTATAAATATGTCTTAACCCAGCCATGCCCTCCAGTTCTAGCGGATGATGCTCATAGAAATCAGAGGAGGCTTTATGAGAAATGGCAAAATGCTACATTTTAGCCTCGATTTCTAATATTCTGCAGACCAAACATCAGAACTTGGAGACTGCCACTGAAATAATGGATAGTCTCCAACAGATGTTCGGGCAGAGTACTCGCTCCGCGAGACAAGCAGCGCTAAAAGGAATTATGAACAGTAAAATGAGGAAGGGCACAAGAGTTCGTGATTATGTCCTCAAAATGATGGACTATTTGAATGAGGCTAAGATTCAAGGAGCACAAATCGATGATAACTCAAAGATTGACATGATGCTAGAATCTCTGCCAGAAACATTCAAGGAGTTTAAAGTCAGTTATAACATGAACAAAAGAAACATGACCTTAACTGAATTGATGAACGAACTCCATTCTGCTGAAGAGATCTATCGTGCTAAGAAATCTCTAGGAAGCATAAATATTGCTGAAAAGGTTCTTCTTCTAGACCTAAAACGAAAGGCAAAGGTAAGAAGAAAGCTGGGAAAAAGAGACCGTCTACCAAGCAAGATGGCAAGCCGAAAGGCAAATGCTTCAAATATGGACAGAAAGGTCACTGGAAAAAGGATTGCCTTAAGATTGTGAAATCAGGTATGGGAAATCTTTTTGTAATTGAGGCCTGTTTAGTTCAGAATCCTATTGACACTTGGGTGTTGGATTCAGGAGCAACTAATCATATTTGTAATTCAATTTATTGGTTTCAAGAAAGCAGGAAAATAAGTGAAGCGGTTAGGGACAAAAGTGAAGACTGGATCTGTTTTATTATATTTTAATAATGAGACTTTAGTTTTGAATAATTATCTTTATGTTCCAGACATTAAGAGGAATTTAATTTCAGTAGCTTGTTTGTCAAAGCAAGGGTACACTGTAAATTTTAGATCTTCTGTTTCTATTTTTTTTATAATAAGAGACTTATTTGTTATGATACATTGGAAGATAATTTATATCATTTAAGTCCAATGATCCATTATATGCATGACACAGTGATCAATAATGATGAGCATACACATTTATCTAAGAAAAGAAATATTTATTCTAATCAATGTTACCTCTGGCATTTATGTTTGGGTCATATCAACCAAAATATAATACAGAGAATGATCAAAGATAGGCTCTTGGGCCCATTAGAAAATGAATCATTGCCACTCTGTGAATCTCGTTTAGAAGGAAAAATAACCAAAAGGCCATTCTCGGCCAAAAGAGTACGTGCAACAGTACCACTTGAATTGGTACATACAGATGTATGTGGACCAATCAATGTACAAGCTCGAGGAGGTTATGAGTATTTCATCACTTTCACTGATGATTACTCGAGATACGGTTATGTTTATCTGATGCGTCACAAGTCTGAAGCTCTTGAGAAATTCAAAGAGTATAGGGCTGAGACAGAAAAGCAATTAGATAAGAACATAAAGAAACTTCGATCTGATCGAGGTGGTGAATTTCTCTCAGGAGATTTCAAAGAGTATCTGGTTGAAAATGAGATTATATCTCAGTTGACTGCCCCGGAAACACCACAACAAAATGGGGTAGCTGAAAGAAGAAATATAATTCTTTTGGATATGGTGAGATCTATGCTTAGTTATTCGTCATTACCAATCTTTTTTTGGGGACTAGCACTGAAAACTACAGTTTACCTCTTGAACTTAGTTCCATCTAAGTCAGTGCCTAAAACCCCAATAGAATTATGGTAAGGTCGCAAACCAAGTTTACAACATGTCCGTATTTGGGGATCACCAGCACATGTTCTGAAACCAAAGGCAGACAAAATGGATTCACGTTCTGATGTTAGTATGTTTGTGAGGTATCTCAAAGGAATAAGGGGGGGTTTATTTTATAGTCCTCAAGATAGGAAAGTGATCGTGATCACACATTTCACTTCCCTCGAGAAAGACTATATGAATAACTTCAAATCTAAGAGTAAGGTAATACTTGAAGAACTGTCAGGTGATCAGGTTGATGCTCAGCTTTCAACGCCTGTTACAGAACAGAAAGAACAACAACAACCAGATGATCAACACAAGATTATCCCTGAACAACCATCACTTTTAGAACCTCGTTGTAGTGGGAGGGTAACTAGGTTACCTGCGAGATACATGTTTTTAAGAGAAACCTATACGGCTATCTTAGATGAACTTGTACAAGATCCCACTAGTTACAACAAAGCTCTAATAGATAGAGATGTTGAATTTTGGAAAAAGGCCATGAATCAAGAAATAGAATCTATGTATTCCAATAAAGTCTGGGAACTTGTAGAGGCACCAAATGGAGTAAAACCTATAGGGTGCAAGTGGATCTACAAGAGAAAAAGAGAAGTAGACAGAAGGGTGAAAACATTTAAAATAAGATTAGTAGCCAAAAGGTTTACTCAGAAAGAGGGAATCGATTATGAGGAAACATTTTCTCCGGTTGCTATGCTTAAATCCATCAGGATTCTGCTCTCCATTGCTGCAGTGCTAAATTATGAAATTTGGCAAATGGATGTCAAGACTGCCTTTCTTAACGGGCATCTTGAATAAAACATCTACATGCAGTAACCAGATGGATTTATACAAAAAGGCCAAGAACACATGGTATATAAGTTGCAGAGATCCATTTATGGATTGAAGCAAGCATCCCGGTCATGGAACATCAGATTTGATCAAGCGATTAAATCGTTTGGATTCATTCAGAACATTGATGAACCATGTGTGTACAAGAAAATTCAAGAAAAATCTATAGCCTTCCTACTTCTTTATGTAGACGATATTCTCCTAATTGGAAACGATATAGGAGTATTGACTACAATAAAGAGTTGGTTAGCAAAACAATTTGATATGAAAGACCTGGGAGAGGCAAGTTATATTCTTGGTATCAAGTTACTACGAGACCGGAAAAATAAAACTTTAGCCTTGTCTCAAGCGGTCTATATCGATAAGATATTGGCTAGATTTAACATGAAAAATTCCAAAACTGGTTTATTACCATTTAGACATGGAATTACATTCTCTAAGGATCAATCACCTAAAACATCTGAAGAGATAGAGAGAATGAGACGAGTTCCCTATGCAAAAGCTGTGGGAAGTCTCATGTATGCCATGCTTTGCATTAGGCCAGACATCTGTTTTGCGGTAGGGATGATTAGTAGATATCAATCTAATCGACTGAACACGGTCAAGCATATAATGAAGTATCTGAAAAGAACTAAAAATTATATGCTTGTGTATTCTAGTGATGAACTCATTTCAGTGGGTTATACTGATTCTGACTTTATGTCAGATAAGGATTCCAGAAAATCAACTTCCGGCTATGTGTTTACATTGGGAAGTGGAGCTATTAGTTGGAGGAGTGTGACACAATCTTGTATCGGGAAGTGCAAAAGAAGGCATGGCTCCGCAAGTTCCTACAAGATCTTGAGGTGGTACCTGCTATAACTGCACCCCTTAAACTATTTTACGATAATAGTGGTGTGGTAGCTCAATCTAAGGAACTAAGGACCCACAAGAAACAAAAACATATTGAGAGGAAGTATCAGCTTATAAGGGATATAGTGTAGATAGGTGATGTGGAAGTTACTCAGATTGCGTCACAGCAAAACTTGGCAGATCCTTTTACTAAGGCCATACCTGAGAAACCTTTTAACTTGCACGTAGAATCCATGGGCATGCGTGAGATGCCAAATATGCTTTGAGAGCTAGTGGGAGATAGTTGGGAAAATATGCTCTTTAAAAGCATATATGTGTTTATTTAATTGTAATAAATAATTTTTCTGATTAATAAAATAAATGAGGTATTTTATTCAAATATCTTAATTGCATTAATATTTTTATTAAAGTCCATTTAATCATATTATATGTATTTATGTGATCACCATGTGGATTCACAGAAGACATAAATACAAGTTATCTTATGATTAAATAAATTTAGTTCGCAGTTGATAAATAAAGTTGGGCACTTTATTTAGGTATAGACTGTAATAAATTCATTGAATGATTTGTCTTAATCATGTATGAATTTATTGATGTAGTACGACTACATTGAACATGATCACATATGAGATTTAATTAACTTTGTAATAACTGTCAGACTTATTAAATCTCATAGACATTGATTTTACTGTAATCTTAATTTTAAGTTAATTATGATTTCATGATTGTAATTGTTATTCCATTTGAGTTACCAATGGGCAGGACACATACTTGTAGTCTAGATTACTCGGTATCTTGGTGGGAGCATTTATAAGTATTGGAGTTATAGATTAACAATATAGAATTTGTACAACACATCTCTTGATGAGTTTTCTGCACTTGATCATAGAATTCTCTGGTCAGAGTGTGTCAACATATTTAGTATGTTGAAAATGATCATTAGAGAAAACCAGTAAGTATCAAGGAATAAGATGTAATTAAATCGATTGGACAGTTGAGATGTCGATTTAATTAACGATGTGGTACAAAGGATTATGCAGTAAAGAAATCAATGTGGCTTGGGACGAATTATTATTCGAGCATACAATTATGGAGGTCAGTTCCAATCTTTTAGTGGAGTAAATTTGGAATTAAATCATTGGGCTAGTTTAATTACAAGCCTAATTATTATAGCCACTATTTTATGTTCCCAAATGATCCCCGGGTTAGCTCATTTAATTGACTGCACCACTACTGGATTAATAAGCAAGATAACTAGCTATTTGGGTCAAAAGCCTAAATATATCATTTAGTGGGAGGCTCCATTTAATATGCTTGTATGTAAGAGGCTTTATGTTATTTTACAAGATGGCCCCCTATAGAAAAAGCAAGTAACGTGGCTTTTGATTTTCATTATTTGGAGCTTAGGGTTTTCACTAAAGAGAGATATAAAAATGCTTATTTTCTTTAAAAGAAAGAGAGCAACCACTTTATATAGATCAGAGAAAAATATTTTTCTCTCTATTGTTGAGAGAAAATTTTTCTCGTGCTAGTTGCTTTAGTGGTGATAAAGGCACCTACACGTCAAATGCAGATCAAACATGAGTCATAACCTGGAAGATCATTGGTGACAATTCGTGATCTAATAAGCGTGGTGGTGACGTATCGTGATCTAACATGAGTGGTGGTGACGGATCGTGATCTAGGAGCCTTAATCACCTCAGCGGAAAAAGACAAATCGGATTTTCAAGGTACGATTTCTAGATTACAAATTCTTATATATTGTATGAGAGCGATCTTAAAAGGTTTTATAAAAATTTAAAAAAACTGATTTTTCTCCTATAACGTATGACCTGAGGGTCATAACCACTTATAAAGACAACTTTTCATGTTGTCTTTAGATATTTCTATTTCAACCTATCATAGAAATAGAAATTATCCTTAAAAGCCTCACACCCTGTTAGATACATTGAAGTCCATATTACCGTAAAACTTAATTGATCATTTTTAATTGGGCTAAACTGTACGTGGTAGTTCGCAACACATAGTTATTTATATATATGTCCAACGATAGATTAAGGATCCAACAATATTGGATTAAAGATCCAACAATCTCCCACTTGGGCCATATGTGTAACTTGATAATTAATTATACTTTGCAAAAATAATCGTATGATCTCAACCTTACTATCATTGCGGAAATGTATCTATAATTAATTCGGTCCATCAATCATACCAACATAGGATCAAAGTGGTCATTATTATAACTGTTGTAACTCAACTCATCAATGATCATTATACCAATACAACTGAATGATATGGATCATAATGTGAATGTGTAGCATAAAAATTTCATATAATATGATCTTAATATGCCTATTTCTAACTAGTCCACCTTAGAACTTAGTGAGATCAAAGCATACTAAAATCAGCGTGTGAATAAACTAAAATTTTATTTCTGTAAAAAAAAACTGAAATATCCATAAGTCAAAATAATTGTAAAATGTCTATATTATAAGAGGATTTAAAATCAAGAACTCTCATTAAAACTGAATATCCTTTAATGACATGACACCAATACATGTACTGTGCTCATGAAACATCTTGGGTGGCAATTCCTTAGTAAGCGAATCCACAATCATGGAGTTTGTGCCGATGTGCTCTATTGATAACTGTCCACTCTAAACTCTTTCTTTAACAACTAGGAACTTGATGCTCATATACTTCGACTTCATCGAGCGCTTGTTGTTATTGGAATATAGTACTGCTGACTTATCGTCACAAATATCTTGAGTGGTCTATTAACACCATTTACTATATACAGCTCCATGACAAAATTCCGTACCCATATTTCATGATTAGATGCCTTATAGCATGCTATGAACTCTGCTGTGGACATGCTTCCACTTTTTTTAATGATCTCATGATAAGTATGCTTAGAGATACATTCTAAGGTCTTTGATAGTTGTAAAACCAAGTAATTGACCAATGTTATTGGCCTCCCCATGAGTAACATTTTCACAGAAGAATACGTGAGTCTTTGTTCTGTTCACTTTAGCCACTAAGCTATGACAATAAACATCAAGAATAGAATTAAAGACTGTCACTTGATCACAAGAGGCCACAGCCGGAAAGAGGATATCATCGGTGAAAAATAAATGGGTAAGGGGAACCCAATTACGAAATAGGCGTAGTGTTTTCCACCTCCCATCACTCAACAGTATTACAGATACCATGGCTTAGTCTTTCAATGCATGAAACAAAATACATGGAGATATGGTGTCCCCTTAAACGGATACCCCTAGACGGCACTAAATCCTCAGTAAGCTCCCCATTCTAAAGTACATTCATGCGCGCTGTAATAATGCACTCTATGATAAGGCGGATGAGAGTGGAAGGGATGCTAGTTTCTATCAGAGTCTCATGAATAAAGCTCCAATTAAGCTGGTCATGAGCTTTCTCAAGATCAAGTTTGATAGCCATCTGTCCCGACCTCCTAGTTTTCCTTCTTGAAGAAAGAATAACTTCCTGGGCAACCACAATATTCTTAACAATGAGGTGAGGAAGGAAATTCTATATATAACTAATTGGCAATTATCTTAGTAATCGTCTTATAGACAACAGTGCACAAAAAACTTATTGGCCAGTGCATCTTCAGATTGAGGGGGTTGTCATTGTTTGGAATGAGGAATAAAAGAGTCCTATTAATCTCTTCAGGAATGTGGCAGCTATGGAAGATATCCTTAATGAAGTAACCAAGGGAAAGACCAACAATATGCGACTGTAAAAAATCACATTGAGCCTATCCGCACCCGGAGCTTTTAGGGGTTTCATATTAAAGATACTTTTTCTAATCTCCACATCTCTTAAAGAAGATGCAACATGGCATTAGTAATAGGAGGAAAATAACCCGTGAAGGGATAAGGATAGCGAGCATTATTCTCGCTTGTATAAAGGTTGAAGAAGAAGTTGTCAGCATGCCCCTTGATTGCCCTATTATCAAATAACCACTAGTCGGAATCATCCTTGATAGCTTCAATACAATTCCTCCTTCAAGTGATGATTTTGTTGTGGAAAAAAGCTATGGTAAGTTCCTCATAAGAATCCAGTCTTTCTGAGATTTTTGATACCAAAGGATTTTTTCTTGGGAGAGGACTTCTTCAAGATCCATTTTAAATTTCCATTCTAGCCGAACCAGACCTCTAGTAGCAGAGTTTTCAAGAGCTTTTTGAATGCAACAAAGCCATGCCAAAAAATAACGTTTCTGGTAAAAGATATTGCCAAAAGATTCTTGGTTCCAATGTGATACTTTACTGATAAAATTTTTTGCTGCCTGAACATAATGGTCATTACAGCTCTTATTAGAGGCAATAAAATTAGCGAAAATCCTTATTAGTAAGCCATTGCAAAAGAAAATGAAAAGGCATAGCACTTCGACTTTGCCTTTCCTTCTTGCCAAAGTGAACAAGAATTGGCCCATATTGGCAAATGCAAAACAATGCTCTCAGAGAAGTTGTAGAGTAAAGCTTCCTTACCCATAGCCCCATGAAGCCTTTTTAACAAAGAACCTCAGCCCAAGTAAAACTAGGCCACTTAAAGTAAAGATCGCATAACTTATACGTGTGAAGCCGGTTGCTGAATAATCCACAAACCCCACTTGTGTTTGTGGAACCCCTCACTTCTTCGAAGCATAAAGGATTATGTTGAAATCTCCCCCCACAAACTATGAATCCTGCATCGTCTCAGCAAAGGACCGAAAGTGATCCTAGAGGTGTTTTCTAACGTAAGGAATTAGGTTAGCATAGACAGCAGTAACCCATGAAACAAGCTCATTCTTCTCTGATATTTTAAAGTGAATGAGTTGCTTATAGTTAAGAGCATTCTCATTTGAAAATAATCTTCTATAAGAGCCAAATTCCCCCGAAGAAGCCAATGGCTTCAACTCTGTAGGACTTGTCAAAACCACTTCTATCTGCTTTATACCCACTAATTCTGGGTTCAAGGGTAACCACCATATTCGGCTTATAATTATGGACAAGGGAGCCAAAAACATGACGAAAGCTTTGCATGGTGCACCTTGAACATTCCAAAACATGATTGATATAAACATTAAATAAATAAAGAGGGAGAGAAAAAGGAATTTTACAACACTGGCTCTAAGGTCCTGTCGTCCAGGTCCATACCATTCTCACTTGCTAAGGATATACCATCATCAGAAGGATCAGATTCCTCCTCACCATTGTCTCTCATGTAATCATTGTCATTAGGATCATCCTCCATGTTTTTGGTTAACGCCAAAATAGCATTATCAGGAGGGTCATTAGAAGGTTTATTTGCAAAAACATGGGAACCAGACATCGTGCCATCACTAATAGGAGCCGAAAAAGTGGAATCAATGGCGTTGTGGTTAGGGTTCATCAAAAGGATCAAAAGATATTGCTGAATGGTTCAGTGGATTAAGGCTAGTGGGGGGACGAACTTTGGTATGGGAATTTGGTTTGCTTGGTGTGCATGGTTTTGGATGTGGTTAGGTAAGACATGTAAGTTTTACATGGCAGGGGAAACAGTATTGGATGCTCGTTTGGTACTTTTAACACGTGGTAAAAAGTCAACGGCGAGTGGGATTTTGTTTGTGTAAGGTTAGGATATTTGGCATGGTTAAAGTAATTTTCAGCTCGCACATGGATATTAAAAAAGAAATAGAGGATCCTCTATTTACTTCTTGAGCATTCTCACCTTAATTGATACTAGCAAGTATCCCAAATTGAGATTTCTTCCCAAAGCCGTCCAATTGATCACGCTTAGGATCCTGTAAACTCTCCTTTCCTGTAACGATCCGATTTTTTCCTTTTCTGGACCCCACCATCCAAGGTCTAAACTTTGGAGTTATCTTATTAGCATTGACGAATCCGGCATTGTTAACATATTGGAACCATTATTCTGATCGAAAATATCCTGTTCTCGTGAGTTACTTCCATCAACAACTTTATCCGAGCATAACTCACTATTATACCTATATTTGCTATAGCCAAAACAGATATTAGAGAGGCTCTGACACTTAACTTTTTAAATTTTTCCATCAAGAAGAAATTCAGACACAAGTGGCTTGTTGAGAGCAACTTCTACTGCAATACAAGCAAATTTAGCTCGTGTAGCCGACTTAGTATTGCAGTCAATTTGGATTACCATGCTTATGATCTAGTCAAGCATATGGAGGATTCTTTTGTGATAGTAGTGAAAAGCCATGCGAGGTAAATGGATCCACGCTATGACTGAGTCTATCACTTTTTTTGAACTATCAAAATATGGAGTCCAAGGTTGAACAGTCACATAGTGTCGATAATAGTCCACGGTCCTTGAGTTAATCAAATTCTGCAACCCCTTCTAATTTATGGTGCGTTTACTTCATGAAATGTGAATAAGGTGGAATGAGAATGAGCTGGAATGACAATGAGGAATGGGAATGAGATTCCAATATTTACTTGGCAAAAATAAATGGGAATGAGAATGTGTTGGAATGCCATTGATGCATTTACTTAGCAAAATAAATGAAAATGAGAAATGAAAATGAGAATCAATTTACCAAAATACTCATAGTATTAAATAATATAATTTTCATTAACTAGATACATGTATAAATATTATTAAAAAATAAAATTAATAATAAAAATAAATGTTAATAATGATAATATTAATAAAAATAATAATAACAATAATTAATAATAACTAAAATAATAAAGTTAATAAAATTTAATAATAATAATAATAATGACATTTAAAATAATAAAATTAATTGTGATTTGAACGAGGGTAATTCGGGAAATATGAAAAAATTAGAGGATACAAAAGTTAGTTTAGGGAATGGGAATCCCCATTCCCAACCCCCATGGGAATGAGATTCTCATTCTTTATCCTCAAATTATGTGGGACCCACATATTTTATTCACATTCCCAAATTACATTTTGCCAAGTAAACATGAGTTTTATTACAATTCATTCATTCTCATTCCCTAAACCCTCAAATAAACACACCATTAAAATGAACAAGAAAATAATCATTCTCAAGATCAATGATGGAGAAACCTAAAGTCGATCTCCATAAGGACTCCAACCTATTACATAGTGCTTTGTAACCAATATACCGTCCTAAAAGTTTGACGACCACCGTGTGTCACCGCGGCTTCATCAACTGAGCGTGAACCTTCTAGGAGAAAAAAGATAGAGGGCATGATATCATCATTATTTATCACAATATCTGCCAGTTAAAAAATGATGTCATCCTCACAACCAACAAGTCCTTCTTTAATTGCCATTTGAGACTCCATTAACTTGTCTCTGAAAGATAAAGGATCTGGATTGTCACCATTTTCTCCTTGAGCCCTAAACTTGGCTTTCTTAGTTGACCGATCATCATTCATGGGCGAGCGAGAGATTTTGCATCAATTTCTATGAAATCTTTTTTCTGCTTTGATCTCGTATTTATGGTTTTATAACAATATATATTTTTTACAAGAACAATTAATTAAGGGATATTATCATTTGACCACTTATTTTTTTTTATTATATCACTTCATCACCAAGGTTTTTTGACAATTGCTATTTCCCATATAATACTTCAGTTTATATCATTTTACCACAAAGCTATTAACTTGACCATTACATTTGTATTTTAGAAATTTAGTATATTAAGCCACAAGTATGCTAATATTCACAATTTTATCAATTGATTATTTTAGATATATAAAATAATTAATTGATTAAAGCATTATCTCTTTCTATATAATTACTTTTGTATTTTTTTAAAATTTAGGGGATTAAACAATTTGCACTGTTAAGATTGCTGTATTAAGCATGATAACATCAATCCTTGTAAAGACGATCTTGAATACTTATCATTATATTACTTGTTGTGTACATTTGCACATTAACACCAATAACGCAAGAAAAAATTACAACAATAGAAAACTGAACCAAACCGAACCGAATTTTGCCAACCTCTAGTTCACAATGTTTTTGTTTTATTTTACACTTAATATCAATTTATAAGTTTTATGTTATTTTTTTTAAAGTTTTTACTTTTTTTACAATTCTAAAGACCAATTTGCCATTCTACCATTAATTTATCATTTTTTCCTTCAATTTACTAGTCTTATGTGTAGTTTAAATTTTTTTTGTTTCATTTCACACTTAATATTAATTTAGAAGTTTTACGTCATTTTTCTAAGTTTTTTTTTTACAATTTTAAAGACCGATTTGCCACTTCAATATTAATTTATTATTTTTTCCTTAAATTTACTAGTCTTATGTGTGGTTTGTAATTTTTTTGTTTCATTTCACATTTAATGCCAATTTGCAAGTTTTATATCTTTTTTTAAGTTTTTATTTTTTTTTTACAATTCTAAAGACCAATTTATCATTCCAACATTAATTTATCTTTTTTTTCCTTCAATTTACTAGTCTTATGTGTGGTTTACAAATAGTTTGTTTTATTTTACACTTAATGTCAATTTACAAGTTTTATGTCATTTTTCTAAGTTTTTATTTTTAATTTTTTTACAATTCTAACTATTTATGCTTGACAAATGTTCTGTTTCATTTCACACTTAAACATTAATATACAAGTCTTATGTCATTTTTTTAATTTTAATTTTATTTTTTTTACAATTCTAAAGATCAATTTACTATCCAACATTAATTTACCCATTTTTCTTCTATTTACTCGTCCTATGTATGCTTTACAAACTTTTTATTTCATTTTACACTTAATACCAATTTATAAGTTCTACATCATTTTTCTAAAAAAATTTTGTGACAATTTTGATAATCAATTTGCCACTCCAACATTAATTCACCCACTTTTCCTTCAATCTACTAGTTTTATATGTGATTTAGAATTTTTTTTATTTCACACTTAATAGTAATTTAGATTCGTTAGTTTAGTTCGGTTGATCCGACTCAAATGTAGTGTGAAATTAGTTAAAGTGTTAGACTATTGACATCCTTTTGAAAGTCTTTCAAAATAAATTTACAGTAAGTATGAATTTAACCAATGAATTTATGATGGATCTACAGTATATATATGTTCACAACTTAATTTATATTTTTATTTACCTAAAGTAGGTAGATATCATTATTTATCTAAAGTAGATTTGTATCTACAATATATATGATGAATTTGGGAAAAAAATATCATATCATAGCTCTTGGCTTATAATAATTTCTTTTTATTATTTTATAATTTGATTCAATCAATGAATTTAACCCACATCAATTTGTATAAAAATAATAAATTTTTTTTCAATTAAAAAATAAAACTTAAAAAGTGACATTACTACTTACTAATAAATTAATAAGTTGAAATGTAGTTATATTAACATCATATTATATCTAATCCAATAATAATATAAAATAAAAATAACCAAATAAATAAAATTAGATGATTTTTATGAAACGGTAGCACCGACTAATGTAAATATGTGGCTACTTATAGACCTTGAGTCTTAGTATACCTGGATATCTAGTATAGTGTAGCCTATAATTATGAGTACGTAATTACCTGAGTACTCTTACTATAGCTTTCCAATGATCAGTTCTTGGATTACTCGTATATCTGGCAAGTTTCTTACTGTATAAGCTAAGTTTGGCCCTTTACAACTTGTTAGGCACATCAAACTGCCTATCACTTTAGAGTATTCTACTTGAAAGACACCTTCATCTCTATTCTTAGATAGATGCAAACTTATATTTAAAGGTGTTCTTACTACAACAGAATCGTCTTTATTAAATTCCCAAGAATGTTATCCATATAATATGATTGACTCAAAATAAGTCCAGTAGACGTCCTTGAGATTTTTATTCCTAAAGTGACATCTGTTAAACCCATATCTTTCATGTCAAAACTGGACTTCAATATATTCTTAGTAAATCTGACTATATCGTCATCACTCTCAACAATTAGCATGTCATTGATGTAAAGATATAAAATTACATAGCTATTTTTTGTCTCTTTGACATATATGCACTTGTCATATTCTTCGATCTTAAAACCATTTGCCATCATCGTATGGTCAAATTTTTCATGCTATGGTTTTAATGCTTGCTTTAAGCCATATAATGATTTTATTAATTTACATTTTCTTTTCTTGTATTAGAGCAATAAAGCCTTCAAATTGTTCCATGTAGATTTCTTTTTTTTTTTTAAATCTCCATTTGAAAATGTAGTTTTTATAGCCATTTGATGTACTTCTAAATTGTGCAATTGTGCAATTGCTAGTATCATCCTAATGGGATTTATTTTCATTCTAGGAGAATAAGTATCAAAGTAATCAAGACCTTGTCATTGCTTATAACCTTTGATACAAATCTAACCTTGCACTTATCAATTGATCAATTAGCTTTTATTTTCCTCTTGAAAATCTACTTGGATCCTAAATAAGGTTTGCATCTTGGAAAAAGGTCTATTGACTCCTAGATATAATTATGCAAGATAAATTTAATTTCACTATTAGTACCATCTTTCCACAAAGTGCCTTCTGGTGAACTTATCTATAAAGCTTAATGGTTTGCTTTCTAATAAAAAGGTCAGAAAATCTATGCCAAAGGATTTTTTCATTCTAGCTATTTTATTATGTCTAATTTTAGAATGAATCTCTTGTTTACTATCTTAAACTTCTCTTTGTTCTTGGTCCTCACTATCTTTAATGATAGCCTCATGTGTTCGATTAATCCAACTTGAATCCTCCTTGAATTTACAAGGAAATAAATTTTCAAAGAACGATGCATTTCTATATTCCATTATTGTATTCTTATGAATATCTGGTATATTCGACTTATACACAAGAAATCGATATGCACTACTATTATGTATATAACAAATGAAAATGCAATCTATAGTTTTTGGTCATATTTTTACTTTCTTTGATGGAGGAATGACCACTTTAGGAAGACACCCTCACACTGTCAAGAATTTGTAGGAAGGTACTCTACCTTTTCATAATTCATAAGGGGTTTTCTCTACTTCCATACGGGGTACCGTATTTAAAAGGTAGTCGTTGATAAAACTGCTTCCCTCATATATTTTGAGGTAGCCCAAAACTAATTAACATTACATTCATCAATTTTTTCAAGATATGATTTTTTACATCAGCAATCCCATTGGATTGAAGTGAATTAAGAGTCGTAGTTTGATGTATAATTCCATATATATTGTTCACAAAGTGACTTAAATAGAACAACATACTCACCATCTCTATTAGTTCTCAACTCCTTAATTTTCTTATTTAGTTGATTTTCAACTTCATTTTTATAGAGCATAAATTTCTCTATATATTTGTCTTTTCTTTTTAACAAAAATGTATTGCAAAATTTTGTGCAATCATCGATAAAGGTAATAAATATTACCTCCCCTTGACTGTATGGATTTAAAATCACATATATCACTATGTATTAAGTTAAGTGGTTTAGTATTCCTTTCAATTCTTTAAAATAATGATTTTGTTAGTTTTGCCTCAACACAAGATTTACGCTTATGTTTCGTATCTAATTGGAAAGTGGGTGTATGATTCATGTTAATTAACTTACGCCAAAGCATTATAATTAACACGTCCTAATCTACCATGTGATAGATTAAAAAATTCAAGAATATAGAAATAACTCTATTATTCTTTGGTTTTTCAACCAATACATTCAGTTTGAATAACCCATCGGATAAATAACCCTTTCCTACATACATTCCATTTTTAGACAAAATTGCTATATTTAACTTGACCACCATCCGAAATCCATGCTTGTTCAAAAGCGATCTAGATACTAGATTCTTGCGAATTTTTAGCGCATGCAAAACACTGTTCAGATTCAACTTTTTCTTAGAAGTCATCTTCATAATTAGTTTTCCTTGACCTTTTATATCAAATGTAGTTGAATTCTCTATATATAATTTTTCACCATTTCTAATAGATTCAAAGGAAATAAACATTTCCTTATCTGAGCATACACGTCGAGCGGCACAAGTAGCAATCCACTATTCTCTTGGATTGGAGCTCACCAGATTTACTTCAGAAACCACTACAAAAGATTAATGTCTGACATATCTTTTGAGATGTTCTTTACTAGATTAACTTCTCGGTTTCCCATTTTCTTTGTCATTCTTCATTCTGAAGCTTTGTGACCTATTTTATCATAGTTGAAACATTTCCTTTGAAATTTAGTTTGCTTCTTAGAGTCCCCTCCTTTTGGACCTAGCTTGTTTTGTTGGCCTTCTTATTCTTTATGTTTTGACTACATTCCACCATATTGGCTTTAGCCACAAAAATGACACTTTTCTTGTCATTAATTTTGTTGCCTTCTTTAACTTGAAGTTTAATAATCATATTTTCAAGACTCATTTCCTTTCTCTTATGCTTAAAATATCTCTAGAAATTTTTTTATGCTGGAGCTAGCTTCTCAGTGATAGTAGCCACTTGAAAAGTTTCACTCAAATCCAACCATTCGGCATGAACTTCTAACAAAATTATCTATAATTCTTGAACTTGACTTGTAACAATTTTGGAGTCCACCATCTTATAATCTAAGAAGCAACCTAAGACAAATTTCTTAGTACTAGTATCCTCAGTTTTATATTTCCATTCTAAGGACTCCCACAGCTCCTTGGCTGTTTTCTTTCCAAATACACATTGTACAAAGAATTACTTAAGCCATTCAACACATAATTTCTACAAAGAAATTAGATTAATTCCAAGCATCTATTGCACTGATCACTTGGTGATCAACTTCACCCTTTCTTGGTATAGGAGCATCTTCCTTCAAGAATCTAATAAGATCCAAGGTGGTCAAATAAAGAAACATTTTCTATTGCTACCATTTGAAATTTTGTTCGGTGAATTTCTCAGTTTTTCTTGCATGAAAAATAACCACAACTGCAATAGTGCCAGTGTAAAGATCGGACATGAATATGAGGGTTAAAAGTTCCAGCTTGTTGGCTCATATTAGTTGCCATTTCAACAAATAATTTGTTTTAAGATTGTGGTCATAATATTATTATTATTTCTTTCAAGTGATATAAGCCACCCACTTTGTATGTAAAAATATACCAGTTAGGTTCCTAGAAAAGACTGGAGGGGTCAAGTGCACTTAAACTTACTAATAAGTTTCTTATACACTTATCACAAATTTATAGTAATACTAATAATAATAAATAAATTGAAATAGCAATGATATAATAAATAAATTAACAATATGTAAAAATATAAAAAAATATAAAAAAAACCCGAGGCTTGTAAAATTACAATGTCCTTAAAATAGAGTCGCCACCTTCATAACGGTGCTTGAATTATATAGGCGTCTGTCTCGTAAGATACAACAGATTCAAATAATGTTGGTAGCACAACCTCATTATTCTCGCGAGCCTCAAATAAAAGTTTAATTTCTATCATGCTGAAGCCTAAAGCTAGAATATTTGTTTAAAAGAAAAGAGAAGAAAATCAATAGGATTTTGGTGTGTTTTGCAATTGAACATGGAGGCTAATATATATAGGCTTCAAGGAGGGATTAGTTAGCAAAAAATTTCATTTGAGATTTTTCCTTATTTTTTCACACCAATGGGTACTCTTCGAGATCCAATTTTTCAGTCACCCAAGCATGAATTTGAGTGTTCTATAATTCATTGTGAAGAGCTAAGAGAGGATTTTCTAAATCATCAATACTCACATATTTTTTCAATATTTATCTTGCTCAGATTTGGCCTCAAAATAGCCACTTTTTATTATTTTTCTAACATATATATACTGCTACATAATTATTTCCTATCAAGTAAGTATTCGTTTAGTTCTTATATCTTGAGTTAACTGTCCGTTTTGTCCTTATATTTTAACAATACCTCAAGAGTCAAGATACCTTTGTTGTTAATTATGTTATGCTCATACCCTTACCTTTTTTTTACAATAATACTCTTGCAACAATAATGCGATAGCATTTTTTAAAATGATGAGGCTTAATTCTCACATAAAAATGTTAAAATTCATAGGTCCTGCTTATGTCTAGAAATAACAATAAACCAAATAGCTAACATAAGGTTTTAACCTAAAATATTTTATAACTCAATCTACAGCCTATAGGAGAACTAATAGATGCGGTATCAATATTCTTATATTACAAGTTAAGTTAGAGGAAAATAGTTTAAATAAGAACGCTGGACATGAGTCGGCTCAAAATTGTCAGACCTGGTATAAATCATGTTGGGTCCATCTCATTTAGGTGTCACAAGCCCAAGTTTCATTAATTTGGGTATTTAAGCAATTAAAGAAAACAAGTGGGGTTACATGAAATTAACTAATAGAAAACATTACATAAAAAGAATAAGTGGAGGCGGCAGTAACAGTAACAACCACAAAAAGACGAGAGAGAAAAAGAGAGGCAGTGGTGTAATATTTGTTATGGGAGCAAAGGTTTTGATCTTTCATTGGATGATTGGAAGGTAATTTTAACTCTGTTTCCTCTTAAATTTAGAGGGTAAGTTTATGGTATCGACCTCTACAATCCTACTAGTCATGATATTTATTTTATCCTCTTATTGACTATTATTTCAAATACTTACTTGTTAAGGAGACTAATTAGGCTGTTATTGTAAGCCACAATTATTAAGATATTTGATGTTGTTAGCCTCTAGCATCAGCTAGAGAAGAATTTGTATTGTAATCTGATTAATATAGTGGAAGATTATATTAGAATATGGTCCAGTAGTTTTTCTTATTTGGGTTTTTCACATAAAAATTTGTGTCTCTTGTGATTGATTTATTGTTTTGAATTGTGTTTGTCTATTTTTTGCTTATTAATTTGTGGAATACATCCCATTTTAATCACATAAAACAAGAAAGAGTTTGTTTTGCTTAATTTTCAGCTGCTTGTGTGGGTTCCTTTCCTAATAGAGTGGTATCAGAGCATCAAGTTGTGTTTTTTTTTATTACTTCTGTGATTGAGATGGTGGAGTTCTTGGCATGTATGATTAAATTAAAGTCATGGAATTATGGTATTTGAAAGTCTAGAATAGAAGATCTGCTCTACATGAAAGACTTGCATGAACCCATTAAAAGCGAAGAAGCTAGAGTCGCCGATTTAGATAATAAGAAGTGGGCTTAATTAAACCAAAAGGTCATGGGTACTGTTAGATCATAGATTAATCAAAGTGAGTAACACAATGTAGTGAAAGAATCCAGGGCTGATGTTCTTTGAAGAAAATTGGAGACAATTTATGAGCAGCCGATAGCAAAGAACAAAGTCATTCTGATGAAAATGCTTGTTAATTAAAAATATAACAAGGGATGCAATATAACTGAAAATAATAGTGAGTTTCAGGGTTTGGTTAATTAGTTGACTACTGTAAATATTCTTTTAGATGGTAAGTTACAAGCATTGTTGTTGCTTAGTTCTTTACCTGATAGTAGGGAGACGTTAGTGGTGTTAGCGAAAAATTCAACACAAAACAAGAAGTTAACTTTAGACATGGTTATAGATAGGTTGTGGAATGAAGAATCTAGGAGAAAGAGTGATAACTGTATCAAATGTGAGTTATCATAGTATTTTTAGACTTAAACTAATATTAGTTAGAGAGTGAATAGAGTGTTTTTATTGCATTTTTAGTTATATTTTGCACGAGCATTTATTTAAGCTTCATTTTAGTAAATTGATTGTGTTTTAGATCACCTTGTGCTTTGATTATGTGCGTGATTGTAGGTGACAAAAAAACTCAAACTTTATGGATGGATGCGGTAGCAACATACCTACAAAAATGATAAAGAACTTGTTTGCAGATGAACTAAAACAAGTTTGAAATAGAGAAGATGTTGTAGCAATTGCTGTAGTAATCTAGGAGCAAATACATACAAGACTACCCACCTGTTAAGCAACAAAGCATGCGACAGCCATTACTGCACTGTCACTGCCATGTGCAGACAAAACAGTTATAGACAACACAAAAAGATATGCGATCTGAGGTTGCCAAAAAGAGACACGTGACAACATGCTTTTTGTTGCTTTAATTTCAAGATATAAAAAGAGCACACGTGAAAGAAAAAAAGAGGAGGGGGCCATCACACAAAAATAATAGAGAGAAAAAGAAAAAAGAAGAGAATAAGAGAGAGTTGAGGGCTGCAGCAAATGATTTTTTTAGAGAAAAAGAATGAGAGATCACAAAAACCTAAGAGAAAGACGTTTGGAATTTAATGGATCTTAATTTTTACTTTTTATTTGCTTGTTTTCATCTCTCTCAAGGAATGTATTTGATGGAAAAAATGTGTGCTGTTACTATTTTATCTCCTATCATGAACTAAACTTTGATGTAGTTAGGTGCTAAACAAGCTTGATGGTTATTTGACTCATACATGTGTGTTGCTTAGAATTTACCGCAATATTTTTTCTTGATTTTACTTATTGCAAATCTGACATTTGCTGCCAATTGCCAATACAATAAGTGAGATAATGGTGCACACAAAAAGTATTTCAATGAACAAAATGGACAAATACATGGTTTTAGATTGAGTTTCCCAAGTTGAGTTAATCTCGATTTGAATAGGGTCATGCTTGATCTAAGGTTAGTGAAGAACTGAACAGGGGATTTACCTTGTAGGACAATTGGAATCTAAAACACATAATGCTATATTTAATGTTAGCATAACAATTGGTCACTGTTAGGTTGCATATATAAATAAGATATCCAACATACTACAACTGAGGATGCATGAGAGGTTCTGTCCAGAGCTGTAGTAGATGTTGTAAAAACAGTACCGTAATTGAAAAACAATCAATATCATTAAGTGAGTTTAAGCACTCAACTACCCATTTCCCATTGAGCATATCTTTTTTTTTTTAATTTAGATTTTCCTTATTGCATTTTGTTTATTACCTTTTTAATTTCATTAAGTTATCTTCGTCAATTATTTTATTTAAATTAGACTGAAATTGCAATGTTAAGATTGTTGTAACAAGTCCTATAACATCAATCCCTATGGAGACGATCTGGAAACTCATAATTATATTACTTGTTGTGTACACTTGCATATTGACACCTTCAGTAATACACATCAATAAAGAGCATTGAAGTGCTTCTCTCTGAGTCAGATGCACTTGTTTTTGCAAAGTAAAAAAGGCGAGGGAGAAGCCAAAGTAGAAATTCTAGTTCTCAGAACAATGATAACCCCAGAGGAAGATCTAAGTCCTAGAGGAGAAACATGAGTGCTTTCATTGTCAGAAAATGCGTCATATAAAAAGGGAGTGTTCATTATGGAAAAGAGAACAGATAAAAGAAAAGGCCGATGGTCAGAAAAATCACAAAGAGAACATTGCAACCATAGTTAATGGTGATTTAAATATTGTTTATGATGAGAGCTTTGTAAATCTCACTTACCAAACTCGTAGCTAGATGATTGATTTAGGTGCTTCATTTCATATTCCCATTGTGATTACTTTATATCCTATGTTAATGGTGATTATGGCCATGTTCGGATAAGAAATGAGAGCATCTAAGATTGTAGGCACATGAGATATTTGTTTGGCAATGAGTATGGGCCGTCAGTTGTTGCTTAAATATGTTAGACATGTACAAGATATTTGCCTTAATTTGATATTTAAATGCAAGCTTGATAATGATTATTAGACTAACCAATTTGGTGAAAGAAAATGAAAACTCACCAAAGCCTCTCTAGTGTTAGCTAAGGGAAGAACGTGAACACTCTCTATGTATTAGAAGCTAAGATCAAGAAATAAAGTGTGAATATGGTTGTAAAAGATTATATATTGAGACATGCATAAAAGGCTTGGTCACATTGGTGAGAAAAGGTTGGAAACTCTTGCTAAAAAAGAATTTTTACCCAGCTTTATTGATATGTTCCTCAAGACTTGTATTCATTGTTTAGCTGAAAGACACACAGAGTAGCTTTTAAAGCTTTTCTCCATCTAGTAAGTCACATATCCTTGATTTGTTTCATACTGATGTTTGCATGATGCAAAGTAGATCAGTAGGAGGTGTACTTTATTTTGTAATTTTTATTGATGACTGTTCTAGAAAAGTGTAGGTTCTTTATACGTTCAAGTTCTTCCATGCTTATGTTGAGAGAGGGACAAGAAGAAAATTAAAATGTGTCAGGTGATAACTCCAGGAAATGAGAGTTATCATGACATTTTTAGACTTAAACTAATATTACTTAGAGAGTAAATGATGTATTTTTATTGCATTTTTAGTTACATTTTGCATGACCTCTAATTATGTGTATGATTGTAGGTGATAAAAAAGCTCAAGCTTTATGGATGGAATACTGCAACAGTAGACTTGCAGAAATAACAAAGAACTTGTCTACAGATGAATTAAAACAAGTCTGAATCAGATAAGATGTTGTAGCAATTGCTGTATCAATCCAAGAGCAAATACAAGCATGATACTTGCGTGTTAACTGACAAAGCAATTACAGTCGGCATAAAAACATATGCGATTTGAGGTTTCCAAAAAGGAGACACGTGGCCATATGCTTTTGGTTGCTCTAATTCCAAGATATAAAAAGAGCACACGTGAAAAAAAAAAGAGGAGAGAGCCATCACTCAAGAAAAATAAACGAGAGAAAAAGAAAATGAGGAGAATAAGAGAGTTAAGGGCTGCAGCAAGGGATTGTTTTGGAGAAAAAGAAGGAGAGATCCCAAAAACCTTAGAGAGGGACATCTGGAATTTAGCGGATCTCAATTTCTACTTTTTATTTGCTTGTTTTCATCTCTCTCTGGAAATGTATTTAATGGCAAAAACGTTTGTTGTTACTATTTTATCGCCTATCGTGAACTAAACTTTGATGTAGTTGGGTGTTAAACAAGCTTAATTGTCATTTGACTTATGCATGTATGTTGCTTAGAATCAGTTGTAGCATTTTGTCTTAATTTTACTTATTGCAAATCTCTATTTCAGTTCACCATCCATTTAGTGGATACTAACTAAGAAGAAGCCTTAAAAAGGTCTGACTTAGTGAAACAAATCAAGACAATACATGGTTTTAGATTGTGTCTCCTAAGTTGAGTTAATCTCGATTTGAATAGGGTCATGCTTGATTTAAGATTAGTTAATCTCGATTTGATTAGGGTCATGCTTGATCTAAGATTAGTGAAGAATTAGACATAGGGATTGTAGGGCAATAGGAATCTAGTACGCATAATGCTATATCTAATGTTAGCATAACAATTGGTCACTGTTAGGTTGAATATAGATGTAAGATATCCAACATGTGACAGCTGAGAATGAATGAGGGATTTTGCCTAGTGTTATAGCAGATGTTGTAGCAATAAAACCATAATTGGAAAAACAGTCAATACCATTAAGTGAGTTTAATCACTCATCTACTCTTTTCCTATTGAGTACATCTTTGAGTTTGACTTCAGATTTTCCTTCTTGCATTTTGTTTATTGCATTTTTAATTTTGTTAGGTCATTATTTTTATCAATTATTTTATTTTAATTAGAATGAAATTATACTATTAAGATTGATGTAGCAAGTCTTATAACATCAATCACTGTGAAGACTATCTGAATACCCATCATTATATTACTTATTGTGTACACTTGCACATTGACACCTATAGTAATACGTATCAACATCAAGGTAAACAATAGTGGTGAATATAAAGGGTCACTTGAGCAGCATTGCAAATTCCATGGAATCCGACTTGAGAAGACCAAAAATCCCTCAGCATAATGGTGTTGCAGAAAGGATGAATAGAACAATTAAATAAAAGATCAGGTGTATGCTTTCTAATGCCAAGCTTCCGAAATCATTTTGGGTAGAGGCTATATGCACTGTTGTTGATTTAATTAACCTTTCTTTTTCAGCTCTTTTAGACGGTGATGTACTTGAGAGAGTTTGAACCAGAAAAGATGTTTCTTATAAACACTTGAGAATGTTTGATTGCAAAGCACATGTTCACATCCCTAAAGATGAGAGATCAAAGCTTAATGATAAAGCCAAGGAATGTATTTTCCTAGGCTATGGAAATGAAAAATTTGGGTACAGATTATGGGATCCAGTGGCAAAGAAATTGATTAGAAGTAGAGATGTTGTGTTCCTTAAAGATTAGATAGTTGGTGATGAAAAGAAGAGTTATGAGCCTTAGTTACCTTCAGAGATTCCTATTATTCCAACTTTAGTTTCTCCACCTGTAGCTCATGATGATTTTGGGGGAGCTAGAGAAAATAATAATAATGATCCAGTAGAAACAGTTAAGCAAGCACCTCCATAACTACTTGCACCACCAATTGAGCTAGAATTTGGGAGATCCATTAGAGAGCGTCGACCTTCCACTAAATATCCCCCACATGAGTATGTGATGCTTACAAAAGGAGGGGGGAGCCAAAATGTTTTAAGAAAGTATGTCTCATCAACATAAAAGTGAGTGGGTTAAAACCATATAAAAAGAGATGAAATCTTTCAATGAGAACCACTCATATGACTTAGTAAAACATCTTAAGGGAAGAGAGCAGTGAAGAACAAATGGGTTTACATGTTGAAGATTGAGAATAATTCACAACAGTGATATAAGGTTAGATTGGTTGTGAAGGATTTTGATCAGAAAAAAGATATCGATTTTGAAGAAATATTTTCTCCTGTAGTAAAGACGTCTTTTATCCAAGTTGTTCTGGGATTAGCAGCTAGCATGAATTTGGAGATTGAACAACTTAATGTAAAGATAACTTCCTTGAATGGTGATTTAGAGGAGGAAATATATTGGAGCAATTTGAAGGGTTCAATATCAAAGACAAAGAAGAATTGGTATGCAAGTTAAAGAAAAATTTGTATAGGCTGAAATAGGCACCAAAACAGTAGTACAAGAAGTTTGATTCTTTCATAAAGAATCATGATTTTAGCAAGATTATGTCTGACCACTGTTTTTTTGTGAAGAAGTTTAGTGATAATGATTTTATTATTCTTTTGTTTTATATAGATGACATGTTAATTGCTGACCAGAATGCTAGTAAAATTGATAATCTGAAAAAAGTGCTTAACAAGTCTTTTGCAATGAAGGACTTGGAATCAGCAAAATAGATTTTAGGCATCAAGATTTCCCGCGATTAAAATTTAGGAAATTATGGTTTTCTCAAGAAGTATATATTGAAAGGGTTCTTGAAAGATTTAACATGGACAAAACAAAATTTATGTAGATGACATGTTAATTTACTATACACTGAAAAAAGTAATAGATGGAAAATAATCAAAAAGTGCATGTAGCTTCATCCGTTATACATGTCATTAATTTATGACAGAATATTTTTCGTCATAAATTCATGATGGTATTTCATAGTCATATATCTGACACACAATATTTTAATGTAAAAAAATAATTAAATTAAAATTTGAATTTATTTAAATTTTTGTGCAATTTTTTTAAAAGTTTTGGTGGGAAATTCAATTATTATTTAAAAATTTATTATTCAATTTTGGCGGAAAATTATTTATGATAGAATATATGATGGTTTTTTCCGTCATAAAGTTTTGATTTTTTAAAATTATATTATAATTATAATTTATTGATGAATTCATGTTTACAAATTTAATTAATTAATAAAACAAATATAAAAAAATTAATATCAATTAACATTCATTCAATCCAAAAATTAATTTCAAAATAAATACATCTAATATCTAATGTGATCTCCATCAACCCAAATTGAAAAAGTCATCCCAAAGTATAAAATTGCTGTCAAACTCCGATCAAACTCGAAGAAAAGTAATAAGAATTCTGACCACCAAGCCAAGTTACCCAACAAAACTTTCAAAGTTTAATGCAAGTACTCCAACAATAAGATTTCTTGCAAGACTTCCTGTAAAAATTCCAGCAACAATACCATCTTCTGATAGCACTCTAAACGGAAATTGAAACTTACAAAGCGACCTGCAAGCTTCCTGTGAACAAAATTGATTCAAACACCAAGTAGAATAAGGAAAATTAAGAGGCTGCAATAGATGTGGGCATCAAATATAGTAATCTAGGCATCTATTAACATTAAATATTTTATGGAAGTATTAACAGATAAATTCCACTACATAAAATTGTGTCAGTGTGTATGTATAGCTCTCCAATTACGAAAAGGCAGAAGCCACAAATTTTCCATCATATTATTACTCAATCAAGTAGGTTAACCTCTAAACTCAAATAAAATCTCATTTGGGGGTGGGGGTTGGTGGGGGGGGTGGGAATAGAAAAGAAAAGCATTACATCAAAAAGAAAATATATATTAATAACATTAAGCTACTATTTTATATCTAGAACTTAAAGAATTCTTCGGCTAATTTAAGCTAGCCAATGTACTTTCAATTGTATGTGTAGTAGCAATAGTTTCATCACACAGAGACAGGAGAAAAAAAGGAAAAAAGAAGAAGATAAGATTAAAAAAAAAACAAAGAAGAATATAAGCAATAACCAATAATACTAATATTTTCATACATGTGCTGAAAGAGAGAAGAGATAACAAAGAAACGAAATTTCAAGGTTCTCCATCGCCTATCAGTAGCAACATGAACCCTCAAATGGTGAGGGGCTTTACAAGTTGTGTAATGAGCAAATGCAAACCCTTCCTGTAAGTAAAAAAATGATTAAATAAAATAGGACACAGCTAAAAAGAACCATTCCTGATAAAAGCAAGAACCACAATGCAGCTTAAGATCAGAAAAGTCTTCCCAGAAAAGAAATTACTAGGAAAAATCCAAAAAGGGCCAAAGTAGTAATTCTTAAATGGATGAAAATGATATTACCATATGGAGATTGTTTGCAAGGACAAACTAAGAAACATAAAAGATAGCATTTCAAAAGGTTGTATAATAGTACAATATGTTATGTATCCCATTAAGTTTAGAGTGTCCATAAATTACAACATTGTTATTTTTTGGTATACTTTTATATAAAACCAGTTACAGACTATAATAAATCAGGTGCTAGCTCATGCAAAGATCACTGAGATCACACATAAACTATAAACTAAGCTTACTGTAAAAGGTTCTAGATTTCTTGTTGAACCAAGATCAGATTTAATATCCAATCAAGAATCACCAGGACTTAACTGAACTCCCTAACAAATGATCTAGAATATGGCTAAACGAATTCACACAAAGGAATCATTCAGAAACAGTAAGCAAAGAACAACAAATATAAGTGGTTCGGCTGGAGACAACCTATTTCCACTGAAGAACAGAGCAGCAACTTTTATTCAATCACCAAGAACAAGTTACAAGTTTTGAGACGAAGTAACAAGCAACACAATACATGATTTCCCAACCCTTAAGACTTATTTATACAAGCTTAAGGACCTCTGAGAAGATCCCCTGTTAACCAGCTGTGTTCTGGGTTGTTAGCCAACAAACCCAGAATTCTCCCACCTTTTGTAACCGTTACTAACAGCCTTGAAGACACGTGCTAATTTCTTCAAAGCAGTAAGCCCTAAAACGACAGTCTCCAACGCCGTATAGAATAAGTAAAACACGCGACATTTGTGTGCTTTACTTATTAGTTTGTAGATGATGACACAGGCTTGTCATACAGGCTTGTATGCTTATTAACTGACATGTCGTATACCAACATGACCTCACACTTTAACATTTCTAAATCAGAAAATCGAGATGGCATCAATACCCTTACAGCTCGCCAATGATCCAAACATTCTCGGTGTACATACTTGTATGTTCCTTTGCACTTGCAAGGAGCAATAAAGTCCTTACCTGAAGAAAATGCACATGAATATATAAAAATGATAGCATTGACATGTATTTTAACTCAAAGTTAAATAAAAGGAACATACAAGATTATCATTTATCACTCTATAACAGCCAGATAACATTGGTATCAACATCACAGTGAAAAGCATTTCTGAACTAGACTGTGGCATAACACCACAACTGCAAAACCCAAGTGATGTTAGTGAAGAAGGAGAATAGCGAGTGTGGAAAGCGTGAGAGGAAAATTCTAGAAGGCCGTTGAGGAACGGTATTGATCCTAAACAAGAATGTTGGACCCTAAATTGAAAATTCTTACCAACACTGGTCAGTTTCCCATCTACGGGTTGGGTGAAACCCGAACCTACCCGAACACCCAAACGATGCCGTTCGCGTCCTCCTCCTACTCACCAAAGACATGTCATAAACAGCGTTGGCCTTTGGATCCGACAGCGTCTCGTAAGCGTTGTGGATCTCGATGAAATCCCGATCGTTACCCGATAAATCGGGATGATAAACCTTTGCCAAACTCCGATACACCATCTTAATCTCTGAAATCGTCGTCGTTGGCTCCACCCTCAGCACCTCGTACAAGCTCCCTTCCGTCCCCGGCGCCATCACCGGCATCTCCACTGAAACTGCATGGGGACTCCTCTTGTTCCTTCCTAAAGCGGCAGTGAAATCGAAGAGCAGCAAGGGAGCAGCGGCAACAACTTAACGTGTGTTTAATTAGGTTAGATTTAGGGTTCACTTTTTTATTTTATACTTTAGAAATTATATAGTGTAATTGTTCACATATTAAGTAACGAATTATAAGTCGACACATGGCTAAGTAAAAAATAATAATTTGTGATAAAAAATTACTCTATCATAAAACTATCATTAATTCATGATAAACAATAATTTTATCATAAATCCATCATTAATCTGTGATAGAAAATAATTCTATCACAAAACCATTATTAATTTATGATAGATTGAAAATTATGTCACAAGTCTATCATAATTTTGTGATATACCCAGAATTTGTTATAAGTTGTCTGTCATCTATTAACAATTTTCTTGTAGTGCTAGTAAGATTGATAATCTAAAAAAAGAGCTTAACAAGTCTTTTGCAATGAAAGACTTCGAATCAACAAAATAAATTCTAGGCATCGAGATTTCCCGTAATTAAAATTTAGGAAATTATGGTTTTCTCAAGAAGCATATATTGAAAGGGTTCTTGAAAGATTTAACATGGACAAGGCAAAATCTATTCATTCTCCATTTGCAGGCCACGTCATGCTTAGTTTCGAGCATTATCCTATGAGTGAGAAAGAGAGGCAATAGATGAGAGGAGTTACTTATGATTTAACAATTAGTAGTTTGATGTATGCCGTGGTTTGTACAAAACCAAATATTGATCATGCAGTTGGTATAGTCAGTCAGTTTCTCTGTAGTGTGGGTAAAGAGCATTGGACAACAGTGAAGTAGATTCTCAGATATCTCAGATGCACTTTCAGAGCATGTTTATGTTTTAGTAGTGACAAACTTGTGTTACTAGTGTACACAAATGCTGATATGGTAGGAGATGTTGATTCCAAAAAATCCCTATCAAGATATTTGCTCATCTTTGTAGGGAGAGCAATCGCATTGCAGTCGAGACTTCAGTAGTGTGTTGTTTTGTCTACCCTCTGAAGTAGAGTATATTACAATCACTGAAGGTTCCAAAGAAACCTTGCGGATCAAGAATTTCTCACAAGAGCTTGGTGTGAAATAAAATAGCTATATTATGTACTGCGACAGTCAAAGTGCCATTCACTTGGCAAAGAATTCGACATATCATTTTAAGTCCAAGTATATTGATGTGACGTCCTATTGGATACAAGGCGTGCTTGCAAGGAAGCAGTTGCAACTTGAAAAGATTCACATAACGGAGAATGGGTCAAATATGATGATAAAATTATTGCAAAAGGAGAAGCTGGAAAACTACAAGTAGAGAGCGAGCTTGGTGGCGCCCCTTACATGATTTGGCGGGAGAGATTTGTTGGGTTCATCTCATTTGGGTGGTCTAAGCCCAAGCTTCATTAATTTGGGTATTTAAGCAATTAGAGGAAATAAGTGGGGCTAAGTGAAATTAGCCAATAGAAAACGTTATATAAAGAAGAATAAGTGGAGGGTAATATTTATTTTGGGGGCAAGGATTTCAATATTTGATTTGATGATCGGAAGGTGATTTTGATTCTATTTTCTCCTAAATTTGGAGGGTAAGTTTCTGCCATCGCTCTCTACAATCATATCAGTTTTTATTTTTATTTTATCCTAGTTATTCGAGATATCCATTTCGTTAAAAGCATATATTAGGTAACATAAGATTATTTGTTGAGTGTTATGTTGAGAAGAATTTGTGTTATAATCCCATTAATATATATAGTGTAAGATTATATTGGATTACAGTCCTGTAGTTTTTCCCATTTTGGGTTTTTTACTTAAAAATCTATGTTTCTTGTTGTTGATTTATTGCTTTGAATTGTGTTAGTGTATTTTTTGCTTATTAATTTATGGTAGACATTCCGTTTTAATCACACAAAGAAGGAAAAAGTTTGTTTCTGCTTAATTTTCAACTGCTTGTGTGGATTCTTTTCCCAACAAATCCAAACCTATCAATATTTCAAATTGTTAAAAAATTCCAAAATGTTTTTGGATATTTTACAAGGAACTAAAATAATATAATAAACTATTGAACTAAGTCATAGCATTTGTCTAGGGAATTTATCCGTGATCAACCTGCTTTAAAAATTTTATTTTATTTTTTGTCATTGAAGACCATTTTTTTTCATTGAAGACCATTTTTTTTTTCTAGTGAAAGTGACAATGGTCACTTGGACTCACTGCAACAATACCGCAGAATTATATATAGAGGTATGCGCATCATTGATTGTTAGGTGAAAAATCCATGGTGACCCTTTTTGATGAGTAATCGAAGGAGATGACGACACTCTAGACGGGATAATATCTTGGATCATAAGAAATGACGGGTTTGAGAAGTAATGTTAAATTAATGCAAGTTTAATGAGGATAATATGATGTATATTTACACTTTGTGTTCAAATTTAGGTTTTATATTTGAATTTTATCATTTAAAATTAACATCGGTTATATAGAGTTAAAAATTAATTACCGAAACAAATACATTTCGCTTTTATAATTCATAAAATTTCCACAATGATTACTATCTTTTTCAGCATAATAGCAAGATTATCTTATAAACTACAAAATACCAAACTGGCCCCAAATTAAACACACTGTGATATGATTTTATTTGCTATATACATACATACATATATGTAAGTATGTATATGTATATGTATATGCATATGCATATGCATAGATAATGGTAACTTATAGATGCTTAAAATTTGTATCAGAATGGAAATAATCTATATCTCTGTGTGTACAAAATTTCATGAATAAGGCTTCGTGCTGGATCATGTACTTATAAAATAAATTATCAATCTTGATCAAGAACAAATCGAACCCTTAAACCTCTCGATTTGGCGATATTATTATTATTATTATGCTTCTTGAGACAAGATTTGAGCCCTGCTCTCGGCAGCAGTTCTTCATCAACTTTGTGAACATTCTCAAGAAATAAATAAGCCTCTTCCTCTGATTGTTGTTCATTTTGGTAAAGACCTACGTAGTTTTGCCATTTCTTAACTTCTTGTTGTTTCTTAGGAGAGACAACAACACTGTCCCTCTGCTGGCAGCTTGTTACTGATTGCTTTCTGTAGAATTTACGTTGGTATTTCTGATCACCAGTACCAACTGCAGCCGCATCTTCACACTTGATGTTCACTTTATAATTCTCTGGATATTCCGTAGCAAAATTGTCTTTCTTTACAAGCCGATGAAACTGATGATGATGATCATCATCATGGTGATCATCATCATCATCATACTGCAGTCGGTAATAATATTTTCTCTCTGTAACTTTCGGACGAGGGCTGAAGCCACTGAAATTTTCTTGTTCATCGCGATCATGCCCTTTTGACTGCAGCAAAAGACGAATGGTGTGATAAGGAACAACATAAAAGACTCTACCAGGTTTCAAAATTGATTCAGGCCGAACTACAATCCATGGAAACTTGAACACATCCGGCCTCGTAACACAGTGTCTAGGGTTTCTTTTCATGACTTGTGCGGCAGTGATTGGGCTCCTGTAAAATTCTACAAAACCTCCAGGATACACAAGTTTTAATACATCATTCTCTCTGGAAACGGAACACATTTTTAGTAATTAGTCAGAAAAATTTAAATAAATTTGCTGAAAAGTTTTGAAAGAAGGAAACCGAGAGGATTAGCAGCTCTTGTTTCTCAACTTATGCACACCCTCAAGGCTAAGGATCAAAACTATTTTTAGCGGATAAACTTATGCAGACGTGGGAGTATTCGCTCTATTATGGCGCTCAAATTGGACGCCATTGAAAAAGTTGAAGACAAAACTATAGAAATTTTCAATCTCTTGCCTTCTAATTCTATTTTATTTTATTTTTTATTGGTAGATCCTACGTATATATTTTTTATAGTTATCTTATATATAATATCCTATATGTTGTCTATTAGCTTAGTGTCTTTTTTAAGGTTTTCCAAGATCAATTATGCTTCACATTTAAGATTGAAGTTTAGGAAGGATTATATAACAAAATCTCTTCTACTTTAATTAGAGGTTAGGACTTGTTTGTTAAATATTTGATGTTTAAAATTTTATTACTTTCAGATCCTTTCTAAAATTTGTTTGTATTTTTTTAACTTATTTATGATTTTCTGACATTTACATTTAAATAGAAAAAATAAAATTTTATAACTTTTATCTCAATGGAAAAAGGTTCGAATGAAAAGTAAATATTATATTTGAAAGTATAGAATATATCTATTTTATTTAATCATAATCCTTTTTTTGTTTTGATTTGTAAGGACATAAATGTCAAATAACCATGTTTAATATGTTTTTTACTTATGAAAATAAATAAAATGCCACTAATATTTAGATATTAAAAAATAAAAATAAACATATCATTCAAATATTCGTATTTAGACCTATTCAAACTTTAGAAAAATTAAGACACATTCAATTTTGAAATAAAAGAACAAATGCTACTTTAGTTTCTAATTTATGCAATTAATCTATTAGACTTTTGTATACTTTAAAATTGTATTTCTATGAAATCAGATAATTAATTGCATAATTAATTAGTTGCCACTATTAAGCCAATTTTTTGACTCAGCCCTCACTTACCCCTCTAGTATGTACATCTTATACTGTAAATTAAAATCTAATTTTTTTTTCTTATTTGAAAGGACGTAAATGTCCAATAACCATGTTTAAGATTTTTTTACTTATGAAAATAAATAAGATGCTACTAATACCCCTAATACTCATATATTAAAAAAAAACATATCATTCAAATATTCGTATTCAAATCTATTCAAACTTCAGAAAAATTCAAACACATTCAAATTTCAGATTAAAAAAAATATATGCTACCTTAGTTTCTAATTTATGCAATTGACCCATTAGACTTTGGGTTACTTTAAAATATTATATATATCCCATTATTAAGCCAGTTTTCTATTTCAGCACCTACTTACCTGTTATGATTGTTTGTCTATGGCAGGAAGATTCACGTCCTTACGTGGTACACTTGATCACACTTGAAAATATGAGACAAAATGAGATGAATGAATTGATTGGAGACGATATTTTATCATGTTGCTAGTTTCTCTTCTTCGCCTTTACCATTGAAACTTGAAAGTGGGCTTGAGCGGGCTATAGATTTTAACATAATGGACCGAGGAATATAGTAGATTAAATTATTCTTTCTTTGTTACTTGGGAAATTTACGAAAATAATCATTAATATTTTATTATTTTCGTAATTAACCCTCTCAACTTCTTTCTATCAACATTAGCCAAACACAAACCTTTCTTCCCAAATTACCCTTCTTTACAGAATAAAACCAACATTGTTTCTCCCATATCGGCAAACTAAAAGTAGCTTTTCACTCTTGAATCATCAATAAAAGACAACGGTAAAAGTGATATCCGATCATAATCTATCCATCCAACACAAATCGACATCACTTAGTGGTATGAGTTATTTTTGAACAGATGGGTGGCGAAAGCGGTGTGCACGCCGCACCAAGATTCGGGAGACAGGTTTGCCTGTCGCACCCACCATTAAATACATCATTAAAACTGTATTATTTTAATATGGCTGAAATTTTTTTTTTATAATTTCAGGCTTAATGGATTACTTGAATTGTGTTACGAGGGTTGGTGGGAGACGTTAGAGAATAGCCGTATGGAGTACGTGAATGGTAAAAATCGAGCTTTTTTGGTCGGAAAAAATTATCTGTTTGATCAGTTATAGGCAAGAGTATACAAGGTTATACAAATAAACCATAATTAATATAGTATCAACATGAATACAACTTTGAGGTCTAGTAAAACATTATAACTTATAAGTGAAATGCAAATGGATATATGTGATGATGAAATGGTGAGGTTGTATTGCATATGGCATCCGACGAGCTAATTTTGGATGCATTCATATATTCGTGACCACATCACCTAGAGTTACGAGCTGTGGTATTGAGCCACATGTCGTTACAGTAATTTAGTTTAGAGAAAATTTGTCTGTCCACTATAATGATGAAGAGGTGTTTCCAATGACAATATCGTTGCAGAAATATTACTCTCCAATCCACGATAATTATGACAACATTGATGATAATGGCGTTACGTTACAGGATGTTGGAAGTATTTCCAATAACAACGTCATCGAGCAACGATATTCTCGTATCACAACAATGATTTTGACAATGATGATTTTTATAATGCAGAGGGGATAATGTTTGTGTAGAACCTTCTAATAATACGAGGGGGCACTCGTTTCAATAATGATGGTGATGATGGAGGAGCCCCTTCAATGTTCCGTCGTTTTGAGGATGAGTGTGAAGACAATACTCCCGTGAATAACAGAGGCAATAGACCTATTCCTTCATGGTTCGATCGAGAAGGCACCCCCTTACAAGTGTTGCTCCAACTTTGCCTTCGAACATGGTTGCTCCAAGCTTTGTTGTGATTCGATGATATCGGTGTGGGTAAGCTATTTCGAGAAAATGAGTTTATATTACAACTACGCAAGGTTGCCTTTAGAGATAAGTTTGATTTCAAGATTGCACGGCCTACTACGACACGCTGAGGCTCACCGTTGTTCAATCATGTAAATGGCATATTCGAAAGCAACGAGATATTCGAACGAGCAAAATGTTCCTTGGTGGTGAAGAGAATTGACAATGTACACACTTGTCATAATGAGGTATTGGTTGATGGACATCAAGTAAGGAGGTTGTCGGTCATATTATCGCAGAAAAATATATTCAAGACAAGAGGATTTATACTCCGAATGACATAAGAGCAGATATGCAACAGAATACGGGTTCGCTTAACATACCAAAGTAGAGAAGTTGGTCTTGAAATAGTTCGAGGCAACCCAGAGTCATACAACTTACTCCCTAAATACTCTCACGTACTAACTACGAATGAGGGTACACTCACCTCGAGCGGGATGGAGATGGTAATTTCTTGTACTATTTTGTAGCACTGATCTTCCATCAAGGGTTTTATGCAGACATTCTTGTCATTCTTTGTAGATGGCACTCATCCAAGGACTATATCGTGGAAGCATGTTCGTGGCAACATGTCTTGATGGTAACAATCAATTGTATCCGTTAGCCATCGGGATCATGGATTCAAACAACGATGCTTGGGAATGGTTTATGATGAAGTTACACGGAGTGATTGGCGATAGACTGGTAATTATCTCCGATCGATGCCGCCATGGAGAGCCGCTCTTAAAGTATTTCACAATGCAACTCATGGCGTTTGTTTTTACCACGTCAAAGGTAACATTAAGTCTCAGAATGTCCAAAGCTCTTTGGGATCAATTTGAGCCTTTATTAATGCAAAAGCATATGGCCACGAGGAATTTAAGAGACAACTTGAAGGGTTGTGGATGATCTCACTGATTACCTAGAAAATAATATCGTGTAATTGGGCAAGGTGAAGGTGAGGTAAGATTCTTACCACCAACATCGTGGAGAGTGTTAATGCTTTCATAAGGGAACCTCGAAAATTTCGTGACTCATCTTGTTGATCACTTTAGGAAAACATTGCAAAGAATGGTTTTATGATAGGAAAATTATGGTGAATCAATGACTACTGCTAACAACATGGATGAAATAGTCATGAGAGAAGAACTATATTTGAAAGAATGATAGTTCGGTGTCTCCGCATCGCTTTCAAGTTATAGGCGGTGGGCTTAAGGAAGGGTTGGTTGACTTGCAAAGAGAACTTGCTCCTGCAGAGTGTTCCTAGATCATTGTGTGTGCTCATGCAATTGCGTGTCTAACACACCGAGTGGATTTTATTAACCTTTGCTCGGACTTTTACACTACGTAATCGTGGCGATGGCTTATGCACAACCAGAGATTGGTGATGTGGTGATTGGGAAGTTCCGGATGAAATTCGGAGATGCAAGTATACCCACCGGTTGAGGCACCATCACCGCCGTAAGAGCTCGAATACCCTTGGCGAGAACGCTGACCCGGATGTAAGATGCGGTCGGTGTCATGAACTAGGCCATAATCGTAAGAGATGTAAGAATCCCATTGCCGACTCGAAGTTAGTTGTATTTTGTGTTTCGTTGGTTAAAATTATTGTTTTTTTGTGTACTTATATTTCATAAAATTTTATTTAAAGTTTAAAATGTGAGGCATTAAAATTATATAAACTTAAGTGCGCAAAGTAAAAAAAAATTCAAATTTCGACATTGAAATTACTACATAGGTTTACAATATAATATCGTCATTAAATATATCAACCGAAATCTTCTTCTAAAGTACGACATGAGTAGCGTTAAACTCCAATCTAAGCCCAACATTAAATACATCGTAACCATCAATACAAAAACACCGCAATCGCCGGGCTCTTGTGGCGCGCTCTTAATCAGCGATAACTTTCCACGGGTCTTCACTCCGCAACTCCGGTCGGATATTGTAGAAGCCAACATATTCCAACCATCGAGGGAATATAACTTCAAGTGGCTTGAATTTCAACTTGTACCTTTTGTCGTCGCAAATTGTGAGTAATGAGTCATATATCCAGACTTTATTTTCCTGAAAGTCAACTCGTGCTAGTACCCAATGCGCGCCGTCCAAGTGAACAGGGATGAGTAACTGCATATAACAATTGAAAAACATGTTCGCTATGTATGAAATTAAAATACAACAAAGAAAAAGCAACAACTTGAATATTTTCATTATATGGCATGTGAAATGTAATAAAATACATACCATATCGACATCCGTCATTGATTTAGACATTGTGTGTTGTCGCCCAAAAAGATAACTATTCAAGCGGTCGTCGAATACCATTGAATCGACTGCACAATTCCCGTTATTCCATAACTGATTCAAGAACACCTAATACATAGATAACCAAGAAATGCATAAATTAATAAAACTTAAATTTTTATTATTTAAAAAAATTTAAATAGTATTTATAAGTTTTGTCGGCACGTTACCCAAAAAATGTGTATGTGTGACACGTTGGAGTAAGGCATTTGGATATCGCCGTTGTTTCTCGCTAATCAAGCGGAGATACTCGTGAATATGTAGAGAAATATTACGATTTTTTAAAAATTTTTATACACAAATCCACAACGATACACGAGAGGAAATTATAAATACCTCATCGCCTAGCCATCCCATCAAGTCCCCAAAATTATTTGAAAGAATGACCGCGGGTTCGGACTCTCCGGACTCTGCTATCACCGAACCATCGATCAAACTCAAGAAATGACTAGAGTCCTCCATCCTCGCGGTGGATTTACATCCACACTCGTACTCATGTCAATCGCATGCTCCATGATTTGGGGTCGAGGTAAAGGCCGGACGCCCCTGGCCGGAGGAATCATGTAAGGATAAACATACGACGCATGTACGCGCGGCCGAACTTACTAACGCCCTGCAGGCACCTCGTGAACACCTGCACGCTCTCCCCACTTACATCCCCGTAGAAACTATACAATGACGTGGCGTAGACAAATTTTCATTGCCCACGCGTATACACTCCAACGTCATCCGGGCCTGTACATTCGCCAAAAAAGAACATATTAAATAACTATCAAATTAAAAGTTAAACGAACATAATTATTAAATTTAAATTAGCTTACATACGTGCGCAAAGTGGGAGAATCCTTATTTGGACGTTTAGAAAATGTGTCGATGAAGCCAACAACGGTTTCTTTAAAATCTTTTAATTGACTTTATTTCATACACGTTACGATCAATCTTATCCACCGTACGTAATCATTAAACCGCTTTGTCCTCGACTATTACAAAAGAAAAAATAAAACTTTAGAATAACAATAAAAAATAATAATTTATAAAAGAAAAATATCGTATATTATTTCTAACCTCGTAATCCCGTGCGCCATCGTAGTTTTCTTTGGTGGTCATCATGACCACCTCATCCTCAAAGTGTCATGCCCCACCTCATCCTCAAAAGTGTCATGACGCGCCTGGTATTGGGTTTGGTACGTCATGATCGTCATGCTCCGATTGCCGTAAACGGCATCGCGTTGATTGAGGTTGGTCTTGTATAAAGTATCATTTAAAATTAGTAAATGAAAAGTCAAAAATTTGATTAACAAATTTTTAGTGCTTAGAGTATACCGACCTTATGAACTCTGGAATGCTTGGCAAGTAATCCTTCACAGAGAGCCAATATTTTGCTACTCTCCTTTGAATTTGGTTCAAGAGTTTGTAAAACGTCCCCTTTCATAAATTCAATTGAAAATTTTAAGTAAGTATACATAACTTAAATTTAGTAAAGTTAAGAAAATAAGTAATACATATTACTTACAAGACGAGATTCGTTGAAGAACGAATAAACCTCCGCAGTTAATTCTCGAAGACGCCATGGGCTTCCATTGCGAGAACGCGGGAATCTTATTCTTCGTTTTGACGACCCATGTTGATGGCAACCTCCGATTACTTCATAAATCCAAGCCTACAACAACCAAAGTAAAAAATCAAATAAAACAACTATCAAATATTTAATACTATAAAACTTATTAATAAACAAAAAAATAGCACAACCCCACGTAAAGCCGTAAAGATTGTATTTTTCAATATTATGCTCTGGATTTTTCAACCGAGTCTTCTTAAATTTCTCGCTCTTTCTCGCATTGTCAAGACTCTCGTAAATCATTTCCCACGACAATAGACCCCATGGACGCTTTGGAATCGTATATCATCAACTTGGTCAAGCCAATCGAAATTAATTTGTGATTTTTTCTTGCATTTAGTATAAAATAAAACAGCAATCTTTAATGCGTCCATATCGTCCATTTCCTCGAATTTCAACTCCTTAAATCGCATCGAATTGCTTCACATTAATCTTACGATGCATACCACCAAAATACGTATTCCGTAGCCTCCGCTCCATTTCATCATTTTTTTGATTGGTATCAACACCAAATGAAAGTCCCAAGCACCATTCGACAATTGACAAGCGAATCAAATGCTTACCAATTTGAAACCATAATCGATCCTCACGCTATCTTCTTCATGGGCCACTTGTAAAAGATTGTGTAAAATTACCCCACTAAATGGAAAACTTCGACACTCCAAGAAATGCCCAAATATATCCTTTTTGAACATACGCAACGGTTTGTTAATTTTTCCTCGATGGCTTTTACGATCAAGATAACATACACATGCTCGAAATTCGACCAGGAAAGTGATCAGCATAACGAAAATACATCTTGCCTACTTCAATATCCGGTGATTCTGATTTCGCCATGTATCTGTAATATTTATAAAATTATTACATTACATTTACAGAAAAAAAAATTAACTCGTTACAAAAAAAAAAAATCTAATTGTTGGTAGCCTGCCGCACCAAAAATTGGTGCGACAAAGATGCCGCGCATGGCGCGCCTCCCCTCCCCATCCCCAAAATTAAGCGCAATCACTCCAAAATCGAAAACAATACTCCCAAACACCACCAACCACCACAAACATCATCACCACTACTATTATTCTCAAGCTATAACTATTATTATTCTAAAATCTTATTTTAAATTAATGAAAATAAGAAAAATGACTAACCTAGGTTTTGTTGAAGGTTGTAGATCGTAGATCGGATGCCGGTGAGAGATGGAGCCGCCGCCGACGAGGGTTGATGTTGCCGCCGATGATGGGAGTTGGATCGGTTTGGGAGAGAAGATGAGTGAAAGGGAGTGTTGGGGGAGAGATGAGGGAGGGGTATTTTGGTCTCAAATGTTGTTTTATGGCTAATGTTGATAGAAATATTTTTGGGGGGTTAAGATGAAAAAAAGCAAATTTTTTTTGGTTATTACTGTAAATTTCTCTTGTTACTTCCTAAAAACAACCAAATACCACACATGAAACCTTCGGTATTCACATCTTATACTATAAATTAAAAAATAAATAACACTTTTTTCAATAAAAAATATGTTCTTATCTACCTTTGCTGCAGACTCTTTCCATAACACATGTCAAGTCCTCACGCCACCATGCTACCACGTTTCAGTTTCTTCCCATGCACCGTTGGATAGAGGTTGCGGCCTCAGCATAATCAATAATTATTTTGTCATTCTCTTCTCTCTCTCTCTCTCTCACTTATGAACTCACAGTTCAAAAATATCTCCATTGATCCACCACCATCACCGTTAACGGAAATGGAATTCCAAGAAGAAAATGAAAAAGAAGAATTCTTGCCCTTAATACTAAAACCATCAGAATGGTTCACTAAACTAGTGTCTTTACAAGCTGATATGATCTACAACTGCATAGTCAACCTCTCATCACCAATTTGTTCTCTCTTTTCTGTTGCCTCTGACTCTTATCAGCGTGCCGAGAAAACAGCAACAAGTGTGGAAATGGCAGTGCAGAAAGTGCCTTCGAAACTCACTCATGGCAGTGCAATAATGCTCAAGAAAATATGTTTTGGGGTTCTGGGTGCCATTCAAGTTTGCATGCTTATGATGTTTCTGCTTGTTTTAGCAGCTGTTTTGGGTGTTGGCTTGGTGAAATTGTGGCTAGAGGAGCCTGTGTTTGTGAGAGACAGATTGTTCTTTGATTACACTGATGCTAATCCTCAGGCTATTTTCCCAGTTGCTGGTGTTCGCTTAGCGGGAAAAGGCAAGAGCCAAAATGGGGTACCTGTTGGCCACACTTATCATGTTTCATTGCTTCTTTTGATGCCTGAATCAGCATATAATCGAGACATTGGGGTTTTTCAGGTATTTTAAATACATAATCTCTTTAGTTTGTTACAATTGATTATTAAATTTTGGTTTGATGGGGCATAACCGAGAAACCTTTAACTTGTGTAGGCTTAACATTAAAATCTATAAAATTGAGGGGGTCCAATGTAAAAGATACAGAAATTATCAAATTAAAGTAGCATTTTTTTTTCATATTTATACAGGTCTGAATTTGTTGTGAAGCCTAATGGGTCCCAAATTTGAACTAGGTGTGAATATGAATACGAATATCTTTTATTTTCTTTTTTCCAATATCTAATATAAGTGACATCTCGATTATTTTTTTATAAATAAAAAATATTTTAAATATAATTATTTGACATCGATGTATTTACAAATTAAAAAAGTTAAATTTTATAATTTGAGAAATAAACATATTTTATAGAAACGTTTTTACAATATTTTTCTATTTAGATAAAAGTTACAAAATTTTACTTATTTAAAAATTTAAATGTAAATTAGACATAACTTATAAAAAAACAAACAATCAAATTTTAGAAAATGTTTGAAATTAATGAAATTTTATAAAATGTTTGAAATTAATAAAATTTCAAACTTCAAATGTTTACCAAACACAAACAGCTCCTAAATCTGTAAGATTCAGTCCTTTGTTATCTTTGAGGCAGTAGTATCTCAAGTGACCAAAATTGGTTTTATTAAATAAGTTGTTTTATCAGTTGAGTGCAGAAATCTTGTCCAACAATGGGAATGTGATAGCAAAATCTAGCCAACCATGTATGTTGCGATTCAGCAGCCTCCCGGTTCGACTGATTCGAACATTTCTTATGGGAATACCCCTTTTACTAGGAATTTCAGATGAAACCCAGAAAATTGCTATCAAAATTTTGAAGCACAAAGAAGGGAATGAAAGAACTGTAGCAATCAGAGTTACATTGAGTCCAAGGGCTGGAACTTCAACTCCCCCGCAGTTGTATGAAGCTGAAATCCTACTCAACTCGCATCTACCTTGGAGTAAACAGCTTGTCCACGACTGGAAATGGACATTTTATGTTTGGACATCAACTTATATATACATTCTGCTACTCATAATTTTAATCAGCTGCTGTAAACAAGTCTTATATCCACTAATAGTAGATACTTTCAGAGATCAAGAACCTGATAGCGTCGAGACAAATTTGACGCCTGAAGAGGTGAGAAAACCGCAAAGATGGACCAGATATGAAAAGGAAATTCCAGAATCATTGAGGAGATGGCAACTAAGAAGAAGAAAACGAAAGGCAATCTATTTACATGAGGTTGTGCCCAGTTCCAAAACTAGTGCTACCTCATCAGCATCAAGCTATTTACGTGAGGTTGTGCCCAGTTCCAAAACTAGTACTGCCTCATCAGCATCAAGCGTAAAGATAACGAGGGAAGATACTACTAGTACAATTGTGGAAGAAGAAATTGGGGACTCTGAATCAGTGTGTCTAGGAGGTAGAGTTCACTAGATCCCTTTCAAAAAGACTTTCAAATATGTATTTTGGGCGGCTGGTTAAAAACTAATGGAATTCATTTCAATTGATCCTAATGCGAAACTGGGAATTTTATAAGAAAAATTCTGATGCTAGCAGCTTACGAAGTCTCCCAATCATTTCAAAAAGTTGACCAAGTAAAATTTCAAAGACAAGTAAAAGTAAAAGAAACATTAATTTAACCGCAAATGACAATTTCTTCTGCAAGCTCTCACAAGTAACTGAAACCTGGAGGAGAAAGTAGACCAATCAAAATAGTTGACAAGAAATTGAAACAAGGAGGGGAAATTGGACCAATTACTTTTGTTAAAGAGGCACGATATGACTCAGTTATTCTCTGTAGAACTAAAAGAAAAAATATTAATGAAAATGTGGTTATGAAAATGTGGATTTTAAACAGGTGGTACTGATGCAAGGAATCTTTTGAAACTCAATTCTACCATTTTAATATTCAAACCACAATGTTATTGATCAAACAGTGTTGTATCAAGACTATGTTATCATACTTTGACGTCAGGCTCAATGTGATTGATAGAAGACAAAAGATTATACAAGAGGAGAAAAGAGGAGTGAACTAAGATACATAAGCAATGGAAGGAAGCAGAAAAGTAACCATTTGAAGAGTACACCAATAAATATAACTTCTATTGTGTTTCTGCACCGTCTTTGTTTTGCTGAGTACACCAATAAATATAACTTCTATTGTGCTTCGGCACCGTCATGGTTTTGATTCTCAGGTACTTTATCTCCATTCTTGGTGGGTTTGCTTGTTTGTTCCGAGACAATCTGGCCAACTTTGACATATTTTTCCATGAATTTATATTCCCAATCTTGCAGAACTTCAAGCTCAGAATCACTAAGGCCTTCAATATTCCCAGTTAGGTCTTGAGGGTCAAAAGACATAAGAGCTAAGGCTCTACTGGCGTCCCTTCCAGCAAACATTGCATATGGCCCTCCAGGTCCATAGAACATCCTGCACGAGAAGGTTGAGTAAGATCCATGTTCAAGTAAATGAAATTTAGCAAGTAATAATACATTCATCTTTAGAGATAACAGTAGCAAGCTACAGGAGAATAGACTATAATACAGAAAATTAGATAAATTCAATCGTCAAGGCTTCTGAAGAAGAACATGACTAAAGCGGCTTTATGTTGCCAAAGATCAAAATTGAGAGATGAGGTATGTAAATTGAATATTTCAGATTACTGAAGTAAAACCCAAATAATAGCTAATTGGCTGGAGAACTTGTCCAAAGAAAAAGCCTAAATTGAATGTGAAAGTGATTTCAAAGGCATTGTGTAAAGTTTAGTCAGATTATAACCAAAATCCATGCAACACAACAGCACATCATTTTCTCTTAATGGGTCTCTTAATTTGATCTATGAATTTCCGGCAAAGTCCAAATCCAACTCCAAAATTGTAACTAATAGTAACTTCACCATAGATCATCTTTGGAGGTTGTTTATCCTCGGACAGGTTCATAGAAAGTAAGAGTGCATCATGTGTAAGCTATCCCCAACTTCATTTTTCCCATTCAACTCTGTAGCTAAAAAACGACCTTAAATAACTTTTTTAAAAGATAAATACGAATTCTCACAGAAACTAAGATTGTATGCCTTTGCTCTAGAGTATTAGCAATAATTGAAATAAGGGTGTCAACTACAAACTGAAATTCAATTTCGCAGAAGCTGCCATGCCAATGCCTTACTCTTAAAGGGATTGTACGCTATTGCTGTGCTTTGGCTTTTAAATCACAACTCCTAAGAAATTGATGCTCTAGCCGTGATAATGTCTAGTTAATATGAATTTTGAATTATTGAATTTGACAATCAATAAAGACAATTAAAGATTTTCATCAAACAAACGATGTCTAAATCTCAATAATGCAAGTTCTAACCCAATCAATCAATGAAGAGCAGTTCAAACAAGAAAAACGCTACTGAAACAAAAAAAAAAAAGAAAAAAGGATTGAAGCGACATGCCTGGAGCGAGAGACGTCGTAGATTTGTCCGTTGATAGCCATCAAAAGAGGCTTATTAGGGTCAGAACCATCATAAGCTCTCAACTCATGTTCAGTGACATCTCCTAGCTGCACCGTTTCGGGGATCATCGTTTGGTTCGAAAAGTTAGCCGCCGTCGCCGCCGACGCCGCGGCGCTGGAGCTGATGAGCTTGTTCTTCAAGTCTTCTGGCGGCTCTGGGTCAACGAACATGCTACAAACCGTTTTATAAACCACGCACATAAGGGCCAGGATTGTGAAGAAAGGCGCTGGTGATAGTCCGGTGTAGGTGGTGATAGTGTCCATCACCACTGCGTAAAGGGCCACCATTGTGTAAGCTTCTTAATTAATTTGGGTCTTCTTTTTCTTTAATTTAATTTTAAAAGAAGAACAAAGCTCACCAACCAAAGCAAAGATCGCTCTGCTCGTAAGTTTAACCCACCGTTATAAACACAGCAACCTCGAAATGACTTTTAAAATGACTAGTTTATCCTTAGATGCAAAAGCATATTTATCAATTTCTGTTTTGGATACAGATGGAGAGTAAGAAATTAAAGAAATTCAAACTAAATTAAAATTTATAATATTTAAAAATATTTTAATTAATTTATATTATAGTTTAATTTGGTTTTTTATTTAGATTTTTATTCTTTAGGCATTACTTATTTAAGTTATAATATTAATTTAGGTATAAGTCTTGTTAAAATAAGTTTTCTAGTCAAATTAAGATAATTCATAGTTATTATAAATGTCTTTTGTAACTTTATAAGCAGGCCTTGATTATTTCTTACAATAAATTATATATTTGAGCTCAATGATATATTCAATCTCAAAACTCTATGTGAGTTTTTGTGTTTTAATTAATTCTTAACATTTTGCATAATCAACGAGTCTCAAACCCCTTCACAATATTCTTTCGAATCAACGAGAATTTAGTTCATTCTTTTATTTGGGTGTTCTCTAGAATCAACGAAAATTTAGTTCATTTTTTTATTTGGGTGTTCTCTAGAATCAACGGAATATTAGAACATTACACTTCCGTTGTATCAGTTTGGTATTAAAGCTAAAACACGGTATTACAAATCTACCCCCCATTACCACCAAACCTGCTCTTTTTTCTTTTTGATTTTTTTTCCGTTTAGTTTATTTTAATTTATTTCAAGAAAATAAAAAATAAAAAATCTCAAATTATCAAATCCCAGCTAGCGTTCACTATCGACCAACACCACCACAAACTCACCAGCCACCGCTGACCAAACCTCAACCATAGTATCCCGATTCCCGCCAACAGAACTACCACAAGAGCCGTAAAAAAACTGTGAGCTCTGCCACACCTATCACCACCGTTCTCATTGTTCTAATTGTCACCTTCACCATTAAGAACCACTATCACCTTCTCCATCCATAGTTTGTTCAATTCCAACCACTGTCAAGACTAATTATTCATTGGACTCATCGTAACCAAACCAAAACCATGGCCCAATTAACATATTGATCAACTGCTACCACCGTGAGTTGATTATCATTGTCGATATCAGTTTGCTCCCAACCACCGTCTCTTTAATATCCAACTTACTCTGCTCCGAATCATGGTCACCAGTTCCTAGCAACACCTGACATAGTTTTAACCTAGGACTTTCTCTTACTTACAATATTAACTTTTAATCTTTTGATCTCATAAAAACCCCCAAACAAAAAATTAAAAAAAAATGAATCATGAAACCACAACATTGTTGTAAAGATTTCATCTTGAAAGAAGATATTTTAGTTAAGATGTTGAGGATTTTGCATTTGAAGAGAAATTGTGAAATAGAAAATTTTTACATATAAGACAAAGATATGGATTTGACGAAGTTGTTCGTGATAATGCATGTTAGAAGGATAATGAGGAAAATAGTGATTTTGCTTCACTTGACAATATTATTCCTTCCAAGGAGAATATTAATTGGCCATTTACTTCTACAACAAATTCTCCACACACAGATATTGATTTGGATCAATTGTCGAAATTTTATTACTATCTTGATATTGTGGAAAGAGAGTAGTTGTTCATACATCTTTTCGTCTTGTGGAGCAAAGAGAGGTGATTGTTGATACAATCTCTTCTTGTTCTTTTGATTTCCCCAAAAAGACAAAGAAGATTGTGATATTTTTTGACAGTTAGTGGATTATAAAAAGAAATCATTTTTCTTGAATTATGTTGAAATTCCGTATAAATGCGAAAACATATTGTTAGAGAAATTGTTTATAGAAGAATTTATTTTACGCTATTGGAGTGATTGGATGAAAATCACTACAAAAGTTGGAAAATTTAAAGTTCATCATCTACATTGAAGCTCTATTTTGAAAGTTAATCTTTATACATGTGAAGATGTTCTTTGAGATTGCAACAAGCAAAATTCAAGAACCGGTGGGAATGATGTAGAGTAAGAAATTGAAGAAATCCTAATAAGACTGAAATTTATAATATTTAGGAACACTTTAATTAATTTATACTCTAGTTTAATTTGATTTTTGTGAGGCACAACTTTCTCACTTGAATAAATATAGTAGAATTAATTTTTTAAGCTAACAAATTTTCTTGTGTATAATAATAATAATAATAATAATAATAATAATAATAATATATTTATGAGAGTAAATTCTAGAGTAATGATGACATAAGCAATGACATAAGAAATGATACAATAAGAGAAGTTTGTAGAAATATTTAGAAATTCTAGAATTACAAAGATATTTATGAAGAATAATCCTCAACCATTAATCAAGAGTTATGGTGGCAAAATCATATCCATCCATTAGCTTTAGAAAATTCTATAAGTACCCCTAACCGTTTCATTTTCAATATCACCTTAGAAATTCTATCCTCTTTTATTCTAAGTAATAACATCAAAGAGTAGAGAAATTCTCAAGTTAGGAGAGTCTAGACAAGTCAAAGTGAAGAGGTAAGTAACAGTCCAACGGCAACGTAGGGACAAAATTCTTTTTCTAGACTTAAATTTACCTGTAGTTATTTCTTTATCTTATGATGGCTACTATGATGTAATTGCTTATTATTTAATTCTTATATGCTTGGCTATGCCGTCTAAATTATGATAATTTCTTATTGAATTCTTATATGGTCGAATATGGGGCCTATATTATGATATTTTCCTATTTAACCCTTATATGGTCGGATATGGGGCCTATATTATGATATTTTTCTATTTAACCCTTATATGGTCTACTGTGCCGCCTGTGTTCCGATATTTTTCTTATTTAATCTTTATATGGTCGGCTATGCCTCATATACCATGATACTTTATTGAATACATGTATTTTATCTTAATATGTTAAGATTACTTTCCAAAGAAGACATTTTAAAAATGAGTTTTGTAAAATGGCACAGTTTGAAAGAGGGCAAGCCCTCAAAGTTAAGTAAAAAATAATCTTTTGGGGATGAAGGTATGTAACGTCCAAAAGATCAATTATTAATTTAGGCCCAAGGGCATGTTGTTTTAAAAAATAAAACGTGCCAACCTTGTAGTACAAAATACCTACGACCTTAATGCAATTATTTCTAAGTTTCTTATAAAGATTTAATGTTTATAAGGCCATCTATGGGCATAATAATCAATACATGTATCAAAATGTTATCTTACTGGGCATTAGCTCATGTAAAGTATTGATGAATAGGTCAAGCTAGCGCCAAGTCCCAACCGAGATAAAGTGTATATGGGTATATCAAACCATGGGATTATAATGGGCTTAGCTGTATTTTTACCAAAAAAATAAATAAATATCTTAAGTTCGTTTATGTAATAATAAAGTTTAAAAATATATACTAAGGAATCCCTACGTGTCTCTTATATTTTGTAATGAAGTTTTTGCTTGCTATGTAAAACCCTCTTTTTAAGAATCCGTATTGTTAATAAAAACTAATGAGATTTTAAATATTTTGAAATAAATCACCTTATTTTAGTAATAAAAGTAGGGTGTTACAATTTCCTATTTAGAGTTTTATTGTTTAGGCATTGCTTATTTGAGTTGTATTCTTACCAAACAAATTCATAGTAGTGTTCATTGATGACATATTGGTTTACTCGCGGACAAAAGAATAATATGTTAAGCATCTACGGATCACTCTTTAGACCTTGAAGGTGAAGCAACTTTATGCATAATTCAAGAAATGTGAATTTTGGCTTGAAAAAGTTACATTCTGGGGACACGTTGTATCTAAAGATGGAATTTCAGTAGACCCTTCAAATGTGGAAGTTGTAAGCCAATGGTCTTGACTGACTAATGCAAGAGAAGTCAGAAGTTTCCTGGGTTTGGCTGGATATTATAGAAGATTTATAAAAGGTTTCTTTAAAACCGCAATGCCACTAACTCAGTTGACAAAGAAGAATGTCAAATTCATATGGATGCCAGGATATGAGAAAAGTTTCGAAGAACTAAAATAATGATTGGTCAACAGCCCAATCCTAGCCATTCCTTACAACTATGAGAATTTGTCATCTATAATAATGCCTCCAAAAATGGAATATGATGCGTTCTAATGCAAAATGGAAGAGTCATTGCTTATGTTTCTAAACGGTTAAAGGAATATAAGAAAAAATATCCAACATATGATATAGAGTTGGCAACGATGGTGCAGCAGTAAAAATATGGCGTCACTATTTGATTGTAGCACATTGTAAGATTTACACTGATCATAAAAGCCTTAAATACCTCTTTACACAAAAGGAGTTAAGTATGCAACAGCGACAATGGCAGGAGCTTGTCAAAGACTACGACTGCGAAATAAACTACCATCATAGAAAAGCAAATGTGGTAACAAATGCACTAAGTCGGAAGTCAAGCTTGTCAACTTTAAGAATCCTGCTTAAGCTATTACAAAGTCATATATGTAAGGCGGGGATCTAGCTATTAACAAGAAGATTAGCCTACATAACACTTGGATCGACCTTATTAGAAAAGATTAAGGAGGGACAGGAAATCGATTCTTATCGGATGAACTTGAAGATGGAATCTAACTTAAAGAAAGAGACGTCATTCAAGAAGTCAGAAAAGGGGACCATCTCATTTAAAGACAAGATATGTGTACCAAATAATGAAGATCTAAAGAAAGAAAACTTATTTGAAGCTCATACAACTCCATATTCACTTCATCTTAACAAACCAAAAATGTACAGAGACTTAAATAAGCATTATTGGTGGCTCAAAATTAAAAAGGATATAGTTAAGTTTGTGGCACAATGTTTCAAAGTAGAGCACTAAAGCTTAGTGGGCTTTTAAAATCCAATCAAATTCACAAATGGAAATGCAAAAATGCATGATGCCATTTAAGTTGTTGTTGATCAACTTACAAAGTCCGCCCACTTCTTGCATGTTCGAATGATGTACACCATGGACTAGTTTGTAGAAATATATATAAAAGAGATAGTTAGACTACATGGTGTACCGTTTCTATTATCTCTGACCGAGATACAAGGTTCATCTCGATATCTTGAAAGAATTTACATAGAGCTATAGGAACAAAATTAAAAGTCAATACAAAATTTCACCCTCTAACAAATGGCCAGTCAGAAAGAATGATCTAAACACTAGAAGATATGTTATGGGGTTGCATTATCAATTTTCAAGGATCATGGAGCAAGAATCTATCATTGGCTGAATTTGCCTACAACAATAGTTATCAAGCAACAATTGGCATGGCACTTTATCAAGCTCTATATGGTAGAAAATGTAGGTCACCTATTCATTGGAACGAGATCGTTGAACAAAGGTATCTTGGACACGACCTGATTGCTGTCTCATATGAGGCAATCGAGAAAATACATCAAAGAATACAGGTAGTTCAATGTCAACAAAAAGTTATGCAGATAAGAGACAAAGATCGTTAGAATTTGAAGTTAGTGATAAGGTATTTCTAAAAATTGCCCTAGTAAAAGGATCGAAGAGGTTTGGGAACAAAGAAAAATTAAAATACTCAAATGTGTGGGGAATGTTTTCTACTGACTTGCCCTTCCATTATTGTTATCAATGATACACAATGTCTTTCATGTCTCCATGTTAAAGAAATATGTTTCGCATGCCTCTCATGTACTAGATTAAAAGCCTTTCAACTAGAAGAAAACTTAACATATGAATAATGTCCAATTCAAATACTTGATAAAAAGATAAAAGAGTTAAGGAACAAGAAGATCCTTCCAGTTAAAATACTATAGTGCAATAGCTCGGTGGAGGAGGCAACATGAGAACGTGAGGGAGAGATAAAGAATAAGTACCCTGAGCTAGTCAATAAGAACATTTTGAGGAAGAAATTTTCTTTGAAGAGAGAGGGAATTGTGAGGTACAACTTTCTCACTTGAATAAATATAGTAGAACTAATTTTTTAAGCTAACAAATTTCCTTGTGCATTAAAATAATAATAATAATAATAATAAATAAATAAATAAAATATTATGATAGTAAATTCTAGAGTAATGATGACATAAACGAAGACATAAGTAATGATGCAATAAGAGATGTTTGTAGAAATATTTAGAAATTTTAGAATTTACAAAGATATTTGTAGAAGATAAACCTCAACCATTAATCAAAATTTATGGTGGAAAATCCTAACTATCCATTAGTTTTTGGAAATCCTATAATACCCCTAACCCTTTCATTTTCCATATCACCTTAAAAATTCTATCATATTTTATTCTAAGTAATAACATCAAAGAGTAGAGAAATCCTCAAGTTAGAAGGGTTTAGAGAAGTCAAGGTGAAGAGGTAACACTCCAACTGCAATGTACGAACAAAGTTCTTTTTTTATACTTAAATTTATCTTTAGTCATTTTTTTATCTTATGATGGCTACTATGATGTGATTGTTTATTATTTAATTCTTATATGGTCGGCTATGCTGCCTATATTATGAAATTTTCTTATTTAATCCTTATATGGTTGGCTATGGGGCCTATATTATGATATTTTTCTATTTAATCCTTGTATGGTCGACTATGCTACCTATATTGCGGTATTTTTCTTATTTAATCTTTATATGGTCGGGTATGCCGCCTATGCCCTGATACTTTTATTATGATATGGTTGGCTCTATTGCCTATATTATAATAACGCTTTATTTAATCTTTATATGGTCACCACTGTTGTCTATATTAAAGATTGTTGTCTTTAGAAAGCTTTCTGTGGTGGGCATTGTTATATATCTAGAAACCTTACACGTTATGACATAGGTAGCATTGAACACATGTATTTCATGATAATATGTTAGGATTACTTTACAAAGAAGACATTTCAAAAATGAGTTTTGTAAAATGGCTTGTTGTACTACCATGGTAGCATACTTTCCAAAGAGGGGAAACATTCAAAGTTAAGTAAAGAATAATCTTTTGAGGATGGTGATACGTAATGCCCAGAAAATCAATTGTTAATTTAGGCCCAAGGGCATGTTGTTTTAAAAAATGAAAAGTGTCAACCTTATAGTACAACATACCTACGACCCTAATGCAGTTATTTCTAAATTTCTTTTAAAAATTTAATGTTCATAAGGCCATCTATGTGCATAATAATTAATACATGCATCAAAATGTTATCTTACTAAGCATTAGCTCATGTAGTCCTTACATTGTAGGTATTGATGAATAGTCAAGTTGGTGCCAAGTCTCAACCAAGACAAAGTGTATATGGGCATATCAAACCATTGGATTATAATGAGCTTAGCTGTGTTTTTACAAAATAAAAAAATAAATATCTTAAGTTCGCTTATGTAATAATAAATATTAAAAATATATACTAAGGAATCCCTACGTGTCTCTTATATTTTGTAACAAATTTTTTTCTTGTTATGTAAAACCATCTTTTTAAGAATCCATATTATTAATAAAAACTGATGAGATTTTAAATATTTTGAAATAAATCACCTTATTTTAGTTATAAAAGTGCGGTGTCATAGTTTCCTATTTAGAGATTTATTGTTTAGACTTGTCTATTTGAGTTGTATTCATACTTTAAGTATAAATCTTGTTAAAATAGATTTTCCAATCAAAATTGGATAAGTTGTAGTTATTATAAATAAATGTCTTTTGTAGCTTTACAAGCAAGCCTGGATTATTTGTTATTGATTATTTCTTGGAATAAACCCTAGATTTGAGTTCAATAATATATTCAGTTTCAAAGCTTTTTGTGAGTTATTCTAGGGTAGTTAATTCTCACATAACTCCCCTAGGTTCATGGTATTATTTCAAATCAATGTGAATTTAGTTCGTTTCTTTTATTCTGGTATTCTTTAGGATTAGTGGAATATTAGAATATTAAACTTTTGCTACATTAAATACTTTAAGAATGTATCATTATTTTGGATTGATGGGAACAATTATAAATTCTAAATTCCTCATAATAGTTTTATGTTGTTATTTTCCATTGATGAGAACAAACTATAATGTTCAAAATTTACTATAACTAGTTCTATAGTTATTTTGAATGTATTTTGATGACTATGAATGTTTCTATTTATTACTGTAGAAGATTTGTTATTGTTGATAAAAAAAATTTATTTAAGATGAATTATGTGAGGGCTCTTGATTTATATTGTCAATGAGCTATTAGGATACTTATTTTGGTGATTTATATTTTAAAAATTAATAGATTTGATGTGTTTAGATAGCTAATTTTTGTATCTATTTTTGGTCCTAACAATTACAATATGAAATCTTTTTCTTGTCATCTAGCTAAGACTACATTGTCATTTTTACATTTAAAGGGTAAAATAGTTTTAATGGTCAATATTTTGTTAAAGTGGCTTATAGTGTTAATGCAAAAGTAGAAAAGTGATACACTTTCTAAGATTCAAGTAAATAGTATAAAAGAAAAAAAAAATGCGGTATGGTTTTGACAAAATGCAAAACATCAGATAATCGGCGTATATTTGACCAAAATATAATGGGTCCCCTGTTGAGACTTACTGATTTGCTAAATGGTAGACCATTATTGGTCAATCCTATCATTTTCTAATGTGGTAGGGCTGGCCTACCAAGTTTTTCGCCTCTGATGCAATTCTTGTTGGTGCTAGCACCTTGACCTGTAATTTTGTTTTTGGAAAATTATTCATTGATTATTGAATCTTTTAGATTTTATTAAAAATACACCAACATTTTTTTAGCAGAATTCCACCAAAAGTTTCAAAGTCTTTCATTGCTCCCGTGCTATCATAACTCCATGAGAAGATTTAACAAAATATTAATAAAATGACTATTTTATTCCTCAACATAGAATATTTATTTTACCCTTATTAAATGAAAAAAAATTAGATGACATAGAGCACGAGCAAAACTTAAAAAAAAAAAATAGAAACATTCAAGCAAAGCAGCTACAGAACTTTAAAAAAAAAAGGCAGCAGTAGCAGCAGCAACGTGAAGCAAAGTATGATGATGTGCTCTTACTGCAACTATGTCATACAAAGGAGACCCATACAAAGGAGACCCAGTGTATCACATTCATGTCTAAAGACATCTAGAATATATTGATCGAAGCCTTTAGAAATAAGTTAGAGTGAAATAGACTCGAATGTATTGCATTCTTATGTTTTTCTTACTATTGTGACAAATGAAGAATTTGACCAAGGAAGAATTTGGCACATACCGGGGCATTGGTTTCTCAAAAGAAAACTCAAAATATAGAGGGGTGACTCTACACATATGTGACCATTGGAAAGCGCGTATGGGAAAGTTTCTCAGTAAAATGTGAGTAACCTTTTGACGAAAATTTTGAACATTTAGATAATGCTTGAATATATATATTTTTTAAAGTTCTGTAGCTATTGAAATAGGCTATCTCTCCGTTAGACTTAAGAGTTAAAATGGTAAAATTGTATTTGTATATTTCTTAATTGTCAACTAAGTGATAAAAGTAAAAACAAATGGGTTAATTTCCACTACATCCAAATGTTTCATCACACACTAAAATATTTTAATAAAATTCACTTTGCACCCAAACTCCTATTTTTTTTATAATTAGTTAATTTTTTAAATGTAAAAGGATAAAAGAAAACATAACTTCTTTTTTATTTAAGAAAAACAAATTTCTTTCTCACTCTTCTTTTTTTAATTTTCTTACTGATTTCTTCATCTTCTCTAGTTCATTTTTTCCCTTTTTTTTATCATTCTTTATGTTGGGATTACGTACTCTTTAAAGCATATTTATTTATTATTACATAAATAAATAAATATTTTGAGTTATTTTTTAATATCTTAATTGAATAAATATTTTGAATAAAGTCCATTTAATCATATTATATTTATCTATGTGATCACCATGTGGATTTATAGAAGAAATAAATACAAGTTATTTTATGATTAAATAAATTGAATTCACAAATAATAAATAGAGTTATTTAAACCGTAGTAAATTCATTGAATGATTTATCTTAATCATATATGAATTCACCGATATCGTTTGACTACATTGAACTAACTCACACATGAAATTTAATTAATCTTGAAATGATTGTCAGACTTATTAAATCTCAAAGGCATTGATTTTACTGAAATCTCAATCTTGAATTAATTATAGTTTTATGTTTGTTATTGTTATTTCACTTGGGTTACCAATGGACAATACATTCATTTGCAATAAAAAAATACTTGTTATCTTAGTAGGAGCAATTATCAGCAACTACATTATAGATTAACAAATAAAGATTTTATACAACACATCTCTTGATGAGTTTTCAATACCTAATTATAGAATTCTCTGATTAGATTGTGTCAACATAATTAATAAAATGATCAATAGAAAAAACTAGCAACTATCAAGGAACAAGACATAACAAAATTGATTGGACGCATGAGATATCAATTTAACTAACGATGTAGTATAGAGGATTGTTCAGTAAAAATAATCAATATGGCATGGGTTGAATTATTATTCGAGAACAATATCTCAGATAACATAAAATTACAGAGGTCTTCTAATATTTTAGTAGAGTAGATTTGGAATTAAATAATTGGGCTACGGTTATATATACCTAAATGATCCTTAGGTTAGCTCATTTAATTGACTGCACTACTATTGAACTTATTCAATATAACTAGTTGTTTGGGTAAAAAGTCTAAATATATTACTGAGTTTAATCTTTATATCGACCTTGGTGTAATCATGGTGACTAATCTTCTCTCATCATCGGTTTCCTTTCACTCTTTACATCGACCATGGTGTATCTACATATGGAGACATGTAGATACACAATTATTGATTTTCTCATTGTTCATCTAAATGTTGATTAGGTTCGAAATAAAAGTTTTAGGGTTTAAAGTATGAGAATTATACATTTAATAATGAGTAATATTGACAAATAAAAATTATCCTCAACAGTTATTTACATGATAAGGGTTTTTATATCAATTTTTTTTCTTAAACTTAGGTGATCAATGTAATTTTTAGAGTGTAAATATCCCCTTAAAAAATCTAACAAATGAAGATTCAATTAATAATTAGAAATTTATAATATTTTAAACATTTTAATGGATTGAATTAAGAAAAGAGGTTTTGAAAGATTATTAGAGGGTGTTTCATCAATAGTTCAACTTCTTGATTATACTATATTACCCAAACTCAATCTAAATGAATGAAACCCAAAGCAAACCATATTATAATTAAAGGTTTGATTTTTTTTCTTTTATTGTAAATGTTAATTAAAATGATATATTGTTAGATTAAGTTACAATTTACCAATGTTTGATTTTTTTGTTTCATGGAAAAACAATAAATTGTAATATTCTTAACATATGTATTTTTATATATTACAATTATTAGTCAATATAATATTGTCATTAAATAAATTAGGTCATCATTTGTGGTTTGTTAATTTTGATTGTAACATCCTAATGTTTGATGCTTGAGTAATTTGTTATATTTTAGAACTAATAGCGAAGTATGATTGTAAGATTATAGTTAGGTTAAATTCTAGTTTTCATAAGGATTCAAATGTGGTGGGCAGTTGAGTTGTATTGGCAAGGTAGCCGGAGTACACCTACGTCACTAAAAGCTAATCTGGCATTGGAGATTTTGTCTATATGGCACATAATGACTAAATAAATGTTGCAGAATTTATTTATGCATTTGTGATGCAAGTCAAGTAGCTCATGATGGTTAGATAACTACCCATAACACGTGATGGTTATATCACTGACAATGATGATTAGCTAACTATTGTGGTAGTTATTTAGGTGCTTAAATCATTGATGAAGTTATTCCATATGTGGGCAAGGTAGTTGAGGTTTTGGGAAATACTTTACAATCTTATATTATATTAAACAAAATTTAGTAATAAATAGGAACATAATATTGTAATAAGTATATAAAAATTTAAATTATTTTCAATATTATATAAAATAATTTTAAGTTATTAATGCATGAGATATATTTTATTAATTCTAAAATCTATTTATATTTTAAAAATTATTTTAAATATCAAAACATTCTAATATTATTAGCCTGCTATACAAATTGAACTATTTAAATTATTTTTGTATTTATTAAAAAATTTTAAAGACAATCTTTTTTAGTAACTATATATATAGAGTATTATAGTCATAAAGAAATCTTGGTGTTCCTTATTAACAACTTAGAGTATATAACCACTTCACTAATACTTGAGAATGTATGTGACTTTTTCCCCTAAATATGCAATACAATAGGTTAACAAATATAAAACATTTTTTAAAAAAAAATCTACTGCTCCACCACCACACATCCATGTTTTTCAAGCTAGCTAATAATGATCTGGAATTGTCTTAGGAGTTGAAAGAAGAATCTTATCTCTTGCATAAACTTGACTGTAACTAATACTTTTGTATTCTCTTACCCACTCTTTCTTTTCACAATTTTTAGCACCCATGTCTCAATGTGTTGTGATAGTCCTTTACTAATCAGAAAGCAGACAATGACTAGATTAATCAATTCAAATTGCACATGATGACGAATTTTAAGAAATTCAGAATAGGGTTAATCTCAAATTCCTTATTCTTGAGGTTTAAAGATACTATGCCCCTTTCTTTATTCCTATAATTATCCTAATTCTTCTAGTTCATGTATCCAAATGCACATGCAATCACCTTCTTCCTGTCAAGAAAAGGCTTTTAAAAGCAGCCCATTTTGAAGATCTAGAAGCTGTAAATGTTTGAAGAAGAATGAAAAAGAAGAAGAGAGAAATGGTGGAACACAGCTTTGACAGCCACCAACATTAAAAAAAAATTAAAATAATAGCCAATTTTGGCTATAAATAGAAGGGCTCACCCCCTCATTTTAATTATCCCCATTTTCCCAGTTCCTCTCTTCTATTTGGAGTGAGCGAAGAATTTGAGAGCTAAATATAATTGCTCTTAAATTGAGAGTGTTGGGTATAATTGGGGTTTCGAGAAGTAAGAGTAATTTTTCCTAATTATAAAGAGAGTATAATTGTTCTCTCATATTATTAGAGAAAAATTGTAATTTTCCTAGTATAGTAAAATATTTTCCTTCTGTCTTCACTTGTGGACATAGGCTAAAAGCCGAACCACGTAATTTCTGGTGTCCTCTTTTGTGTTTATTCTATATTTTCTTCTAATTTCATTTTAGCTATGGCCCTGCTTCACCCACCAATTTCCTAATAGTGGTATTAGAGCTACTAATTATATTTTTATAGTCGGGGTACTGTTTAGGTATATTGTATTGTTGACGTATACGGCACTGTTCCCGTGTACAATGCTGTTTATTTATACGATTAATTTTCACGTAAAACGGTGGGAGCCGATCCTAGCAAAGTTAGTTCGTGGTGAAAAGAGATGGCGGCAAAATATGAAATTGAGAAGTTCATGAAAACTGTATTGTGGAAAAATAATTACTTGACAACAATTAGAGAAATGACCACAAAGATAACTGATGACAAGTAGAATGAGATAGACGGCAATGCTATTGCTGATCTACATTTGATACTTGCGGATGAAGTCCAGTATGGCAGAGAAAAAGACAACAAAGGAAATATGAGATACTTTCACAAAGCTGTACGAGGCCAAATCGTTGCACAAGGGCAAATCGCTGCACAATAAGAACTTCTTAACGAGGAGACTTTAGACTATTCAAATGGCAGAATCAGCATTAGTGACCGACCATATCAATACCTTAAATACTCTATTTTCATAACTCATAACGTTGGGCCATAAAATATAAGAAAATGAACATGCGAAGCTTCTACTTCAAAGTCTACCAGATTCGTATGATCAAGTCATCATCAATCTGATGAACAATAACTCAGTAGACAGTCTAGTTTTCAATGACGTTGTAGCCTCCATATTAAATGAGGATAGCAGGCGGAAAAATAAAGAAGACAGACAAGCAAGTTCACAGCAAGTAAAAGCACTATCGGTGATGAGAGAGAGATCAACAAAATGTGGCCCAAGTGGAAGTTACAATCATGGTAGATCAAAATCAAGAAGTACGAAAATGTCAAATGCTACAATTGTGGCAAGAAAGAGCATATCAAGAAAAAGTGTTGGAACAACCAGAAAAGAAGAGAGAGTAAAGATCCTGAGTCATCCAATGCTCATGGGTGTGTAGCAAGTACCTCAGATGATGGCGAATTCTCTACAATGAGGCAACAACTATTTCAGAAGGTAAAAAAATGGCTATCTGACATCTGACTTATACACCCAGGAGCTACCTGGCACATGACCTCTTGGAGAAAATGGTTCCATATATATGAACCTATCTCAAGAGAATCTGTATTCATGGGCGATGATCATGCTTTAGAGATCGCTGGTATTGGTACTATCAAAATAAAAATGTTTAATAGTACATTTTGCATGATTGAGGAGGACGACATATTAAGGGCTTGGAGAAGAATTTATTGTCTTTAGGACAAAAAGATAATCTTAGGTGTAAAACCCATGTTGAAAATGAGATTATAAAGATTGTTAAAGGTGTGTTTGTATTCATGAAGGCAAAAAAGATCAGTGCTAATCTATTTATGCTTAAAAGAGAAACACTACAGGAAGTTGATGCGTGTGTTGAGTCAAATGGAGAAGAGTCAATTATGATGTGACATCTCAAACTTGACCACATGTCGGAACAAGATTTGAAGATTCTCTCTGAGCGAAAATTGCTTTCAAGGCTCAAATCGGTAAACTTACCTTTTTGTGAGCATTGTGTTACAAGTAAGCAACATAGATTGAAGTTCAGCAGATCTATTACTAGAAGTAAATACATTCTAGACTTGGTTCGTTCTGATGTTTGGGAATCACCAAATATATTCATGGGAGGTACAAAGTACATGGACTTTCATTAATGATTATTCCAAGAGATGTTGGGTGTGTTCAATTAAGAAAAAGTCAGATGTGTTTTCAGTATTCAAGGAATACAAAATACGGGTAGAACTTGAATCCAACAAAAAGATCAAGTGCTTGAGGAGAGATAATGGTGGAAAGTATACAGACGGCGAGTTTTTTGCTTTTTGTAAGCAAAAATGTATTAAAAAACAGTTCATGGTGGCATACACTTCTCAACAAAATGGAGTAGCAAAGCGGATGAATAAGACTCTTATAGAAAGGCTAAGAGCTATGTTAAGGACTACTGGCCTACCCAACTCATTCTGGGCAAAAGCAGCCAAAACTGCCTGTTATATAGAAAATTGGTTACCATCTACAACAATTGAGTTAAAGGCACCGATGGAGATGCGGACTGGAAAGCCAGTTGATTTCTCCTATCTACATGCATTTGGATGTTCTGTGTACATGATGTAGAATGCCTAAAAAAGAACAAAATTGGATCCAAAATATAGGAGGTGTATCTTCTTAAGGTGTACTGATGAAGTAAAGGGGTATTGTCTGTGGGACCCCACTGCTTGTAAGATCATTATCAGTAGAGATGTTATCTTTGTAGAAGATCAACTGCAAAGAAAAAATGGAGATGATAACACTGTAAAAGAAAAGTCAGAGACTGTACTAGTATATATGAAAAATAATTCAAAAAAAGAAGATATAAATTTTTCTGAAGCAGCACCAGAGCACGAGTAATAAGAATCAGTCGAGTTCGAGGCTCTAGAAGTTCGTCGATCAACTAGTGCGAGATGACCGCCAGCATGGCACTCGGAGTATGTCATATAGATCAATGTTGTATATTGTCTTCTAACAAAGGATGGAGAGCCATCAACTTTCTATGAAGCTTTAAACAACTTAGATGTCGCTTTGTAGATGACAAAAATGCAGAAAGAAATTGAGGCTCTACACAAGAACAAGACATGAGAACTTGTACCACTACTATATGGAAGAAAAGCCATTAGCAACAAATGGGTGTACAAGATCAAGCGTGATGGTAATGACCAAGTGAAGTTGTATCGTGCAAGATTTGTGGTGAAAGAATATGCTCATAAGGTATTGACTTCAACAAAATATTTTCTCTGGTGGTTCGACTCACAACAATCAGAGGAGTCTTGGCAATGTGTGCTCTATTTGACCTACGTCTAGAGCAGTTAGATGTGAAAACTATATATCTTCATGGAGAACTTGAAGAAGAAATTTATATACTTCAACCAAAAGGTTTTGTTGAAATATGAAAGGAGAACTTGGTTTGCAGGTTGAACAAATCTCTATACGGTCTCAAACAGGCGCCGATGTGTTGGTATAAGAGATTTGATTTCTTCATCATGAGCCTTGGATACAACAAACTCAGTTCAGACCATTGTGCATATTACAAGAGGTCTGAAGATAATGATTTCATCATTTTGCTATTGTATGTGGATGACATATTGGTAGTAGGCCCCAACAAAGATTGAGTTCAAGAACTGAAGGCACAAATGGTTAGGGAGTTTGAAATGAAGGACTTGGGACTAGTGATAACTCTAGAAAATGAGAGTTATTACATCAATTCTAGACTTGAATCAAGGTCATTTAGAGAACAAATAAGGTATTTTTATTACATTTTGATTACCTTTTGCATAAACATTCATTTTAGTTGGGTTTTAATAAGTTTGTTTAAATCAAGTAATTTGTGCTAAAAACAGGTGTGTAATTGTATGTTTTAAATTCATAAGGGGATGCTGAGACATTAGATGAGCAAGAAGAGGAAAGAAGATGGCCACAAAAGAAGACAAGCACAATCGGGAATAATGTAGTGTTGTTGTGGACGCTAGGGCAACCAGTGCTGCAGCAATCAAAGAGCAATGTGGGAGAAAGCTTAAAGCGTGGGTCACCCATAAAATCGCGATATGCATGTTTCCTAATTTAAACGCATGCACGCGCATGGACTTTGGGTCTTTTACCCTAATTTACAATATAAAAGGAGGCGTGCACCGCTTAGAAAGGCAGCAAGGAATTATCATAAAAAATAATTACAAAGGCAAGAAGAAGGAGATCAAGATTGAAGAGTGCTATTCGGAAACAAAGAAAAGAACCGTGCAAAATTATTTGTCTTTCATCGTGCTCAACTTATATTTTCTCTTCTTCTTTGAATTGTTTAGATGCATTCCGAGATCATTATATTTGTGTTTATTTTTCTCATTCAGATTATGAACTAAATTTACTTGTGGTTGAATGACAAATAATCTAATGGGTTCTTGACTGTTCTTTTATGTTGTTATGGTAATGTTGTAGCATTATACTCTAGTAGTTTTTATTAATACAATTGTTATTTCGGTTGACCACCCATTTAATAGTTTCAGTTAAGATAGAGCAGCAAAAGGGCATGTCTTAGCGGATATTATTAGAGTATTACTTGTTCTTAAGTCGAGTTTCCTGGATTACGTTACCTTGAATCCCATAAGGGCAATATTTGAAGTTAAGATTTGTGACACTCTAGACATAGGTGTTCACCTTGTAGGGTGGAGAGATTAAAGGTTATAATGTCGTACCATAAATATATGAGCAACTGGTCATTGTTAGTAGATTTAAAGGTATGAGATTTCCAACAAACGATAGCTGCAGATGCAGATTTATTCTACCCATTGCTGCAGCACTTATTGTAACAACTGGTGCTAATTTGGTAAACAACAGTCACCCCATTAGGAGAGTTTGATCATTCAACTACTATATTCTCAATTGAATCTTAGACACATTTAATTTAGTTTATTTCATTACAATATTATTTTATTTCCATCTCTCATAATTATTAGTTACGATAGAATTATTTGACAATTGTTTGTTTCGATCTTTAGTTGATTTGTGCTATTGTGATTGCTTTAGCATTTTGGAGTAACATCAATCCCTGTGGAGACGATCTTGAATACTCATCACTTTATTACTTGTTGTGTATACTTGCACATTGGCATTGATAATAATTGATTATAGAAATCAATCAACAACTAGCAAATAAGATTCTTGGGATGCAAATTCACTTAGACAAAAATAACATGAAAATTTGGCTTTCTCAGAAGAACTATTTAAAGAAAATTTTGCGGTTCTTCAACAAGCAAGATTGTAAGCCAATTTCTACCCACTTCTTGTTAATTTCAAGTTATCCTCAATTATGTGTCCTAGCAATAAAGCAGAGAGGAAGGAGATGTCTCGAGTACCGTATGCATTAGCAATGGGAAGTTTAATATACGCTCTGATATGTACTAGATCGGACATTGCACAAGTAATGGGAGCAGTCAGTCGATACATGGCGAATCCTGGTGGAGAACATTGGAAAACTGTAAAGAGGATTTTTAGATACATCAGAAGAACCTCAGATGTTGCATTATATTATGAAGTATCAGAGTTTACTATTAGAGGCTATGTGGATTAAGATTTTACAAGAGACCTTGATAAAAGGAAATCCACTATTGGTTATATGTTTATACTTGCAGGAGGAGTTGTAAGTTGGGTTTTGAAATTACAGACCGTTGTGGCTCTATCTACAACAAAAGCAGAATACATGGCAGCTATACAAGCTTGCAAGGAAGCTATTTGAATATAAAGGTTAATGAAGGAGCTCAGGCACCAACAAGAGAAAAATTATGTATTTTGTGATAGTCAGAATGTTTTGCACATTGCGAAGAATCCAACATTTCGTTCCAGGACAAAGGTGGAGGATGGAAGTGTGGATTTGACCAAGCTAATCAATACTGACAAGTTTGTATGGAGAACCTAGCAGATGTTTTGACCAAGATAATTGATAAGTCTATGAAATGAGAGTTATCATGGCACTTTTAGACTTAAATCAAAATTACTTTGAGGGTAAATAACACGGTTTTATTGCATTTTAGTTATATTTTGCATATTAATTCATTTTAGTTTATTTTTCATAAATTTTGTTTGATTTAGAATAAATTGTGAGCTTAAATCATATGCGTAATTGTAGGTGTTTGGAAGCTCAAATTTCAAGGAAGGAATGCTAATGCAATAGGCTTGCAAAAGATGGGAACGAATTTGGCTACAAAAGAATAGAAACAAATCTGGAACAATGCAGATGTTGTAGTCACTGCTGTAGCAAGCATTGCTGTAGCAATCTTAGAACAACGACAAAGAAGATTTTACAGAATCTTGTGATCTGTAGTTTCCTAATCTGGAAGATGCGAGACTTAGGCTTCCGTTGACCCTAATTTTCAAATATAAAAAGATCACACATCATATGAAAGGGTGGCCGTCAATAACGAACATAAGAAAACAAAAAAGAAGACAAAGAAGAAGATTGAAGAGAATGACCCAAGTTTGTACGAATAACAAAATCTGCAAAATATTTGGAATTAAACTTTTCTCATTCAACTATTGTTCTTCTTTGGTTGGAAATATGTACTTGATGGCAGGAACTTTGTCGTTAGATTTTCTTTTATAAGTTATGAACTAAATTTGATTGTAGTTAAGTGAAAAACAATCTAGATGGGTTCTTGATTGTTCTTATGAGTTGTTTGATGTAGCATTTTGCTTTAATAAATCTTATTACATTCATTATTTCGATTGAACTCCCATTTAATGATACTAGTTAAGAGAGAGCCACAAAATGACTTGTCTTAATGGAACTTATTAGAGTAATATTTGATCTTAAGTGAGTTTCCTGAATTGAGTTTAACTTAAATCCCAAAAGGATTACACTTGATTTAAGATTTGTGATGAACTAGATATAGGGATTCACCTTGGAGGGTAGAGAGAGTGTATGTTTGTAATGTCGTATCCTATGTGACATAACAATTGGTCATCATCAGGTTGCATAAAGGTATGAGATGTCCAACATGCGACGGCTGAGGATGCAAAGTCATTCTACCCAGTGTTGTAGCAGTCGCTGTAGCAATCGGTGTTAGCTTGAACAAAACAGTCACCCAATTAAGAAAGTTTGATCATTTAACTACCCTATTCCTATTGAATTCTTTTTGTGCAAACCGTGCAATTTAATTTCATTACTGCATTTACTTTGTTAAGTTGTTAATATTATTAGTCAATCAACTTTATTTATTTTATTAAGTTAAAATAGAAGAAAGTTTGCACCGTTGTAATTGCTGTAGCATTTCTAGTAGCATCAGTCCCTGTGGAGACGATCTTGAATACTCATCACTTTATTACTTATTGTGTACACTTGCACATTGACATCAATAGCATTTGATTTTTTACCAACACTAATCAATACTGACAAGTTTGTATGGAGTAGATCCTCTTGTGGCTTGGTAGAAACGTAAGCAACATGACAATGACGAAGCAGAAAGGATGGTGTAGAGATTGATTGATTCTCAATCAAATCTCTAGGTGGGAGAATGTCAAGAAAAGCCTTCTAAAAGCAGCCCATTTTGGAAGATCTAGAAGTTGTAAATGTTTGAAGAAGAATGAAAAAGAAGAAGAGAGAAATGGTAGAACACGGCTTTGACAGCCACCAACATTGAATAAAAAATAAAATAATAGCCAATTTTGGCTATAAATAGAAGGGCTCACCCCCTCATTTTAATTATCCCTATTTCCCTGGTTCCTCTCCTTTATTTTGAGAGAGCTAAGAATTTCAGAGTTAAATATAATTGCTCTTAAATTGAAAGTATTGGGTATAATTGGGATTTAGGGAAGTGAGAGTAGTTTTTCCTACTCATAGAGAGAGTATAATTATTCTCTCCTATTATTAGAAAAAAGTTGTAATTTTTCCAGCATAGTAAAATATTTTCCTAATGTCTTTGCCCGTAAATGTAAGCTAAAAGACGAACCACGTAATTTTTGGTGTCCTCTTTTGTGTTTGTTCTTTATTTTCTTCTAATTTCATTTTAGTTGTGACCCTACTTCACCCACCAATTTCTTAACACTTCCATGGATATATAGGCAAAAAAGTAACGAGTGGAGAGATTACTCGCCATGAATGGGTGCCTAATATGTAAACCACAATATCAAATTTCCTCTGAAATCCTGGCACTGTACTCACCTGAACAATCTTGTAAGAATTGGTTGTGATATCTAGTCCAAATCCATAGCCATTTATGCCTCCCTTTTCTTCTAAGTGGGATGGATATGGTATCCATAAAATGTCTATAGTCAGAGGCACTACTAAAAAAGCATTGATCTATGACAAATTTTTTTATGATAGATACGGATATGTCACGAGTGTATCATGAAGTTACAACATTTTCGTGATACATAGAATGTATCATCCCTTCATGACACATTCGTGATTGATAGACAGCAGACGTAAATTGATGATGGATAAATGTCATGGTTGATTAATTTAAGTTTTTAAAAATTCAAAACAACATGGTGTTTATATTGTTTTATCTACATGACACAAATTTGTGATGGACTATAATGAATTATTTAAAAAATATTTATTTTCAACATGTAATTTGTTTATTTTTAAATTTTAAATATTACAATTTTGTGATTGTTAATTATTTAAAAATATTTCATTAATGTATAACTTAATTTATTTACAAGGTTTCCATTGTTAACTAATTAAAAAAAAGCACAATCGTTTGCTTTGGAAAGAACGTTCCAACAACAAGTGAATACCCTTTTTAATTGTATTATTTAAATTAAAAAAGAACAAAACACCATCGTTTTGCTTGGGTTTGGAACGAGTGAAATTGTTTTTAATTGAATAATTTAAACTAAAAAGAAAAGCAAAACGCCATCGTTTTGCTTTGGAAATATTGTTTCAACACTTAGAAAAATTTGCTAAATGTTGCAACGATTGCAGCCCCTTTTCTTTTTCATTCTCTATCCTCTCAAGCGCAGAAGAAGCATTGCACTGCTACGCCCTATTTTTCACTTAATTGATGAAAACCTAATCACCCAACTGGAGAAAATCAACTGAACAAAGCACATAACAACCACCAAGCACTCATTAAGAATTTACAGAATCTCTCCAATTGCCAAGCCTTTTGCACTGACACTTATTAGCCGTTACCCAACAACACCTTATTCAAAACACCAATTATCATTAAAGAAGAAAGAGAAGAAGGAGAAAAAGAAAGTTAATCAAAAGCCTTACTCAGATTTTTAATTTGCAATGTTATATCCCTGGCTGCTTTTAAGTGGTAATGCATGTGATGTTTTTTAGATGTGGTGTTATTCTAATAGAACCTAATTAAATTTTAGCCGTGAAAATATATATAGATCCAAAGGTTCCCCAAATAATTATTTTTAATGTTTAGGAGTGGTCTTGGTTCTTTATCTATTTTTCTTTTTTTTTTTTAATTTAAATTTTTTAGGTTCTAATACTTCTTATGCACTTGTTACAATTAAAGATGTGGCCATAAGTTGAGGCCACTATTATCATAGAAGAAGCTTTTGGTTTCTGTTGCTGCATGAGTGAAATTAAAATACCTTGAGGTTTGCATCCTTTGCCTCTATGGGTGGTACTGTCTATATTTCTTTGGTCTTAAAGAAAATGGTGCAATTATGTAATAATTATGGTTATGGTTGTTGTGGTTGATTAATATCTAAATTGCTATGAGCTTTGACGATAGCTTGTTCATTTTGGTGTTATGATGTAATGCAAGTGCATTCATGATCTTGCATTTCAAATTTAAATGATTTTAAGTGTTGCATGTGAAATTGTGGTTGTGATTCTAATTATTTCTAATTTGCGTGTCTAATTAGGATGATTTAAGTAGTTAATTTAATTGTTGTTTACTTGTTTTTGACTTTATAAAGACCATTTGTAATCATTATGAACATTATATTGACTCCACATGGATTGTGTGTTAAGCCCTGAATTGCATGTGATTCTAATTTTGGATGGATTGTGTGTAAAGCTTCAGATTGTCTTTATGTGCATTAGGTTTCGCAAAGGTTTAAACAATGTTGTTCTTTTGTGTAATTTGATGGTGTCATAAAGAAAACAATCGGTTGACATATATTGTTTATTGCAATAGTTTTGTTTGTGGTCCCCGAGAATATATTTTTTTCCTACAGATTGTGGACCTTGTTTGCTTATTATGTTTGTGGTCCTAGCTGCTTTTTCAAATAGTCAAAGGCACAATGAGGGCCTTTATGCGTTGCATTTTTTACACACATAGGTCCCCCAAATTGTTTGATACTTGTGTGTTTTCGATTTTTGTATTGTAAATTTAAAAAAGAAAAATAATCAATATTGAGTTGAGCAACAAGCATTAATGTTTAACTTCTTTCGGTTTATATATTCTTCAGATTAGAGACAAGCGGCTGTAAAATACTCGGCTAAAGAAAGGCATTTAATCTGCATAATCAAGTAGGTAAATAGATATCTGGCTGCTTTTTTGGAAATATATAATACTACTTTTTTTTTTAATTGAGTACTATATATCTATTTTTTATTCCATTTCCCTTGTATGACACTGCCTGTTTCATTAAACTAATGAAAGTAAAGTCTATTTTTTTTTCTATTAAAAGATTAAATTTGATCATATACATGATCAGTAGCCAAAATTAAATACTGATCATATGTAATTAAATACATAACATGATCAGTAGCATATTTGGTTTTGTTATACTAATATAAATAAAAATTTTATATTGGCGTTTTTTTTAATGATAATAATGGGTGTTGTTGGGCTGGCTTTATTTTAATTCAAGTTATTCATAAATTATTGGTTGATGCTTTTATAGTATTTTTCCTGGAACTTTTGAAAAAGGATAAGATTTTGCATGTATTTTGTCATTTTATTTTTTAAATACTTTATTACATTTTTTACTTTTGTATCAGGAGCTGTTTTTGGTTTATAAAATGGAAAAGTCTTAGATAACATGTGATAGATTGTCTGCATAATATATTGTTGGTGTGCAAATGTTCATGGATTTTGCAATTGAAAATTCTGATAGTGGTGATTTTATAAGGTGTCCTTGCATTGAATGTAAAAATCTGGCATTTTATCCTTCTAGGACAATTAGAGACCATTTATTTTTTAAAGGTTTTGATGAGAGTTATACTATTTGGACTTGGCATGGGGAAACCGAACCAAACATGATGAAAATTGATATAGGTGACAAAGTTGACCCACAAAACATGTACCTTAATCATGGTGAGGTTGTAAACATGATTAATGATGCTTACAAGCATTTTGATGATGATCCTAAGGCCTTTAAATCCTTATTAGAAGATGCCGAGAAACCTTTGTACCTGAGTTCGCAAAAATATACTAGGTTAGGCACATTAGTTAAGCTATACAACTTGAAGGGAAAATATGGTTAGTCCGATACTAGCTTTCCAAATTTATTGAGTCTCCTTGTTGACATGTTACCAAAGAACAATACATTGCCTAGGTGTACATATGAGGCAAAAAAAAACTATGTCTACCTTGGGCTTGCAGTATGAAAAAATACATGCTTGCCCAAAGGATTGTGTACTGTATAGAAATGAATATGAGAACCTTTCTGAATGTCCTACTTGTAGAGTGTCACGATAGAAGAAAAAAGATGGTTCTAAGGAAAAATATAGGAAAGGGATTTTTGCAAATGTTTTATGGTATTTCCCACTCATCTCTAGATTTAAGTGGCTATTCCAATCACCACAAACTGCCAAAGACTTAACTTGACATGCAAATGAAAGAGAAGTTGATAACAAGCTTCGTTATCCAGCTAACTCACCAGCTTGGAAGTTAATGGATGATAAATGGCCTTCCTTTGCATCTGAATCTAGAAATCTCTATCTTGCCCTTTCAGTTGACAGAATCAATTCACATAGCTCCCTAAGTAGTACATACAGTTGTTGGCTAGTTGTCCTTATAACTTATAATCTTCCTCCGTCGTTGTGTATGAAAAGAAAATTCATGATGTTGTCATTATTGATTTTCGGGCCACAATAACCAGGGAATGACATTGATGTGTTCCTAGCACTATTAATTGAGGACTTACAATCTTTATGGGTTGTTGGTGTTGAGGCATATGATGCCTATAGAAAAGAATTCTTCAACTTGCGAGCTATTTTATTATGGACAATCAATGACTTTCCAACTTATGGAAATTTGTCTTGGTGTATGACAAAAGGGTATTAAACTTGTCCAGCTTGTAGGGAAGACATAACTCCCTGTAGATTGTCACATAGTAAGAAAAATGCTTATATGGGCTATAGGCGTTTTCTTCCTGAGAACCATGAATTTTGATTTAAAAAAAAGGCCTTCAACAATGAGGTGGAAGAATGAGACCCACCTAAATTATTGACAAGCCATGATGCGTGGGAACAAGTTAAAGGTATCAAGAAAAAATGGGGAAAAAGAACAAGCAAGAAGCAGAAAAGTATTGAGGATAGTAATACGAGCAACTATTGGAATAAGAAGTCAATATTCTTTGATTTAGAGTACTAGATATAGTTGCTTGTTCGACATCAATTAGATGTTATGCATATTGAAACAAATGTGTGTGAAAGCATCTATGGCACATTGTTGAATATTCTAGGAAAAAAAAATGATGGCCTTAAATCAAGAATGGATCTTGGTTGGACCATTGAAAATTAGAGATAAATTGGCACCTGATTTCTCAGACAAGAACCATATTAAGCTTCCTCCTTAACCAGAGAGGAGAAGAAAACGTTTTGTGAATGTTTGAGAAACATTAAGGTTCCTGATGGCTATTCTTTTAATATGAAAAATCTGGTATCTTTAAAGGAATGCAAGCCGCAGGGTTTCAAATCATATGATTGTCATATGCTTCTGCAACAACTTCTTGTTGTTGCATTACGGACAATATTACCTGACCTTGTACGTGTTGCAATAATCAGATTCGTTTTTTTTTTAATTCCATATGTGCTACGGTGATTGATTTCAGTGAACTAGATGAAATGGAAAAGACATAGTGGTGACATTATGTTTGCTGGAAAAATGCTTTCCACCTTCCTTTTTTGATATAATGGTTCACTTAACAGTCCATATTGTCCATGAGGTCAGACTTTGTGGTCCTGTTTATCTAAGATAGATGCATCCATTCGAGAGGAACATGAAAACACTCAAAGGATATGTTCGTAACCATTATCGGCCTGAAGGGTGCATTGCGGAATGCTATGTTGCAGAAGAAGCTCTTGAATTTTGTGCTGAGTACTTATCCAACATGCAAATGATTAGGAATCCACCGGGCACATGGAAAACTCATCAATTCAGATGCCTATAGGTGGTGGGAATTCTGTTATTGTTGAATATAAGTTGTTATCTCAAGCTCATTTGTACGTGTTGCAAAATACTGAAGAAGTTCAACTCCTCATTAGGTATTTGTAACTAAAATTCATGATTTCACTGAACATTCATTTATTTTCAATTCCAAATTTCATTGTTTTACTTCTTGTTAGTGAGCATATGGAACACTTAAAAGGTCAGTTGCCACGTAAAACAAAAGACCAAAAATGGTTGAAAGAGCAACATAATCGTTCTTTTATGGATTGGTTATCACAAAAGGTCAATATTTTGACTAATCCTTGCACTCATCAGAATTTCTTTCGTCAAATAGTTCATTTATTAAACTCATAATGTTTATTATAACATGTTAGGTCTCCAATCTAATGGACAATGAAAATGTATCGGATACAATACGATGGTTAGCCCGAGGACCTGGCCCACGTGTGCAAAAGTATAGTGGTCATCGCATCAATGATTTTCAATTTTTAACACGGAAACGTAATGAGAACCGAGTGACCTAAAATTGTGGCGTGATTGTTGTTACAGAAACAATGCAAATAGCCACTTCAAAGGACCAAAATCCTAAAATTGGTGATATGGTCTATTATGGAGTAATTGATGAGATTTGACAACTTGACTACCATATGTTTAAGATTACTTTATTCAAGGGTGATTGGGTAAAAGATAGGGGTGGTGTAAAAGTTGACGAGCTTGGCTTCATAGTGGTGGACTTCCGTCGAATAGGCCATAAGTCTGATCCTTTTATTTTGGCTTCACAAGCCAAACGAGTATTTTATGCTACTGACCCAGTTGATAATAAATGGTCAGTTAATTGTTTCATGCCTTTTAGAGGTATTCCCAATTTTGGAAATGATGTGGATGTGCATAGTACGAAGGAGCGCGTTCCTTTCACCAAAGAATTACCAAGTATAATTAGAATTGATGTATGTAATGACGACAATCAAGTAGATGATGTACATGAGGATGGTGAGGCCATTGAGATTGAACAGTGACAAGATCAACATTTTAGGGTATTAGTTAAAAGGTATTATATATTGAATTGTAATTATTATTTTACTTGTAATTAATCTACATTTTACATTATTTTTTATGGCAAGCTAATACTTTGATTTTTTTTCTTGGCTATTTTACTAACCAAGCAGATGTTAAAATTTCTCTTAGCTCTTTTCAGGTATTAAACAATGGATTTCGATGATGAACCTATCAGCGATGAAGAGAAGCAGGGTAACTCCAATGAAGATGATCAAGTGCCAAAAGGAGATGATGGCTTTGATGATTTACTTCATTATCCTACTCATTTGGAGGATGATGAAAATGCACAACTTGGAAATGAAGAGGATCAATTTTCAAAAGATTTATCATCAAAAAAAGGCTTGACTCTTAATCCTAATAATAAATAAGAATTTGAGGACTGAAAATGGGAAAATTGTTGTAAGATACAATAGATATAGTGTTCCTGTTGGTCTAGAGGCCACTACACCGTCCACTTTTCTTGGAGTGTTGGCTTGTGTTTCTGTTCCAATCATCTTCAAGGATTGGAGATTAGTGCCAGATAAATATAAAGAAGCATTGTGGTTGTTTGTTCAGGTATAAAATATATTTTTTGTTAACTTTTCGATACTATAACCTAGTTTATCTATTGTTTTTCATACAATAAATGTTGGAAAAATGTTATTATGTAGGGGCGATTTATCATTCATGAACAAAGTAAAATGTAGGTGTTGCAATCTATTGGAAAATCGTTCAAGAATTTTAAGTACAATTTGACTAATGGGTACATTTTGCCAAATAAGAATGGTCGTAAAAATTTACGGAAACCTCCTTTGCAATACTACTACATAAGACAAGACTATTAGGACTCACTCGTCAAAGATCGTATTGATGATAAGTTTGCAGTACATAAATTAAATCTTATACAATATTTTCTCTCGAGAAATTTTAGTTAAATGCTATACAATACTAACGATTAAGTATAACATTGCATTGATATTGGTTTGTGATTTATGGTAGAAAATAAGGAAGAAGAAACAAAAAATGCGTGCTAGTAACAAGTATAACCATTGTTTGAGTAAAAATGGATATGCTGGACTATGAGAAGAAATTGTACGTATGTTTATATTCTGGTTGCTTGCATTTGAAAGTTGCAGTAGGTTCTTAAATATATATGTTTGTTTGCATTCTTTTGCTTGTATTATTTGCCTACATTTTCATTAGGAATAGTTTGAGGGGGCTTCTAATTTATTGCCCAACTTTAATTTTTCAGAGTGCTTAAACTTGTCTTAGTGAAGATCAAATAGACAGGAGTGTAGCTTGGATCAGAGGTAGAAGAAAAAAAAGGGGATATCATCCTAATGTTTAACTTATCGTTGATAGCTTTGTAAGTGCTGGTTTGTATATATGCTATAGCAAAAATTCTTTTTTTTTTAAATCAATAGTTGATAAAAGGTGTCATTGAATAATACCTAGATGAAGGCTCGATGGAATGCAAAAAAAGTATCTTCAAGTTGAGATGGAAGAAATAATTTGCTTGCAAAAGCTTTTGGGAAGGCCCTAAAAAATGGCCATATGCAAGGGACCGGCAAGTTTGTAACCCCATCTTTTTATTTTGACATTCCACGTAATTATGATCCGATGGAAAAGGATAGATCGAAGTTGGAAGACTGGTTGGCAAAGCACGCAGCAGATATTGAAGAGTTGTGGAAGGAAATTAGAAAGAAACCTAGGCACTCTGACATTGGTGGCTCTAATACACCAATGAAGAGTAATTACATGCATGATGGAGATCTTGAGATGAATGTTAAAGCCACTGCAGTTAATGAACATGAGGTACTGCACAAACTATTTTGTTCTACATCATGATAAAGATAAAGGATAATTACCCTAAATTTCTTGTTTTTTAATCATGGAAAAGGCCTTATAGGTTTCAAAACATAACTTAAAATCAATAGCAATATCTCCAAGAAAGAATGGTGGGGATCCAAAAATGAAAAACAACAGCCCCAATAAGAAAAAGCATAAAACAATAATGAAGATATTGGAAGACTTTGGCAAATTCCCCAAGACTCCAAAGAAAAGAAAGGGCGGCCCCAATAAAAAAATACCCAAAACAACAAACAATGAGCTGGGAGATTTTGGCAATCTCCTTGAAACTCCAAACATGAGACAGGGCAGCCCCAAAAAGAAAAGTCAACAGACAACAATGGAAAAAAAACAATGGACAAACCTGATAAAGCATTGGTTGAGAATACCAAACTTGAAGATTGTCGTGATGCTGGCCCTGTAGTTCGAAGAAGAAAGACAAGGCAAGCAACTGCTCATCACCAATAGAATGCTACGGTGAATCCAAGATTCAAATTCTTTTTAGGCTTATGTAACATGAAGTTGCCTGCCAGTGGAAATTACCTTCCTCATCCACTTGATAATGAGGTATTTGAAAGTGAATGTCTGGCTTGTATCGGGAGGGATGATTGTTATGCATTGGCTACCATGGAATAGTTAGGCCTTAATCACATGCATATCTATATGGCGTAAATAATTTCTGTTTCCTTTTTTAATTATCAAAATCTATTAAAGATTATCTAAATATTTAATTCTTACTTTTTGTGTGAATATCAGTTGCTTATATGACAAGATTCTGGCTGATAAAATGGGCAAACCATTTGGCTTCATGAATCCTGGTCATGTTGGCCCCAACAGAGTTGAAAATGAGCTTAAAACGCGCATAACAAGGACACAAGCAATTACTAATCGTTTGGCCAAAGCTCGCCCCTCTCAATTTATATTCTTTCTTTACAATCCTGGGTATATTCATTTTTATTAATAAGCAGGCTATTAATTTTCTTCGTACTTACAAGTTATTGCTCAATTATAGCGCTTATTGGATTCTTGTTGTGATCGATGTGGCTGCAAAGACTGGATATTTCATGGATCCGCAAGGAAATAGTAGGAATATCATCGTGAAATCATCATAGAATGTTACGTCCATTATAAACATTTTAGTAGTTCTAACAGTAAGTTTTAAACTCCTAGTGGGATCAACATGTTCCCAGCAACGAACGGTAAAAAAAGAGTGCACCCTGAATTCAAAATTGTACAGGTAATGCAATTTACTTTTTCCTATCATTTTAATTAACTACATGTTATAACTTTTTATGTACTTAGATTGAGTTTTATTATTGTAGGTTCCAAAACAACCTGGTTCTTATGAGTGTGGATATTATGTCATGTTGTATATAAGGGATATTATTACTAATCCTAGTTTATTGCTCAACAATGTAAGTGATATGTTTTATGTCCATCATTGGTTAATATTTTTTGTCCATCATATTTGCTGTTGAATTATTTGGCCATTTGCAGTTTAACAACAAATCAGTTTACACTCAGGAAGAAATGGATGAGGTACGGTATGAATGGATGAACTATGTTTGAATGCTCACATAAGGTGAGGAGCTGTTTATTAAATACTTTGGTTAGTGTAGGCCTGTTTTGAGTTCTCATGTTCATTTACTTGGCTGCATTAGCTTGGTTTGAGAGCCAGTTTTGATATGTCAATATAATGTATAGTTGTTTTGGGTTGAGCTTGTAATTATGCTGGATTAGATTGGTTTGGTTTTGATGCTTCCTAAATGGAAACTTGCCTTTCTAGAAATTTGAATGTAATGTCAGTATCAAACTACGTTTAGTTGATTGTTCTTGACGTGCTGATGTTAATTCAAGCAAGGTTTATTGAGATGGCAGTTTGGTGCTTTATTCAGTTGACTGTTGCTGGTTTATTGAGATGGTTTCGTCAAGTAGTGTTGTTAATTTTAGTTGTGTTGTTGGTGGTTTATAAAATCTGATTCAAGATTCTTCATTTAAGGAACTGTAATCGTTATTTTAGGAAACAAACTAATAACTGATGACACTACAAGAAAAAGCATCTATTATGACAGTCCTTAATGTGACGGTTTTTGGCCTGAAGGTCTATAATGATAGACGCATGATAAATTATTTTTTTGTCATGCGTTTATGATATATTTGTGATAGAAATACAATCTATCAAGAACTTATGATAGACTGGTGATAGTTAATTTAGCTATCAAGAATGCATGAATAATTTTTTATTTTCACTTTAATTACGCGAGTTTGACTTTATTTTTAAAAATATTTTATTACCAAATAATAAAGTGAAATGCTGTCGTTTCTTACATTCTTCTCCAACGACAGCGTTTAGGGAAAAATAAATTAAATAAAACAAAAGAAACAGACCTCGTTCATTTCGTATCGATATTTTTAGTTTTTACAAGTGTTAAAAAGCAAAAGTGCAAAACCCAAACACACTCTTCTCTCACTCTCACAGCAAACCCATCACTTGAGACCCTAGCACCACCTTTAAAACACCGTTGATTTTGATAACCCAAACCCTTTAATTATCAAAATCGGCGAACCCTCACTGAGAACCATACGGAGAACCCCAACGCCACTCTCAAATTTCAGAACCTAAGCTAAGAGCACACCACTGATTGAGCATATTAGAACCTGATTGTTCGATTGTTACAGGTAATTATTGTTCGAACCCTAGAAAAGAAATTAAAAACCCTAGAGTTGTAGTTCTCAAATTCATTCACTGTGATGTAAAGGTTTTTTTTTTCATTTTCATTGGTTGAATTTACTAATTTGTTGAAATTAGCGAACCTTAGAACTACAAAATGACATAGGCTTTGTTCTTGGGTGTGGCAAATCACATGTTTATAGTCGTATGTTCACTATCTTGAATTGGGGATATAGTTAGTATTTTTGTATTCCCTTCAAGTGTTTGATAAAAGCTGAATCAATTTTGCTGAAAAAAATTGAAAGGGATCTATTTTAAGATCATTTTCCTACCATTTTAAGCGTACTTTGCGGTAGATAGGGTTATAGTCCTTTACAGGTCCAGAGTGAAGGGCTGCTTCATGTGAATGAATGTCATGTTTGCTTTGTGACAGGAAGCACACTCCACTCTGTTCTTCCTCTTCACAATCACAGAGACGCACACACCACTCCCTCAATTAGTCAATTATCGTCTTCATGCATTAACATTCTATATTAGAGGTCAGTCATATCCATTTTCATACTATAATCTTTACTTCAATATTGCTCCCGGTCTCTCATATTCTTTGTTCAATTATGGTGATTTCATCTCTTAATCTTCGTTACAACTCAATACCCATATTGCAAAACTATTAAATCTGTGCTTTTAGACTAATGTCACGATCGACTCAAATTCATCGAGTGGGCAATTTACGGATATGGGTTTTGTTCGTTTTCTTCTTTTTTAATCTTCTTGTTTGGGATTTTACTTGCGGGTAACTACCCTCACAAACATGTTGTTAGTGACCTTTTTATGTGAAGGTGAATTCCATCTGCAATAGACACCAAAATCTTTAGTTACTATAGCTTGTCGTTTTGCAAGCCCTGGAGGGTGTTAAAGATAATCGAGAATCGTGGTGAGCTTTTGATGGGTGATAGGATTGAGAATTCCCTTACAGTTTAAGATGTATACCAATGAGACTGATATTTTTTTGTAAAACGAATCCATTGTCGAAAGATAATTTTGAGTTGTTGAAGCGGAGGATTGATGAGGTATCGGGTTTTGTTTTCTTGAGTAAGCTCTTAGAATTATTGTTTCATATTGTTTTTCATCGTTATGAATTGTTTTTAATGTCATATTAATCCATGCTTTAGGTATTACAAATTTGAGGGTGGCCAATATCACAACATACTTCCTTGACAATTTTGAGGGTGACAACTCGGATACACTACATTGGCACGAAAAGGAATCCACCTGTAATTTATTGGTTGAGATCAAATTTTCTAAATTTAAAAAAATTTCATTTCATCATCTAGCTATTATTCGATTGCTTAGTATTCTAATCTATAAGGGTTGTCACAGACTTTGAATTTGATGAAGTTATATTTTACTTGTGCAGTTACCTAGCTTGTTACACTTGCTATGTTGGAATTTGATGAAGATGGTGGGTATTGCTGGAGTTTGCTATCTTTTTCCTTTGATGCAAAAATAGTCCTGAGTATTGATGCAACTTTGCACGTTTAGCTTCTTCTTAGATTGGAATTTGTAGTGTGTTTCACCAAAACTACTAGGATGACTTTTTTTTTTTTGTTGATCAGTGTTGGCTTCGTTGTGTTGCTGGAAATTACTGATCATGGTTCATTAATCTCAAAACTGCTAGTCTTCTAGATGGTACTGAAATTTGGTTTTTATGTTGTTACAATAACTTCTATATATGTTGGACTTGTCACATGTATTTGGATAAATTATGTTTGTTGACAATTATCAATAATTATTCAGTGTTATTCATTTCATTTTCTTTGTCAATGAATTTTTAATTGCACTATTCATTTTAACAGTCTAATGAATTAGCTAAATTATGAATTTTAATTTCTAAATCAATTTCAGGATTTTTATTAAAATAATAATGATTTCATGGTAGTAACAAAATACTCATTTTTATTAATTATAATTTCAGTTTCTGAATTAATTGAAAAAAATCAATTAATTATAGTTTCCATTTTCGTGCCAAATTTAAGATTTCCCACTAAAAATTCAAAATATAGCATGCGAAATTCAAAAAAAAAGAGGGAAATTTAAAATTATTATATTTCCCTCTAAATAAAATTATGATAGTTGTGCGATTGGTTATATCCATACGGGTATTGTCATCAATTCTTGACGCTGGCTATAATGACGGTATGAACAACTGTCATCCATCCCCTACTATGACAGTTTTACCTGTCATAGTAGGTCATTTTTCTTGTAGTGTGAAGTATTTATTTAACTATAATTATTGTAGTTATTTTATTTGATAACAGGATTATAATCTATGAAACTTGTGGATATGGATTTGAGAATTATTGTATATGAATTATATATGTATGCTTGTATGTATGTATGTAAAGTTTTTTATTTATATAATAATTTAAAGGATATATTTTAATTTTTGCCAAAAATAATAAAAAAAATGGCGCCAATTTCATTGTTTCTAGAAAATAAAAAATTTAAAAATTTGGCACCAATTCCATAAATTCCCACAAAAAAAAATATATTTCATTTACCGCCAAATTTTAGGAATTAATATTTAATTAAATATATAAATAATTTAATTATTTTAATTAAATATGTCATGTTTACTTGATAGGTAATAGCCATGAATGAGAAATGTTATTGACAGATATTAGTCATGTGCGGAAATTTTTCATCAAACTAACAATGACAGAATCGTGATGGATAATACGTCATGCTTACCATGACATATAAAAACTGTCATGATTTTTTCTCGACACCGAAATTAATGACGGTCGCTCAACCGTCATGCCATGCGGAAGATGACGGATAATATCTATCATAAAAAGGTTTTTTTTAGTAGTGCGGATTACATAAATATAACACTCCAAAAAAATATTTAGAGAGCATTAAACCATAGCCAAGCGCTTCAACTAGAGTGCTTTCCCAATGAAGTTTCTGTCGACAATAAGAATTGGATCTTCACTTTCCTGGATGACACGACCGTCATAAATAAATGTATATCATCATTTCCCAACTAAATTCGTTAGATAGAGGCAGAACTTGGGGTTCATATGTGGTAGCAGCTAGGGATGGCAATGGGCACCGCCCGCAGTGGGTTTGCCATTATCAAACTCAAACCCGCACAAAATTTAAATTACCAAACCCACCCGCAACCCGCAGGGGGTTTTAATTTTTTTAAAAAAACCCACCCGCAGCGGGTTTTAATAATTATCAAACCCGCAATGGTATCCGGCGGATTTTTTGCGGGTTTCCGTATTTAAAATCACTAATGTTTAATATATAAATTTATAATAATAACCTCAAATTCCATATAACATACTCAATTTTATATTTAAACAATGTAAATGAAAAATTAAAATTTCCACATCAATTCAACATAAATTCTCAAATTTAAGTATAAATTACACAAATCTATTTAAAAAACACAAACTAGTATCTAAAAATAATAATTACATTTCATATTATAATTTAAAACAAGCTCTAAGAGAAGATATTTATTTCATTCACCACCATAAGCACCCATCCAACACAATGCCTATAATAATAATTTAGATTAATATTTTCAAATACTAATTCGAAGGGAAATGCCTTTAGTTTTCTTTAGGTTATGACTTTAGAATAGGAGATACACACATACACAACTTTTATTTGGTAATTTGATTAATGACATTATTTTCTTTATACATTTTTAGATTAAAATTAAATTAAAAATATTTGGAAAAATATTGCGGGTTTGGTGGATATCCATGCTGGATATAAGGTTAATCGCAGTATGCGGGTTTTAATTTATAATAAATCCGCCAATGGGTAAAATTACCACAGGCAGATTTGGGTAAATTTGGGAATTTACAATTACCATCCCTAGTAGCCCATTTGTGTTGAGATATGCTTGTTAGCAAAAGCAAAACTGACAATTATGTCGCAACACTTCATGGAGATTGATCGGAAATGCAAAAGTGATTTTGTCGGCAATTTCAAGAATATTTCATATATGATATCACCAGAAACTTCCACTTTAATGTCTAGATCCATTTTCTTTTCTTTTCTTTCAACAATTATTGGGATTACCATTTCCTTTTTTTTTCTTTCAACAATTATTAGTATTAATCCCAGTTATCACTAGACCTTCACAAGAATCTATAATTCTCTCTCTAACTCTCGCTCTAGTTTTTATTTTTATTTTTTTCTGTATAACTGTCGCAACAAAGATCGTAGAGAACCACCCTTTATATAGGCTTATAATCCAAAACTCAGCAGGAATCCTAACATTTAAAGAATTAGTAAATTGGAGATGACCTGTCACATGAGGATTTTAGTTTTAGGATGACAAATCGCACGATTATTTAAGTATAAAACTGTTGGACGTAAGCTCTTTCTGAAAACTATAAACGACATGTCATACGATGTGTTTTGAGATTAAATCTCAAACTATAATACATTGTTATGATATCTAAGAAAGAAACCCACCGCACCTATAATTTATGTATTAACCGATCACTTTTTATGAGGAGTGGAATTTTTTCCTTAGTTAATAATGATTGCTTTTATTGCAATATTGTTATTGTTAAATAAACCTACAAAATTCCTATGTAAACACCATTATTAAATGTTTAGAACGTGCTAGATTTTCCCCTAAAATATGACAAACTTTGGCACTCAAGAAACCTTTACATACTAGAAATATTAGAAAAGATTATAATTCCTTTGATCAAGCAACGAATCAAGTGAAATTAAACGAATCAAATATCACATAATGGCTGGTGTCACCGGGTTTTGTCTGTAAATCGGGCAACTTATATGATGGTGCTAAGTCCCACTTAGCCAGCCACTTGACAACACCAATAAAAGCAACCCACAAGGCCCGTAACTGGGTTTATCGCAAGACACTAACCAAACCAACAACAAAGAACAGGAAACCAAGCAATAAAAACACATAATATATATATTTTTTATGGAGGCGCTAACTCCCAACTTTTTTATTCAATCAATAAGAAAAGATTACAAACCATCTCTAGGCTTTGTTTGCTCAAAGATTCCACTTATTCTACCAAAATCCCACGCACACATTCACCCTCACTAAGCATGACTTTAGGAAGCACATCTACACTCCCCAAAGATAGGCGACAATTTGCCTACTAGCCTAGAAGCAAGGAAGTGATGGAACAAACCACCATAACCCACTTCCCTTGTTTCTCTCCACGTTTCTAGGCATCATCTCTAAGGCCATGTCTTCTATTAGCTGCACTAACAACTGTCCACTCATGCTTGTTTTTAGGACCCATTTGGCAACTCTAGGCTTCAATTAGTTACACTACCGCTATGTCATCTGGCACCACTTGATGATTTAAAGTAAGAATCAAAGCAATGTTAACTCTAGCAACTTAAAGACTAAGGTGTGGCACCAAATTTGCCTCTACAAGGTTTGTCGTTGCAGCAGCGCCTATCATTGCCCCTAATTCAACTCTATTAATCCTTACCACTCCACACATCTGTTTGCCTTGATAGGATTCGCCCCTCTCTTCATCTATGGGTTTTCCCTTTACCTTGACATCCATGTACCTTGACATCCATGTTATTCAACAATTGTAACAGATACACGCGCACTGTACCTACTTCGGCCACCGAAGATTTTGATGACTCCCCTTCTGTTTACTTCACCAAAGTATTCAGTTTCTCACACTTTAGACAATTCTTTGCCTGATGTGGTCATTCATAGATAAAACATCCTGAATTTTTCCTTGTCGATTACCTTGCTTGGCTTTGTTCTAGCATCATTCTTCTTCCTGCCATTACGAAGAGTTTCCTTTCTTACTATCTCTTAATTTCTTAAATCCAGAAGGAGAAGCTTTCACAAATCCATATCCACCAAGCCATTTGCATTGTTGCCTCTCTGAAATCATGTTATTAATTATCCTCAAACCGATTTTAACTGAGTTTTGACATCAATTGTCACCAGAACTAACTTACTCATGCTCTGATACTAGTTGTTCATACAACTTCCTTTGCCGGCCCTCAATATCATGCTTCTTTGCTAGCTTTCACCAACGCTGATTTCAACTGAGCCTTCATATCAATTGTCACCAAAACTAACTTAATTGTGCTTCGATACTAATTGTTCCTACAACTGCCTTAGCCCTACTTCAATATCGTGCTTTATTACCAGTTTTCACCAACACTTATTTAACATTGCTCTGATATTAGTTGTTAGTGGGTTTTGTCTATAGACGTAGCAACCGGTATGATGACGTTAAGGTCTACTTAGCCAGCCACTCGATAATGCCAACAAAAGCAACCTATCAGGCCCGCAACTAAGGTTATCGCAAAAGACTAACCAAACCAAGAGCAAAGAGCAATTAACCAAACAATGAACACATAGAATATTGCTCTTTACGGAGGCATCAACCCCCAACTTCTCTATTTAATCAATAAGAAAAGATTACAAACTAGCTTTAGGATTTGTTTGCTCAATGACTCCAATATTTCTACCAAAATTTAGATCCCCTAAGCACACAGTCACCTTCACTATTTATATAAATTTTAAATGACACCTTATTTTCTAAGCCATGGTGGCGTGCTGCACTTACGCTACCTCATTCTTTTTCCCAAGACTAAGCACCATTAACCATGACTTTAGGAAGCGCATTTCCACTCTCTCAAAAATAGACAATGCTTATCCCGCTAGCCTAGAAGCAAGGAAGCAACGAAGCAAACCACCACAACTCGCTTCCTTTGTTTTTCTCTATATTTCTAGGCATGATCTCCAAAGCCATGTCTTCCATTAGTTGCACTAAATACTGCCTACTCATGCTTGTTTTTAGAACCTGTTTCACAACTCTTGACTTAGTCTTGCGCCATCTCTTATTCTGTAGTTCGGCCTGTGTGCATGCTCTTTGTGCCCTATACCGATACGCTTGCAAGATGTGGCGTATGCTGTCATGCCCCAACCCATGTGCACTAGCAATCCCCCACAATTGTCTAATGATGTACGCTAACTGTTGTGCCCCAACTCGTGTGCCAGTCTTGCTTGCCTTCGTGATAATCTCCAAGCACCCCCATGTTACTGCTAGTGGCTTGGCACAAGACCACAAGCAAAGCCTTGGCATCGGCTATCATTGCCTAAGGCTGTGATAGCTAGCTGATTGTATTTTTCAACTATCATAAAATACTATAGTTTAGGCTATTATTTTATTTCTTTCTATAAATAGCTTTAAGATATTGTATATCAATAGTTGTAGTGTTAATAAAATTGTTAGGCAGCAAGTTTATTGTTTACATGGTATTACAGATCTTAGAGTTCTCAAATGAAATTAGAGAGCAATATTTTTAGCATTTTGGTTTTGGTTTATTATGTTTCCAAAATAAATGTGTTGGGCAACTCTTTTCATACAATCCTCTTTTAGAGAATAAATTTAGAGCTGTCGCCGCTACCATTTTTTTCAATATTGTGACACTATGAAGAGTTTGCATAGTATGGAATCTGAATTGATAGTAGAGCCAATGCATAAAAGATTGTTCAAATTTATGGCAGACCATAAGAAAACATGAACCAGTAAGAGTCTTCCCTCACGAGAGCTCTCTCTCTGATAGAGCCTCCTGAATGGAAGTACTTTGAGGGGCCTATATGATCCACATGGTCACTCCGAGAGTGAGTGCTTTAGTCTAATTTCACTATTAGATTAGTTAAGTGATGTCTTCAGTTGAAGCGTAGTAAAGGGTAGAGCAGAGTTGGTGAGGGGTATTATTACACATGGTTTTTCTAGTTAGGTGAATATAGTACTCAATCATTTCTCTGTATTAACTCTATGGACACTGAGGAGTTAATTCGTAAGTGCAAAGCAATAACGATAAGAGAGGAAGATAGAAGCAAAATGTCATTGGAAGTAAACATGAAGGAAAAAAGAGGGCAAGTGTTAGCAGGATGCCTGATGGGTAAAGTACTCCTCTCAAGGGGTGTCAACAAAGGACTCAAAATTGCTTTACAACAGGTTTGGCGAACTTTTAAAGAGGCTAAGATAGAGAGCATGGGAAACAATATATTTATGTTTAAGTTTACAGAAGAAGCTGACAAAAGAAGAGTGATAATTGGGGGCCCGTGGCATTTTGATAGGGTGTTGATTGTCCTCACCGAGCCGAAAGGTATTGGGGAGGTCTCCAAGCAATCTTTTACTCATGTCCCCTTCTGGGTGCAGATTCGCAATGTTCCAATTGCGTGTATGGAGAGGGACTTTCTTCAAGAGCTTAGGGGGAAAGATAGGAGAAAAAGAAGATGTTAAAACGAACGAGAATGGAGAATGCTTTGGGGAATTTGCAAGAATCAGGATCTTCATCAACATAACACAGCCATTGAAGAAAATTTTGTCTCTGAAACAAAAAGGCGAATGCTTGCCGATTTTTGCTTTTGTTGTGGCATCATTGTCCATCAATACAGGGAGTGTACTCAGTACTAGGGCCAACCAAAAGAAGAACTCCCATACGAGATGTGGATGAAAGCAATAATGATCGAGGGACGCTCAAAGAAATACCGTAGCAAAGAGAGATGGCAGAACGACGGAGAAAGAGCTGATAAATCAGCAAGTTCAGAATATCATGGCCAATCACAACAACACCAGCATGAGCAGGCGAACCCGGTTGATAAAAATAGGTTAGGATCCGGGGAGGAAGAAATGGGTCAAACTAAGGAGATTGATAGGACACGTGAGGTGGAGCGGGTAGTTGAGAAGTATTTAATGAAGGGAGTGACAGAAGTGATGTCAATGAAGCAGGCTGGCGGCAAAATGTAGGGATGGATTACTGGCAATGTAACAGTCCCTAGAGATCTGAGAATTCAAGTGGGAAATGTAAATGCAACTGAGAGGGAAAACATGAAAGCAGTCCGGGCCGAAAGACACAAGGAGACATCGGGCTCAACTGAAACTTTACACAGCCCTACAAAAGAAGCCCAAGAAGAAACAGAGAAAGCGAAAATATATGTTGGGGCAGAAGTTTCCCAAATTTAGCCAAACAAAAATAAATGGAAGAGACAGGCACGTGTTACAAAAAATGAAGGGGGAGCAAGTTTGGGCCTAGGGACTCATAAAAGGCCAAATAACGAGGTAGCATGGCCAAGCCCGAAGCTAAAGAAAACCAAAGTGGCTGGCCCAAGCAAATCAGAAACAAAGAAATATTTTTCGACAGCAACAAAAACCAATTTGCACTGGGAGCTGTTGGTGACAGAGGAAATGGAGCTCACAGCTTCAAACATAGAAGAGATATCGGCGGAGGTTGGTAGCCAGCCCCGCTGGAAGGCATGAAAATTCTCAGTTGAAATATTCGAGGTTTAGGGAATCCCCGATTATATCTAGCTTTCAGGAAAATTCTCCAAATGCATAGTCCTCATCTTGTTTTTTTTTTTTGTGAAACGAAGATGATGTCTGTGCATATGAATGAGGTCAGTAGAAAACTAAATTATGAAAATTGTGTTGCTGTAAATAGTAACGGGAAAGGACGTGGCCTAGCTATGCTTTCAAACTCAGAAACCACGATGTAAATTAAATCTTTCAATAAGCATCACATTGATGCCGAGATACTGATGGAAAATGGGAAGCAAATTCGGTGTACGGGGGTATATAGTCATCCAGACATGAGACAGAGAAAGCATACCTGGACATTGTTGAGGCGATTATCAGGTTTATCTTCTACTCCCTAATTATGCTTTGGTGACTTTAATGAAATTCTTCATCCTTATGAAAAGAGTGGGGGAAACGAGAGGCAGTTAAGCTTAATCATTGATTTTAGAGAAGTTTTGAGAGATTGTGATCTTTTAGATGTTGGATACAAGGGGTACCCTTTTATGTGGAGTAATGGAAGGTTTGGCCCCGCTTTTGTAGAGGAAAAAACTAGACAAATTTATTTGTAACAGTGCATGGAGGGACATATTTTCAGATTCTGCAACTACCAATATTGACACATGGACCTCTGATCATTGTCCTGTGGTGATGGAGCTTCAAGCAAGGGGCAATGAAATGAATTTTAACAAAAGGCTCAAACACAGCAGATGCAGTATGTCAATGGGGAGAAAATCATAGAGGTGGAAAGACAAATCCAAGACATATTAGCCGATGATGAAACATACTGGAAACAACACTCAAGGGCTGATTGGCTCAAGGAAGGGGACAAGAACACTAAATTTTTTCATCACAAGGCATCATTAAAAAATAAGAAGAACCGAATTTGGGGGATTGAAAATGCAGCTGGAAGATGGATTGAAAATGCCGAAGAGGTGGAGCATGAGTTCTGTAAATACTTCACAAACATATTCACTACTTCCAAGCCTAATCAAACTCAGATAACAACTGCACTTTCAAGGATATCTCAGAGAGTTTCTAGCGAGATGAATGATCTTTTAGAGAAGCCTTTCACAACCGAAGAAGTAGTGGAAGCATTGACACAAATGTGCCCAACAAAGGCACCAGGTCCGGATGGCTTGCCAGCAGTGTTTTACCAAAAGCACTGGCAAACGGTTAAGTAAGGAGTCCTCTCAACATGCCTCCACATCCTTAACAAGCAAGGTGATAGAGCTCCTCTCAATCATACCTACATCACTTTAATTCCAAAAAAAGGGAATCCTAGGAAAGTTACTGATTTTAGGCCTATTAGTCTATGCAATATCATTTATAAGATTGTTACTAAGGCAATAGCTAACAGGCTTAAACATGTTTTACACAAAATTATCTCACCAATGCAAAGTGCTTTCATTCCCAATTGGCTGATCATCGAAAATATCATTGTAGGCTATGAGTGTCTCCATAAGATAAGACATTGTAAAAGAAGAAAAAAAGGATTGGTGGCATTGAAGCTTGATGTGAGCAAAGCATATGATAGGCTGGAATGGACTTTTCTTAAGCAAGCGATAAAGTCCCTCGAGTTTTGGCAGAATTGGGTCAGCCTAATCATGGGGTGTATAAGCTCAGTGTCGTTCTCAGTTGTCATAAATGGTGCAGTAAGCATGGTGATCCGTCCTCAGAGAGGCCTAAGACGAGGGTGTCCCCTATCTCTGTATTTATTTCTCATTGGTGCTGAGGCCTTCTCCTCTCTTCTTCAGCAAGCAGAGCATTAGAGGCTTATCCATGGTCTGTCATTTGGGAAGGAGCTTAAAATTTCTCATCTCTTATTTGCGGACGATAGTCTAGTATTCACGAGAGCTTCAGTTACTGATTGCCAAAATCTGAAGAGGATTTTCGATTGCTACTCTGCAGCCTTAGGCCAGCTGTTCAACTTCGAGAAATCTTCAATGTTTCTCAGCGACAATATTCAGGATGGGCAAGAATTAATAATCAAAGAAATCTTTCAGCTCAACATTGTTTCAAGGCATGAAAAATACTTAGGCCTGCCATCTATGATTGGGAGAAAGATAAGTAGTTTTTTTAACGATATCAAGCTAAAGATCTACAATAAAGTATCAAGTTGGCAGCATAAATTCTTTTCAACAGGAGGCAAAGAGGTTTTGATCAAGGAGGCTGCTCAAGCCATTCCCACAGATGCAATGAGCGTCTTTAAGATTCCCATGGGCATATGTGATGACATTCAGAGAATAATAGCAAACTTTTAGTAGGGATCAAGGAATGAAAAGAAGAACATCCATTGGTCGAGATGGAATAAGCTAAGTCAGGCTAAGTGCAGAGGAGGAATGGGGTTAAGAGATTTTTCAAATTTCAACCAAGCGTTAGTAGCCAAGCAAGGCTGGAGGATCTGGCAGTTTCCAGACTCCCTTGTGGCAAAAATATTGCAGGCTAGGTACTTTCAGCACAAAGATTTCATGAATGTAAGACTTGCCTCTAACCCCTCTTTTACCTAGAGAAGCATTTTATGGGGCCGGTAAGTTATTTCCAAGGGATCAAGATGGAGGGTTGGAAATGGTCAAAGCATTCTAATTCATAAGGAGAATTGGCTGCCCAAGCCCCTTACTTTCAAACCAGTCTCCAAACCAAACTTACCAGCTGATGCCTTAGTTGCTGAGTTGATAAGTGAAGAGCATAGTTGGAATGAATGGCTAATCTATAGACATTTTTCCAAAATGGATGCAGAGGCAATTGTTAGAATTCCTTGGCCTAGAAGAGCAATGAAGAATGAAATAATTTGGAATTACAATAGGAAATGCCAGTACACTGTTAAGAGTGGCTATCAGTTTGCATTGAGTCTGAAGTTTCTAGCCAGCCTGACAAGTTCAGCAGTTGCACAGAACCAAGGAACATTATATGGTTGCTCACCTTGCCTGAGAAGATCAGGATTTTTGCTTGGAGGGCAGCAAAAACTCTTCTCCCATCGACCAAAAATCTCTGCAAAAGGAAGGTGATTCATGAATCATTGTGTCAGATTTGTAAAAATGAGATGGAAACTGTTTTTCATGCTTTAGTAGGCTGCAAGGTTGCGAAGAAAATCTGGAAAATAACTAGATTTGAGGACGATCTTAAGGGAAGTGTTGAACAAGATATTCTAAGCTTATTGCTTGGATTGAAGCCGAGGAAAAGCAAAGATGATATTGAACTGTTGGTAACGATTTTATGGATGACATGGAATGCACGAAACAACTGATTATTTAAAGGAAAAAAGGATAGCCCCCAAATGATAGTCTCTAAGGCTGAAGCTGTGGTGGAAGCTTATCGAAGAACCCAACTACCAACATCTACCCACATTGGCAACCAGCAAACTTCGATAAAAATGGCCTGGAATCCCCCTCAAAGAGGATACTTTAAGGTTAATGTAAATGCTGCCACCAATTCAAAGAAACAAATTTCAGGGCTAGGGGCTGTAATCTGAGATGAGACTGGGAATGTGATTGCAGCTGCAATTAAGGTATCAAAGTTCTATGGTGATGTTTATTTTACAGAGCCAGAAGCAATCGAATGAGGACTTCAAATTGTAGAACGTGCTTGTCTAGAGTCTTTGATTGTGGAATCAGATGCTCAAGAAGTTGTTAAGTTAGTTAACAACAGTTAGGGCTGCAGATCCGAGATCTTCTGGATCATTTCAGAGGTTCAGAGCGTATTGAAGAACTTTGGTTCTGTTTGTGTCCAATATGCTCATAGATCTGGTAATGCGATAGCTCACTCTTTAGCTAAGTTAGCTTTAGAGAAACTCGAAACTATTGTATGGATGGGTTCATACACTCCCCACTTGCTGTACTTGTTTTCTTCTTCGAATTGAAACAAAGGTATTTTCCATTCCAAAAAAAAAAAAAAATTATGGCAGACCATAATGCCAAATGCCAATTACCAATGTAGATTGAAAACCAAAGTTTACACTTTAGGCGCACAATCATGGCGACTAATATACTCTCATCATCATATTCCTTTTACTCTTTACATCGACCATGGTGTCGTGTTTGCATATGGAGACGGGCGGATATACTAATTACTTATTTTATCATTGTTCATATTAGTCTTGATTAAGATGTTAGAAATAAAAAGTTTAGGGTTTAATACATGATAAATATATATTTAATAATATGTAATATTGATTTATAATATATTATCCTTAATAGTAATTTCCATAATAGGTGTTTTTATATCAATTTTTTTTTATTAAAAGCAGAATTATCAAAGTATTAAAAAAATCAAACAAATAAGGATTCAATTAGTAGTTAAAAATTTATAATATGTTAAATGTTTTAAAGGATTCAATTAAGAAAAGAGATTTTAAAAGATTGATGGAAGGGTGTCATCAGTTGTTAAACTTCTTGATTAGAATATTATTACCCAAGCTCAACCTAAATAAATGATACCCAAACCAAACCATGTTTTAATTAAAGATTTGATATCTTTTTTGTTTACTGTAAATGTTAATTAAAGTGATATATTGTTAGATTAAATTACAATTTACCAATGTTTGTTTTCTGTTTTTTCAAACAACTGTATATTATAATGATAAGATGTACTTTTATATTACAATTGTTAGCCAATGTAATATTGTCATTAATTAAATACGTCATAATTTATAACTTTTGTTAATGTTGACAGTAATATTCTAATGTTTGATGCTTGAGTACTTTATTATATTTTAGAACTAATAATGAAGTATAACTGTAAGATTATGGTTATAAATTCTATAATCGTTGCACATTCCTGACCAACAATTTTTAAAAAGTCAAGAAGAGATAATACTAGGCTTGCGTCATGGTCATCTTGAGCTTTTAAAAAGCCTCCTCCGAAGCTTTTTTTTTTGTTTGAATTTTTTGAATTGATTAAGCATCAGGTTACTGTATTACACAAAGATATTTACAACTGCTATGACAGCAGATCATTGCATTGGTATTTACAATCAGATGTATACCTGAGACTTACATTATTACATTTTTTATCTATGAAGTACATGCTTAGCCAAATACCCCTCATGGAGGAGGAATGTCTCTACTTTACTCGCATTTCGCAAGGAAAAAAGACATTATAAGTAATCTCCATACAATTATATTTAATTGAGGGAGGTTGAGTCCGTGGGGACTTGAACCATTGCCCTCATAGTCATGCTTGACTTTAAGGGCAATGGTTCACCATTGGGCTATAAGCCCAAGTGGCCCTCCTCCGAAGCTGAACTCTATAAGGAGTAGCATTTTTCCAATTGTGTTGAATGAATTTTGGATAGTAGCCTATAAGTCTAAGAAACCCATTTAAGGCTTTACAAGTACTTGGCTACAGTTGAGGACATTATTGCTTCAATTTTTCTAAGGTTAATAACAACCCTCTACTTTGAGCTAATATAATCCTAGATACTGCACTTCTTCCTTCCCAAATCAACATTTTTCAAAATTCACTCTCAACTTGTTAGCTTTTTAGGATGTTAAAAATAATTCTAAAATTCTCTATATGAATATCCCAGTCGTTACTATAAATGAGTGTATCATCAAAAAATAAAAGTATAAATTTTCATAAAAATTCTTTGAATGCCTCATTCATAAGTATTTAGAAGATGGATGGAGTATTGTTAAGCCTAAATGGCATTATCAAGATTTTGTAATGGCCTTCATGTGTTCCAAATATAATTTTCTCGACATTGTTTGGGTGTACTTTGACTTGATAGTAGTCTGGCCGTAAGTTTAATTTTTTGAAAAATTGTGTCCCTACTAATTCATCGAAGAGTTCATTGATTGTGGGAATTGGGGAATTTGTCTTTAACTGTAATTTCATTCAATGCTTGGTACTTGATGCACATCCTACATGAACCATCATGCTTTTTAACGAACAAGACAAGAAGGAATAAGCATTGGTATTGGGGTAAATAGTACCAGCGCCCAACAATTCTTTGACAATGTTCTCAATATTCTTTTGAAAATAAGGATACTTGTACGGCCTTATTGCAACTGGTCCTCATCTTGGTAAAAATGGAATTCAATGATCATGGATTCATCAAGAAGGGAGGCCAATACGCTCATTCAATACTTCTTGGTACCCTCGTAAAAGTTATTGAACTTGTGTTAAAGTTTTTTTCATATGTTTTCATTGCATAATATGGATGACAACCCTTTTTTTTTTTCTTGTCTGTATCATTAGACCTTTGTGATTAACCAATAAGCCCACACAAATCTCCTTCTTTGCCTCTTTAAGTGAACTTCATATGTAATTTTTTGAAGTCCCATTAGATAAGTTAGAGAGATCTCAGCCACTAAGTTCCAATAACAATGTCATCTCCTTCAAAAGGGAAAAAAGAAAAAGTCCACTGAAAATTGTAACTTTTATAAATTTTAAAGCACCTTGAAAACTTCTCTAGGCTTGCTACTCTTTCACCTGAAGCTACCATTACATTTATTTCAAAGTAGTTAGCTGGTTAGAGATATGCACGTTGAGCCTTTTTTGAACTGATGAAGTTGTGTGTACCATCAGAGGCAACCATAGCTATCATAAAACCCTTTAAGCCAGTCCCATATCCTCATTGTTATTGGTTATTGAAAACCAACCATGCCGTAATGTGAAATTTCATATTCATTTGTTTCTTCGGCTTCTATCTCTATGTCCCCATATGCTTCTGTTGGGATTATGCACTCTTTTAAAGCATATTAATTTATTTTTTTATTAATAAAATATTTGAGATATTTTCAATTGCATAAATATTTTAAATAAAGTCCATTTAATCATATTAGATGTATTTATGTGATCATCATATGGATTCATAGAAGACATAAATACAAGTTATCTTATGATTAAATAAATTAAGTTCGCAGTTGATAAATAGAGATGGGCGCTCTATTTATGTTTAGACTGTAGTCAATTCATTGAATGATTTGTCTTAATCATTTGATGGATCACATAAGAAATTTAATTAACCTTGAAATGACTGTCAGATTTATTAAATCTCATAGGCATTGATTTTATTGTAATCTTAATCTTGAGTTAATTATAGTTTCATGTTTGTGATTGTCATTTCATTTGAGTTACCAATAGGCGCGACATACATTTGTAGTTAAGATTACCCGGTATCTTGGTGGAAGCAATTAATTAACGATGTGGTACAAATGATTATACAGTAAAGAAATCAATGTGGCATTGGTCGAATTATTATTCGAGTACACTATCCTAGATAGCATACAATTATGGAGGTCAATTCCAATCTTTTAATGGAGTAAATTTGGAATTAAATAATTTGGAAAGTTTAATTACATGCCTAACTATTGTAGCCGCTATTATATGTACCCATATGATCCCCAGGTTAGCTCATTTAATTGACTACGCCGCTACTGGATTAATAAGTAAGATAACTAGCTATTTGGGTTAAAAGTCCAAATATATTATTTAGTGAGAGGCTCCATATAATGTGCTTGTATCTAAGAGGCCTTGTGTTATTTTACAAGGTGAGCCCCTATGACAAGAAGAAGTAACGTTACTTTTGATTTTATTTTTTTTAATTTGAATCAAATTTGATTTAATAAAATTAAAAATATAAAAATATGGAGCCTAGGGTTTCCACTAAAATAGAGATATAAAAGGATTTATTTTCCCAAAAAGAAAAGGAGGCCACATTATACAGATCAGAGAAAAAGATTTTTTCTCTCTACTTTTGAGAGAAAAATTTTCTCTTGCTATTTGCTTTTAATGGTGATAAAGGCGCCCACACGTCAAGTGCAGATCAAACCTGAATCATAACCCAAAAGATTATTTGGTGACGAATCGTGATCTAACCAGCGTGGTGATGACGGATCGTGATCGAACCAGCGTGGTGGTGACATATCGTGATCTAACAGACGTGGTGGTGACGAAATGTGACATGAGAGCCTAGATTATTTTTTATTGTTCATCTTCTCGAATTGTCAAGGAATGATTTTCTAGATTACGAATTCTTATATATTATATGAGATCGATCCTGAAATTTTTTTAAAAAAAAAAATTCCCCAACAATTAGTATCAGACCCATCTCATATTAATATATAAGAATATCGTATGAAATCAATCTTGATATTTATGTATTAAAGTGACACAATTTATTCAGATATATTTTTTTTGCTTAATATATGAATAAAGCATGCTTTTGGTTTGTCTTAATTCATTGTTAGATTCTCTACTGTATTTTTTCTTTGGATCTCTAACAAGAGGGGTGATTTTTTATCACCATATTTATCTCTTGATTTATTTTACTGTTATAGAAATTTTGTAAGCTAAAATTGACCTAGGAAATTTGTAAATCACTGAAGAATAATCACGGATGTCAGATCAAAGCAACGAAGGTCGGAAATTTCAACGACAACCAACAGCGCACGTTGCACGCAACGCGGCCAGCAGCGCAAAAGGCCAGAGTGGGCAGCAGCGCAAGCTGCACGCCCAGCAGTTGCCGCGCGTGTTCTGCAAGCCAACAGCTACGCCCAGCAGCAGCGCGTGCTACACGCCCTGCAATTGCCTCGGACGTGTTGCAAGCAGCGCGGGCATTAGTTGAAAATTGCAGGTGCAGGCTGCTGACGGAGCGTCTTGGTTGGCAACTTTCCGGTGTGGCAGCGATGGCAAACTTGGCGTTGATGACGGTTGTCCGGTGTGGGAAATAGTGAACAGCAGCTGGGCTTTCGGTGATGGCGGCTGGGGAAGAAAGAAAAATATGGATTTAGGGTTTCAATAGTTTTTATCATTGAGGTCCCTATGGTTTCATAGCTTTTTCTCTTGTGCAGATAATTTTTAATTTTATGCATTTAAGTTCAAAAACAGTTTTGGGCTTAATGAATCCTAATTTTAGGCCCAATTGAAATTGGGCTTAATGGATTAAAATGCATGGATAAAATTAAACACATTAAATTTATTTTTGGTCTAAAAGTTTTATTTTTATTTTTAAAAAAAAGAGGATTTTATTTACTTTCTTTCAAAATTAAAATTGGACCGACAATAAATTTAAAAGCTCAATTTCTCTTGTCCATTAACAAAGACAAGCCTATGGAAAATGGAAATTGAGAAGAAACCCAATGAAGATTAGGCTTGGGGTTAATGTAATTTTTCTTTTTACGAAAGTCATGAATTAAGATTATTTAATTATTTTTCTATATATTGTGCTTTGGATGATAACATGCCATGATAACATGTCATATAGAATAAGTGGTTACACTCTATGCATAATGATACATGTCATTCATTAATTATGAATCTCATTATATTGTTTGAAATTTACATATGCTTAATTATAGGAAGCATGCAATTAACAATATATAATTAATGTATGTTTTAAAAGGAAAAACTAATTTTAAAATATTGAGTGGGAAAGGAAAAATTCAAGATAATTTTTCCCACAGGTTCCATTGTTAGTTCAATAATAAAATTATATATATACCCGACTTTATGATACGGTGATGCTCCCTTCGGATGGTATAGATATTAGACATTTTATTTGATGAACTTCTTCAAAGATAAAATTAAAATATTTTTCAATCGATTGTTCACCCCAACGGTGACTATTGATATGAAAAATACGTAGATTGAACAATAGTTATACACTCAACTAAAATTTGTTATTAACCTTCCCAATAAAGCTCTGTTAACATATTTACACCCAAAAGGATAACGAAAATTATTTATCATGTCTCTACATGAAAGTAAATAATCCAATTGATAATTGGGTCTAATAAGTGTAGACATGACTTCCCCAACGGATAGCTTGTCAAAGCAGTACTAGATTATGGTTACAATAAATTAAAATGCATTTATGGTTTTTTACATTTTTGTCATTTATTGTAAATATTGCTTCAAAGTGTTTATGCATGTCTATTTTGTTTTTTCAGAAAATGTCTTCCATCAACCCATTATTAATTATCCTTGTTAAAAATGAACTCACTGACGAAAATTATTTAGATTGAAAACGTAATCTATTTAATATTCTCACTGCCAAAGGCTGCAAATATGTGTTGACCCTGCCTTTCCCTCCAGAACCAACGTTATACGATTATAGAAATCAGAGGGAGCCTTTTGAGAAATGGTACGAAGTTAACAAAATGGCTAAGCGTTATATATTGGCTTTGATTTCTATGGAACTACATAAGAAACATTGGAGCATGGAAACACCCACTGAAATAATGGCTAGTCTTCATCAGATGTTTGGGCAGAATACTCATTTTGCCAGAGAAGCAGTGTTAAAACGTATTACGGATACTAAGATGGAAGAGGGTACAAGAGTTCGTGATCATGTCCTCAAAATGATGGACTATTTGAATGAAGTAGAGATTCATGGTGTTCAAATCGATGATAACACAAAGATTAACATGGTGATTGAATCTTTGTTTGATACATTCAAAGAGTTTAAGGTCAGCTATATCTTAAACAATAAAGATATGACTTTAATTGAATTAATAAACGAACTATATGCTATAGAAGAATTTTATCATAGTAGAAAACTTCCTGAAAAAAAAGATTCTCTTTAAAGCTTAAGTCGAAAGACAGGAATCGAAAGACAGGAATAAGCAAGAAAGAGTTGGGATGAGCAAACTGTCCACTAAAATAGGTGGCAAACTAAAAGGCAAGTGTTACAAATATGGACAGAAGGGTCACTGGAAGAAAGATTGTCCTAAGATTATTAAAATCAGGTATAAGAAATATTTAAGCTTGCTAATTAGTTCAGATTTCTATTGATTCATACAATAGTGAATTCTAAGATAACTAATCTTATTTGTAATTCATTTATTTGGTTTTCAAGAAATCAAGAGATTAAATGAATAAAGCTTCAAACAACAGTTGAGGACATGCTAGTCTATATTAGTTGAAAGGCTAGATCAATTTTACGACACTTTAGTTTTGATATTTGTCTTTATTATTCCAAATATTAGAGGAATTTAATTTCGGTGGCTTGTTTTAATAAACAGGAGTACACTGTTATTTTTGGATCCTCTGTTTATTACTTATTTTGGTTATTTATAAAGGCAATTTATATCATATAAGTCCATTGATCTATTCAAAGCAAGATATAATGATAAATAGTATATGCATTTATTTAAGAAAAAAATATTTTTTTTCTAACCAATATCACCTCTGATATTTATGCTTAAGTCATATAAACTATAATAAGATTTTAAGAAAATGATTAATGATAGGCTTGTTGGCCTATTAAGATTGATCATTGTAACTCTATAAATCTTATGTAGAAAAGTAATATGACGAGGATGCTCTTTTTGAGCTAAAAGTGTAACATTGTATTGGATGATTTAGCACATACAAATGTATACGGGCTAACCAGTTTACATGTTATAAGAGGTTATGAGTATTCTATCAACCTTGTTGATGAATATTCATTTCATTTATGTTTGTCTAAATGCGTCATGATTCCATTGTTTTGAAATTCAAAATGGTACATGGATAAGACAGAATCAATTAGACAAGAACATAAAAGAACTTCGATATGATCGAAAAAAAGAATATCTCTCTGGAGAATTCAAGCTACAATAGTGTAATTAAATGAGAAACAAGATTCTTTTGGATAAGGGAAGATATATGAAAAGTGGTTTATCATTTACCTTTTTTATTCCAGATACTAGTATTTAAAACTCCAAAGTTTATTGAACTTCGTTTCATCTACCTTGGTGTCTACTACTCCAAGAAATTATGAAAAAGTCACAAACATAATTGAGACACATTCATATTTGGAGTTTACTAGTATTTGTAGTAGAATCAGAGGTAGAGAAGATGGATTCGTGTTCAGAAGCTTGCATGTTATAATCCTCAAGATAGGAATATATTTATAGACATATTCTTTACTTTCTTTGAGGAAAACTATATAAATGACTTATAACCTAAAAGTAAGGTAAAACTAGAGAAACAAAAAAGAGATCAAGTTGATACTCAGCTTTCAACACCTGTTATGGAACATGAAGAACAACAACAACTAGCTGATCAACACATGATTATCCCTGAACAACCATCACTTTTAGAACCTCGTCGTAGTGGGAGGGTAATTAGGTTACCTGCGAGATACATATTATTGGGAAAAACCTATACGGCTATCTCATATGAACATGTACAAGATCTCACTAGCTACAACGAAACTCTAATAGACAGAGATGTTGAATTTTGGAAAAAGGTCATGAATTAAGAAATGGAATCTCTTTATTCCAATAAAGTCTGGGAACTTGTAGATGAACCAAATAGGGTAAAACCTATAGGGTGCAAGTGGATTTACAAGAGAAAAAGAGGAGTAGACGGAAGGGTGGAACATTTAAAGGAAGATTGGTAGACAAAGGGTTTACTAAAAAAGAGAGAATCGATTATAAGGAAACCTTTTTCTCCGGTTGCTATACTTAAATCCATTAGGATTATGCTCTCCATTGCTACAGTGCTAGATTATGAAATTTGGCAAATGGATGTCAAGATTGCCTTTCTTAACCGGCATCTTGAAGAAGACATCTATATGTAGCAACCAGATGGATTCATACAAAAAGGCCAAAAACACATGGTATGTAAGTTGCAGAGATCCATTATGGATTAAAGTAAGTATCCTGGTCATGGAACATCAGATTTTATCAAGCGATTAAATCGTTTAGATTCATTCCGGACATTGATGAATCATGTGTGTATAAGAAAATTTAGGGAAAATCCGTAGCCTTCCTAATTCTTTATGAAAAACACACTAAGAAAAATATGTGAAATAAATTAACTAAAATTAAAATAAATTAATAACATAAAAGAAAAATTACAAAGAAAAATAACTTAAAAATTAAATTACAGAATTTTAAAGAACGGAAAAAAGAAATTCTTACATCTAAATGCAGATTCACTTTTTTTTTAATCTTTTTTTTAAATAAGAAAACAAATTACAAGAAAATAACTAAAAGAAATTATTTACAAAAATTAATTCTACAAATTAAAATAACTTACCTCCCCGGCAACGACGCCAAAAACTTGTTGTGCAAATTTTATTGAACTCGCAAGCGCACGAATCTATTGTAGAATAGATTAATGGTGACGAGTACCGATCCCACGAGGAGGTGGATTTTAATTGTGTGTAGAATTAATTTTCTACATGGGTGAATGGTTTTGTGGTGAAAATTATTTGGAGTATTCTAAATTTTAAATGGGAATGGCAGAATTAAATTAAAGTGAAAACTATTATAATTGAAGCGTTTGGGTATTTGGATCTGCATCAACATGCTCCATGGGCTAAATATTCCTTATTAATGTCAATTAAATCATGAGGGGGGTATCCACACCTCATGAACCACACTCTAATCAATAGGGAGCCGATGAAACCAGGGCGGTATCTAGACAAGATTATTACTATTTATCAACGAAAAGTCAAAACATCTACAATAATTAGAGGGGAAGAGAAAGTAAATTTACTAAATAAAGCCCATGACACATGTTGAGACTTCACCTTCAACCCAAGCTTGAAAGAAAATTAGCTACTCATAATTGAACTATGGGCAAAATGGAAATTTATTAAAATACATAGAAAATACAAGATGGAGAAGGAATTACAGAAAATTGAACTAAAAAATGAATTCAAAGATGCCAAATTAGGGGGGGAGAACCCCCTTTTTATAGATACACTGAGTAAATCATGGTCATCGGATTAAAAATATTTTGGACGCTCAGGATTACGCCACGTCATCAGTCAACAGTACGCGGTTTGAACAGTACACGGTTTGACCACGCGGTTTGAATAGTGATGTGGTTTGAACAGTGACGCGATTTGGTTGTAAATAATCCGTGTAGATGCATGTACCGTACGCACGATTTTTGGTCCACTAACATGTTGCCATGTGTTGAGTGTTAGAAAATGCATATTTATAAAGGAGAAAACCATCATTTTACATTTCAAGTCTTACTAACAACCCTTACTTTTATGTATTTAACCTTCTTGTGATTTAATTAAATGTGTTTTATTTTAATTAAGTATTTTATGTATTTTAGGGGTATTATAGTCATTTCACAATAAAGGAGAGATCAAACGGCAAAACGGACATAACTTTTGAACTCAGGACGGTCGAAAACCTTAGGAGGAGCATAAAAGGAAAAATGGCACTATTCACATGTACGGTACTATTCACGTGTACGGTACTGTATACGTTAAATCTCGCGTACGGTACATGCATCACACATGATTATTTTCAACCAAACCGCGTCACTGTTCACCCGGGTCAAACCGTGTTACTGTTCATCCGCGTGGTCAAACCGCGTACTGTTGACTGATGACGTGGTGCAATCCTGAGCGTCCAAACTGTTTTTAATCCGATGGCCATGATTTATTCCATATATCTATAAAAAGGGGGCCTCTCCCCCCTAATTTGATATCTCTAAATCCATTTTTGGGATCCATTTTCTGTGATTCCTTCTCCATCTTGTATTTTCTACGTATTTTAATAAATTTCCATTTTGCCCCTAGTTCAATTATGAGTGGCTAATTTTCTTTCAAGCTTGGGTTGAAGGTGAAGTCTCAACATGTGTCATGGGCTTAATTCGGTAAATTTACTTTCTCTTCCCCTCTAGTTTTTGTGGATGTTTTGACTTCTCGTTGACAAATAATACTAATCTTGCCTTGGTTTCACCTAGCACAAGGTTATTATTAGTTGGCACGATAAGCCCTTAGCACCATATTGATTAGAGTGTGGTTCATGAGGTGTGGATTCCCCCCTCATGATTTAATTGGCATTAATAAGGATTATTTAGCCCATGATGCATGTTGATACGGATCCGAATACCCAAGTACGTCATTTCAATAGAATTATCTTCAATTTATTCTCGTCATTGCAATTCCAATTTTAGAATTTATTCTCGCCATTTTAATTTAAGTTTTAGCATATTCCAAATTATTTCCACCACAAATCCAATCACCCATTTACAAAATTAATTCTACACACAATTAAAATCCACCTCCTCGTGGGATCGACACTCGTCACCATTGATCTATACTACAATAGATTCGTGCGCTTGCGAGTACATTAAAATTTACACAACACCATGTCACCAATCAACAGTGCATAAAAATTGTCCAATAGAATCGTGTCACCTCATCAGTCAATGCCACATCATCGGTCAATGCCACGTCATCATTCCGTATATGTGAACAGTGTCGTGAACAGTACATGAATAGTACCGCACATGTGAACAATGCCATTTTTCCTTTTATTCTCTTCCTAAGGTTTTCGACTATCTTAAATTCAAAACTGATGTCTGTTTTGCTGTCTGATCTCTCGTTCATTGTGAAATGACCATGATGCCCCTAAAATACATAAAATACTTAAATAAAATAAAACACACATAATTAAATTACAAGAATCTTAAATACATGAAAGTAAAGATGTTAATAAGACTTGAAATGTAAAATGACGATTTTCTCCTTTATAAATATACACTTTTTAACACTTAACAATAGACAATAGTGACATGCAATGTGCAAATCAACTAAGAATGGATAGAAGGACATTTGACCTACTATGTGAGCTACTTCGATTGATTGAGAGGCTAAAGGCTAATGCTTCAATGACTGTTAAAGAGTAAGTTTGCTTGTTTCTATACACTTTGTCTCATCATGCTAAGAATCACACAATTGGTAGTAGGCTTTTTAAATCTGGTGAGACTGCTAGTAGATATCTTAACTTAGTGTTAAATGGAGTTTTACAACTACATGATGATCTACTAAAGGCACCAGAATTGATACTAGAAAATTGCACTGATGAGCTATAAAAGTGGTTTAAAGTACAGTATCAATTACTTATATTTGATTGTAGTTATGGATAATTTAATGCTAATTAAATTTTCATTTGTTTTATGTATGTAGAATTTCTTGAGGGCATTGGATGGAACTTACATTAGAGTTTGTGTGCTAGAAAATGATAAAACCAAGATTGAACAAGAAAGGGTAAGATTGCTACTAGTGTTTTGGGGGTATGTTTATAAGACATGAACATCTTCGTGATGCCCAGAAGGGAAGTTTTTACCTCTGAATCAAGAATACTTCGCGTATTAAATAAATTGACTGGTTTAGAAGTTCCTACAAGTATTACTCATTCTAAAAAATTAATTTAACCAAAATACATATTTAAAAACAAAATTATACTAATGCTTATGTGAAATAAATAAGTCATTACTATCTTATAAATGCTGGATATACAAATGTTGAAGGATTTTTTACATGCTATAAGGGAATGAGATATCATTTATCATAATAGAGAGATAGGTGTGCTTCTTGCAATAAAGAAGAATTCTTTAACATGAAACATTCATCACCAAGAAATATAATTGAGCAATGTTTTGGATTGCTCAAAATGCAATAAGCCATTCTTTGAAGTCCTTCATTTTATCCTATTAAAACCTATTGTCGTGTTATTACTGCATGTTGTCTAGTGCATAATCTGATTAGGAGAGAAGTGTCCGTGGATCCAATTGGGCATGAATTAGCTGCTGCTATGTATAATAATTGGCTTGTAAATTAGGACTCATCTATGGCTATACTTTTGTTAAAATGTAGATGTTATTAGGAAAGTAACACAAACTATACTTTTGTTAATTTATAGTTGCGTGTCATTAGGAAAGCATTTGGGGTTTACTTTTGTTAATATGTAGATATCATTAGGAAAGTTTCTAAAAGTGTAAACTTTTATTTATATTTGATGTTATTAGAAATTTATCGAGGGTTTGTAATGTGAATTTAACTTGGTGTTATATTTCAGTTACTTGTTTCAATAAATTTTACAATATCTATTTTGTAAGAATGAAGAATGGAGGTTTAAGCCATATTGCTAGAAATAAGATAAGCTCAAGAAGAGGATAGATAGAAGATGAATAAGAAGCAATATTGAACATTTTAGATGCAGTAATTGCAATGGGTGGTTGAGCTAATAATGATAACTTAAAATCTGGAAGTTACAAGTATATTGAAAATGAATTAGAAAAACTATCACCAGGGAGCGATTTGAAGGCGTACCCACATATAGACTTTAAAATAAAGATATGAAAGAAAAGTTATGGGGTGATATTTGATATATTGAACACTAGCGGTTTTGGATGAAATGATATGAGAAAACATGCGGTGGTTAATAGTGAAGAAGTATGGAAATCGTTTGTGGAGGTTAGTATTTTGAACTTAAAATAAAGAAAATGATTTATAAACATAGAATTTATCTAACTATAAGAAAATGATTTTCTTTTTATGTCGTGATTTATAAACATAGTCCTTAATTTGTTTATTATGAATATAATAAAATTTATTTAACTATCTTGTTTTATTATTGTAATCCAATAAAGATGCAAACAATTGCAGGGATAAGTCATTTCCATATTAAGAGAGGCTAGCAAATATATTTAAGAAGGATCGTGCAAACTAGAAGATCAACAAAAACTCTAATTGGTATGCTAATGCAATACTTCAAGAAGAAATTCATGATGATGACAATGAGATTGATGATGAAAATTCTCCGATATCTGATACATTGCCTTCAAATTCTCAATATACTATTCAATCACATTCACAATCGTCATACAGGAAAAGTCTAAATTAGATAAACATATGGTTGCTTGTACAGACAAATTTGATTTCATCATTTCACCAAGCCAACGTTGACATGTCTTAGAATATGTTTGGAAGAAGCAAAGATCATGATTACATTGGTAAAAGCTTGCTTCAATGGGACTTTTTGTGGATGATGAGTTTATTGTCTTTAAATTTATTGGTAGAGAAACCTTCACATATAAAGACTTTCAAGAAATTATGAAATGATTGTGACCGTAAGTTGGCAAATGTTAGGATGCATTTGCGTGGGCATGAGAAGAGAGGTGGAGTTTGATTAAAGAGTTATAACTAGACAATGATATTTTGCATTAGTATTTTGGCTTGTGGATGTGTGTATTTAGATTACTTAACACAAACCATTTTGTTGGTGATTTTGTTACAACTATTGTTTTACTTTATTATTTTGTCACTCTATTGTAGTATGTACAAACTTTGAAAGAATCTTGTATATTTTAACTATTTATTTATGCCGTGGTGGTTTTTAGAGAATATTTGATTGAATTATTTGCTTCAATCTTTATTGCACAGGTTATATATTTGGGATTGTTGAAAAAATAAATGTTATGCTATCGAAAGTTTTTAAAATTTATTATTTTTACATATGTTTAGTGAAGAATTATGTTTTTTTTCATTTATTAATAAAAATTGATGCAAAGATTTTAATATTTAATATTTTTCTAAGTACTAATAAATATTATTTTCTAAATATATAATTTAAATTAATCACCCAAGAAACTAATATAATACAGTGCAGTACCAAACATTGTACAGTATTATTATAATACAACACTAATGCAATAGAAAATAACACAATACACCCGTATTAAAATAATATATTACAGTATAATATAGCAATCTTGTTGAATGGGACTAACAAAAGAAATTTCCAACCACTACCTAACATCTTATGACATGGTCAATTTTTCCTCTAGTTATTTTTTAAAATTATTTTATCTAAGATTCATGGCTATGTTCTCAATGGTGCATTTACCAATCGGTAATCAGAATAAGTTGAAATGGAAATGAGAAATAAGAATTAGAATAAATTGTTTAGTTTAGCTGTAAGAATCAAAATCGAAATGAGTTGTGTGGCAATCGATGTTTTTACAAGATTTTGGAATCGAATTGGACTGTTACAAGTTGTTAAAATCACTATAATTGGTCTTTGTCATTTTTTACTATAACAATTGTGATTATTATTATCGTTGTTGTTGTTGTTATTATTATAAAAATAATTTTTTTTATAAGATTAACAATTACTAAAATAGGAACTTGATTTCCAATCCCAATGAGAATCAAAATCACATTACTTAATTCCAAAAATAGGTGGACCTCATATGTTTCATTCACATTTGCACTTTTATTTTAATAAGTAAATATCATCAATTATTTCGATTTTGAATTTCGATTCCCCAATTGGAAGTAAATAACCATAAAACTATAGAACAATCTGACTATTTTTTTTCAATTCATTACACCGAAGTGATAGTTACATTGTTAAACTGATTTCCTTTGCCTTCAGTGTCTTCATTTTTCCTTCAGCTATAAAATCTGCTTATGATTCCCAAGTATTAAATAGATGAAACTTTTTAAAAAGGTTGTATTTCGATTATTTCGATTTTGAATTTCTATTCCCCAATTGGTAGTAAATACACCATAAAACTATAGAACAATCTGACTATTTTTTCTCAATTCATTGCACCAAAGTGATAGTTGCATTGTTAAATTGATTTCCTTTGCCTTCAGTGTCTTCATTTTTCCCTCAACTATAAAATCTGCTTATGATTCCCAAGTATTAAATAGATGAAAGTTTTAAAAAAGGTTGTAATATTCATAGGATAAGCATTTTTTTTTCTAATATTGCAATAAAAATATGACTATAAGATATCATATGCCGGTAATGTTGGTGAAAATATTTGGTCAAAATTATGTCAAAAAATGGAAAAGATCAATAAGGACCAAATGGTTTGTCCAAATCCAAATCCACAACCACAAGCATATACATATTACTTCATAATTCATTTACAAAACTTGATAGTCTAATATCCTAACCTTCAACATTCTTTGGAACACTTTCATGAAAGAGGAATTGACTAAGAACACTTTGTACACTAATGCAAATAAGTAGCCTTCTCAAGACAAAATCAGCACAAAACTTTGACTAATAAGACAGTACATGAATTAACTGCTTAGAAAGCTATTTTTTTTATTTAATTATTTTTATTTTATATTATTATTGAATAAGACATAATATGGTGCTAATGTAATTATATTTTAACTTATTTATTTATTAATAAGTATAATGCCATATTTACAGGTTTATTTTTTTATTAAATAAATATTTTTTTTGTGAATTCACAGATTTTTACGGATTTTCAAATTTTCAATCCAATCAAATCTACCAATCCACGAATTAGATTTTTTACGGATCGAATTTCTACAGATCAGATAGATTAAGTAAATCGAATTGGATTCTGAACACCCCTACAAGCAGTCAATATGGCTTAAATATAGTAGAAAATGCATATATTTAGGGCATTGTCAATTTTTACCATGTAACCACTCATTTAGATCACTTGAAAAGGGATTTTTTTTTAATATAATGAGACAAATAAGAAAGAATCTCGTAAAACTTTGACTGGTGAAGACATAATGAAATTAGTGGATGGTATTAACTATAAAAATAGGAAGCACAAAGGCAGCAATCGAAAACGTGATGATTGTGATGATTACAGTAGCAAATTGTTCAAAAGAAAATTAATTCATTTTTTGAAATATTGGCAACATTTGTTAGTTCACCATTTTTTATATGTGATGCATATTGAAAAAAAATATGTGTGACAACATCTATGGGAACACTATTTCATAAACCTAGAAAGACAAAGGATGGGATAAAGGCTAGTAAAGACCTTATAGAAATGAAAATTAGGGAGAAATTAGTTCCTAGTGAAAATGATAAAGGTACCATACCTGCCGCACTTTACACCTTGAATAGAGAAGTGACATTGAAGTTCTATCAAACCTTGTTAGAAACTAAATTTTCTAAAGGTTATTCTTCAAATTTTAAGAATGTTGTTTCTATTAATGATTGTCAGCTTTAAAGTCTTAAGTCTCACAACTGTCACACTTTGATGCAACAACTATTACCATTAGCCATCTGTGATTGTTTACCTAAAAATGTTAGAAAAGCTATTACTAGGATGTACTTTCACTTTAATTCACTATGTAGTATGGTGTTAGACGCAAAATCTCTTGACAAATTGGCAAATTATCATTTTGTCATTGTGTGCTTGTTTGAGCAATATTTCATACCTCTTTTTTTTGTATAATGTTTCATTTAACGGTACATTTTATTGATCAAGTACGATTATGTAGACTGGTTCATTTTGATTGGATGTATCCATTTGAGAAAAACAATAAAATACTAAAGGGTGATGTTTGTAACCACTATTTGGCCATGGGTTGTATTGCACAATGCTATATTGCAAAGGAAGCACTTAAATTTTGTGCTGAATATCTCTCGAGCCATGATTTCAGTGGACTACAACTAATTATATAATTGATTATACAATTGGAAAGCCTTTAGGAGGTGGAGATGTTAAGATGGTTGATGTTGCACTAATAGAGCAAGCACTTCTTTGAATTTTGAAAAACACCTTCAAGTTGCATTCTTAAATATAGTAAGTCATAAATTTTGATTAGTACTGACAATTATTTTTTTAGTAATCAACTGACAACAACTGAATTTTTCAATGACTTGGTAAGGAGGATAAACTTCTCTTGCGATCAAAATTCTCAAAGTAAACAAATCAGGCTCATTGGTTAAAAACCGAGCATGCTTGTAGCTTTTATGATTGGTAGCAAATGAAGGTTAGATTTAGCAAACATGTTAGCAAATGGTTTAGAAGTTGATGAAACTGTTAGGAGCTTGATGACTTTGGAGAGGATCTTACTGGTAACATTGGGCAAAGGGATTTTGTTTTTGACGCAATCGTCCCCAATCATGTGCTCGATCGTATGCGATTCTAATGCCACCACTTCATCGACCTTGAATGCCTTTCCATCTAAGCTCTTTAGCGTGATTTTCTTACGTGTTGACATTTTGACCGATCAATCCAACACTCTCTTTTATTTAATTATAAACTGAATAAAATTTAATTTTGATTTTGATAGTGTGTCGCCATTGAGTCAGGGTTAGCGTTGAGCTTATTTTAGCAGGGTAAAGAGAAGAAGTGACTTTTTTCTTTCTTTTTAATTTTGTTTAAATAACATCGTTTTATTTTTATTCAGGTCAAATGACAATTTTACCCTTATGATGTCAACTATATTATAAATACATTAAGACGGAAGTAGATGGGTGCAAGACAATCTAAACTTTCAGTGAAATTCTACAAGAAAAAAATTGTGTATTTTAAAAAAAAAATAAGAAAAAATATGTGGTCAATGAATAATTGCCCAACTTAATATAACTACCATTTACATATTAATTTTTTTAAATAAATAAATAATTAATATAATATCATTTATTTATTGTATAACTAGCATCAAATTGCTGATATATTCTAAATTTTTTCTCCAACAGCGTATCTATAAAAGTCAGAATGAGAGGTGACGGCCCAGGAGGCTAACAAGTTCGCGATACTTGCTCTCCGTAGTTCAATTGAGGTATAGTAAATAAAGTGAATTATAATATTATTAAATAAAATAAAAATTCAAATATAATATTCAATTAACTTAATTTAATAATGTTTCAAATTACTTGTCAGAATCCAACATCTACTTCCACTACTATATCCTAGTTTTTAGGTGCTTACTCCACTTTCAACCATATCCATCCTTTTTGTAACTGAAATAATATGTTATGATAAATTAGCAATGACGTATTATCTGTTATTTATATTATTAAATTAAATATTTTTGTCATTATGTTAAAAGACTTTTAGTATTGGCAAATGTAATTGAATTAACAATTTAATCCTATATCAAGTATATCGTTAAGAGTTACCAACACTGAAATTTCCTATCTTCTGGCAAATTGACTAAACTAAAATGTACATGAGACACTCTCATTTCCTTTTATTTAAGAAAAAGAAAAAATAAAAATGAAAAATTCAGTAAGTATAAAAACATATCCCTAATTTGGCAGCAATCAAACAGCAATAAAATTGCTCAACCCAATTGCGTCGCTCACCATTAATTCATTAAGGACTATTGACCAATAGAAAAGCTTAGTTATGAACAAAGGCTCTGTCTGACTATTTGTTTCTCAAATGTTCCATAAAGTATGAAACATATTATATAATTTATTATGGTGAACTCTGAAGAAATTCCTAAAAGCCACTCCCTACAAGTACTTACCAAAAAACGAGATGAAATTGAAAATAGTAAGATGTGAGGAGGCTCCATTAGTCCATTTCATGTGTAATGATCCAAAGCATTAATCCTCTTTTCTTTATCCTCTTTTCTTTTTCATTTGCTACATTGAGTTTGGTCAGACTGACAGTCACTTGCGTATATTTAGTATCTTTTCATTTCTCCTCAAAGTCAACATCAATAATGTCATCATCAGACTTTGTAGATTTCTTGCCCCGACCATTTCTTGAAAAGAAGTCCCCTTCTGGTTGCCACACAATGTTTCCACAGCCTGCACAACGAATAATCTGGCTCTTGGAACCAATAAACTCCCTCTTACAAGCCGGACAAGCACCCTACACAACTCCATCGAAGAGAAAAGAAATGAACACTGTGATTTAAGTATTTTGTTCATGATCAGTTCTAAAATAAATGTTGATAGACAATGCAATTATTTTAGCATCTTACGACTACAAGCTGGGCACAGCTACGAACCAAATTATACTTCTAGCCAATTATTCATGCTCACATCAGACCATACAATAGATGACTGGTGGTGAAGCCACCATGGCTCCACTGATAGAGCAGAGCAGGGTGGTGAAGAGGTTATAACAATAATAGCAAATATATGTAAGGAACAAAAAAACATTTACTAGTAAAAATCAGTGTGAAAAAATTCATGTGCGAACATATGCAGTTGCTAGCATTTCGAGAATTAAGGCATTCTACATGTAATTGGACACTCCAATAACTATATCAGAATCATGTAATCAGAAAGATAATCACTTCATGTACAAAGCAGATAAAAGCGTATTAGATATAAGGATAGTATATTTTATTGATACTGCCAGTTCCGTAGTTCAATCCAAAATTCAAGAAAAACAATGATCCTAAAAGGCATAAATATGTAACTGGAAAAAGGCCAACCATCATGAGACAAATGTATTTGCTACCATTAATCAGAATACATCAGGTGCAAACAGCCTTGTTCCCAGTACTTACCTATGTGTTATGGGAATAAAAATTACAAAAATTGAAGTTTATAACATTACGAAAGCCTATAAGATTGAAAGATAGTGCCCCCCCCCCACACAACAAAAAAAGAAAAGAGAAAAAACCATCATGATCCACCATAAGCAAGACTAAAGTAAAGAAAAATATCTTCTGGAACGATTAGGATAAATGGATAATCATGGAAATTTCTCAAGGAGCTCTTTTATATTTGAGAAAGAAAGATATTTACCAGCAACATTGAGTAAATCTTGAAATGTAAATTTAAGAAATCAACTGTAATTTTTTAAAATATAATGGCTTCCTGTGAATTCCACCACTTTCCCAATATATCATAAATTGTGATGAGTTACGCTAGGCTGAGCAGTGGAGATCTCAAGATTACAGTAAGCAATGATCAAAGTGAAGACAATTTGGCCTACTCTGTTACACTGACATGAGTAACTGCACAATATAATTAAGTTGGCTATGCAAATGGATTACTGAAATGCTACTTCACAGTAACCTAATTTTTTATGACAGACTTTTTTATTTAGCTAGCAATTGGAGTGGTGGCCTAGAACTGATCTGGGCAATAGCCTTTAGGTAAATTGGGTAAACAATTGGACAAGCCTATAGGCTTTGAATATATCTGACCCACAAATTGAGTTGTATTTTGCAATTTATGGGGAAGAAAAAAAATTTTTAAAAAAAAGAAAATCATAATTACTTAATCGCACTAAACCCCATATGAATCTGTTCATGTATTCCTGATATTAAGTAATATATAATGAAGTCACCAAAGGTTGGGGGCCATAAATAGGCTATATAGTCCTTTATTAGGACAAGGAAATGTCAGAAAGTACTTGTGATCCTTTACTGCTTTGTGTGGTGGTATCTTTGATTCTAGTTCATGGTGCGAGAGCAACATTGGGAGCTAGAGTCACAGAGCAAGCAGGTACAACATAATGGTGAAATGGAAAAGAAACATAAAGAGAATTAAAGAAACAAGATTTCTGAAGTTTAATTTGATTGAAAGAAAAGATTTAATAACAAACTAGAGTTGCTAATCCCTTATATAGTTGCTAAAACCCTAAAAGTAAATCAAATTCCTTGGGAAGCAAGGAATCAAAATTCTATTCCAAAATAAATTACTCATGGGGATTTTTTTTTTTTTTTTAAAAACAAATCTCACTTTCAAACTAAGGTCCTGTTTGGGATTGAGGTTCTATAGCTTTTAAGATTCAACTGCTGTGAAAAAAAAATTAATATATATGGTAAATATAAATTTTAATTAAAAATTTTGATAAAATTACTAAAGATATAATATATTTTTCATCATACAAGTAAAAAATCATATCAATATAGATTCCAAGCTATATCAACTAGTGTTTACCAAACATTTTAGTGCTACCCAACCTCAATCCCAAACGCACCCTAAAACATTAAAAATCTAAAGTTTCCTAAATCTAGAAAAATAGCTTGAACTTGAAATTTTAGACCCTAAACAACGTTTTTCAGCCAAAAAGCAATGAACATCACCACTAGGTAGGAAATGAGTTAAACTCCCCTGACAAAATCTTCAAAACAAGCTATCACTCTCCCAAATCCAAATCCGATGCAGTAGCCCAAATTGAACAAAGTCAACTGTCCTACATCACATAAGCATGAAGAATTGCTAACACAGAATCTGACTTAGCAGCTATAACTTCTAGAGAACTTCAGAACGACATAAAGCCATTCCCACGTGCCCCTAAATAGTTTTCTTCCAGGTACTTGAAGCTGGCATGTAAGGCATATATTACAAGCAAACTGGATTTTGAAACATGAATACAAGGATGTTAACCTATAAACCTCGAATAACTTCTCCAACTAATCCAACAAGACATTTGATTCTACTTTAATATAACTTAAAAAATTTGTCTTTTCCTTAAGGAACCTTGCACTCCTCAATGAAGAGTCTTCGCCAATTCCATTCAAAACTCTCATCCCATAACAGAGTCCTCTTAACATTTTCATCCAAAAACAACAAATCACATGCTAAATGACATCATTTTTAGGCTAGCATCGGATTTTCAAATTCATATATGATGCATAAGCCATGTTTGTGGTTACAAGGAAGCAAAAGGAGACATAAAAGTTTATTTTCAAAGGAGAACAAAAGTCTACAAAATAGCTTTGAGAAAATCAAACTGAATAACCACTTCATCTACTTTCAAACTGTAAATAGATATGTATAGTAATGGAAAGAAAAATTATCCCACAAATGTAACCCAGAATAATCATTGAGAACGAAGAAGAAAGAAAACAATCAAGATGACTGAGAAATAAATTCCCAAAAGAAACAACGAAGTTACTATTCAGCATCCTGTTCATGTTAAATTGTTAATATACCAAATGTAATTAATAACACTGAAAACAAAAATATACTTTGAATTCCTAGATGAAGTAAAAGAATCAACCTAACATTTAACTACATTGGTTAATTCATCAATGGAGAGTCGGGTGATCCAAAAGATGCATGTCATTGACAAAATGAAAGCAAACGTACCAAGGCGCCAAGAAATTCAAATATTTTACTTCTACCTATTTCATTGTCCTACACTACACCAACTGAAAGATCATAAAAGACAAGCACAAAAGTTAAAGGAATTGTGTAATTACAGTTAGCATATCCTACCATTCATTCAAAAGTACGTCCATGCCAATTAGACAATAAATGCCAACAGCCAGGACAGAAAAAGCCATCTAGAGCACATTGAATAAGGTAACTTTGAATCTAAGAACAGACCAATATACTTCTAAGCAAAAGATTATGGTAACAGGTTATACCTTAATGACAAAATTATTGGCCACTGTCCCAATGAGAAGAGGTGCGGCAATTGGCAGAACCCATGTAGCTAATATCAAGATGCGAAACAGCCATCCAGATAATGCAAACCAGAGGAAGAAAATTGTCTACAAACAGATCAAGTAACATAATTAAAAGTGAGCTAAGAACAAAATGTATAAAGAAAGATAAAATGCAGGGATCAGAAGACACAATGTGATAATGCTATCACTAGAGAAATAATAATAATAATAAAAGCTTACATTTATGCAACAGTAAATGCTAGCACTCCTATTCAAGTGAACACAAGCCCATTTCAATATGGGTAACCATTTAATTAGTGCAACGGCAGGATCCAATATAAGAAATTGATGTCAAATATTATCTAATTCCATGTTGAGAAGCCATCATTTCCGAAATGCAGAAACTCAAGCTTATAGCAAATGCTATTTGAAGTTGTAAGAATAAAATATTTCCTAGAAAAATATGTTAATAAGGATCTTAAGAAAAGAATTCATTTTAGAAGCATCCATTAAAAGTAAAATAGTTGAGTAATACTCACAGCAAAACTTCTTCCTAGTGGAGTGTTTAAAAAATCATTAAGCTGCTTCCTGTACTGCAAAAGTAGCAATTAAAAAATATATAAGAGCTCTAAATAAATAATTAAATCTAAATAACCAAGAGGATTCAAGATAATTAAGTATAATGAAAAAGCCAAGCACAAACCCTCGGCCAATTTCTGGAAAAATCCATCCTAAAAGAGCGCCAGCGGACGCTAATTTCAAACTCCCGATCCAGCTCACGTGCACGGACGGCGGCAGTACGTGCCGCAGAGTTGAGGTGACGGGAGACGGAGTATTGACGGTCTATACGCTCGGCTGTCTTTTTGGCCTCGAAGACCAACTGCTCGAAGCCATCATTAGCGGTGCGCCAAGCGTCCCTCCAGGCCTCACCGGAGGTCATCCGCCGTGCGAACCGGTCAAAGTCGCTTCGTCGGAAGGCCCGGACGGTTGCCGCTCGACGGCGACCGATATGGAGTGTGGTTTTGGGTTGTAATTGTAAGGGTTGCCATGTAAGGGTTGTGGCCATGGTGAAATGACAAATTCTAGACGAGAATATGGCTTTTATTTATTATTTACACATACCTCTCAAAAGAGGAAAATTTACAAGGACGGACAAAAATGTTTTAGTTTTTTAAATTTAGCCCCAAACTTTTTAGTACCATAACTAGCTAAATATTAGCTTTTTTTTACCAAATACTCCTCATCGCTTCCAATAAATTTACGAACAAAATGCCACATTTGAAAATTCTGGAAAAATCTAATACTTCAACAAATCACCAAGCCTCATCACTCTCAACAAATCACTAAATTCCATCAAACTTATATTACATAGATGAATATAATCATCAATGGAGAAACTTTAAGGTTAGTATATATTCTTACACAATATGAATCTTTTATGTATTAAGTTTAGTGTTTAGGTTCAAAACTATTATGGTTTTATTGTAAATGCCATTATTTTTCATTCATAAAAATAACGTAATTTGTTAAAGTACTTAGTTTGAATTGAGAAATAAAAAACAAAAAAATAATTGAAAATAATATAAATTCCAAGTAAACAAAACCTAAATTTAATATAGTAGGCTGATTTAGTGTGACAGACGGTGGGACAGATGACTATCGCAATAAATCAACATTGTGTTTATGTGCGACAGGTGCCTATCACACATAAACACAATACTGATTATATGCGACAGGCACTTGTCCCACTGCTTGTCACAGTAAATCAATATATCGCGCTAAATTTCTTGATATTTTTTGGAGTCATAACTTAGGCTATCTGTATTCATTTTGGGGGTATAATATATCATTTCAAGGCTTGCGACGAGACGAATCAAATCAAAAATCGATTACGCCATTGTACCACATGGTTGAACAAAAAATTTGCTTCAATTTAAGTGCGACAGACACTTGTTGTACTGTTGCACATAATCACAGTATGTGCGACATCCATGTAAAATATGTTATATATTCACTTTATCATGTTTTGTGGTGTCTAATTTTGTTTTTTTGTTTTTTTAATCATTTTCAGGCTTAATGGACTCGGTTGTTCTTCAATTTTGTTACGAAAATTGGTAGGAGATGTTGATGGATGATCGCATAGAATATGTGAACGCCAATAATGCAACTTTTTTTATTTGAAAAGATTGTGCGTTTAATCAATTTCTTGTAAGAGTGTATGAAATTTTACATATAAATCCTAACGAAGACAACTTTGAGGTCTAGTAACATAATCTATTGTGTATGTTCACTACCTATGAACGTATTTAATGATGAAATAGTTAAGGTTGTATTACATATGACCTCTGATGTGGTCAATTATGGATGCATCCTCATATTTGTTACCACATCTCCTTAAGTTCTGAACCAATATTTTGAGCCACTTGTAGAAAGTAAAAACCCCTTTTAGAGCAGTCATTAAAATCGTGTGCGAATTCGTGATGGTCATTTGCAGTAAGCTCATCCTCAATGGGATTCTGTTGCACTTATTTAGGCTCGTGGTGTTGTGCCGTGTTGATAAAAGATTGATGTTGCATAAAGTAACATTGAAAATGAGCAAATAACAAGCCAAAAGATTTTGAGTTTCGATTATATTTTAAATTGTGTTACGATGCACTAAAGGATACCCACATTACGGACCCAACTTGGATATATCGCATGTAATTCTCCATAATCTTCCAATGTTTTTGGGCTTTTCTCCTTTGCATCCAACTTGATGATTTGTAAAATGTTTCCTTACCCTAAAGTTAGTCTAATCATCTAGTATTTAGTAATATGAAAAGTAGCTATATATATACAAACATATCTATTACTTACATGATGAGAATTGTCATAGAGATATGATTATACTTCAGCAAAGTTTATTTTAGAAGAAGCAATGGGCTTTTCATTGCATGATGCGGGGAATCTTCTTTTTAGTTTTCACCATTCACTTTGATCGCAGCCTTTTGATTGCTTCAAAAATCCAAGCTTGCGAGAAGCAATGTTATAAGCGTACCATATGCTCACCAATTTGAAACCACAACTGATCTTTTTTAATTCTTTCTCCATGGGCCACTTGCCTGAGCAATACATTATGCACAAATACGCCATTGGATAAAAAGCTTCGACACTCCATGAAATTGCCAAATATGTCTTGCTTGAACAGTTTCAACTGCCGTTTTGTTAGTTTTTCCTGGATGGCTTTTACACTTGTATCTATTTTACAGATACTCGTATATGCCCGAGGAAGTGATTGCAATAATGTACCTTCATCATGCTTAGTTCATTCGCGTGTCCGGGTGGATTATGTTTTGCTATTTTAGATTTCGCCGTGTATCTAATACAAGTTACATAATTAAATTGTTATATTAATAATTACATTTAATAAATTAATAACATTAACAAGAACACAAAAAAAGACTAAAATTTGGTGCGACATGGTGCACCAAGCGGCAGTGCCTCTACTGCATGTAGGCATGTTATACGTGCAACAAACATGGCATGCCGTCGTGTTGCACCAAATTTACTCTTTGTTGCACTTGATATGAGAAAAACACACCACATAACTCAACAAACACCCCGTTGCACGTTTTAATACTTGATTATACAAAAACTAAGCGCAAACTATCTAAGAGGAATTTCATCAAACACCTCGTTGCACATTTTAATTAAACTTTGTTTCATTATATCCCTCTAACAGCCTATATTCATCTAGAATCCCGAACAAATTCATTCAAATCATTAAAAAAATGATGAAATTAGCTTACCTAGGGTTTAGGCTCTTTTCAATTTGTTAGAGTCGGTTGGATTCGAATAAATTCCGGTGGATTCTGTTTTATTCTAGTTCGCCAATGCCATTGCCATTCACCATTGTCGTCATTGTTCGCCGTTCAAGAGACAAAAGTTTTAGTGTGATAAGGAAGAGAGTTAGCCGATTGAAATGAGGGTAATTTAGGGCAAAAAAACACATTTGACTAGTTATTATAAAAAAAAATTTTGAGGGTTAAATTCAAAATTTTTTTTGGTTATTTTCATAAATTTCTCCTTAAAAGATTTAATAAGTGGCACAAGACTCACCGTGTTTGTTTCATGACTTATGAGTGGTGCCATTGGCACCCCTCTAAAGTCCTATTAAAACACCATTTTAATTATTTTGTAATTAAAGTTTTAATCATTTAATGAAGCTACATAATAAGACATGCAATTCTACTTGAATCCTAAGTCTCCTCTTGACTTTCGTAGAATTTATCTTTCTTAATTTTTACATACGAAAACACTTGTTTAGGGTTATCCTGCAATCTCTACACCATGAAGTGGTAGACTGTTCAATGGTATTTTATCCTGTCGCGGGGCCTTAGATTGTAAAATGAGATTATCAATAGGTCCCAACATTTTAGTATAATGAAATGGTGATACATTCCCACACAAATATTTTTATCTTACCTACCAACATTGTTAACCCAAGAATCAAGATATCATCCATGTTCTTATCTTTAGATTCTTTCAATTGAAAAAGATTATTTTATTTCCTTTGACTTGTAGTTTCAACAAATAAATAATCTAATAACCAGAAGAAGAAAATCAATAAATGACCTATAACTTTAAAAACGTCAACAAAAATTAAATTTTTTTTTCTCTTAAAACATCTGGATGACATATAAAATAAAAGCCTAATAACTTTGGAACTTCAGGAATCCAAACATTACGACCTCACGAACAGTAGAATGAGGAGATGAGGGTATTTGTGGCATTTAAATGGGAATTACACATTTTAAAGCTATTAAGTATTAATGGGGTATTTTCAGTAAAAGTGGTTTTGATGAGTTTTAAAGGGGTGTGATCAATTTCACTCGTGTTTTATTGATAAACACCTTCCCTGAATACCTAATTCAGAAATTTCATTAATTATCACAGTTACTTTAAAAACAGGGTTTTAAAATCACAACAATTCATCTCAAATAATATAGTAAATTGTGAGACAATTTTATTAAGAGTAATACGCATGCTAAAATTTTATTTTAAAAATTCATTTTTAATGATGTGTTATTCATCAATTAAATGATGAAATAATAGAATTAATTCACTTGAAATTTCTGAAGAATTGTTCACAACATAATTAATAACAAATCACATGTCACAATATTTGAAAGAAAGTTTTGGGATGTATCTATCATTATTCTTTAGTTTTCTGTATCATATTTTTACAACTTGTTTTACGAATACATACATACATACATATATACATACATTCACATATTTTAAATCAGAGTTTCTAATCAGAGTTCTCTGATCATATCAAAATTAAGGATGAGATAAAAAATAAAATGTTACAGATTTTAATACACTACAAGAACAAAATATACTACATTGGAGTTTTTATCTGTTAGCTCATCTTTGATTTTAATATGGTTAAAAAACCATGATTGAAACATTTATATATAGACAGTGGATTTACCATCAAGACAATTTGACAACAAGTTTTATCCATACCTTCAATAGTGTCCATTGGATATAATATGGGGCTGAGATTCATTTAGCTTTACTTTGCTCTTTTCAAATGCAGGCAGCCAGACACTTGCCATTTTAACAACTTAACTAGTTTTATTATTAACAAAACACAACTTCCCATTTCGTCTTATCTCTTTCAATTACCTCAATTTCAATTCTTATTGGATTGTTATTTTTTCTTCTTTTGCAGGTATCCTAAGAAATTAAATTCATAGATTTAAGCAAACCAAAGTAGGTGAAGCATTGTCATTCCTAACAATATCACGTCAGTCAATAAAAAGGAATAATTATTTAAGTTAAAAAACGATCACTTCATTCCTAACAATATCACGTAAGTCAATAAAAAGGAATAATTATTTAAGTAAAAAAACGATCACTTATTGTAGCAATAAAAGAATAATTGAGAAAGCCGCAACAGCACTGAAAAATTGTGTTAAATCATAGATTGAAAATATGACTACTTATTAAATAATGTTATTTTTTAGGATTGGGCTACAGTTGCACCAGCCGTTGGATCCACTTAAATGAGTGGAGTCCACTTAAATAGGTGAGAATTCAACGATTGGGTGCAACTGTAGCACGCTAACACAATTACACCAAAGTTTTATCCTATTTTTTAGTAGTCATAATAGGCAAGTAGAGTTTTATTAATAATAAAATAATATTATTTAAATTGTCAAAATGTTCGGCTGCCCGCTTTTGAACTAAATGAATCTCAGCCCTGTATTATATCCAGCAGTCTCTATTGAAGGTGTGAATAAAATATATTGTCAGGTGTCCTGATGGAGATACATATAGGCAGGGGCAGATGCATATAGAAGCTAATGTGGTCAATTGACCAACTTAATAAAAAATTCTTTATTTTCATATTAGCTTTTCAGAAAATTTTATGTGAGTGGGATAAATTTATGAAAAAAATTTAATATTAGGATCAATTTTATAAATTTTTTTATTTTTAATTATAATTTTACCTCCAATAATTTAAGTTTTTAGATCTGACCTTGTGTATTAGGTAAGGGTGTTCGCGGATCGGATTTTACGGATTGGACATCAATCCATATCTGATCCACGATTTTATGGATTATAAATTTTCAATTCAATTCATGATCGTCATACAATTCCAATTTGATTTCTTCCAGCATTCCAAATCCTTCTTGTCATCAGAAGTACTCTCATCCATAAAAGATGGGGGAGAATCAACTCTTCACGCAAGGTCGAGATTCATGATTGCGAGAAATATTAAAAGGTTCTTTTACCATGACTTAAAATTAAAGCCATTTAGCATAGGAATAGAATTGATGTTAACAGTAATATTAACTAGAGTCATAATTGAAGCAGAGAACAACAAATAAACAAATAAACTCATATAAGTAGCTCATATAAGTCGCGAAACAAATACAAATTTAAATAAAGGCAAACCCTATATCAAGATATGGGACACTCCATTAATATTTTATCTTTAGACAAAATATTAACTTGTAAGCAATATCTTAGTGTAGTGATCAAATATTGATAATTAGAACATGTCAAACAATAATCTTCCTTTGGGTTGATTTATTGTTCACATGTAAAACTAAATAATCATCATGAATTTATTACCATTGTTGTAGACACAATTCTGTCAAATATGGACTTCCTTTGTGTTGATGATATTCACACAAATTACATATAGATAATATTTTATATGCTAAAATAAATTGATTTCCAAAAGAGAGGTTACTTTGGTGACATATTGCTTCAACTAATTCATCTCAAAATATACATAAATATACCAATATTTGAATTTAAAATTACACCAAAATTGCCCTTAAAAAATTAGTCAAGGTCAAAGTCAATGGTCAATAGTTGACCAATCAATATTCAGTTATTGACTTGGTCAGAGCTGGACTAGGTCAATTTAACCCAACCCAGATCCTAAACCAACCCTAAACCCATTTTCCTAAACCTATTTCATTTTTTCTTCTTTCCATGGCCATTGCTTTATCCCAAGTCGTAGCTTTGTGGTGACTACGGTTGGCATGTTGGCGCAACCCATGCTCAGTCCTTGTCGAGTTTGAAATCACAATGCTGCCTCCTCTTTTTTTTTCCACTCTTGATGGCCGCCGCTCCTTCTCAGGTTGTCGTGGCATGGTGGCCATAGCTTGTATCCTATATGCCACGACATGGTGGTTGCGGCTTGGCTGCTTGAAATCCTACCACTAGTGGAGGTTGTTGCTGCCATCGACCTAAATCCAAATTTTCTAAACTCAAAATTTTAAGTTTTAAACTTTTAGTATTTTATAATCATGAAGAAAACCATAAAATTTTCTCAATTATTCAACATTAAGAGGCTCTGATACTACTTGTGAGAAAATAATCATTTGGTAAAGACCATCAGCTAAAACCCAGGAACATTCATGTTGTGTCATCAAGGATCAATAATTTAATATGCGGGAGCATACCTGAATCCATGATGATAAATTACCCTCTAAATTTATATGGTTGGCCTTCATGATTAACACATTTTACTAGAGAGTCCTTTAAGTTTCTCATCACACTCTTTTTAATGATGGAATATAAAAAAAAATAGAATGTTACGCGTGATTTGGGGACCATTACCCCTTATATGAATAACTTTTCTATTTTTATTAGGTATTCCTATTTCAGCCCATCATAGAAATAGAAATTATCTTTAAGTTTCTACGCATTAAAGACCTCATACTTGTCAGATGCATTAAAGCCCAAATTGTCAAAAACCTTAATATATCACTTTTAATTGGGCTTTACTTTATATGTAATTCGCAACACATAATTATTCACATATAAAGATATAACAATGTTGGATTAAGGATCCAACAAGTCCTTCTCAGGCGAAATTGTATTTAATTATGTTTTTTTGAAGGTTTAATATAGTCAGTTTCAATTTATTATTAAACCATATAGTCTAATAGAGTCATTGTTCTATTAACTATAAAGACATATAACTTAATAGTATATTCATATTAAAAAGTTTAAAGCATCCTATCGCGGGCCACTCGATTTTTTCAGCCAAAGAGGTTAAATTGAGCCAAGGTGTACTAGCTTGGCTTTGCTATATTGCTCTCTCTTCTTTCTATCTTTTCCGTAAACATCTTAACTTAGCTAGCCAAGAAGTTCAAGGTTTACCTAGCATCTTCCAGGTAAAAGTTGCCTAAGTACTATATGGGTTTATTGCACAAAATACTCATCCCATGATAGCCAAGACCTAAACATTTATGTATAAATGTATGCATATAAAAATTGTAATGGCTAATTAATTAATTAAGAGAGTGAGGACAAAGTCTTGAGGTGATATGGAGGCAACAATAGGCACACTGAGGTGAACCATTTGAAATTTTCTTCTGTCATTTAGCTTCCAGTGGACATGGTGTTATTTTTTTTAGTTATTATTATGATCTTCGATCTTTGGATTTTCCACCCAAAATTCTCTCACATTCAATAATCTCATACACCATACATAATATAAGAAGGTAAAATAATATTGTTTTGACCTTTTCTATATACTAATTAATTGTGTATGTCAACTTAATGATGACGACCAATTTAATGACCACTAATTATTGTTAATATTTGCAAACATTTATTAGGGGTGTTCAGAATCCAATTCGATCCGCTCAATCAGTTTAGTCCGTAAAAATTTGATTTGTGGATTGATAGATTGGATTAGACTGAAAATTTAAAAATCCACAGTCAAAGGATCATCTATGGATTTACTTTTGTAAATCTGTAAAAATCTGTGAATCTGCAAAAAAAATGAAAAATATTTATTTAATTAAAAAATATTATAAATGTCGAATTACATAATGAAATTAGCATCATAACTTGTCTTAGCCATTATCAAATAATAATATGAAATAAAAAAATTAAATATAGAAATATAACTTGTAAAAACTCTAAAACAAAATAAAAATCTTAAGCTAAATAAAATACTAATCACATAACTCCAAGTCACCAATAATTGGTAAACAAAAAACCCTAAGCTTCCCTACCACCACACGCACCACCAGTAGTGCAACACCTGTTACCGACTCATTAAACTGTCGACGTCGATTTGAAGGATGGCATGGCGGTTGATTCCCATGAGAGCAAGCCATCTTCTTCACCGAGTCCAACGAGCCACTTCACAATCACTACTTCTGGCCGAACAATTTCAGTATCGCAGCCTTCGAGATCACTACCCTTAGGCCTCTCCCAGTTCCCATCGTCAATGACTTCATGATCACCACTTTTCAACTGGTGTAATGGCCCTAGAGAAGAATCACGACCTTGTTTGGTTTCAGAAACTTCACATTTCAACTCTTGCTCCTTACACACTCTCAGCTTTCTCTGGGTTTTTGCATGTTTGTCCTTCTTCAATTGATTAGGAATATGCTCGTTACTCACTATATTTTTAAAGGTTTTTTATGATGCCACTTTGACACTTTCTAGTTCTTTATATGTGACATCCAATATTTTTTTCAAGCCAATTATGTTTGGTTCATAAACAATTGCAAGCTTGGAGGGATAGTAAGGATTTATTTTTGAAGATAATGGTTGAGAATATGAAAAGAAGTATGATAAGTAAAAGTGCTAGATTTTTACCTTCACACATATTTATAGCTTGTGGGGAACTTGTCATGATTGTTGGCCTCGATTCAGATAGGTTGAGTACCTGAAAAAGGCACTCGAATGCCCAAGTAGTATTTGATCAAGGTTAAAGAGATGAGAATGGAAGATAAAATGAGTTTTCTCTCTCTAGAATGAACATTGCTTTTTGAAGGCCAAAGACATCTTTCTCTTATAGATGAGTCTCTACTTATAGATGACGAGTGATGTCGATTTAGGGTTTTACTTTGAACCATCAATCTAATGACATGTGTCACCCGTCATTTATGTACACGTGGAGGTGAATTTAATCGTAGGGAATTATTTTGCACATTCATATTTCCATGTTGTTTTGACTCTTAGGTGTGATTCCTTGGACTATTGGATTACGGAACTAATTTCCCCTTCTTGCGATATTTATGAACTTCGGAGGAATTTTTCCTTAGGTGTCACTCCCCAGAATAGCTTGGGTGTTATTTTCTTAGAATAACTTGAGTGTTATTTCGCCGAAATAGCTTCTTTTAATTGACAGGATGGACATATGGCATGGTTTGATGCCTTTTAGAATATGACACCTACAATAAGTATTAGGGAAATTACGAATCAGTCAACCCTTATTTGTTTGTTTCTATATTACTTGATCCTTGGTATAAAAAATATTTTTTGAGATATTGTTTTGTAGTATTTTTGGGTGAATTTAAAGTTAATTAGTTAGTTGTTAAAGTGCAGAATAATTTAAGTAGTTTGTATGATGAAAAGCAGTTAGAGGTTGATTACTGAGGTTGATGCTAGGTCGGTGTTGGATTCAGGTTATATGTAGATTTTGAAAGACAATATTTCCATAGAGTGCAAAACAAAAGTGGATGTTTACTTGACTGAATCATATGAGAATCTAAAAAATAAAAATTTTGAAATATTAGATTGGTGGAAGATAAATTTTTCCAAATATCCAATTTTCTCTTATGTTGTTCGATATATTTTGGCCATGCCTGTCTCCACTGTGACATCTGAGTCAACATTTGGCACTAGTGGTCGTATTCTAGATCCACATCAGTGCTCACTATCTACAAGGACAATGGAGGCACTGATTTGCACACAAAATTGGTTGCTCTCAACTCCGACAAACCTTGATGAAGCAATAGATAAGATTGAACATATTGAGACAGGTAACATGAAACAACTTAACTTTAATTGTATTTGCTGATTATTATTTGACTTTATATTATTAATTCTATTTTTTAAAATTGACATTTTTCTTCTACAGAGATTTTGGGAGCTGATAAGAATATATTTGATGAAGGTTGATAGCATTTGAAGGGATGGTAAGGGTAAATATTTATTAATTTTTTATTAAATAAAAGTTCTTTATTTGTTATTTATTTCAATTATGTGTATTTTGTTCAGGTTAAAGTACGAAATACAAATTGGCGGCATACATTTTTCTTTTTGGTGTGTCATAATTTGAAATTTTAAATGTGTTATTGTAATTTTGTTTGAACAATTGATTTTGATATGTTATATTTTGAAATTTTGAATGTATTATTCTAAATTTATTTATTAAAATCTTATTCAATTTTGAATTTGACTGGCAGTAAAATTATTTTTATATTAAATTTTTTTATTTTATTAGTTCATGGATTGGATAGAATGAAAAATTTTTAATCCACAAAACAATCTGCAAAATGATGGATTGGGTTAAATCCGTAGATGTATGAATTTGATTTGAATTGAATTTAACCAATCCGTGGATTGTATTAGATTAAATTGAAAATTTATAATCCGTAAAATCGTGGATCGGATATGGATTGATATTCAATCTGCAAAATCCGATCCACGAACACCCCTAACATTTATGATAGGCAAAAGTTAGTGAAACGACTGGTTTTGAACGCAATTTGGCTTAGTTCTGCTTCGCTCAACCTGGAATCTAAATTTCAAATTGAGTTTAGCTTCTAGCCAATTTTAAAATTATTATAAAATTTACTAGTTTTTATATGTATTGCTCTTTCTTTGATGAAAATTACAAAAAAAAAAGACAAACAAATTACAATAAAATTTTAATTAAATTTTACCATCATCTAGAATAAATTAATTAATTTGTAAACATGCTTTTTTATAACAAAAATTTATATTATTACGTATATTATTCCTTCATTGATTCACAATTATTTTGAGTTTATAAAAAATTATATCGTATATTAAGATTTAAAGATAGCCAAGTTTGTAAAGATATTTTAGTTTAATTAAGTTTATAATAGTCTATTTTATATAGTTTTCTCTAATAATAGAATTATGGTTGCATGAAATAAGATTTCATATGAATTTTAAAGGGGAATGAAAAGCATTACTCTTTAAAATTTTTAGGCCCAGTTCAGGCCGCGGCAAGTTATTAATCTGAAATTGTTATATTTATTTTTTAAATACATTTATTTTAATTCTGAATACAACCATTAACAAGTAAAATGTTAAGGCTAAAACCCAAAGGCCAATAACAGCATTTTAAATTTTTACTCTTATGAACTTTTCATTTTTTTAACTACTAAGAATTCATTCTTAAAAAAAATATTAAGAATTCATTTAAAAAAAATTCCAGGCTCGAAAAAAGCTCGATCCAAATAGGCCTAAGCTTTTCCGAAACTTGAGCTTAAGCCAACAATTAATGGTCGAGTCAGTCTCGGGTTTGGCCCATATTCCATCTCTAATATTGCACAGGCGCTAATTATACACTAAGGTGGGGTTTATTCTTTTGTCCAAAATATGAATATGAATAAATTTGCGTTAGTTTAAACTCTAAATAGAGCTAACATATCTGAATTTAAATGACATTTGTTTTGTCTGAATCGTTAAAAATAAGTATTATATTATTTTATTTTTCAACTAAAAAATCTGAAAACCAATATTTTTACATTTGTGTGCTTTTAAATTAGAAATGTTATCCAAATAATAAACATCTCAAAGAACATAAATAAGGAATATTTTATCACAACAAAATTCATATTTAATTGAATACGACCATTTAATATTCTAAATGAGAACATGTTAATCAATTTTATTATAGTTTATGATGTTTTTATTTGAAAAACTTTCATAAAAAATTATAAAATAAATAATGGTAATTTGAAGAAAATAAAATGATAAAAATAATATTAGCCTGTCACTATATTGTCACAAGTTATGGAGATGGATAATAATACTAATTGATATATTTTATTTAGGAATGTATGAAAAATAATTAATTAGATATGGATATTTTGGAGAATATCTTTTTATGATGTCATTTGGACTTTTAAGATTAAGTAAAAAGTTAAAAAAATTGCCTTAATAACTTAGTGATTTAATAACTGAAAATTTTCATTAAGTTGAAAAACAAACTTAATCACTTAACCCATTGAAATTAGGGCAGTATTATTTTGAATTGTTATCTTGTCAAAACAAAAATGAAAACGAAAATGGTATTTTGGAGTTACTATATTTTGAATTTAAACAATATTTCGTATTATTTTTGTATATGTATCATAAGTACGAAAAGAGTAACAAGCGTTTGATAGACATGATTGAAAACAATAAAAACAATGAATGTGTGTTGGATAATATTATTTTTAGCAACAAGTTTTTCGTGAATACTTAAGTTTTACTAATTTTAAGAGTTATGTAAGATTAAACATTTTATTCAATCCCTACCCGATGAAAGAATTATATTTTAAAAATTATTACTAATATGTTTATTTTTAACATTAATAATAAGTTAGCACTGTAAGCTATAAATTCATAATTCTGTTCCTTTTCTTTTTTATTCATGACCACACACGTGCTCATGTGCAAAACTCAACATTAATAAAACAAAATTTTTCGTCTTTCATCTCCTTTCTCCATTTCTGTCCATTTACTATTTTCTCAGTTTCTTCGTCTTCTGCTAATTGCTGCAATGATAATGCTTTAATGGTTGAATTTCAGATTGAAGAACTAAGGCCAGCAACAATGCCGCTGGATTTTAACATAAAACAAATTTATTGAAATCTAACTCAATGAATCACTTTTAGATTTCAAAATAATCAGCTTTCTAAATAAATTCATAACATGGTTGGTAAACATAGATTATGAAACAGTAACTTTACAATAAATTTGGTATGCATGTTCGATAAATTGATCCTAAATATTGTTGAAAAAGTCAGCAGCAGCCAGCCAAAACCAACTTTGCAACAGCTAGCATGCAAGCTTTGGAGAAGCAAAATCCAATTTGGTTTTGTAAGCCGAAAAGAAAGAATGGAAAAAGGGGATGGATTTGAAAATAATAATAATTATTTATTATATTTTCAATTATTTTATTCTTTGCATAGTAATTCATTTCCCCTATAAATAGCTAAGGATTTCATTCATTTGAAATCATATTGTTAATTATAAGTTTTAAGCTTTTGAGAGAAGTGAGAGAAATGTAATTTATCTTTTCTGCGAGAGTCTTTGGGTGTATTTGGGTTTAGGAAGTGAGATTCTTACTCAAATATTGTATTCTATTAATTGTTAAATAAACAATTATTCTTTTCTCCGTGGATGTAGGTTTAATTACAACATAAATTCTTGTGTCCTTTATTTTTTAATTATTTTGCGCTTGATTCGCATTCGCACACAACAAGTGGTATCGAGGATACAGTACTATTCACGTATACGGTATTGTTCACGTATACGGCACTATTCACGTATAAGGTACTATTCACGAATACGGTGGAGACGGCCATTTGTACTTGAGAGACAGTCTATTGTAAGTAGTATGTATTTTTGCATGTCTAGGAAAGTTCTGTCAAAAAAATGCGATAAGAGTCTAAGGATTCTAGTTTTTAATTGGGATCGGGTTCCCGTCCAGTTTCCTGGGAACTTTCCTGGTGCATTTATTCACGCGAAATTAACATCATAGAGACTGTTTTTCAAGTGAAAATAGTTCGTTGAGAAAATGGTAGAAGGTGAAACTTCCATAATTGGGGAGAGATCTACCGAGACTATTTCAGGAGACACTTCAGGTGGGAGGCGAGATTTATCAAATCGCTATTCAGCACCTGTTATTGGAGGCCAGAAGATCGATGTTGAAAAGTTTGATGGGAAAATCAACTTCGGCATGTGGAGGCGCGAAGTTATGGATGCCCTTATTCAAATTGATCTCGATGTTGTTCTGAAAAATAAAAGACACTTATATGATGAAAAAATTTGGGATCGTATGAATGAAAAAGCCTATGGTCAGATCAGATCTTGTTTGACCAAGGAGGTGAAATACTTGGTGAAAGATGAGGAGTGTGCGGTGACTTTATGGCGTACATTGGAGGAGAAGTACCTAGTGAAAAGTCCTGAAAATCGCCTTCATGCGATGTACCAAGTATATGGTTTTCGAATGAAGCATGGGGTATCAATGCATGATCATGTCTCAAGATTTGAAAAGTTACTTGCTGATTTGAAGAATCTTGATGAAGATATTAAAGATGAAGTCAAGGCTATGATTCTGTTACACTCACTACCAGAGGAATATAGCCATTTTGTGACTACTTTGATATATGGGAAGAGTGTGATCGTCTTCAAAGATGTTTGCACAGCATTGACTAGCTTGGAGATTCGGAATAATGATAAAAATTCTGAACGAGCATCATCTGAAGCTTTGGTGAGCAGAGATTGGGCGATGGAGAAAAAGAAAAATGGTGGTGGAAAGAATTCTCGATCCAAATCGAGAAGCAGAAATATAGCTCGAGATGAGTGTGCCTTTTATCATGAAAATGGCCATTGGAGGAAAGATTGTCCAAAGGCTCAAAAGGGAGATGGGAAGAAACCAGCAGCAGTAAACATGGCACGAAAAGATGAGGACTCTGATTATTCACTAAGTATCACTCCTGCAGCATATGTGGCTAATTTAAGCGAGTGGATACTTGATACTGGAGCAGCATATCATTTGTGTCCTATTAAGGAATGGTTTACAGATTTTTGTAATCTGGAATCCGATGCAGTTGTAATGGGGAATAATCAACCTTGTCGCACAATGGGGATAAGAAAAATTCTGCTAAAAATGTTTGATGGAATGGTTAGAGAACTCAAAGAGGTTAGATTTGTTCCAGAGATAAAGAAAAATCTAATTTCTGTGGGTGTTTTAGAAGCTAAAGGTTACAAGGTTACCATTGAAGATGGCACAATGAAGTTTACACATGGGGCTATGGTGATTCTGCAAGGGGTTCGGCGTCACAATCTGTACTATTTGAAGGGAGGTACAACTGATGAAGCAAATGTTGTTGAGGCGCACAGTGACACCACCAAGCTATGGCATGTACGACTGGGACATGCTGGAGAGAAGTCTTTGCAAACTCTGATGAGGCATGGACTCTTAAAAGGTACCAAAACCTGTAAATTAAATTTCTGTGAGCATTGTGTAGTAGGCAAGAAAACAAGGGTCAAGTTTGGTACAGCTAATCACGATACTCGTGAGATCCTTGAATATGTTCATAGTGATGTATGGGGACCAACCAAGACTGCATCAATTGGTGGAAGCCATTATTTTGTTATATTTGTTGATGATTTCTCTAGACGTGTATGGGTGTACACCATGCGAGCAAATGATGAGGTTATAGAGATTTTTGTGAAATGGAAGAAATTGGTGGAGACTCAAATTGACAGAAAGATCAAAGTATTACGATCTGATAATGGGGGTGAATATACTTCTGATCCATTCTTGCAAGTATGCCAGAACGAGGGTATTAAAAGACATTTCACGGTGAGACATACTCCGCAACAGAACGGTGTGGTTGAGCGTATGAATCGTACTTTACTGGAGAATGTGCGGTGTATGTTATCTAATGTTGGTTTAGATAAAAAGTTTTGGGCTGAAGTTGTGAGCTACGCAAGTTACTTGGTAAATCGGTTGCCTTCTGCTGCAATTGGAGGTAAAACTCCTATGGAAATATGGTCTGGAAAGCATGCACAAGACTATAATTCCCTTCGTATATTCGGGTGTCCAGCTTATTATCATGTTAAAGATGGTAAACTGGATCCTCGTGCTAGAAAAGCTATCTTTGTGGGATTTAAAGGTGGAGTAAAGGGCTTCAAGCTTTGGGATCTCGATGATAAAAAGTTTGTGTGTAGCAGAGATGTCACATTTGATGAAGCTTCAATGATAAAAGCTTCAAGTTCTCAGTAGGTGGAGAACAAGACCACAGAGGTATTGCAACGGGTGGAGTTTGATGCAACTCCATATGTACAAGTTAGTTCTACATCAAAGAATGGTTCAACTATGGAGGTGACACCTAGAGTTGAAGAATAGGTTGTTTCTTCTGATGTCCCACAAAATGAAGAAACAATTGATGATGTAGATGATGATGATTTTATAGCAACAAGGAGGCCAAGAAGAGAGATAAAGAAATCCAGATGGCTTACTAAAGATATGGTGGTAGCCTATGCACTTCCAGTTATTGATGATGACATCCCCAACACTTTCGGTGAAGCATTACGCAGTAGTGAAAGTGATCAGTGGAAGCTAGCAATAGAGGAAGAGATGAAATCTCTCCATCAAAACCAGACTTGGGAACTTGTAAAGTTACCAAAGGGGAAAAGGGCTATTGACAAGAAATGGGTCTACACCAAAAAGCAAGGATCTCCGAATCAAACAACTCCTCGATACAAGGCAAGGCTCGTGGCAAAATGTTTTGCTCAAAAGGAAGGTATTGACTACAATGAAGTTTTCTCTCCAGTTGTAAAACATACTTCCATTCGTATCCTACTTGCCTTAGTTGCAGAATATGAGTTAGAGTTGGCTCAGTTGGATGTTAAGACGGCGTTCTTACATGCAGATTTGGAGGAGGAATCTATATAATTCAGCCTTGTGGTTTCAGAGTTGCTGGAAAGGAAAATCATGTGTGCAGATTGAGTAAATCTTTATACGGATTGAAACTAAATCTTCGAATGCGTTAAGTTTGGGGAATTTGAACTACGGTTGGCTTGATCCTAAATTTTGGGTACGTAGGCAGTCGAATCAACACAGCCATTCTGGATCCTTATTAAAGGATCACTTTGGGGATGATGGTTAGTTGGTAGTCGGCTCAGATTTGGCTAAATCTTCGCCGAGGTGGAGAATTGTTGAAAAAGTCAGCAGCAGCCAGCCAAAGCCAACTTTGCAACAGCTAGCATGCAAGCTTTGGAGAAGCAAAATCCAATTTGGTTTTGTAAGCCGAAAAGAAAGAATGGAAAAAGGGGATGGATTTGAAAATAATAATAATTATTTATTATATTTTCAATTATTTTATTCTTTGCATAGTAATTCATTTCTCCTATAAATAGCTAAGGATTTCATTCATTTGAAATCATCCCAAAATTGTTAAGCTTATAAGTTTCTAAGCTTTTGAGAGAAGTGAGAGAAGTGTGTCTGGGGAATTTATCTTTCCTGCAGAGTGTGAGAGTACTGGGTATATTTGGGTTTCTGGGAAGTGAGATTCGTTACTCAAATATTGTATTTTATTAATTGTTAAATAAACAATTATTCTTTCTTGCCTCCGTGGATGTAGGTTTAATTACCGAACCACGTAAATTCTTGTGTCCTTTATTTTTCAGTAATTATTTGGTGCGCTTGATTCCGCATTCCGCGCACAACAAATATATGGTGTCTATATACAATAACTAAAATGTCCTTATTTTGTATTAAAAAATGAAATTTTATCCAGATTTCAAATAATTATTAAGCAATTATCAAATATGTACCAAATAATCTTTAATTAACAAATCAAGAACTTGTTTGATTAGCCAAAAAAATTTTATTCAATAAGTATTATTATTTAATAATTCAAAAAGTAAATTTTTGTCGCCAAGATCATCGTAACAGCGATATTAATTATTGACATAAGTTCACAAAATAGGTGCCATTAGATTGAGAATCTTGTTATCTACTCAATGGTAGAATTGTTGTTAGCATAGGAGGCTTTATGGAGGATCATGAGTCATCCAAGTGTGTGTGGAAACCATGAGGCAGTCGATCAATGGCGGTGGCTCATGTTGTAAAACCGCTTGAATCTAGGTTGGATTTTGCCATTCTATCAGATGTTGGTGATGGCTGACCTTCGTTGGCCTCTATATATATGATGGCGTCGTGGTGGCCGCTTTACTTTTGAAGGTTCGTGCACGGCCACCAATTTCATTTCGCTGACGATTCCATCATCATTGCGTAGGGCGAACAATTTTGAATCTAAATACATGAGGGATGTCATGTTAACAGTATTTCATTAGAAGCAGACAATGTCATCGGAAGAAATTACCCGAAGCCAACAATGGCTTATCGATTTTTATTTAAAAATTTTAGTTAGAAATAAATTAACTTATTTTTGTTTAGGGTATATTTGGAAACATGTTTTTAAGATGACGATAATTTTGTATGATATATTACAAAATCAGATCATAGAAAAATCTTACTTCCAAAAGTTGCTCCCAACAACTTTTAAGGTTTAGTACAAAAATGATTTACTTGAGAATTAAATTTTCAAATAATCTATTTTAGAAAGTGTTTATCAAACATGTTGGGTGTTGGATTGTCAAATTCAATAAAACCTTTATAAATTAATAATATCGTGTCTATGCAAAACCTTTTAATTTAAAGAGTATCAATTAGCTGATAAATTAATAATTTATTAATTTACAAAGAGCATACACAATTCAATGAACACATACTTTAATCAACTAAAAATTTATTGTATTTTACTAATCTAATCAGTTGAAAATGAATTAATCCACTAAATATGAATTAAATTAACAAAAGAATTTAAAATTCTTGTAATTTTATAATTCAACCCTTAGACATCCAGAAGCAATAAGTAAAATTAGAGATGCGATCCAACTATATTTAAATTTCAATAAAAAGAAGAAGTATCAATAGAGTTATATTTTATTTAATAAAATATCATAAAAATTATATTTGTAATTTTAGCAAATTATTAATTTATGATATGAATGGGACCACAAGTTGTATGAAGGTTTTAAAAAAAAATTATCTTATTAATTTAGTCCTTATCCAAAGTCGGAACTGCGAAAAATTATTATGTAGAGGTTGTTAATTTATCAAGTATTAAATTATAAAGATTTTATTGTAAGTGATTATTTGACAATAAAAAAGAATCTCAAACACGCTCTAAGTAAATTAAGTCATTAAGTAAAAAAAAAAAAAAAAAGAGTACCTAAATTTTGCATAAAATATATGTTAATTGCTAAATCCCAGGTGCATGTACCTGCACTAGAGTCTAGGCAATACTTTAGCAATTTTTCAAAGGATCTCTCTATGGTTCTATTTATTTTTTCTACAACATCAATAATGTAATAAATATACACTTTTAAATTTTGAACAATGGTGTAAAATATTTGTATAAATAAAAATATATAAATTCTTTATAAATTTTTAAAAATAATGGATCACAACTTGTCTCTTTCGTAATGAATTCAAAAGTATCTTTATTTAATTTGAATTCATGAACTTAATTTTAAAGGTTACCTATTGTTTATTAAATAACTAATTATTTATCTACTTAATTGAGCTAACAACAAAGATTAAAATATTCAAATCCAAGGGTCTAGAACAATCTCATTAATAATATTGTAAAAAATATACAGCATAAATGAAAAATTCTTTCTTTAAATTATCATATGATATGTGACTAAATCATAGATAAGTGTTTATTTTTAAGGGAATTTATGTGCTATGTAGACATCGTGACAAAATCTATGATGACTATTTATAGTAATATACAGTTAAGATTTAATTAGTTTTATATTCTTATTCAATAACTATCACGTGTTTATTTTTAAAAAGTTAATAAAAAGGCTAGCTCAACACTGAATCTAAATTTCTTGTTAGAATATATTGGCAGGATGAATAGGCGAGCAAAATTAAGGTACAACATTTGAAGAAATGAAGAGCAATGAAATATTTTGAAGTTAAAGCAACACACAAAAATATATAATTTCTTTTTGACTTCCTATTGATACGGGGGACAGAATGCTTGTTTAAAAGCGTGTGAAGTAAAATGAAAATGAATCATTCTAAAATACAATCAAGTTAAAAAAGTGTGTATTTATGCTGATGGCTGCAGTTATTTAGAAATTTTTATGATTAAAAAGTGCTTCCATCCAGTGATTCCCTGTTGCTTTTCAGGACTCAGAAATACTTTACATCACCAGATGTTCTGCTATCTGCCACTCAATTATCCATTTGCTTCCACTGCTTGACGTGTTGCTGCTGTTGCTATTTCGTTTGGTGATTCTCTGCTGCTTACTTGACTTGTTAAAGCACTTCCGTCCGCTAATTTCTTGCTAGTCTTACGACTTGTATTTTTGGATTTCTTTTTGTTTAGTGCAGAAAGTGATTTACTGCGTGAAGATCTCCTTTCATTTTCGTTTGGTGATACCTTCTGGCTTAAGCAATGATGTGATTTCTTGCTGCTCTTTTTCCTTGAAGGTCCTATTTCCTTTGAATTTATCAAGTTGCCGCTGACTTGACCTCGTGACGAAGCAATCCTTTCTGGGTTGCTTCCAGAATTATTAGATGATTCCAAATTTTCACTTTCTCTAACACTTCTTGCATTGTCGTTGTCATAGGTGTTTTCATTTTTTTGATGGCCATCTGAAGAATATCCCTCTGAGTGTGATCCATTATCTTCATTATAATATTCTGAGCCATCTTCATCAGAACCACTGTATTCATCCTCGTCAGATGGGATGATCGGTTCAGGGATAGGCTCCTTAGAATTTGAAAGGAAACTTAGAGCTGTCACAACATCACTCATCAATGGACGCGCCCCTGCTTCCTCTTGTAGACACATTGCTGCTATTGCCACGGCTTCATTCAAACCTTTTTCCGGGAATTGTTTTCTAAGTAGAGGATCTGCCATATCAGGAAACCTTTTTGGATCTCTGAATATGGGTTGTGCCTGTTAAAACACAAAACAGTGAATAAATCATGCAAGCACCGACCGAACACATTGTTTTAATTACTGTCTGATTACAAGAGTAGATGATAACTTGTTACCCAAGCTATTAGATTTTGTTCATCTACTGGTCTCGTAGTGTCGATGACTCTTCTTCCAGTGATAAGCTCTAGTAAAATAACTCCAAAACTGTATACATCCGATTTAACGGTGAGTTCACCCGATCTTGCATATTCTGGAGCACAATAGCCATAGGTTCCCATTACTCTCGATGTAACATTCATTTTCTCCCCTTGAGGGCCAAGCTTGGCTAATCCAAAATCGGAGAGCTTCGGATCCAAATTTGCACCTAACAAGATGTTTGATGATTTTAAATCGCGGTAAATTACTGGTGGGTTGGCCTTATCATGCAAGTACTCCAGTCCTTGAGCGGCACCCGATGCTATTTTCATTCTTGTTGTCCAATCTAATGGTTTCTTTGCTTCATTTACATCTACAAAATTAAAACTAACTGATGGAATTAGTAAGTGTTTTTTGGACACGAAACGTTGACTCTGATGCTTTACATATTATAGGATTCAACAAAGTATGCATACCTAGTAAATGATCATCCACGGAACCTCCAGACATAAATTCATAAACCAAAAGCCTCTGATCTCCATCAGCACAATATCCAATTAAATTGACCAGATTTGGATGGTGTAGAAGGCTCAGCATCAAGACTTCAACAAGAAATTCTTTGTTTCCTTGCATTCCATTCCTGTCTAGTTGTTTCACTGCCACAACCTGTATATATATAATATATTCACCATGCATTGTAGTGAAGCAAATTATATATTAAACTCCACCTGGAAACCAGTACGGTCTACCAACTCTCTCGTCCAAAATTTAACAAAATGTGAATATAAATTTATATGTTATATTGGTGCTCAAGTTTGGACGTCTGAATTTTACAATATTTGGATTTGAACTAGAATCAGAGTTATACAGTATTATAAAATAACTGTACAATGTTGTACAACTCTGATTGTTGTAAACCCAAACATCCTTACTAGGCACGACCCTCTCTCTCTCTCTCTCTATATATATATATATAAAAGAAACAGGAGTAAATAGAGAAGTCAAATGTATAAAACAAATGTTAATAATACATTAAATTACCTGACCGTTAGACTGAAGTGTCCCTTTATAGACTCTTCCGAATCCCCCTTCACCCAACAGACATTCCTGACGGAAATTCTTTGTTGCAGCGGCTAAGTCACGGAAGGTGAATGTTTGTGCGTTTATATTTTTAGTTTCATCTTGTTTTGTTCCTTCATTTCTGTGTATAGCTGCTGGTGGTGCTGGCGGTTGCTTTTGCTTCTTGCTCTCTGCACCAAAAGAAGACAATATACAACAAGAATAATAACAGTAGTAATAATAATGTTGATGATCATGATATGCGCTCCCAAATTTATTATCTTCAAATTGGTACGCACTCCCTCAAAAAAAAAAAGGGACATGGGATATTTTGATTTGCATCTTCTTGATTTTCTTTCACAAATTATCAAAATATTGGCACTGACCGGAATATGTATTGATGATGATAATCATGTTATTTTAATGATAGATAATGTTATGTATGCCGATTCGTTCAACTTATAGAATCGCTGGAGTTGATTCAAAAAGCTTGGATTAGATTTCAGTTACGCTACGCTTATAAAAGTAATAAATAATTCTGGTCCTTTTTCCTTTAAGTTATACTGCGCCCAACCTTTTCCACCTTAAACTAAAAACTTGAATCCTAAGAATGCATAATGCTGGTTTTGCTTACATAATTGACATTATATCCAAAATTATCTTGAATATAATTACACTCTTTCGATCAGTGCTCGCCGTTAATCCCAAAACTTAAGCTGACAGTCGTCGTGTAATGTATTTCCTTTCTAGACTCCTAACAAGGTGGATTGTTTGAAACGACTTGATCTCTAGAATGTTGGTCAAAACATGAACATTAGTCATTGAGATTGAATATAAGGGCATACCGGGCTCTTTGCATTCATCGCGAGGAGGTAATGAACGTTCCACATAATTTTTATTTGCTTTCTTGCTTTTTTGTGACTGGAAACATGGAAAGCAATTCATCTTTTATCGATAAAATAATCAAATAATTGAACAATTAGGGAGGGAGACGAAAAATGGTGATTCGATTTTGCAGAGGATCTCCCTCCCCGGGGAAAATTGAAGGATCCCTCTATCCGTTGGAGCTCGAAGATGAATCGGAAAAAGCAATTAACAAGATTAACATGTGAAGATCAATAATAACGCATTATGGCACAAACGAGAAGGAGAAGAGGAAGATACAACATTAATTCTTTGGGAGAAAATTGAGGAGAATTGAGTGGACAATTTGGAATGTTTCGTTTCCATCGTTGTAAAAAGACAGCATTGAATTACAAACTAGTGGATATTCAAAATTCTGTTAGACATGCTGTTTCTGGTATTTTTATTTATGATTATTTTGTTTACACCCTTGCTACCCTATTTGTGACACCTTCGATTTCGTGTGAACGCTCTTTTTAATTTTTCATTTATTAGTTATTGGTTTAAATTTAGAATAGGTACAGGATGAATATTAGCTATCATTTCTAAAAGTCTTACTGAGTTGGTTTTCAAGTCCAATTCTGTATCTTTAACTCTCTGCAGGTGAGGATTAAACAAATCTACAGAATTTTTTTTCCATATTTAGTAATTATTCTATTTTCTTACACAAGTTGACCAATCATTCAAGTCCTGGTTTCGATCAATTTGATTAATCACCACAATTCGAATTTCATCACTGCTTCAGCATAACTTATTTATATTCCAAAAACAAAAAGAAAATACGGTAAAAGAAAAGAAATTTGTCATTTTAATGTTTTGAAGGTGGTAATGGGATTTGAGCAAAACTTCTTAGTTGAGATGGTTCGACACATCATTTATCTCATCCTTTAGTTTGAGGATTCAAATCCCTATATTGATGTGAAAGTTTATTTTTCGATTACTTTCTTTAATTCCAAAATTCCAGAGACCATTCTGCTAGATGTATACAGGTCCCGAAGACATATTGAATTGTAATCAATTTTTGTACTCTTTAATCTAATTTTTAAAAAACTGTAGTTGCATGATGCCACAAAGGGAATAGTGGGACAATTTTTTATTTGTATTATTTGATAAACATGAGCTGAGATGGTTGAAATTTATATTTGTTGTGAATCTTTATAATGATTGAGCAACCATTAGATAACAAGCTCAGCGATATGCTGGTGCTCTCAAAGCCTAAATTTGGGCTCCGATGGAACTATTTCACTTCTCTAAAACGCATACAAACTTTGCTTCTAATTTATTTATTTATTTATTGTTTGCGTGAGTTTTGAAAATGCTGTCATAAGTCAAAAAGTTTCTTTTTTATATATTTAAAAATTTTTTTTAATGTCACTTCATAAATTTAATTTAACACTTGCGCTCCCTAAATATTTATTTTCATAAAATCAACTTGTTAGAAATATTTTCAAGTTAATAATTTGATAAAATAAATAAATTTATTTAATTATGTTAAATATATTTTTATAATAATTAGCTATGAAAATAATTAAATAAGAATAAAATTATTTGTAAACACTTTTTATTTAATCTGAGGGTAAACCAAATAATTCAACATTCAGATCTCACTTGGGTAATTATCTTCCTTCGAAGTAGAGTTATTTCAATCCATAGGATGTGTCTTATTGGTCTAAAGCATGATATAATTAGAATCTTCATCTTTAAAATAATTTCTCGGCATAGATCTATTGCTCATGTATAAATATTGAGAATAAATAATACAATTACAACTTCTCACCTTAATTAAATAATGCTTTACACTAATATAATATACTAATTTAAGTATCTTTGTTTGGGGGCTTGGGTCTAGTATAGGATTGTGTGACCTCTCACATCACTTGGGAAGGATGTTGGTAATGATCTTACAAGAGATGACATCTCATACACTAGCAGCAGAGCTTTTGGATGGGCTTGGGCCATATCAAAACTAAAACTATGAGGTGAAGTTTGAAGTAGATAATATCTTGTTAATATGTAGATTATAGATGGTACTTGAGACACTCTCAACCACAAGTATGCAGATGGCCATTGTCAACAAGGACATTGGCTCTATAGGAGGTAGATTCTAATATCTCACATTGCTTGGGAATGATATTGGCAATGAGCTTATAAGGGATAACCTCCTTTAGACTAGCAAGATGCTTTTTGTGTATGCTTGGGGCCATACTAACAACAAAACCGTAAGGTGAAGGATGCGTTCGTGAAGCCTAAATCAAATAATATCATACCAGTGGGCAAATCATTACACTATCAAAGCCACTCTCCACTAGAAGTGTGTGAATAGTCATTGCCAGCAAGGACGCTAGGCCCTAAAAGGGGTAGATTGCGATATCTCACATTGCTTGAGAATGATGTTGGTAATGAGCCTGCGAGGGATGACCTCCCTTAGACTAACAAGAGGTCTATACAAAGAACAAAATTATGTGGGTGAAGGACGAGAGCATTAAAATGAAAGTAGACAATATCTTGCTATGGGGCAAGTAGTTACAATATCTTGCTAGTAGGCAGGTTGTTTCAGATGTTATTAGTGTGCTTCCGAATCTTGGGGAGGAAGTTAGTTGTAGGTTGCTAGTAGGCAGGTTGTTACATATTTGACTTACTTTTGGTATTAAACATTTATTACATGTGTAGCAAGCTTAACTTTGATTGGACTAAAGCTAAACTCAAATTTAGTCCTAAAATTACTGGATTAATTATCCCAAATTAAAAAAAAATTCATTTATGTAATTTTTTTTCACGTTTTACTCAATTTTTATTTATTACTTAACATTTGTTAAATGATTATTTAATTTTTTTTGTTCATGATTTACTTCAAATTTAGTTTTTATTTATGGAGTTAAATTGTTACTTTCACTTATGCGTACTAACTCATGAGATTAATTAGAGTTAAAAAAAATCATGAGATTAATTTTATCAATAAATAACAATTTAATAAATTTTTGCAGTAATTGATTATAGTATATTTAATATTCACTCAGGTAATAATAAAAATAACCACCAAAATTAATAATATCAGCAATTAATTGATTATATATAATCTTAATTTGCTAATATTTTGATAAAATAAAATATATTTAAAATATATTATAAATAATAAATTAAAATTTAAATAGTTTTATTCATTTTTGTTTATCATAAAACTTGTAAATCACTATTAATTAGGACTCGTTTGGGATTACTTTTAGAAGGATCAAAAGTGATTTTAAAAATGTAAAAACTAATTTTAGTTTTCGTTAAATTTTTACAAAATTACTTTTAGTAAAATCACTCAATCTTACAGTAGATTTTGAAAACTAGAAAAGGAATAACTTTTCAGAATCTAATTTTCAAATCAGTTTTATACTTCATACAATTACATATATAACCTCAAAGGTATTATAAAATAGATCAAAGATTATTCTTATTAACTAGAAAATAAAATCATTAACTTGAAAGAGATTATTATTACTACCAATTATATTGAGATAACAAGATAAAAAAAATAAAAGTACTAAATATCAAATATTTATTTTAGTTATCAATAATTATATATACACAATAAAGAATATTTTATACATATGTTTATAAACGTGTAAATAATTAAATTTTATTCAATATTATGTCTAATTTGGCCATTACATTCCTAAAATAATTTCACAGTAAGATTTACCAAACATACATAAGGAATTTTAAAACTCACAACAGTTTTAAAAATAAATTCTGTCAAATGTTTAATTGATTCTCTTAAAAATTATTTTTATAGCATAAATAACAGTAATTATTCTAAAAGCTACAGCATTACTAAACTAGTCCTGAGTGTAAAATAAAACATAAATTAACTAAATGGAATATAATACTTGTATATAGAAAATAAAACAAGTAAATTAGTATAAGAGTGGTAAGTTGGTTTATTATAGGTAAATAAAAACAAAAATTTATAAATATAATATAAAAATTGTAATCAACATTAAACGTAAAATGAAACATAAATTAAGTAAATGGAATATAAGACTTTCAAAGAAGGTAAAATAAGTAAATTAATATGAAAGTGGTATATTGGTATACTACTGATAAAAAAATAAAAAATAATAAATGTAATATAAAACTTGTAAATCAATAGTAGGTATAAAATAAAATTTAAATTAAGTAAATAGAATATAAGACGTGTAAATATAAGGTAAAAGAAGTAAATTAATATAACAACAATAAATTAGTGTATTATTGGTAAACAAAATGAAAACTTATTAATGTAACATAAAACCTGTGAATCAATATTAGGTGTAAAATAAGATAATGAAATATAAAACTTATAAATGGATGGTGCAGGTGCCATATTTCCATGGAAAGCAAAACATGCCACGTATCCTTGTCTTGAAATCTGAAAGAGCCAATCCAAATAATATCTTATTCCGGATGGGTCTCATGAGGAACTTACAAGGGAAAAAAAATGAGGATAGAACGTATCCATTGCCTAAAGAAATCATTTTCAAAGACATCAGAAAAAATGGTGATTTTCACTTGCCTCCGCTCAACTATCTCCAACCAACATATAGATGGACATTATGTGTCCTAATTAGCACTAACCTCCCCCAAGCAAATGCTTAGTTTTTTTGACCGTTTCCATCAAAGGGAATTACATAACTTCATAAAATTTAACAAGATCTTTTTAAAATTGGCTTTAATATGTGATCGAATGCATATGTTATCAAATGACCTTTAATTTGAAGCAAATTATGAAAAATTGTTCAAATTTTTCATGAAATGTTAGTTCTTTCAAATAACTTAAAACATGATGCAAATTCTGGAAAATTTAGTTTAATATTTGATGAAATGTAGGTGCTCTCAAATAGATTTAAGTCTAAAGAAAATTAGTTTAATTTTTGTTTAAATGGAGTTGTTGCCAAGTGGCTATAAACTTAAAGTAGATTTGAAAATTTACTTCAATATTTCATGAAATGTAGGTGCTTTTAAATAGATTTAAGTACAAAGAAAATTAGATTATTTTTTGTTGAAATGGAGTTGTTGCCAAGTGGCTATAAACTTGAAGTAAATTTGAAATTTTATGTCAATATTTGATTAATGGAAGTGTTATTAAATTGTTTTCTTCTCTTTTTTTTTTGCCTATTATTGTGTGAGCTTGTTAAAGATATCATGCAATTAATTACAATCTAATTCAATGCAAATATGAAATACAAAAGAGTATATTCTTCAATATTATATGACTTATGTCATTCAGTAAAAACTTTATTTTTGACTTATTTTATATCGTCTCATGTTTAATTTTTACATGTTGCAAAATAATCACTCATATTAACATCATTTTTATCCATTATTTCTTTCATAATTGTTTACTAAAGAGCGTTAGTGTATTTTCTCTCAATTGTCATCACACTTAATAGTCAAATGCTTGGGCTAGTGGACATCAATAATAATTTGCACATAAAGTCCATTTATGTGTGGGCTGGGGATATTAAAGGAGAGGTTAATGAAAATTACCCTAAGAATAGAAAAGGTGTATATGGAATAATCATATATTTTTTCTAATAAGGAGACCCAAGTCAATGCATACAAGTTAGAATGAGTGGCACATGTCATAGGAATGGAATTAGGGTATCGAATAAAACTATAATTTCATGTCACCTATGTTTGTAAATAGAGCCTTACCCTTAAGAGAAAGGGTCTTTGACCATTTAAAGGATGCCTTGTCCAGTTCAAGGAAATCCACTTCAAGGAAATGTTGACATAAATACTCTCATAACATTGATTTTGATGATAACAAACCATATGTGTCATTAGTTAAGGATGTTGGAGTCTTTAAAATTGGATAAATTTATTAAGTTGTACATTGTTTCTAACAAGTTTAACTTTCTTGAGAAAATCGGATAACCGTTAATAATTAATGGCAAACCGTTTTCATAAGGTTTAAAATGTTGTTTTGATTATGGACAATAACGGCAAACCATTAATGAGAAAACGACTAATCGATAATTTCCAAAAAGGATTTGTTTTTACAGATAAAATATTGTTTTGATTCTAGACAATAACGGTGAACCATTTATGAGAAAACGACTAATCGATAATTTCCAGAGAGGAATTTGCTTTGTAGATAGTGAACTGTTTAGTGTAAATAGCTAGCTGATAAACTCCTTGCAGGTCACTGGAAAATAACGGCTAATCGATATACAGTTAACAGCGATCAGACATTTTAAAAATTCTTCATAACGGTCACTTGCACGAGGTCAAAACAATAATCCAATATAGGTTAATGGCGATTCGATTATCTCCAGAAAGTCAACAACGACTAGTTTTCTTCTCTAACTATAAAAAAGCTCAATCAAATCCAAATCAAAATGGATTCTACAATTAACATTGAGCTTGTTATTATGCATTTAATCTTTCTTATGCTTAAAACATGTTAGATCACACCTTGAACTTTCATTTGTATACATATACATTGTGTGAAAAAACTTTTGCATAATCTTGATCAAATTGAGCGTTTGAGAGTGTGGAAAATACTTAGGTTTAGAGGTTTGAGATAACCTCTTGGTATAAAGGTTGATTGAAAATTTGGAAGTTAATTGTAAAGATTTTGAATCCTTAAGATATAAGGCTTGGTTAGTAGAATTCTCAAGCCCGGTGAGCTTAAAGGCGTGGACATAGGTGGGGTTTGTCAAACCACGTAAAAATCTCGTATTTAATTATCTTTCCCTTCTCTTTTTACATTTTGATTGTTATTATTTATTTGTTTGTTTTTTGCTTAATTTTATTAGACATTTCCATTAGATTTTGACTTAATTATGCCATAATTTTTAAAACCCCAATTGAAACGACCTGTCCCACACCCTAGGGCGAGTCTATCTAAACTCGTATAATCGAATCGATAATAATTATGATATCTAAGAATTCTATCAAAAATTCGACAGAATCTCCCCTATAAATAAAACATCCCCAAACCTGCAATTTACAAAACAATACTCCCAAAATAATTCAATATCCATCCATCCTTCATAACCAACTTCTCAAGTCAACATACCAAATACCACCCAAATCATTCTAATATTAAAATATAATGGTTATCCTTAATTACAAAATATAACAAATAAATACAATTCGCAATATCCCAAATATCAAAATATTAAATCTACGCTCCTAGCACCATCATGTGGCCACAATTTCAAATCTAACTATCGTTACTGGGTTGACCGATGTACCTGCAAATCTCCTGTGGAGGGGAAAAATATAATAAAAAACGGGGTGAGTATAAAACTCAGTGAGCTCAATGAGTGGGTAATAGTTTTTGAAAAATAAATTTATTTAAAATGATTTAATCTTTCTCAAATAAATTTCATCAAAATATCATAAGAACTTATATAAACATATTCAATTCAAATCATGCACTGAAATAACTATATTATATAAATCTGCATAAAATCAATGAAATCATAATACTTATAATATCAAATATTGAATACCAAAAACTATCACCAAAAAAGTACCCAGGGGAATGATCTCATCATATCCAGACCTCGACGGACGGGCAATCAGGGAACCATCATGCCCTAGAGCTACAATAGATAGATAGGGAAGTCTCATCTCATATCACATGTATCTAAACATCTGTATCTCTGTAATCATCATACTGCATGCATAAGCCCCCAAAAGTAAAAAGTTGCCCCAAAGGCCTCTATCTCATCTCATATGTATCTCTGTATTCATCTCGTATTATCTGTATCTCTGTATCTGGAGGGGAAGTGTATTGTCCAATAATTTTCCAAACAACTTTTTTATACACATGTTCATAAACATATAATCACATTTGAAATCTCATTTTCTTTTTATTTAACATATCTCAAATCCATTGAATTCTAATATCATGCATTTACTCAAAAACGACAATAAAATCATTAATCAAACTCATTCTTGATAACAATAAATATCAGCACGTAAATAAAAATCAATTTTCTAAAAAATCATTAAATCGAAGCATCAAAAACTTATTATCAAAACATGTTGTACTGTATGGTAAAATCAGAATATACTATGAAAATATGTTTGTATATTTCACTCACACTGATGAAGTCCAGACTCGGTATCAACACCGTCCGCGAGTTGATTCTAGTTCACGGATCCTCATAATCAAGGAAACGACATAATCATTTTCTGTAAATTTGAAATACAACTAATTTTACATAATAATTCTCGAAACGAATATCTATCCACAATAAACTATTCCCGCATGCACAAAATTACCAAAATACCCCTACATGCCAAAATTACCAAAATGCCCCCAACATCAGTATTTTACCAAAATTATCCTCATAATCTTCAATTACTAAATTGTCCTCAATTCAGATCACGAAATAACCACAATGTCAGAAATTACGAAATTACCCTCGGCACGTAAAATTACCAAAATGTCCTTAACGACTTAAATTACCGAATTACCCTCGAAATCTCAAATTACCTCACTTCCCTAACCTAAAATTACCAAATTATCCACTGATTCCATAAATTACAAATTCACCCTAAAGTTTTATGAATTTACCGAATTGCCACAACATCACAATGACAAGCGGGAAGATAGGTCGATGTTTCGGTGAGTCCAACGGTGTCGGCGGTGACCTGCCACGCGCGGCGATGGCAGTGGATCGTGCTCTTAAAGCCGTGAGCTTTCCAAGTAGCCGATCGTCGACAATCTGGCCGTTTCAGGTGACAAGGTTGGTCGAAAAATAATGCTGGCGACGTGAGGAGTAGAACCCAGCTGGAGGTGTTCCCAAACTCCGGCGAAATCGACGGTGATGGTGATGGGTTTTTGGCCGTGAATTTTCGAGCTTCAAACAGCGGCGTTCCAATCGTTTTCCGGCAAGGAGGATGGCTGGATTATGACGACCGGCTTCCAAGCTTCAGATCGGTACCAAGTTCGGCCGGTGAGGTGGCCAGCGAGATCCGTCTGGGTCAAGGTCACGGGTTGGGTCGAATTCGCGGGTCAAACCGGATCAATTTCTCTCTCTCTCCTTCTCTCTCACGTGCCCCTCTTTCTTTCCTCTTTTGGAAATCTGCTTCCCCCTTTCCATTTATAGAAACTAGCTTTTTTTTTTTCACTTAAGCTTAATACAAATTAAGCTAATACCGGACCCGTGACGATAATAAAATTCGACTACCCGAGCTTTTAATCGTGCTCAATTTATCTTGATTTAATGTTGTGACAATTTTAAAATTAATATCGAAGAGGAAAAATTAAATCATACACTTAATTAGGAAAAATCAAAGTGCATATGTTACACCAATTCACCTTCCTTTTGGGTTGCTTAACTAGTATTTCATTTGGTATCAAAGTAAGGTTCCCTTGTTAGGACTTAATCGTCCAGAGTAAAAAATCCATGATAACCCAAAATGATACCACCTTTAAGGAGGGTCAGTCCATTACTAGGCCAACATTCTTTGATGGAATGATTATCCATATTTACTTACAAACTTTAGATTATAAAATATAAAAATATTGTTAGTGATGGTTTATTCATGCTAACTACTAAATATGAAGAAATGAAAGAAATTTCAAAACCTTCACGTGAATGGAATAAGGTGGAAAAGAAGAAGGGCTCTTTAAATTCGAAAGCCATGAATGCCTATTTTGTGCTTTGGATAAAAAAGAATTTAATAGAGTTTTAGGTTGTTTTAATGCATATAAGATTTAGAAGAAACTTGAGGTAGTTAATAAAGGTGCAAATCAAGTCAAAGAGTCTAAAATCAATAGATATACTAAGCAACATAAATTATTCCAAATGAAACAAAATGAGAGTGTGCATTCTATGTACAATAGATTTACAAATATTGTAAACACTCTAAGACCCCTAGGAAAGACCTTTTCAAAAAGTGTGAAGATTAAGAAAATCATTAGGTCTTTACCAAAAGAATGGAGGCATAAAAGAACTACCATTGAGGAAGCTAAAGATTTAAATACTTTAACTATTGATGATATAATTGGCTCACTTATTTTTTATGAAAAGATTTGACAGTTGAAAGAGGTGATGAAGATAAAAAGAAGAAGAGCATTGCCCTGAAAGCTTCAAGATCGAAAAACGACGAAGAAAGCAAATTCGAAGATGAAAATATAATTATGATAGTAATGTGTAAGTTCTAATACTATGGGTGTTAATGTGCAAGTGTACACAACAAGTAATATAATGATGAATATTCAAGATCGTCTCCATAGGGATCGATGTTATCGGATTTGCTACAACAATTCTGACAGTGCAATTTAGATTAAATTAAAATAAAATAATTAAAGAAACTAGTAAACTAACTAAATTAAAAAAATGTAATAAAGGAAATCTTAAATCAAACACAAAGATGCAATCAATAAGATAGGAGTAATTGAGTGATTAAACTCACTTAATGGTTTTGACTATTTTTTAAATTTTGGCTCGGTTGCTATAGCATCTGTTACAGCACTGAGTAGAATCCTTATGTATCCTCAGCGCATGTTGGATATTTTATATTTATATACAACCTAAAAGTGATAAGTTGTTATGCTAACATTAGATATAACATCACACATTTTAGATTCTAATTACTCTACAAGGTGAATCCCTATATCTAGTTCATCACTAAGTTTAGATTAAGTATGACCCTTTTGGAATCAAGTAAAACTTAACTCAGAAAACTCAATCTAAAACCAAGTATTGTCTTAATGAGATCCACTAAGTCCGGCCTTTTTTAGGCTCTTTCTTAGTTAGTATCATTTAAATAGGTGATCATCCGAAATAAGGAATTAAAATAAATACAATTAAGACAAAATACTATAACAAACACTGAGCAACACACTTATGTTAGTCAAACATCCATTAAGTTTATTTATCACTCAATTACAATCAAATTTAGTTTATGATTTGCAAAAGAAAAATAAATAAAAGAGTTTTAGCCATCAAATACATCCCCATGAATAGATAGAAAATAAGAAAAGAACAAGAAATATTGATTTTCAATGGATCTCTGCATTTTCTGCTCTAGTGCACCCTCAATCTCCCTCTTAAATTTTGTTTTTCTTTTGTTTCTTTGTGGTTTTTTTTCCTTGGGTGACGGCTCTCCTTTTCCTTTATGTGTGTTCTTCTTTTATAGCTGAAAATTAGGGTAAATGGAAGTCTAGGGCGCGTATCTTCCAGATTAGGAAACTGCAGATTGCAATCTTCTAAGTATCTTGCGCGAAATCTTCTTTGTCGTTTTTCCAAGATTGCTATAGCAACGGATGCTACAACAATGGCTACAACATCTACACTATTTCAGACTTGTTTAAATTCTTCTATAGCCAAGTTTTTTTCCGTCTTTTATAAGCGTATTGCAGCATCATTCCTTCCTTGAAATTTGAGCTTCCAGTTACCTATAATTATTCATATGATCTAAGCACACAAAATTATTCTCAAACAACGTAATTTATTGAAAATAAACTAAAATTGATATTCATGGAAAATAAAAATAAAATGTAATAAAAACACGTCATTTACTCTCTAAATAATCTTGATTTAATCTAAAAGTGTCATGATAACTCTCATTTCATAGAGTTATCACACCCCTAAACTTAAACCATTATTTGTCCTTAAGAAATGACAACAACACTCACACTTCAATCACACAACAATGCAACAAATAACTTAGCTCTGTCATCAAATTTGCAAGGATTTTTTCTTTCTTTTTTTTTTAAACTCAATTTCTCTTCAATGTATCATTGACTTTTTATGTGAATGTCTATCACTTGTAATGATGACACCCAATTACTCAACCAATACACAGATCAGAGTTGCTACAGCAATGTCATAATATAGTCTTATTTATGGACACCTTTAACTTAAGGCTGAACGTGGGGCTCATGAACAGATATGGCTACTCAATATCTTAGACAAAGGACCTTCTCTCTCTCTCTCTATTTTTTTTTTTTAGTCATAGATGCTACAATAATGCTCAGAGCTCTTGTTGCCTTTTTACTCAAGTCTTCATATGCGGTGCATTCTCAGCCCTGGTTACTTAGCAACTTAAGCCATTGGAGCAAAATTTATTTTATAACAACACAGTTTAACAAACAATTTCCTCCAACCTTAATATTTTTTCTACTCTTAATGTTTTTCTCCTGGCTCTGCTACAAAATACTCATGAAACTCAACCAAAGTCTAAGTGTTGAGACAAAATTTCCACCTCCATCTATAACTATCCCTACTTGGCATTCTCAAATACTGAATAACACTAAATTTATCTTCATTAGGTTTTCCAATCCATGCACAAATACTAGATAATAGAGTTTCACATAACACACAACACAATACACCATAACACAACCACCCCAAACTTGAGAGGTATTGTATCCTCACAAGCACACAAATTAAAACCAAAACAAACATGCATGCATGAACAAGAAAGAACTACTAATAAAAAATAAAAGAAAAGTTTCAGATGTTGAAAAATAAAAATGGGCGGGATACTCCTTGTTCTTTGGATGTTTTCTTTCGCAATAAGGGTTCTCAGGCCATTTCTCGCCCCTTTTATTCTAGCAACTTTGCTAACAGCTTGCTCTATAGCTGCATCCACATCCTCCTCTCAATCTGACCCTGACTCCTCATCTTTCAGAAATTTCTCTTTGCCTTTGCGTGGAGAAGTCACCTTTGGGAGTTATTCCTTTCTGTCCTCGTCATCTGTATTGCCTTCTTCTTCCTCTTTGCCTTCTAAATTTTCTGTGTCTGCTTCAGCATCCTCTGCTTCTTTTTGCTTCGGCTGGTAATCATCCTTACCTTGCTACAGTAGTATGGATGATGCTCATTACACCTGTGGGTTGCGTGGGGAATATGAAACCCTTTTCCTCCAAAATCTTCCCCAGCTCTATAAATTCTTCAAATTTGTCTTTAGCTTTGTAGCTTTAGAAGAGTGAAGGATTCTTTAATCGAGCAGTTATCTTCTTGTACCTCGTCATTGCAGGAGCAAACTGAATGGACTTGTTATGTGCCTATTGGAAAGTAAATCGTGAAAAGGTTGGCAATTAATTGCAAGAAGTAATGGCGAGAAGAGAAATAATTTGGGTGAGAATTAAAAGCTACAGTCAATCCCTAATTAATAGGATAAGTTTGGAAAGAATATTTTAAAATTTGAAACAAATCCAATTTTAAAAAGGAAATGATATTGATCTCGGGAATATAAGGATTTAACAATCCTTCCTTATCCATGATTTTGATTTGCTGACGCCAGCTGGTGAAATTACTCCCAATGGTATAAAAGACTTTTCTTGGCTCTGTCTAACACTCATTTTATTTAACAGACTTCTAAAATAAATTACAAGAATATTAATTACACTAAAAAAAAGAAAAGAAATAAAGAAAGATTTCTTCAACTTCACTCCCCATTCTCTCTTTTGCTCCCCTTGCTCGCAAAAGTTTCTCTTATTTATAGGCGATCGTCAGCTTCAACTTCTTTTATTATATTATTATTTCTTATTATTATCACATAAACAAACAAGCAAAACATGGGTGATGGTCAGATGGCATAATAGCCTTTTGACCATTACCAGCATGATTGCCCACTTTTTTTTTAATTTTTTAATTTTTAATTATTTTTAATTATATCTCCTTAATAATACTTTCGAAATGGCTCTAACAATTCTTTTTTACTCCTGCTTCCAGTTCCAACTCCTCTTTATTATTGAAATATATTTACAATATAAAATTAAATAAAATTAACATATTACAAGTTAATTTAATATAAAAATATATTTGGGGAGTGTTAAGATAATTTAAGAATAATTAGCGCATTAATCGATGCAATAAGTGAAAAACTGATAATTTTATCCTTATTAAACGCACACTTTTTAGTATCAATCATCTAGTTTTTCACTAATTTTAGATCAAGCATGGCTTTATTCAAATTGAGATTAACTTAATTTGGGAAACCCAATGTAAAACCATGCATTGTCTTAATTTGTTCTACTAAACAGACCTTTTTGAGGCTCGTTCTTATTAAAATCAAGACAAAATGCTGCAGTAAATCCAAAGCAACACACATATATGAGTTAAATAGCCATTATCCTTATTTAACACTCAACCACAACAAAGTTTAGTTCATGGTTTGTGATAAAACAGTAACAAGAATCATTTTAACCATCAAATACATTCCTATAAGTAAAGAAAAACAAGTAACGAAGATTAAGAATTGAGTTCTGCTAGATCTTACGATCTCTTTTTTTTTTTCTCCATGAATCCTCTGTTGCAACCCTTAATTCTCTCTTGTTTATATGTTTTCTTTTTGTTTTTCTCTATTATTTTTTTTCTTTTGTGTTGGCCTACTTTTTATTTTCACGTGCACTATTTTTATGTCTTGGCATTAGGGTAACCAGAAGGGTGTGGCTGCGTTTCTTCCATTTTTAGAAACTTTGGATCGCAATCTTTCAGTTAACATGCACGAAATCTTGTCTGCAGCTGCTACAGAATTGCTGCAACAACGGTTACAGCATCTTCTCTATTCCAGACTTGTTTTATTTCCCCTACAGTCAAGTTCTTTTGTCATCTCTGCAAATCTGTTGCAGCAACATTCCATCCATAAAACTTGGGCTTTTTTAGTCCTTTACAATCATGCACATAATCAGAGCACAAAATGAACTAAAAAAAATCAATTTAGTAAAAATAAACTTAAATAGATTCTCATGCAAAATATAACCAAAATGCGATTAAAAAAACACATCATTAACTCTTTAAGTAATATTAATTTAAGTTTAAAAATGCCATGACAACTCTCATTTCATAGAGTTATCATAAATCTTGAGATGTTTAGCATTTCAAGCATGTCCCAAGATCTTTCCACTTAAGGTATATAAAATATAAGTTCTTAGCCTAACTACTTCTTTAATTCTGTAAGGTCCTTCCCAATTAGGACCTAGAGTGTTGACCCTTGGTTCTTAACTGTTAGGTAAAATCTTTTTTAGAATAAGATCTCTAATTCAAAACCTTTGGATTCTGACCCTAGCATTGTAATAACGAGTTGCTTTTTCTTGATAGGCAGTAACTTTGATTATGGCCTGATCTCTTGTCTCTTCTAGAAAGTCCAAGCTATGGAGCAATAGCTCATTATTAATGATGGTATTAAGGTGTTGTACTTGTTGGTAGATTTATATAATTAATTATTATCAATGCCAATGTGCAAGTATACACAACAAGTAATAAAGTAATGAGTATTCAAGATCGTCTCCACAAGGATTGATGTTACTCAAAATGCTAAAGCAATCACAATAATGCAAATCAACTAAAGATCGAAACAAACCCTTGTCAAATTATTCTTCCGTAACCAATAATTATGAGAGATAGAAATAAACTAATACTTGTACGAAATAAACTAAGTTAATTGTGTCTAAGATTCAATTGAGAATATAAGTAGCTGAATGATCAAACTCTCCTAATGGGGTGACTGTTGATTAACGAATTAGCACCAGTTGTTATAATAAGTGCTGCAGCACTGGGCAGAACAAATCTGCATCCGCAGCTATCGCATGTTGGAAATCTCATATCTTTAAATCTACTAACAATGACCAGTTGCTCATAAATTTAAAGTATGGCTTTATGATCTTTAATCTCTCTACCCTACAAGGTGAACACCTATGTCTAATATATCACAAATCTTAATTTCAAGTATTGCCCTTATGGGATTTAAGTTAACCTAATCCAGAAAACTCGATTTAAGAACAAGTAATACTCTAATAATATCCGCTAAGACATGCCCTTTTGCTGCTCTATCTTAACTGAAACTATTAAATGGGTGGTCAACCGAAATAACAGTTATGTTCATAAAAACTATTAGAATATAATGCTACAACATTATCGTAACAACCTATAAGAACAGTCAAGAACCCATTGGATTATTTGTCACTCAACTACACTTAAATTTAGTTCATATTCTGAATGAGAAAAGTAAACATAAATATACTGATCACAGAATACATCCCAATAAGTTCAAAGAAGAAAGATAATATGAGTTGATCACGATGAAATACTAGTGAATCTCCTTGGTTCTTCAATGATGCCAAACAATCCTCCTTCCAATCTTGATCTTCTCCTTCTTCTTGCCTTTGTAATTGTCTTTGGATGATAATTCTTTTTTTTTCGGCCTTTGTAATTGTCTTTGGATGATAATTCTTTTTTTTTTTCCGCCGCTTTCTATGTGGTGCATGCCTCATTTATATATTGCCAATTAGGTTAAAGCCGAAGCCCATGAGCGTGCATGTATTTAATTTAGGAAACATGCAGATCGTGATTTAATTGCTAACCCACGCCTATATTTTCTCCCGCGTTGCTCCCAGATTGCTGCAGCACTGGTTGCTCTAACCTCCGCAACAGCACTTGTATTATTTCTGATTGTGCTTTCTTTCTTTTGTGACCATCTTCTTTCCTCCTCTTTCTCATCTACTGTCTCCGCATTCTTTCATGAATTTAAAAACCTACAAATTAAAACCTGTTTTTAGCACAAATTACTATGATTCAAGCAAAACTTGTTAAAACTCAACTAAAATGAATGCTTATGCAAAAGGTCATCAAAATGTAATCAAAACACATTATTTGCTCTCTAAATGGCCTTTATTCAAGTCTAGAATTTATGTAATAACTCTCATTTTCTAGAGTTATCAGTACTCAAATAAATTTGTGTATATATCTCAATAAGGATAACATCTTGTGCTCCAAATGCTAAGAAAAAAGGAGTTTCTTCTATAGGAATCCTTAGAGTAGTTTTATAGGACTATAGGACAAATGAAAACTTAGTTGGACATGTCCTATGGCTTTCTCTAGTCTAGCTTTTAGAAGTTGATTAATAACTCAATTGACAGCTTCTACTTTCCCATTCGATTGAGAATGGGTGGGAAAATAATAATAATTTTTTATGTTAAGTTTTCTATAAAACCTATGAAAATTGTCATTATCAAATTACTTTTCATTGTTAGTTATTAAATAAAGAAAGGCACTTATATGTGGCTTTAGAGATAAAGCAATTTAAGGCTGCTACCACTCTCGTCAACTTCTGAGTTTCCTTAACAGTCTTTAGAGACTTCATGTTAACCAATACTTGGACCTTCTCAAGATTGATCTCAATGCCTCTTTTATTTACCGTGAAGCTAAGAAGTTTTCTTGATGATAAGTCAAATGCACATTTAGCTGAATTCAACTTTATTTTATACTTCATAATGACATCATAGGTATCCTATAAATCTTTTACATGGTCTTTAGTGTTAAGGCTCTTCATGAGTTTGTCATATATGTAAACCTTCATGGTATGCCCAATTTGTCTAACAAATATAGTATTTACCAATCTCCGATAGATGGGCCCAATGTTCTTGAGTCCAAAAGGCAAAACCTTATAGCAATAGAGACCTCAATTATTGATAAAAGTTGTATTCTCTTAGTCAAGTTCATGCACTCTTATCTGATTATAATCTCAGTATGCATCCATGAAGCTTAGCACTCTATGTCTAGTGTTGCATTTATTAATTGTTCAATCGTTGATAAAGGAAAGTTACTTTTAGGATAAGCTTTGTTGAGATCATGAAGTCAATGCACATCTTCTACCTCTTATTAGCTTTCTTCACCATCATAGCATTGGCCAATCACTCAAGATACCTTGCGTTATTGATAAAACTAGCCTTAAGAAGTTTATCTACTTCTTTCTTTATAGTTAAAGACCTTTTAGTGTTTAAACTTTTTCTTTTCTATCTAAACGGTTTCATCTTTGGGTTAGTACTTAACTGATGTGCTATAACATTAAGATCAATGCCTAGCATATTTTCGTGTGTGCAAGTAAAAATATAACAATATTCTTCGAGGTAGTTAACAAGTTATTTTTTCAATTGATCAAGCAATTGACTTCTAATCTTGACTACCTTACTTGGATGTTCACGAAATGGAAGTCTTTCAAGTCATTGTCTAGACTTTCCCATTGATCATATTTCATTATTCGAAGATCAAGGCTTGTGATTTGAAGAGCTTCTTTTCCATTCTAAATTCTATCTCATAACTCTCAATTGCTTCCTTTTGTTCTCTTCATATAACTTTAATCCCAACTTTAGTTAAAAACTTCCATACATAATGATAAATCAAAGTTGTTGCTTTTATTATACAAATAGTTGGCCTTCTTAAGACAATTATAGGAATTTGGTTGATCAGCTACTATAAAATTAACAATCATGGTAACCATGCTCTAAGTTTTTCCAAAGGACATTGTGAGCTGTATAATTCTCTAAAGAACTACATTTCCTCTAGTGAATCTTTGAAATGGAGTTGTGATATTTTTAACCTCATTCGAGCAAAGGTTGACAAGAATAATGTGCTAGCCGAACTCCTATTATCAATGATAATTCGATGAAGGAGTTTATTTGCCACAGGGAAGATGACCATTAAAGCATCACAATTAAGATAATGAACTCCTCTAACATCTTCCTCAGAGAAGATTATTAATATATCACAAACCCTTGATCATTAGGATAGATTAGTCAAATTGACCTAAAGACCATTGGGTTCATATCTTGGCAAACTAACTTCTTTCTTGTTTTCCTCGGGTCTTTAACAGCTGGACCACCCTAATATGATTGACATCAAACATGTTTTTCATTACCATTCTCCTTCTTTTTTCCCTTTTTTTTCCTTGAAGATTCTAATTGGTCACTTTTTACTCGATCATTAGGATTTCTTTTATACTCTTGTAGTTGTCCTTGTCGAACAAAACTCTTGATTTATTCCTTAAGCTCAAAACAATTGAATGTGTCATGCCTATAATCTTTATGACAATTACAATACTTATAGAATTCTCTAGGATAAGTATGTCCTAATAAGAGACAATGTTTTAGAAAAAGTTAGATTCTTCACTGTATGAGAATTTTATCCCTATGCGTATTAAGCTTTGTAAGGCCAATAAATTGAGAGGCTGAATAAGAATGAATGTCTTGATCGAACTTTAGAGTATTCCATAGTACAAAATTGATCTCTCTTTGAAAATTGATCGGGTCTATCAACCCTTACTTTTTGTTGATCATCTTTTTATTTTTTACTTTCTTTTACTTGGTTCTCCTTTTTCTCAATTTCTATTTTGAAATCTTTCTTCAGCATTGGCATACTTCTTAGCTCTTGCAAGCATCACAAAGTAAAAAGTGGGTGGTTTCCTTAAAAACGACCACCATAATTTTCCTATTCCAAGTCTTTCTATAATAACAGAAAGTGTGATGCCATCATCATAACTATCTACTTGGGTGATCTCATTATTACACCTTCTAATATAGCCTTTCAAGGACTCCCCTAGTAATATTTAACAGTTAAAAGGTAAGTCATTGGTTTTTCTCTTTGTCAAGCACTTCAAAAGTGGAAGATAAATTATTCACTCAACCTTTAAAACAATCTTCATGCTGCTCCTATTAAGTTAGGAGGCAAAGCTCAGTAAAGAATTGCTTGTGATACTCTTTGCACTTTTGCAAGAGCGCGATACAATTATAGATGTTTAGTAAGATCCATTTGTCTATCATAGGGCTCTATCTAGGGTAAATGAATCCTAGATGATTATTTTGCTATCATTAGATCAGAGGAATTGAAGCCTTGTCACCTAAAAGGTTTATTCTAGGTAGTTTGTCCATCTCTTCATCGGCTTTATATGGACTAAATTTATTTTGACCTTGGCTGGGCCTATTCTATTTTTGGTCTAATAGCCAACATAAAGAAAATCTTACTCAACAAATATAACATTCCTTACTGTGTAAATTCTACCCAAATTGTGTAGACATTTATACTCCTTTTGTCTTTGACTGTAACCTATGAATATACATTTAAAAGGCTTGAATTAAAGTTTATTAGCATTGTAAAAATTGAGATGTGGATAGCAAGCGCAACCAAACACTTTGAGAAATGTATAATCAAGTTCCTATTGTAGAAACCTTATGAATGGTGTTATGTAGCTTAGGATATATGTTAGGAGTTTATTAATCATGCAGGGCTTTTACTAAAAAGTGTATATTTTATAAGGATAAAATTATCAGCTTTTCACTTATTGTGTCGATTAATGCGCTCATTATTCTTAAATTATCTTAACACTCCCCAAATATATTTTATGTTAAATTAATTTGTAATATGTTAATTTTATATTGTAGATATATAATTTTGTTTTAATTTTATATTGTAGATAGATATATTTCAATAATAAAGAGGAGTTGAAACTGGAAGCGGGAGCAAAGAAGAATTACTAGAGTCATTTGTAAAGAATTATTAAGAAGATGTAATTAAAAAATAATTAAAAATTAAAAAATTAAAAAAAGAAAAAGTGGGCAATCATGTTGCTGATGGTCAGGAGGCCATTATGCCATCTAACCATCACCTATGTTTTGCTTGTTTGTTTATGTGATAATAATAAGAAATAATAATAGAATAAAAGAAATTGCAACTGACGATTGCCTATAAATCAGAGAAGCTTTTGCGGGCAAAGGGAGCAGAAGAGAGAACAAGGAGTGAAGTTGAGGAAATCTTTCTTTTTTTCTTTTCTTGTTCTCTGGTTTAATCAATATTCTTGTAATTTATTTCAGAAGTCTGCTAAATAAAATGAGTGTTTTATTTTTCAATATGAGTGGCTATTTTTCTAAGCTGAGGTCTCAAAGATTCAAATTATTGAATTAATTACTCTCTCAAGTGAGTTTTAAAGTTTTATTTGTTGTATTTTTCTTCCTTATTAATTTCTTTTATGTCATGTTAATTTATAGATCTAGATCACTTTAGATTTATAAGGTATTTTGACATAATGTCAACACTTCAATATAGTTATGGCACATTAGGTACTTGGTCTCATATTTATCATACTTTAAGTTAGCTAAGAATTAAATGGCATAATAATTAATTGGTGAAATAAATGCAAAATACAAATATGAGAGAGTTGTTATAATTGTAATTTGAAATTCGAGAGTGGATCCCGTAATCTTAGTATATATTTAAATTGATTAGTAGTAATTTATTTTTCCGTAATTAACTTTCTTTGTTTTAGATTGACTACTAAATTTTAAATTCCCTATAGTTCAACCCCAGACTCACGGGGTTATATTATAACTAGACACTCTTATACTTGGGAGTAATAACACTTTTGAGTCGTGTCATTAGACATAGAGATTCACCTTGTAGGGCAATTAGAACCTAAAATGCATAATGTTATATCTAATATTAGTGTAACAACTGGTCACCGTTGGGTTGCATTTAGATATAAGATATTTAACAAGCAACAGTTGAGGATGCATAAGGGATTCTACCCAATACTATAGTAGATGCTGTAACAACAAAATCTTAATTGGAAAAATAGTCAATGCCATTAAGTGAGTTTAATCATTCAGCTTCTCTTTTCCCATTGAGCTTGTCCTTGTGTTTAGCTTAAGATTTTTCTTAGTGCATTTTGTTATTTGCATTTTTAATTTAGTTAGTTTATTAGTTTCATTAATTTTTTATTTTAATTTAAATTGAAGTTGCACTGATAAGATTGCTGTAGCAAATCATATACTTAAACATTGACACCTATAACAATAAGCATACCACCCAACAATTTACCACCAATAGTATTGTCTTGTACTTATAATCTTATAAGTTTGATATTCTTTTTATGGACGTACAAGTTTTTTAAAGACAAAACATGGATAAATAAAAGACTTTCTTTTAGTCATGCAAGTTCTTCATTTTGATTATCTATGAAATATTTTTTTTAAGAATGGACTGGTGATGATGATGAAAATCTTTGGATAAATTTAGTTTGAAATTTTCACAAACCCAGCTTGTGAAATTTGGAATCTTTATTCGAGTTTAAGAAAACAAAGAAGTATATTATTCTAAAGACCAAAGCTTAAAAAACATACAAAATAAACTTTAAAGTCTCTTCTCTTAGGAGGTCAACTACTTAAAGTTAAGGCATAAATGCTCAAAAGCTTCTAAGCTAAAAAAATCCCCGCCATCCTTGGAAATTCTTGTATGTTAAACATTATCATGCTGCTACTCAATAGGTGAATACATGTGGTGACTCTCGAAAAGATCCTCGAACTTTTCTGGTATAACTGTGGATATCTCTTTGGTCAAATGATTGTCCTTTGTACCATCCAAATCTCCCTCATTCATACATGTCTTAAAGCAATCCTCCTCAATCTATTTGTTATCATTAAATTTCACATCAAGCTCTTTCAAATTCTTGTCAACTACTTCTATATCATCATTAGGATTGTAGCAAGCAAAGAACATATGACAATTTTTCAGTCCCTTCAGATATTCCTTATAGCCTAAAGCTCTTTAGCTTTCTCTATCTTAGCATTTGCTTTATCCAACACTCTTTCTTTGGCTTTATCATTATCCAATGAACACTAAATCTCATATTGTACTCTCCAACTTTCTTGGATTTTTATTTCAGTTACCTTACCCCAATTCACAGACATGGATAAAAAGACCATGGTTTACATAAGCTAAACCTAAGTTGGCAAGATAATAGCTATAAAAAAATAATAAAGAAGGTTAAATAATTTTACCTTAGAAAGCAAGCTTGATCCAAGCTTAAAAGATTTGATAGGATCAAAGCTTTTAATGTGCTTCATCAAAGTTAACGAGTGGAAAGATACAGAGGACAAATTCACCAAAAGACTTGGAGATACAAGATTATAAACTTTGTTCTTAGGCAGAGGAGTAGAAGGAGGAATAAAAGGTACAATCTATTAAGCTTGAGATATAGTCTAAAAAGATTATTCGTCTTATTTCTTTTGAACAATATTTAGAATCACCAATTTCTTCCTTTTCTGACTTTTAAGAGTGGTATTAGGAGCATTGTTCGAAGTTATAGTTGAAGCTTCATTCTCAGAAAATGGATGCTTGAAATAATACCATGCTCAATTAAGGTTTCTTCAGAACAAGTAGTTGAAATGCTATACTTACCCAAGCTAAAACCTAAAGCTTTTATTATATTTCTTTCCTCATCCACTCAAAGGTTAAAGCAAGTCCACTAATTTGCAAAACAAAGGAAACAAATTAATTCCTAAGTTATAGAAAGAACTTATAATAAAAATATTAAATTATCAAGAGAAAGAGAAATTCTACTTGGTTGACAAAATGAAGTCTGGATCCTAGCTTTAGGATTGTCTGTTCTTATCTTGAACTCCCAATAGCCTTTAATAAAAAAAGGGTAAGGTTTCCAAGTCTTGTCTTGATGACTAAGTTCACCATGAAGAAGAATATTATCTTAATTAAGATGTTATACAAACACCAAAAACCTTCAACCTTAGGACATCTGCGAGGATGAAAAGGACTTTTGAATTCAACTATAGTAGGATCCTTGATCCTAAGTGATGCTAAAATGAGCACATTCTAATGATACAACACCAAGCTTATAGAGCAAGTTGAGCTACAACAAGTCCTAAGGCATGTAATATCATCTAAACATAAGGGCGAAATGGAAGACATACTCTACATACATCTAGTAAACCCAACAAGCCTTTTGCAGGATTGGTAATGCTTTTTCTAAATGAAGCATAACTAAATGTGCTGGACATAGGAATATTATACCTACTCATCCAAATCTCAAAGGACATTTCGCTTAATCAACATTTAATCATCTTTATGCTCATCCTCATCCTTAGAACATCCTAAGTTTCTCTTCTTCTTGTTATTTCATCTACATATGCACTACAATATTCATCTATCTCCTTTTTTAACTCACAACTACCTACATCACTCGTAGTAGTATAAATAGTTGCCAAAAGAATAACATCCATCACTATATTCTTATCCTTGGTAATTTCAATACTAAGCCTTCTTAGACTAAAACAAACATACAAAGTCAAAATGACTCATGATTGCTCTCGTAAGTAAAAAATAAAATAGTAACAATAATAAATAAAGACTCACTCAAAATCATCAAAAGGTCGCTGAAAAAATCACAAAAAAGTTAACAAAAATTCACTAAAAAACCACTGAAAAATCATAATCAACCACTATGAACACTACCATCAAGCATCACGAATCACACACTCTCTATACGAAGGTGAATTATTGTCTCAAAGAACATGAAATTGAAATGAATGGAGTTTTAGGATGTAGACAAAGAAAATATTGATGGTAATTTGTTGCATGATATCTCATTACTTGATCCACAAATATCAAGCACAAAAGGAGCTCCTAAAAGAATAAAGAAAGAAATCAAGAAATGTAACATAACAATACTCAACACCAAATTGAGAAAGGTTAGTTTATACATATATGTTGTTAATGACACATTTTAGTTGTGATATTTTTTCTTATTAATAGTAACATTTTTTTAAGGTTATCAAGAATGTTGAGACAAGAAGTTCCTTTCAAATAATGATTTGTATATAAATTTTTTTATTTTATATTCTTTTTTGTAGTTATGAGACATTTGTTTTATTTAATAGTTTCAATTTTTTTTCATTTTAGTCCCAAGAAGATTCAGTCCTCAGGAATGAAAATATTAATGATCTTTGTGATACGCAAAACTGCTTGCAAGGAATGGTATGTTAAGTATATTATTTTACTTTTTACACGTAGTGTATTGTAATTTTTCATATATAAATTTATGTATTTATTGGAATTTATACTGAATAAATTTGAAATGTCCAACCAGAAGATGATGAATTTGAAGAATTATTCTAGTGAATATTTATTAGACGTTGGTTCTGAATCAACAATGCTTAAATAATGGTAATGCCTTCTTTTAAATTCGTACTGATTGTTATAATTTATTAATAATTTTGTTATAATATTTGTTTATGTTTATAGGTTGGAATATTTTATGTTCAAGCAATAAGAACTCCGGATACTTTCAAACTATAATGAAGCCTTCAAGGCAAGGTTTTGTTCTCTAATGGAGAGATGTTCCATCCACAAAGAACTATTTTTTTCATCAATGTTCTTTGGAAAAAATTGTATCATTATAAGTAGTTGTAAATTTTGTTGAATGATCTAGTAGAACCGTACTCCAAGAACCATTCGGTCTAGAAGACGAAGTTTATAAAATGGAATTGTTTCAGTTGAAGTGTTGGAAGTGCAGTTGTGTAATAGTTTGGGCTATATAATTTATTTAAAAAAGGGTAATTTAGTATTTGAATAAAGAAGCAAATTTATAGTGTAAATATGTTTAAAATGGTGGGTGAAATAATATAAAATAGCTTATTGAATGAATAGGACAAAATTACTACTTGTGGATCCTAGTACAAAATGAAAATAAACACTTATCCAATTTTAAGAGGAGCGAGTGAGTAGCACTCCTCCTTCTAGTACAAGTAAAATTCCTTTTCTTATAGAAGTTTAATTTCTTTTTGAATAGTTAAATCCCAAATGAAAAATTACTTATATTTAAATAGGAATATTTCAAAATAAGAAAATATTATAAGAAATCTTTATTGAAAAAGGTGACATATTTCTTCACAACACTACATAAAGTATTTATAATCAACAAAATTAGATTTAATTTTATCGATCTATCATATATTTGTCTAGTAATATGAGAATATCTTTTTATTTTGATTTGGATTGATCCACATCAAGATAAAAAATTTCTCTTATTTAAATTATGTAGTAAACAAATAATGTGATAGCAAATAAAAAAATTTAACATGTCCAAGAATTAGTATAAGATTTATAATTAAACTAATTCAATGAAATTTATTCAATTGTTTTTAAGAGAGGAATGGTTTTTTTCCTTGTTTAACTAAAATGCAAAAACTATTTTATAATGCAATTCTATAGAAGCTATGTTAAGGTATATTTTTAATTGTTTCAATAATTACTACATTACAACATTACACTTAATGTTGATTTACAAATTTATGTTATTTTTACGAGTGTTTGTTTTATTTTTAATTTTAAAACAAAATTTTACCACTCTTTTATTAATTTACTTATTTTTTCTTTCATTAATTATCTTATACTAATTTATAAAATTTATATTTATCACGGCATTGATACTGTAATTTTAGTCATTATGTCATAGAACTTTGTCTTAATTATCAATTTAATTTACAAAGAGTTTACTTAAACTAAAGGCTAATGCCACAATGCCGGGCATTAAAGCCCCGGCACCATGCCGGAATTGGAAAAAAATCGTTGGATTCAATTGAATCCAACGGTTGAGATTAAATTTATATTAAAAATAGAAATAAATGGGTTACCTAGTAAACCGGTTCCCTCAAAAGAAAATTCCTCAATTTTCTCTCACCTCAATCCGATTTCTTTGCTCTCTCTGAAAAGAAATCCCTAAAATCTCATCTCTCTTTCAAATTCATAGTTTCTCTCATCCCGATTTTTTCACTCATCATCTAAGATCAAATCCACCGTCTCTCTCACACTAATCAACCAATCGGATCCATCTACCCAGGTATTTGATTTGTACATGAGAGCTAGAGAGAGGTAGAGCCAGTATCGTGTCCGCTGCTTCTTTTCCAACAGTCCACTGTTACCTTCGTTGCACTGTTGTCTACACCATTAGTTCTTTAGCCTTTACTGTCGTCGTCTCAGCATTGGCCGGAATCATTGCCCCGTGAGCTACCCCAAGCTGCCATTGAAAACCCTCAAAACAAGTTAATTTTTTTTTTGGTTGATTTTTTGAGGTTTGGTTTTTAAGTGTTGTTTTTCTATGGGTACCCTAATTTTTTCTTGTTTGGTTTTAGGTGTTGTTTGCTTGTTTTGAGCTCTACACTCTTTACTAGGAATACTAAAGATGGGTGCTCAATAATTTGCTAAGAACTTACCCATTGTTCTGGGTCCGGCTTTTTTTTTTTTTGGTTGTGAATTTTGAGTTAATTATTTTGGGGTTGCAGAGTAATCTTTAAAAATCTATGCAGTGGCGTATCCTAGAATGAAACCAAGAAAAGAGTTGAGGTTTATGTTTGGAGTCATTCTAGGACAGGAAGAGCAGCGCAGATGAGTTGCAGGAAGAGCAGTGTGGCTCGAGGTAACTCCTCTGTTCTCGTCATTTAAAGGACCTAGTGTTTTGATGCTAACTAGTAAGTCCTCGTTTGTTCTATTATCTTTGATCATTTTGCATTTCCTCACTTGCGTTCTCAAGATTTTTGTTTGTTTCTGAGTGATGCTTATTTGAGTCCCAACGACATCCATCAGTTTTTAATATTTATCATCAAAGAGAGGTGAAATTATTATTTAATGACTGGTATTTTGTATATCACTAGCATTATTCTTTATTTTTTGTGATTTTGCTTTTTAATTTGTTTAATTGGGTGTAGCTATTATATTGTGCCTGAATTGGGACTGGATGTGAACTAATCTTATGCATCTTGCAAGGCTATTCAAGAGTATATGGAGGCCAAATCTCTAAGTTCTTTTCAAAATATTGGATTTATTGATTCTCTAATGTTCTTTTTCTTTTTCTTTTATGCAATGCAACTTGCTGTGTAAAAAGAACATCTTCTGCTTATTCAATCAACCAAAACAAAAATTTGTAAATTTTTTTCTGTCACTATTATTTAACAGAAATTCTTGTTTCTAGTTTTATGTTGTGCTAACGCTATTGAAGTTGATTTAGTGTATACATTTGATGCAATGTACTTTTTTCTAGTATCTTGCTAAAAGTTTAATTTTTTCTAGTATCTTGCTAAAAGTTTAATTTTTTCTTACTGCTCTTCAATTAGGGTATGAAATATAAACTAGCAGCCAGTGCTAATAAGGATGAGGAAGATTTAAAAGGAAGGACAACGTTGCATTTTGCCTGCGGATATGGTGAGGTAAAACAATCTGAGCTTTACCCATTCTTACTTATTTTTCTTGTTCCTTTTTGTTTGAGTTTTAAAGGTAGGGTGTATGATTTGGATAGAATTAAATATTACTTAGCGTTTTGTGTTTTTGGTTACTTAGTTGAGGAAGTGCTAATAAAGCCAATGGAAAACTAGTATTTGTGCTAACTGGGGCTTTCTAGTGACAGTTTGAGCTAACTTATATGGTTTATGGCATCAATTGTTCATCTCCTAGGGATACTTAAGACCACTTTCTAGTTAGTTTTTTTTAATGAAAACTTCCTTGGAAAATTGGCCAAGTTTATGACATGGAGTTAATCAAATGCACTTGAATGCTTTAGGTGGAGTGTGCTCAACTCCTACTTGAGGCTGGAGCAAATGTGGATGCTGTGGATAAGAACAAGTACTACCGTACATTATGCAACTAATTATGACTAGAAGGAATGTATAGCCCCTTTGTTGAAGAACGGTGCTGCTGTGTAAGCCAACACCCAATACTGTTTTAACTCCCGTCTCTGTTTTATAAAATGCTATATGATTAATTCTTTCTACTATATTATCTTTTGTTACCACAGAACTCTGCAGAACATGGATCGTAAGACTCCCATTGATGTCGCCAAGCTCAATAGCCAACATGACATGCTAAAGCTTCCTGCAACTCCGCATGTGAATGATGGATTTCGACAATTTTATAGGCATTTTAGTGTGCTTTTGTCAATGCTCATGCTTATTAATCTGATTGCTACCACTAAAATTTTATATCATAAACAATCTCTTCCCTAGATGAGTTATCTGCGGGGAGTATTCTTGTTATGGCTTCTTTAATTCCAGCTATGATATATTTGTACGTTTTTACAATTTATTGCTTGATTATGTCAAAATAAGCACTTATTTTAGGGCATCCATTTTATAGTTTGGAAAAAGCTGTTCTTACCCCCCCTTCATGATCTTCTACAAATTTTCTGCAATACTAGAAGAATAGCCGAAGAAAATGTGATCTTATTTTTGGGTATTTGCTATCAATTTAGATATTAATAATGCTAAACTAATGCACGTGCCATATATGTGTTGCTAGTTTTTGATTGCTTCTTTGATACTATTAAACTTACTTGTCTTGCCCAATTTAACTTTTGCAATTTAGTTATATAATCTATAGTTTTTATTAATACACATTCCTTTTATGAGCTTAATTCAATTATAAGAGACTCTTTCCTTCGAAAATTGCAACAATGAATTTTACCCTTTATGCAGAATAAAAAATTTAAAAATTACAAATGGAACTAAACATTTTTGTTGTTTGGTAATATAAAATTGTCATCGTAGTTAGTTTTCGCTTGAAAAATTAAACAAATTACAAAATAAATGGTTCAAATAATAGTTAGATTGATAAATTATTACTTGGAGTATCAAACAATAATCACTTGAATTACCAAATAATTTTAACACTAAGGCAACAATTCCATATTTGTTTCTTAATAGATTGGCTTAATTAAACTTAGTTAATAAAAAAAAATTAAAACTTAATAGATTGGCTTAATTAATAAAAAAAATATTAAAAATAAGTTTACTTATAAATTATCATTTGAATTGTCAAGGAATTTTGAAATGCACTATTATTTTGTATTTAGTTATGAATAGAAGTGTTTGATATTTTTTTTTATATTAATCAGCTTGATAGAAAATTAAATATTTGTCAAATGCTTGATAGAAAATGTAACTTGCTATTATTCTATGGAATACTCATATTTAGCCTTTGGGTTAATATAATTCTCACCCATATTACAATTAATAAATTAATAACATCAAATATGAGATAAAATATTTCATATCCATATTAGCAATAAATTGATCACATAATATATGGATTATCAAATATTCACATTCATATCAACCGTCCAAGACCAAAGTATGGGTGAACATAATTCACATCCATATCCCTCCGGAATGATTCTGGAAGATAACGGTTAGCCGTTATCCAAAATCGGTTCACCGTTATCGTCGAAAATGATTCTGGACGATAACGGCGAGCCGTTATTTGATGACGGTTCACCATTATCTTCTAGAAATAAGTGTAACTGCTAATTTGATTCTGGAAGATAACGGTCAACCGTTATCTGATAACGGTCAACCGTTATCTGATAACGGCTAATCCTTATTTCTAGAATTACTCTAAAAAATATTCGAAAATATTCTTTATTTTGGCTTTATTCAGGACATGCAACATCTAACGTCAAACATGCAACCGTGACGTCCGACATGCAACAACTGACGTTAAACATAAAACTTGCAACACTTCACGTGAAATATGCAACTTATCATGTAAAACTTTTGCAACTTCGACATCAAACATGAAACATGCGAGAATATTTGAGAATATTCTTTATTTTGGCATTATTCAATATATGCAACATTAAACGTCAAACATGCAACCATGACATCCGACATGCACCATCTGATGTTAAACATGAAACTTATAACACTTCATGTGAAATATGCAACTTATCACATAAAATTTGCAACTTCGACGTCAAACATGAAACGGACAAGAATATTCGGGAATATTCTTTATTTTGGCTTTATTCAAGACATGCAACATTTAACATCAAACATGCAAATGTGACGTCCGACATGCAACAACTGATGTTAAACATGAAACTTACAACACTTCACGTGAAATATGCAACTTATTACGTAAAGTTTGCAACTTCGACGTCAAACATAAAACGGGCGAGAATATTCATGAATATTCTTTATTTTGGCGTTATTCAAGACATGCAACATTTAACGTCAAACATGCAACCATAACGTCCAACATACAACAACTAACGTTAAACATGAAACTTGCAACACTTTACGCGAAATATGCAACTTATCACGTAAAGTTCGCAACTTCGACAACAAACATGAAACAGGTGAGAATATTCGAGAATATTCTTTATTTTGGCTTTATTCAAGACATGCAACATCTAACGTCAAACATGCAACCGTTACGTCCGACATGCAACAACTGACGTTAAACATGAAACTTGCAACACTTCACGCGAAATATGCAACTTATCACGTAAAGTTCGCAACTTCGACGTCAAATATGAAATCCAACAGTCGAATATGCAACAACTGACGTTAAACATGAAATTTGCAACATTTCACGCAAAATATGCAACTTATCATGTAAAGTTCGCAACTTCGATGTCAAATATGAAACGGACGAGAATATTCTTTATTTTTGCTTTATTCAACACATGCAACATCTTACGTCAAACATGCAATCGAGACGTCAGACATGCAACAACTGACGTTAAACCTGAAATACTATTTTTTTCATTTTTAATTTCTTTATTTTTTACCATTTTATTTAATTATATTATATTGTATTATAGGGTTTCTATTATATTATTTAATTTCTTTATCTTTTGCTATTAATTATATTATAAAAAACTATTTTTGACATTTTATTTAATTTTTTCATTTTTAAATTGTATTTTTAATATATTTTTTTAAAAAAATATGGTGCAACCGGATTGTTAACCGGTTGCACTAAGTCTTTGGCAGCCAAATGGCAGCCAAAGACAGTCGGGCTCTCTTTTTGAGAGCCCGGCATGGTGCCGGGTACAATGCCAACGGCATTGTAGCCAAACCCTAAACTAAATAGATGAGAAGGTGCATCCGTGCATGTTATTATTAAGCTTCAATAAAAGTAAGAGATTTAAAGCAGTTCGTTGGATTCGAAGAGAGAGAGAAAATAAATTGATATGAAATGAGGAATAGAATCCTTTCATAATTTGAGTTTTACTAAGTTTTTAAAGAATTACTATCATGTATTTTTTAGTAACTGTATATGAATAAAATTTAATTTTTTTATTTTTAATTTATTAATTACTAATTAACACTTGAATTATTTACTCCATACATAATCAAATTAAGGGAGAATCATGATCAAGAAGGGGTGGTGTACGTTGTTGTTTTGAATTAACATGATGCATTCTAAGTTAAACACAGAAGAAATTAATTGACATGAAATAAACATAACATGTCAAAGGAACGTGAAGATTGGCCGACCATACAGCACTTACGCATAAAGTTGGCGCATCACATGCAACTCCATATTTTGCCACCTCGTAAAGACGATCTCATTACGTCAAAAAGACGCACACGTTCCCTACTCCGACGTGGCTCACAACTTCTTTCACTTTTTTTTTTCCACTTCTGATGCGATTAAATAAATATCCAATTCTACCTTCACCCACGTTGGCTTGTTTCGTTATTTAAAATTATTATTTATTAAGGATGAAGCTATTTACATTTTAAATATATTTTGAATATTTTAATTTTTATTTCTTTTTTTTAAAAAAGATAAGGTGGATAAAGTCTAACTTAAGTTGTCAATCCCATATCTCGAGCAAGATTTGATGAATTTGGATTTCAGCTAAAAGAATTGTTTAAAAATTATTTGATCAAACTTTTTAGGCATTGAACACCCTATTAATTACTTACAGATTCATCTATTAAATTTTAAAAGTTAGTTTTTACTTCTATATTTTGTAAAATGCTACAAAAAATTCTTACTTAGACCTTTTAAATAGGGGTGTTCGCGGATTGGATTTTGCGGATTAGACATTAATGCATATTCAATCCATGATTTTACAGATTGTAAATTTTCAATCTAATTCAATCTATGGATTGACAAATTCAATTCAAATATAATCCATACGTCTGCGGATCGGATGTGAATTTGACCCAATCCACATCTAATCCACCATTTTGCTAATTGATTTGCGGATTAAAATTTTTTAATTATACCCATTCTACGAACTAATTAAATAAAAAATCTAATATAAAAATAATTTTACTACCAATCAAATTCAAAATTGAATAAGATTTAAATAAATTATGTGTTTAAATAAAGTTAGAATAATACATTTAAAGTCTCAAAATATAATACAATGAAAAAAAAATCTCATTTTTTAAATCAATACGTGAAAATTAACTAAAATAATTGTTTAGAAAGCTATATTTTTTAATTAATTATTCAATTATTTAATTATGCTTATTATATATTATTATTGGATAAGATATGTATAGTGTTAATATAACCACATTTTAACTTATTTATTAATTAGTAAGTAGTAACACCACATTTACAAGTTTTATTTTTTGAATTAAATAAATATTTTTGTTTTGTAGATTCTGGATTTTTACGGATTTACAGAAGTAAATCCATATCTAATCCACTGACTGTGGATTTTTAAATTTTCAATTCAATCTAATGCGGATCAAACGAATTGAGCGAATCTGATTGGATTTTGAACACCCTACTTTTAAATTACATAACCATATTTACTATATACACTTGTAAAGCTATTCAACACACCAGAAAAAAAAAATCCTAAATGTTACATGTCATTAAATCTTGTGGAAAATTTGGATTGATTCCCCTAAAATTTGGTGAGCTTTTATTTAATCATAGATTCATTTATATGTTGGTAAGTGCATTCGGTATCATTTTTGGGTAACCATTTTTTAATTAACAAAAATAAAGAAGATAAAAGGATTTCTACCCTCACAATATGGGGAAATGGTCATGAAACTCTAAGTTTTTAATAAGAAACATCAAAACTTCTTTTTTTCTATAATATCCTCTACCTCTATTAGCTTTAAAAAAAAAAACCCTAATGCTTTCTAATAAATTGAAATATAATATTAAAATAAATTTAATAATATATATATTTTAAAATAATTTTAATATTTTATAACCTTATATTGTATTAAATTAAAATTTATAATAAATAGAAGCATAATATTAAATAATTATATAAAAATTTAAATTATTTTTAATATTATATGAAATAGTTTTAATATTATTGATATATGAAATATATTTTACTAATTATAAAATCTATTTAATCCCAATAAAAAAATGGAAATTCTGTTTGATAGGTTCAATTTCCAACTATGATTGGAATCTCGCGTAATGAATTCTTTTCATTTTTCATTCTTCAACTTTTGTTAGCAAAACTGGAGAATGGAAATATTGTTCCACTTCTGGTTTTCGGTCCCTGCTTTCATTAATGCGTTGGACCATAAATTTTTACTTTTCTTTGACAAATGTCCATTTGCAATTAAAATATTCTGAGAACCTGACTAACAAATAGTAATCAACATCATAAATAGTAATATAGAAACTGATCAAGACATAAATTATCTACTATAATTACTGTTTTGGTTATGCATTCTTTTTAGGATAAAACAATCATATTAATTTTATTTGAAAATAATTGTAGATATTTAAAAATAATTTTATATTTCACATAAAGCAATTAAAATAAATTTTAAAATATAATAACTTGAGATAATTAATATGAATAATTATGTGACAAATAATAAATCCGGTATTTTCACATTTATGCCCTCAAAAGTTATAAATGTTAAACAAATAATAAGCATCATAAAAAAATAAATAATATAATATTGTATCATAACATAAATCATGTTCAATTAAGCACAACTTTTTAATATTCCAAATTAGATATGTTAATCAATTTTATTGTTATTTATGATGTTTTTATACGAAAAGTATTCAAAAAATTATAAAGATAAATCATGTAATTTGAAGAAAATAAAAGAATAAAAATAATAATAGTCTACCACTTTATTATCACAATTTATAGAGATAAATACAATGTTAATTAGTTAATTGTTTTAGTTAAGAATGAAAATTAATTAATCAGATAAAGAGATTTTAGAGAATATCGGTTAATGATATCTTTCATATTTTTTTAGATTAAACAAAAAGTTAAAAGAAATTCACTTAATGGCTTAACAAATAAAAATTTTCAATAAATTTGTATTTGTAAACCGACCTAATTAATTAACTGATTGAAATTAAGTCAACAAATTATTGAGTTAGAAAAATAAACAACCCCTAAAAAAATTACTCCAATATCTTATTACTTATTAGATCTAGTGTTATCTTCATTTTTACTTATGAGAAATTTTTAGTGTATGAATATTACGAGAAATTTGAATTGAAATAATGTTAGATTTAGCTACAAAGTGGTATTTACTGTAACGAAAGAATTATTAAAATCGTAGACAAGAGTCTAGAAGTTGATATTTATGTTGTCTTTGTATCTTATAAGGAATCAGAATATTAATAAATTCAAACTATATCCTCAACAATTATAGTTGAAGAACAATCACGGGATCTTAATGTTAAAAAGCCGTCGGTTTTTTTTTTTCATTTTCAGGGTTCAATTAAATTCTAAAATCGACATTCATTATTGACAAGTGAGCTAAAAAAATTTATCCCGCTTTTATCTTTCCGATCACCGACAGCGTTATCAATTCCAACGTGCATCAATTTTTTTTTTATTTTTTATCTTTTGAGACATTTCCCTGAATTGCAAAAGCACATGCCTTAAAAGTAGAGGTGGGCATTTTTCGATTCGGTTTGGTTCAAAGTAAACCAAGCTGAAATCGATCGGTTCTTAAGAATTCAAACAGAATAAAAATTGAATTTCGAAACCGAACCGAAATATTTCGGTTCGGTTTGGTTCAGTTTTGAGGCTCGATTTTGTTCAGTTCGGATCATACATCTTCTGGATTTTCATTCGCAGAACTGCAGAAGGGGTTCTCACTATACACACCAATTTCACATTTATCGTAACCATAACCCACAAGTTTTAAGCAATATACACCAGCACAAAAGCAATACAGCCCACGAAATTCAAACACCATCACCACCAAAGCAATATACAGTAGTCGATTTCACATTTCCAGTAGCCGCAGCCCACAAGATTCAAACAACTAGGACAAAAGCAACCCCTCACAAGATTCAAACAAGAGTAAAACAAACACACAGCATAAATTTAAAAAAAAAACTGCAACAAGGAAGATGACGGGCTGACTGTTGGTGATTTGGAGTGATGAGAGTGAGACAAGTAGCATGAATGAGGCATGAGTGACGACTGACGACGGTGAGACGAATGGTGAAGGCTGAAGATAACGAGCTGAGTCGGCTAACGACAGACGAGTGAGACCGCGAGATGATCGTGCTTGAGGATTGTGTCCGTGACGACATCTGATGAGCATATAATATATACATATTTTACCCTTAATTATATAATTGCTAGTTATATTTATTTGTTATTTTTAATTAATTGAATTGTTTTATTGAATAGGGAATTAATTAGAGATTATGGATAAAAAGAGCATAAAAAAATTCAATTTGTGAGCATTAAAGATTAATTAACTTGGAAGCAATCATGCTTATATGCATGTTAATTCAAGCCAAGGAAACCGAATTCAACAAATTCATTTACCCATGCACATGCGGACAAAGAAGATAAAAGGGTGGAAAGCAATAGAAAGGGACCCGCACTTGACTTTCATGAGTGGAAAAGGAATGAAAATTCTTTTTGGAGTACACGTGATAGAAGCCAAGACAAGTTAAAAGCTTTGCCAGCACATGAAGGATTAAAGGAAGTTTAATTGGGCTTTGCAAGAGTGGGCTGATCTTAGCTTGTGTGAGCAATTCACTAGCTATCAGTATTTGACAAGGATTCGGCTAGGGATTAAAAATATAAAAGCCAAACTTTGGCTTGAGAATAGAGAGGAGCCACGGGAGGAAGAAGAGAACTGCAGACGCAAGGATTCAAGACAGAGAAGAAAATCTGCAGCAATTCGGCTTCCCCATGACTGAATTTATTTATTTTGTTGCTCCCAATTCAAGTATGTCTAGCTAATTTTCTTATACTGAGGTTAAGGATGAAACCCTATTCAATGAAATAATTATCTTTTTATTTAATTAATTCCCTATATATGTTCTTTGATGATTATGGTTTTTATTTCACATGATTAATTGGATCTTAATAAAATCTTTTCATCAATTCTGTCATGCATTATTGATTGTTAGGATTAATATTCGATTAAATCTATACTTGGATTTATAAAGTTTATATATGATTATCTTTGATTTTATGTCTTTCATTAAATTGTTTACATAGAGTGCTTAGGAAAACTTTGACTCTTTGTTATTCAATATGTTTACATGGGATGCTTAGATATCATACTATTAAGTAGAAAAAGAACCTACATAAGATTAATTTTATTTGGCCTTAATTGTTATATCCATGAGATGACATAGATTGATTTCGAGTTGTCACTCTAAAATTGGGGATTAATTAATAATTAGATAATTACTAGTTGAATAGTGGTGGATTCTAAAACCTTGGTAATTCTTATTTTATTGAATTCTCTTTTATTTTAATTGCTTTCTTAGTTTAATTGGTTTAATTTTCTTAGAAACTCAATTTGGTCAACTAGGTTAGAATTAATATTAATTTTAGATTTAAATTAGACTTTTCAATTTATAACAATCCCTGTAGGATCGACCTCGTTATCACTATTCTATTTCTAGATTCGTGCGCTTGCGAGTATATTAAAATTTTCACAACAACGTCACCATGAGAGGCTGTGACGGGAAAAGATTGTCGTGCCGCCGATGACCGTGAGAGATGGATGTCGATTTAGGGATTTACCGATTGGGGTTGTTCTTTATTACAAATTAGCAATTAGGATTGAAAATTGATTTTAGATTTTAGGTTTTATATTTTAAATTTAATACATATTTTTTAATTAATTCAAACGAACCGATCGGTTTGTCGGTTCGGTTTGGCTTTGGACCGAACTGAATACAAACCAATCGGTTCATAAGTTTTCAAACCATTCAATTTTTACTATTAGAACCGAACCGTTTGCCCACCCCTACTTAAAAGCAAGGAATAATTATGTAATCCAACGTGTATGGTTCTGGTGCACTTGTTTGCATGCATTTTCATTCTCAATTTTTTATTTTTTAATAATAGAAATCAGCAAGGGTTGGTAACATTCTTTATAAGACAATTTTCATAACAAAAAAACAACGGTGAAAAATTTATTGCTTTCACCATTTTAAAACAATTTTAGAATAAGACAATTATTAGTTGGGAAATTATCTCTCAACAATTTTTGTTGAAACTTCATACATTCACTAAAATATTATGACAACATCTCCACTACACAACCTAACATTTTGTTTTTCTATTAATCAACTATTTGTGGTTAAGAAAATTAAAATGTGATAGAAAGAATCGATAGTACAAGACTAATTTGCGCGTGATTCAGTAAATATGTAAAATGATGATTTCAAAATTTAAAAAGTGAAAAATGCAAATTAATGGATTATCAAATTGCTCCTAAAGTAAAAGAAAAATACTAGTTGAACAACAGCAAGACAATAAAAATACATAATCGATAACACTATAGCATGAACAGTGATATCATTTTATATGCTATAATGTTATTATAGCATAAACAGTATTTATATTTTTATCTTTAGGTGATTTTTAAATACCTCCCCTGAAGTTTGAGGTATTTATATTGAGATGGCAAGTTTCCTTATATTCTCATTTATCTTCTCTGTTGTTAGAATAAATACATTTTGACAGTAAGTGGATAGAAAAAAATCACCAAAGTACATTTTATGAAAAAAAGCCAAGGGGAACTACAGTTTCGTACCCAAAATTTGGTGGCGAGCAACTTACACGTGCAGTGAAACGCCTTAAATAACCTGTCAAATTACAAATATACATTGACTGATAATATCAAGAATTTTTGTTGATGAAAAACTATATAATCAAAGCTGCTAATATTACCATTGCTAATATTACTATTGTTATCTAAGCTACTAATATTAACATTGCTCTCAATGGTATATTGGCAGCAACTTTCCTTATTTGTGCTACCATCACCTAGTATTGATCCTATCACCATTGCACATCTCTTTTCAAGCAAAAGATAGCACGACCATTTCAACAACTGATCAAGTTTTCGTTCCAACGCTCTTGTCGATCCTTCCAAATTCCATCAATGCCATACACTAACAACCCAAATACTAAAACACATCAACAAATAAATGGAGTCCCAAAGCTAAAACACATCATACAAGTCAAACATGCAACAAGAATATGAGCTAGCTTAGAGAAATTAGGTTAATCGCAAGCTGGTTCGGTTCTCAAATCGCATATACAGATGTCATAAGAGAACTGAGGTGATTTTGAGCCTTGACAAGCTTTATTATACATGCATGGACAAATCAAAATATGGGTACATCAAGAGGTGAGTTCTTGAAAGTGATGACTTTAATAGCAGGGCTGTTTTTAAAGGAAATATGGCTATCAGGGTGGATTCTCGTGTCATAAATATAATAGATAATAAATTGAAAGAAGCAAAGAGCATTATGAAGAAGCTATAGACATCTGGACATTTTGAAGGTGCAATGGGGACATTAATGTACTACAATGTAGTATTCTAACCCTTCTTGCAGAAACAACCTAGAGCAAGCATAAGTAATAGCAGTTCAAAAGAAAATGCTATATGAACAATAAACCAACCTATTAAAGAATCAAGTTGTAGACATTAATACTAAACAAGAATGATTGAAAATGACTGCAAGATAAAGTAGTAGAGTGTAAATGTGCAAATGAAGACCAAACAAGTGACAACGAGTCTATGAATCAATGTGCAAATGAAGACTAAACCAGCATGCTTGGAATTGATAGCAAATCTAAGAACCAGTGTGCAAATTATAGTGATGGTAATAAAATCGGGATCCGGCCTGCATCCGCAAGGATTAGGAAGATCCGGATGTGCATATTAAAAAATGCATATCCGAATGTAAAATGTTAAGACCACATGAATTTGGATTCGGATCTGGATACAAGTGCATCCGAAAAACCGAATCTCCGTATCCGGTTAAATTTTATTTTACATTAAAAATATATTAAAAATTAAATTTTGTTTATGCATTTATGTTGTTGTTGTATGTTATTCATGTTGAATTATTAATTATTGAATTATGATTTAATTTTATTTGATATTTTTAGGTAAATTATTGAATTTTGATTTTTTTATGGATGTGGATATCTTAAATATCCGTTGAGGATATAACCCGCATCTGGATCTGCATATTTTTTGCGTATTCAAAAGCGGACTTAGATGTAGAAATGTAAATGCGGATCCGGGTCTAGATGTAGGTTTTGCCAACCCTAGCAAATGAAGACCAATTCAATAAGCATGCAAATTATAGTAAATATAAGATCCAATGTGCATATAAAGAGTAGTGTCCATTCAAAGATGCAAGTGATAGTAAAATCTAAAAACCAGCATGCAAAAGAAGACCAATGTCCAATCAAAGATGCAAGTGACAACAAATAAGAACAAGTCTACAAAGGAAGACAAAATCAGTATGCTTGCAAGTGATAACAAATCTAAGAACCAGTGTGCAACTAAAGACCAAATCAACATGCTTGCAAATGACAGTAAACCTAAGAATTAGTGTGCAGATGAAGACCAAAGTAGCAAGCATGTAAGTGATAACAAGATGAAGAACTAGTGTGTAAATAAAGACCAAACAAGCAAGCACAAGTGACAGTAATATACAAAACCATACTACCAACATCTAAACACCAAGCCAACAAAGGTAACAACAATTTAAATCAACCACATTAGCAAGATATAGAGCCAGCCTTGAAACTGAACACGAAACCAGTAAGCACAAGTGACAGTAGTTTAATTTAGTGTGCAATATATCACTAAACAAGCAAGATAAAGAACCAAGATTGAAATTGAATACCAAACAAGCAATATAAAGTAACAATAGTTAAATTAAAAATCAAATCAGCAATCTTATGTAACTTCAGTTCATACTCAACAATGAACCAGCAGCAATGACCAAATTAGTTATATAGAAGTACTTTAACAAAATGATTCTCAATAAGATATAGCACAATGGCACCATAATTTGAAAGATAATAGTTCATTATATGCATTTCAATAGTTTATAGTTGGTGACAATCACAATTGGCTGAATTTCACCAGTTTATACAACCAGTAGTAGCCCATATTTAAAAAAAAACAATTATACTAACAGTGTTCCATGATAGACAAGTTATAATTCATACATATTCATACATAACTTTGCCCTCATAATGTGAGTTTGTTAGTATTACATTTATACAAAATATACAAAAACTCACTCTTATGTCCAAGGCTGAGTACCAAAAGGTGATATAACATCTTCATCGCAATGTTTACAATTAAAAAGTTGTGTATCATTAGATCCCTCAAAAGAATGATTGTATGAGATTAGTTTGGGTCATTTTGTCTTTGTAATATTGCTACTAACATGTTGTTGTATGCATTAACTTGAAGTCCATTGCTCTTAAGTTACTTGTCCTTCATTAGTAAATATACCTAATTTGAACCTTATATTATTTTTTTGTATACTTTATTTGATAATATAAATAAAACATAGATGAGATAATTAAGAAAATACCATGTCCAATGACACTAGATTGAGTTGACACCATATTTTCAGCAGATGCAATCCTTAAAGTAATACCACCACCATCGTATTTTGAACCAAGCATTCACATTTTCCCTAGACATACACTACACACACACTCATATATATTTTATTGTTGATATGCTACTTTGAAACTTGTCACTGGTGAAAATAAATTACAATACCATAATCATTAACCTTTGAAGAATTTTTTTTTTAATTCTATTTTTTGACTTTCAAACACTCTATAAGTGCTTTATAATCCCTCTTATTGTAGCCCTATTGATCACTCTTTGACCATTTCATATTAAAATTCCTTTCGAAGGACTTTAATTTGCCAATTTTGTTTTTGGTCAAAGGCCTACCAATGGGTCTAATGATAAATAGTGATTGAAGATTGTCATACACAAGTGGAGGTCATTTGCTCTCATCAACCACTAGAAAAAGTTAGTGACTTTTGAATGTCGTTTTCCTCTACAAAACATGGACATAGTCATTCACATTATATCTCATGCCATTACTACAACAGATTGTATTCTTGGAAAGCAACCATAATATATCTCATTGACCAGTGACAATATTTTCCCAACAAATTAACAATAGTCTTTTTAGACACATCTTCCAACACCTTTAATATTTTATTGTTATCAAATATCATTATTAATGATCTAGACTCCTCATCTGCTTTCATAGCCCTTCTCCTCACAACTGGAGGTTGTTCATCCTACCATGTAAGAACTTCTTGTTGTCTCATGTAAATTAGTTTCATCATTTTCCTCCTTATTTTTTTATGTATTCTTAAGATTGGCATGCCTATAAAATTTTTGATCCAATTATTGAAAGATTCAGTCATATTGTTAGTGACATGGTTGCTTTTAGTGTGGGTAGGGAAATAATGTTTGGCCCAACAGACCACTGATATTTGCATCAGCCAATCATATCCAGTAAAGCTGATTTCATTTAGTTCAGCCATGTGTGCCTTGAAATTAGTAACATTTGCACTCCTACATACTTGCTAGAATGGTTTCCTTAGTAAAAGACTAGGAAATTTCTACTTAAAGTTTCTATAAATGTGCAGTAATAGTTTCTCCTTAGAGCTTTAAGGAACACCCTCTTTAATGCATTCAATACCTAATTCTATCTATCACTCATAAAATATAAATCCTCCCTATCATTGTTGCCTATCTACTCATAGAATGTCTCAATGTAGTATAGCTAAGACTGTGTTTCCGTTGTCTACTAAACATACTGCCAATGGATAAATGGCATAATTAGTTGTAGACAATAACATTCCCTTATAAAGACCTTTTAGAAAATAACAATTAACACCTATGAATTGCCTACATCCCTTAAAGAATTCCTTTCTACTAGCATCAAAGAACATGAAGAATCTCATGAAATGAAGATTTACCCCAGCCCTTAACCAATCCTTATCTACTGATATGGTGAAACCAAAATTAGAAGCAAGTATGGCATGCACATACTTGAACAATTTGCTATAGTTTTCTTTACGATTTTCTCTAACAGTTCTAAGGCCTTGTTTTTTTTTTTTTCCCCCTATGCAACCACTGATTGTAGCAAGTCATCTGGTATCTTTTGAATAGCTCTAATGTAATTATATCAATTGACAGATGAGTATTAACTCTGAAGAGATGAAGAAAGGTGGTAGTTATCCAGGTTGATATTGCTTCATAATTCTCATTGTTTCTTGCAAAAGAATCATCGAACAATATGTCTTGATTTGAAAATGCCTCTTATTCTAGTTTGTACCAACATGTATCCTCTAAGTACAACCTGTAGCAGCACAATTAAGTGTCAGTCTTGATTTTTCATGCTTCACTCTATCTAACTTGAAGGCTTTTTTTTTATTGCATACACCTTGACAACCTTCTTGATTTCATCAACATCCTTCAACAACTGAATAGGTTTAAGCAGAATCTTTTCACTATTAACTGCAAACTTAAACCACCAAAGTTTGTCTAATATCCGTAACAAGCACCTTGAGTATCCTTATCATCAGTGTCATTTAAATCCTTACTATTATCATCGCTAAACTGGTAGTCATCCAAACCATTATCAACCTCATGAACATCAAACTGATTAAAATCTTTTTCACTGTCAGCATAATGCAAATCCTTTTTGTTTTCTTTTTCTGCAAGTTCATCCACATAGGCATCTTCATCATTAACTGCTGGCAGCCTTTCAAATAAATCTTCTATAACAACAGTTGATGCTGACAACTCATTAGTTTGAATTTCATCATTTAAATTAGAGAGAGTAAACTTATTCTCCTCTTTAAATTAGAGAGAGTAAACTTATTCTCCTCTTTAAACAGTTGATGCTGACCAATCCATTTCTACTTTGGGCTTTAGTGGAACGACAAACTATTTAGGTAGACTTTCACCTATGTCATTTCTATCTCTAGGTAAAGATGAGTTGTCTTTGTCTTTTATCAAGTCATCTAACTCAGTCTTGATGATGAACATGACCCAATTATACTTCTTATCTCTTAGCTTGTTGAATTCATCTTGCAAATGACAGTCACTCTTCATATTAATAAAATATGCTCTCTAGGTGACATGACATCAAATATCACTTCAATGGCATGATTAATTGGTTGATTAAAGCACAAATCTTTGATATCCTCTTGTAACGTCTTCAAGTTATACTACTTTGGTATCATTAATGCAACAAAAAGCATGTTATCTACAAGAAAAATATGTATGTCCATATAACAATAACTATAATTACACAAAACACTACTAGAAAAATAGTCTTTTGTGACACTTGTCTTATGACACTTTATTATAAAGTATCAGTAATTACATGTATTTGGGGCATTTTCTGTGTTTAACAGATAAATATTATAAATTGGTAATACTATGGTGTCAATAAATTAAATATCACATATTCGTGACACTAAAGTATTAGTAGTTAAAAAAATAAAATTTTAATTTTGTATCTACTAATAATCGACCTGAAGACCCCTAAGCCATAACCTTTTGATTTTAACTACTATACCACTCGGCCACAAATTGCATTTTTGAACTTATAAATTAATTAATTAATAAATATTAAAACTTAAAATAAATTACCTAGAAACCATTGATACTATGTCATTTTTCATGTATGGTCTGTGTGAAATCTAAAACCTAAAAATTTTTGTTAAGTCAAAAATCTATCTCACGGCCGCCGAAGCTTTCTTCTTTCTCTCTCATTCCCTCTCTCTCGCTCTCTTTCTCTCTCTAACAATGATCTACCTTGAAAGCCGCCTTCGTTAACACCTTGAAAGCCGTCGTCCTTAAGCTAAAATATCCCTGAAAAGAACCCAAAAAGTGCTGTGAAGAATTTGGGGAAAGCTAAGGTTTGAAAGTCCAAATTAGTGTTGTGGTAACTCTTTGTCTCATTCTCTATTCTCATTGTTTAAGTATTTATCTGTTAATTGGTTGATGTTTATTGAGTGCGAATGAGAGCTTGCACTTGTTTGGAAATTAGCCATCTAGGGTTTTTGTTGCTTATAAATAAAACGTAGCTATATTATAGGTGGAATTCAATTTATTAAGTGAAAGAATGATTACAATCGGCGATTATGGATTTAGGTTGACTGCAATTTGTTAATTAAAAGAATAATGGCAATTGACAATCATGGGTTTAGTATATATTATATATTTCGTTTAATGGTGTGTATGAAAACCCAAAACCTAAAATTTTCTTAAGTAAAAATCTCAGTTCTTCCTCACGACCTATAAGCCCATCACTCTCTCTCTCTTTCTCTCTCTCCTCTTTCTAGCTAAAAACCCAAAACGTATTGTGAAACCGCCATATCAATCATTCAAAGCTCATTAGTTTGCTAGTTATTGTGAAAAGCAAGGTTATTGTTTGCTTTTATGTCTAATTTTACTTTAAACATGGGGATTGATGATATTCGAGTTGCTGGACACTTGATTTTGATTGATCTTGTAATTTATTTTTAATGAATTTTCAAACTCTGCTGCCTCTGCAGTAACGTCTTTTCACAGAAAAGTTCATTAATCTTTGATCCTATCAAACACCAGCCTAATGATATCGAAATAACCTTAAATTTTAATATGTTGTTGACTTATATGTCCACTTAAAATCTAGAAAGTATCATTCTGAATTTTAAATTTAATAAATATTTAAACACTTGCTGATACGTTTACAATTTCATATGCAATTTTGACTTATATAGTTTTATCATGTGAGAAGCAAATGTAGAGTTGTCCAAATGACATGGAAATTTTATTTGTGATGCATTGACATGTCTGATTATGTTTTGTAAGTTTCATAGCATTCCAAATAGTATTGAATTAAAGAAAATCTTAAATTCAAGCTGTCAATGTTTCCTATTAAATCTTATTAGTGATAAATCTACTTAACTTGCAATACTTTTCAAGGGAAAAAATGTGTCAACACTATGAATTGCAGTGGGAGAAGAAAGTACCAAAGGCATAAATCATTTTTCATTATATTTGGGACTATTCTTAAAGGTTAGTCTTTTCCTTTTTTCCTTTTTTTTCTTTTTTATTTAAGGTAATCATATTCATTTTAATTTTCATTACAATCAATTTGGCGCTGTTAGACAACTCGCACCAACCAATCCAATAGCAAATGAAGATAACATTTTTTAAATGCATTCAGTTTTTGACAATAGCAAAAAGAAAAAGGGAAAACGATACTAGTTTAGGCTTTAGGAAATTTGCATCATTATTCTTGCACTGCAACTGCCTCTATCTCAGTGCTCTCAGAGAAGTAATCTTGCTTGATTTTGCGTGATAGTTGATACAAGCCTGTCCTAGCCATTGCAACATTGACATTAAAAAGGTTCCAATTTTTCATGTTGTAGCTTTGAAAAGTCTGCAATGTTTGCCATGCTAATGCCCCATTTGAATGTTGGAGCCCAAAAATGAATGGTTTTAGCCAGGTGGTTCCAGAAAGCTAGGAGCTTGTTAGCTATTCTTTTTAATTGAACTAATTTAACTTAAATATTAGCCCGATTATTAATTTCTATGGTTTGCGATTGATTTGAGTTTGACATTCTTGTTTTGTGTTGGTTTGAGTTTGACATCCTAATTTAAGACTTTGAAGGCTTCCAAGAATGATTTTGGATGATGAGCATATAAGTAATAGTTTGAAAATTAATTTACTGTATCAAATATATTAATTTACTGTATCAAATATCTACTTAGTGTAGCATATTAATTTTAAGATCTATGGATTATTCCATGAATATTTTAGTAAATGGTTATGTTATATATGCATGTCTTAATATATAATAATTATATTTTAAAGTTTTTTCCCCCTTTCTAGGTTTGGGAAAAATGTTTAAAGTGATCTTGGGTGATGATGTCAATCAAGTTAAAGCAACATTACTTGTGAGTGGAAATGTGTAATGATTATATTTTTATTCTACTTTTTTTTTCTCTTAAAGTTTTATAATTAGGCAAAACTAATGAATACTTAATTACAATTTAGGGTGATATTCTTTAAATGGTTCACATGAATAGATTTAAGTAGGATAATAAATCTCATACTCACTTTATAAATGCTTAACTAAGTTTGCAAATATTATTTTTTTTAGTAGTAATGATTTTGGATCGAACTCTCAAATTATTGAAATATTTTTGTCCAAACTTCATTATGCCTAATATAAATATGGAGATTCATAATTATTTTATGCTCAGTTTAAGGAAACTGCAGTTTGAGGACTTAGTTTTTGCCTTGTTAAATAAGCTTTTAGAATTAATAAATTGAGGAAATACGTGATGATTTATTTATAATAGAGCATTTGTGATAACTTTTAACTATGAACAAAATCATTTGGTAAATGTAGGTAGAGTAACATGTTTGTGCTGAAAGTAGATATTACATTGAAAACTTCTTGTCTGCTATAGTTTTCTATATGTATAACCTTTACCAAAAGAGAATAATTAAGTTTATTTATAAATGCGTATGAGTATTTTTTTCTTTTGAACAAAATACTTTTATTTTTGTTAATTGTTGTTTCTTTAATGGTTGGATATTGAAAGCCAATTTTTTTTTTCTTTTCCATGTATTCATATGCAGATTTGATCAATGTGTTTGAAGTGTTTATTCCTCAACTTCACTTGTATCCTAACCCATACAGTCTATTGAATGGAGAAGTTGTTGGTGTGATAACGCAATTATACTAATCATATTCAAAGAGTGAAAGGCAGTCATCCTTTTCAATTTAGCTTCTAGATTTATTAAATTTAGCCACAAGTAGTAGGCATTTGATTAGATGGTAGAATTTTTTATGTATTTAATTTGGATTATTTAGTTATGAGAGTAGGATATCTCATATATTCGTCATTGAAGTTTGGAATTTGTAATATATACTAATAATATTTAAATGTGAAATGAGAAATTTTGTGATATAAATCAATTTCTTTTTGTTATTTTATGGTGCCTTTTAATTTTACCAATAAATCAATAGGCAATGATCCAATTCAATTTTTTATTTTTTTCAAATAAATTAACTAGTGATACCATGGTAACAGTAATCATAGACACTAATAAAATATCAATAACTACTAACACTATAGTGTCATAATATCGGTGATATTGTAGTAATAGTAATCATTAACACCACATACAAGTGTCACTATTTTTTTGATTGCCAGATTACTAACACAATTAACAAGTGTTACTGAAAGTAGTTACTGACACTATTTTAATATCAATAGAGACCATTTAGGGGCTCAATGACTGAAAAAAATCTATGACTAAGGAATTCCTTGTATAGTTTGAATAGTGGCTCGTCAAGAACAAAAAGGATGAAATTGATATGCTCTTGACAAGCCTAATTTTAATGAAGTATACAAGTAAAGACAATATCACGGAGTTCATTATGGAGATGTCTCATCTAGTTTCTAAATTAAGAGCACTTAAGCTTGAACTCTCTATAGACTTGCTAGTGCATTTGGTTTTAATATCCTTACCAACATAGTTTAACCAGTTTAAGGTGTGAGCTATAATTGTCAGAAAAAGACTTGGACTCTGAATAAGCTCATATCACATTGTGTTCATGAAAAAAAGCTATTGGTATTTGAACAACAAAACATCATCTTTACACTTACAATATCTAACCACACATCTATGTTGTTACTTGTGCTTGCTTGTTTGAAAATTAACTTATTTTGTAATATAAACGGTTTTATACATGTAATTTCCATAAATATCGATCAACCCAAAGGAAGGTCCATATTTAATAGAATTGCATGTGCACCTGTGGTAATAAACACGTAATGATTATTCAGTTTTACATGTAAACAATAAATCGACCCAAAGGAAGATTCATTATTTGACATGTTCTTATTATTAATGTTTAATTCCTACACCAAGGTATTATTTACAAGTTTATATTTTGTCCAAAGATAGAATATTAATGGAGTGTCCGATATCTTAAGATGGGGTTGACCTTTATTTGAATTTATTTTTGTCTTAAAATTTAATTGAGCTTATTTTGTTAGTTAGTTGTTCTCTATTCATTTATGTCTACTGTTAATATTACTGCCAACATCAATTCTATTCCTATGCTAAATGACTCTAACTTCAAATCATGGCATGAGACCCTCTCAAATAATCTCGCAATCATGGATATTGACCTTGCGTTAATGGTTGATTCTCCCCTACCGCTTACGGATGAAAGTACCCCTGATAATAAAAGGGAAATAGAAAGATGGGAGAGATCAAATCGCATGTGTATCATGATCATGAAAAATGCCATTCTGGAAGCATTTAGGGGCTCAATGACTGAAAAAACATCTATGACTAAGGAATTCCTTGTATAGTTTGAATAGTGGCTCGTCAAGAACAAAAAGGATGAAATTGATATGCTCTTGACAAGCCTAATTTTAATGAAGTATACAAGTAAAGACAATATCATGGAGTTCATTATGGAGATGTCTCATCTAGTTTCTAAATTAAGAGCACTTAAGCTTGAACTCTCTATAGACTTGCTAGTGCATTTGGTTTTAATATCCTTACCAACATAGTTTAACCAGTTTAAGGTGTGAGCTATAATTGTCAGAAAAAGACTTGGACTCTGAATAAGCTCATATCACACTGTGTTCATGAAAAAAATAGGCTAAAAAAAGATAAGACAAAAAGTGCACACCTACCCTCTACCTCTATGGGCAAGAACAAGGGCGAGAAAATGAAGAATGATAAGGAAGCTACAAATATAGTACCTTAAAAGAAACAATAAAAAAAAACCAAGTGATCTAGAAAGTACTACTTGTTTCTTTTATGGGGCTGAAAGGACATAAGAAGAAACACTGCACTAATTATCATGTCTGGCATGCTAAGAACTGTATACTTCTTAATTTAGTTTTTTATGAGGTTAATTTAAATTTGGTACCTAGACACACGTGGTAAATAGATTTTAGTGCAACCACTCACATCAGTGTATCTATGTAGGGTTGTCTGAGTTTTCGAGAACCTAGTAACGGTGAAATATACATCTATGTGGCCGATGGCAAGACAGTTGAAGTATAAGCAATTGGAAAATTTAGATTATTGTTAAAGACTTAATTTTATTTGGATCTTGATGAAACGTTTGTTGTTCCGTCTTTTAGACGAAATTTGATTTATATTTTATTTTGGACAAATTTGGTTTTCTTGTTCATTAGGGAATTGAAAATTTAATTTATTTCATGATTCAAAATTAGTTGATTTCAGTTCTTAGTCAGGCGATGATAATCTTTATATGCTTGATACAATTGCTTCATTTAATGAATCCTTACAATTAAGTACACGAGTTTTAAAGAGAAAATTAACTAATGAAAATTCGGCTGCGTTATGGCATAGAAGATTGGGTCATATCTCCAGATGGAGAATAGAGAGACTTGTGTCAGACGAAATTCTTAACCCCTTAGATTTTCACAGATTTTGATATATGTGTTAACTGGGGAAACAAGCCACTGAAAGGAGATTAGAAGCCAAAAAGACTTTGGATGTCTTATAACTCATACATATGAATATTTGTGGGCCATTTCCTATATTTGCATGGAATGATCAACAACACGTTTTGACATTCATGGATATTTTGTTATATATGGCTATATATATCTCCTCCATGAAAAATCACAATCCTTGAATATGTTCAAAAATTTTGAAGATGAAATTGAGAACTAACTCGGCAAAAAAATCAAAAGCGTCAAATCTGACTATAGTGGCAAATACTGTCAGATATGATAGTCTAGGTAAGCAACGTCTAGGACCATTTGCTAAATTCTTAGAGGAATTCGATATCGTCCTACAATACTATGTCGGGTTCGCCCACTATGAATGATATTGTTAAAAGATGAAATAGGACGCTTAAGGACATGGTAAGAAGTACGATTTGTCAATCTACCTTACCAGAATCACTTTGGGGAGAAGTTCTTAAGACTACAGAATATATCCTGAATAGGGTTCTAATTAAAACGACTACCAAAAGCCCTTAAGAGCTTTGGAAAGGCAAGAAGACTAGTCTAAAGCACTTGTATGTTTAGGGATGTCTAGCTAAGACATAGGCCTAATGAAAAGAAACTGGACTTAAGGACTGTAAGTTACTATGCTATTGGACACTCAGAATGATCTAGGGAGTAGAAGTTTAATGATCCCACGACTAAGTCGATTTTCATATCAGAAAATGCTCAGCTCTTTGAGGATATCGAGTTTGCAAGGGGAGATATGGCTAAAGACTTTGTCTTTAAACAAGAATTTATTGATATTTCCATAGGTGTTATTGGCATTGATCAGGGTCTCATTCCTGACTTTGTTCAATACAAGAAGTTGTTCTGGAAAAACAAACTCTACCACTTCAAGAACCTATGTCATTAAGGAGATCCATTAGAGAAATGAGAAGTGCAGTGCTAGATGACTACATTGTATTTCTCCAAGAATATGAGGTAGACATCAACATGATGAAAGATGATCTGATCAATTTTCATCAAATCATGGAAAGTTCAAACTCTCAGAAGTTTATCGATGCCATGAATGAATAAGGAGATGAAGTTTTTAAAGGAAAATGACGTATGAGATCTTGTCCCATTACCAGAAGGTGCAAAAGCTATTGGTTGTAAATGGATATTTAAAACTAAGAAGGATTTGAAAGGCAATGTAGAGAGGTACAAGGCGCGTCTTGTCGTAAAGGGTATTACACAGAAAAAATGCATCGACTATAAATAGACTTTCTCTCTTGTTTCTTCAAAAGACTCTTTCAGGATTATAATGGCATTGATGGTGCATTTCCAACTTGAGTTACATCAGATGGATGCAAAGACGACGTTTCTCAATAGTGACATTGATGAGTCGATTTATATAGTGCAACTAGAAAACTTTGTGTCCGGAAACTTAAAGAATATTTTCTATAACTTTAAGAGATCCATCTATGGGCTCAATTAAGCATCTCGACAATGGTATTTCAAGTTTCATCAAGTGATCATCTCATTCGGTTTTGAGATGAATTTAGTCGATGATTGCATATGCCATAATTTCTGTGGGAGCTAGTATATTTTTCTAGTTTTATATGTCCATGAAATTTTGCTTACCAGCAGCGATGTAGGCATATTGACGAAACCAAGAGATTTTTTCCTAAGAATTTTGATATGAAAGATCTTGGGGACGCCTCATTTATATTAGGCATATATATACACTCAGATCGCTCATTATCACAAAAGAGCTATATCGAAACAGTTCTTAAGAGATATGGCATGCAAGATTGCAAACCAAGTGATATCCCTATTGCTAAGGGAGACAAGTTTAGCCCTAGTCAGTGGCCTAAGAATGATTTTAAGGAAAAAGAAATAGAGAAGATTCCTTATACGTCAGCAGTAAGAAGTCTGATGTATGCTCAGGTTTGAATGCGACCAAATATTGTATACATTATTGGGATGTTATGCAGATATTTAAGTGATACATGGGTAGCCATTGGAAAGCAACCAAACGGATCTTATGGTTCTTACAGAGAATGAAAAACTATATGCTCGCATATCAAAGGTCGGATCAGCTTAAGATCATTGGGTATACTGACTCCAACTTTGCTGGATACCAAGATAATATGAAATCCACTACACTAGAAAATGCCAAGCAAAATAGTCAAATTTTAATGCTTTTATCATTCAAAAACAGCAGCTATAAGCCATTACAAAAATTTCAACACCATTGCACTAGCCAAGCCATTTTTAAACACCAGCAACCCTAATTCAAAGACCAGCAACCCTATTTCAAAAAAGTAAGAAAATGACAAGCCAAACACTATAAATTTAACACTTTATCATTCAAAAACAACAACTATAAGCCACTACAAACACTATAATTCAGTCAAATATAAAATTTCATTCATAATATCCACATCTTCTCAATCTTCATTCAAAACCAAACATACTTTCAGCTTTCATACATACAAATTCAAACAAAATAATGAGCTCCAGTAGTAACTCAAGTGTTAATTCTAGGGGGTTGAGCTAAGAAACGTGCAGAAGTTACTGGCTACCCTAAATATTGTAACTGTGGAGTGCAAGCATGTGCGATGATATTCACTATGTTGAAAAATCCTAATAGTTTGAATATGCGTGCTTAAAAAGTGTAATTTTATGCAATATATGGCAAACGAAGACTTAAAAATGCATAACACCACATCTAGCAATGGAATGAACTTAAACGAAGATGCAATGAAGATGAATAAAAGGCTATAATGTATTGAAGTGGACCTAAAATTGGCTTCAGTTTTTATTTGTAGTTTTGTGGTAGGCTTATTTATGAGAAAGTAATGTAATAGACACATAGTAATCAATTATTGTAATTTACAATGTAATGAAATCAAAAGTAATCAAAAGTACTTTCATTAAACTTTTCTGAATAGTATGTGCTTTGAAAATACGACATAATAACATTGGTGATAAATAACAGGTTATAGCTTATCACAACACTAATAGTTTGTGAATTGAAAAAACATAATAACAACCTAATGCCCTAATAACAATTTGTGCATTCTAAATACATAACAACACCCTAATACACTAAGAATAGTTTGTGTATTCCAAATACATAATATCCTAATGCTAACATTTTGTTAACCATCTATGATCTATGAAGCTTATGAGCCTTGAGTTGGATTTGTAGAAAGTTTATCAGCTTCATATCGTCCTGGACAAAACAATTTTAACTTTATTATCTAAGACAAGCATCAGTTATTTCTAACATCAAATATCAATATGAGACAGTACCTCGTCTACCTTTAGTTGTCATTCTTCTACTACCTCATTTTCTTCTATTACCCCCTTGGCCTTTATAACACCTCTTTTTCTATTATTAGTAAATCTCTCTTCTAGACCACTTATAGCCTATTTAAATTGAAATATGTAAATATAAAAGAAATATCAATAAATACAACAAAATAAAAGTTATTACATATTCAAATTAGCATTACTATTGTCTTTGTCCTCTTAGAAGTATTTGCTACATTAGAACTTTCTTCTGGTCCACCAACACCCTGTTTAAAATTACATATAAAAAAATTAACAATTAAGGTCAATACACTCAAAAGTATTTAAACTATAGGTTCAGTAGAAGTACATCTGATTCTGCGCTCTTATTTCTCTTACTATCGATGGCCTTAATGGGTATTGTTGACATTGTGATTCATCCCACTATAAAAGAAGGAACATACTTGAAATGATTTTTTTTTTCCATTGGCTCAATAGCTACCCTCTTCCTTGACTTCTTTGGTCTTCCAATCTTCTTAGTAATCTCAGGAGGAGAAATTTTTGCCCTATCAAAAGGGTCCCATGTAACTTTACCAGGAATTGACTTAAACATTACTGCATAAGTGTTCGAATACGCTTATTTTATGAAGTATTTTGGTAGGTCATCTTCCATCGTGTATTGCAGCGATAATATGAGTGTATGAGATTCCAGCTCCTAATAACAACAATCATAGGACCTGCTTATCAGATCAACAATGAACTTCCTTGCTGAATAATGACTATTGTCTTTAACTTGAAAGAAATTAAATAATAATTAAAAGAAGCACATACAGGGAAAATTGTTTATAATGAAAATGAATCAAATTTATACATGAACGTGAAAATCCCCAACAACGATTGCATTCATCTTGCTTCTTGCTTCAGGAGCATTATCTAATTCCTTTTTCACTCTAGGTGGAATGTTGGTCCAAGAATGTGTCTTTTCTCTTCTCTCTGTGAAAATGTCATAAACATGCATCAGATCTCTTTGAGCATGGTTAGGTAAGGCTTATCTTTGTGGAGTAAGATCCAACTATTGAAGCACTTTGAAGTGTTGTTACTTATATGATCTATTTTACAATTTTTGTGATGCTCATGTCTCTTCAAGCATGGCCATCTAAATTTTCTTTTTTGAGCTTTTCCATTGCAGTTGTGTAATCATACTTATTAGTGCTATCAACAGCCCTCTAATGATTATAATTTATATACAAACTTTACCCTTAATTATATATTTGCTAGTTATTTTTATTTCTTATTTTTAACTAATTGAATTATTTTATTGAATAGGGGATTAATTGGAGATTATGGATAAAAAAAAAGACATAAAGGAGCTCAATTTTGGAGGCATTAATTGATTAATTTTAGGAGCAATTAGGCAAATATGCATGTGAATTCAAGACAAATTCATTCATCCATGCACATGAAGACAAAGAAGATTTATGGCCATCACGTGAGAAGCAATTGTATGGCCTTAAAAAAAGAGTGAAAATTCCAAGTGAAGCACGTGCAAGACCGAGCAAATAAAAAGGCGAAGCCTTTTGGCTTTAGGATTTAAGAGGTGGGGCCCATTTTAAAGACTATATAAAAGCAAGCTTTTGGCTTTTGGAGAGGGGGGAAGTAGCCGCCAAACGCAGAAAGCAATCGGCAGGGAGAAGAAAAAAAGAGCAGACGGCTTCCATGGTTGATTTTATTTTTTTTGTTGCTCTCTATTCAAGTATGTCTAGTTAATTTCCTATACTGAGGTTAAGGATGAAATCCTATTCAATGAAATAATTATCTATTTATTTATTTAATTCCCTATATATATTCTTTGATGATTATGGTCTTTAATTCACATGATTAATTGGATGTTATTAAAATCTTTTCATCAATTTTGTCATGCATTATTGATTGTTAGGATTAATATTCAATTAAATCTATGCTTGGATCTATAAAGTTTATACATGATTATCTTTAATTATATGTCTTTCATTAAATTGTTTACATAGAGTGCTTAGGAAAACTTTGACTCTTTGTTATTCAATATGTTTACATGTGATGCTTAGATATCATACTAATAAGTAGAAAAAGAACCTACATTAGATTAATTTTAATTGGGCTTAATTATTATATTCATGAGATGACATAGATTGATTTCGGGTTGTCACTCTAAAATTAGGGATTAATTAATAATTAGGTAATTACTAGTTGAATAGTGGTGGATTCCAAAACCTTGGTAATTTTTATCTTATCGAATTCTCCTTTGTTTTAATTATTTTCTTAGTTTAATTAGTTTAATTTCTTTTAAAATTCAATTTGCTCAACTAGGTTAGGATTAATATTAATTTTAGATTTAAATTAGACTTTTTAATTTATAACAATCCATGTGGGTTCGACCTCGTTACCACTATTTAATCTCTAGATTCGTGCGCTTGCGAGTATATTAAAATTTTTCACAACACCCTCCAAAAAAAAATTCTCAAATTAATACGAGGATGTTATTTATAAAAGTTAGCATATATATGTCTAGAACATGGCCTATAATATACAATAGGCCATGTGATCTCAATCACCCCGTAAAAAACCCTTTTTTCTTATCAGTGCAAAATGTAATATGATTTGATCTATTATCAAAATATAAATGCAAAATTTTTAAAAACCATGTCTTGGTTTCACTTTATCTCACACACTCCAAATGTTAATGGGACTATTCAATTATTAACATTTATCTCCACAACAGTTAATAGAACTCCATCATATTTTGATTTCAAATGACATCCGTCCAACCTAATATATGGCCTACAATTATTATTAAGTGCATTTCCCTTGAGCTGAAAATGTCAAAAAATAGCATTTTATCATCCCTAGTTACTGCATCACAAAGCACTTAATAAATTACACTAGGATCATATTTGTGAATCACCGTAGCATATTGAAACATATCTTAATAGCCCCTTGCATGATCTCTATAAATGTCTATTTTTGCCCTCTCTCTAGCCCTATATAGTTTCAAATTCCCTATCCTTACACAAAAGCCTCTTGCATAGACTCACAACGAACAGAAATCTTCACATGAGGAGGCACAACAAATTTGCTCTTTATTTTCTCTGTTATCCATCTAATGGTCATATTCACTCACTTTCTAGTTTGTCTGCAATCATGCTTCTTCTATAACTCTTTGATTACTAATCCACACTTCCCATCACATACTATGGACAATCATTAATCTTGCATTTGCTATAAAATCTCTTAGGCTCATTGTACACCTTTGTAATTTCAAAGCCTTTATCCTCCATCGTTTCATGTAACGCATATCTAAAGTTGTCAACATACATCCCTTTACCTCATCCTATACTTACCATTAGGCCCTAAATTATATACATGCATTTCAGTATATTCCTTTAGTTTAGTAATGCCCAGATCATAATCTAAATTAGATGTATCCGCCAGCAATTCAGGATCTACGTCAATTATTTCATCATCAGAATTGGATCTTGTATCATCCACAACTTTTGCATCCTTAGCTATATTTTGGTCATTTATACAACTACCATCAGCAGCAAATTCCTTGTCAAAATTTGACAACCAATCATTATCATCATTATCACTCCCACACCCAACATTATGATTCTCAATAGTTTGTGGTCCATTTATGCCTTCAATCGTAGGAGGTACTTCATCATCGTCATTACTCTCATGCCTAACATCCTCATTCAGATCTATTTGTGCCCCATGTATGTCTCTAGTCCTAGGTAATAGTTCATTTCCACTATCATTCACCAACGTAGTTTACTCTACAAATAATTAAACTCCTAAGTTATGTAGCATGGCTTGTAGCACTCCACCAAGTGGTAAATTAGGACATAAGGTTGGCAACACAGCGGCCTCAAACACTATTACTCCCAATGAGTGATATATAGTGAATTGAATCTGCAAGACTACCTTAATATCTATATCATTTGCTTGCTCTTTAGGTTTGTGACAAATAACTACACACTTTGAAGAGTGGTCAAACCATGTTCATTTTCAATCTATACTACCTCGTTCTTTATCTGCAATGGAGTGTATTCATTAGGTTTAATCAACCCTCTATGATGTCTTTCACCTTTATAGATTATATGTTATTAATATCATGATCTACAAAATCAAAAATGAGGAAAAATTATCGCAGCTGGAACATGAACAATAACAAAATTCACAACTTGATAAGAAAAAAACCAAAGATATAGACTTTGCATAAAAAACAACACAACTTAAATTCACATCAGCTAGAACATTAACAATAACGTAATTCACAACTGAACTCAAACAATTAAAAAGAACAATAAAAGAATTAAAAAGGAACAATAATAGAATCTGAAAGTTCTTATTACTAAACTTTAAGAACTACGACAAATAGGACAAAATTAATAAACCTTTGTTTTCGTTACCAAACCTTCAGAAGTATGACAAATATTAGAAAATGGGAATGAATGAAAAATAATGAACAATAAGCAAAATTACATAAACAACAAAACATTACGGCAAACACCAAATGCAAGATTGTTGATAATATATTCTACTGCAAAATTTAAATCCTAATCTATTAAATTGAATTATTAATCACAATTTAATTAAGGAAAAAAGTAATGAACAATAAGCTAAAAACATTTAAAAAAGAAGCCAACAACTTACAGTGGAGAGAGCAGACCGCAGGGGAGATCATAACGAGCTTGCCTCGACGGTAAAAGAGAGATGCGTTAGTGACGACACTGTAGTGGAAAGAGCAGTGTAGTGGTTAGAGCAGCGATAGTGTGATAGAGACATATAGAGAGAGATAGAGAGAGAGAACGATGACAGATAGAATCGTGATTTCGATTTCTAAGGTTACAATTTTTCCTATTTATAATTATTTACCCGATAGTTACGTGACTAATTTTTTATTTTACAATTACAAAAGTAGCACTTTGGCTTCAACAAGAAATGCCTTAAATGCACTTATGACGTCAACAAATTTTTAACTACTACTGGAATGGCAGTAAACTGCTAGTAGCATAAACTTTTGGTGATAAAATGTTGTTTTCACCAAACCATGGTACTGACTTTATATGTTACAAAAATTTTAATGGAAATATAATAATATCCCTTCATCTTGTTTAATTAGCTTAATGGCGACCAAATTTTTCCTCATCAATATGAGTCAGATGTAAACCCTAAACCTTATTTTTAACACAATAGATTTTACTACTTTAATTATATGGTACCCACAACTATATTGTATTACATAAATAATCAACTTAATGTAATTTAAAAAGTTTTGAAACCTCCAACTAAAATCCAACCCATTATTAAATGGGTTTTTAATAGTTCACTCATTAACGACTCAATCTAATAAGGTTAGACCCGAGAATTGATTTCATCGTGCAGTCATGTCGCGTTAATTTTAATTAGTACAAGCAATTAATTAAGTTTCTTCTCTTTTTTCACTTTTTAAATTTTTATTTGTTTAGGGTGGGTTAATTTAATTATTACATCTAAAGAAACTCTTTTTTTTTTTACCAGGAAGAACAGACAATGAAATAAAGAATTGTTGGAATACACACATCAAGCGGAAGCTACTTAACCATGGCCTTGACCCTCAAACTCACCACCCCCTCAACCAAATTCATAACCATAATATTTTCAACAAATATACTATTAATAATAATGAAGAAATAAATCAACCTAAGAACTTGATCAAGCCCAAATCATAATCATCTTTTGATAACAACACCACCACCACCAATAACAAGAACTACAGCACCAGTGGCATGACCACTGATGAAGAGCCACCATAAAATTTACAACTAGATCAATAAGAGCAAAAGCAAATGCATAGCAGTAACCATTATCAAGAAAATCTCAACTTAGAGCTATCCATTGGACTTGCTTTTTCTAATTTTGCAGACTCAAAACCTCAACAGCAATGACAACAGCCACAGCAGCAGAAGTAAGTCATTGATTACAACAAGTTTTTTGAAGTGAAGCAAGCAGTTTTTTTTTTTTTTTTGTGTTAGCTACTAGAGTTTTGGAGAAGTGAACCATGTAAGAATTATACTCAAAATTCTAATGTGGTGAAACAAAGAGGAAGAGAAAGCAGTTGGTTTTTTGTCATTGCGTTTGCCTTATCTAAGCCAAACGACGTCGTTTTACAAAGTATTAAAACAAAAATAATAATAATAGACGAAACGGTATCGTTTTAGGACCGTTTCGAGGTTTGACCCAGGTCAGACATTCGCGTTGATTCATTATTGCTCAGTGTTGCCGATTGCATGGCTAACGTATCCTCAAGGTGTTCAGGTAATAAGAAATAACTTCCGGCCAGTGACCCGGTTGATAAGAAAAGTATATTCTTTTGACTTTATTGGATACAAGATTAAATAAAAATAATTTTCAAAATATTATCGTCGCATAAATAAGAGTTGTCTTTTTTTTTCAAATTAAAAAAAAAACTTTTTAAAGTAAAAGGCAAAAGAAGAAAAGGGAATTCGGTTCGGTTCCATAAGGCATATGGCTGGCCAGTGGCAATACTCTGGATCATTAACCAAAACTTAACCGCTAAGATTTCCTTGAATCTCTCACTCTCCACCGCTGTATAAAATGGCCAAATCAAAAACCACAAGAATCGAAACGACGAGATTCATCTGAGCGTCTGTCTCTCCATTTACCTTTTTCTAATTTCCACGGAAGCAGAAATGGAGCTTTTACCCGAAGGTTGCATTGCCAACGCTATTTCCTTTACTACTCCTCGCGACGCATGCAGATTGTCTTCAGTTTCAAATATCTTCAAGTCGGCGGCCGAATCCGACGCCGTTTGGGAGAGCTTTTTGCCGCCCGATTACTCTACTCTTATTTCGTCTGCTTCTTCTTCTTCTTCGCTGCGTTCCTCCTCTAAGAAGGAGCTCTATTTTAGCCTCTGTCATAACCCTATCCTCATCGACGAGGGCAAAAAGGTAGGAACATTTGCATACCTTATAATCACTTAATTCCTTTTATTTTCTTCTTTGTTCATAACCCATAATTGATTTTGATTTGGTTTTAATGTACGGTTTTTTTTAATCATTAATCCGAATGACTGAATCCATTAAATTTTTCAGTTTTTTTGTTGAAGATGCTTTTTATTTGAAACTGATTTCTTTTAAAACACCTCAAAATACACTTCTAATTATCTAGTTTTGGTAAAGATCTACCAGCATTTGTTGACTTGTTTCGGTAGAATTTTACTGTATTTGTTAGAATTCATTCGGGGAGCTTGATGTCTGTTTTGCTGCTGCATGTTCTTTGTTGCAAGTGCTTGTGACACCACCAAAAGCATGTCTTTTAATTAAATGAAATCAGTTGTCTTGGGCCCGCGGGGGAATAAAAAAAGTGCTTTTAGAGAAAGCACTTGTTATGTGTCTCTAGATGGTGTTTTATCTTGTGGAGAAAAAATTAATAACATGATGAAATCAACAATAATATCTTTTGGGAGTGAAAAAGCAGTTGGTAGTGTGAAAGGGAACTTGATTTGCCTTTTTCTTGAGAAACATTTGATAACTGATAATTGCTCTTATAAAATGTGCTTTTGCACTTCCACTAATATTTTTAATTCAAAAGTGATCTGTCCAAAACTCCTCTAAACACTTTTGAAGTTGAAGTGCTTTTTTGGGAAAATTTTACCGTCATTTTCATGCGGTTTTGTCTTCTTCTTTCCTTACGTTGTTAATATAAGCAACGGTGCATATCTAATTGTGACATTCAGCAGAGCTTTTCGTTGGACAAGCAGAGTGGGAAGAAATGTTACATGATATCCGCGAGGGATCTTCTGATTGTCTGGGGTGATACACCTACTTATTGGAGCTGGACCTCTATTCCTGAGGCCAGGTTTGTTTCTTTTACTCATTGCTTTTGTTTGTTTATGTATTATTCTTTTCTGATGAGTAAAGATATATTGGCTATATCCAAAAATAGGTTTCCGGAGGTGGCTGAGCTTATCTGTGTCTGTTGGCTTGAAATCCGTGGCAAAATTAGCACTCGTAGTCTGTCTCCAGGGACACTATACACTGCATATCTTGTGTACAAGCTAACAGCAGGATCCTTCGGGTTTGAATATCAACCTGTAGTTGTGAGTGTTGGACTAGTCAGTGGTGAAAGCCAAACACGAACTGTTTATTTGGAAGAAGAAAGAGGGCTAAGGCAAGGTTATCATGGCTTACTTAATCGCAGCAGCAGTCAGGCTTCAACGCCTAAAGAAAATGATGGCTATTTTCCTAAGGAGAGAAAAGATGAGTGGTTGGAGATCGAGTTAGGTGATTTTTTCAACGAAGAAGATGTTGAAGATGGTGAGCTGGAAATGAGCGTTTTGGAGTTGGCCTGTGGTCACTGGAAGTGTGGCCTCGTTATTCAAGGTATAGAAATCAGGCCAAAACTGGGTAAATAAATAAGAGGATCATTTTCCCCTCTGTAATCTGTATCACATTAGCATTGTGATGGACATCTGCTAGTTCTTCATTGTGTTAATTGCATCGTCAAAATTATGTTGTATTGTTTTTTTTTTTTTTTTCCATTTCTCAGCATGTAATCTTTCTCTGAATTATCCGCATCGTCAAAACGATCTTGTATTGTACTTTATATTTTATTTTTCCATTTCTCTGCATGTAAAATTTCTCTGAATTATCCTGGTAAGATTATAATAATTTTTAGCTTCCATGCAAATTGATAGTTATTACAATTTCAGCTCGAACATTTTCTTGGAAGAGACCTGTAAACTGCAGTGTGTATGCAGTTTACATCATTATTTTCTTGTCGTTAGTAACTTCAAGGTTGGGGTTGAATGGTATTTAAAATAAAGCAAGGTTATTAAAAATGTTGTAAGTTTTACCTGTTGACCACGATTCATTCATCAAGCGTTCCCAAGCATCTACAGCAGTCAATTTATTAAGCTCCTCTGCTTTTTCTCTATTCACTTAAGCTTCGGCAAAATGTACCACATGAAGGGTTTACTCAAACTGATATTCCTTTTCTTTCTTCTCCGCCTCAGTGAGAGTGTGCCTTGGTCTTATTGTCATCTCACTGGGCTGTGTGCTCAGCAGAGTGGTGGGCACCGTTGCAGTTGAGCAGGCTACAACGGACGATTTCTGTGTTGAACCCCAATAGCATTACAACTTGCCTCCGGCCTCCATCTCTTGAGTATTTTTTCGCTGCCTCCTCACACAACCTTTTCTTCAACGTACCCAAGATTTCTAATGACATTGCTCCTTTGCATGAGATCAAAAACCCGATCATGTGGTCAAATTTCAACAAATGTTTAGACTATAATAACATTGAGAGAAACTTATACGTTTTCACTTCCTTTGAACCAACCATATTGGTCTGACCTCGTGCAAAGGAACGAGTTCATTCGCTTGCAAGTTCTTTAATTTCTCATACCCTACCTTTGATGTACATACTTTCGAATGGTGATATCTTTATATAAGAGAAAATAGTCAGAAGTATAATTGAGTTAAGAAAATTTATCTTATCTTGTAGGATTCAAGTTTGATGAGGAATAGGACTTGTATTGTTTTATCCTATTTAAATTAGGACATGTTATTGGATATGAGTCCTTAATGTCACAGGATGAGAGTTTTGCACAACAAACCTGTGCAGTACTTAGATGCCTTCTAGCACACAAGTCGTTAAATAAGCCTTGCAATTCTTTTCAAACTAGTGAAGCAAGAACTCTTGTGGAAATGTTAGAGAGAAGAGAGCAATATGGCCAAAATATATTTTTATTACACACTAAAATAATTTACAAGAGAGCTTGAGAGCGTGATCGAGAATGTGTGTGTGTGTGGTGTGATGTGTGTGCAAATGAGGGGGCACACCCCTATTTATAGGTGTTGGGTGCTAAGTTCTTGAATCTTCCATGCAACTTGCATAAATATCTCTACGACCTAAATGCTCAATGCTAGAAAAGTCTAGGATATTTACAATTGTAGAGAACTCTAGAATTCGGGCCTAGCTTGGATCATCGCTAAGTGCACCATAGCTGGCTAGTTATGTTGGCTGCCCATTTTTAAGCGCATCCCATTTCTAAGTGCATCCCGCCTTTTGTGCTAAGTATAACTCGCGTCTAAGCGCACTCCATGTCTAGGCGGATTTTTGCTAAATGTACCCGTGCACGCAAAATTACCCTCCGTTGGTGGCAAATTTGAGCGGCCCGTGACAATCCTCCCCCACCTATGCTCATGGCGTCCTCGTCGCGTTCTCGTGCTTGTACTTTTGGACATGCTCTGCGATTTGACATAGGTCTTCCTTGCATTCCTATGTGGCTTTACTTTCGAGGAGGTTCCTTCACTTGTGACGCATGCGGCCATCTTCTTCTCTTGCATGCCGTAGTGGCATCCCTTGTTGTTAAGCTTCCAGCTCTCGTGATCCGTCTCTCGTCGAGGTGGGAGTGTCTTTGGAAGTTCCAGAGGCATAGCATCCTTGATCTTGTCATGGACAGCTTGTACCTATTGTGGGACTTGGCAAGAGGGTTTATGAAATCCTCTCCCTTATTGGGTTACCAGATGGAGAACAAGTGGTCGAGATCCTTTTTTAATCCTCTTATGCATTGCATAACCGAGAGTGTCTTTCTCTCGAGCTGGGCGCGCTCGGCTAGTACCACACATGTCTTACTCCCATCGAAGATGCTTAGGGAGTTCGTGGCTGGTAGAGGGAAAGCATGGACCTTGTCGAAGAATTCCATGCCAAGGATCATTATGAAGTCATCCATCAGCACTATCGATAAATCGAGTTTCCCGTTCCATGTCCCAAGCGTAACGTGCACACTTCGCATTATTCCTGCAAATGGCTTGGCGTTGAGTTTACCGCCTTTATAGTGCCTCCGTATTGGGTTGCTTTGAGGCCTAAATGCTTAGCCTCTTCTTTGAAAATGAAGTTGTGTGTTGCTTCAGTGTAGAGGAGTGCACGAACGGTATGGCCGTTCATAAGCGCACTCTCGTATATGAGCCCTTTCAACATATGTATAGATGGTGAGCTCACGAGTGCGCCAAGGCGTTAGAGTGAACCCATGCTGTGTTGGGGTTCCTCCGTAGTCAGTGTGTACTGACCCTTGAGTTGAACCACTAGAGCATGGGCTTCAAGGCTTGGGCGGCAAGTATTTCTCTGATTTACTTTGCCCACTCTTACCGCTTGGAGGCTTTTTCTACCCCCACTCCTTCGGGTTGTGGCCCTTGTCCTTCCAGCCCTTTCCCCCACCTTTACCATGGCTAGGCCTCTTGTCCTTGGGTTAAGCGAAGTAATCGACAAGTGATTCCACAACGGCGATGGCATCATCGAGAGTTTGTATGCGACGCCTATCAGGTTCTGCCTTAGCCCAATCCTTGAGGCCATCTTGGAAGTAGAAGAGAGAATCCTTATCGGACCTGTCAGAAATCTGAAGAGTAAAGGTAGTGAAGTCGTTGATGTAGTCGCGACACTACCGGTTTGCTTGAGCCGACAAAGTCGCGCTCGAGCTTTCTTCTCCACGCTGCTTGAGGTAAAGTGCTTGTAGAGTTCTCTTTGGAACTCAGCCCGTGTATTGGTGCCGCAAATGCCCTTGCCCATGTCGCCATGCTTCCACTGCCAGCATAGTTGTACGGTGCCTCGTAGGAATGTAGGTGCGGTGCCTACCTTCGATGCTTTGTCACGAACACCCATGGTATCGAAGTATTGCTCTCGACCAAATAGGAAGTTGTCGACGACAGTAGCATTACATGCACCATCACACGTATCTGATTTTAGCACGTCGATTCGGCTTGCATCACTCGAGCTTGTGGAAGCCAGGCTAGCGAAGAGTGTGTGCTTGTGCCAAGCCCAATTCGAGCAGACTTCATCGACCTCCGCACGGATCGCTCGTAGCTCGCTTTGCACGAAGCTATGTAATTTTTGTAACTCATCATGAAAGGCTCAAAACTCCCCTCGAAGTGAGTTGGCTTAATCTTGCATGAAGGCCTTAGTGACTACTATGGACTCACTATACTCGCCCTCGAGACCATCGACCTGCACCTCCAAAGTATCGAGGGTGTCTTGGATAGCGGACATCAAAGTTTCAAGCGTGGCCATGTGAGGCTCTAAAGCATTTATAGAAGCAGCCTTGGACTTGCCATGGAACTTAACTTGTGTGCGTCCCTCCTCATTGCCACAGACTTACTCCGGTACCTTCACACCGACTATGCCCTCTTATGTTGTGCTCGGAGGGTTGGCCGTTACTTGTTGAGCTAGCTTGTGTGGGTACAAACCTTAGCTCTGATACCACTTCTCACGGAAAATAAGTTTTGCGCAGCAAACCTATACAGCAATTAGATGACTTCTAGCACACAAGTTACTAAGTAAGCCTTTAGATTCTTCTCAAACTAGAGAAGCAAGGACGCTTGCGGAAATGCTAGTGAAAAGAGAGCAATATGGCCAAAATATATTTTTATTACACAATAAAATAATTTACAAGAGAGCTTTTGCAAGAGTGCTTGAGAGCATGATCGAGAATGTGTGTGTGTTGGTGGGTGGGTGTGTGTGTGTGTGTGTGGTGTGGTGTGTGTGCAAATGAGGGGGCACACCCATATTTATAGGTGTTGGGTGCTAAGTTCTTGAATCTTCCATGCAACTTGCATAAATATCTCTAGGACCTAAATGCTCAATTCTAGAAAAGTCTAAGATATTTACAATTGTAAAGAACTCTATAATTCAAGCCTGGCTTGGATAATCGCTAAGTGCACTATAGTTGGCTAATTGTGTTGGAGGCCCATTTCTAAGCACATCCCATTTCTAAATGCATCTTGCCTTTTGTGCTAAACACAACCCCCGTCTAAGCGCACTCCATGTTTAGGCAAACTTTTACTAAATGTACCAGTGCGCGCGGAATTAGTCTCCGTTGGTGGAAAATTTGAGCGGCCCGTGACATTAAGCTCAAGTTTAGTAAAAATATAGGGATGTGTATGTGTATTAAATGTAATTGCTACTCCATTCATTGGATCTTCTGAGAATTGACCCCATTCTTCTGAGATTCAAAAACCTCATATCCTTAAAATCTTTGTTAGTAGTCGATAGATTCGGGACTAATCTCTTTATTTTTTGCTGTGGTGACAAATAATACTAGCCATCATGGTCTTTCGAGTTACTCTTGAATTTGATTCATCTTTTCAGTTCCTGAAATGTGGGCTCAGGTAAAATTGATCTTGTTTATATTGCGTATAGACCTCATAGCATTCTCCACCCATTTAACAACAATCGACAAGAAGCTAAGCCTAGTGAAGCTGACATTTTTCCAAAGGTTGCATGTGTAGTCTTATTCCACAATCTAATAATTTTGAACAAATAGCTACCGTACCATAACGGGAGTACTTGGTTTTTTACCATGTTTTGGTAACTTCATCCTTACAAGTCAAGAAATGTCACACTTCTCCCTAATCATCTTGAGATCATGTCTTGAAGAACCTATTCCATCTTATCCATATCGTACTCTATGGGTTGAATTCTAGCTACAGGGCTCATGTCAGGTTTAACTCTTCTTTTCTTTTTCCCCTTATTATGGTCACTCGATCCTCCATCCTCTAAGGTGGTGTACCTAACCTCATCCAAATTAAATTTGTTAGCGTCTATTTGCCTAAAAATTAGATAATCCTTAGTTCTCTCCGAATCTACTTCGGCTTTACTGTCTATCAAATCTGTCATAGTATCTCTCTCATTTACAAAAGCTCTACCCAAGGATTTTGTACAGATATCTTGTGAATATCTACTGTTATACCCATATTTTTAATCAAACTCGAGCTCAAAGATCAACGTCCAATTGCATGTCCTAATCTAAATAAGATAAAATAATATAAGTCATAATCCTCATCAAACTCAAATCCTAGAAAACAAGAGATAAAGTTTACTAATTAATTATATTTCTGACTATTTTCTCTTATATAAAAGGTCACCACTCGAAAGTACATAAAAAAAGGTAAGGTATGCGAAATATGCATATTGGAGGAGGAGGTACAATATCCTATAAGCTTTTTCTCTTACTCACTTTCTCTTCTTTTATTACTTATTTGTTATTGTTCTACTCTCGATCTCCGACTTAAACATCAGAGAGTTTATGTCGGTAACACCCCTAGCAAGCTCCAATGGGTTATTATTTTGTAGGACTCCGACCACCAAGCTCTTTATGTTGAGGACATCAAACTCCAATACAGTATGTATCCCAAGTAAACGAACTCTTTCTCAACTCTTATTGTTGAGCCAAATTTTAGTATGTAGCAGTTGGCATGTCTTTGGGCAACGACCAAAAAGTCTAAATAGCTCAATCGTTAAGGATAAATAAACAACAAAAACAACTATCACGAATCAAGAAAGAAAGAAAATGGGTTGGATAAACCCGAAAGAAATCAAGCCACCACTAACGGCAGCCAAAATACTACATACTCAATCTCTAAGGACCACTATTGAAACCCTCAAAGAATCACCGAGCAAGACATCACTTACGCTGCCGCCGAAAAATGGCCAGTAACGACTATAAGAAGCTACATTTTTTGCAAAATTGTTGTCGCAATTTGATGCAGATTTTTTGACCCGTCACACCTAAGTTTTGCTCTTGGCAAAAAACCTTCAAATTCCAACCATCACTATCGTCCAAAAGCCTTTAGATTTGCCAATAAAATCTGCGCGACTGCAACTCTTCAACCACTTGGGGTTTGTTCCTTGCTGCATCTCCTTTAATTCCTAATTGCTACCAACAACTAAAAGCCATCAAATTTGTTGTACACAACCATCAAAACCAAATGCAGTTGAGGGTCCCAATTTGTTGTCACCAACTGCACGTCTGTAAGACCCTAAGCGAATCCCACATCGGCAAAGTAAGGGAGAGATGCTGGGTTTATAAGGGGTGATTCATATCTTAATTGGCAAGACGCTTTTTAGGGTGTATGGGTGACCTAGGAACAAAATCGTGCGGGCCTTTTTAAGGCCCAAAGCGGACAATATCCTGCCAGGTCTAATTTAGGTCATGATAGATGGTATCAGTGCGGCTCCATGTGTCCTCGTGAGCAATAGTGGGGTAAATCTCAACGAGAACGCTAAGTCCCTAAGGTGGGGTGTATGTAACACTCTAGGCGAATCCCACATTGACAAAACAAGAGAGAGATGTTGGGTTTATAAAGGGTGATCCACACCTTAATTGGCAAGACGCATTTTGGGTTGTATGGGCACCCCAGGAACAAAATCGTGCATTCCTTGCTAAGTCCCAAAGCGGACAATATCTTGCCAAGTCTAGGTTGAGTCATGAAAGATTGTATCAGAGTGGCTCTGCTTGTCTTCTTGAGCGATGGTAGGGCAAACCTCAGCGAGGACGCTGAGTCCCTAAGGGGGTGATCAACACCTTAATTGGCAAGATTCGTTTTGGGGTGTATGGGCGCCTCAGGAATAAAACTGTGCAGGACTTATTAAGGCGCAAAGCAGACAATATCTTGTTAAGTCTGGGTTAGGTCATGACGGATGGTATCAAAGCGGCTCCGCGTGTCCCCTTGAACGATAGTGGAGCAAACCTCAACAAGGACGCTGAGTCCCTAAGGGGGTGTATGTAACACACTAAGCACGGGGAGAGATTCTAGGTTTATAAGGGGTGATCCGTACCTTAATTGGTAAAGATATGTTTTAAGGTGTATAGGCGCCCCAGGAACAAAACCGTACGGGCTTTATTAAGTTCCAAATCGGACAATATATTGCCAGGTTTAGATTCAGTCATGACAACTTCAGTGCAAACTGCCACTACCATTAGGCTCCATGCAAGCTGAAGATTCTATCTTAGCCACAACCGTTTGATTTCCAGCTACCATGGTCGGCTAAGTAAAACTTTAAAATCCCAAAATTATAATCTTACCCCTTTATTGTTTTAATTTATGGTTTTGCCATGCTTGCCTCATCTTTAAGCTTCGTTACATGATTTTGCTCGACTTCATACTCATAAGCCTTGATCTCACGACACTTAGTTTAGCCTTATCATTTTTGCCTCGACCTCAGGCTCATGACCTCATAATATTTAAGTACTCCTCCTATTATTCAAGTTATCTTCATGGCATTCTAAAGGTTCCTAATATCTCAGCCAAATGGTAATTATTTTGTCCTTTACTGTGGCTTGATCTTAATTATTTTGGCCCTCATCTACGACCCAATTATAATTATATTAGCCCTCATCTATGGCCCGATCTCAATTATTTTGTTTCTTGTCGCGGCCCGACCTTGATTATTATGGCCCTTGTTGCAGCTCGAATACAAGATACCTAGCATTTGTCGAGGCCTTATTTTAATTTTGAGGCCCATCTCATGACATTTAAGATCTCGACATATCATTCAATTTGTCCTTATGACATTTGAGATTTCCTCATATCTTTTGATCATTTGGAGTAGTTGATCACATATAACTAAAAGACTAAATTTTGTCATTACTACTTGGTCAATGAAGTTAGGGGTACTACCACCATCGATGAGGATTGTCACAACCTTATTCTACAATTTTCTTATAAAATGAAGGATTTTTGGATGAGTTATGCCAGCAATGATGTGGAAAGAAATTCCAGTCAGCGTTTTTGTCAAAGGTAGGTCTTTATTTAGATTGCGAGTATCAAAAGGGGCAATCAACGGAGGGTCTTCAATCATGAAAAGTTATGCCTTTAATAACGGTGGGCTGAAAATAATTTCTCATCATAATAATAGCACAATCGGCGAGATCGTGCTTCTTGGTTAGACAATCGCCAAACAAGAGGAGAAGCATTGGCACATATTGTGTCCTTAGCCTTAAGGGCCCAATACCTTAGTAAAATTAGTTAGGGTTGGCTGCCATAGCATAGATATTAATGGTGGTCGAGAAAAAGTGACTAGTGCATTTGTAAAGTAAATTTCGCTCCTCAATTTGTCTTGCCATATTAATGATGTCAGCCAAGGTACAGGACTATTTAATATTGACGTCTAGTCGTATCTCATCATGCAGGCCTATAATAAAACGACCAAATAAAATAGTTTCAGGCAAGCCATCCATTTGATGAGAAAGCATCTAAAAAAATTCTTGATACTCAGCCATTAAGAAAGTTTGTTTTAGGTGTGTTAAACCTTCAAAAGGATTCTCATAATCCGTTGGACCAAAGCGAAGTAAGACATCTTTAGTAAACTTAGTCTAAGTCTCAGGTCCTTTGAACTTGATAACCATCGATGCCAATGGAGTGTTACTCTTTCGAGATGAAAAGAGACCAATTAGACTTGCTATTCCGAAGCAAAGTTTTGGAAATCAAAGTGTTGGTAGACTTTGTAAATCCATCTAGTAGGGTTGTCATCACTAAACTTTGGGAAAGAAAGTTTGAGTTGGGTATGGGACTGATCTAGATTGGAGGTGTAAAATAAGATTGGTTGGTGTAAGAGAATGTGAGCAGTGGCGAACGTAAATGAGGGAACTATTGATTGCACCATATGTGCTTGCTAACTATGCCATCCAGTTGCCATCATCTCAAAGGCACCTTACATGTTATTCATCTTGCTTGTTGATTTCCCTATTCTGGGAAGTGTGTTGAAGATACAAAAATTGAAGTTTAGTAAGGATTGTTTATAGGGCGGTGCAAACTTGGTCAAAACTTAAAGTCATGTATTGTAAGAATTTCTTGAACCTCTTCACGAAATTCATAATTAGATTTATTGTGTGTGGCCATGGATCGTTGGATGCTCTGATAACACTTGATAAATAATTTGCATGGACTAACGTAACAGTAACTAAAAAAGGGAAAAGAAATTTAAAGCAAAGAATAGCTTTGTGGACAATAGTTCTTTTGATACTTTATTCAAACAACTACTAGGCTTTTTTATAAAAGCCAATGGGAGCACATGATTCACATTACTAACTACCTATAAACAAAAAAAGATGCACATAAAGCAATAATGCATGGAACACATAATAATAAGAAAGGGGGGCAATATTGCACTCGTAGTTAGCAAACCATATGTCAAGCACCCATTTATTTTCAAAACTAAACTAAAAACTATATCCAAGCATGGTCAAAGTACGTGGGAAGCTTTATTGGTTATTGCTTGTTATATGGACACATATCAAAGAAATGGTCATGTTTTCCTTAGAAACATCAAACCAACACAGTTTAATAACTATACCTATTCAAAACTTTAGTTTATCAACATTATTCATATAAATTCTAAACAAAGAAAAAAATAAAATCAACAATAGAGGATGAAGGGTAAAATAGAGGAATGACGTAGGGAAACAGACTAGTTGATCCTTTTTCAGATTTCCTTTCTTTTTCTTTTTTACTTTCTACTATTATTACCTTACTAGATTGTTTTCTCTTCTGATTCCTTTGTCGCTCATCCCCTTTTCCTTCGTCATTTTAATTTTCAAATTGCTTTAAGTTTCTAATAAAATCTCTAACCATTTCAAACATAATATCTACTATTGCCGGTTGAATTACTCACTCAATTGGCGCTTTTCGGTTACTTCCCTCCATTTTTCACTAGGTGTACGATTATCTGCTAGTGTTTAAGATCTTGCCACGTAGTCGATGATGATGGAACATGCCTATTCGTTGCACATGTGCACGTCATATCCTATTAATGAGTGCACATTTCTAAGAAAATTTTTTAACATTATTATTTCATACATGTTTGACTTTGATCTTATCCTCAAATATCTAATGTCCTTATACCTTGCACATATATTAGAGTTGTTACGATTACCCAATTATAATCTTATGTTATACTATCTTCATAAGCTCTCTTGTCCTATTTCTAGCACAGGTGAAATAAAGGACTCCTTGTTATACCTTATTTTTCTAACCATTACATGTCGATAGTGTAAACCAAATACGACAATAGTTATGGTATATGCTACCTTACCAAGCATTCCAAATACTATGTGAATTTTGTAAGATTTGTCAATAAAAGGGCATCAGCCCACAATGTAAGTATATTGGATTCTCAAGTAAAAAAGCAATACCAGAGCTCTCTCTTTCTCTATTTAGAACTCTCTTGCAATTATCATCTAACCACTCGGTTTCAGGCTTAAGCATCAGAAGGTCTTCACTGGCAACAATCATGGCACCCTTACTTTGTTGTTTTCACTGTCTTGTAGGCCATCATACCCAATTTGTTGAAGTCTTATAGCACCACGCCGAGGATAGTTCCTATCTTGATCTCTATAAAAACCCAATCACAATGTTGAGCCGAACTTTAATGTCAGCAATATATAAAATGATTAAATATAACATGAAACTATTTCACACATAATAAAAATTTAGTGTTTATGTATATTCTAGTATCATTATGAACATTAATATCATCAAAAATTATATGGTATGACCATTTTTCTTTTTGTAAATGCTTTGACAATTTTCTCGCGAATTCTTTTTCATGTGCTTTTTCAACGAAACATTAAAAAACCGCCTTAAGGACACGTTTAGCACATTGTATTGTATTACACTATATTACATTAATATGTTAATACATGTATATTGTATTATATTGTATTGTATTAGCACTAGATTATAATAATGATATACAAAATTTGGTGCTACCTTGTATTGTATTAATTTTTTTATGATTAATTTGAATTATATATTTAGAAAATCATATTTTTTAATAATTGCAAAGATACTAAATATAAAAATCTTAAATTTTAGATCTTTTACATGATTTTTTTATATAAATATACTATGTAAACATAATTGTATTGTTGTTTCTTTCTAAAAGTGAAATATTATTTTATAAGTATATTTTCACATCCCATAAATTTGAAATATTATTAATTTAAATAATATAAAAAATTAAAGATTATTGAACAAATAAAAAAATATAAAAAAAAAAAGTAAAAACAAAATGGTAATAATAGCGTAAATTTCAACTATAATAGGGGCCAAGCCAAAGGGCAAGACACAGAAACATTATTTACTCGCATGCCACCACCTACCACCACAATTCCATCAAAATTCCATGAGCTACTTCCCCATTCTCCTCTCTCTTTGAAACCTAACCCCTATTATTATTATCTCAGCTACTGCTACTTCTTCATCATCATCAACAATCTCATCATCAATATTCATTATCATCAATGATCTTATTGTCACTACTCATCGTCATCATGAACAATCGCATCATCACTATTTATCATCCTCATCATGAACAATCCCTCATCACTATTCATCATCATCATCATCGATTAGGGATGGCAATTGGTCGGGTCGGGCTTTTAGCCTGCACAGTGGTTTCTCTCTCACCTTAAATATTTTACTTTATTTTGTCCGATTTTAATTTCCTTTCTCTAATTTTGCTTTGTTTGTTAATGATATAAAACAAAATTGGTTTGTTCTAAAACTATTATATATTTATATGTCCATAATTTTTCATAAAATAAAAAATGAATATCTTATACAAATAAAAAAAAAAACATAATTTCACATTTCAATTCCACAACTCAACATAAAAAAATAAAAAAATCCATAATTTTTCTCATATGCATTGCACCCAAAATTACACTTTTATATATACATATATCCTCCATAAAACTAAAAAGTCATAAATTTTCATAATTTTCTTTTTCAATTTCGGGTCAGGTCAGATCGGATCGGATCAGGTCTCTAGGGCCCGACCCTGACCTGAATTTTGATCAAGCCATAATTTTTTGGGCCGAACCCGACTCAAAACCTGAAAATTCGAGTTGGGTCTATCGAGCCAAAATTCGGGCCGGGTCAAATTGCCATCAATAATCATCGTCATCATCAACAGTCTCATCAAGAACTCAAATTAGATTAATGAACTCTAATCAGTGTGTGACTGTTGCCCAATCAGTGTGATGAAGGCGACAACAACCTGACTCGATAGTTGATTAAGGCGACCAGCTGTTGACCAAGACAAAGGTTTTGGTTTAATCGTTGCTTTGAGGTGCTAGGAAGTTATTGTCTGCTAGTTCTTCAATTTTCTTTTTTCTTTTTTAGAATGCAACAACCCCTGCATAAAATAAACCCAAACTCCCTGATGGGTTTAGTTTATGCGATTGTTTCCGCATTAAAATTTTATTGTGATACTATTAGTGATACATACAGTGTAATGAGAGGTCCCAAATGCTCCCTAAATTAAGTAAGGTGCGTTTAAAAATATCCTGCCCTATTAAATTTTAAGTTTATTATTTAGAGCCTTCTAATCTTCATTAGGGAAGTTATCCCTCAACCACCTCCTACTTACTGAAAGTGTAAGTATTCTCTAAGGTTTTCGAACAATGTCTTTGCGGCACATTAAATTCTAGGTTTATATCAATAAGTCACTTTTTTGTTAGTTTTGTCAACCACAATTACAATATATATGGTAAAAGATTACTTTACCCCAGGATTCAATTAAGAAATGTTTTTTTTAAAAGATAAAATTAGTAAATTACAAAATTACCCTTGAATTTATAAAAACTTTTGAAAATTACATAATTGATAAATTATCAACATGGGTTTGACGTGCTATCATCTTTTGCAATTTTTTAGTAAAGAAATTATTCATTAATTATAATAATTTTTATTTTCTTTAAAAAAACAATTTTCTATTTTTAGAAAGAAAATAATTAATTCAATATAGTTATTATATTAAAGATAGACAACATAACTGATTGAATTTTAATAAGTTGTTATATTTTGGAGAATTTATTTTAATGATGTCATTCAAAGTTCTTTAGATTAAGCAAAAAGTTAAAAAAGATTGACTTAATAAGATAGTGACTTAATAACTAAAAATTTTCAACAGTTGAAAAAAGAAACAGATTTAATAACTTAACTCATTGAAATTAAGTCTAAAAATTTATTGGGTAAAAAAAAAAAGATAACCCTTATTCAGACTCGAAAAATTTCCTCCAATATCTTATTAGTCATTAGATCTGGAGCTATTTTCGTTTTTACTTGTAATAGATTTTTGGCGTATGTATACAACGAGAAATTTGAAATTTTAAAATGAAACTTCTTACAATAATTTTAAATTTTATCACAAAATGATACTTAGGTAGCGTTAGTTTTTTCATCTAAAATCTAAATAGACCTGAATTATTTTGAATTCTGAATAAAGCTGAATGTCTGAATCTTAATGACATGTTTGTTTTTGTTTGTATTGCTAAAAATAAGTATTAAATTGTTTATTTTTTAACTTAAAAAATCTGAAAATTAATATTTTTACATATGTGTCCTTACAAATTATAAAGGTTAAACAAATAATAAAAATCTAAAGAAAATAAATATGATAATATATTATTGTAACATAGCATGTTCAATTGAATATAATCCTTTAATAGTATATGCTAATCAATTTTATTATTTTTTATAATGCTTTATATGAAAACTATTCATAAAAAAAAACTATAAAGATAAATAGTGCTAATTTGAAGAAAATAAAAAAGATAAAATAATAGTAGTCTTATCACTATATTGTCACAAGTTATAGAGATGGGTAATAATGATAATTATTAAGTTTTATTTGAGTGAGAGTGAAAACTAATTAATTAGAGAGAAATATTTTAGAGAATATTTTTTAATCATATCATTCAAACTTGTTAGATTAAATAAAAAACTAAAAAATTGATTTAATAATTTAATGATTGAAATTTTTATTAAGTTAAGAAAAATAAATGGAGTCAATAATTTAACTAATTAAAATTAAGTTTATTAAGTAAAAAAAAAACCATCTCCTACTGTAACATAATTTTAAAATCGTAGTCAATAGTCTCGAAGTTGATATTTATGCTGTCGTTATAAGAAATTAAAAATTAATAAATTCAAACTATATTCTCAAGGCAAACTCTATGTTACTCCACTCACATGAAAAGTGAATGAATCACATATCACTCACGGTTCATGTGAGTGGTTGTAACATACATTAAATGTATATTAGAGGGATCATATTCTCAATTGTAGTTGAAGACTGATCAAGGAATCTTGACGTAAAAAAGCCCTCTGCCCTTTTCTTTTTTTCGGAGAAGAAGGGGGGGGAGCAATGCTGGACAATAAACCCACCCTCATTCTGAATTATGTTGTGGTGGCCCTCAAATTGAAAAATGATGCAGGACAAGAAGTGATCTTTCAGTTTTTTTCCCCACCCTTTTTTCCTCTTTTAGTTACATGTGTCTTATTCAAGTACAGAATAAACAGTACTTGCTAGGATAAGAAATAATAGGGTATAAAGATTGTAATCCTGAAGAGAGTTAGGGACATTTGAGATTATTTTTTAAGTCTCAAAAATAATTTTAAAAAGTTAAAAATTAATTTTGATATTTGAATTTATTTTTTAAAATCACTTTTGGTAAAATTATTCCATCCTAGAGCAGATTTTAAAAGATAAGAAACGAATAACCTTTTGAAATCTAATTCTAAGAATCAGTTTTATAGTTAATTACATTTCATATATATCATGACATATACTATAATATCTAAAATAAATGTAAAATTATTCTTATTTAATTAGGAAATTGAATTATAAAATTTAAAGAGATTATAAGGTTATTACTGTTACCAATTATATATTGAGATAACAATATAAAAATTAAAAGTAATAATATAAACACTTGTTATGCTTATCTATTGTTTTATATTCAAAATATAAAAGTATTATATATATACATGTTTATAAATGTATAAATAGATTATATTCAACGTTATGCCTATTTTGGTTATTTATATTTTTACAGCTGTTCAATTGTAAAATTTACCAAACACATAATATTGTTTTTAAAACTATTCAGCAATTTTAAAAATAAATTAAAACGTTTTATTTTGAAACTATTGTTTTTAAAACTATTCACAGCCGATTATTTTTACAGCATAATTAAAATCAATTATTTTGAAAGCAAAATCATTAGTAAACTGACCCTAAATTAAATTTCCTATTCAATAAAATCTTTTCTTTTATATTTTCCTTTTATTGGTCTAAATCTCACTTAATAGAGTTGCTTTGGTTGTTATCTATTTTTGTCGTAAGGTGGTTTTATCAATCTATTAATTTGGGTAGACGTCTTCAAGAACAATGACAAGTATATTACCACTCCAACGAATAGAATATGTTCCAACAACTAACAGTATGTAATTGTTTATATTTATTGGTTGTGCTATCCTATTTTTTGTTAGAACCTGTTAGAAATCATTCCGATCAGTATTAGTCTTTTGCAATGACGAATAAGTGTTAACTTTTATCTGTCAATTTTAATCAGCCTTTGGAATTAAGTCTATTTCTTTTATCCTTGTCTATATAATGAATATGACAAGCTCTATTTTTTAACCATTAGTGTAGTATATACTTTATCCTGTATTATTTATACTAATGATAGCTAAGCTAAAACAATAATCTTATAACTACACTTTTTTAAGCTATAACCTCAGTAATAAAATTAATTTGGTCCCTATATTATAATTATAGAGTAGTTTTAGTGTAGTAGGTGCTTTAAATCAAATTTTATTAGCTTAGACTTAAATATTAAATTTGTTTATTTTTTTGGGAAGAATTGTGAGATAAGCCCTCAGAAGGCTTCATCAACGTCCTGAAATTAATATTGAAAAAGATTGCAAGCTTGGGGGCTATTATCAGGAATGATGACGGGGAGATTATGTCAGCAACTACATGAAAAACACAATTCAATAATCGAATGATAAAGTATTTCAAAATTTCAGACTAACTTATAAAATTGCTTACGACAAGGACAAAGAAATAGAAAATCTGGCAATAATTTATCTTTTCGCATTAAACACAAACGTATTTTTCCACCCATACTTAGCGTTTTGGAAAGTTTACAAGACTTCAAAAGTTAACATCATGAGAATTGAGGTCAAGAAACAGACTTGTTTGTTTCACAGTTGACCGAGACTTTTGTTTTCATAAATTGAAATGAACCCGACCTCAAAACAATTATTAGAGATTTTTCTTCTCTGTTTTATGAATGGAGAATCGACCATGCTTCAACATCTTTCGTTCTTTGATCTTCTTGTTGAGCATAAAGGTTTCATTAGCAGCTGATATACTAACCCCAGCATCATTCATCCGTGACGGCGAGAAGTTAGTTTCATCTTCCCAAAGGTTTGAGCTAGGCTTTTTCTCCCCTGGAAAATCAAAGAACAGGTACGTGGGACTATGGTACCAGAAGATCCCTGATACGGTTTTATGGGTTGCCAATAGAAATAGTCCTATCTCCGATCATAACGCAGTATTAACCATTGGCAACAATGGAAATCTCGTTCTTCTCAACCAAACAAACGGCACTATCTGGTCTACAAACGTATCTAGCCAAGTGAAAAATCCAGTGGCAAGACTCTTAGATAATGGAAACCTCGTTATTACGGATAACTCCAGCAGTCATACTACTGAAAGCTACTTGTGGCAGAGCTTCGACTACTTAACAGACACTCTGTTACCAGACATGAAGTTGGGCTGGGACTTGAAGACTGGTCTGAAACGATATTTATCATCATGGGAAAGTGCTGACGATCCATCCCCTGGGAAGTTTACCTACGGACTGGACATTCAGGTGTCGCCTAAATTATGTACGTTCAATGGTTCTGCAAAATATACCTGTACCGGACAATGGAATGGAGCTGCCTTTGTAGCTGCTCCATATTCAAACTTTCTTTATGATCAAGTTTTGGTGGAAAATAAAGATGAAATTTCTTTCAGGTATGAGTCCTATAACAGTCCAAACATAATGATCTTAAAAGTCAACCCCTCGGGTCTGCTCACGCGTCTAATATGGAACGAGAGGAGCACTGCGTGGGACCTTGTTTTCTCAGTTCCAGATGGATATTGTGGTAATTACGGGCATTGTGGTCCCAACAGTATTTGCAGCCTGGACCAGACACCTATCTGTCAGTGTTTGAGGGGATTCAAACTCAAATCACAAAACAACCAGACTTGGCCCAGAAAATGTGAAAGATCTTCAGATTGCAAAAGTGGAGACCAGTTTATAAAGCTTGATGACTTTAAAGCGCCTGATTTGCTAGAGGTTTCCCTAAATGACAGTATGAATTTGAACCAATGTCAGGCTGAGTGCTTGAAGAACTGTTCCTGTAGAGCTTATGCCAATTCCAAACTAACAGGAGGAGGCAGCGGCTGTTTAATGTGGTTTGGGGATCTGATTGATCTCAGAAAGCCAATTAGCAACTTCACCGGACAGTCTGTCTACATACGAGTGCCCGCTCCAGAACAAGGTACAGTTTTTGCATTCTGGAATCAACTTTTTTCATTATGGAAGTTGATGTAGCAAAACTTCTCCAATTGTTTGTCATAGTAAGGCTTCATCCTAAAAGCTAAGCCAAGAGTTTAAGGAATTAATTTGTGAAAGAACAGATGAACAAAGCTAACAAACAAAGAAACCAACATAGGTCAGAAGTAGCTTAAGTAATTAAGTTATCTGGCTCAGCTTGATAACATGTTTATCTGCAATTCGTTTGATTTCTTTGATAACATGTATGTTTCTGGATGTAGGAAACAAGAAGCTACTCTGGATAATTGTAGTACTTGTTCTTCCGGTGGTACTTCTTCCTTCTTTTTACATATTTCGACGAAGGAGGAGAAAACACAAAGAGAAAGGTAAATTTTTTCCCTTCATATCACTCAATGATATTTTCATATGATAAGGCATGTGATAAAGCATGCATACTTACAATTTTAAAAGTTGTTGTCATACCGAAACAGAGAATATGGAAGCAAACTGGGATCTGTTAGCATTTGACATAAATATGAGCATTGCAACAAGAACAAATGAACTCTTTGAAGCAGATGGAGAAGGAAATGATAAGAGCAAGGATTCTTGGTTGCCATTATTCAGCTTGGCCAGTGTATCTGCTGCTACAGAAAACTTTTCTACGCAATGTAAGCTTGGAGAAGGTGGCTTTGGCCCTGTTTACAAGGTAGAATTGTTGCTACCTCAAATGTCCTTAATGAAGTGCTGCTGGTGTAAAACATTAACAAAATAAAAAAATGCAGGGTCGACTACTTAATGGACAAGAAGTTGCAGTTAAAAGGCTCTCAAATCAGTCAGGGCAAGGACTCATAGAGTTTAAAAATGAGATGATGCTTATAGCAAAACTCCAACACAGACACCTTGTAAGACTCTTTGGTTGCTGTATAGAACAAGGCGAAAACATTTTAATCTATGAGTACATGCCTAACAAAAGCTTGGATGTTTTCCTTTTCGGTATGTGATTTATCATTCACAAGATTTAAGTATTTCCACTACTTTCCAGTGCTCTGTCGAATTTTATCATCTCCATTTTTTTAACTTGTTATCACTTACGCTGATCAGTATTCATTTTGGCATTGCAACAGATCCAAAGAAAAAGCGCCTGTTAGGTTGGCAAGCACGTGTTAGAATCATTGAAGGAATTGCTCAAGGGCTATTATATCTTCATCAGTATTCTAGACTAAGAATTATTCACAGAGATCTTAAAGCAAGTAATATTCTCTTAGATAGTGACATGAACCCCAAAATATCAGATTTTGGCATGGCAAGAATATTTGGTGGTGATGAGTTGGAGGGAAATACTAAACGGATTGTTGGAACTTAGTAAGTAAAACTCCATTCCTGAAAAATGATGTTTGCTTGTCCTGTTTTCTTAGATCACTCAATATTAATTGAAACAATGGAAATTTAGTGGTTACATGTCACCTGAATATGCCCTGGAAGGCCTGTACTCCATCAAATCAGACGTGTTTAGTTTTGGAGTATTAATGTTGGAAACATTGAGTAGCAAGAGGAACACTGGCGTCTACAATAGTGATTCCTCTAACCTTCTTGGATATGTAAGTGACAAATTGTTTCACTTATGTTCCATCTTTAATGAGTAAAATATAAATTGGAAAAGTCAAAAATTGCTTCTGTAAATTAAACTAATATTGATCGTGGACATTTCTTTTCAGGCTTGGGGCTTATGGAAAGATGACAGAGCTCATGAATTGATGGATCCAGTAATAAAGCAAGATGAAGTATCATTGCCAATGCTGATTAGATACATAAACGTGGCTCTTCTCTGCGTTCAAGAGAATGCAGCTGATAGACCAATCATGTCGGATGTTATCTCGATGATTGAGAGTGAGCATCTTAATTTACCTTCTCCCAAAGAACCTGCTTTTACAAACAGTAAAAACGTGAACAATTCATCTCATTCCAACAGTGGAACGTCCCAGTTTTATTCCGTGAATGATCTAACTGTTTCATTAATCTATCCTCGATAGTCATCTATCTGGGCAGCATCGATTATTTTGCTTCTTTGTTTGATTTCTCTATTTTCTCCAGTTTTAAACTTCGTAAAGCAAGTGAGGAACTGTATAATGCAATATAATTCTGCATGTTTACGGCAGCATATCTGTTCTGCTGATGACTCTAAATGGCTCATTACATGCTACCTTTGAAGACATATTTCCCTTCTCTATTTATTTATTTATTTGGTATTTGAAGGCAAATAATCTAATGTTCAATACAGCAGACAATCATTCAGTAGCTTTATCAGTTCAAAGAGTAACATTTTATATTGTTCATCTGGAATAAGTGACATCATTAGTCAATTTATTATAGATTTGTGACAAATTGCAGTAATTCACAAAACCAATTGCCTCATGCAATTTTTAAATATACGTCAAGTACTGAACACGGAAAGAGAACTTGACACAAATGATTAGTCAGGGACCACAAACACCGTGATTATCAAGGAATTAGAAAGTCTACATAATTTAAAAAATTCTCAATGTATTTAAAAATGAATGAATAAACAAATCAATGGATTGCGTCAGATTTTGTAGTAACCAGAATGCCAAAATAACTAAACAATTTTAACTACTGCCCAAGATCTTGACAGAGATCAATTAAGATGCAAACTAATGTGAATCTGAATGGGATCATTGAAATCAATGGACTCAATCTATCAAGAACTTATATCAACGCACAAGAATCAAATGAACTGCAATACAAGCCAAAGATCAAACGGAGACACAATATTACAAGGTCACCCACTTCTCAGTGACCTGTATCCACGGGGAAGAACTCGATCAGCTTCTTAATTAATTCAATGGAGAATTAAAAGGTTTTTTTATAATTGATTACAGAGAACAAAAATACAAGTTTCTCTCTCTACAATATCTCTCTATAGCACTTTACACATGAGCCCAAATCCCTCCCAACGACCAGCTTTTAAATCGGAATCAGCTGCGACTTATAAACCCAGAATGCACAGATTGCTGCCACGTATCATAACGGTTTTAACGACCTCTGCTTAAGCTTCTCAGGCATTGCTCACGAGTCTCACTTAATCAGCCACCAAAACGCTTGAAATAAACATGTGTTGATGCTTGCGAAGGATGGCAATGGATCGGATTTGACCCGAAATTCATGTGATCTAAATCCAATTGGATCGGATTTGGGTCGGATTAAAATAGATTTGGATCGAATTTAGATATTGATGCGTGGATTTAAGGCGGATCTGGAGCAAATTCGTATTTATCTTAATATTTAGATCCAAATCCATATCCACTCACCATTTAATGTAATTTTATTTTAAAAAATTCTTACAATTATGTAATTATAAATGATGATAAAATTTATTCATCAGCATGTATTTAAGAATCTTAAAACTTAAAGGTACTTAATTGATAATAAGACAAAAATTTATCAAGTGTAAAATAAAATTAGGATAGCCTGCCCTAATTTTTTTAAGTTTTTCACTCTACAATTTAGTCTATTTTTTCCTCTTTAGTCTACTCTCGCTTCTCTACTTCATTTGAATGCTTGGATCAGTTCTTTAATTGTTAGGAAAATCCATAGACTTGAGTTTATTTTTCTATCATTTTCTTATAATCTTATTTATTTTGTATAATCACTAATCAATGGTGGCTATCAATTATAAAATAATTATGTTAATCATATATTTAGTTAAATATGATCATAATAAAAATAATAAAACACTAAATATAATAAATCATTTTTAACTTATATGCTATATATGAATGACGATGGTGTGCAGTGGATATCAAGATAGTAAAAGAGACATTAGAATATTATAATGATCTTATTCCTGCAATTACTTTTGATCGATATTTTATTATCTTTCTTATTTGTTTATTTTGGTGTAAAGGTAGAAGCTACAATACTTACTGGATTTTTTATACAAATTATATAATTTAATTGTTACCAATGCATTTTAGTCCTAAATTTTCTTTCTAAAAAAATATTGATCTCTTACTATTGAGATTTAGAATTCATGATGGATGTAGAGCAGATTTGAATTTGAATTTTTTCTTTTGGATTTGGAGCAGATATAGATCTTTATTTTTTATTTTGGATCTACATATGAAGCGAAAAATATAGATGCATGACGGATCTGGAGCAGATACGAATCTTAATTTTTATTACGAATCTGAATCCGAAGCAATGTAGATCCAATCCATATATGCTCCAATGCCATCCCTAATGCTTGCGAATTGAATCATGAGTCACGCGAGTTGCATATGACTAATTTAAACACATATAAGGCTGATACGCTGTCGTTTTTGGATCCAGGTTTTAATTCACGCGACACTTGACAGATATTGATGTTAAAAGCACTTGTAAGTTATTTGCCAGGCACATATAAAATTTGCCAGCATTTTTTTTTATTAGTTATTCTAAATATCAGCATATTGGATTGGAATTACGCTGCAACATCAAACTACTACTCATTCGAGCCATGTAAATTCTCAACTATGTTTCGGTGGCCCTCAAATTGGAAAAAAATGTAGGATAAGATTATGAGTCTTATTCGCGTACGTAAAAAATATTCCACTAAATATGTTGTAATCTCAAAGAGTTTGTCAATTATCTTATTTAATAAAATTACTTATTTTGTATTTTTTTTCATTTCTCTTGAATTTATCATCGTAGAGGTGTTTGGACTCGATCGTTATCTATTCTTATCGTGGTTTTTATCTACTTTTTAATTGAACGTATTTTAGCGATCAATAAAGTATCATTATCTTACTTGTGCTGTTTTATTTAGTTATTATATTGTTCATTTAAACATGTTAAAATAATACACTTTAACAATCACAACATATTATTTGACAGGTTTGGTGGATCCCATAATCCTATCACGAGGTCTCTCTACCTACCAAATGTCGAGTTCGATTGTAAGACTACCCCACACAAAGACTTTCGTTTCCTAAGTTCCGTTTGCTGACCAAAACTTTGAAACTAAAAGTCGAGAGTGTCCTGATCGAGTTGCTCAAATGGGGAGGCTTGAAGGAATTCAAAATCCTTCCCAACAAAATGAAATCCGGGACCATGGATAATTAATTAGCTACCAGCAAATATCGTGGAGAAGAAAAATTGCATGGTCAACGTTTGTCTTTTACAGTAAAGAAACAGAGTAAAATTTATCTCCATTTTGCAACTTTAGACCCGTCTATATATTTAGACCAGAATTAAATTGAATAGAAGTATTTAGGGAGAATTCACTTTGAGTTTGAAGTGACTACTTCCTAGATACACGCATCATGATATTTTACAATTGAATCAATTTTAAAAAGACCTAAAATTAAGGATTTTTCAATGGGTAATTTTTAAAAACAGAGTAGATGGCGAGAATTAATTTATTTGTAAAAAAATCGATTAATTTTAACATTAGTTATTTGTCTGAAAACATATTAACAATAGTTTGTAAACGAAAATAACTAAAAAAAACTAAAATTATTGGCGCGAAAAGCACAAACCCTAATTTTTGACAATTTTATCCTTGTCAATTCCAAAGATTTACAATATCATAGGTAAATATTATGACTATTTTATTTCAAGTTTTTAATTTTATCTTTCTTGTAGGAACTTTAAGGAAATATCAATAATTTAAAGATGATTTTTTAAGTTTTTAATTTTATCTTTTTTGTAGGAACTTTAAGAAAATATCAATAATTTAAAGAGGATAAAATAGCCAACAATTTTGATTTTTTTTTTTAGTTATTTTCGTTTACAAACTATTGTTAAGGGTAATATTGTTTTTTGATCAACTAACTAATGTTAAAATTAGAGGATTTTTATAAATAAATCAATTCTCGCCATCTACTTGCAACAAGCTCAAACCTCAGGGGAGGTTTTTAAAAATTACCCATTTTTCAATAGGTAATGTTGCTCCAATGCCCAAGCTCAAGGCCACTGCAGTACCAACCAAAAAGATATCCGCACTCAAGCTTTAACTTTATTGGACCGGTTCGGCCGGCCCAATCAGGCCAATCGAGGTTTCTTGTCAAAAGAGCCTGAATATATTTACTCTCTAAGCTCAAAGGCCTTGCTATTTGGGCTTATTATTTTAGCGGAGCTACGGGCACTCCATTTTTTTCATCTTTTAACAACCTTTTAATTTTTTTTCCTAAATTATGATTTTATTTCTTTTGAAATTATCAAAAGGAATAAGTAATCATTTCAGTCATACTGTCTGACACTCACCGCATCCTAAACCCCTGTTTACTTAAAATTTTTTGTTGTTTGTTTGCTTTGTTATTTGAAAATTTTGCATTAATTTCTTGCAATTATAACCAACAAAAATCATAGAATCGAGGGGATCCATGCAATAAAAAATAATTAATTTCATAATTTTTTTTTATGTTGGCTAGAATTTGGTTTTGACAAAAAAGTAAAAAAAAAAGATTAATATTTATATTCCTTAGACACAAATCATTAAATATAAGGTAACGTTTACTTTTTAGATTGGATTGGGAATCTGAAGGAGTGAGAACCTTGAGATTGAAAATGTGAAGTGGGAGTGAGGGTATGTTGTTTACTTATACTGAATGGAAGTGTGAAATAGGAATTAGAATCTCATTTATATATTTACTTTATCTTAGATTATGACTGAATTATTTTAAATTACAACTTTGTCCTTATTTAAAAAATTATAGTTTTAATTACAAAGTGAATAAAAAATATTTCCAAAATTAACTATTTACTTCATTATTAATTTTAATCATATAAGTTAATAATTATTATTAATATTCTTAATTATGTAAATCATAAATTTTTTATTAATTTTGATTTTAATTATGTGAGTTAAAAATTATTGATAAGAGCAACACAAATGAAACATTATTATTAATAATATAATACAAAATTAATATTTTATTAGAACAAACTACTTATTATTATTTATTATTGTAAATTATTGATTTTAAATAAATATAATCATATTATTTTTAAGTAATTTTAACTTAGAAGTAATGTAAATAATAATATTTAATAAATGTGATATTATTAAATAATGTAATAATATTATTTGAATAAATGTAACATTATTTTATTTGACTAAATGTAATTATGTTATATATCAAGGGAAGGGTTAAGAAAAAAGAGGTCGGAGTATATTCTTAGGTAGCGTTTGTTTTTTTGTCTGAAATCTAAATGAGTCTTAATTTTTCTAAAGTCTGAATGGGTCTGAATACGAAAATCTGAATGACATGTTTGTTTTTCTTTTTTAAATATCTGAATATAAGTGGCATCTTGTTTGTTTTTACAATAAAAAACATCTTAAATTTGGTTATTTGACATTTATGTCCTTGTAAATTAAAATAAAAAAAGAGGATTATATTTTATAGTTTAGGAAATAAGTTATTTTACAGAGATATTTTTTTAATACAATATTTACTTGTCATTCAAATATTTTTCCATTAAGATAAAAGTCACAAAAGTTAACTTTTTTATTCAAATGTAAATGTCTGAAAATCAGACATAAGTTCCAAAAAACAAATAAGCATATTTTAGAAAATGTCTGAAATTAATAAAATTTCAGACTTCAGACATTTAACAAACAACCACTTACTCCTATCTCCCCATGGAAGTGGAAATCTCAGTCCTCACTTGAAAAGTGGGTGTGACTTATAGAGTGGAATTCCCACTTCCACCTTTAAATAAATATGTAAACACTGGAGCGGAAGCATTTTAGACTTCTCACTTCCACTCTAGCAAGAAAGCACACCTTAAAATGTTATTTTGATGGTTCTACAAGTTTGCCACATTTTGAAAACAAAGATGAAATAGATCATGTCTTGAAAGAAACGTTGATGAATAACTGGTGATAGAAACATGATAAGGATATTTTTGGAATGAAATGGGGTTTCATTAGAATTTGTGATAGGATGGGGGTATTCAATCCTATTAATTTTATCTTTACACCCTCTGTTAATTATCAAAATAATATTTGATAAAATTACCTTTCTAACCCCGTCGCTTTTTTTTTTCTTCCAATTCTCATTGTTCTTATTCTTCTACACCTCACTAGTTGGCTTGATATTTTTTTTTGTAATGTAAAATTGCAAATGTATTTTTAATGTTTGACTCTCACCAATTTGCAATTGCCAAAATCAATTTCACTTTAGGCTTTACAACAAGAGAAATAAAATTGACCCATGAAATATGAAGAGTCATTTTATTGACCAAAACCATAAAAATTTATTTTCCTTCAAGTCTTCAAAAATAAAAATTAACATATGTCCCAACTCAAATACCATAAAGAAGATGTTGAATCTTTAATGGCTACATACTTTAATTCGTGAAGAATTTGATGAATTAAACTTGAAACAATCGAATTAAATTAACAAGACAGAAAACCAATTTCAAGAAGAGAATATTGAGTACTGTTTCAAGCACCCAATTTAATGAAGGAAAAAAAACTGCTCTCTATTGATCACAACAATCGAGATACAAGTTGGATTATGCGAAGGAAATTACCAGGATCATAAAGAACCAAGTCTTAAACAAAATAAGCAAGAAATGAATAAGAAATCGATCTAAAACCAGGAACTAATCATCAGCGCCTTTTATATTGATATCTCTGGGAAGATACATAATGAATTCTCAACGAGCTTTGCCACATCAACATAAACTTGCAATAAGACCCCTCCAACTAAAGACAGTCTACATAAGGCCCCAAGAACTCTTCAAATCTTGTATTTAAGCCCAAAACACCATAAGCTTATAACCTCACACTCTCCACCTTGCAAACTTAATTCAGTTGATCATTTTAGTAATGAACATAAGAAAAAAAACCCCCCTTCAAGCACATAGCTGAGCAACTAGAGCCATTGCCAACACCAATCCTATTTGCACAAAACTTAAATTTGGCTGTTGGGATTACTTTTGTCAACATGTCAGCAGGGTTGACATTTGTATGAATATTTGTTACTACAATAGAACCTTTTTCAACTTCATCCCTGATAAAGTGCAACTTTACATCAATGTGTTTGGTCCTCTCATGATAGACCTGAGTTTTGATGAGTTGAATTGCACTCTGGTTGTCACAAAAAATCTTAATTGTCTTTTACTTCAACAAAAGTTCATTTAGCAACCCTCTCAGCCATATTGACTTTTTTACAGCTCGTGTTGCTGCAATAAATTCAGCCTCTGTAGATGATAAAGCTACTATGTATTGTACAGTAGCTTTCCAATTTACAAGGCAATTGTTCAGCATAAACATATATCTTGAAATAGACTTTCTCCTATTTAGATCCTTTGCAGAATCAGAGTCAACATAGCCCTTGACTTTACTGACTTCTTGTTTAAATTTACCATATACGAGACCATGATTAGAAGTATCCCTTGGATACCTCATGATCCAATTTACAGCATCCCAATGTGTCTTACTAGGGTTGGTTATGAATCTACTAACTACACTTACTGGATATATTATGTTTGCTCTTGTACATACCATAGCATTCATCAAGCTCCCATTAGCTTGTGAATATGGTGTTTGGACTATTTGAAGCTTCTCAATTTCTGATTTTGGAGACATTTCATCAAAAAGTTTGAATTGACCTCCCAAAGGTATCGAGACTGGTTTTGAATTCAGCATCCCAAACTTATTTAATACCTTGTTGACATATCTTTCTTGGCTTAGAAATAAGGTTCCAACAACCCTATCTTTATGTATACCCTTGCCAAGAATTCTTTTGGCATTAGAAAGGTCTTTCGTTTGAAACTCACCCTTAAGTAGATTTTTAAGCCTTTCAGTATGACTAGAACTCCCACCTATAATGAGTATATCATCAACATACAACAAAAGATACATAACTCCATGTGAGTTTATGTTTCCATAATAGACACAACTATTATATGTGCTCCTAAAGTAGCATTAGAAATCATAAACTGATCAAATCTCATATACCACAATTTACAAAACTATTTCAAGCCATATAGAGACTTATGTAGAAGACACACATAATCGTCATGTCCCTATGCTTCAAAACCTTAAGGCTATGACATTAATATCTTCTCTTTAAGATTGCCATGTAAGAAGGCAGTTTTTACATTCATTTGTTCAAGCTCTAAGTCAAGTAAGGCCCCTCTTTTTGTATGACATCTTTTGCAAGTAAGGCTACAATAGCAAGGAAGGTTTTAATTGAGCTGTGTTTAACAACAGGTGAGAATATTTCATTAAAATCTACCCCCTTTTTCGTATGAAATCCTTTGCCACCAATCTTGCCTTATACCTTGAGTCTTCAACACCTGGAATGCCCTACTTTTTCTTGCATATCCACTTACAGCTGACAATTTTTCTATTCTATGGATTAGGAACCAATGTCCAAGTCTGATTCCTTACCAGAGAATCTATGTTCTCTCTTATTGCCTTAATCTAATTGTTGTTGTCCTTGCTATTTAATGCTTTTATATAGCTATTAGGTTCCTCAATTGAAATATCCTCTGCACTCATTAATGCATATGCAACTATGTCTGCATATTCATACCTTACTGAGGGTCTGATAAACCTCATTTCTCTATATCTGGCTAATAGATATTCCTACAAGTCAGTAGACTATGATATTGTGCTTTCTGTTATTTCTGGCCCTTATGAAACACCTTCAACAACCTGTGGTTGCATATCTTCTTCAAGCTCTTCAAGCTCTTCACCTAATCTCTGATAGTCTCAATCTTTCCTTAGTGTATTGTTAGGCAAAACAAGCTCTTCACCTAATCTCTAACCATTAAATAATTTAAAACAAGCTCTTTAAATTTAAGATAATGGAAGCATTAAACAAAGAAAGATATTAGGTTGATCTAGGCAATAAACACACAAGCTCGGATTATTTAACCTAGGTTATGTTCTTCAATTGAAATCACTAATTCCAACCTGCTACTAATGATTAAAATATCAAGACAATTATGGATCAAGAATTTTAATCTACCAATAAAATTTATTCAAGTCCTATCTAATTGGCTACTCAAATAAAACAAGAATAAACCATGAACATTAATTATAAAAGAACATAAACAATCTCAATTAAATAAATTGAATGATAGAATTTAAATTTAATTGCATAGCATGTTTAGCGTTTTGAATTCACCCTCAACCAAATAAAAATCTAGCCTAACATAATTGAATTGGGAATAAGAGAATTGACAAAACCAATCATGGAGATTAATTCAAGCGGCTGCCTTTTTCTTCAATTTAATTCCGGATGTTGGCTTTTTTTTCTTCTTCTTGCTGCCGAATTGGATCTGCCCTGCCCTCAAAGTCTCTTGCTACCCGAATTCTTCCTTTTTTTTATTGCTTCTGCTTGATCCTATTTATAATGCTTCAATTGTGGCTTTGTTTAAATCCTTGCCTGGAGAGAATTAAATTCCAAGCTCAAAACCGCCACCTCATGCTTCAATTAATAAGCCAATAATGATTTCCTAAAGCCAAAAGGCTTTATTCTCTTTCCTTTCATGTGGCCACTTTTGGTTTGCAATCTTTGTTTTCCAATTTTGCTTTCAAGTGATGGCTTGGCTTGTTAATTGGCTTGGCTTCCTTTTTTTGACTTCCATTTTCTAATTTTAGCTCCATGTGCAACATTAATTTTACTCAGCCCATACAAGCTTTAATTAAATTTATTTTCTAATTCTTTCCAATTCTTGATCTCTTGTGCACTTTTGTCTCTCAATCTTCAATCAAATTTCTTTCCTGAATGCTCCGATTTAATTTCTCTTTAATTTCATAATATACCTAAAATAACAAAATAAATAAAAGTAAGATAAAAATTAACACAATAAAATATAATTTAATAAATTAAAAATTAACTAAAATAATTAAAATATTTAAGACCAAAACAAGAAAAAGATAGAGAAATTAATAGCAAAATATATGAAAAATATGCACTTATCAAATTCCCCCACACTTACCCTTTGCTCGTCCTCGAGCAAACCTAGAACAAAAATAAAAAGAAAACCTAAACTAGTCCACTTTCGTAGGAAATCACGATTGCATTTAGCGTATGCAACAAGCGTTTAAACCCCTAGGCGGCCCTAGTGGACGAGTTATAGTCTCGTGAGGGCTTCAGCGATGATACCCACAAACATCATTGCAATATTTTTTTTTTTTAGAACAAAGAACAAAAGAATTTAAAATAAAAATAGCCTTAAAGATTGTATAAGTCATATAGCTCAAAGAAAATTTCAAATATTATCGAAGTTCTAACTTTAATTCAATAGTCAATCTCATCTCTCTTTTGATTCTCATAGTGTGTGTGTGAATCAATTCAATTAAAATCCATTTCCAAAATCTTCAATATCAACAGCCTTTGCCTCGAACAAAGAAAAGAGTAGGTCAAACTAATCTTATCATCTTGATCTCCAATTTTTTTCTTCTTTTACAGGCATTTGTGTGCATTTTCTTTTGAAGTTTTTTTTTTTTTTTTAGTCAGGAGCTTTCACTCTACCCCTTAAGGTAGCCTTCTTCTCATGGTAGATTATCCTCTACAAACTGGTGGTAAATAGGCCCAAATTACTCAAGGATAGCTTCACTCTTAAGGGTTATAGGTAGCTATTTCTGACTATGGTGCCTGTGTATACTACACTGTATTGTGGAGATAAGAATCAAGACAAACAGTCATTTACTCAATCTAAAATTCTCAACTCAGGCTGCGTCAATCTCAAATTCTATGTCAAAATTATGAAAGAATTGATATTAGTACTCATGGTTTAAAGAATCTCAATTAAGAGGAAATCAACACAAGAATCAAGTATAAACTAAAGTAATATTCAACCCTTTCTAAAAACCATATTCATTGTCAATCAAATTCTTATCACTGGCTAATATTCAAAACAATATTTTTTTTTTGGTTTTTTTTTGTTTTTTTTTTAAAAAGAAAAAGACGAAGCAACAAAAACTAAGTTCGAAATCCACCCCCCACACTTAATTCTTACATTGTCCTCAATGTAAGCCTAAGCTAACAAAAGACAGAATTAAACATAGGGAAATGAGATGAGACACACAAACAGAAACAAACAAAATTCAACACAAAGTGGGTAAAGTAAATGAGAATGAGAGGGAGAAATATCAAATCTGTTAGGGCGTGCTCTCAAAATCTTTTCTCCAGCCATTGGGTTGCCTCTCAATAAGCGCTTAGTTTATTGTCCTCAGCCTGACCTGGTTCTTAAGTTTCACTCATCAACGTACGCAGGTTCATAAAGTGGAGCCTCATCTACGTTGAGCGTCTGAAAATTTTCATAGTAAGGCTTCAACCTATGACCATTAACTTTGAACTCTTTACCTGTCTTTAAGCTCCTGATCTCAACTGCACCATGAGGAAAAACATTAATAACAATAAAAGGCCCAACCCATCGAGAACGTAACTTACCTGGAAACAACTTAAGGCGAGAATGGAATAGCAGAACTTTCTGTCCAACTTCAAAATTCTTTCTCAAGATTTGCTTGTCATGAAAAGCCTTAGTTTTTTCCTTATAGATTCGTGAACTCTCATAGGCATCATTTCGAATTTCCTCTAATTCTTGCAATTGGAGCTTTCTGTGTTGGCCGGCGGCGTCCAGTTCCATGTTACATTGTTTCACAGCCCACCATGCTTTATGTTTAAGTTCCACTAGAAGATGACAAGGCTTACCATATACCAACCTGTAAGGTGACATACCAATAGGAGTTTTGTATGCGGTCCTATATGCCCAAAGTGCATCATCAAGCCGTAGGCTCTAGTCCTTTCTATTCGGATTAACTGTCTTTTCAAGGATTGATTTCACTTCCCTATTAGACACATCAACTTGCCCACTAGTTTGGGGATGGTAAGATGTAGATACATTGTGAGTGATGTTGTATTTTCGAAAGAGGGCTTCCACTGACCTGTTACAAAAGTGAGTGCCTCTGTCGCTGATAATTGCCTTTGGTGTTCCAAACCTTGTAAAGATGTTACTCTTTATAAAATCTACCACAACCTTAGAATCGTTAGTTCGGGTGGCTTTTGCTTCCACCCATTTTGAAACATAATCAACCGTAAGAACAATATAGAGATTACCAAATGATGAAGGAAATGGTCCCATGAAATCGATGCCCCAAACATCAAAGATCTCAACTATAAGAATGGGAGATTGTGGCATTTGATTTCTAGGTCCCAAATTACCTGTTCTCTGACAACGATCATAAGATTTGCAAAACAAATATGCGTCCTTAAATAGTGATGGCCAATAAAAACTGCTCGCAAGTACCTTAAGGGTTGTTTTCTTTGGTCCAAAATGTCCTCCACAAGCCAAAGTATGACAAAAGGTGAGAATAGAAGTAAATTTAGTTTCGGGTACACACCTTCTAATAACTTGATCAGAATAATGCTTCCACAAGTATGGCTCATCCCACACATAGTACTTGGCATCACTCTTGATCTTGGCCTTTTGTGCATGGGTTATCTCTTTCGGTACTGTCCTGGTAACTAAGTAATTGACAATATCTGCATACCAAGGAATAACTGTACCTACCTGTAATAACTGCTCATCTGGAAAGTTCTCATGCAATGGAAGTTCATCTTCATTATGGATAAGTCGACTCAAATGATCTGCCACCAAATTCTCAGAACCTCTCTTATCTAGAATCTCTATGTCAAATTCTTGCAATAGAAGTATCCATCGTATAAGACGAGGTTTGGCATCCTTTTTAGTGAGCAAGTACCTAATAGCTGCATGGTCAGATTAAACGATCACCTTAGATCCAATTAAATAAGAATGAAATTTCTCTAAGGCAAAGATAACTGCTAAAAGTTCTTTCTCGGTAGTGGAATAGTTAAGTTGTGCATCATTCAATGTACAAGAGGCATAATAGATGACATGAGGAAGCTTGCCCACACGCTGGCCCAACACGGCTCCAACAGCATAGTCACTGGCATCGCACATAATCTCAAATGGTAAATCCCAGTTTGGTGGTTGGATCACAGGGGCCGATGTCAAAACCTCTTTTAACTTCTTAAAAGCTCTTTGGCACTCTTCGTTAAAGTCAAACGTTGCATCCTTTTGAAGTAAGTTGCAGAGAGGTAAAGCTATCTTGGAGAAGTCCTTAATAAACCTGCGATAGAAACCTGCATGACCAAGAAAAGAACGAACCTCCCTCACACTAGTGGGAGGTGGTAAGGAGCGTATAAGATCTATCTTAGATTTATCAACTTCAATCCCCTTTTCAGAAATAACATGGCCTAGTACAATACCTTGATTAACCATAAAATGACATTTTTCCCAATTAAGCACAAGGTTAGTGTCAATACATCGTTTAAGAACAAGTGTAAGGTTATCTAAACATTTATCGAAAGAATCACCATAAACTGTAAAATCATCCATAAATACCTCAATGATGTTCTCCACATAATCAGAAAAAATACTTATCATACATCTTTGGAAAGTGGCAGGAGCATTACAGAGACCAAACGGCATGCGACGGTAAGCAAATGTTCCGAAGGGGCATGTGAATGTCGTTTTCTCTTGGTCTTCCGGAGCGATAACGATCTGATTATAACCTGAGTAACCATCAAGAAAACAATAATGAGAGTGACCACTTAACCTTTCAAGCATTTGATCAATGAATGGCAGAGGAAAATGATCCTTGCGAGTGGCTGCATTCAGTTTACGATAGTCAATGCAAACTCTCCACCCAGTTTGAACTCTAGTTGGCACAAGCTCGTTTTCTTCATTCTTGACCACTGTGATGCCTGATTTTTTTGGAACTACCTGCACAGGACTCACCCATTTACTATCAGAAATTGGATAAATAATCCCCACATTAAGGAGTTTCAGTATCTCCTTTTTTACGACTTCCATCATTGGTAGATTAAGGCGGCATTGTGCATCTCTCGTTGGTTTAGACCCTTCCTCTAGCAAAATACGATGCATGCACATGGAAGGACTAATTCCCTTAATGTCGGCAATGGTCCAGCCAATCACCGTCTTGTGATCTCGAAGCACCCTAATTAATTTTTCTTGTTGAACTGGAGTGAGGGTTTTAGCAATTATGACTGGAAGTGTTTCATTCTCACCCAAGTAAATATATTGCAGGTGTTCTGGGAGTGGTTTAAGTTCTAAAGTAGGTGCCTGCACAATTGAAGGTAAAAGTTTCTCGTTTAATAAAGGCAATTCAAGGTAAGAAACATTATACCCATGGGTACGTAATGTGACTGCTCCATCTAAGATCGCCATAGTTTCCTCTACCTCATCATCCAACTTTATCAAATGTGCATGTTCCTTAGAATCATCTTTCGTAAGATTTTTGCTTATCGCAATTTCAAAACTGTCATTACCGGATAATTCAAAGAAATCTTGCACCAAAGTATTAATATCATCCATGGCAAAAACAGAATGAACATCACTAGGATACCTCATTGCCTCAAAGATATTGAAGCGGATCACTTCACCATCAAATTCCATTGTGAGTGTTCCATCGTGAACATCAATCTTGGTTCGGGCTGTCTTAAGAAATGGCCGCCCCAACAGAATAGGAGTGGGATTGGGCGACAACTCATCCTCCATTTCAAGGATATAAAAATCAGCTGGAAAGACCAATTCATTGACCTGCACAAGAACATCTTCCATAACCCCCTTCGGGTAAGCATTAGATCACACCAATTGAATAATTATACCAGTTTTTTCCATTGGACCTAAATTCAAGGAGTTATAAATCGAGTATGGCATAACATTAATTGAGGCCCCTAAATCTAGCATACATCTTTCGAATCTGGTATTACCAATAGTGCAGGGGATAGTGAAAGTACCTGGATCCTTGCACTTAGGCGGAAGTTTTCTTTGAAGTACAGCAGAAACATTTTCTCCAACACTTACCTTTTCGTTACCGCTCAACTTTCGCTTGTTGCTGCATAATTCCTTCAAAAACTTTGCATAACGCAGCACTTGTTTAATAGCATCAAGTAGAGAAATATTTACCTCTACTTTATGAAAGGTCTCAAGGATCTCTTTTTCTTGCTCTCTTTCTTAGATTGTTTAAATCTGCTAGGAAATGGTGGAGGAATGGAGAGAGTCTTAATTTGAGGTAAGGGGATACTTACCTGGCCAGATGGATCGACTGGCAATATCGAGTGGGAATCATCTTTCCTTGTTAAAGGAAGAGCCTCAGGGGAGGAATTGGTCACAGAGGGCGATGATGTTGTGGATACTTTTGATGGCTTAGCTAATAATGGTTCCAATTGCTTTCCGCTCCTAAGAGACATAACACTAGCATTCTCCTTTGGATTAATTTCTGGTTGAGAAGGTAACTTTCCTGAAGTTCTACCCTCTATTCTACTCATAGATGTGGCCAGTTGGCCAATTTGATTCTCTAAATGTTGGAGCTGTGTCTGGGTAGTCTGTTGGAATTGCATAGAGTTAGTAGCGAGAGCTTTTACAAGATCTTCTAAAGACGTACCTTGATTTTGAGGAGGTGGAGGTGGCTGAACTTGGTAAGGCTGTTGCACCTAGTGTTGGGGGTAGCCCGGTGGTCGAGATGGTGCCATATTAGAAATGCCATGTTGTTGGTTCCCATACCTAAAATTAGGGTAATCCTTTCACCCTTCATTGTAAAAATTAGAGTAGGGATCATACATTTGTCTTGGTTGGCCTAGGAACCCCTCAACTGCGTTGGCTTGCTCATGTGAACCCTCTTGGATAGCAGGGCACATGTCCGTCGCATGTCCGACCATAGAACATACGCCACACGGTCTCATTTGTTGCCCTAGAGCTAATTGTTGCACCAAAGAAGTAAGATTTGAAACTTGTTTTTCTAGAGAAGTAGTACTTACCTCATTGACTCGCTTAGGTGGCGGCAGTAGATCGTTCCTAGTGTTGAACTGTTGGGAATTAGCAGCCATGTTAGCAATGAGATTTCGGGCTGCTTCTGGTGTCTTATCCACGAGTGCTCCTCCACTAGCGGCATCAATCATACTCCTATCCATAGGTAGTAGACCCTCATAAAAGTATTGAATAAGAAGTTGATCACTTATCTGATGGTGAGGGCAACTAGCACATAGCTTTTTGAATCGTTCCCAATAGTCGTAGAGCGGCTCTCCATTTATCTTCGGATTCCACAAATTTCTTTTTCTTTGGGAAATATTTCTCCAAAAATAGCTGACGCATCTCATTCCATGTAGTGACAGTACCGGAGGGAAGATAGTACAACCATTCCTTGGCTGAATCCGCCAAAGAGAATGGGAAGGCCATTAGCTTAACTTGCTCTTCAGAAACTCCGGCTGGTTTCATTGTGGAGCAGACCACATGGAACTCCTTCAAGTGCTTATTTGGATCCTCTCCTGCAAGACCATGAAAAGTAGGAAGAAGATGAATCACCCCAGATTTGAGTTCAAAGTTTACCTGAGGGTTTGGATTCTCAATGCATAAGGGTTACTGGTCCAAGTTAGGAGTTGCCAACTCTTTAAGTGTTCGGTTGTTATTCTGAGCCATTGGTTCGGGTTCTGGGCTGCTTGGTTCTATCTTCGGGAGTGGAATGTGGATGGCAAAATCGAGTTCTGAATATGATGAGGTTGCTCTAAGTTGTTCGAGTTTCAATCGAATGTCCTCTATGCTCATGAAAATCTAAATATAGAACAAAAAAATAACTAATTAAAATAAAATAAATAAAATGAGAAAAGAAATAAAATAAAAAATAAAAATAAAACGAGTGATAATAAACAAACTAGACGCTAGTCCCCAGCAACGACGCCAAAATTTTGGTATTGTCGTTAAGGTGTACCAAATTTAAAACCTTACCATTAATATAAATAATCAGTACAGGGCGAGTAAGGATCGATCCCACAGAGACTATGCTAATTATATTTATTATTAACTCCAAAGCAAGATTTAAAATAAAATAATAGTAATAGTAATAATAATATAAATTAATCTAACTAAAGAAAATGCCAATTATAAATAAAAGGGGGGTTTATGAATTTTTAACTAAATAGTAAGAAATAAAGAAATTAAAACTACGAAGAAGAATTTAATAAAAACTCTAATTAAAGGAGAAAGAAATAATAATGATGAAAACTTTGATTAAAGGTTCATTCGCCACCACCAAACATGCACATAATATATCAATTCTATTATCAATTTATATTGAAACTATCAACCGTAGACAACGATAAGCTCTGATAGTCTCAATCTTTCCTTAGTGTATTGTTAGGCAAAACAAGCTCTTCACCTAATCTCTAACCATTAAATAATTTAAAACAAGCTCTTTAAATTTAAGATAATGGAAGCATTAAACAAAGAAAGATATTAGGTTGATCTAGGCAATAAACACACAAACTCGGATTATTTAACCTAGGTTATGTTCTTCAATTGAAATCACTAATTCCAACCTGCTACTAATGATTAAAATATCAAGACAATTATGGATCAAGAATTTTAATCTAGCAATAAAATTTATTCAAGTCCTATCTAATTGGCCACTCAAATAAAACAAGAATAAACCATGAACATTAATTATAAAAGAACATAAACAATCTCAATTAAATAAATTGAATGATAGAATTTAAATTTAATTGCATAGCATGTTTAGGGTTTTGAATTCACCCTCAACCAAATAAAAATCTAGCCTAACATAATTGAATTGGGAATAAGAGAATTGACAAAACCAATCATGGAGATTAATTCAAGCGGCTGCCTTTTTCTTCAATTTAATTCCGGATGTTGGCTTTTTTTTCTTCTTCTTGCTGCCGAATTGGATCTGCCCTGCCCTCAAAGTCTCTTGCTGCCCGAATTCTTCCTTTTTTTTATTGCTTCCGCTTGATCCTATTTATAATGCTTCAATTGTGGCTTTGTTTAAATCCTTGCCTGGAGAGAATTAAATTCCAAGCTCAAAACCGCCACCTCATGCTTCAATTAATAAGCCAATAATGATTTCCTAAAGCCAAAAGGCTTTATTCTCTTTCCTTTCACGTTCCAATTTTGCTTTCAAGTGATGGCTTGGCTTGTTAATTGGCTGGGCTTCCTTTTTTTGACTTCCATTTTCTAATTTTAGCTCCATGTGCAACATTAATTTTACGCGGCCCATACAAGCTTTAATTAAATTTATTTTCTAATTCTTTCCTGTAATGCCACAAATTCCCATATATATTAAATTATGAAAATTGGGCTTTCATTGAGAATTATGGGTGGCCTATAACCCTTATTAAGAGGTTATTTATGAGATAATTTTGGGAAAATGGTTATTTTTTCCTAATTAAATAGGGTTTCTTAAGACTCTCTATAAATTCATACTTTTTCTCTCCCATAACCCTAAATTCACAACGTTTATTCTTCTTCTCTGCTGCTCTTTACGCTCTTACCCAAATCTTAGGATTCAAACATTTGTTTAGGAGAGAATCAAAGCGACGGGTAAGTTATTCTCCCTATTCTCAACAGATTTCTAATCACTCTATCTAGCTAGGGTTTATATTGGCACGATTCTAAATGGTTGTAGATCATAATGCATGATTTAGAATATATTTAGGCTTTGTTTGGGGTTTTGATTTATTATGAGTACAGTTAATCAATCCTTGACGTATTAAGCACAGAATAATTCTGGACAGCATGAGTATCTCGAATTTAAAGCTATATTTTCGTAACGAATTTTCTTATAAAATTTATATTTCTGGAAACTAGACATGTAGGGCTTCTTTATTAAATTTTATTTCATTAAATTCGACTTCGTTTTGAATTTTATATGTATTTGCGAAATAGAAACCACTGCACTGGAAAACTGCGATTCCAGCATTGCGATCGGATTCACAAGACTATTTGTACCATCAAATGAACTCGGAAAATTCTGAAAGTTTATATGTAGGTTAATATATGTGTCTAGGATTCCCAGTTTTAATTTCATAATTTTCTGATTAGCATTTTATTTTATAAAAATCACGGAACCCGTTCTGTTTGGTTTAGATTATGTGAAAACAGTTTCGAGTTTGTTGAGAAGTAAATAGTTTTTAAAATGTTTTTGATATCGGATCCTCTTGTAAATTTTACATGGGGTACTCATGGATGTCCAGAATAGTTCCATAGGATATTATATCATTCTGAGTTTTAGATTAAGAGTTAAAATTCTGAGAATCAGACATGTACGGGTATGAATTAGAAAATCAGATTCTTAGAATAAGTGATTAATTGTCATATCTTGTATTTGTTTAAGGAGTTGAAGGTGATTGAGGCTCTTAGAAGCTTAGAGGTGTGTTAATTCAAGTTCATTTGTTGAGGTAAGTAACTTTATTCCTAGTATACTGGATATGTATAAGTATTTTGATATTATTATTATAAGTATAAATGTTTTTATATTAATTGATTTTGATAACAAAATTAGTTTCATGTAAATGTTTTAAAGCTAAATTCTTTTTAACAAAGTATTTAATAAATGCTTTTGAATATGTAAGTTATTTTGTTACATGCCTACTTTTATGATTTTATTTATAAAATGTTATGCAAGCCTAAATTATTGATATGGACTTTTATGAAATTGATACGAATGTTTTGTACCTATGTTTGATTTCAATTATTGATGATTGTATGGGATTCCTAATGTTTTGGCTCATTGTCCATAGTTATTCTGATTCTGATTCTGAGTTTAATCGTAATGTACGATATATCATGACCAATTACGAGTGTGCACACGATTATTCCGACTATAGGTGACACTATGTGACATGAGCTAACCTTTTTGTTTTCTGTATACGTATTACATGATTTGCTTCGTAAGTAAATATGCTTTTGAATATTCTGAATTATTAAGAATTTATCTTATGTTATCGTGATATATCGTTTTATGAAAATTATGGATTATGATATATGTTTTAAACAAAAGAAGGCTTGCAATATTTTTGGTATCGATAGGCCTAGTGTGTTAGGAATGGTTTTACTTACCGAGTTGACGGCTCACCCCTCGTCATTACTTTTTGCAGATTAAGTTTCTTTTGAGAGGTGCGCTTAGCTTTGGAGTTAATAATTTTCAGTTTCCGTTTGCCATTGAATAAGATGAGGAATAGACTCGTGTTTCTATTTAGTTATTTCTATTATGAATGTGTAATTTGGAGCTTGAGACTTTTGTTATTATTTTATGTCCTCGGGAGAGATTATTTAGTATTAGACTTTTGAATTTGTGGATTTATTTGAATAAGAATTGGAGGTATTTCAGTCTGAGACTTATGAGTAAAGATTATGATTTGTGAGTAACCCCCTTCTTCACGTGCTCCGCACGTGTTAGATTTGGGGTGTTACATTTCCAATTCTTAATCTCTTGTGCACTTTTTCTCTCAATCTTCAATCAAATTTCTTTCTTGAATTCTCCGATTTAATTTCTCTTTAATTTCATAATATACCTAAAATAAAAAAATAAATAAAAGTAAGATAAAAATTAACACAATAAAATATAATTTACTAAATTAAAAATTAACTAAAATAACTAAAATATTTAAGACCAAAACAAGAAAAAGATAGAGAAATTAAAAGCAAAATATATGGAAAATATGCACTTATCCAAAAACCTATGTCAGGCTTTATGTTGAGCTGGTGGAATGGTCTAGTAGAGCTCGGATTTCAAAATGAAACACACCAATTTTGAGACAAAAAAAACATATGAAGGCTGGGGAGATGGGGGAAAATCTAAACTTTAACTACTAGGAGTAAGGTTGCCTATTTGCCTTAGATCTGTACAAAAAGGAATATTGTGATCTAAAATTTGTAATTTCTGTAAATTGTTTTATTACCGCTGGAAATGAAGCCACATTGAGAACATAATAAATTAACAAGGATCAGATGACAACTTGGGAGGGATTTTTGATAAGATGAAATTATGTGAGATGAGCTAAGACCTGATAGATGAAGAGAATTTGGGCCTGATTGATTTTAGTATAGTCCTCTCCAATTACCTGACAAACACGGTGTTTGTGGTTCCAGACTGACCATCTTTTTCAAGTTTCTTTTCCCGAATCTCCACTCCCCTTACTTGAGACTGTCTTTAGGAACATTTCTTTCCCTCTGCCTCGTAGCATTAGCTATTTTAAGGTCTCAAATTAGTGATTTCGAAGTGAAAGATTATTTGTTGTTCTAAGTACTCAAAAAGTTATTAGCTCTAAATTGAATTTGGCAGCTTATTCTTCTCCTTTTATTATTATTATCAGCATAATCATTGGTTCTTTTTTAAGGATAGGAGCAATGCTAGACAATAAACCCACCCTTATTCTGAATTATGTTGTGGTGGTCCTCAAATTGAAAAATGATGAGGACAAGAAGTGATCTGTGAGTTTTTTTCTCCACCCTTTTTTCCTCTCTTAGTTAGATGTGTCTTATTTAAGTACATAATAAACAATATTTGCTAGGATAAGAAATAATAATGTATAAAGGTTGTAATCCCGAAGAGAGTTAGGGACTTTTGAGATTATTTTTAAGTCTTAAAAATAATTTTAAAAGTTAAAAATTAGTTTTGATGTTTGGTAATTTTTTTTAAAATCACTTCTGGTAAAATTATTCCATCATAGAACAGATTTTAATAGATAAGAAACAAATAGCCTTTTGAAATCTAATTCTAAAAATCAATTTTATACTTAATTTCATTTCATATATATCCTCACATATACTATAATATCTAAAATAAATGTAAAATTATTCTTATTTGATTAGGAAATCTTTTAAAAAGAACCAATGATTATGCTGATAATAATAATAATAAAAGGAGAAGAATAGGCTGCCCAATTCAATTTAGAGCTAATAAGTTTTTCACTACTTACAACAACAAATAATCTTTCACTTCGAAATCACTAATTTGAGACCTTGAAATAGGTAATGCTACAAGGTAGAGGGAAAGAAATGTTCCTAAAGACAGTCTCAAGTAAAGGGAGTGGGGATTCGGGAAAAGAAACTTGAAAAAAATGGCTAGTTTGGAACCACAAACACCGCGTTTGTCAGGTAATTGGAGAGGACTAGACTAAAATCAATCGGGCCCAAATTCTCTTCATCTCTCAAGTCTGAGCTCATCTCACATCATTTCATCTTGTCACAAATCCCTCCCAAGTTGTCATCTGATTCTTGTTCATTTATCATGTTCTCGATGGTGGCTTCATTTCCAGCAGCAATAAAACAATTTACAGAAATTACAAATTTTAGATCACAGTATTCCTTTTTGTAAAGATCAAAGGCAAATAGGCAACCTTACTCCTAGTAGTTAAAGTTTAGATTTTCCCCCCGTCTCCCTAACCTTCATATTTTGTCTCAAAATTGGTGTGTTTCATTTTGAAATCCGAGCTCTACTAGACCATCCCACCAGCTCAACATAAAGCCTGATATAAGTTTTTCTCCATCAGTACTTTGGGCATATGCTAGAAAACATGTCTGATGTGTACGGCACAAAAACGTTATCAAAAAACGAGAGAAAATATTTCTCAATAGCCTCCTACAATAAGTTCTTATAAATAAAAACCATTGGACGAGCTCAATATTACGTTCGTCGTAATAACGAGCACCAATTTAAGAAACGGTGTAGCAAAATGAAATTTTTAAATATACTACATCATTTATAAAAAAGTAGTCCAATAAACAACAAGGTTGTTAATCAAATCATTATGCACGGCACAAAAGTATAACATGCAACAATCACTAAACTAACAAAGAAAATTTTAAAATTAGCTTTTAACTAATTTAATTTTTAAAAATAACAAAATACACTATTGAAATGGGCGATGGACCCATCGCCTAGTACAAGTGACGCATGTTCTTTTTATTGTTATTATTATTTCTTGTTTATTCTTCAATTCCTATTCTTCTCTATAACAATTGAGGTAGGAAGTTTTAGGAGATTTTAGGCTTTTCTTATTTTAGTCTTTTTTTTTGTTATTTTCCATTTCATGCAGCATCTTATTAGGTATGTTTAATAATTCTAGTATAATTGTGATTTATTATTTTTCTTGTTTGAGTTAACTTTGGAAGTAGGTTTATCCTATGACAAATCAGGAGATCTTGTTATTGTTTTAGTAGAATTACAGTGTTATCTAATCTTTTCAGAAAATCATATCAAAGTCTCAATGAGTTGTTTGGGTTAGAACGAGATCTAATCATAGTTTAATTAGAGTGTAACATAATTACGTTGGCTTGGGCATTTCTAAAATGATATCTAGTGTTCATTTATACTATCAATTTGCTTCTGCTACCTCACAGCAAGGAAAATTGATAGAGTAATAATTCTTTAAAGTTCACGAAATATTGATAAAAAAAGACTATAAGTTCGAGTTGCAAGATGATTTACTCCTGTACTACAATTTTCATCCTCCGAACTGTTTCAAAAGTTGAGGATTAAGAGAGTGAGATTGATGTAAGATGTTTTTAGAAGATTTGGATGTTTTTAATATTTTTGTCTTTTTGTTGTTATTTTCAATAAAAATTGGCATCTCATCAAGTATGTTTAATTAGCAAAGATGTTCAATTTAATAAAGCTTATAGGTGTTTAATTAGCAGAGATGTTTAATTTAATAAAGCTGCAATGATCAATAAGTCTGATCATGCTTCTTCCACGACTAATATCAATATAAATAAGACAAATAATGCTGAAACTAGTGATCAAAGTACCAAGAATAAAGTTTTGCTATCTAGTATTCATGAAGAAGATATGCAACCACAGGTTGTTGAAGATGTTTCACATGCTGCTGAAGGTGTTTCATAAGGGGCAGAAGTAACAGAAAGCACAATATCATAGTCCACTGACTTGTAGGAATATCTCTTAGCCAGACATAGAGAAAGGAGGTTTATCAGACCTTCAGCAAGGTATGAATATGCAGACATAGTTGCATATGCATTAATGAGTGCAGAGGATAATTCAATTGAGAAACCTAATAGCTACACAAAAGCATTAAGTAGCAAGGACAACAGCAACTAGATTAAAGCAATGATAGATTCTCTAGTAAGGATTCAGACTTGGACATTGGTTCCTAATCCATAGAATAGAAAAATTGTCAGCTGTAAGTGGATATGCAAGAAAAATGAGGTCATTCCAGGTGTTGAAGACTCAAGGTATAAGGCAAGATTGGTGACAAATAGTTTTAAGAAAGGGTAGATTTTAATGAAATCTTCTCACCTGTTGTTAAACACAGCTCAATTAGAACCTTCCTTGTTATGGTAGCCTTACTTGACTTAGAGCTTGAACAAATGAATGTAAAAACTGCCTTCTTACATGGCAATCTTGAAGAGAAGATAATATTGTCACAACCTTAAGGTTTTGAATCATAGGGACATAAAGATTATGTGTCTTCTGCATAAGTCTCTATATGGCTTGAAAGAGTCTTCTAAATTGTGGTATAAGAGATTTGATCAGTTTATGATTTCTAATGCTACTTTAGGAGCAAATATAATAGTTGTCTATTATGGAAACATAAACTCACGTGGAGTTGTGCATCTTTTGTTGTATGTTGATTATATACTCATTGTAGGTGGGAGCTCTAGTGATATTGAAAGGCTTAAAAATCTACTTAAGGGTGAGTTTGAAATGAAAAACCTTTTTAATGCCAAAAGAATTCTTGGCATGGATATACATAAAGATAGGGTTGCTGGAACCTTATTTCTAAGCCAAGAAAGATATGTCAACAAGGTGTTAAATCAGTTTGGGATGCTGAATTCAAAACCAGTCTCGACACCTTTGGGAGGTCAATTCAAACTTTTTGATGAAATGTCTCCAAAATCAGAAATTGAGAAGCTTCAAATAGTCCAAATACCATATTCACGAGCTAATGGGAGCTTGATGAATGCTATGGTATGTACTAGAGCAAACATAATATATCCAATAAGTGTATTTAGTAGATTCATGACCAACCCTAGTAAGACACATTGGGATGTTGTGAAGTGGATCATAAGGTATGTAAGGGGTACTTCTAATCATGGTCTCGTATATGGTAAATTTAAACAAGAAGTCAAGGGCTATGTTGACTCTAATTTTGCAGAGGATCTAGAAAGGAGAAAGTCTATTTCAGGATATATGTTTATGCTAAACAACTGCGTTGTAAACTGGAAAGCTACTGTACAACACATAGTAGCTTTATCATCTATAAAGGCTGAATTTATTGCAGCAACACGAGCCGTAAAAAAAGTCAATATGGCTGAGAGGGTTGGTAAATGAACTTTTGTTGAAGTAAAAGATAATTAAGATTTTTTGTGACAACCAGAGTGCAATTCAGCTCATCAAAAATCAGGTCTATCATGAGAGGACCAAACACATTGATGTAAAGTTGCACTTTATTAGGGATGAAGTTGCAAAAGGTTCTATTGTAGTAACAAATATTCATACAAATGTCAACCCTGCTGACATGTTGACAAAAGTAATCCCAACAGCCAAATTTAAGTTCTGTGTAAATAGAATTAGTGTTGGCAATGGCTCTAGTTGCTAAGCTGTGTGCTTGAATGGTTTTTTTTTTTTATGTTTGTTATTGAAATGATCAATTGAATTAAGTTTGCAAGGTGGAGAGTGTGAGGTTATAAACTTCTGGTGTTTTGGGCTTAAATGCAAGATTTGAAGAGTTCTTGGGGTCTTATGTAGACTGACTTCAGTTGGAGGGGTCTTATTGCAATTTTATGTTGATGTGGCAAAGCTCGTTGAGAATTCATTATGTATCTTCCCAGAGATATCAATATAAAAGGCACTGATGATTAGCTCCTGGTTTTAGATCAATTTCTTCTTCATTTCTTGCTTATTTTGTTTAAGACTAGGTTTTTTATGATCCTGGTAATTTTCTTCGCATAATCCAACTTGTATCTCGATTGTTGTGACCAATAGAGAGCAATTTTTTTTCCTTTATTAAATTGGGTGCTTGAAATAGTGCTCAATATTCTCTTCTTGAAATTGGTTTTCTGTCTTGTTAATTTAATTCGATTCTTTCAAGTTTAATTCATCAAATTCTTCACGAATTAAAGTATGTAGCCATTAAAGATTCAATATCTTCTCTATCGTATTTAAGTTGGGACGTGTTATCAACACCAACGCGCGTCAAATTACTTTTTAAAATTTTCCCTTGAATTGCAAAAGCACGTAGCTTAAAAATAGGGAAATAATTATTTAATCCAAGTGCACTTCTTATGAAGGGTTAGGGTCACCGTTTGTCTACACGCACTTTCATTGCGACTTTAAACATAGGCAAAAGTAGGCTGTTGCCTAAGGTTTTATATGTTAAGATAGTCTTATTATGTTATATAAACTTTATAGCTGTAGCATACAGGTAATGTAACATAAACTTTGTCCCTTATTATGTTTCTCTAGCCTCCATATGTTAGGAAGATTTTTTTTTTTAAATTTTCCTGATATAGATTAATAGATATTTTAAGTTATAGTAGGAAAGCTTGTTTTTTAAACCTATTTTTAATTAAAAATTATCTTATAATTAAGAATTTTTACACAAATTCTATATTTGTTAACATGAATGTTAAAGAGCTATAGTTAATAATATTGTTTAATCGTTAATTTATTATTAGTTTTTCCAAGAAAAACCATTAAATTTTTATGTGTTTAAAAAAAATTGATTATTTACATTATAAAATTTCTTGCCCCTTTCCTATAAAGAAAATTAATACATAATATTTCGAAAGTATTACTGAAATAATAATTCGAAAGAAATAAAAAATATTTTTTTGACTACTTTTTTCTTTTTGAAATTTCTTACTGTCTTGATGATTGTTGGTATTAAGATATAATTAAAAATTGATTGAATTTTGAGATATTTTATGTTTCTTCGAGTGTTGAAACTGAAAGACCTTAAAAAAAATTTCGCCTAAGATCCCAAGTAATCTAAAGCATACCTTATCTTTGCTTTTCATTTTTATTATAGAAATCATTGAATAATGCATGTGTTTGCTGAAATTCTTTATAAGACATAATTTTTATATATAAAAAGAAAAACGACGGTGAAGACTTGATTGTCTCCCATTAGTTATAAGACCATTTTAGAATAAGACAATTATTAGCTGGAAATTATCTTTCAGCCAGTTTGTCAAAACTTCATGTAGTTACCAAAGAAAATATCACTACTAGACAATCTAATGTCTTATTTTTCTATCAATCAACCATTTTATTGTAAAAAAAGTTAGGTTCGATAGGAAAAAAAAAATCAATAGTGAAAGATTAATTTGTTCATGGATTTAGTAAATATGTAAAATGATGATTTCACTCTTTGAAAAGTAAAAAATGACAAAATTAATAAATTAATTATCAAATTGTCCCTATGCTAAAGAAAGAATATTATTTGAACAGAAACGAGACAAGAGAAAGACAAAATAATAATACTGTAGCATAAATAATACAATAATTTTGTATGCTACAATATTACTGTAGCATGATCACTACCCATATTTTTATCCGCCTATTCTCTTATTGTTGTTCAAATAGTAGTGCCTTCAAATAAATAAATGCCAACCAAGCCTAAAAAAGTAGCAGTTGGAATGATGATAATAATAAAAAAGGGCTACTTCTTTTGTGTACACTACAATCACTAGAACAATCTCCATGACTGAATTCCTTTCAGGGGTAGATTCAGGACTTAATATTACCCCGGGTTAAATTTTAAAATTTGTATCTTTAAGCGAACATAAAAATTTATATGTAGAAATAAATACATTAAATAAGGAGGAACACCAGTAACCTTATCCCTTTAAATATATACTATAAACAAAAATAATTATAAAAAAGAGTAGAAAACAAAAGGCAACTCAAATATGAAAGCATTATTTTTCAATTATAGAATCTGACATTACAACATATAATAACATGTAATTATATAAGGATTAAACAATTAATTAAGAATTTCAAATTAAAATAGATCAATACATGTAATTACAATCAATTAAAAATTGTAAGTAAAACTTTTATATTTGAAGTGAAGTACTAAATTACCAGACTTAATAAATTAAACAATTAAAATTTATTCATCCTTTCAAATTGTAAAAGTATTATTAGTCAAAAGTTTCAATAATAAACTAAACTCAATTAAGCAAAAAGGTATTTAGGTACAGTTGTTTCTTTGTGAGGTGCTCTATCTCCCTTTAAAGAACTAGATGTTGATTATTCTTCTATCAAAAACTCCTTAAAATACTCAAATTTTATTTTCCAACTTGTCCTCTTGGTTAATATAATTAATAAATAAAATCTGAAAATTCACATGAAAAATTATGAAAATATAGATAGTTGTTATTATATGTTGTTTCTATAAGTATGTGTTTATTACTAGTGACGATGTTACATTATATTGACATTTTTTTCAATTAGAAGTTTTTTAAAATAAATTAAAGCAGTAATAAAATTTTAGCTCCCTAATGTTTGTAATCTATTCAATAAATATATAATTTAATCATTTTATAAAATAAGTCACTAATTTCAATTGAAAATAATATAATTGAATTAGGGACATATTTGTAAATAAAATAAAAACTCTATTGTTATATGAAATTGATGAAAACATAAGGGTAATTGAGTTAGGGACATATTTGATTATAAAATAAAAATTCTGTTGTGTATACTAAATTGATGAAAATATAAGGGTAATTGAGTTTGGGACATATTTGAATATAAAATAAAAATTCTGTTGTGTATACTAAATTGATGAAAACATAAGGGTAATTGAGTTAGGGACGTATTTGAATATAAAATAAAAACTCTATTATCATACTAAATTGGTGAAAACAGAAGGATAATTGAGTTAGAGACATATATGAAAATAAAATAAAAACTCTATTAGTTTACTAAATTGATGAAAAAGTAAGGGGTATAAATGATTTTTACTGGATTAGGCCGTGCTACCGCCCAGTTTAGCCCACGTATATAGGTCCGCGTCTAATTCCTTTAATTTTTGCGGAAAACCAAAAGCGGGGCGGTGCATTTTGTCACAACTCGTCTTCAGTGGCACGACGACATGTGGTGCACACTTGGCACTGGTCGACAATGGCTTCGTTAAGGGTTTATTTACTTTATTTTTTTAATTATTATTTTATTTTAAAATAGTTATTTTTTATTTTTTATTGATTATAATAATTTATTAATTATTAATTTATTTTAAATTTACGAACAATCAAAAAGATTAAAAAAATATGTGAGAGTTCATACTCGCAAGCGACCCAGCCCAACTTCAATCCTTATACTTTTCATAATATGGACTTGAATCTAAACTTGGAAAAACTGCCCAGTTTAGACCAACAATTTACCATCCTTACTTTCAACATTCAGAAAAAACTGCAGGTCGACTATTAAAATTTTTTCCTTTCTAGAGCAAGTAGGGTTGGCTACATAAAATTTCAGCAAAAACTGAGGGGGTGCAGAGGGTTTCGCTTGATTAATTAATTTGGACTACTAAATAGATAAATCCATGTGGCATTAGAAAATGATTAACAGTTTTAACCATAATGTGGCTTGTTGATATAAAAACAAAGCCCAGTTAATCAAAAAAAAAAAAAAAAACAAAAGGGTGGGTGGTACAGGGTCACTTAGATTCCTAGTAAACCTCAAATTGTAATGTACCATATAATGTAATCAGGCGTAGATTCTAGATATTGGTTGAGAGGTTAAATGAAGGAACTATAAATTTAAGTTTGCTTTCACCAAACTTTGTAAGGACTATATTATAAAAGCTGTAAACTTAAAAAGGCTTTGGCTTATAATTTCAAAAGAGCGATGATATTTTCACCCCACATTTTTTTGTGAATTCACCCTTTTTAAAAAAATAATTATAAAAGTTACACATTATTTTTAAAATTTTTAAATTAAGAAGAGATTTGGAGAATTAATTAATTAAATCTATGTTAATTCACTTTTATGTGACTTAGATTTATTTAGTATATTTGATTAAAAAGATTGCTCTGACATAAGTTTAAATTGACTATTTTATCCTTATAAAATAAAATTATCAAGAATTTACTGTAACTTCAATATTTTTCTAATTTGTACCAAACTTATTGTTTCTAATACTACTTTATTATTAAGATTATTATTTTTTAATTAAACTAATATAGTGTCTTGATAGCACAATTCTCATGTAAATTATTACGCTATCAAATTTATGTCACTTACATGCAAGGGAAATGAAATAATAATTAGGTTTCATTTAAAAATATTAGATTATAAGTCACAAAATTAAATACCTAAATTATTAGATATAATAACTCATGTTTTATGAGGATAATTTTATCTTTTTATATTATAATAATAAAATAGTAAAATAAAACTTGTATTAAAATTTATGATCAAAGATAGTCAAAGAACCTAAGAAAAAATTAATAGAAGAATTTAATTGATGAACTGTATAAAACTTTTATTAATTTATATTTTTTAAGAATATTGTGAACTTATTGTAAATATTTTCTAGAAGTGGAATGAATTTACAAAAATAGTAGGTTGGAAATATCCCCATCCTTTCAAAAGGGTCAACGAATATGCCTAAAATTTAGTACATTTTCAATTTCATCCTTATATTTTCTGTATATATTTTTTTCAAATGGTGGAGGACTGGCCCCTTAGACCTTCTTGACCCTAGTTACGCCTCTGATTGTAAATTTGTAACAATTCAAAAAATAAAATAAAAGTATAGGCAGGAAGCTCATCACTTGAGTGACAAATGACAACTAAAATATCATGTTGTGTCACCATGCCAATCACAGATCCACATTATACTGTTACAATCTAGTTTATTTTGTTTGAATTAGTCAAGAATAAGTCAGTTTATTTTAATAAGTCAAGTCAAAGATGATTAGCCACGTTGTTAGCCACTTTGCTGATTTTTCTACTTAAATTGTTCCTAGTTTTGCTCATGGCAGTTGTACTGCACCTGTATATAAACATTCTTTGTCATGAATAAAAGGCATCTAGCAAATTAATTCACTCTTAATTGAGCAATTGGAGGTGCTAACCCCTCGAAGAGTTAACAAAATTGTACTTGTGTCTTATTTTTCCTTAAACAAACAGCTGTGTGAGTAACATTCTAGTATCAAAGCCAGGCATGGAGCTATCAGAAAGGGTTGAGAAATTAGAAAAAAACATAGAGGAGATTGTTGTTGGCCAGAAATAACTTTTATGCCATGTCACAGAGAGATTGGAGAAGTTAAGTCAACAAGTTTCTGGCAAAAACACTTATGAAATGGGAGAGAGTTCAGCTCAAAACTCAAAGAAATTTAGAGGGCAATCCCCACATTCATCACCAATCAAGCTTGATTTTCCAAAGACTGTCAATCTTGATTTTCCTCGTTATGATGGAAATGATGATCCTACCACTTGGGTATGTAGAGCTGAAAAGTACTTTTCCCTCCACAACGTTGCAGAATCAGACAAGGTGACACTGGCTTCATTTTACTTGGAGGGCGATGCTCAGCTATGGTTTCAAATGCTGGAGCAAGAAATACTTTATATCACCTGGGAAGATTTCAAGAATAAGATATTTTCTCGATTTGGCCCCAACCAATTTGAAGACCATTTTAGTGAATTAATTAAGCTACGGCAAACCGGCACACTGGTGGAATATCAAGGCCATTTCGAAAAACTGTTGGCAAAAGTTGGGCACTTATCACAAGACCGGAAGGTGAGCTGTTTTCTAACTGGGCTTCGAGATAGTATTCGAACTGATGTGCAAGCTAATAGGCCAACAACTTTAACCATGACCATTGGGTTAGCAAGATTATTTGAAGCCAGTAATTCAGATCAAAAGAAACTTACTTCCCAGTCCTCAAGACCCATAAATCAAGTAAAATTTCAGACTTGTGGCCAAGCATGATCGACGATAGTCAAAAGGATGACATCTGAGGAACTAGCTTAAAGAAGACGAAAAGGATTATGTTTTCACTGTAATGAAAAATTTGGCCCCGGACATGTCTGTAAAAAACTCTTTATGATCGAAGCTTGTTGGGAGGAAGCAGATGGAGACGTGGTTATAGAAGCTGAAGAGACAATTAATGAACCTAAAATTTTATTCCATGCGATGGCTGGTTTTCAATCGCCAACAACAATGAGGATCTGAGGAGGACTCAAAGGGCATTATGTGATAGCTATGGTCGATTCCAGTAGTACACATAACTTCATCAGTTCTGAAATGGCGCAACGTGCAAATCTCCAACCAACTACCTACAGCAGAATAAATGTAATGGTAGCTTCAGGTGAAAGACTAATCAGCCCAGGAGAGTGTTCACAGGTTCCATTAAAATTGCAAAAGTCATTGTTTTCAGTAGACTTTTGTCATTTTGCCTTTTGAAGGTTATGACATTGTTCTTGGTACTCAGTGGCTAAGATCTTTAGGGCCTATTCAGTGGGACTTCGAAAAACTACAGATGAAGTTTGCTTAGGGAGGCAAAGAAGTAGTTTTACGTGGGCTCACTAGTTCATCTCAGAAGATTAGTGATATTGTTCCTGTCACAAAAATTACAAGAGGACAAAAAGGGGTTATCGTTCATATTATGCATGGGGAAGATGCGAAGGATGAAAAAGACTTTATTCCAACACCAGTTCAACAACTTCTGCAAGGGTATCAGGAAGTATTGAATGAACCTATTGGTCTCCCTCCTCGACAAATTCACGATCATCGAATTCCACTTTTACTAGGACGAGGACCAGTTGCAGTAAGACCATACAAGTATCCTTATTTTCAGAAGAATGAGATTGAGAAAATTGTCAAAGACTTGATGGCTGCTGGAATTATTTGCCCTAGTACCATTCCTTATTCTTCTTCTACCTTGTTGGTTAAAAAGCATGATGGTTCGTGGAGGATGTGCGTCGACTACCGAGCGTTGAATCAAATTATAGTCAAAGACAAATTCCCAGTTCCCGTGATTGATGAACTCTTAGATGAATTAGCAGGAGCTCAATTTTTTTACAAAATTGGATTTACGCTCAGGCTACCATCAAGGCTACCATCAAGTCTGAATGCACCCAGATGATGTCGAGAAAACTGCATTTCGAACACATGAAGGCCATTATGAATTTTTGGTAATGCCGTTTGGGCTTACCAACGCTGCATCCACCTTCCAAGTACTTATGAATGAGGTATTCCAAGAATTATTACAAAAATTTGTACTTGTTTTTTTTTTATGATATGCTCATTTATAGTAAGGATTGGGATTCTCATATGGAACATTTGAGAATTGTTTTTGACATCCTAAAAGCTAACAAGTTGAGAGTGAAGCTTGAAAAATGCTGATTCGGGAAAGAAGAAGTGTAGTATCTGGGACATACTATTTCAAAGCAGGGAGTTGCTGTCGACCCTAGCAAAATTGAAGCAATGATGTCATGGCCGAAACCAAGCACATGTAAAGCCTTACGTGGGTTTCTTGGACTCACGGGTTATTACCGAAAATTCATTCAACATTATGGAAAAATTGCTGCTCCTCTAACCAGTATGTTAAAGAAAGATTCTTTTGAATGGAGTCTGGCTTCGAAGGAGGCTTTTCAAAAGCGCAAGATAGCCATGATGCAAGCCTCGGTATTATCTCTTCCTAACTTTTCAAAAACCTTTATAGTTGAATATGATGCTTCTGGCCATGGGGTTAGTGCAATTTTATTACAGGAGAGACCTATTGCGTATTTCAGCCAAGCACTTCGAGGAAAACATCTTCTTTTTTCTACATACGAGAAGGAGATACTTGCATTAGCATTGGCAATACAAAAATGGAGGCCATACTTGCTAGGCAAACAATTCATCGTTAGGAATGATCATCAAAGTCTTAACCATCTGTGGTCCCAAAAAATCGTAACTACAGCTCAACAGAAATGGCTATACAAATTCATGGGATATGATTTTAAAGTGGAGTACAAGAAGGGAAAAGAGAATGTCGTGGCTGACGCTCTCTCGCGAAGTCATGAACAACCACAAGGTGCTGTGTTTGCCATGTCCCAGTTGCTACCACGATGGCTTGAGGTGATTCAAGAGGAGGTTGTTGTTAAACCTATATTACAGGACTTTACTTTACTCTCTTTACCGAAACAAATAGGGACTATTGAATAACATGTCAGATAATTTTATTAATTTTTTAATTATTACAATTTAATTGGGGCTTATTCTAAACCAAACTATAAAACTCATAGTTTCTATTACTTACAATAAACAATAGGGACTGTCAAAGAAAATAGTTAAAATAGAGTGTTGAATATATTTTTCTCTTTCTTTTTTCCTCTTTTAATTTATCCGTCATATCAATAAAGCCTCCATTTCTTGGTTGATAATTTATTATTTTTTAAATTATTATTATTATTATTATTATTATTATTATTACACAAATTATCATCATCGTCATCATAATTATAATATTAAGCATTATTAATTTTATTATTATTATTGTTGTCGTCGTCGTCGTTCAAAATTGGGAATGACATGGCATATTATTTAAACTCTAATGATAAAATTAAAATTAGATATTATTTCAGTCCTCAGGGTTAAAGGGGAATTTTGCCCTTTTTCCCCACCAATTACTTTGGCAATGCATTGCCTGATCTCTTCCAAATATTTTCAACCCTTTTTTTCAAAAATTTCATTTCCATCTTAGCCCAACCTAGAGTTGCATGCTTCCACCAAGCTATTTTCAACCAATAGTTGCATCCACCTGTTTGCTGTTTGTTTCGATGCATGTCTTCTTAACTAATGTTGACCATTACATGCGCAGTTTTATTAAAATCTGGTTTCCCGATAAGTTACCGACCCATTACCTTTTTGTCCGTCTTTGTGTCACTTCAGCAACTGTCAGATGATAGCTAAAGGCTCATTCACTATAAGATAAAGGACTGAGGTACCAAACACCTGACGCAAATTAGTTGCCCGCCCCCTCCCCCACCTTCCCCCAAACTCGTATGATTTTCCAAGTATGTACCTAAATTTTACATCCGCATAAAATATTCGATATAAAGTCTAGGGAAATGATTCAAATGCATTTTAGGGTTAAGCGGTATATTATTTTATTCGTCTGTGTTAAAACAATTTTGCATCCTATTGGTATTGTGTTGTGTTAACATTTGTACATAAAAACGCAACCCAATAGTTTATTTTATTGTGTTATTCGAACTAAAGATGGGTGAGATTCCCTCAACTTAAAATAATTATTGTCCAGCTAATAATACATAGTTATCTAATTAAATAAATATTTAGGTTTGAAAAAATAAACAACGATAAGCTTGAAGACTTATCGTATATTGACTTCTTAAAATTAGAGAATGAAAATGATTCTCATTCCAATAGGGGAGATAGGAATGAAAATGGATGAATGGAAATAGAAAGTGAATTGACATTTTTATTCTTAAACAAAATAAAAAATTATTTTTTCTGCATTTAAATATTAAATAAAAATAATAACTATTTTGATTTTTATGAAATAGACTAAGAACTAAAATAACAGTAATAATAATAAATTGATTATTAATAATAATTTTAGTAATAGTAGTAGTAATAATAATAATAATAATAGTAAACTAATAATAATAATTTTTCATTATGATGATGATGATTATTATTGTTATTGTTATTACTATTATCATTGTATTATAGTAAACAAATAATTATAAATATCAAAATTAACTATAATTATAGTAACAATTATTATAATAATTATAAAAATTAATATTATAATAATTTTTTGTCATTATTTATAATATAATAATCATAATAATAATGGTAATATTTATAATAATAATTATTATTATAATAGTAATAGTAATAGTAATAGCAATAGCAATTATTTTTATTTTTATTTTTTATTATAATAATTATAATAATAATAATGGTAATAATACTTATAGTAAAAACATTTACTCTTTATTTGTTAATGAAAAAATACATAATTGAGAGCATTTTAGTAACTTGGTAATTGATAAGTGCATATTTTCTCTATATTTTATTTTTAATTTCTCTATCTTTTTCTTATTTTGGTCTTAGTTATTTTAGTTAATTTTTAGTTTAGTTATTTCGTTGAATTATATTTTATTATGTTAACTTTTCTTAATTTTTATATTTTATTATAGTAGAATTTATCTTGAATTTAATATTTGCTAGTTACTCTTAATTTTTGTTTTCAATTACATTAATAAATAGGAAATTAATTGGAAATTATGGATTAAAAAATAGAAAAACAATTCAATTTGGGAAGCTATCAAGATATTGGAAATTAATTGCAAGACAAGGGAAAATAAAATCAAGAACCTATGGCCAACAAGAATTTGAAGACCAAAGTCAGAAGACAATTTCCTCAAGTTTCACATGGACATGCATTATTGAAAAGTAAACAATTTACCTTGGGAATTGCATGTGCATTGCAATTTAAAAAAAAAATGAATGGAAATCCTAATGTGATCCTAACTGGAGAGAACGTGCAAGACTAATCAAAACAGATACAAAAATCAAGCCTTTTGGCTTTAGAATTGGAAAGCGTCGTGGCCAATTTTGGGCATTACAAAAGCAAATGAATTTGAGGAAGAAAGGGGCCGCGCATGCACAAAAACCCGAAAGAGAGAGGCAGCTGCAAGAAGAAAAAAAAAAGAAGGAAGAAGCCCGAAGGAATTAAATTGGCGCAACCGCCTTTTGATTAATCTTCATAATTGATTTTATCAATTCTCTTATTTCTAATTCAATTATATTAGGTTAGTTTTTTTTATTTGGTTGAGGGTGAATTCAAAACTCCAAACATAATATATAATTAATAATCAATTTCTAGCATTCAATTTATTTAATTGAGATTGTTTATATTCTTCTATAATTAATATTTATGATTTTATTCTTATATTATTTGAGTGGCCAATTAGATAGGATTTGAAGAAATTTTATTTCTAGATAAAAATACTTGATTTGTAATTGTCTTGATATTTTAATCATTATTAGCAAATTAGAATCAGTGATTTCAATTGGAGAACATAATATAAGTTAAATAATCCGAGTTTATGTGTTTATTACCTAAATTAACCTAATGTCTTTCTCTATTTATTGCTTCCATTATTTAATGGTTAGAGCTTAGGTGAAGAACTTGTTTTGTTTAACGACGCATTATGGAAAAATAAAGATTAACAGAGCTTATTATTGTCTATGGTTGATAGTTTCAATAAAAATTAACGATAGAATTGATATATTGATTATGTGGTTGTTTGGTGGTGATAAATGATCATTTGACCAAAGTTGCCATCTTTATTATTTCTTTATCTTTTAATTAGTGTTTTTATTAAATTATTATTTTCGTAATTTTACTTTGTTTATTTCTTACTATTTAGTTAAAAATTCATAAAACTCCACATTTTTACTTATAGTTGGCTTTTTCTTTAGTTAGATTAATTTATATTATTATTACTACTACTGCTACTACTACTACTACTACTACTATTACTACTATTACTATTATTATTTTATTTTAAGTCTTTGTTTTAGAGTTGATAATAAATACAATTGGTATAGTTTTCATGGGATTGATCTTTACTTGCTCGGTACTATTTGTTTACATCATTAATAAGGTTTTAAATTTGGTTTACCTAACGACACTACTAGTAATCTATAAATAGGAATGCAAAATAAAATAAACATATAAAGAATAATATATCTCATTCGAATTTTAATTTTTACAGCTCAACTAGACAACTTATTCTAATTTTAATTTCTCATTCTGGTTCCAACATATTCTGATTCATATCTATTGTAATTTTGGATAAGTAAACGCATCATAATATAGACGAATCTAAGGTGTTTAATTATGGTTTAGGCTATCTAACTAAGAGTTAATTTCAGATTACTCTCCTCGTGGAATGATGATATTCAAAATACCATCAAACTATTGTAAACCTCAACTTACCCCTATTTTAGTAAAGAAGATGAAAAAAATTTTCATTAATTCGTTCCCACTTTTGTCTTATCTTTTGAATAAAACTGGGTTTAAGTTGAATATTATCATTTAATGAGAGAGATTTTGAAATTTACTCTTGAACTAAAGTAGCCCAACCCTTCAATTATATTGTATTGCCTTTTCTTTTCTTTCTTTTTTTAGTTGTAATGTATTGCTTTACATTTTTCCCCCTTATTTAGCCTAAAGGCAACCTAATTCAGGAGAATATGAACCTTAAACCTTATTTTAAACACAATAGAGTTTACCACCTTAGTCAGACAGTACCCACGTATATATTGTATTGCATATATAACCAATTAAATGTATTTTTAAAAAAAGAGTAATTGTTGGAAATATACTTATATTTGTTGATACTAAAGTTTAGATCAAACAATAAGAGTTGAGAAAGAGTTTGTTTACTTGTGGCACAGATTGTTAGAAAGTTTGATCTCCTCGAAATAAAAAGATGAATGGTCAGAATCTTGCAACACAATAATCCATTAGGAGTTGCTAAGCATGCTATTAGTGTAGACCCTCTAATGCTTAAGTTAGAGATCGAGCGTAGCACAATAACAAATAAATAGCTTGAGAGAGAAAATAAAGTAAGAGAAAAAGTTTGGAGAATATTGTACCCCTCTTCCAGTATGCCTATTTCTCATGCCCTACCTTTGATATCGTATATATACCTTTGATTGTATTGACATGTGTATGTAAAAAAAAATAGTCACAAGTATAATTGAATTATGAAAACTTATCTCCTATCTTATAGGATTTGAATTTGACAAGAATTTGGACTTATATAATTTTATCATGTTTAGATTAGGATATGTTATTAGATGTGGGTCCTTAAGCCCAGTTTGATAAAAATATGAATATAATAATGTTAATTGGTCAAATGGGTTAAATGATTTTTAAAGCTCAAACTCAAATCCGACCCATTATCAAATGAGTTTTTAGTAGTTGATTCGTTAAAGACTCGACCCGATGAAATTACGCTCGGGTGTTGGTTTCATCGTTGGTCGTGTCATGTTAATGAGTTATATGAAATTTTTGGAGGCCTATTCTTTTTATGGTTGAAGTTCATTATTGTTCGTTGTTGCCGATTGCGTAGCAAAATAAACCTATGGGTGTTTTGGTAATAACACTTGCCAGGGACCTGGTTGACAGAAAAGGAAATTCTTATCATCCCATAAACAAGAGTTGTCTTTTTGTTTTTTTAATTAAAAATGTTTTTTAAAGTAAAAAAAAAAAGTAGAAAAAGAAAAGGGGATTCGGTTCGGTTCGATAAAGTTTCGTTTGGCTGGCCAGTGGCAATTATGTGGATCACGATTATGAACCAAACCTTAACCGCTAAGATTTCCTTGAATCTCTCATCCGCCACCTCTCCATAAAAGGCCCAAATAAAAAACCCTAAGAATCAAAACGACGGGATTCATTTACTTATTATCTGTCTCTCCTTTCCCTCTTTCTAATTTCCATGGAAGCAGAAATGGGGCTTTTACCCGAAGGTTGCATAGCCAACGTAATTTCCTTTACTACACCTCGTGACGCATGCAGATTGTCTTCAGTTTCAACCGTCTTCAAGTCGGCGGCCGAATCCGACGCCGTTTGGGAGCGTTTTCTGCCGCCCGATCACCCTACTCTCCTTTCCGATGCGGCTTCATCATCATCTTCTTCTTCTTCGCTGCATTTCTCCTCCAAGAAGGAGCTCTATTTTAGCCTTTGTCATAACCCTATCCTCATCGACGAAGGCAAAAAAGTAGGCACATTTTTATACATTATAATCACTTAGTTCCTTTGATTTTCTTTTTTGTTCATAACCCATAATTTATTATAATTTGATTTTAATGTGTGGTTAAATAATTAATCTGAATTTCTGAATTGAAACTGATTTCTTTTAAAACACCTAAAATACAGTTTTAATTATCTAGTTTCGGTAAAGATCTTACAGCATTTATCGCTTTGTTTCGGTAGAATTTTACTGTATTTGTTAGAATTCGTTTGGAGACCTTGATGTGTGTTTTGGTGCTGAATGTTGTTTGTTGCTTGTAAGTGCTTGTGACACCAACAAAAAGCATGTTGTTTAATTGAATGAAATCACTGGAACGGTCTTCCGGGTTGAAAAAGCGCTTTTACAGAAAGCACTTGTTATGTGTCTCTGAAATGGTGTTTTATTTTGTAGAGAAAATTTTAACAACGTTTTCTGAAATATGCTGAAATCAACAATAATATATTTTAGGAGTCAAAAAGCAGTTGGGAGTCTGAAAAGGGTACTAGATTTGTCTTTTTCTTGAGAGACATTTGATAAGTGCTAGTCTAGAATGTGCTTTAGTACTTTGGCAAAAGTGTTTTAATTTGAAAGTCATCTGTCCAATGTGCTTTAGTGCTTTCACAAAAGTGTTTTAATTTGAAAGTCATCTGTCCAAAAACTCCCTAAACACTGTCGAAGTTGAAGTGCCTTTTTTGGAAAAATTTTACCTTAATTTTCTTGCGGTTTATCTTCTTCTTTCCTTAATTTGTTAATATAAGCCATCGTGCATATCTAATGTTGACACTGACATTGAACAGAGCTTTTCATTGGACAAGTGGAGTGGGAAGAAATGTTACATGATATCCGCGAGGGATCTTCTGATTGTGTGGGGTGATACACCTACTTATTGGAGATGGACCTCTGTTCCTGAGGCCAGGTTTGTTTCTTTTATTTCGTGGCTTTTATTTGTTTATTTATTATTCTTTTTTTATGAGTGTAAAGATATATTGCCTACATCAAAAAAATAGGTTTCCGGAGGTGGCTGAGCTTATCTGCGTCTGTTGGCTTGAAATCCGTGGCAAAATTAATACTAGCAGTCTGTCTCCGGGGACACTCTATGCTGCATATCTTGTGTACAAGCCAACAGCTGGATCATATGGGTTTGAATATCAACCCGCAGACGTGAGTGTCGGAGTTGTTGGTAGTGAAAGCCAAACACGAACCGTTTATTTGGATGCAGAAAGAGGGCAGAGGCAACGTTATCATTATCCAAGGCGTATTGGATTATTTAATCGCAGCCGCAGGCAGGCTTCAATGCCTAAAGAAAATGATGGCTGTTATCCTAAGGAAAGAGACGATGAGTGGTTGGAGATCGAGTTAGGTGATTTTTTTAACAAAGAAGATGAAGATGGTGAGCTGGAAATGAGTGTCTTGGAGGTGGCCGCTGGTGACTGGAAGGGTGGCCTCATTATCCAAGGAATAGAAATCAGGCCAAAACAGGGTAAGTAAATAAGAGGATCATTTTCTTCAATATGTTAATTGCATCGTTAAATCTGTTTTGTATTGTATTTGAACTTTTATTTTTCCATATCTCCGCATGTAATATTTTTCTGAATTATCCTGGTAAGATTATATTAGTTTCCTGCCAACTTCGGCTCAAACATTTTCTTGTAAGACTTGTAACTTGCAGTATGTGTGCACAGCTTGCCTCATTATTTTATAGTCCTTAACTTCAAGGGCAGGGTCGAATGGAATGACTTTTCACATCAATAATTTTAGTTTTTAAAGAATGAACCTGATGAAATTGTTTTAAAATAAAACCGAACCGATTCATACCGTTAACAAACATGAAACTGAACCAATTGAAATTTATGGTGCTGTTTAAGTAAAATAAATGTAATAATATATACATTTCAAAATTATTTTAATATTATTTTTCAATCATTTATATCTATTCTATTATATTAACGTGATCTCTAATAATAGATAGAAATATAATATTGAAATAAATACACTAAAATTAATATTATTTTGAATATTATGTAAAATTTAATTTTAATATTATTAATTGAGATATTTTTTAATTGTAACATTTATTTAGCCCAAAGATTTATTTAAAATTTGTATAATATTATAAATAGATTATTAAAATAAATCAAATAATTTAAAATTTTAATATTATTTTAAATGTAAAGAATAATTTAATATTATTAGTCTACTAGATAGATTATATTATTCATATTAAATTTGTGTTAATTAAAAACTTTTAAAGTCAATTTTTTAATTACTATAGTTAAAGAGTATTATAGGTAAAAAGAATTTTAGTGTCCCTTTTTTAAAACTTAAAGATTCTTCTGATCATTTTCCCAAATATTGGTGGTGTATGGTGTCTTTTTTCTTTGGAAATATGGTCAAGATTTTTATTTTTGGGTGGCTCTTCAAATTATGGCACTAAAATTTTAATCATAAGTAGGTACACTTTGAATTAAAAGTTAGTGTACTTAGAAAATAAAAATAAAAATAATTTTTTATCATTCCTACTTATATATTTCATTAATGAGTGAAGTTATTGACACCCCATCATTATCTTTATAAACCACTTCAAAAATTTCAAATAATAAATATAAGAATCAAATGCACATAAATTCTTTTCAAATAAATTACTTGTATTCATAATCAGCCCTTTTTTTATTTAATTTTTTTATTTCTTATTAATTAAATATATTTGTACTTCAGTTTGCTTTTAATTATAATTTAAAATATGTACAATTTAAACCGGTGATTGACATTCAAAAATTTATTACAAATAAAACTTTTAATTTTTTTTTTGTGTATGGAGTAACAACAAAATTGTAAAAGAAAAGAAAAATAACATATTATTATATTGAGATTTAACACTAAAAACAAATATTAAATTAAAAATTAGAAGAGTATATTAAAAAATATATATTTTCAGAATTAAAATAAATATAACTAAAAAAAAGTTTTACGAGGAGAATAGAGCGGTGTCAATAGTCTAACTCTTCATTAATGGCATTTTTTTTTATCTCTTCATTAATGACATTTTCTTAATTACATATGTCAAGACCTATTTTTGGGCCTAGTCTTAGCTCACCAAAAATCGTCCCTACATCTTCGGCTTGGTATTGATTACAAATTCGAGTTCAATTTAACTGATAAACCTTAATCCCGAAAATTCGTTTTCTCAAATAAAAAACTTAATAATTAACAAAAAAAATTATTCTTCTCAAATCCTATCAAAAAATTAACTCATGAACAACTAAGAATACTTAACAATTAACATGAAAAATTAACAAAACAATTAACCAAAAAATTAACTAAAATTAAAACTGTGGCTCGCAACGGCGATGGCTTCAAGGTCGATGGTGGAAGAACTTGCCACACAACTTGAGTTCGGGGAATCCAAATTGGAGTAAAATAGTAAAGAGAATATGTAAGAGGACAAAGGAGAAAAAAATTAAGAATACGTAAAAAGACAAAAAGACAGAAGAAATTTTTTTTTTTATTTTTTTAAATATAAAAAAGTAAAATTATCTCTGCACTCTTTTTTTTTTATTAAATTTGTATTAATCAATCATTTTGACTCTAAAAATTAATTATTTTATCTCTCAATGAATTAAAATATTATTTTATTTTATAAAATAAAAAATTATAATTATAAAAATACTCCTAAATTTAATAAAATAAATAAATCTTAGTCTAATATGTTAATTTTTTATGAATATAATTTTATTTACAAATTATTATGTTAATTTTTTTAGTCATAATTCTATTTATTTTGTATAAGAAGTTTTTTAATATTAATTATAGAAAGTTCACAATATTTATAGAAAAATTTTCTCTTCTGAACTTTCTTATACTTAATTTAATTATAAAAATTAAATAAAATTATAATTACAAAATATTATTTTTTATAAATATAATTTCATTTAAAAGTTACCATCTCAAATTTTGTGATTTATTTATTTTATTGAATTTAAAGATATTTTTATAAAGATATTTTTTATATTTTTTAAAATTTTATAGAATAAATTTTTTTTAAATTTATTTAAGAGTAAAATAATTATTTTTAATGTTAAAATTATTAATTAATATAAATTTAAAAATAATATAAAATATATATTAAAATTTTATAATAATTAAATGTACATATAATAAAAAAAATAACAAAAACAAATAGTGCAGAAATAATTTCCCTTTTAAAATTCCTAAGAATGACTAGTGTGAAGAGAGAACAATTACAACACTAACAAAAGGAAAAGAACCGACAACTCTCTTAAAAAAAATTGAAAACTTTCTGTTCAATATTAGTTTCAATTTCATATATATTAAAAAAAAAGAATCTTTAGCATCCTCCCTTATTTTCATAGCCGCTTTTGAACCAATAAACCCCATCAACTGGCTGCTCACATCCCTGGGGCGAAGCCGGCGCCATCTTGGTGGTGGTAGTGTTGGTCGTCATGGTTCGCCGGAGGATGGTAGTATAGGTGAGCTGTGTGTGTGGACAGTGAGAATTAAATCAACAGAAGAAGGTGAAGGATTTGGTAGCGGCAGAAGAAGCAGTGAAGGATTTAGCAGCGGCTGGTATTGTGATGTCTTGTGTGTGTGTGTGTGTGATTAGGTTTAGATGGATTTTTTCTTTTAGAGCAACCCGATCGGGTTGGTTATTTGGTGCGGGTTTAACCCTAATCAAAATATAACCCGATCGGGTTTGAGATTTGTGACTGAATAGTTTTCAAGGTCAACCCGAACTGAACCAAAATCAAAATAATTTTTTGTTTCAATTCGGTTCCGGTGGCCCAAGCTGAACATCCACATCACATGCTTATTTGGTAAATGATTACAGATTACATCTAAGACAACTGTTTAATCAGTTGTAAAATTACAACTAATAAAAATGAATAACTATCATTGGTTGTGAAATATATGAGGGTTAGATGCATAAAATAAAGGGGTGGGCATATTTGCACCCACTATTTTTGTTAATTCACCTTGCTTCTAAATTAATAAAAGTTTGTACAATCAATCAATTAAATCTTTCTATTAAATTTTTTCCTTAAGTTTCTTTGATAATTTTTTATCATAAACTTTAATAAAAGATTTATTTTACAATTTTATTATTATGATATAAAACAACTGAATTGTCTCAATAATTATGAGTTATTATATCTACTAATTTATATATTTAATTTTGTGACTGATAATATAATATTTTAAAATGAAATCTAATTATTATTTTAACTACCCTTACGTGTAAATGACATAAATTGGACAGTCCAATAATTTACATGAGTATTATGATATAAAAACACTATGTTACTTTAATTAAAGACTAGTAATCACTTCTCAAAAAAAAAAAAAAAAGACTAGTAATCAAACTAATGAAGTAGTAATAGAAACAATGAGTTTGGTATAAAATTGGAAAAATATTGAAGTTAACGTAAATTCTTGGTAGTTTTACCTTATAAGAGTAAATGATAAGTATATAATACGTACATATTTTATCCTTAATTATATAGTTGTTAGTTATTAGTATTTGTTATTTTTAATTTATTTATTTATTTTATTGAATAGTAAATTAATTGGAGATTATTGATTAAACCTTGCATAACTTATTGTATTTCCTAGATAATCTGCCTTTTCCCCGAATTTGACTTAGGGCGAAAGGGTGGCTAAGAATCGATCTTCTAACTTGATAGAAGGCAAGGCAGCAGCAGCTTAGAGAACTATTTGTATGGATTTCACCTATAAGGGAGGGATGCCTGCATGAAAAAGTTCAATTTGGGAAGTAATGAAGATTAAATTAGAAGATAAAAAAAGGCCAATAATTAATGGAACCAATAGCTTTGAGGAGAGCACGTACTGAGCAATTAGAAGTGGAAAGAAATTGATGGTAGAGATGGCCAATGGGCTTGGCAGCACACGGCACGGCACGACATAGGCATGATAAGTGTCTGTACAACACGGCACGAGCACATTTCGATAGGGCATGCGACACAGTAAGGCACGCACGCGGGTTGGTCGAACTTAGAATTTTAGGCACGAGGGCCTTAAAAGCACATCATGATTAGAGATAGGCTAAAGCATGGCACGTGAAAAAGCCTACAAAATGCACGTTTCACTTTTTAATGAAAGTAAATTTAAAATTTTATGATTTTACAAATAACTTGAAATTGAATCTTTTAATATATTTTATTAGCACAAGTATTTTAAATTCATCTAATTCTTAGTTAAATAAATCTAATTGATTTATGTTTAAAATTTATTAAATGAATAATTGATATCATGATTTTAATAAATAATATTATAAATATTATGATTTTATAGATATGTATTAATGTTGTTATGGACTATAATCTATAACTCTATCTAAGTCCAAGTTAACAATTAAGTTAACTCTTAAGAAAAATTCATTATTGTTACTTATTGTTACTATTGTTGTTATTGTTGTTAAGTATTAAAAAAGAATTCTAATACCGTAGAGTCTAACTTAATAATTAGTATTACATTCTCTTACTATTATTATTGAATATAGACTTGAGTTTTAAATTTTTTATTCTATTGAATTTGTCTAAAGACACATGGACCAAAAGTACATAAGCTTGAAAAAAGTACGTCAACAACTTGACATCTTAAAAAAAAAATTTAAAAAGCTTATTGTGTTTTGTTTTTCTTAAGCAAGGCATGGCACGACACAACACATGTGGGCATGGCACGAGTGGGCACAAGGTGTGCACGTGTCAGGCCGGGCTTAAACCAAAAAATGTCACGGTATGACATGACGCAAAGCATATAGTGGGCACAGCAGGGCATGAGCACAAGCACGCCTGGGCCTTCCTTTAATGCCCGTTGGCCATCTCTAATTGATGGTTTATGGTGTTGAGAAGTAATGGTGGCATTAAGTAGGAAAATTGACTTTAGAATTGGAAAATGATTCATATTAGAATTTGGGTCTAGTGATATAGAATTCTACTATAACTTATGGTCACAGACATTATTATAAATGAAGACAAAAAAGAGAACTTAGAAGAGAAGAAGCCAAACACATTCTGATATAGAATTTTCTTTATTTTGTTACTCCCTATTCAAATATGTCTGACTAATTTTCTTATACTGAGTTTGAGGATTTTCATCATATTCAATGAAATAAATGACTTTTATTTAATTAATTCTTCACATGTGTTCTTTGATGATTATGATTGTTGTTTCAAATGATTAATTGAATAATTATCTTTTCATCTTTAATATCATGTATTCTTGATAGTTAAGAGATTATTTGATTAAATCTAAGCTTGGTAAAATAATGATTAATGTAATTCTCTTTGATTATGTACCTTTTAATAAATTAGACACGTAGAATACTTTAGAAACTTTGGTTCTTTGCTTTTCAGTAGGATACATATAATACTTAGAAATCCTACCTTAAAGTGAAAATGAACCTATATTAGATATGATTACTTGAGCTAAATTGTTATATCCATTCGGTGACGTAGATTGATTTTGTGTTGTCACTCTAAAATTAGGGATTAATTGATAACTAAATAATTACTAGTTGAATAGTAGTGGATTCTGAAACCTTAGTAATACATGTTGTTGAAAGATAAAGCTTAAATCTAGGATTATGATCAAGATTGACAAGTCGGTTATTATCCTAAGATGTGTAAGACATGTCAGTTTTGGTTGTATGGCATGCCAGTTGTAAAGCACTAAAGTAATGTATGATGTTTGTATAATGTTAGTTGGAAGAATAAGTGAGACATGTAATTCAACACGTGGATCACTTACTTAATACCATGGCTGCATTTGTTGTTTTGCCTAACAAAATGGATAAGGCTTTGACACACGTCCGTTAGCTAGTTCAAATGGCTGTTAACGCCATTACACACATGAAAAGCTTCTGGAGTTTGGTAACATATGTAAAAACACGCGAGCTGGTTGCTGAGGGACCTTTCTAGATCATGTACTCTTTGTATATAAAGCCTTATGGTCTGTTGTGCGTCTAGATTAATTCAATTACATCTCTTCTTCAATATTGTATGTTGTAAAACTCAAAAATTGTGAAACCTTATCTCTCTTTTCACAGTGGATTTTAGGCAAAATAGTGGTCGAACCATTTTAAATCTTGTGTGTTAAGTGTGTATTATCGATTCTATTCTTGTTGATTTAATCAACTTACTTATGATTATTTGTACAAGTTTCATCAAGATTCAATACTCTAGGTGTTAACCTAAATTCATAGAGTTTAGAGTGGGCCTTGGGGAATATAAATAAGTTCTTTGCTGGTTTAAGGTTCAACAAATTAATATTAGAGCTTATTTTTAAGTTCTTGATCTCAACAATGGTAGCACTTAAGCTTGATGTGGAGAAATTTATAAAGGATAATAATTTTTATTTGTGGAGGCTCAAGATGGGGTTTGTTAGTCCTTCAAGTTTAGAGGAAGCACTTGGTGAAGCTTCATTATCCAAAAAGACAAGAAAGATGTCTAGTGGAGATTTACCAAATGTGATGGATAGAGCTCGTAATGCTATAGTCCTTAGTCTTAGGGATAGTGTTCTCAGAGAAGTTGGTAGTTAAAGGATTGTAGAAGGATTGTGGAAGAGACTTGAGGATTTGTATACCAAGAAGTCAATAGTTAAGAGATTAGCCACAAAGAAAAAGTTGTACACTTTACAGATGGGAGAAGGGTCATCAATCTCATATCATATTGATGCTTTCAACTAAATCATGCTAGATCTTGAAGATATTAATGTGAAAATTGATGATAAGGGCAAAGCTATAATATTGTTGTGCTCTAATTCACATTTAGTTGACACATTCATCTATACACATTCATCCATGGTAGATGTCAAAGAAACTTTGAGTTTGAAGGTTGCAACAAAGAAACAAATCAAGAGAGGAGAAAGCTTGATAGTAAGGGGGAAATCATAAAAGAGAGAAGATGTCCAAAGAAAAAAGAAAAGATCCAAATCCAGGCCAAGAAATCTAAAATGCTTCTTGTTGTGCAAATTTTGTTGAACTCGCAAGCGCACGAATCTATTGTAGTATAGACTAATGGTGACGAGTGTCGATCCCACGAGGAGGTGGATTTTAATTGTGTATAGAATTAATTTTGTAAATGGGTGGTTGGATTTTGTGGTGAAGGTGACTTAGATTATCCTAAAATTGGAATTGAAATGGCACGAATAAATTCTAAAATTGGAATTAAAATGACGAGAATAAATTGAAGAGAAAATCTATTAAATTGACGTACTTGGGTATCTGGATCCGTATCAACATGCACCATGGGCTAAATATTCCTTATTAATACTAATTAAATCATGAGGGGGGAATCCACACCTCATGAACCACACTCTAATCAATATGGTGCTATCAAAATAATAATAAGCCCAAAAGATTCAGACAAGATTATTATTATTTGTCGATGAAAAGTCAAATCATCCACAAAAATTAGAGGGGAAAAGAAAATAAATTACCAAATAAAGCCCATAACACATGTTGAGACTTTACCTTTAACTCAAGCTTGAAAGAAAATTAGCTACTCATAATTGAACTAGGGGAAAAATGGGAATTTATTAAAATATATAGAAAATACAAGATGGAGAGGGAATTACAAAAAATGGATCCCAAAAATGGATTCAGAGCTATTAAATTGGGGGAAGAGGCCCCCTTTTTATAGATACATGGAGTAAAATCGATTTGGATGCTGATTGCGCCACGTCATCGGGCCAACAAGACGCGGTTTGACCACGTGGATGAACAAAGTTTGACCGAAACAGTTTGGTTGAAAATAATCCGTGTGATGCATGTAGATTTTGGTCACGATATGTTGTCACGTCACCATCAACAGTACATAAGAATTTTAGTCCAATATGATCGTGACACCTCATCAGTCAATGCCACATCATCGGTCAATGCCTCGTCATCGTCCGTCTATGTGAACAGTAACGTATACAGTACCGTATATGTGAATAGTGCCGTACATGTGAACAGTGCCATTTTTCCTTTTATGCTCCTCCTACCGTCCTGAGTTCAAAAGTGATGTCCGTTTTGCCATCTGATCTCTCGTTTATTGTGAAATGACTATGATGCCCATAAAATACATAAAATAGTTAATTAAAATAAAACACACGGAATTAAATCAAAAGAAGGTTAAATTCATAAAAGTAAAGGTGTTAGTAAAACTTGTAGTGGAAAATGACGATTTTCTCCTTTATAAATATACATTTTCTAACACTTAACACTTCGAATGCCACAAGGAAGGACACTTCAAGAAAGATTGTTGTTGAGTACTGGAGAATGCATATTTATTCAGGGTAAAACTGTCATTTATGCTCCAAGTCTCACTAACATTTCACTTTCATGTGTTTCAATCCTTTAAGCTTTTATTACGTGTGTTTTATTATAATGTAAGTATTTTTTATATTTCGAGGATACTTTGGCTATTTCACAACTAATGAAAAGCCAGACAGTGAAACAAATGATATTTTTAAACTTGAAACGGTCGAAAACCTTAGAAGGAGTATAAAAGTGTATTTGACATTGTTAACATATACGGTACTGTTCACATATATGGTGTTATTCACAAGTACGACATTGTTCACATATATGGTATGATGATGTGGCATTGACCGATGATGTGGCATTGACCAATGATGTGGCAGCATTTTATTGGACCAATAATGTGGCATTGACTGATTATGTAGCATTAACTGATGATGTGGTGTTGACTAATGATATAGCAAGATGCTATTTCACCAAAATATTGATGTGGCATTGATCGATGACGTGACAACATCTTATTAAACTGAAATGCTGATGTGGTGTTAACTGATGATATGTTCCAACCAATCAAAACTTTCTACGTAGTGCAATCTTGAGTGTCCGAATTGTTTTTATCCGATGGTTATGATTTACCCATTGTATCGATAAATAGAGGGTTCCCCCCTATTTGACACCCCTAAATCCATTTTTAAGCTTAATTTTTTGTAGTTCTCTCTCCATCTTATATTTTCTACGTATTTTAATAAAATTATCATTTTACCCTTAGTTCACTTATGAGTGGCTAGTTTAGTTTCAAGATTGGGTTGGAGGTGAAGCCTCAACATGATCTATAGGCTTAATTAGGTAAGTTTATTTTCTTTTCCTCTCTAATTTATGTGGTTGTTTTGACTCATTGTTAACAGACAATATATATTGTCTAGATTTTGCACAGTTTATCAGCTCCTTAGTGAAAAATCGTTATTGTATGACACAATAAGCACTTAGCACCATATTAATTAGAGAGAGATTTCATCTCTAGTATTTTGTGGGTCATTTTAACTCAGTGTCGACAGAGAGTACATATAAGCTATTTCGTGGATGGTCTTGCCACGTTGTTGACAAAATGATTTTTATCGTCTGGCATAACGTGTTCTTGACACCAAACTTAGAGGAAGATCATTATCCTCTGGTACACAAAGCGCTTGATACCATATTTATTAGAGTGGGGATTATGAGGAGTGGAAATACCCCATCATGAATTAATTGGAACAAAAAAGGAAATATTAAATCCATGGTGAATATTGAGTGTGAATCCAAAGACTCAAGTATTTCATTTGTATTGTTTTCATCTTTAATTCATTCCCACCATTTTATTTTAAATCTTAAGATAAAAAAATTCACTTCCAATCAACTCACATTTACACCTAGAAAATTAACCCTACGCATAATTAAATTTATTTCCTTGAGAGATCGACACTCATCACCACAAAATATATTCTACATTAGATTTGTGTGCTTGCGAATACAATAAAATTTGCACAACAATTGCCCCGAGAGGAAAAATAAGAACAATGACTAAAAAAAGAAGAGTGAAGATGTTGTTATTGCATCAAAGGTTTAAGAAGCTAATAGCTATGATTCAATTAGAGTTCTTAGTACTACTGATAGCCAAATTAAAGGTAATTATGTTTTAGATTTTGGTTTTTCATTCCATATGTGCCCTAATAAGAACCTATTCATAAACTATGAAGCCTATGATGGTAGGGTAGTTGTAATGGGAAATGATCTATGCTATAAGGTAGTTGTTAAGGGCGTAACTAGGCTGAAAATGTTTGATGGCATGTTTAAAATGTTAAGGGATGTCAAACATGTACCTAAATTGAAGAGAAACCTTATCTCCCTTGGAATGCTTGATAAAATGGGATACTTAGTTAAGCTTGAATTCGATACCCTCAAGAGTATTGAAAGGGTCTATGATGCTAATGAAGAGAGACATGAATAATGGCATGTATATTCTTCAAGAAATTACTGTTACAGATGATGTTGGGGTGTATAGATAGGATCTAGATAAAAAAATGTTGCAGCATTTGAATTTAGGCCATATTAGGGAAAAATGCTTAAAAGAACTGTCAATACAAGGGGTTTTAAAAAAGGATAAGATAGAGATCTTGAGGTTTTGTGAAGAATGTGTCTTAAGCAAGTGTTCAAGGGTAAAAGTCAGTCTGATGTTTATGTATATAAAGGAACTATAAATTATATATATTCTGATTTATAAAAACTAGCACATATAGCTTCTTTAGGTGGGACAAGGTATTTCTTATCTCTCATTGATGTCTTTTCAAGGATGGTGGTTGTATATGTTGAAAGTTAAGGATGATGTGTTTGAGCATTTCAATGCTTGAAAAACATTGGTAGAAACTTAAACAAATAGAAAGGTCAGAAGGTTGAGGACCGATAATAGTTTAAAGCTTTGTAACAAGATGTTTGATGACTTTTGTATTGAAGATGGCATTATGAGACACAAAATAGTGAGATACACATCTCAACAAAATAGATTAGCTGAAATGATGAATATGAGTTTGATTGACAGGGTGAGATATATAATTATTCATTGAAGGCTATCTATGGCCTTGTGGGTAGATTTTTTATCAACAACCTACTATATAGTGAACAAAAGCCCCTCATCTAAAATTAAATTTAAAACAACTATTAAACTCTGGTATAATAAACCAGTTGAATATTCTAGTATAAGGGTCTTTAGTTGTCCTATATATGCACACATTAAGCAGGGATAACTAGAACATGGAGCCTTAAAATGTCTGTTTCTAAGCTATCTTGATAGGGTGAGGGGGTACAAGCTCTACTGCACTGATTTTAAACTACCAAGATCTATCATCAATAGAGATGTTGTGTTTATTGAGTCAGAAATGCTTCAAATTTTAGCTCAATCAAAACCAACAGTCATAGAGCCTAGAGATAAAGATTAAAAGACTTATTTTGAGGTGAATTATCAAGTTAAAGTTCAAAACAAAAGCCAAATTAGAATAGAGATCTGAAAGGAAATTTCTAAATCAGAGGACGAGTCAATTAGTGGTCAAGGAATCGGAGACTATCAGCTGGTAAAAGATAAAGAGAAGAGAGTAATTATGCTATTAAAGAGACATCCATATGTAGATCTGATTGTATTTGCATTAACAGCAACACATGATGCTAAAACTAAAGAACCAAGGACTAACTCAGTGGCTATAAAGAGTGATAAGTTAGGTGGATGGAAGAAAGCTATGGAAGTGGAAATATAGTCCTTGACAAAAAAATCATACAAGAGATCTGATTGAAAGACCTAAAAACAAGAAAGTGGGGTGTAAGTGGAGTTATAAGATTAAGGAGATTATGCTAGCCGTTGAACCACAAAAGTTCAAAGTTAGGCTTGTAACCAAAGGCTTAATGTAAAAAGAGGGCATAAACTTTACTGGTGTGTTTTCTCTAGTGGTTAGGCATTCCTCTTTGAGAATCTTATTGGCATTTGTTGCTATGAATAATATGCATCTTGAGCAAATAAATATTAAGATTGCTTTTCTGTATACTGAATTAGATGAGATGATTATAATGGCTTAACCTAATGGCTATGTGGATTGGGAGAAAGCCAATCATGTTTGTCATATTAAGAAGTCCTTATATACACTTAAACAATCTTTCAAACAGTGGCATTTGAGATTTGACAACTTTTTGTCTGAACATGGTTTTCAAAGGTGTAACTTTTGATTGCTTTGTGTAATTCAAAGATATAGATGGTTATAACAAGATCCATCTGTTGCTGTAAATTGATGATATGCTAATAACTTGTTAGAGTATAGATCATGTAAATGACTTCAAGAAGCAACTAAGAAAATCTTTGGAGTAGAGTTAATTAAAGAAAGAATGAAGGGTGTTTTATGTTTGACACAACAAAAATACATCGGAAAAGTTCTCTAAAGGTTTAAGATAAGGTATTCAAAGGCTGTTCAAATGCCATTACCAGCTCATTTTAGTCTTTCATGTCAACAATGTCCAAAAATTGATGATGAGAAGCTGAAATGACTTCTATTCCATATTCAAGTGCTGCAAGTTACTTAATGTATGCAATGGTTCCAATTAGGCTAGATATTTCTTATGCAATAGGTGTTGTAAATAAATATATGGCAAATCCAGGTAAATAACATTGGAAGATCGTTGTATGGATCTTAATATATCTTAATGATAGAGTTGGTTATGGCTTGATGTATAGAATTGAAAAACAAAGGGTGAAGTCAGTGTGAAGGGCTTTGTAGGTGCTGACTACGTAAGGGATTTTAATAGACAGAGATCCTTAACTGGCTATTTATTCAATAAATGGTTGTACCATAAATCAAAAAGCCTCATTGCAAAGTGCTTTTTGCTTTATCAACAACTGAAGTTGAATACCTGTAACTGTAGAAGTCATTAAAAAAGCAATTTAACTCAAAATGATAGTGCTAAATTTGGGTATGAGTAGAAGTAAATGATTATTCAGTGTGATAGTTAGAGTGTTATCTGTTTGAGCAAGAATCAAATACAACATGAAAAGACAAATCACATTGATATTAAGCTTTACTTCATAAGACTAGAGGTGTTTGGTAAAGTTGGTGATTTCACCACACTAATGACAACCTTGCAAACATGCTGACTAATGTTGTACTATATGCCAAGTTTGAGTTTTGCTTGAAGTCAACTAGAATCTGTAGAGTTTAGATTGCAAATGTGTTTTGAGATAATAAAGATTATTAGTAACTTATTTGAGTTCAAGGTAGAGAATGTTGAAGGATGAAACTCAAACCTGGGTTTATAATCGAGATTGACAAGTCAATTATTATCCCAAGATGTGTACAACATGTAGGTTTTGACTATATTGCGTGTCGGTTGCAAAGCATCAAAAGGATGTATGATGTTAACATAACATCGGTTGAAAGAATAATGATACACGTGATTAAACTCATCCATCACTTGCTCAATACGGCAGCTGTATTTTCTGTTTTGCCTAACCAAATGGATGAGGCTTTGAAACTTGTCCGTCAGCTGGTTAAAATGGTTGTTAATGCCATTGCACTCGTAGGAAGCTTCTGGGTGTTGGTAACAAAACCTAGAAACACATAAGCTAGCTACTAAGGAACCTTTCTAGATCAAGTACTCTTTGTATACAAAGCCTCATAATCTATTGTATGTGTAGGTTGATTCAGTTACATCTCTTGTTCAACATTGTATATTGTAAACTCTAAAATAGTGAAATCTTATCTCTCTTTCCATAGTGGATGTAGGCAAAATAGTGGCCAAACCATTATAAATCTTGTGTGTTAAGTGTGTATGATCAATTCCGCTCTTGTTGATTTGATCGATTTGCTTCTGAGTACTTGTATCAGTTTCATCAAAATTAGATACTTTAAGTGTTAACTTGAGTTCATAGATTTTAGAGTGGGTCTTTAGGAATCTAAATTAGTTTTTTGTTGGTTTGAGGTTCAAGATTTGTCTTATTAAAATTTTCTTTACTTTAATTATTTTCTTAGTTTAATAGTTTAATTCTCTTAAAACTCAATTTGTTCAAGTAGGTTAGGATTTTGATTTTAGATTTAAATTATACTTTTAATTTATAGCAATCCCTGTTGGTTCAACCATGTTACATCTACTCTATTTCTAAAGTTTCGAGCACTTATTATTAAAAATTTAGACAATAAGTTTTTGGCACTGTTGTTAGGAATTGTGCTGGAAAGTTAATTTAATCTAGATTGATTTAATTCTTCTACTGTTTATAATTTAGCTTAACTTTTATTATTAAAACAATGAAAAATCACAAAAAAAATTATAATTAGATTTTGAGTTCATCGTTTGGTTGTTTAATTTCTTTTATTTTAAATTTTGTTTATTTTTATTATTGTTAGTTTATTTTTCTTTCTTTTTCTAGTTTTAGAAAAACTCATTTTTCTAGTTTAGGTTGCTCTAGATTTTAGGACAAAGAGTAAGGTAGAATAACTTAGCAACTCCCTTTTTAAGACACCAATCAATTCCACACACCCACACCCTTTTATTTTCTTTCTCTTGTTTAGTTTGCATTCAACATTTTGATTAAAAATTTAATAAGAGCAATAATCCAAACAAGATAAGGATTGGACTTTATCACCAATTCCTTGCCCATAGATTAAAAATCTCTTGTATCTCTCAACTCAAGCCATAAATTAAAATTAAAAGCAATTGAAAATTGACCTTTATTAGGGTTTCATAGTTACAAGACCCCTGGAAAAGATCTTATTGTTAGTCACTCCAATGAGTAATTATTGAATTTAATATTTGACAGTTAGCTTTGGCTAGGCAAGTATTGGAATTTAAGTACGCCAGGTGCCTCTCCTCCTTATCTGGGAACTGCTATCTTGTTAGTTTAATAACCTTAACTAGTAATCTATCCATTGGAATCTTGAAAAGAATAGGAGCTCATAAGACAGAATTTACTAGTGAAATTGTTCCTAATAATTCTCTATAAACTAGACAATAAAAAAAAAAATTTACCCTTGAACTAAAATTAAGATAGTTTTCAAGCTTTTTGGTTTTTTTGTGATGTGATTTTTGAGTCAAGATTAGACATCTATTCCATGTCCAATGACAAATTTTCTCTCTTGGTGTCTAGTTAGTTTTATAAATGTTTGGGAACACGATTCAACAAATCGTTTGGTAAAAAAAAATTCCAAAATTAATAGTGATAGAGCTAGTTGTTTTCAAGTAATGGATAACTAAAATAGAGTACTCCTAGCATTGCCAGTAGTGCAAGTAGAGAAAACCCTTAGAGAGTATTTTTCATCAACGACAATCAAACAACCAACTTATATTGTGTTCCCACAAACTATAGCAACACACTTTATACCTAACCCCACTGTCAATTAGCTTTTACCATCTTTTTATAAGTTAAAGAGAGAACTTTATTTGCACATTAAGGAATTTCTTGAAATATACTCTATATTCCCTTTTTAAAATTTTAATGATGAATCAATTAGGCTTCATAAGTTCCCTTTCTCATTAAAAGAAAGGCAAAAGCTTGGTTAAATTCATTTTCCATTTAATTTATTACTACGTGGGATGATTTAAGTAATAAGTTTTTCTTCCTATATCTAAAACGAATTCCCTTAGGAGAGAGATAAATGATTTTTTATCAAAGAGAGGGTGAACAATCTATGAGGGTTAGGAAAGATTCAATGACCTACTCCTTAAGTGTCCCCACTGTCATTTTGAGAAATAGAGACTAGTACAATACTTTTTATAATGGTTCAAATATGTCAAATCATCATATGATAGTCTATGAATGGTGGGAAGTTTTTGAACCTACATGAAAGAGTTTTTGGGGATTTCTTTAATTCACTTTCTGAGAATTCTCAACAATGGAATTTTTCAAATCAAAGAGAAAAATCAACCTAAGTTTCTAGAAAAAAAATGTCTATATAAAGTTAAGGATGATTTTGATATGAAATCCCCTCTAACTACACTTTCTAGGACAGTAGAAGTCTAGCTATAAACCAATCAATAAATTATCACTTTATTGTAGCTAATGAGGTTTCTACTCTTTGTTCCAACCTATCTCATATATTACAAAATTATTAGCCGATCAAGATGCTTATTAAGTACATGCCTTACAATCATATGAAAAATCCTCTAATAGTCTATATTCCCTCCCATATAATCCTAATTTGAGGAATCACCTTATTTTTTTGTAGAAACAAAATCAACCTATATCAAACCAAGGAACACAACAATTTAGCATGCCCAATCAATAATTGATCCCTTATAATCAAGCAAATTTTTATGTTTAACAACCTATATCTTAATTTGTTACACCCTAGCAAAGACAACATTCTTTAGGGGATACACTTAAAATTTCATTCACTCAAATCACAATTAGAACTATTATAGCTTAGAAAGAGTAACGAAAACTATATAGTCAACCAATTCCTAACCCTAAAGGTAAATTTGAAATAGGATCATTTTCCATTGCTAATATGCCTAATGAGGAAGCCAAACTATAACTACCATTAGGTCTAGAAAAACAATTAGTTCTTGAGAGTAAGAAAGAAAGTCAACCAACTCTAATTGAAAAGCCATTACTTAATGAACCTAATGAGAATGGAATTCAGTTCAAGCCTTCTGCTCTTGAAGCTCCTTACCTATAAAGACTCATCCTACAAAAGAACTGTACTCATTATAATGATATTTTAAAAATATTTAACCAAATTTGTATAAGCATTCCTTTGCTTAATGCTATTAAGCTAGTACTTGCTTATGCTAAATTCTTAAAAGATCTTTGTACAGTAAAAAGAAAAAGCAATGTCCACATAAAGCAATCCTAACTAAAAAGGTTATTAGCATTCTCTTAAATAAAGTTCTTATTAAGTACGCAATTTCTTATATCATTAGAGATCATGCATTTGATAGAGCTTTACTTGATTTAGGACCCAGTGTTAACTTGTTGCCAAACTCTATCTATAAGAAATTAGGATTAGGAGACTTGAATAGTAGACATATCAGTCAAAATTCCTTGAGGGATTATAGATGATGTTTTTGTCAAGTTTGATAAATTATACTTTTTTGTTGACTTAATAATGCTTGATACTGAACCTGTGGAGAACCCATGTTCTCAAATTCCTATTATTTTAGGTTGACATTTCTTACCCATAGTTGATGCGCTTATTAATTGTTGTAATGGTGTCATGAAAATTTCATTTGGGAATATGACTATGGAACTCAATGTGCTTAATTTTAGCCGACAACCTTCTATGAATGATTTTAATTATGTTAGAGATGTCAATCTAATTGATAGTGTAGTAAATGATTCTTTCATACATTTTTATAGAGATGACCTATTAAAAATGTGTATAGCTTACTGTTGAACAAACATAGAAGAGGATAACATGATTAGTGAAGAAAATTCTTTATTAAAATCTACTCCTTTAATGGATTTTAAGAAATGGAAAGCCCAAGTCGAAAAACCACAAAAGTTAGACCTAAAACCATTATCATATTCAAGTGGCAAAATGGCCACCTGACCATCACGAGCTTGTTTGCTCACTTTCCTTTCTTATTTTTTATTAATTACATCTCCTTAATTATGTATTCTAAATAGCTCTAGCTTTTCTTTTTTTCCCACTTTCAGTTCTAATTTCCTCTTTATTCCTGAAATATTTACAATATAAAAATTGACATACTAGAAATTAATTTAACATAAAAATTTATTAGGGAAGCATTAAAATAATGGGAAATTATCAGCCATATACCTTTAAATGACACTCATATCAAACGTGTGTGAACACTTTTCAAGTGTATCACTCGTATACCCTAAGTTGACAAAACACTTATGTCGTCCACCAATCCATTAACTTTCGTTAGAAAGTTAACATAATTGTGGCAAATTGACTATTTTGCCCTTGAAACTCAAAATGAAGTAAAAACATAAATTTACCCAAAAAATTAACGTAAATTTTCAATACACAATTTTTTTTATTAACAATACATTTTTCTAATTAAAAAATAAATTATTAATGGTACATATTATTAACAATTATCCAAAAAAATCCATATTATACTATAAAACATTATTAACTACATATTATTTACAGTTATACATATTATACCATAAAAATTTCCAGTTGGAGCTTGGAGGAGTAGATCTTCAAAAATTTAGGTTAAATTTTGGAGGAATAGATTCGGTTGTAAAGTAGTTTTTTTTAGCAATTATTAACAATTATCCGATAAATGGGATGACATGTCATTTTTTATAAGGTAAATGGGATGACATGTCGTTTTTTAAAATCAAAGTTTCATCAATCTTAAAAGACTAAATTACCCTTATGATGTCAGCGCTTGCAAACGGAAGTTAACGGATTGGTGGACGGCAGAAGTGTTTTGTCAACTTAGGGTATACGAGTGATACACTTGAAAAGTGTTCACACACGTTTGATACGGGTGTCATTTAAGGATATATGGCTGATAATTTCCCTAAAATAATTTAGGAATATTGAGCGTATTAATTAACACTATAAGTGAAAAATTGATAATTTTAGACTTATTAAATGTACACTTTTTAGTGTCAATTACACCCCCAAACCTGCTTATTGCTAAGCCCTAACAATTTAAGTTATAAAAATTTAGCAAAATTTCAAACGCAAATTGAAATCTTTTTTTTTAAATTGTGTTTACTTCTTTCATTGGATTAATGACAATAGTCAAATAAAAGTATAAGCATTATCTTCGGTCTAAAGAAAATCACACCCACACAAAATAGTCCAGTAAAATCATGCAAAATGATCAATTATCATAACTATATTAATTAAGTCACTTTTAAAAATAATATGTCAAACCCCAAAACCTCATGGTTAAGAGTGACTCTCTCAAAAGGAAATAAACCCCAAAAAAATGTCACTTTAAGAAGTGATAGATTGATATTATAGTAAAACAATATTACACACTCTTACCAAGATAAAAGAATAATGCCCATAGCTTAGAAATAAAATGATCTCAAGTTAAGGGAATTACGAGCCAAACCAATTTATTTCCAATTTTATGCATCACCACATCTTTTAGTCCATATTACCAGATTCTACTTCAGACTATAGTTCCTTAAAATTAAGAAGAACTTTCACTATGATATAATGTAGGCTAGGGACATGGCCAACAAAGAAGTGATAATAGGAAAACAAAATATATGTTTGAAAAATAGAGGACTTTTGGAGATTACAAGGTGTTTTTCACTTGGATTTTTTTCATATTATTTATTTTATTTTATTTATTATTTATTTTATTTTTTCCTTCATAGCACCATTTTCAGGAATACATAATCATCATTATTTCCAAACTTAATTGGGTGGTGGAAAACATAAAACATAAGGTGATACTCCACATTGAAGTGAGACAAGATGATAGGTTAGTGAATAAATTTTTTTAATATATAGGCTCAAAGGGGTTAACTACAGATACTTTATAATAGGGATGGGTAGAAAAGCTCAAACAGATCAAAGATGGCATTTCTATCATCTTTTAGAGTTCTAAATAATATTTCATATCCACTGGTTCAATGAACTTTTAAATGCAGCTGCACAAAAGTTTTTTTCATTTCATTTTTTTCACTTTTCTTTTTTTTTTGGTTGAATTTAAAGAAAATATAGAGAGCTTGTATAATAAACAGTGAAGTTATGTAGGCAAACAAGGTTACTCTCCAAGGATAATAGGTTCAAAAACTCACTTGGACTTACCATGACATGTTCATTCCTTCAAATGGCTTAATCAGTTTCATTCATTTAATTTCTCAATTTACATTTCAACATGCAAAGAGAGAAACATGGTGTAAAATAACTCAAGACCAAAGATTACACAAATACCAAAATTCAAAAGTCATCATGTTATCCAATGTTACAAGCTCACACAAAAAATTAAAACTTTTTTTTTGTCGTTTTTTAAAAGTTAAAGAAAACATAATAAATGAAGAAGTTGAAGTGATCACATCTGAACTAATTGCATAAATTTAAAGGAGATCATTAAGAGGGAAAAAAAGGAAGAAAAAGTTGGAAAACAAATTCTTTTTTTTTAGAAACAAAAATCTAAGAGTAAGGAGATGCGTTTCTAGAGTCACTATACTCTATATTAAATCATTTTTTACTCAAATCTATCCAAAGTTAGTCTTTACAACAAAAATTAATAAAAACATCACCAGGACTGAGAAATTTCACAACTATCAACTATTCTTTCCTCCCAACTTGAAAGAGACATTGTCCTCAATGTCTTAGAAGAAAGAATTAGAGTTTAGAAGATATTACCTACCCACTGCTATAAAATATTTACAAATAGAGAGTTAAATCTAATTTACATTTCTTACTATGGTTACTACCATCATCATTAGTCGACCAATCCAAAATCAAAGTCATGGGATCTAGCTCTGGTTTGAAAACTTGTAAAAGATCAAATAACTCGTTAGCAATATGATCACAAATAAAGATGCTTTTCACTAAGGATGGAATGAAATGATTAAGAAATGCTATTAAGTCATCATAAAAGTTATTAACTTTTAAAAAACCGATGGGTTTTTTATGGATTTTCAAATGAGCCTAAGAAACAAATGTAATTAGCACCTCTAAAGTTGCAAGATCTCTTGGTAAGAAAATGAAGGTGTCAGTATGATTTAATATTTTAGATATTCTTTCTTGCGTACTTGAGACAACTAACTTTTTTTTTCCAGCTGGTGGGTTAGATAGACATCTCAAATGTTTTAAGGCTTTTGAAATGATGCCTAGCACTTGATTTTCTCGAACAAAAACAGCTTTTGAGACAAGCTTTGATAACCCTCGATTACCTCATCTATTTACAAGAAGTAGTTTTTTCCCTCCTATAACACGACCAAGATCTACGGCCGCCTAAACGAACTCCTTATATTTTTCATAGCGAAATCAGAAAGTGCACAAATATTCTTAAGTTGTATGTTCGAAGTTGCTGCCAGTAGAACAATTCTCAAAAAACAATTTATAAGTGCTTGAAAATGAGCACCTATTTACAGATCTCGATGCTGAACATAATGATACACAGTTGTATATAGGGTGATGTCAAATAACACGTGAAGCTTATAACTTAACAATTTTAAAGCAAACAAGAAAAGAAAGCAGTAAAGGAAAAAGCAAAATGCGATCACCTCATTAAAAACAATAATGCAAAAGGTAAAAGAATATTAAAATTAAAGAATATTTACTGGTAGTTATGATTATGACTCGCATCTTCTCTGGTTTTACATCTAGTAATGGCTTGAACACCCTCTATGGGTCGAGGATAAGCTTCCCATCCATTTTTCTTATAAATTGGCAAACAAGGTCTTGTATAGACAAATTCCCAAGACTAAACTGTGCACTTTCGTTTTGGAACAACTTCTATAAATTATAAATCTCCCGTTGCACATATCCGTTCGGATGCTCTCAAAAGATCATAAGATATCATCTAATGATTCTTTACTTATGTCATCCTTAATGAATTTAAATTTATCTTCACGATTTACAGAAATCATTTCTAAAGTTTTTTACATGGTTTATTTCAAACAAGTCTTACAAAGTTAGGACATTTAGAGCCAAGCCACTTAACTCTTTTTTTTTTTTAAGCAAATGTGCTTTTACCAAAACCAGGCATTTAAGAAACAAATTGATCAAAAAACTCACCTGCCAATCAGACTTGTGCTTCACTTAACCAATGAATGTCAACAAGAATCCCACTGATCATTAATAGACGCAGTCGTTCACAACGAGCTTTATAAATCTTCTTAAGAGCATTTTGAGGGAGAAAAGGAAAACGCTTATGCAATTTATGTTGTATTTCTTCCATACTTGATTTTGGGGTTTTAGTTATTTTGGGAAACTAAAAATACTGACTTAAAAAGTCACAGGGTACCGTTATTCGTCATTTATATGGGAAAGTGAATCAAAACATATCAAAGAAACGAATCAAATCTGTAAAATCAAGTTAGAGGAGAACAAAATAACAAAATAAAAACACACAATGACTATAATCAAACATATAACTCACCTTCGTCCTTTTATTAAATTTATCTCAAGCTCCAACTAAAGTTCATAAATACCACCTTCTATTTCCCTAAGTCATTTCTCTAGATCTTTAATGTGGGATACTAACACTGGTGGTTGTAAATCCCAAATAGAATGTGATTTGTAAACTTGGAGCAAGCTTCTTATGTGAAATTTTACACGTAAAAGTTCTCCTAGATCTTTCAAAAGAACAAATATAAAAAACAATGAAATGAAATATAATTGTCAAACAAACACACTTAAATAAAAAAAAAACATTGTAATGCACTTTATTTAAGACATAGAAAAATTAAAAAAAAAAGAAAAGAAAAAAATCAAACAATTCAAATGGTCAATTAACTGTAAAATGAAATGATAAAAAGTTAAGTTAAAAGAATTAATCAAGATTTAGTGGATCACTCAAATTAATTTCGGTGTCTGTTTCACCAGGTTGGTATTCTAAATACGGTTTCAATCTTTGACCATTAACTTTAAATGTAGCACCGTCCTTTGAATTCTCAATTTCTACGGCCCTATATTGATATATATTTTTTACAACAAATGGGCACTCCTTTGACTTTAACTCCATCGTCTGATATATATCTCCGAAAATTTTGACTAGAACAGTACTTGAACATGTATGGATCATCCCAATAAAAGTTTTTTACTTTTGTTAAGAATTTCTTCTTGTCCTGGGAGCTCCAGTCAGATGGCATTTCACATATTGCAACATAATTAACAATGTTAGCGTACCACAGATATTTTGCTTATAGAAAACAAAAATTCAGTTGGGAAAGAATTATTGACGAGTGTTGTATTAATTGAAGACTCACTTGTAAGTCTTGAAAGATTATCTGAAACAATATTCTTGGTGCCCTTTTTGTCTTTGATTGTCATGTTGAATTCCTAAAGTAGGAAAATTTGTCATATTCATCTTGGCTTGACATCCTATTTAGACATTAAATAGCTAATAGCAGCATGATCAAAATAAACAATAATTTTGAGCCAATTAAGTACGAACAAAATTTATCCAATATAAATATTACGGCAAGTAATTCTTTTTCAGTTATGGTATAATTCATTTAAGCATTATTCAATGTTCTACTTGTGTACTAGATGACAAAGGGCTTACCTTTATTTCTTTGTCCCATAATAGCACCAACGACATAATCACTATCATCACATATTAACTCAAAAGGTAAAGACCAATCAAAGGGTTGCATTATTGGAGCTGATATCAAAAGATTAATTATCTTTTCAAAAGCTTGCTGACAATCTTTTGTCTATTCGAATGGTGTGCCTTTTATTAGGAGGTTACAAAGTGGTTTAGATGTGGCACTAAAGTCTTTTATAAACCTCCTATAAAATCCTACATGCCCTAAAAAAGGAACAGGCTTCTCTAACTGTCTTTGGTGAGGGTAATTTTGAGATGACTTCTACTTCGAATTTGTCAACTTTGATTCCTCTTAAAGACACAACATGACCCAAGACAACTCTAGAAATGGTCATGAAATGGCATTTTTCCTAATTTAAAACTATTTTTTAATTTGTACCTTTCCAAAACTCTTTATGGATTATCAAAACATGTATCAATAGAATTACCAAATACAGTTAAATCATTCATAAGAACCTCCGATAATTTTCAACCATGTCGCTAAAAATGTTTAGCACGCATCTTTGAAATGTTGCAGGAGCATTACAAAGTCCGAAAGGAAATCTCCTAAATGTAAATGTTCCAAATTGGCATGTGAATGTGGTCTTTTCTTGGTCTTCTAAGGCTAAAGGAATTTTATAATAGCTCGAATAGCCATCCAGAAAGCAGTAGTAGGGGTGTCCTACTACTCTTTCAAGAATTTGGTATAAAAATAGAAAAGGAAAATGGTATTTTCTAGTGCATCATTTAATTTTCTATAATCAATGCATATGCACAAACTAGATGGAAATCGTGTTAGAATTGGTTCACCTTTTTCATTTGTTACAACAGTTATTCTAGATTTCTTTGGTGCTACTTGTGTTAGACTTACTAATTTACTATCAAAGATAGGATAGATAATTCTTACATCTAGTAGTTTAAAGACCTCATTCTTTAACACTTCTTTTATATGAGAACTTAGTCTTATTTGTGGTTGACGAGTTGTTGTGGCATTTTCCTCTAAGTGTATTCGGTGTGTGCAGACTAAGGATTAATGCTTTTATATTTTTTAAGGTCCAACCAAATGCAATTTTATGCCTTTTTAGCACAACAGGTAACTTACCTTCTTGATCACTTATGAATTGGGAAGAAATTACCACTGAATATTTCAGCTGCTCTCTCAGGTAGGCATACTTTGATTCTTCTAGTAAGGGCTTTAATTCAAGCTTTGGTGCTTCTTCTTTATTTCGCTTTTCAAGTTGTATCGTATCTTCAAAGTTCGATTAGTTATCATCACCTGTAGGCACCTATCTAGAATCAAGTATAAAGCATATGTTAGCAGTATCACATTCTAATTCCTTACTTGATTAAAAAAAAAACAGCAAAACAAATTTTCACAAAATTTACAAAATTCTCATCTTGAATGTGTTCCTTAATGATTGGCTCAATGAGTTCAATCTCCTTATTTTTACTATCATCATCTTCTTTATCGTGAGGCCGTGTACACATGTTGAACACATTGAATTCCAACATCATGTTATTGAAAGATAAATTTATTACTCCATTCCTGCAATTAATAAAGGCGTTAATAGTAAACATAAAATGAATTTGTTTGCATTCATTAGTAATTGGTTCTGTTTTCAAAACTATAAAATTCGTAGAATATATGAATTTTTCTACTCGGACTAATAAATCTTCAATTATTCTTTTTGGTATCTTAATCAACCTACCGATGAGTAAAATAGTGGTAGAGGTTAGTTTTAACTTACCGAAATTGAGTAGTTGGTACACTGAGTAAAGAACCAAACTAAAATGAGCACCAAAATTAAGTAGAGCATGTCTAATTTTATGATCCCAATAATACAAGAAATAGTTAGGCAACCAAGATCCTTGTATTTCAAAGTGTTATTGGTTGAGAGAATGAACTTTATTTGCTCTGCTAGAAAAGCTTTCTTTTGCACCTTATGTTTCCTTTTCACAGTACACAGATCTTTTAGAAATTTAGCATAAAACGATACCTCTTTAATGATGCCCAGTAGAGGAATGTTGATCTTCACTTGTTTAAAAACTTCATAAATCTCTGGACTATGGTTTGATTTCTTTGGCTTGATTAGTGCTTGAGGAAAAGGGGTACATGAGGAGATTTGGTTTTTTTTCATGGGTTAAAGATTTGACAGACTCTTCCTTATTCTTTGAAATTGAATCCTTACTAATTTCACGAGAGTCCAAAATGTGTTTTTTGACAACTGTACCACCACAAAAGGTTATAACCGATTTTACTTGGCTTATATTTTGGCTTCCTTTATTTCCCATTTAAGGATGTTGTTGACTCTTGGGGTTTGGTTTAGGTTGAGCAGGAAACTTGTCTTTTTCATGCATGGTGAGAGCTGATGTAAGTTTGGAGACAGCTTTTGTCAAAGTGGTCAAGGTTTGCATGGTTTGGTTATTGATCGACTCTTATTTTTTAATGAATAAATGCAATGTATCTTCTAGAGTTTTTCTTGGTGGTGGGACATGCGATGGGTAACTTTGAGAGTTTTGGAAATTCTGAAGTGGAAGAGCTGGTTATGAAGGTTGTGCATGATTGTCATTTCTCCAACTGAAATTTAGGTGGTTTCTCCCGCCAGAGTTGTAGGTTTGGAAGTATGGATTATGATTCAGCTTTTTGAAATTGTCGATGACATTTACCTATTCATGCAAACTTTCTCTCAAAATTGGTAAAGTCGGATAGTTCTGCGTAAAATGATCAGTAGAATCACAAACATAACATGAAATATCTTGAATAAACTTTACATGATCATTCTTTTTCAACTCTAATGCTTCGAATTTTCCAACTAAGGATGCAAATTTGGCTTGAAGGTCATGGTCTTCCCTAAGGTTGTACACGCCTCCACCATATGGAGATAACTGGGGCTTACTTGATGACTCATACGAACTAATTATGTCCTAGTGTTGTGCATTCTTTGCTATATAGTCGAGAGGTAATCTAATGCATTTTCAGGATTTTTGTCCTTAAATTCACTATTACACGTAATTTCAATGACCTATCTATTTTAGGATGTTAATCCCTCGTAGAAATAAGACACTAACCTCCATGTTTTAAAATCATGTGTGGGCAAATGTTGAGTATCTCCTTATACATATCCCAACATTGGTAGAGGGTTTTCCTGGCTTTTAAGTGAAGATGGTGATTTGTCTTTTGAAAGAATTTGTTCTGTAAGGTAGAAATAATTTTTTCAAAAAATTGTGCTTGCATTTCATTCAAAGTTCTGATAGATCTTGACCTAAGACTTTGTGGCCAAGTTTTAGCTTTTTTCTTCAATAAGAAAGAGAAAAACTTAAGTCTTATTATGTTCATATTACAATTTTGATCAGTACAAGTTTTACAAACTTTCTTTAATTTTCTCAAATGTAGGTATGTATTTTCAAATTCAAAACCATGAAAAGTAGGCAAAAGTTAAATGATACCTGTTTGAAATTAAAATGAGATACGTCAGGAGGAAAAACTATCCATGATGGCGATCCTATTCCAGCAGGATGCATGAAATCTATAAGTGTCATAGGCTATTCATGAAGATTTTGTAAGGCTTGGTTATTTCCATGCTTTGAAAAGTTATCAGCTTCAATATCGACCATGTCTAAGGATGGTGAATGTGATCTTCTAATTAATCTGCCACTATTTGTATGAGACCAACGTCGCATGCAATTGTAATGATGTGTATTAAATTAGGAAGATAATGCACCAACAAATGGATAATGCATAAAACACCAAATGAAAATTGCACAATTAGAACAAAATGAAAATTAAATAAGAAAATATATAAATGTACAGAAATTAAAAATAAATAAGTGCGAACTAAAAAATAAATAAACTGAAAATTAATTAACTGAAAATAAAATATTAAGCTGTTAAACCAGCCATAAAAACAAAATAATTAAAGGCAACAATAAAATAACACCTTAAAAAATATTAACAATTCAAGTAGTATTCTAAGACCAGACATATAATAAAACATAAATTAAATGCGGAATAAAAGTTACATAATTTAATGTACAAGAATAAAAATAGATGAACCGAAAGTAGATTAACTGAAATTTAAATAAAATTTTCGGTGGTTGAATCGACCATATAAATTAATTATATATACATATGAAGGAAATAAAAATAAAAGAAAAAGTGTGGAAATTAAAGAAAAGAAAGAAAAGAAATACTTACCTTAAAAGGTGGAATTTCCCCTTTTTTAAAACAATTTTTAAAAATTATCAACCAATTAAATTAGGTTCTAGGCCTTAATAGTAATTTTAAAAGCCCAAATTCATGTTCACTGTGTCCATAAAGTCCAAAGTCCAAGCTCACATAATCCTCCAGTCCATAGTCCAAAGAATAAGTCATAATCTAAATATTCAAGTTCCAATTCAGTTTAGGGACTGAGTTGCAACAATTTCTAGTTCAAAATGAAATTCTTCACAAGTTTATGGCAATTCTATGATTACAAGAAAGAGGAGGGAGCTAAGATCAATGGTCGTCAAAGAAATTGGAAATATTTGTCGCCAAATTGGTTTCTTTCAAGTAAGTACATGCTCTCTCTTACTACCAGTAATTTTAGAATATATCAGAGATATTACAATCGATCAATGCGTGCATGATATATATAATTGAATTTAATATTATCATCATTTACAAGGTGGTTTTTCAAAATAAAATAATACTGAAATTTTACGAAATAAAATTAGAACCAAGTAAAAGAATGACGTAACGGAGGATGAAAAACACATATAATAATTGACAAAAGAGAATAATAAAATAAAAATGAAATTGACATCAAATTACCATATAAATTCAAGGAGATCTAGATTTATAAATTAGCATGATATAAAGGAAAACCAATAAAAAAAGAAAAATACAAACTAATAAAATAAACTTTAAAATTCATTTGAGAGAGTAATTAGTTTAATAATTTGAATCATTGAGCTTCACCTCTCATCTCATCTTAGAAAATTGGTCACTCATATTGAAAAGACAAAATACTCATTTTATTTAATAAACTTCTAAAATATATTATATGACAATGAACTACACAAAAGAAGAAATTTTTCTAAGCCTTAATCTCAGCTTCCTTTCTTCTCTCCACTCCTCTTCCATCTTCCATCTTCCATCTTCGTATTCTTGCTTTTTATAGGCAACTGATCATGCAATCTTCTTTTATTTTATTATTATTTTTTATAATATATATACATAGAAATGCAAGATAATCAAGCTGCAAAATGGCCACCTAACCATAATGAGCCTGTTTGCTAACTTTCCTTTTTTTTACTGATTACATCTCCCCAATAATGCATTTCAAATGGCTCCAGCAATTCTTCTTTGTTTCCCGCTTTCAGTTCCAATTTTCTCTTTATTCCTGAAATATTTACAATATAAAAATTAACATATTGGAAATTAATTTAGCATAAAAATTTATTAGGGGAGCATTAAGATAATTTAGGAATAATGAGTGCATTAATAAGCACTATAAGTAAAAAATTGATAATTTTAGAATTATTAAATGTGTACTTTTTAGTGTCAATTAGTACGTAGAAAATATTTTAAGTGATACATTAAATGGTAAGTCATCGACAAAACACAGAGGGCATAAATTCAACAAAATTGACTTAGGTCCATTATTTATATGAATGACCTAAATACTTAGAAAATATTTCTAAGCAAAAATGCCCTAAGAAAAAGCTTTGGACTTAACATCAAGCGCGTAATTAAAAAAAATGACCTATGTCCATTTTTTATAAGAATGATCAAGGTACTTCGAAAATATTTCTAAGTAAAAGTGCCTAAAATTCAAGAGTTCGGCGAACTGCAAATGATGTGAGTCTATTACTTAGAAAGACCTAGATCAATTCTTTACAAAAAAAAAATGACCTAGCCATTAGAAAATATTTCTAAGTAATACATCCAAAAGGCGTGTCATCAACAAATTGCCAAGGGAATGAGTACAAAATGACCTCGGTCTATTCTTTTCAAGAGCAACCTAGGTTGCTTAAAAAATATTTTTAACTAAAACACTCAAATGATAAATCTCTGACAAAACGCCAAGGGCATAACTTTATAAAAAAAAATTCAACTAAGTCCATTTTTTTATAGTAAATGACCTAGGTACTTAGAAAATATTTCTAAGTAAATGCGCGAATGGTAAGTTTTTAGTAAAATGCCAAGGGCATAATTTATAAAAAAAAATAACTTAGGTTCATTCTTTCTAATAGTGACCTAGGTACACATAAAATAAAAAATAGCCTAGGTTTATTCTTTACAAGAATGACCTATATGCCTAAGGGCGTGATTTACACAAATGTCCTAGGTTTATTCTCTATAGGAATGACCTATAGCACTTAGAAAGTATTCTAAGCAAATGGCCTGAAGGCAAGAATTGATAAACATTAAGTGCATGATTCTACAAGAATAACCTAGGTACATAGAGAATAGTTTATATAAGAAGCCTATGGGTAAACATACATTATATGGCATGAGCTTATGAGCTAACAAACATCCTATTAAATGAGCTTATGGAGAAACACGAGCTCTAAGGAATATGCCATTGGGCTAACAAACATTTTATAGAATGAGCCTAAGGACAACAAATACAATCTACAAAATGCGCTTATACATTCTATAGAATGAATGTATGAGCAAATATTCATTCTATGAAATCAGCGTATGGGCAAACAAATATTCTACAAATGAGCCATGGACAAACAAACGCTTCATGTACAGTACCTACTAGCAAATATTCTAAGGAAAGTGCCTACGGAAAATTTTACCAAGTACATCTACGGGCAAATCTTGTTAAGAAAATGTTCTTGGGTCAAGAATGGAGTAAGGCAAATTACTTAGAAAATATGATAAGTGCCTACAGGCAAAGACTTTACAAAAGTTCGTTTATTGGCAATATGTCACTAAATCAATCCTTTCAATAAAGAACCAATATAAGAACCAAAGTCAAGCCCAAGTCCATTAAAAATCAAGAGCCAAAAATCAGGACAAGTATCTAAAGAATACTTGTCATGAACAAGTATTAACACATATTGGAAGGTGTCATTATGCATGGGCTTTATAGACACTAGTCACATGGCATGATAACTACTCCATCTCAAACCTTCAAGTTATCTATCAAATGCTAAGACCTCACACATTTGAAGTAAGACAAAGTGACTACAAATATGTTGTCCACTTCCCTCTATACTCCCTCTCGAGAAATTGAGTAGAAATGACTAACTTGAATATTGAAGGGGTATCGCTGAAAATGCCAACACCCTTTGACAATTTTTCCTTCTATAGAACAATTAACAACAAGACACTTAATCATTGTAGCCATTGATAGCTTGTTGATGTTCCTGAAGCTTGGATTGATATTTTGTATGCAATTCTTATTACTAGAACAAATGGAAGAAAAAAAATAACAATTATGATATTATGATCAACTATACTTGAAATTGAAAGCAATTCTCAACTTTTTCTAATAGATCGCCCAAAGGTTTGGCCAATTAGTTTTCAAGAAGCTTGATTTGGCTAATCACTGGAGTTCAAACTCTAGGAGATGTAGATCAGGTTAAAAATTAATTAGAGCTTTGTTGGCCATTCTACTTTTTAAAAAAAAAAACCTTGAAAAAAATTATCTAATGGATGCATGCAAGGCTTTTAAATAAGTAAAAACATAATAAATAGAAAGATCGACCAAACTGGGTTTTGGTTCAAGGTTATGCAAAAACTATAAATTAACTTGGGACATATGAAGGAAATATTGGAAATATTTGAATGGTGATATTTCCATCACTTAAGTTGTGTTAATCTACCCCCACTTTAAAACATAGTTATAAAGAATTCATATTATTTTTCATAATTTCAAATGAAGAAATTTGAATAATTAACCAATTAAATACTCTTTTGTTTTTTTAAAACTTATGACACAAAAGCCAATGTTTTGAAGAATTTGATCCTTTTATTTTATAAAGCTAAAATAGTCAAATGAAAATTATGTTAATATAGCATTAATGATCAACAATGGTAAACAAACTTATGTTAAAAAACAAATGACATAGTTAACTAGGGTTGTGCAAAATATCTGATCTATCCGATCTAATCTGAAAAATATCAAGCTCAGATCGGATCAAATTGTTTACAATATCTGATTGGATGCATTTTTGCCAGCCTGACCGAATTGTGGTCCGATCTAAAAACGATCAAATTGGTCTAAAAAAAGAGCTAAATTTAAATTTTTTTAAAAAAAACAAAAAAAAACCTAATTCAAACACACTCGAACATGACTTAGTATTTCATTCTCTTCTTCCTTCACAAAGACAACACAAAAGCAGTAGCGAACCCACACTACACAATTACACATAGGTGGCGACGACAACACCTGCACCGCATATCGGAGATGTGCAGCAAACGGCATGACAGACGCAGATGCAGTCCGCAGTCACCGACGTAACCGTGCAAAGCCATCGAGAGTCTAGGACATGCTAACCAGATCTGTTGCTCCGTGATCGCTGCTATCTGCGACCGCTATTGCTGTTTGATCCATTGGATCTATCGCTTGCTCAATTGCATTATTATCTTGAAAATCTTATATCTTTCCAAGATTGCTTCTTTGAACCTAGTTGCAATTCGGTCTACAAATCCAAGTATTCAATGTAATTTACCTTTACTTGATTGATTGATATTGTCAACTTGAACTCTTCGTTTATAAAAGTTGCACTGTTGGATTGTTGCAAATATTGACCAAGTTGTGTTGCCCTTAACTTCTACACCGTAATTGCAGATAATTTTTATGTTGTTTTATTGTGTATTAGTGAAATTTGTAAAATAAGTTCTACTGAAATAAGTGATCAATTCTATATTGATGTGTACTGAAAGAGCAATACAATTCAAATTCAAACTGCTTTGGTTTTGTTGTTCTCCATAGTGTTGTGTGGATGTGTTGTTGTAGCAATTAAAGTTGAAATGTCACAAGTGGTGAAAAACTCATCTGAATTCAACCCAATTTTTTGAAATACTAGTTATGCAACCCAAAAGGGAGAGTGAATTGAGTTTCTAAAAAATTATGAAGTGATTAAAACAAAATTCAATTCAAATATCTAATAAGATTAAGTAAATAACGAACAAATAAATATTAACAATCAAAGTATAAAGAGAGAAGAGAAAGAGAATCGAACGCGAGATTTTTAAGTGGTTTGGCAAACTTTGCCTACGTTCACCCCTTCAAGCTCACCGAGATTGAGGATTTCACTATTCAAGTCTTACATCCTAAGGCTTCAAAATCTTTACAATTAACTTCCAAAGTGTCAATACACCTTTACAATCTTAAGTTGAATCCCTCACCTCTTACCCAAGTGTTTCCCACACTTATAATCCCTCAAATTTTGATATTGAAATGAAGAATACATAGAAATACACACTCCCAAATAAATATAATCAAATGATAGCTCAAATATGTGTCTTCTTCAGCCAGAGCGTTCAACATCCTTTGCAATGGTGTCTTCTTCGGCCATTTATAAATAGTCACAAAAATAGCCGTTATTGACTTTTCAATCATAACCAGTTTGCCATTTATCCTAATTGATCACTTAAGTTTACGATTGTTACCAAAATTTAAATTTTGAATAACCGGTTTTCTGTTTATTTGTAACCGTTATGCTGTTTGATTCCAGAAAGCTCAATTGATATAATGGGTTTACCGTTTATTGGTAACCGGTACGTCATTTGATTACAGAGAGCTCAATTTAGGTAGCCGGTTTTCCATTTGGCACATTTGGTTGGCCGATTGTCTCCAGTAAGCACATTTTCCAAATCCAATTTGTCAGTTTTCTTAAGTAGGATGTCGTTTATCAATAAAATATTGTTTTATATAGAAAAACATCTTACGAAAACTCGTTTTTACTTAGAATATGAAATCGCATCATCATATTAGAATTTTCCTTTAAAAAAGAAATAAAGAAATAAAGAAAATATTTTAAGAACTTTGAGAAATCATCATTCATTTTCTTATTTTAAAAATACAATAAGTATTTCCAATATTACCCATTAGGTCGTGGTTTGTTATCATCAAAATCAAAATGCTATATAGCCATATAGGCTAATATTTTTTAGCCAAGCCGATTCGATCCAATTCGAGTTATAGATCCGAATTGGGATCGAATAGGTTTTTCTCTAACCCAATCAACCTGAAACCCAATTGGGTTGATTCAAACCCGATGTTGCCCACCCCTATAGTTAGTTAATTGTTTAATTTTTTCTGCATTTTTTATTTAAAAACAATATGCATTTTTTGTAAACAATTTTTCATAAAATGAGACTTATGGTGTCATGCGCGCGCGCGTGCAGTGTGTGTGTGAGTATAGTTGCCTCATGGAAAGAAAATTATTTTCATAAAAAAAATTGAAATTACACAATTTACTAAATAATTTTCCTACAATAATTAATTCATTTGAAAAAAATACTATGGAATTCCGACAACTATTTTTTTCATCCAAACTTTTCATTTTTTTTCTCAATTTATCACCAAACAATATTTAAGAAATTATGACATCACCAGGGTATTTGAGGTATTTTTTACTTTACGAATTTAAATAGAAATTGTGATTTGATACAAAACAAATAATTCATGTGGTAGATTGATAATTTCTCAATAATATAGGTAGTCAAAAAAATAAATATTTGCTATTATTAAATTAATTATTGCATTGGATATGTATTTATTAAATTGATAGATATACAAACATTAAAAGAACAAGCAATTAAGTTAAAATTAGTTTTTAAATTAATGTTTTTGTTACATTTAATATTGTAATTGATTTGTATTTATTGAAATTGATATTAATATAAATATTAAAAGAACAATTAAGATGACATTATTTTTTAAATATAATTATATTTCAAATCTTATAATAGTAACAATATTTGATTTTCTAAGTCTTTGACTTTTGAATTTTTTTTTTAATTTGAGAGGAGGAAATCATTGTTTTACGCATTTACAAAGCTCTTGGGGTAAAATAAATTTTCAATATAAATTTTGTTAAATATTAAATTAAAAGAAAGTGAAAATCAGGTGAAAAAAAATTAATTTTCAGAATTCCTTGAAAGTGAGGTGATATATTAAGGAAAATTATATTGGAATTTGATAATATTCCTACTTAAAAAATTTATCAATAAAGTGTAAACTCTAGAAGTTGTTATAAGATGCGAATATCTTAGTAACGAAATCAATAATTTTATTGTCATCAACATGATAGTTTAAATTATTTTAAGAATAAAATAATTGATTTTCGACTTTTTTAATCATAATTGATTTTTTTTTTGGAAAAGGATCATAAATTAATTTTGGATTTAAAAAAAAAAGATATTAGACAGAAAGGATTCATTTCAAACAAAATATAAACGGGGTCATTATCGTGTGATTTAAGTAAAACATGGGATCTAATTTATAATTCAATGCATTAATTATCAGACAAGTTGGATCTATCTGATAAAAATACAAACTATGAAGGTAAAAAATAAACAATAAAGAAACTTGCAATCTCTAAAAAATGGTGGCTGTGTTTGATTATCGAAAAACAATCAGAGAGACAGAGAGAGTCTTTGTTACAGAGTTTGGTCCACCACCTCGCCTTCTCCTTCTCCTTCAATCGCTTACGACGACTGAAGAAACAAGGAAGAACAAAGAAGCAGCCATACCCTTTTGCCAGGTTCTTCCTCTTTCATTTTTTTTAAATTTGTAGGCAGAGGACCCACTATTCAAATTCTTCATTTTCGTTTGTATAGTTGTAGTATTAGTTCCAAGACTTCTAAGAAATTCTCATACCATATAAATATTACCCTTTTTGGACTTAAATTTTCATTAATTAAGTGGGTTTGTTAATGTTAATTCACCAATCTGTCTTTGGATCCACTCTTGGACATCTGGGGAAAACTGAAATTTTCTTCTGTAACAGCATTCATGTTAAGTTTTGTTTTTTAAAAACAAAATGAGACTGATTTTCTTTGCTGGGTTGAGCTGGGATTTAATTTTTTTCCCTCGAGTCATTAGGTAGACTCACATTGAGCTAGTTATAACATGTATGGATTCCTTGTAATAGATTATTGCAGCTTTAGGAATTTGTAAAAGCTTCTTGTTAACCAAAATGTGTACTAAAATCAACTTTTGGAGAATTACGAACTTACCAATTTTTGAGACTGAAGAGATAAGCTTGTATCCAGTAGGTTTCTGATTAATTATATTTCTTTCAGAACTTACAGTTTCAGTCCTTGTAACTTAATATACTTGGGATTCGAATGTAATCATTCACATAATTATTAGAGTGGTGCTGTAGGTTTCTCATATGAGCAATTTTAATTACAAAACATTGGCTTAGCAGTTGAGGATGCTTCTTATGGATTTTTTAGTGCAGGCAAATGATTTGCTATCAGGGTAGATAATGGTACTTCAGCTTTTATTCTTAGAAGTCTGTTAACTGGAAAGAAATCATCCAACTTCAAGTCTTGTGCTACATTTTCATTTGAATCAAGCAGATAAGAGGAAATGATGTATATTTTGCAAATGCGACTCATTAAAGAAGTATTATAGTGTTAGGCAATTTGCTCTGATCTAAAGTTTGGACTCAGAGTCCATAGTGCTGAATGATGATTTGAGGTTAAGTCAACTAATCACCCTGAGTTGAGCTATGCCCTGGTATTTCATCGAGTCGAACAATTATATGCTGGAAAGGATGCTTGTAATTAAGCCGTGTCTTGGAATTGATATACTTTTCTCTCAAGTAACACACCGATAAGTATGTCTAGAAGGCTCTTTCGTCTTATTTGATTATTTGTTTAGAAATGACATTACGAAAATGTTTGCTTTTACATTCTTGTATAATGATCCCCATTTTTTTTTGTCCAATTTTGTTCTTCCTTTTAACTCTAAGTGAATGTTTCAAAACCTAGCATGATGGAAATGGATACCATCAGTTAAATTTACTTCTGGGTTGCATTGAATAGTTGAACTTGATTTCATGAAGATTAAGAAATGGCATGAGTGATTAAATTTTTTGGAGTATGTGATGAAATTAGTTTGATGTGAATGGCTTATTTTACTCGAAATTACAAATGCAACTTTTTCTCCTTTGATAAGAAACTGAATTTGTATTAAAGATGAAGAACAAATGCTACTTTTATTTGATGTGCATAGAATGTTTTAATGCTTTTAGAGGAGGTAATAAAGCAAAGGTTTTATGGAATTGCTGTATGATGTCAGTTTTTGGGGTGATCGGTTGGAGGGGAATAGAAGCATTTTCGAAGATGCTGAAGAGAAAGGCTATGATCTTCTTTAGGAGGAAATACATTTTTTCGGGTCTTATGGTGTTTATTTGTACTGTGTTTTAGTGGATTTCTTTGTCTTTTCATTTATCAAAAGTAGGAGGCTGTTGTCAAACAATGTTTCTGTTTTGGACCTGATCAGACCTATCTTCATTATTCAGCTCTTTCACGACAATGAAAAAACCATTGTTTAATTCTTTTAATTCTTTTACAAGAAAAACTAAAGCTTTACTTTTGTCAAATGATGTTTCTGTTTTCGGTTCTTTTCTTCTTTTAGTCTTTCTTTTGTGGACTACTGCTCCATATTTAATATATTTTCTTGTTTCCTATCAGGACAAAAAAAGAAGTCCCATATTGGAAGTAGTTATTTATATTTAATAATGTTAATGATTTGTTTTCTGTTTTGAATTTATTAGAGCTTTAATACTAGTTTTGGTCCCTTACCAATAAGCTTTTGCTTCTAGGTCAAGAGTAATTTAACATGGTATCCCAGTAAAGTTGGCCAAGTGGTCTTCTGTTTGAATCTGCTCATTGTTTTTGTGATAGTTTTAATCTTTGTGGGTGTGGTTGTGTTTGTATTTTTGTTTGATCCATATGCCTTGTACATGACACGATATGCTAGAGCTATATATTGTTGTCGGGACTGTATTTATAAGCTTAAATATTAACGTTTGCCTTTCAGGTCAAGTGGTAATTGAACAAATTTCTGTGCTGGCTGCTTCTTGTAGCTTATTTAGATGTATAATTTTACGAAGTAAATATTTTTGGAGATCTATTTTTTTATGGGGGTGGCCAGGGGTAGAATACTCAAATTTATTATTTAAATATAAAGTCTTGGGGTTTCAATTTCTTTCATGATTTTACCCCTTCTCTCAAGTTGCTTTAATAAATCGTCTGGGTGATTTAATGTTAGCCAGCAAGAGATTTATTTCCATTTTAATATTGTCTATTACTACTTACTTTTCTGTATTTTAAGTTCATTTCCTTTTCTGTTTGTTTTCTATTGCAGATTAGAGTTTATGTGGTGGTTTTTCTACAATCGACAAACATCAATCTGTATTCAGCATGAGGGGAACCCTTTGAAATACCTGGCATTGGTGCTCTTTTGTTTTCTGAATTCATGGCTGACCATGCTTTGACTGTACCAAATGATTCGCTTAGTTTGGCAGAACCTACATTATCTATTGGGCAAGAGTTTCCTGATGTTGAAACTTGCAGAAGAACTTTGAAAGACATTGCTATAGCACTACATTTTGATCTACGGATAGTGAAATCAGATCGCAGCCGGTTTATAGCCAAGTGCTCCAAAGAAGGTTGTCCATGGCGTGTTCATGTAGCAAAATGTCCTGGAGTTCCAACTTTTTCCATTAGAACCTTGCATGGAGAGCATACCTGTGAAGGAGTTCAGAACCTCCATCATCAGCAAGCATCCGTGGGTTGGGTTGCTAGATCAGTAGAAGCTCGCATAAGGGATAATCCACAGTATAAACCAAAGGAAATCCTACAAGATATCCGTGATCAGCATGGAGTTGCCGTGTCTTATATGCAAGCTTGGCGTGGAAAGGAGCGCAGCATGGCTGCACTTCATGGGACTTATGAAGAAGGTTATCGACTTCTTCCTGCATACTGTGAGCAAATAAGGAAAACAAATCCAGGAAGCATTGCATCCGTTTTTGCAACTGGACAAGAAAATTGTTTCCATCGGCTCTTTATTTCTTATCGTGCATCAATATATGGGTTTATAAATGCTTGTAGGCCACTTTTGGAGTTAGACAAAGCAAATCTGAAAGGGAAATACTTGGGTACACTACTTTGTGCTGCAGGTGTTGATGCCGAGGATGCATTGTTTCCTTTGGCTATTGCTATTGTTGATGTGGAAAGTGATGAAAATTGGATGTGGTTCATGTCAGAATTGCGGAAGCTTCTGGGGGTTAATACTGACAACATGCCTAGACTAACAATACTGTCAGAAAGACAAAGAGGCATTGTAGAGGCAGTCGAAACACATTTTCCAAGTGCTTTTCATTGTTTTTGTCTGCGCTATGTTAGTGAAAATTTTCGGGACACATTTAAAAACACGAAGTTGGTTAATATCTTCTGGAATGCTGTTTATGCACTTACGACAGTTGAATTTGAAGCTAAAATCTCTGAGATGGTAGAGATATCACAGGATGTCATACCTTGGTTTCAACAGTTCCCTCCCCAATTGTGGGCTATAGCATATTTTGAAGGGGTGCGATATGGCCATTTTACGCTTGGTGTGACAGAGTTGTTATATAATTGGGCTTTAGAATGTCACGAGCTCCCTGTTGTGCAGATGATGGAGTATATTCGGCATCAATTAACATCTTGGTTTAACGATCATCGGGAGATGGGCATGCGGTGGACTTCAATTCTAGTACCATCTACAGAGAGGCAAATTATGGAAGCAATTGCTGATGCACGATGCTATCAAGTACTTCGTGCAAATGAAATTGAATTTGAGATTGTGTCAACTGAGCGAACAAATATTGTGGATATACGAAGTCGTGTGTGCTCGTGTCGCCGTTGGCAACTTTATGGTTTACCTTGTGCTCATGCCGCTGCTGCACTTCTTTCTTGTGGGCAAAATGTCCATCTTTTTGCTGAGCCTTGTTTCACTGTTGCTAGTTATCGAGAGACTTATTCACAGATGATAAATGCTATCCCAGATAAAAGCCGATGGAAGGAACCAGGTGAGGGGGCTGAGGGTGGAGTTGCCAAGCTTGATATCACAATACGCCCACCCAAAACTCGCCGGCCACCTGGAAGGCCAAAAAAGAAGGTTCTTCGTGTAGAAAATTTTAAGCGCCCTAAGAGAATTGTTCAATGTGGTCGTTGCCATTTGTTAGGACATTCTCAAAAGAAATGCACAATGCCAATTTGACCTTGAATTAGTTTGTCAGATTTTATTTTTCCCCTTTTTTCACTTTTCCTTAAATCCATTGTTACTCTGAAATTTTCATAGAATCAATGCTGTGCTTGTAATCTTAATGTATGTTTTCAGTATTTAGTTGCAAAATAAGGTTTTGGCATGTTGTTTTCTTGTTTTTCTTTTGCATTCACTGGCAGCTTGTTTTTGGTGTTTCTGCTTTGTTACAAATGCATAGCTAAAATACTTTCATCTACAGGCAGGACCTTTTATTTATTTATTTATTTTTATTTTTTTTCTGTTGTATGCAGTGAACTACAATGATTAAGAGGGTAGATATGTCACGGTTTTATGAGTTCCTTATAGAAACAGGCTGGTCGTCCATTTCCCTATTTAGCAAAATAATCTCCCTAGTGATTTATTGAAGTTTATTATTTCTTTTTCACTATTTGGGTTATTTCCATGGATTTCAATTTCTTAGGCTCATCTGAGCCAGATGAAAGTGCAATTAATGATGTTCCTGCCAAGTAATGGTAGAGCATGCACTGTGCAAGGTTGTGTGCATCTTAAATGCAAGCTCACCTGGTTTTCATTAGCTCAGTTTGCTGTACCAAGGATTTACTTATTTTGCCAGGTTGAGTGTGCATGCATACCTTGCTAGACAGCCACAGCTCAGGCAACTGATTGAGGATCTCATGTTCAGTGTTACTGCAACAGTGCTGAAACGGTACTGTTCCTACATTTTCACAAGATTTATGATAGGCATATATTATGATAAGCAGTTGCAGAATGTCATTTTTTACTTACTAACTCATCATCTTTTCTTGTTGGATACGAAAGCAATATTTAATCTCTAAGGATCTTAGCCAAACTGCTAAATGCTGAAGTGCAGTGTGTTGCATAATTTCATTTATATTTAAATTAATGTAAGCTTGTAGTTTAAAGGATATAGTTGCTTCCCACATTATTGGCTATGCCTAGAGGAATTTTTATGGGTAATGATAGAAGTCTTGCAAAACCTTCCCAATATCTGGTCATATGATTTAGTTTTGGTCTACTATATACTCTTTCACACTGTACACTTTAGTTAATTTAATACATACGGTTCTAGCTGGTTCTAGTAATTAATGGGAATAGAATATCATTACTAGAATAGCCTACAATAAATGGGGAACTAGCAGCCTACTAATAGGATTGGAAGTTGGCTACTAATTCAGATATATTACACAAAGAATACAATTTGATCAGTTATGCATGGTGACTGATATTCATCTGATTTTCTGCTCGCTACATTGGTTGATGCTCGCGTAGCTGCTTTCAATTGGTTGTAAAGCTGGGCTATTGCATTCTTGTTTGTTGCATGCATGGCTGAACCTGATTAGTTTGTTTTCTGGCTTCAGTTAATTGATGGTTAAAATGCATTAGTAACAGTGTTTCAGTAAGCCTTCTAGATATTTTAGGCAGGAGATGATAAGATTATATCCTAAGCTCAATCCATTAATTGAAAGGAGGGGGGAGGGGGGGGGGGGGAGGAAGAGAGAGAGAGAGAGAAGTTTGCTTGAGTGTTGCGGGTAAATTTCAATGACAGAATACAGTGTTCAATTCAGGTAGGAATGCTATTTTATTAGGGGAAGGGTGAGTTGGTAACAAAGGTTTTGCCATTTCACATCTGGCATTATAAGTTATTTTGTAGATTGCCCATTTCATTGAACTGGCTTGCAATTGTTTGATGGTTTCTAATGTCAAGATATTTATTTTGCTTTATCGAAAATCTGACATTTTTATCCCACCTAGCATTTTTCAAGTAGTTCCTCTGCATAAATTTTGAATGAGCCATGAATGGTTCTGTTATTTATAAGATGCCCATTAACGGTAATCAGAAATCATTTGGATTTTTCATTGTTTCATCGAGTTTTGCATAGCATGTGAAGTTAATCTCTTACCTTGGTGCCAAGTTGAATTGGTGCAGAAACAGGATAGAATTCCTCCAAATTGAACAGGACTCTTACCATTCAAAGGTTAATCAAGTAAGGGTAGTTCTCTTAAATTTAAAAAAAAAATCATTAATTCTTTTGTTCCAATTTACATACTATTAAAGAATATATTATCCTTTATTATGATCAGTGTTGTTAATGTGTCTACAGTCCAATCACCTTTAAATAATTTAAGGGTATAATGTGCTCCAAAGTATGGAATTATTGATGACATAATGTCATGATAATTTTGATTTAACGTGTAATTTTTAGGATTGAGAATCAGTCCGTGCAAATAGGGGATCTTGGTTTTGAAAAAGCAGTGATCTGGGAGCTTGAAACTTGGTCAAGGATCATTCATTCTAAGTATCTATTGTTTACTCACTTAAATTATGCTATTTGTTTACATTCATATCTTGAGATTTCAAGAATTAGACCAGATTATTAGCGTTTTAAGAATGGCATAACTCACTTAAACCTATTTATTGAATACTGCTATTAAGTATACTCTATGGTTGAACTGTGGTTAGATTCTTGTGGCACAAGCCTGAGCAGCATTTGTTCTTAGCATATTTGCAAGCATATTATTTCATGCTATTGACAAAGCCTTATAGTCTCTTTTGAATTATATAGTCTAATTGGTATTGGAGCCAGGATTAGTAGCAACTTCTTATGTGTTGAAGTTTGAAGGACCCTTTTGGTGTTTGCTTTCTTCGTTGATGATAGTAGAGCTGACAAAATTTGACATGATTCGATAATCTGACATGAACATGACACGAATAAATGGAAACTGCGTCGTCAAATTTGACACGATTATTAAATGAGTCGAGCCCGGGTTGACACGATTTTTTTATGTGTTGGGTTAGGGTTAAAGTTCTTGACCCATTTACCCAAACAATGACATGATTATATTTTTTTTAATTAATTTCTAGGTTCTTTTCATTAAACTCAAATATTGGATATGATTATCTCTTTTTATTTTTTTTAAAAAGGTAGATATATACACAATGTTTTATTTATAAAATTTTATATAGATTTAGAACTTTAATAGTGTCTGTAAAATATTAGTATACATGTATCCTTTATGATATTGATATATAGTATTATTTACACATATATAATTAAAAGCTTTAATAGTATAAATGTGTAATATTTTAGGGGGTGTGTGCATATGTGAGTGTGTGGGTGTGTAACATTTGTTAAATATATAGATATTAAACGGGTTATTGGGTAAACCTGTTTATTTTCCATATCGGGTTTGGATCAACCTAAATTTTACACGATACGAAATTTACACAACATGAACACGACTTGACAACCCGTTTTGTCAGCTCTAGCTGATAGTGACACTTTTCCAGTAGTGTATAATTTAACTCATCACCCAAGTTCTCGTGAACACTGATTTAAATTTAGTAAGTTCTAAAAGAGCGATTCATAGCCAACCATGTTAAGTACTCATGTGGAAGGCCACTGTGGCACTATGAACTCACATGGGATTAATATTGTTTCGGGCACACAATCCATTTGAGTCAAATGCTGGATCCCAACATTTTTATTCTTAACTTGGATTTTAATACTATGCATCGTAATTTTATTGGATGGTGAATTTTATAACTTATAAAATTATTATTTTATTATCTAATAGATGAATATTACATTAATTGTGACTCAAATATTAGAGTATTTAGTATTAGTCACGAGGTCAATAATTATGAAGAGCTAAGTGATAATTTGTTAACATCAACAGAGGTCAAAATACCCATAAAAATTAGTGAAGGAAGACTTGGCAACTCATTGAATTTGGTTTGTCATATGATGACAAGGACCAAAGTGGTCGAAAACATGCCAAAATTCAATCATTTATGCCGACAGTCAACTCTAAGCAATCACTAAATACAATTTTAATTTAAGAAATAAGCGTGGCAAAGAGTTTAAAATTCAAGACTTTATCATTCATTGGTGACTAATTATTTAGAGTTATTCGGTCAAGATATACACCTCGATCAGTTACAGAAAAATTATTTCAAAATTTTAGAATTTAAAAAAAGTATATCTTGTATACCTTTTCTTAACAAAGAAGAAGTCATTGTTGCTGCTGTAAACATAATGAAGAGTCCTAGGACGTGGAGATGGCAAAATCTAATAAAGCTGTTTTGTGGGGAATGCAGGCAGCTCTTAAAGCTGGAGTAGTTTTTGTAATCAGAGTTTGACTCGAAGGGAGTGACAGAGCTAATCAATAACAAGAGGGGTACTTTAATAGAAATTTATTGGGTGATTTTCGATATTTTGGAGACTAAGAAGAGTTTTCAGAATTTCAAAGCTCAACATGCATCTAGAAGTTGTAATATATTAACAAACTCTTGTCCAAATTAGCCTTAAGGACATTAGACTCTTATTATATGGCTAGATGAATTTTCAGTTGATGTTTTGTATTTGTTCTTTTCATGAGTAGTGAAAGATGTAATTTCTATTTTTCTTTTTAAAAAAAAAAACAAATCACATCTGCCTAGACAAATTTGGAGGCTAGCTTGCATATATTTGTTAAGATTAAGAGTGTAATTTGCATCATTTGAAGGTTTCGACTCCTATTATGATATTTTTTTGTTAGAAAATTGATGGATGAAGTATACACACAAATAAACTAAAACTGAGAAATATTAAGACAACATAATCACATAGGGACACCAAAACTTATGTGGCTCGACTTTTGCATCATTTGAAGGTTTCGACTCCTATTGTGATAATTTTTTTGTTAGGAAATTGATGGGTGAAGTAGACACACAACTAAACTGAAATTGAGAAATATTAAGACAATAGAATTACACAGGGATACCAAAATTTATGTGGTTTGACTTTTTACTTACGTCCACGGACAAAGATAGAAGGATAAAACTTTACTAGTGAAATGAAAATTACAAGTATTACAATATGTTTAGCTCACTCCCCAAAACTCCAATACATTCAATCTCTCACTCATCAATCACTCAATTCTCACTTAACTTTCTCTCCTCTGGAAATAGAATTGAAGAAGAAGAGGAGAATTAGATGTCGAGAGGGGAAATGAAGCCTTCTATCTATGGGCTTCATTTCCTCTCCGGCTTCATTTCCTCTCCTTTTTGAATTAAATTATTATTATTATTATTATCTTCAAATTATGCGGCACCGAATGGTGCTGCTTTTATTGACTTGACATTTTTAGTTTTGACAGACAATAATATAATAAGAGATTTTATTATCGCATAAAGTTATACTATTGGTCATTTGAACTTGTAGCTCAACAGTATTCGTATGGAAGAATCAGTTTCAGTTCAGTCCTATGAAGTTGATTCTCTTTATTCAAAGGTAGATTTCCCACCGCATATTAGTGAGAATAGATTTCGATATTCCTAAGAATTGCACGTAAATTTCACATGCCAAGTTGAGAAGCAGCCTTTCTGCTTGTATCATATATATCATTGATTCTTCCTTCTTTTAATAATTGACCCATGTGCCAAGTTAAAAAGCGACCTTTGTACTTATATCATGTATCATTGATTTTTCTTTCTTTAAATAATTGAAACAAAATGCAAGTCCATCGACAATGTAAAATTCACTGATTATGAGTTGCCACTTTAACATTTGATTTCTTAATGTAGAGGGTGATCTAAGAGAGAGCTAAGACTTTCTTGTAATCAGAAATTCACTTGAAAAATATCATTTTGGACTGAGCTTGGTTGGTCTTGGTCTTGCAATTATTCTATGATAATGACCAAAGAAAGAAATTCAAATCAAAATTTGTTCTCTTTTTCAACCAAAAAAAAAAGTCAATGTTGTCACATATACCTCCATAATTATAAGCGAACAAGAAGCTAAAAACCCCATCGGGAAAACTAAAATCCATGGGGCTATATTCATTCTTAGTCACAATCTTGGCCTATTAGTATTTTCTTTACCAGCCACCAAACTGCCAACAAACATACCTAAATAATGACCATCTTAATTGCTATGCAGGCCCTTCTATATCAAGAAGTTATTGTTGTAATGATCCTAAAAAATCATGCTAGTCATTCATATTATTTTCACCAAATTTTTGTTAGGATCTGATCTGAATCAATTGGATGGTTCTTGACGCATTTAGGTTAAATTTGATTCAATCAAATAAATTTATATTTGAGGGGGAACTTGTGCTAATTTTGGGTTTTGATGTGCTTTTTGATAATCAGGGGAGGTGGTTTAGCTAAGGTAGTGAATTGAGATGGTCATATGAGGAATAAAAAGGAGAGCTTAGTAAAGCCCTATAAAAGTTTATATGGGGGCTAATGTATGCTCAAGAGTAACTTATGATGTATTCGTGAACAACTGATTATTAAGAGAATAATGTGGGCATGTGTAATTGAGCATGATCTCAATTTGACAATAGAAGGTACAATATTCTAATTAATAATATTGAAGAGTGTGTGAATTCTTTTATCAGAGAACCGTGAAAATTTTCCATAACTCTTTTGGCTGACCACTTTAGAAAAATATAGTAACAATAGTTTTACTACATGAAAAGGGTGGAAGATTCGATGAATACTCTTTTAACAATGTAGCCAGATAAAATAATAGGAAGGATTTCGCTAAAAAAAAAATGAATGTTCATTTTGTATCAAAGCATAAATTTCAAGTTTGGGATGCTAATGTAAAAGAGGAGTTAGTTGACATATATTGCAAGACTTGTAGTTGTAGAGTACTCTAACTCAATCAACTTATTTGTGCTCATGCAATTACTGTTTGTCTAAATGATTGAGTGGATTATATAGGTCTCTGTTCTCGCTTTTACTTCAAGGAATTATAATTAAAGGCATATGCAGTACCAATCAATTAGGTTGGAGACGTTGCTTCTTAGAAAGTTCCACAAGACATTATAGAGTTGAAGATAAACCCAAAAAAAACCTCTTGATCGTTGTTGGGAACTTAGAATAGCATCTACTGGTGAGGATGTAATTTGACAAATGAATATAAGTAGCATAAATTTTGTAAGGAAGCTATTGGACAGAAAAGGGAAAGCTATGTAAAGTGTTGAGAAACAACTTATGATTACGAGGGATCTTGATGTTATTATCATATTTTTTTTATAAGGTAGAGATATTTCTACCACACTTTTAAAATAATTTATAACGAGTTCATATTATTTTTAACAAATACATATTAACAATGAACTTTTACAATCTATTCATCAAATCATTCTTTATACATTTCTTCTATTTAGGTTTCTTTAACTATCTTTGACCATTCAAGTTACTTTAACATAAATTTTATTTAATTATTTTATTTTTATGACATAAAATGAAGAAATTACCCCATTAAATATGTGTTCTTGTATCTAATAATTTAAGTATTTAATTTTTGTGACTTATAATCTAATATTTTTAAATGATATCTAACAATTTTAACACTATTGTAAATTTCATAAATTTGATAATTCGATAATTTACATGAGTATTGTTTATTCAACCAAGAAAAAAAACTGATATGTGATGACTACAATAAGCGTCCACATGCCATGTTGTACTCAGCAGAATATATCACATCAACTATAATTCCACATTAATTTACCAAATAAGTAAATATAATTCCACATTAATTTACCAAATAAGTAAATATAATGCCTTCAAATTAGTGTCAAGAAAGAGGGTTGTTCTTCAAATTAGTGTCAAGAAAGAGGGTTGTTCTACAACATTTAAGTGGGGTGTCATTTTTGGTGCTAGTGGGGCCACCTTCCATCGAAAGGTGTCACCTTGGCACCACTGTGTTATAAGCAAGGTGCTTTACTGGGGCCACCTCGTTGCTGAAATATGTTACCTCAACGTAATTTTTGTGATAGGAGTTGAGCACCTTGTTAGTGCTGCCTTGTTGCCATAAGGGTGTGTTAGGTATATTATATTATGTTATGTTGTATTATATTATTTTAATATAAATATATTATATTATGTTGTATTGTATTAGTATTATATTATAATAATGTTATATAATATTTGGTGTTTAACTGTACTATATTAATTTTTAATTATATTATATTTGGTGTTGCACTGTACTGTATTAATTTTTTGTGATTAATTTATATTATATATTTATAAAATAATATTTATTAATACTTAGAAATACATTAAATATAGAAGTTTTAAATTTTAAAACTTTTACATTAATTTATTGTATTATAAATGTAAAAAAGAATTATAATTCTTCATAAAACATATGTAAACTAATAAATTCTAAAATTTTCGATGACATAATATTTTCTTTTTTAGCATTTCCCAAATATATATCCTTTGAAATAACGATCGAATCAAATAATTTAATCAAATAATTTTTAAAAAATTGTCAAAATATAAATAAATAATAAAACATACATTTAATAGGAATGAATGACAAAACAATTAATATATATTTTGCTTGTGTTAATAAAACAAATGGTAAAATAAATTCTATAAAAAAATTGGTAAAATAAAATTATAAAATAATAAACACAAGTTGTGTCTATGCATTGTCACGTCATCCTTATCTCTTTATCTCCCTCTTTTACAGGACAAAATTTTCAATCTTCAACCTTCAACCTTCTTTAATTTCTTCCCTGTTCTTTTCTTCTTCTGTTTCTTTTTTCTCCCCTTGTTATCATTCCACAATTTTTTTTTTCGGTTCTTTGCATCCTTCATTTGTTTATTTATTTATTTTGTCGATAAATCATTTTTCCTCCCTTTAAATCCTTTTCTTCCAAAGAAGAAAAAAAAAGAAAATAAGCAAAAAAGAATAAGTAACACTGTCACAGGGGTCTGATTTTTCTTTTTTAACTTTTTTAAAAAATGGCTTTAATAATTTAAAATACTCAAGTTATGGATAAAGGCAAAAATGCTAATATGAATTTGTTGTGATATCGTGCAGTGGCTGCGGACCCGCGGCATAGAGATGGTGGAGTAGGGGTGCCGCGCGGGAGAACTTGACGACATTGACAGCATCGAGTACTCAAAGTGGCTATTGACGTGCTAGTGTCGGCGATAAATGTTATGGCTGAGCCGGTGTCGGCGATAGATTGGGTTTTGAGAAGAGAATGGAAGCAAAGAGAATATGTGTTCTATGGCTTAATCGTGTTTTGAAGAAGAAAAAATATTACTCTTTTTTTTTCCTTTCTCGTGTAAACCCGTACCCCCCACGGTTTTAGTTAGTACGGCTTTAACTGTATAACAACAGTAATGTTATGCGGTATAATACGAAGTCAGTTTTTAACTAAACATAGGATTGTATTAATTTAATGCTATGCGGGATGGTAATGCTGTGTAATACTGGATGCCAACCGCATCCTAAATGTGTCATCACTGTAATACACTTATGAGTAACATGCCTTTTGGCACCACTTCATTACCCCAAAGGTGTCATCTCGGCACCACGTATTAAAAGAGTGTTTAGTAACCCTCATTACATTGGGTTGCATTGCATTAGCAATGCCGCCACATGTTTAGGGTATCAAATTGTTGCATTCAACAATTTGGTGAACTAAACCCGTCATTTAGTCGCATTAGCTTGTCTTCTTCTTCTTCTTCTTCTTCTTTTTTTTTTCCCTTTAACTTTGTGATAATAAAAAATAAATAAATATAGTTTTTAATTTAATATAATATTATGTTTTATTTTTTTATTTTTACATTATAATTTTTAATATTATTTAATAAATTTATAATTTATTACTCGATAATATTATATTTTAATTTTATTATATTAAAAATATAACTAAGTAATGTATTGTTGAATTATATTATAATAATTTAAGGTTATAAGCTTAGATCTTTATGAAGAATTGTGATATTTTTTAACATTTTTATTAAAAATTGTTAAATTTCTAAAATTTAAAATTTTTATAAGTATTAATAAATATTATTTTTAAAACATATGATTTTAATTGTTCAAAAAAATTAATACAGTACAATGTAGTACCAAATATTATACAATATTACCATAATACAGTGCTAATACAACACAACATAATACAGAACTAATGTAATACAACATAATTCAATATACATGTATTAAAATAATATAATATAACAATACTGATAAAAGCAATGTGCCGTAAGTTGTCATCTTGGCACCATTTCAATATATGATCAGGATTCTCTCCTGATTTGATCATCTTCTGAACAAATCATTCAATTGTTGATTGATTGTTAATAAATAAAAAAAAATAAAAGAAGTTAAAATTTATCCATATATTACCACTAAAAGATAAATAATCAATAACTTTTAAAAAATTAATATAATTAAGATCATGAGAGGATTCTGTTACCTATCAATTAACGTAACATCAGCCATCGCTCATAATAATTACCTATCAATTAATGTAAGTCCCAAAGCTAGATGTAAGTTGCTAGACCTAGAGTTATTATTTAGCAAATAGGGTGCAGCGTTAGTTGGGGGGATTGAGGTCTGGTAATGAGAGTAAAGTGACTAGTTGATGGGCTGGTAAAGAGCAAGTCAGCTTGGTTATCTATGTTGTCAAACATCCAATGCCTAGATGATGTGTGAATGACGAAGATGAAACTAATGCCTAGATGATACATGTACTAAGTGAGTAAGACTCTTCTCTCTTTGTTGGCCTAAAAATAAAGGAGAAGTTGAAGATAAAGGGTTCATAATTTTCTCTCTTTCTCTTGGAAAAATCTTCTCATTTTTCGTACTTGAGAGTCGAAGGATTTTTTCTCGTGAACTCCATCAACGATGACTAATTGTATTTGTTTTGTAGGCACTAACATTTAATTTTGAGGTGGACTTGACGTCCAGTGAAGATTCCAATCATCTCTTTCCTTTTTCTCTTTATATATTTCTCTTAGTAATTATTTATATTCTTAATCTAATGTGTAATTTGAGTTGTAATAAATCTTTGCATGTATCTTAATGCGTTTCCTCATGGCAATTTTATTTGTGAATGTTGACCAAATATCCATGATCATACGATTGAAATTTTGGTATCAACATTGTACCATAAAGAAATTGTGTTAATTTAATTAAAGATTAATAATCATACAATTAAAGTAATTTTGACATGTGATTTAAAAATAATGATTTTTTTTATAAAAATTTTAAAAAATAAAAATAAAATAATTTTTTAGTGTTTTTATCATAAGAATAAAATATTTAATTTAAGCTTATACTAAAAGTAATCTTAATAGTTAAATATAATAAAAAAATAAATCATAAAAATAATTAAAGATAATTGATTAATTCACTGAGTTTTTTTATTTGCTTTTTTTTTAATTATATGAATATATTGTAATTATATATTAAAACTTAAAAGTGAGGTTGGTTAATAAAACGGATCGGTGGAAATGACACCACCCTGCCACACTTTTTTATAAACAGACGCGTTTGCTGAACAAATCTCGCCCGCCAAGTACAAGTGGCACCACCTCTGATCCCCTCCATGAATATTATTCAAAATACTTTTACCTCAGTTTTCTGAGTAAGAAAAGGGAAAGGAAAAAGAAAAGGAAAAGGAAAAGAAATCAATTGTGATCACAGAATTGATACCTTTCGCATTGGCCGAAGCATTGTATGATTGTATCTGTTTAAGCAAGTGCATGCAACTTATCCATATTCCATTTCCGTTTAAAGACTCCGAATTCTTTCTTCTACAGAACAGTAACACTGCTGCAATCGACACCATCTCCTGGGATATCGATGGAAAATCATGGGCGTCGATGTTCCGACGCTTCGGAAGACGTGTCTGTTGATTATGACGCCGAAATTGAGAGCGAAAATTGCAATGGCCGCGGTGATTCTTCAGGTTTTCCGCTTATTTCATTTTTATATTATTGTAATTTTTTAATGTTTACCGAAAAATGAAAGAAAATTAAAATCGAACTTTCGTTTTATTCTTTCAGGAGGACAAAACGCGGCGCGTGATGACGCATCGACGTCAAGTGACGTAAGATCATGTTCGAGTTCTGAGCGTGGGAAAGTAGTACATAATCATTCACTTGGCATATTGTCAGCCAGACTTTTTAACGAAAGAGTTCCTTTCAGAAAGAAGGTTTGCTACTTCATATTTTTAAAAATTTTTTTGTAATGTGTCTTCTATGAGAAATACTCTATGTGACTTAGGGTGTGTTTTGAAATTAGCGTATTCAGTTACTGATTAGGTTTGCGGAAATGAGGCTGCGTTACAAGAATAAGATGACATTGTATGACAAGGTGCGGAAAATGTGGTTGGAGTCCGGAGGGTACTAAGCATAGTGTCTAGGAATTTTCATTGAAATTGGGTTTTGGAAACAATGGCTATAATGTGTTCTTGTCAAATAGTCTGGTTCAGGATTGAAAGTTGGCCTTTATATCATTGAAGTAAGTCCAAAAGAGGGAAAGAAAGGTAGAAAAACCGGAAAAGCTAGGAGTTTGTATGTTATAAAGTATATATTTATTAGATGACCATCTCGATGAATTTTAGCAATATTATTTTGGATTTTAGAAATGGTATGAAATTTGATGAGGATTGGTCCTTATATCTTCTTTACATTTTGTTTACAATATGTTGTATGGGCTAGATAGTAGTTATAAGGATGATGTTGAGGCATATTCCATTATAAAAAAATGTAGAAACAAACAAACTGAAAATCAAACTATTAAAGGTATAACAAGAGGAAAGGACTTAGGTAAAAGTTGAGGCAAGTGTTGATTTAAATGTCAGTGTAAGAAGGGTAAATGGCTGTGTTATTTCAAGGTAGGTGTTGGAAAATTGATTGTATGTGACTACTGGTGTGTTACTTGTCAGTTCAGTGATTGTGATGTGTACATATTAGATTATAATATGTCCTGTCGGCACTTCAATGGTATTGACAGGAATTTCGTTGGTGTTTAATATGTATCAGATTTGAAGCAAAGCCCTGTATCTTTTAATATTTCTGACTGCCATGATGTATTTAATGTGGAGTTGAAAGAGTTGAATATGAAATAAGGATATTCTTGCTGTCATGGAAAGAAAGTTCTGTAATGGCCTTCATTAATTCTCAGGTAGCTTAGTTATTGTTGTGGCAGTAGTTTCTCTTTTATCAGGTATTGGGATGCTTATATTGACAGTTGGTTTACATGAACAAATGCTTTGAGTTAAGAAACTGAGGAACTTGAATTTTGTAAACATTGTTTGGGAAAAAAGTGTAGAGACAATTCATTGGACCAAGGGGTAACTTGATTCAGATTGTTGAGGTCTTTTCTGTCCAATCTAATGGTGTTTCTTGTTATATAATGACTTTCGCTGATGATTATTCCAAGAGAGTCTTGAGTCCTTTTGCACCTTCAAGAAGTGCAAAGCTCATACTCAGAGGCAAACAGGTAAGAGGCAAACAGGTAAGAAAATTAAATGCCTTGGAATTGACAATGGTTTGTGTTGGCAGAGAAAATCGTTACTTATTCTTTATTGAATAGAGTAGCCTCTATTTAATAGAGTTTTACAATTAATTGATGGCAACAAAAAACAGAAAATATCCCTAGAAACTAGGAAATGATAAAAATATGAAAAATCTAGAAGAATAGGAAAAAGAAATAATTTAAAAAACTTTCAAATTGTCAACATTCCCTCTCAAGCTGGTGAAAAAATATTGATCATTCCCAGCTTTTCAATCAAATCTTCAAAGCTTGAATGTGTCAGTAAGTCAGCAACCTGCAACTTGGTTGAGATATGTCATGCAAATAATTCCTTCCTCAATTTTTTCCTGTGAAAATAGGTAGAGAAAAAGTTTATGGAATAATTCTCTTTTTCATATCTTCATGAGACTGTACACAGTCTTCAGATAGGGATACAAGAGACTAAGAAAGGAAAGAAAAAATTAAAGCAGAATATTACACACTGATTTCTAGGAAGCAATAACTCTATATTTACACCAAATATACACCTAAATATATAAGGAAAACCAAATCAATTTGATTTGGTCAACCTTTCAACACTCCCCCTCAAGCTGGTCTGAAAATGTCTTTCATGGCCAGCTTGCAAACCAATTTCTCAAAATGTTTCTTAGGTAGTCCCTTGGTGAGTATATCAGCAATCTGCTCATTTGTAGGAATGTAGGGCATGCAGACCAAACCACTGTCCAGTTTTTCTTTTATGAAGTGTTTGTCCACTTCAACATGTTTAGTTCGGTCGTGGAGTACTGGATTATGTGCTATTGCAATGGCAGATTTGTTGTCACAATATACTTTCATAGGTAGTGAATTACTTGCCTTAAGTTCTTCAAGAATTTTTTTGATCCAAAAAACCTCACAAATTCCTAGAGCTACTGCTCTATATTCTGCCTCTGCACTACTTCTTGCTACCACAGTTTGTTTCTTGCTGCGCCAAGTGACCAAATTTCCTCCAACAAAGGTGCAGTAACCAGAAGTGGATCTTCTATCGGTTACACTACTAGCCCAGTCAGCATCAGTGTAGACTTTTACTTGTAGGTGCCCGTTTTTTCTGAACAAAAGACCTTTACCCAGAGATCCTTTTAAGTATCTAAGGATTCTATATACAGTTTCAAAGTGTTCTGGTCCTGGAGCATGCATAAACTGGCTAACTAAGCTCACTGCAAAGGCTATGTCCGGACGTGTATGTGAAAGGTAGATTAATCTACCTACAAGGCGTTGGTATCGATCTATGTTGGTCACATCTTCAATTTTAGCTGGCTGTAATTTCATATTAGGATCTATGGGTGTCTCGGCTGCTTTACATCCGAGTAGACCTGTCTCTTCAAGCAAATCAAGAACATACTTGCGTTGAGACACAATAATCCCATCTTTTGATCTAGCAAACTCCATGCCCAAAAAATACTTCAGGTTGCCTAAGTCTTTGATTTCAAAGTCACGTGCAAGCACTTTCTTTAATCTGCTAATCTCAACTAAGTCATCACCAGTCAAAATTATATCATCTACATATACAATTAACACGGCTAATTTCCCTTCAATAGAATGTTTGTAAAACATTGTATGATCTGCCTGACTTTGGGAGTAGCCGTGCCCCTTTATAACATTACCAAAGCGTTCAAACCATGCTCTAGGAGACTGTTTGAGCCCATACAAAGACTTATGTAGTTTACACACTTTACTGCTGCCATGATTTCCCTCAAAATCTGGTGGTAAATCCATAAAGACTTCTTCTTCTAGCTCCCCATTCAGAAAAGCATTTTTAACATCTAACTGGTATAGATTCCAATCAGAATGTACAGTCAATGAGATAAGGACCCGGATGGAATTTATCTTTGCAACGGGGGCAAAGGTTTCTTGATAATCAATTCCATAGGTTTGAGTGAACCCTTTTGCTACAAGCCTTGCCTTATATCTCTCAACACTCCCATCAACATTACATTTAAGTGTAAACACCCACTTACAACCCACAAGTTTCTTTTCTTTTGGTAAATCCACAATCTCCCACGTACCATTCTTCTTTAGAGCATTCATTTCCTCTAAAACTGCTAACTTCCAATCTGGGTGGTCTAGGGCTTCTTTTATGGTTTTAGGAATTGGTATTTGAGAGATTTTTGTGGTAAAGGCTCTTTGTTTATTGGACAACTTTTCATAGGAAACATATCTAGCAATGGGGTGCTTAGTACAAGTTCGGGTTCCTTTCCTATGTGCTATGGGTAAGTCAAGATCAGGAAAAAAAGTGCTGGAATGTTTAGGAGAAGAAATGTTACCTGAATTTTCTGAGGAATCAGTGCTTGGAGTCGACGATTGAGGCTGTACCGAGTTTATAAGAGGGTCTTTACTGCTCTGGTGGTGGAATTTTATCTTGTAGTATTTCTCCCCCTGTCTCTGGTACATTAACACTTGGTTCCTGTAGTTCAAGGTTTCCTAGGTTTTCATTATTAGAAATATCAGTTTTTTGAGTTTGAGTTGAAGTGCCCAGATCAGGTAAAAATAGATTACGCATAGGTGTAGAAGTATGCCAAAAATGATCTTCACTATTTTCTTTCTCCCTCTGAAGAGAATTTTGGCCAAAAAAAAGTTGATTTTCGAGAAATATAACATCCATACTGACATGGAATTTATTGGTTTGAGGATTGAAACATTTGTAACCTTTTTTATTAGGAGCATAGCCCAAGAAAACACATTTTTCAGGTCTAGGATCCAATTTAGATCTAAGATGGTTAGGAGCATGAACAAATACAGTGCACCTAAAGACTCTTAACTGAATATTGGAGGTAATCCTACTAGAAGGATATATAAGTGTGAAGTATTCTAAAGGTGATTGATACTTTAAAACACGGGTAGGCATCCTATTAATCAAATAACATGCTGTTAAAACAGCATCACCCCACAAATATTTAGGAACATGCATAGAGAGCATGATAGCCCGACTAACTTCAAGTAAATGGCGGTTTTTTCGTTCCGCAATTCCATTTTGTTGTGGAGTATCACGACAAGTGGATGTGTGAATTATACCCTTTTCCTTACAAAACACCTCTAGATAATTATTAAAATATTCAGTACCATTATCTGTATGGAGTAGGCTTATTTTTGTTTGAAATTGATTTTCAACCATGTTATAAAAATCTTTGAATAACCCCTCAACTTCAGATTTTTCTCTCATTAAATAAACCCAACAAAGCCGAGTATGATCATCTATGAATGTTACAAACCATTTTTTTCCAGTTAAAGTGTTGATTTTTGAGGGTCCCCAAACATCACTATGAATTAAATAAAAAGGTTTTGAGGCACGATAAGTAAGTGCTTTATATAAAACTCGATGACTTTTAGATAAAAAAAACTTTCACACTGAAAGGTAGTACAATCAACATTTTTAAATAAATCTGAAAACAAATATTTCAAATAAGGAAAGCTAGGGTGTCCTAGTCTAAGGTGCCAAAGCATTATTTGATCCCTAGCAGAGTTTGAACTAATACTACTGCTCAAACCTTGAGCTTGTTTATTCCTTGATAAGTAGTCATCAAAATAGTAAAGACCTTCTCGCAAACTAGCACTGCCAATCATCGTCCCCGAGTCCCTTTCCTGAAATTCACAATGGGAGTAAAAAAAGACAGCACAACAATTAGAATCTTTGGTTAATTTACTGACAGATAACAGATTGCAAGAAAGTTTAGGGACATGTAGCACATTTTTAAGCTCAATGGTTCCAGAGATTTTTATTGATCCTTTTCCAGCTATGGAAGATAAGCTTCCATCAGCAACTCTTACCTTTTTGTTACCAGGGCAAGGATAATAGGAATCAAATAAACTAGAAATGCTAGTCATATGATCAGAAGCACCCGAATCAATAATCCATGGTGCAGTAGTTGAGTGGCTAAATAGAGCATTAATAATACTACCTGTTTGGGCTAGTGAACCACTAGGAGTACTAGGTGGAGGATTAGAAGTCAACAGCTTTATGAGATGGTCAATTTGCTCCTTGCTGAGATTTTTTTCTAGATTCTCCACTTCATTGGCAGACGCACGGCTATGCTTGCTGTTTTTCCAGTCTGCAGGCTTTCCGTGGAGTTTCCAGCAAGCCTCCCGAGTATGGCGTGGTTTATTACAGTAATCACACCATACTCGAGGTTTTTGTTGCTGTTGAGTGATGGAGCGGGTAGCATTAGCATCAGCTGTAACAAGGGCAGATTTTTCCACAGAGACAACGGAGTTCTTTTTTCCCAACATAACACCTCGACGACTTTCTTCTCTCCTTACTTCAGAGAAAACATCCTCAAGAGTAGGAAGTGGCTTTCTCCCAATAATTCTTCCTCTTACCTCATCAAATTCAACATTGAGCCCAGCCAGGAACTTGAAGATTCGCTCATTATTGACAGTTTGTTTGTGGTGCTTAAAATCTTCCATGCTCTCCCACTCGTAGTCATTGAATAAGTCCAGATCTTGCCACAATCTCTTTAGAGTATTGAAGTATTTTGTTATACTATAATCTCCTTGACGGATATCTCCAAGAGCAAGCTGCAACTCATAGATCTGGGACTGATTTCCATAGTCAGAGTACATCTGACTCACATTATCCCAGAGTTCTTTTGCAGTAGAGTAGCACATATAATTTGCACCAATGTCTTCATCCATGGAGTTGACTAATCATGCCATAATCATGGAGTTTTCGACATCCCAAACACCATAAGAGGGATCAGATATTTCAAGAGCCTTAACATCTCCGGTAAGATAACCAATCTTCCCTCTTCCCCTAATATACATTCTAACCGACTGAGACCATCTTTCTTTGAAAATTTCCTTCATTCAGCCGGATAGTTGTAATCTGGACAGAATGAGATTCAGAATGGGAAATTTTTGGTTCTAGTCTTTTTGAGGTGACTGTGGTTTCAGAAGATTGGTCAGACATGGTAGGGAAGAGATCAGAAAGAAAGGGAGCCTAGCTCTGATACCATGTGAAAATAGGTAGAGAAAAAGTTTATGGAATAATTCTCTTTTTCATATCTTCATGAGACTGTACACAGTCTTAATATAGGGATACAAGAGACTAAGAAAGGAAAGAAAAAATTAAAGCAGAATATTACACACTGATTTCTAGGAAGCAAGGAGCCTTGTTTCTTATCTCTCAGGGCAGAATGAATCTAAAAAATCTAAGAGGAATTCCCTAGGTTGGAGTACAATTTTTAAACAGTGTCCTAAATTTTTTTTGGATGATTGACGATGCGGAAACATTTGAAGTTGATTGATAGAAGAAGTAATGGTTTATGAATAATAAAGTTTATTGAATAATTCTGAATTAACAAAATTAGGGTGTTGGGTCTCTTTATTTAATAACCCTAGATATCGCAAATTTGCCAAAATAGGCAAATTCGAAATATAATTTTATAATAAAATTCTCCTAATTTAAATAAGAAATCCAAAAGATAAAAATCCTAAAAGAAATGGGACAAATAGAAAAAAAAATCTTAAAACTGAAAGAACTACGAGAAAAGAAATAGAATTTTTGGCATGACCACGAGGCAGAACTGTGTAAAACTATTTTGAGTTTGATTCATCTTGTTGCAAACTTCGAAATAATATATTATACGCCTAAAATAAACACCTGTAGCCCAAGTTATGACCTCCAGAAGGTATCTTGCTCGTTCCACACAACCAACCTACATCAGTCCCCCTCACTTGGCAAAGAACTCGTCCTTGAGTTTGGCTCGTACAACTCCTTATCATTTGGATGATATTAAAACAGATCAGCCACATTGAAAGTGTGAGAGATATTCTAATTGTTCTGATGCTAGAGAGCACATTGGCATTTTCATTAATCTTCCTTGCCACCTGAAAAGCACCATATTTTCGGTTATGCAACTTTACACGGATACTAGGAAAACGACTTTGTCCCAAATGAGCCATCGCCAAATCACCCTTTTTAAATTCTTTCTTGCAATGGTGCTCGCTTGGATCAACCTTGTATTTAGCATTGGCAGCCATCAAGTGAGCTGGCACCTTGGCATGAATCTGTAAAGTCTTTTCTGCCACATTATCTGCTGCTTTGCTTTCTCTAGCTACAGGTGGAATGATAGCCAGATCATAAACATGGCATGGGGAATAAGTCTAGACAATCTCAGAAGGGGTCTTGCTAGTAGATCGATTCACCATGCTGTTGTAAGCAAATTTGACCTAGGGCAAGGCAGCTTCCTAGTTCTGTTGCTTTTCACCACAAACATAGCACAACATGTTACCCAGATGCGATTGACCATGTCTGTTTGATCATTTGTCTCTGTTTGATGAGTAGATAACATTAGATTTCGTTCTAGTATTAGATCAAGCTAACGCGATTAGCTTATGCTCTAGTCGAAGCGTGATTAGATCTCGTTCTAATCAAAATGACTCTATGAGATTTTTAATAACATGTAAAGCGAGATTAGATAATGCTTTAATCCAAATTATTCTATAAGAAAGATTTTGATAAATAATCTCAAAGGGAATTATAAAAAAAGGGTTTTTATTGAATTATTAAAGTTGAAGTTATGAAAACAAAAACAAGACCTTTCTGTTTATGATTCCCTTAGTTAACTTAAAAAGGGAAACTAAATCACAATTATAATAGAAAGAAAATGTTAAGATACATATGATAATTTACTCTAATTAAAATAAAAAAATCCTAAAATGATAAAATTCTAAACCATAAAATAACATCCTACATCAGTGACTTGTAAAACACACACCTATGGCCAATCTTGAGATTCATGGAATTAACCAGCGATGCCATCAACATGGTGTTCGCAGATTCCCAACTCTGAAAGCCTGGTTCTCCTTCCTTTGAAGCAGCTGTTGCTCCTGTTAGATAACCAATTCTCAATGTTAGATTGAGACCACTCTAGAGAATTGGTTTCTTTGAACTTACGCTGGGTTATTTGAAGAGTATGAGTGTCATTCACCCTTGAATTGATATTTGGAAATGTCTGTGTAGACAATTCAGTGGACACTTCTGAATGTCAATCTCCTATGGTACTTGTATGGGCGGAACTCTCACGAGTTGCCCATGGATTGGATGTTTTAACTGTGTAACCTAATAATTAGTTTTTCATTGCTTGATGCCATATTTGCAAGAAAATTCTCAGTTATTCTTTATTGAATAGATTAGCCTCTATTAGATAGAGGTTTTACAACAAAGTTATAGCCAAAAAAAGAAAAAAGAAAAAAAAGAAAAACAGAAAATATCTCTAGCAACTAGGAAATAGTAAAAATATGAAAACTAGAAGATAAGGAAAAATAATAATTCAGAGATCTTTCAAATTGTCAACAGTTTGTAATCTTTCAAGGTAATTCAAATGATTTTGCAGAGTGAAGGCATTACAAGACACTGCATGTAGAATATATGAATGAGTTCTTTCACAGGGAAATTACTGATTTTTTTTTTTTAAAACTCTGGTTTGTCTGATTCGTTTTAAGTTGAAGCTGTCAATCATGAATGAGCTCTTTCAGAGTAAAATTAATGATTGCTTGTTTTCTAACTCTGGTTTGCCTGAATAATTTTGAGCTGAAGCTATTAATTATGCGTGCTAGATCGTTGAATAGATCTCTACTGCAATTGGGGAGTCGAAGAGTCTGGTGATTTAGTATTCCTACTTGTGATTTTCATATAGAAATATCTGGTTCTCCTGCAATGCACATATAAATGATGGTAACCTTGCGGGAAAAAGTTAAAAAAATTGATGTTAACCTTGAATGAAGGAGACGGAAATGAGTATGACTTAGATTCTGTCTGATGTATAGGGTTGTTTCCATGTGGCCCTTTTATGTCTATTGAATCTATGTGACCCTGAATGTTCTTCAATGACCACAGGAAACTGCTGAGTATTTCTTGTTACATGAGTAAAATAGTAAAAAGTCTGCAATTGGAAGTATAAATCACAACTCAAGTGAGCAGCAAGACATTCTGTTTAACTTATTATTGATTAGGTACATAGGTCTGTAGATAATAAGATGGAAAAGTCGCAAAAACATTACAGTATTGGTGTTGGGAAAGCAAAGAGACAGATTCTGCTGCCTTGATAGATATGCATTTGGTGATTCAATTTCTCTAACAATGTCTATGGTATATACGATTAGTTTAGGAACCATTCGGAGTTGCTACAATGATAGTCAAGCTACTAATACAACCATGTTAATTGTTGTGCAGGTTTAAGACCACTTTGACTTTTTTAGGGTTTGCAGCTTGTGTCGTTACCTTAAGGGTTTTTGCAGGAGATGGCTAATTTTCTATGTTATTGATCTTGGTATTATTTAAGCCAAGATGATGATTATTGTGATATGGTTTGAAAAAGACTTGTTTCCTTGGTTGTCTGTACACGTCAACCATCAGACACATATTTATGGATTGTTGAGTTCTTGCTGCTTACAGAAACAGTGCCAAAAGAATATGTGACTACATGCATGTCAGATATACAGGATGATGTGATCATTTCTTTTTGGGTTCTTTTTGTTAGTGGGTCCATTGACAGTATGTGGGTATCATATTGCATGCTAGAGCTTCATCATTCTTGTAATATTTCATAAGTATCTTATTGCTTTTATATATTTGGCCTCATGAACTGATTCCATAGATACTCGTTGTAGTTTAATTCATTGGGCAAAGTGCAATATTTTGGTGTAAATTTACTGACATACTCCTTCATTAGAGCTTTACGTAATTGATTGTTTAAATTCTTTGTACTTAATAGCCTGAAATTTGAAAACTAACTTTTAGAAGTTCTGCAGTTAAAATGGCTAAACCGTCTTGCCACTGTTAAAGATGATGGAACCGTGCAATTTGAAGTTCCAGCAGACATCAAACCACAGAACCTCGATTTTGGAACTGGAGTTGTTTATACTGATGACTCTACTGACCAAGAACCCATTGAAGCAGCAGATGTTCATGGTATACCTCCACTTCATATAGTAATGCTTATTGTTGGAACGCGAGGAGATGTGCAGCCATTTGTCGCAATTGGAAAACGGTTACAGGTTCTATGCATTTTCTGGTTTCAACACTACCTTTAGTAAACTGCTTCTTGATCTTCTGTGTGAATATGTTTTTTAGTTTGTAATCATATGTTGTAGCAGCATGACTGCAGTGCTTTCTTCTGTAGCTGGATCTGATAAAAGAGCCAGCTTTATAGTATATGAAAAAAGCTAGTACTTGAAGAAGCTTGATTTTTGGATACCAGGCTCTCTGCTGCAGTTCTGTGCTTCTACTCTTGTTTTCATTTTCCTTTACCATATGATTTCAGGAAAATATGACCTTTTATATCTTCTGCTTATATTGTTTATTTTTTCTACTTCCCCAATTCTTGATATTGATCTGAATTAAGCTATATGATTGGAGTTGCAATGAGCCTCTGTAGTTGTGTTGGATTTGCAGGGAAGTGTAATGGAGAAATTATTTATTCTCATTGTGTAATAAATCTACACGCTCTACTGAATTTGGTGATTTTTTTCTGCTTCAAGTTGTCTTGAAGTATTTTAGTGTCTCCTTTGCAGTAATGTTGTTGAAATTATGAACTAGTGCATTAAAAGTTGATGTTGGTAGAAATTTGCATGCAGGAAGATGGCCATAGAGTTAGATTAGCAACTCACGCAAACTTCAAAGACTTTGTTTTGGGTGCTGGATTGGAGTTTTTCCCTTTAGGTGGAGATCCAAAAATTCTTGCTGGCTGTAAGTGTTCTAATATCCTTTTAATGCTGTCACATTTTGTTCTACTTGTTTCATTATTTGACTTAGTTTCATCTATTTATTCTGTAGCATGGTAATTCCTGACACAGTTTGTATTTTGATAATTTTACAAACAACCTTTCTCATAACTGGTAGGAGAGTTTGAGCTTCTTTTCTCTCATATAGGGATGCCATCTTTCATTTTATATGCAGCAAAAAGAAGGAATCTACAAGCGAAGGAAATAAAAATCTTACTCCAACACAAATAATGAACACACTTCCTACTCAATTAACTCAAACAAGTAATTAAACTAAACTGCCCTCGGGGGAGGTAGGGGGCTAAAGTATCAATTTGGGCTTTTCCCACCTTCCTACCTTTTTCCTTCTGAAAAAAGAAAGTAGTTAAACTAAACACAAAAAGGACTATTAAAAAATAAAAATTAGACGTTAGTAATCTTAGCCTGTCCTACATCAAATAACTTTAAGGAGTCCAGAAATTAAAATTTTTCAGCATCTGGTAAAGTTAATTTTCATAATGGCTTTGGAGGCAACAGGGGCAATTTTGTTGATTAAGTTTGTTATAGTTGCATTTAAGATCTTGGAGTAAGGTTGAATATATTCAGGGTTGAGGAGATGCTACTCTTCATTTGCTATTGGTTTTGGGCTTTTGGCTATAACTAATATCATTTAAAATTTTTTTTGCAACCTATGGTATTGTTTATATGACATACTGAATCTCTATAACTCATCTGTAGTAACTGAATGGTGCTTTGGTCTCTATCTTCATTGTTTGTTTCCCTCGATAATATGCATGCATTTCAGATTAATTTATAACAGTTATATCTTTAATATACCAATGTCGTTCTTCACAAAATGTTGGTTTTTGAATTGAATCAGTTCAGAACATAGATTTACGAGAAGTGAGATTGGCAGCTGTCTGAGATTGATTTCTGTGAATTTCTTTTTGGTATATTGATGTGAAAACATGCAGATTCCCTGGCTCATTGCTTTTCTTCTCCTCTTTTTTCTTTTTCTTTTTTCGTTTTAAAGTTCCTATTTCCTGCAAGGGTGTCAGAGTAGCGATGAATTGAGAGGCTTAGGTCTTTCCCATTTTTATTTATGACATTTGACCATAAATTTGTGCTTTCTGGTTTTTTTTGGTTTTTAATTTTTCTTGTAATTCTTTTCTGTTCGATATGATGTATATTTGTGGGTTTAACACTGTATTCTATGCAGATATGGTCAAGAATAAAGGCTTCTTGCCATCAGGACCCTCAGAAATTCCCATTCAGAGGAATCAATTAAAGGAAATTATTTACTCTTTACTTCCTGCATGCAAGGACCCTGATCCTGATACTATGGTTCCATTTAAACCAGATGCTATAATTGCAAATCCCCCAGCATATGGTTAGATTCTCCATGGATTTTCCATATTTTATCCTTCTTTATAAAACTATACTTTCATTCTTTGATGGTTAGGTAACTTAAAATGGATCTTGTAGTGATGTGACAACAGTTTATTTATTTTGACTGGTTGATAATCTTCTTTGTCAATCAGTAAAGTTCATTTACTGGTCTGATAGGGTGAAATTTTTGACTGGTTTATAATCTTCTTTGCCAATCAGTAATGTTCATTTACTGGTCAGATAGTGGGAAGAACCCTAATATTTTCAATGATATGTATTTTCACAAGTTCTGTGCTATGATAGCAACAGGAGACACAAACTACAGACTTTACTTCTAGATATACTGGTTCATGTACAGACTTTCCTAACCTTGTTTTGATGAAGATAGCTAACACGAGCAAGCACTTATTCAGGTCATACACATGTTGCAGAGTCACTAAAAGTACCACTGCACATAATTTTCACTATGCCGTGGACGTAAGTGTTGTTTGGATGTGATAATGTTGATGCTTTATGTATTTTTGAAATAAAAGCTTTCAGATTTTGCATTGGTAACATCCGCCTCCTGTTTGTCAGGCCAACTAGTGAATTTCCCCATCCGTTGTCCCGTGTTAAGCAACCCGTTGCCTATAGAGTGAGTCTATATTATCAACTTACTCTTAACACACACACGTGTGCGCACCCACGTACACGCACATATTTTTTGATTGTAAATGTACATTGGTTTCCATACCCTACCACATCAACATCTATCCAAACTCTAAAATGGGTTGTACCTAATTCTTCATAGTATATGCAAACAAGTAAAAACAAAATGATCTCTCAACAGAGAATGTAAATGAAACTGCCAAACTCCAATTTCTATACAGACATCCTTCTATTTGGCTTTCTCTTCACTCTCCATGCTTTACAAGCTTCAGTTGAACTGCTTGTCTTACTTCCTAGAAATCTTTTGAGGACTACTTTCAGTTCTCCAATCATGTTTGTTTCATTCAAGCCATAGATAAATTGTGGCTACTTCACCTTCAAAATAGCCTACTGCTTTGTCTTCTGCCTTTAACCTGAGTGTGTATCTCGTTTTATTTCATCTCCCACCCAACTATCGTTCTCCACATATCACAGTGGGATAAGAGTTCTTCCAAATGAAAAGTAATGATTATTTCTTGTTTTTAATTTATATTTGAATTTTATATATTCATCTCTGTGGCAGCTTTCATATCAAATTGTTGACGCATTAATATGGCTTGGAATACGAGACATGATTAATGATTTTAGGAAGAAGAGGCTGAATCTAAGACGTGTCACATACTTGAGTGGATCATATAGCTCTCCTCTGGATGTGCCCTACGCGTACATATGGAGTCCTCACCTTGTTCCAAAACCAAAAGGTCAATACTTATATATTTTTCAATTAAGATTTCTTGATATCCATATCGATGTTGCTATTGGGAGGATGTCATTCTAATCTGGTCTTGCCCTACTCTTTCGTGGTCTTTCCTTATTCTTTCCTCAGCAGACTGGGGACCTAAGATTGATGTTGTCGGTTTTTGTTTCCTTGATCTGGCTTCAACCTATGAGCCTCCAGATTCTCTTGTAAAATGGTTAGAAGATGGTGAAAAGCCTATCTATATTGGTTTTGGCAGCCTTGTGAGTTTCCTTCCACACTTCTATCATATTTTTTATTTGCATTTGTTGAGATATTCGGATAAATATCAAATATTGTATTTGTTATTGGAAAATTCTTTATTTTTGAGCTTACCATGCAGGAATTATGAAGCCTTTGTGGCTCAAATTGGTAAAAGAAAAATAAAACTGTTGCTTCCAATTTCCATAATAACTCAAGTGGTTAAGTTTTGCAATTGCTTTAGTGGTTCTTTTCTATCTCTAAAGCTCTACTCAGTTCTCAAGTGTTTTAGTCAGATTCTAATTATTGCAAAATTAGAATATATCTGTTGGAACAATAAAGATGATTGGAAAGCAGGAGCATTTTTATGTATATAAGTTGTTTGTCACGGATATCTTTCCAATTTTTTACCCGAGATACCCATCTTTCATATCAAATATTTATTTCCATTTTCTTTATTTCTACATATTCATTCTTATTTTCAATTCAAATTAAGCCTGTTGAAGAACCAGAGAAGATGACTGAAATAATTGTAAAAGCATTGGAAATTACTGGGCACAGAGGCATCATCAACAAAGGCTGGGGAGGTCTTGGGAATTGTAAGTCTTGGTATCTATCTTGATTTCATGGAGCACATGGGATTCTAGTTGCTGCTGATATTCAGGACTTTGATGCTTATGGATGTGAATACTGGATAATCTTTTTCCAGTGGCAGAATCAAAGGACTTTGTGTACTTACTGGACAATTGCCCCCACGACTGGCTTTTCTCGCGATGCCTTGCCGTGGTAACTGTCACTATATTTATTAAGTTTTATTCATTTATTTTCCTGTAGTTGAAACTGCACAAATTAGTATTGCTTTGTTGGTTGAATGGTATTACCATCTAGTTTATTTAGCACGCCATGATTTTTTTCACTTAATGGTAGATTTTTATGTTCTCTCTTTACATGTATTTTTTGGTGTAAAGACAACACACCCACATACAAATTGATGTGATACTGTTGCATCATTGCCACATGGTAGCATCTACTTCATTAACTTTGTTGTTACAACTATCTCAATTCTTTTACGCCATATCAGTTTATATTATCTAGTATAAAAAAAGCTTTTACTGAATACTTTTATGACACTTTTAATATCCGATCAGTTTCTATTATTATTGTAATTTCTGTGATATTGTTTTGGTATAAATTTTTCAGGTTCATCATGGTGGTGCTGGAACAACAGCTGCCGGTCTTAAAGCTGCAGTAATTATTTTCTATTTATTATTTCTTCATGGGCTTCCATTTTTTATTATTTCATTCACTAATAGGTAACTCATTTCTTTCCGTGCAACATAGTGTCCAACAACCATTGTACCTTTCTTTGGAGACCAGCCTTTTTGGGGAGAGCGGGTGCATGCTAGAGGATTGGGCCCTGCACCAATCCCAGTTGAGGAGTTTTCACTTGACAAGTTGGTTGATGCTATAAGGTTCATGCTAGATCCCAAGGTAGCTCAAATTGCTATAAAATTGACTTTGCTGCATATTAAGCTTACCATTGTGTCAAATAGCAAGTCTTGTTCTGATCTACAAGTTGTTTCCCATTACTATCAGTATCCGTGAAAACCCTTCTTAATTTTGTCCAACAATGAATCGGACCTCTTTTGTTATACTCATTATACAAATTGTGCGGGCTTCAATCTTAACATTGACTTGCTTTGGTCCAGGTTAAAGAGCATGCTGTGGAACTTGCAAAGGCCATGGAAAATGAAGATGGAGTTACAGGTGCTGTAAAAGGCTTCTATAAGCATTTTCCTGGCAAAAAATCGGAGTCCGAACCAGAGTTACCCCATTCTCACCGAGGATTACTTTCCATTCGCCGATGTTTTGGCCACACATGAGTTTTCTAGTTGAGATTATTTACAGTGAAAATAACAGAACTAATTTCCTCATGTACTGATTTTGATTCTTATCTACTTCCTTTTGAAGTCTGACGGTGATTCTTCCTATCTACTTCCTAATTGAGGTTATCCACAGATATCCTACTCGTGAGCTTCAAAATTGAGACTGGAAATGATTTTTGAGGTCGCATTGATATCTCTCGGACCATTGAATGATGTGCACAAACTGAGAGTCGCTGGAGAAGTTTAAAACATTGATATGTTGCCAATTTTGTGGGGCTGTTCTGCAAAGAGAGTTGTAAGAGGGTTTCTTAGGTTTTACAAAGCCCTGGATGCTGAAAGGCTTGGATGGTTGATGGTCTGTGGGGCGTACATGTGATTCAAGGCATGTTTTCTCCGTGTGCTCACATCCTTAGTGCAGTTTGTGTGTTGTAAAATGTACTTTAATTCTCAGCGACTCTTGCTGTCAGAGGTGCATGGTGGACTCTGTAACTAAATTTGTTTGGTAGGCACTTTTAAATATTGTCTTTTAGTTACTATGAAACAAGATAGAACTTTTAAGGGAGGATGAAATATTAGAAGCATATCTGCATAATCATGTTTCATTATGACAATTCTAAACACAATTCTATGATTTAGGCATTTAGCCTCTTAATGTAGCAATTGAAGATTTGACAAAGACAGCCTTGTATGTTTGTTTTTCTTTTGCCTTTTTCTTCCATTCTTACAGCCATCCCCATCATATTTCTCATGTTGTATGGCTTCAACATAGCAAGGATATCTATAGTGATTTGAAATGAGCAGGAGAAATTTCATGCTTATTACCATGAGTTGAGTCTCCATTGAAAGAACTGCCGATAGATGCATCTTCTTTCAACACTGGCATTATGGGAGGTTTTATTCTTCGCGTTACTGTCATTCTTAATCCATTTGTCGTGTGGATTGTTGCTCCTGTTGTCATCTCAACCTGCACACATATTTATCCTTTACATGTATCTGAAAAGTTTGCCTTAATCAATTGTGATAATTGATAATTAAAATCGAAGTCTTTGTAAAATTTCTCTCGTATAGTTGTCTAAAGTAATAGAAGCTCAGGATAGAGAAAACAATTGGGTGATCAAAGGCCCCAACACAGTTCAAGGGAAGAAGGAAATCAAAACAAAGAAATACTTGTTTCTCCTTTGAAGGAGCTTTGACTGATAATAAATGAGGCTGCCGCAAATTATTGGTAGATTCTTCACTTTTCTAGATCTCCCTCTCTAACCTGAACCCTCTACTACCCCAACAGACCAAAAAAAAGGGCTGCCAGTTCCTAATACTATTAGCACGTTTGGGGCAGCTGCGCGGCGTCTTATAACTCTCAACAAAAGCAAGATTTTACTTCATCATCAGCTATGCTTCGACTCATTAACAAATATTTGTAACATACGACTCCCTTTGAGCTCAGACAAGGTCCTCCCCAAGACAAGTTGAAACATAGCACAAATTATCTAAATGCTTTAAGTTGCATTGAGATATCTGAAGGCAAAAAATTGAAAAGAAATCCCTTTCCTCATTCCAAATCAAGGACATGAAAAGTAATCGACTTCATGCACCAGGTTTCCAATAAACTCATTTGGCAATTATTTAGGAAAATTTAACAGCAATGGACTTACTTGAGGAGCCCCAAGTGCCATTCGAAAGTTAAATCGCCGAACAAGCATCGCAACTGCTACTATGTTCTGCAAATTATAAGAGTATAACAAGCACAATGAAAATGGCTTTATAAGAAAGATCTGAAATGGTTATAATGATCTAACAATTTGTAACTGTAGAAATAACATATATACCAAGTAAAATAAATAGATAAATAAAGAATGTGCAAACTTCAGTACCAGGACAGTAAATAGTCCATAAATATTATTAGCTAATGAAAAGGTCTATAAAACTAGCAGCGGCGATGGAAGTACCTCAAAGGTAGCAAACATATCGCCTACGCATTTCCGTGGCCCTCCACCAAATGGTAAGTAACTAAAACAATAGATACTGGTATTAGTTATCTGTAAAGAGCAGGCATAACAGTAAAAGAAAATGGTTGTACCCTGTTTGATTTTATTTTATTTATTTTGATTTTTTAAAAGGACCAAGAGCAAGAGAGAGAGAGAGAGATTATGGTAATGACAACAAATAGAAGTGCTTCAAACCAATAATGCCAATTCAAAAATTCAATCGCAAATTTAAAAGTAAAGCTATCCCTTTTTGCTTGCATAATCATAAACATGTAAAAGTGGCAATAGCTATAATCTCAATGCAAATGTGTAGGATTAAAAAGTTCATTGTTTATCTGGAGAAGCAGACTGTAATTTCTAATGAATGCCAAGGGAAAACATGAATTAAGTACACATTCAAAAAAGGGAGGCCATTTTCTCATTATATTTTTAAGGGTTAGTTATCCCTTAGTCACACATGTTTTGACAAACTTAAAAATGGTGACACATTTTTAAAAATACTCGAGAGGGCGACATTCCGCTAACTTTAGCCATTAACTTTAACGAGAATAGTAAATTAACTACAAAATAATGTTTCTACCCTTACAATTAGTTACAAAATGACATTCCTACCTCTACTATTTATTACTAAATGACATTCTATCCCTACAATTAGTTACAAAATGATATTTCTGCCCCTACTCACTTATTTTTTATTTTTTAAATAGAAAGATATATAAAAATTTGAATCTAAATCTAATTAACAGGGCATTTTTTTGGTTAAACCAAACAATTTCTTAAAAAAAAAAAAATTCTTGTTGAACCAAGCTAATTTGTGAACATAAAGATGTAGATCTCTTAAGAATTGTAAAGCATTATACAAGTCCAACAGTTTTATCTCTTTGGCTTAATGGAGGGGTAAAAAAAAAAGAAAAAATCTGTTTTTTCCAATTTTGCCTCGGTTGTTGAAGTTAACGGCAAAAGTTAACAGAATGTCACCTGCTTGAGTACTTTTAAACTATGTCACCTTTTTAAAATTTGTCGAAATATGTGTCACCTAAGGGTAATTAACCCTACTTTTAACATCCCAGAGAAGTTTCTAACAATAGATAAGAAGATGGTAACAACAGTAAATGTACAAATAAGAGGTAAACTTTTACATTAGGCACCAAAAATTGAAGTACTGGTAAACTACCCCGTGCCAATATGATAGGAGAGGTCTGGTGGAAAAAAGCTCAAGCCCAGGATGAAAAAATTTTTAATATATGCTTTTAACATCCTAGAAAATAGCATTAACCTATAGACTGATCAGGACATGTTCATTTTGGTAAATAAGACGTGATTAAATTTGTAATACCAATTAATCATTCATTCTCATAAAATTAAAGCAAAAGGCATTCTTGTAGAAGACCACCATTGATACTTTCTCTTAATTTGATTTCACAACTGTAATTACCAAATTGCTAGATATTGACCTCGAGCAGAAATCATTCAACAAAATAGCTGACAAGAAACACGGCAGAGCTGTTTATAAGTGCAGCAACTAGATGAACAATGAGATATTAGCCATAAACCGCATCATCAAACACTCAATGAGTCAAATAGTACCAAATGCAAGTGAGTGGAAAGCAAAACAATCCATCTATTAACTTATCTCTTTCACTAAGTTGATAACATACCAGTAATCTTGGTTTGTTTCATTCGGATTAGGTCCATCTAGAGGCCATCTTTCGGGATTAAATTTATCTGCATCATCCCAAATATGAGGACTACGATGCAGGTTCCACACTGAAATAAATATATCTTCACCCCTGTAGGGATAAATAGAGCAGCATTAATTACATAACATAAAATAGAAGGTACCAGGACAGCAAAAATTAGAATGGAGAGAGGGGGAATTAAAGAAAAGGGAAAAAAAGAAAAAAGGTAGATACATGTGAACAAGTTAAAAACTAAGAGCTGTTAATATGAAACTTCTATTTCAGTTGTTTTCTTTTAGTAGTTGAACTGAGAATCATTATTCTTGTCTTAATTTATAAGTAGATATATAGAAGTGTCATAGGTAAATTGTGGTCAAGCATCATTTCAGATTAATTTATATAGTTTTTAATACAACACCACATCACAGTTTCATTTTCAGTCATACATAAATGAAAGAATCTACGAAAAAGCTCAAAGGATTAGAATACTGAATGCTTATGACTAGAAAAGAGTAACAATGATGATGGATTTATCAAGATATGACCTTTTTATTGGGTACTTTCCAAGCACGTCATCCTCAAGAGAGCGACGAATTAGGACAGGTGGTTGTGGATATAGCCTTAGAGACTACAAAGAATTTAATTAAAAAAAAAAGTTTCGAATGCATAAACTGAAAAGATACCCTTCAAAAAGATAAGAAAAAGAACAGCATCAATCTTCTTACTTCATTAATGACTCGAGCTGTATACTTCAGTTTCTTCATGTCTTCAATGGTTGGAAATCGATCTCCTAAAATAGAATCAACCTGAAAAAGCAATTTATAACAGAAAAATGAACACAACAACATGGACTAAAAGATTCAGAAATAAGTTCAAAGCATATAAAAACTTAAGGCACCTCATCCTGGAGCTTGGATAAGACAGCTGGTTCCTGTAACCATCAGAGGACAAAAGCAATCATATATATATATGGAGAGAGGGGGGAGGGGGGGGGGGGGGAGAGAGATAGAGAGAAACAATCATATATTTTGAGTTCACAAGAATAGATATATCGGTAAAAACATGCATTTCAAGTGCAGAAGGATACAATCTTTCTGTTTTTCATTTTTATTTTCACTTTGCTGATGATAGTCAAAACTAAATATGACCATAATTTATAATAGAAAGGCAGAGGAGTTTAGTAAGAAACAAAATGTTGCATGCAAGAAGGCTAAAAAAGCATGTCCGTCTATTTATGGTATATATTTGATGTATAGAAGAATATATAGAGAAAGATAAGAGTGAAACTAATATAGCAGAATAGGTAAGACAAAAGACAAGAGTATCAAATGTAATTGTGCAATGACAAATTAACAAGCTACAGAAGTTATAAAATGGAAATGACTTTTATATCGATGCAGAATGATAAAGTGAGAACAAAACCAAGGGATAAAAGTTAAAATAATACCAAATACCTTGGATAGGAGATAAAAGGTCCATGTTAAAACTGCAGCTGATGTTTCATGCCCAGCTATAAGCATTGTCATCAAGTCATCACGGAGCTGTTTACTAGAAACCTATAAACAGTCACACAATAATGTTCAATTACTTGTGCCAGCAGAAAGCTTTATTGTTCAATTACTTGTGCCAGCAGAAAGCATGCTTAGGAACTAATACTACTTACATCATCTCCTGATGCCAACAGAAAGTGGAGAATACTAGGATCTTGTTCATTCATGTAATCCTCATGAAACTGCAGCTCCTCTTCATCTACCATCCTCTGCAGATGCAGAAATTTCATAATTACCAAATCAAATTTAGCAGTAATGTAAAGCCAAGAGCCACAAAAATAATAAAAAATAGGGCAGGCCTGCATGCTAACCAAGAGCATATGGTACACATACAGCCAGACAATTGACAGATTTTCTGTTCAAACAGGAACTCAGTCAAATCACGAGCAAGACTCTACTACTCACACAGGAGTGTGAAGCATAATACCATCTATCATTGTAAACAGCTTCATGGATTCTCAAGAAATATATACTACTTATTTTAAACCTAACAATTTATCAGTTCCACCAACAGGAAAATTTCAGAAAAACAAGAAATTAATTACTAAATCTTTTCCATTTAAAATCTAATACCTTTGGTTTTTCTGTTATCTTTTCCTTGCCCTCATTTCTCATAATAAAGCAGATGTGCAAGTGGAATTAAAAAAGCTCCAAATCATCAAACTTGTATCAGTACTTAATAGGAAATTTGCAAAATAAAATACAATAATATTTCCAAAAACAACTGTAAACAATCTCTTGGTGTAATTTTAGAATAAACCTGATATTAGTTACTGCATCTGGGGGAAGGGAGTTGCAATATGAATTATACCCACCCAAGACATAGTTGCTGTTGACAATTTGAAAGTTTTTTGAATTATTATTTTTCTTTATCTTCTAGTTTTCACATTTTTGAGAGTTCCAATCCATGGGCAGCTTGTGAGAGTTCCACCCATACAGGTACTGTAGGAGATGGGCATTCAGAAGTGTCCAGTGAATCCTCTCCACAGACTGCAACTTTGCAAACATCAATTCAAGTGTCAATGACAGTCATACTCTTCAAATAACCCAGCATAGTTCAATGGAACCAATTTTCTAGAGTGGTCTCAATCTTTAATGCTTGTAATTCAAGGGAAAAGAAGAATTGGTTATCTAAGAGGAGCAACATCGGCCCTGAAGGAAGAACCTGGCTCTCAGACTTTGGAATCTAAAAGCCATCTGGTGATGGCATGGCTGGTCAATTCGATGGATCCCAAGATTGGCCGAAGGTATTTGTTTACAAGACAACCAAACAAATCTGGGACACTGTTCGAACTCTACTCTGACCTAGGGGATTCTTCTCAGATTTTTGAAGTTTGTTGAAACAAGGCTTCTTGTCAGTGACAGATTATTACAATGATCCATGCGGGCTTTGGCAGGAGCTCGATATGTTCCATGATGCTGATTGGCACTGCAATGAAGATCATAAAAGGAGAGAAGGTTTGACTTTCTTCATGGGCTGAACAAAGAACTTGATGATGTTTGCGGATGTGTCCCTGGAGTAAAGCCTTTTCTGAGCATAATGGAGGCTTTTTCTGAGGTCAGAAGAGAAGAGAGTCGAAAACAAGTGATGGTTGGTGGAAAGAAGGATCTGATTAAAGAAAATCAGTCTCAAAATTCAGCATTAGTTACCAAGAAAAATGAATCAGTAATTGTTGATCAACGGGGCACCAAGAAGGGCGATCGTGCTTGGTGTGATCATTGTCAACATCCATATCACACCAAGGGAACTTGCTGGAAATTGCATGGTAAACCAGCAAATTGGAAGCCATGGACACAAGAAGAGGGAAGAGGTTTCCAGGCTAACATTGACGAAAACAAAACAGTTATTTCAGTTTTCACAAAAGAGCAACTAGATCAACTTCAAGTACTTATTTCTCAGTCCACTCAACCAATTGTGTCCAGCACCTCATTGTTCTATAGCTAAGAAAGGTAATTATCACTCTACACTAAATACCAAGGAGACATCAGCTACTTCTTGGATTATTGATTCTAGAGCATCTAATCATTACGACTGGCTGCCATGAATTATTTATAGAGTATGTTCCATGTTCTGGAAATATTAAGATTCAAATTGCTATGGTTCTTTGTCTTCAGTAGCTGGAAAAGGAACTATAATGCTTTCTAATGCGGCTTTGAAATCTGTTTTCAACTTGTTGGAATAGTGAGATATTTGAACTCTAATCCTGCGAAGGGATTGTTCTTTAAGAAGAATGAGAAGCGTTAAGTTGAAGTCTTTACAGATGCTGACTGGGCAGGTTCATTAGAAGATAGAAGGTCTACTTCTGGATATTGTACATTTGTTTGGGGATACCTTGTCACTTGGAGAAGCAAGAAGCAATCTTTAGTTGCTAGAAGTATTGCAGAAGCTGAATTTAGGGCTCTTGCACAAGGGACTTGTGAGCTGATCTGGTGAAACAGTTTACTAGAAGAACTTAGGCTGTCAAGTGTTACACCAATGAAGCTGTTATGTGATAATAAGTCTTCTATTAGTATTGCCCACAACCCTGTCCACCATGATTGTACTAAACACGCATTCAAGCTTTGAAGATTTGATTGACAAGCTGGGAATGATTGATATTTTTTCACCAGCTTGCAGGGGAGTGTTGACAATTTGAAAGTTTTTGAATTATTATTTTTCCTTATCTTCTATTTTTTCACATTCGTCCTATTTCCTAGTTTCTAGGGATTTTTAGGTTTTTTGTTACTTTCACTTTACTGTAAAACCATTATTTAATAGAGGCTACTCTATTCAATAAAGAATAACCGAGAATTCTCTCTGTAAACAGTTGCACATGTAGCAACAGACGTATGTAATAAAGTACATTCGACATATTGCAAAAAAGAACTTTACCTTGCATATTGCAATTAGATCATCAAGTGTATCATTAATCAATTTGAGGGCTGCATTGACCTTCTTTAGCCTTGGCGAAATGTCTTTCCATATAGGAATCTCCCAGACAGGAATTGGTGCAACACTTCTATCTTCCGCTTCTCTCAAAACTGTGTAAACAGCCTGCACTAACCAACATGAGACATAATAATGTGAAGCTTCAGTAGGAACTCAACTTCGATAATACATCAATCAAGATCATTGACAGAAAAAAAATAGCAAAATCTTCAGCAACTACAAGAAAATACCTCAACTATTCCCGTATCATTTGTTAGTGAATCAAAATCATAATTAAATACTGCCTTGCCAATGACATCCAATGTCAAACGGGAGAAAAGAGACTCCATTTCTACATCTTCTCCTTCAGATGCAGCAGTATCAAGTTTCTTGCAAAGCCTATCCGTTGCTTTTCCAAATAGATCAATCATAGCAGCTACATACTGCAGATAAATATGGATGAAATCAGTGGAAGAAATAGGTCAATTCAAACATTTCCTAGAAAAAGCGAATCTGTGGATTGTCTTATCATGAGGTAGCCTTAAGACGCCTTCAAGCAGAAAAATGGAGATATATTATGTTTAGCATCTGGCTAAAAAGTGAGTAGCTGCCTAAAAGATATGTTTCTGTTACTTAAATGCTTTGTCCAATAGTATGAGTATCCTTTTTCCTATTTCTTCTCTGTTTACAATTATGCCAAGTGCCAACTGTTGGTTATAAGAATGACATTTTCTTCTAACCATTTCCCTCCATCGTTTAGCAGTTTCTGTATCTACTGTTCCAAACAAATGATTGATGCAATGCTTGGATTTATAAATGTCAAATCCTCATATAATGCGATACCTTTTGATGCAATGCTGGGACTATTGCACGACGTCGAACACGCCATATCTCCCCATCTGCCGGGATCAGTCCCTTCCCCATGACAAACTCCAGTATCTCTGCCAAAATACCCTGCAAATTAAGGAGTTAGGAGAAAAAGTTAAATGTATCTAATCAACCACAAAAGCAGGAAGTGAAAAGGCGTCCAAGAATAATAAAAAGCCAACCAGCTTACCTTTGAGTATCCCTTTGAATTGTCTTTCAAAATATGTTTAGCAATGGAAGGATCAGATACGATCAAAAAAAACTGCAAGAAAATCAACCAGCAAAGATTTCAAAAAAGCCAAACCTTCTACATATTTGACTAAATATCATTACTTAAATAATATGGAACTCTCTATCCTAATTAAAGAAACAAACCTTTGGTCCAAATGTCAACCTGAAAATTCCACCATATGTGAGGTAAAGCTCATACAAGGGGATGAAAAAGGCCTCGCTGCGGATAGCACTGATTGTCCCTTTCGCCTCTGGAATCTTTGGATAGCCTTGATTGGCTCTAGTCCAATTAAATAAAGCTTCCAAAATCTCATGCGGAATGCCCAATTTAGACAAACCATTCCTCAATCGTGATGGAAAACTATGTCCCAAAACCGAAAAGGAAAATAAAAATCAAATGCAACAACTAAATATAACTAGCATTCAAAGCCTAAGCATATCCAATTGAAAATAATTGGACGTGTAAAATAAAAGATGAAAATCTTCTACTTTTTGAAAATCTAAGCATATCCAATTGAAAATAATTGTAGAAGTAATTCCAATCAAAGCAGACCCAGAAAGTAAAAACTAAATATAAGAAGAAGGGGTTGGTCCTCGAGTTTATTAAGGGGAAAATCATCATACCCAGATCGCTCAACTGTAAATTCACCGGAAGCAATGGGTGCAGACAACTCAGCTCGCCGTTTCTTCTCAGGAAGCTGCTCCACGCCCTTGACGCCATTGTCAGCGGACTCAGATTCTCTCCCATTTGTAGAAGCGCAAGTGATGCTGCTAAATTTAACTGATCCTACACAAATCAACAAAAAAATAATTAAAACTCAAAATAAACCACTAAGTTAATCGGCTGAGAGTCATTTTATTAAGAAGGAGAAGGACAAATGGACAATTTTAATCAGCTGAGAATTCTTTTATTAAGAAGAAGAAGAAGAAGAAGAAGGACAAATGGACCATTTTAATCAGCTGAGAATTCTTTTATTAAGAAGAAGAAGAAGAAGGACAAACGGACCATTTAGCTTGGATGATTTGAATGTACTTGAGCGAAAATTGACGGAGGAAGTGAGTTGAAGTAACGGGAAACTGGCAGCCATGGAAATGAAACGCAAGAATTTTATCAGCCTCCTTTTTTTTTTTTTTTAATTGTGGAGTTTTTTTTTTTTTTTTGAAAAGAATTATGGAGTTAGTTAAATGTACGAGTTACTGTTTTTGTTGGAGAAAGAGGTGATAACGCACCAAGAATGTGCCGGTCTTTGCCGCTACAAAACGGGTGGGAATCTTTTGAGCATTGAGCTTCCTAGAAAAGCATATAAATTTATTTAAATTATTTTGCTATAAAAGTATTTACTTCAACTTCAATCATTGATTTTTTAATTCAAGTTCGTTTGAGGAAATTTCACCAGATGACCGAATAGTTGGTTTATTATACATATGGATTATACTTATAGATTTATTATAGAAAGTAAGAAAACAAATAAAAAAAGTGATGATATTTTCGCTCCATAATTTTTTTAAACCCCACAATTTTTATAAACTCACTCCACATTCAAAAAATAATTACAATATCTTCACGAAGTTTCAAACAATAAAGAAGTTGGAAAATTCAATCAAATAAAATTAATTACATATTTGTTATATCTTATATATTGGTCTTAAGTGATTATTTAATTTCATATTTTTTTTAAATTTTTTTGTTATTGTTTGATTATTTTTTAAGCAGAGCTTATGAAAACTAAATAAGCTATTTTGCTTTTATTAACAAAAACTCAAGTTTTAGACTTCTAAAGATAAAGGTTGAATAGTTTTTTTTAAATATTAAAATATGTAAAAATATCCTTTACTTATTTGAAAATCTTATTTTATTCTTTTCATAATATAATTAGAAACTTTCTTATTAAAATAGCTTCATAATTTTTAATAAAAGTTCTTATTGATGACTAAAAAATAATTTTTTTTGGTAAAAACTCCACTTAAATAAATTCTTTCTGAAAAGATATACCAAACAAAAATTATATACTTAAACTATTAGATATAAGAGTTCATGTTTTATGGGGTAATTTGATCATTTAATATCATAAGATAAACTAGTTAAATATAACTTATTTTAAAAGTAATAACTTTAATAGTAAAAAAATAAGTATTTAAAAAAATTATAAAAAAATTTTGTTGATTAATTGTTTATACTTCTTGTTAATTTGAATATTTTAAAAATAATGTGAAATTGTTATAATTAAATTTTGAAAATGGAATGGTTTTACAAGAATAATACGGTAAAATTATCTCCACCCATGAAAGAAATGAAAATAATATTAAAACTTTTACCATAAAGTAATATTTTCAAGTAGTTCACGCAACTTTATTTGGTGGATGTAGCTCATCATGAGACTCATCAGACTTGACTTCTTGTCGTTCTTCATTTCTTATGTGACAGTTTAGTTTTAGTCTTCCGTTCACTGAACACCAAATGTTCGGGTCATTTATTGTAACCTTCTAAAGATTTGCCTAGCTAACCCAATCCCATTTTCTCAGCCTTAGGGGTGGGTAAAATATCCGACCCGATCCGATTCAAAAAATTTTGGGTTCGGATAGGATCAGGTGGTGAAGAAAACTTGATTGGGTGAATTTGTCTCAATCCGATCGGATAATGATCGGATCGGGTGAAATCCAATTCGATCTGAAAACCCGATCGGGTTGAGACAAAAAAAAAAAAAGAACAAAGCCAAAAATGACACACTCACACAGTCACACAATCACACACTACACTAGTGCACTACAGTGCATGGAGTCACGAACACCACACAGCACACACACAAAGTCAGTATTCACAAATCACAAGACTCACAACAATTCACAAAGAACATACACCAACCCTCACGGCCTCACGTCCCTCACAAAGAACAAAGCCAAGTCTGCCATTAACGCTTAGCGCACACACAAACCAGCACTCAAGCACAAGCAGCCAGCCCACTACCCACCGGCAACGTACATGCCACACCCATTCACGGCCTTCGTTGCTCACCACACGCAGTAAACACACACTCAAAGTTCACGGAGCTAGCTTCATCCGACCACCACATGCAACAACCGCCGCCAACTGAAGCCGAAGCTGATTCGCCAAGATCGTGACCCGATCTACAGATCTACTGCAACCAAGCATTGGATCCATGCCTTCAATCCTCCACTCCACCAGCACTCGGTCCGATTGAAGATCTACCCGGCAAGCTGCCCCCGATTCAAGCTCTATTTGCATTTTGGATGTCAGTTGTTAACTCTCAAAAAGTCTTTGAGTTTTGGAAGCCCGAATCCAGCCTTTGATACTTATTAAGTGATGGTATATAATATATATGCATTAATTATAATTGTTATATGTTATATGAGAAAGTGAAATGTTAATTGTAATTTTGTATGTTAATAATATATAATTATATATTGTTAAATTTTAACAATAAAATAAAAAAATGGGCATTAATTTTTTGTTACTTATTAATAATTGATTTTTTTGTATGAATAGTAATGGTAGATTAAAAATTAAAATTAAATATTATGTTACAATATAAATTATAATTATATATGTCATATGATATGTGTACTTGTGCAATAGTTTCAACTTCAATTAAAAATTAACCAATTTAATTGCAGTAGTTTCAAGTTTCAACTTCAACAAAAAATTAATCAATTTAATTAATTGCATGATAACCAATAAGTAAATATTAAGTGGTTAAGTACATATAATGTGGGCATAAAATTTAGGGTTTATAATAAGAATTAAGAATTTAAGATACGGATATGTAATTAATATTATATTATTTTGGCCAATGGATAATTAGATATTATAAATTAAATAATTACATTAATTTCTTGGTTTTGTTTTATGGAATATTCAACTTGAATTCTTGATCATATATAAATATTATGGTGGAAAATTGGAAATATTGATTTCAAAAGGTTTCATAAAATTAAATTAACAATTATTTGAATCAATTTGTAATACTAACTATTAAGTACATTTTTTTAATAATCTTTTTGTGTTTTGATTTTTGAATTAATGATTAATAATTATTTATTTGTATGTTTAGATGTCTGGACACTCAAGATCGAACTCAATAAGTGATGATGACAATCAAAGTGTTCAAATGGAAGGAACTCAAAAGGCAAAGCGGAAAAGACCACCGATGAAAAAAATATTTGAGACGTAGAATCATTTCACTTTACTTGAGGACAATCCAAACAAATGCAAGTGCAACTATTGTGGTAGATAATATCAATGTTATTCAAGGCGTGGTGAGATTTCAAATATGAGAAATCATATATAGACTTGCCCTGCATACAAGACATTCTGGGAACAACAAGAGGGAAGTTAACAAAACTTGACAGTTGAGGGTGGGGAACGAAATGCAAGTAATATGGTTTTGGCTAAAGGGTGGAGTCAAGACGCTTGTAGAAGGGCAGTCACCAAAATAATCATTAGGGTGAGTTGCCGCTTAGTTTTGTGGATAACAAAGGGTTCAGGCATTTCTGTAGTGTAGCCATTCCATAGTTTTTTTATGCTATCTCGGAGAACTATTGGTAGGGATGTTATGGATTTATTTTTGAAAAAAAAGACAATGTTGAAGAGTTTGATTTGCAACAACAAGCAGCGAGTGTCTCTTATCACTGATTTATAGACTTCAGTTCAAAACATGAGTTACATGGTGATCACAACTCATTTTATTGATAGTGACTGGTGTTTGAACAAAAGGATTATTAGTTTCAGTGTGATTGAAGATCATAGAGGGAAAACGATTGGTAAAAAGATTGTAGCTTGTTTACAAGATTGAGGGATAGAGAGGTTGTTTGCAATAACCGTTGATAATGCCACTACAAATGATGTTGTTGTTAATTATGTGACTATGCAATTGCTTGCTTGGAGGAATGATGATGCACTTGTATTGGCGGTACAGTATATGCATGTGCGTTGTTGTGCACATATTTTGAATTTGATTGTTGTTTTGGGGTTGAATGAATTGCATGCTAGTGTTGCCGCCATTTGGAATGCTGTGAAGTATGTGAGATCCTCCACTACAAGGCTACAGGCATTTAAACAGTGTGCTCAACAAGTGAAATGTCCAAATGGAACGGTTGTTTTGGATTGTCCTACTAGGTGGAATTCCACCTATTTAATGTTGATGACTGTATTGAAGTTTCAAGCGGCATTTGATAGAATGGCAGAGGTGGATAAACCGTATGAGATATACTTTCTCGAAAAAGAAAATAATGCTAAGGGGGTGGGCCCGCCTGGACTTGAAGATTGGGAGAGTGCAGAACAAATTGTGAAGTTTTTGAAGGTATTTTATGATACCTCATTGTTATTTTCTGCCTCTTTGAGGTTGACTTCTAATCTTTGTTATGATACCATTGGCTTAATTGAGAGCTCATTGACTGCATTGGAGACAAGTAAAGATCATGGGAAATTTACAGTAATAACCATTAAAGTTTTGGTTTTTTTCATCTTAACCCCCCAAACAAATTTCTATCAACATTAGCCATAAAACAACCTTTGAGACCAAAATACCCCTCTCCCTCATCTCTCCCCCAACACTCCCTTTCACTCATCTCTCCCAAACCGAACCAACTTCCATCATCGGTGGCAACATCAACCCTCATCGGCGTCCGATATACCATTTACAGCCTTCAACAAAACCTAGGTTAGCCATTTAACTTATTTTCATTAATTTAAAATGAAATTTTAGATTAATAATGGTTGTAGTTTGAGAATAATGGCGGTGGTGGTGTTTGTGGTGATTATTATTGTTTTGGGAGTATATTGATTTGGGAGTATATTGAATTAGGAAATGATTTGGGGATTTTTTTGGGGGGGGAGGGGCAGCGCGCGTGCGCCCGTTACTAGGCGCATTGCGCGAATTTGGTGGCAACTGTCAAAATTTGATGGTTTTTTTGTCAAGTCAAATTTTTTTTTTTTGTAAATGCAATGTAATAATGTTATAAATATTACTGTAATAATTTTATAAATATTACAGATACATGGCGAAATCAGAATAACCGGATATCGAACTAGGCAAGATGTATTTTCGTTATGCCGATCACTTTCCTGGTCGAATTTCGAGCATGTGTAAGTTATTTTCGGTCGTAAAAACCATCGAGGAAAAATTAACAAAGCAGCAGTTGCGTATGTTCAAAAAGGATATATTTGGGCATTTCTTGGAGTGTCGAAGTTTTCCATTTAGTGGGGTAATTTTGCACAATCTTTTACTGAGGCAAGTGGCCCATTAAGAAGATAGCCGTGAGGATCAGTTATGGTTTCAAATTGGTGAGCATTTGATTTGCTTGTCAATTGTCGAATGGTGCTTGGTTATTGGACTTTCATTTGGTGTTGATACCAAACAAAAAAATAATGAAATGGAGCAGAGGCTACGAAATACGTATTTTGGTGGTGTGCATCATAAGATCAATGTGAACGAATTCGATGCAGTATTTAAGAAGTTGAAATTTGAGAAAATTGACGATATGGATGCATTAAAGATTGCATTGTTTTATTTTGCTGACAGAGTACTAAATGCAAGAAAAAATCACTGTCAAATCAATTTCGATTGGCTTGACCAAGTTGATGATATAGAGTACTTCCGAAAGCGTCCATGGGGTCATTGTCATGGGAAATGATTTACGAGAGTCTTGACAATGCACTGTTCGAGAAAGACGAGAAATTTAAGAGGACTCGGTTGAAAAATCCAGATCATAATATTGAAAAATACAATCTTTACGGCTTTACGTCCGGGGTTCAGGTGCGTTTTTTTTGTTTATTAATAAGTTTTATAGTATTAAATATTTGATAGTTGTTTTATTTGATTTTTCACTTTGGTTGTTGTAGGCTTGGATTTACGAATTGATCGGAGGTTTGCCATCAACATAGGTCGTCAAAACGAAGAAGAAGATTCCCCGCATTCTGTAATTGAAGCCCATGGCGTCTTCAAGAATCAACTTTGCGGAGGTTTATTCGTTCTTCAACGACGAATCTCGTCTTGTAAGTAATATATGTTACTTATTTTTTTAACTTTACTAAATTTAAGTTATGTATACTTAAAATTTTCAATTGAATTTATGGCAGGGGGGCGTTTTACAAACTCTTGAGCCAAATTCAAAGGAGAGTAGCAGAAAATATTGGCTCTCTGTGAAGGATTACATGCCAAGCATTCCAGACTGGGTTCATAAGGTCGGTATACTCTAAGTACTATCAATTTTTTAATTGAAATTTTTGACTTTTCATTTACTAATTTTAAATGATACTTTATACAGCACCAACCCTCAATCAACGCGATGCCGTCGGTTACAAAGCAATCAGACGAGCATGACGATCATGACGATCATGACGATCATGACGACATACCAAACCTAATACCAGAGCAGCGTCATGACACTTCTGAGGATGAGGTGGCTGTTGATGACCACCAGCAGCAAACAGACAACTCTGATGACGCACGGGATTCTGAGGTTATAAATAATATACGATATTTTTCCTTTATAAATCATTATTTTTTTACTGTTATTCTAAAGTTTTATTTTTTTCTTTTGTAATAGTCGAGCACAAAGCAGTTTAATGATTACATACGATGACGGTTGGATAAGATTGATCGTAACGTGTATGAAATGAAGTCAGAATTAAAAGATTTTAAGGAAACCGTTGTTGGCTTCATCAACACATTTTCTAAACGTCCAAATAAGGATTCTCCCACCGCATGCTCGTATGCGGTGAGCAAATTTAAATTTCATAATTATGTTCGTTTAACTTTTAATTTGATAGTTGTTTAATATGTTCTTCTTGGCGAATGGACAGGCCCCAGATGACTATGGAGTGTATACTGACGTGAGCAATCAAAATTTGTCTATGCCCACGTCATTGTATAGTTTCTACGGGGATGTTAGTGGGGAGAGCGTGCAGGTGTTTACTGAGGTGCCTCCGGGCGTTAGTAAGTTCGGTCGCGCGTACATACCGTCGTATGTTTATAACAGTCCTTACATGATTCCTCCAGTCAGGCTAGGACAGAACGTCCGGCCTTTACCTCAACCCCAAATCATGGAGCATGCAATTGACATGAGTACAAGTGTGGATGTAAATCCATTGAGAGGATTAGAGGACTTTAGTCTGTTTGCTGAGTTTGATCGATGGTTCACTGGTGATATCACAGTCCGCCGGAGAGTCTAGCACCCGCGGTCATTCTTTCAAATAATTTTGGGTACAGCTTCGATGGGATGGCTAGGTGATGAGGTATTTATATTTTCGAAGTTTTTTGAGTGTTGTGGATTTGTGTATAAAATTTTTCTTTTAAATCGTAATGTTTCTATTTCTCTACAGCATATTCACGAGTATCTCCGCTTGATTAGCGAGAAACAACGGCAGTATCCGAATGCCTTACTTCAACGTGTCACATATACTGACACGTTTTTTTGGGTAATGTGCCGACAAAACTTATAAAATACTATTTATTTATTTTTTAATTATTGCCTTTAAGTTTTGTTAATTTATGCATTTCTTGGTTATCTATGTACTAGGTGTTCTTGAATCAGTTATGGAACAATGGGGATTGCGCGGTCGATTCATTAGTATTCGACGACCGCTTGAATAGTTATCTTTGTGGGTGACAGTGTTGAGTGTTAAAAAATGCATATTTATAAAGGAGAAAACCATCATTTTATATTTCAAGTCTTACTAACAACCCTTACTTTTATGTATTTAACCTTCTTGTGATTTAATTACATGTGTTTTATTTTAATTAAATATTTTATGTATTTTAGGAGTATTATAGTCATTTCACAATAAAGGAGAGATCAGACGGCAAAACGGACATCACTTTGAACTAAAACCAGGAGGAGCATAAAAGGAAAAATGGCACTATTCACATATGCGATACTATTCACGTGTATCGATATCATTACTGCTCACATAGACGGACGATGACGTGGACATTGACCGATGATGTGGCATTGATGAGTGTGTCAATCTTTGTTGATGGTGGCGTGGCGGCGTATTAGTTAAAAATCTCGCACGATGCATCACAGATTATTTTCAACCAAACCGCATCATTCACCGCGTATTCTGTTCATCCACGTGGTCAAACCGCGCATCGATGACGTGGCGCAATCTTGCTTTTAATCATGATTTATTCCATGTATCTATAAAAGGAGGCCTCTCCCCTAATTTGATATCTCGAATCCATTTTTGGGATCCATTTTCTGTAATTCCTTCTCCATCTTGTATTTTCTTCGTATTTTAATAAATTCCCATTTTACCCCTAGTTCAATTATGAGTGGCTAATTTTCTTTCAAGCTTGGGTTGAAGGTGAAGTCTCAACATGTGTCATGGGCTTAATTTGGTAAATTTATTTTATCTTCCCCTCTAGTTTTTGTGGATGTTTTGACCGACAAATAATAATAATCTTGATCTGTTTCTAGTATAAGATTATTATTATTTGCGATAAGCCCTTAGCACCATATTGATTAGGCGTGGTTCATGAGGTGTGGATTCCCTCATGATTTAATTGGCATTAATAAGGATTATTTAGCCCATGATGCATGTTGATATGGATCCGAATACCCACGTCATTTGATAGAATTATCTTCAATTTATTCTCGCCATTGCAATTCCAATTTTAGAATTTATTCTCGCCATTTTAATTTAAGTTTTAGCATATTCCAAATTATTTCCACCACAAATCCAATCACCCATTTACAAAATTAATTCTACACAATTAAAATCCACCTCCTCGTGGGATCGACACTCGTCACCATTGATCTATACTACAATAGATTTGAAAGACATTAAAATTTGCACAACAAGTTTTTTTGGGAGGTAAGTAATTTTAATTCATAGAATTAATTTTTGTGAATAATTTCTTTTATTTGTTTTCTTGTATTTTTTTTAATTATTAAAAAAAAGTGAATCTACATATAAAGGTTAGTATTTCTTTTTCTTTTTCTCTTTTTTAAAATTCTGTAATTTAATTTTAATTTATTTTTCTTTGTAATTTTTTTTGTTTATCTTATTAATTTATTTTTAGTTAATTTATTTCAAGATTTGTTTTTGTGTTTTTATAGAAAGGTTGTAATAGCGCAATAAGGTTAGTATCGTAATTTCTCCCTCTTCTTTATTTTTATTTGTTTTGTTCTCATCTTTATTTTTATTTTATTTGTTTTGCATGCATGGTCGTAGATCACTATTACCTAATTTTGAAGCTATAGACCTTGAAATAGAAAAAACACTTCGCACACACAAACAAGTTAAAAATAAAATGAATTTACAAGCACCACAAGAGAGGCCATTTAAGGACTATTTTAGTCCCTTAGCTAATTTGAACACATCATGTATAAGATATCCAAATGTAGCTGCTAGGAGTTTTGAATTAAAACCTAGTGTGCTAAATTGTCTCCCCACATTTTATGGCCTAGAAAATGAGGACCCATATAATCATCTGAATAATTTTCATGCAATTTGTCAAACTTTTAAATATGAAAATTTTTCAGACGATGATGTTAAACTCAGATTATTCCCATTTTCTTTAAAAGATAAAGCTCGTTCATGGCTTAATACATTGCCTGCCAATAGCATTTCATCATGGGAACAAATGGTAACAAAATTTTTGAATAAATATTTCCCAGTGCATAAAACCAATGCCATTCGCAGGGAAATCTCAGAGTTTACCCAGAGAGAGGACGAGCAATTTTTCAAAACGTGGGAGCGATTCAATGGGCTACTCTTGAAGTGTCCACATCATGGGTTCGAGAAATGACACCAATGCCAATACTTTTTGGAGGGATTACTACCAAATGTGCAAGAATGACTAATGGCAACAAGTGGAGGAGAGCTAATGTCAAAAAGTGCATCAGAAATTTGGGAATTCTTCCAGCGACAAGCGGATAATTCCCAACAACGGAGTCGATCACTCAGGAATACTAGAAGAATTAAAGGAGTAAATTAGGTTCACATTGGCGAGTCAACTTCGGGAATCAAAGAAGTCAAGGAGATAGTTGAAGGTCTTGCTCGACAAATAGCATCGTTATCATCAAGAACCACATGACCATGACTCATACTCGAAGCCAATGCTATAGGTGTAATCAGAACGCCATCAAATTACCACCCATACTCCAACACCTATAATCTTGATGGAGAGACCGATTTTCATGGTCTCAAGGATTCCGAGAATGGACCAGCTCCACCAATGCAACAAATTCCTCAAGTTCCTCAAGCCTCTCAGCCCCCATTTAGACCATTCAATCAGAATCAAAACTACTCTCAACCTAGACCATGGGAAGATTCATTCCAGAATCTCAAGAATCTTATTCACTCCACGATTGAGCAACAAAACCGCACCATTGATGGACTATGAAATGAGTTGAGAGCAGGCTTCAACTCACAAGCTCAATCAGTTTCAAGCCTCGAGAAGATGGTGGGACAACTTGCTTCTTCAGTTCAGACCCTGGCAATGACCGTTGAGAAAGGTAAGTTTCCAAGTCAACCAGTGCCTAACCCTAAAGGAGTACATGAAACAAGTACCAGTTCACCATAGCAGCATGGAGAAGTCAAAGCAGTCATGACCTTGCGAAAATGAAAGGAAGTCGACAACAAAGTGGAGATGCCGGTGACAAAAGAAAATTAAATTGTACCTGTGAATGTTGAGGAATCATCACCCGAGGAGAAAGAAGAAACCAACCCACGAGAATATGTTCCGAAAGCTCCATTTCCTCAGAGGTTAGCTAAAGGAAAAAAGGGAAAGTCCACAGGTGAGATTCTTGAAATCTTCAAACAGGTAAGTGTTAACATCCCTTTACTTGATGCTATTAAACAAGTTCCATCGTATGCCAAGTTTTTTAAAGACCTTTGCACTAAAAAGAGAAATATGCATGTTCAAAAGAAGGCATTTTTAACAGAAAACGTTAGTTCTATACTCCAACATAAAATTCCTTTAAAATACAAAGACCCAGGCTCCCCCACTATCTCATGTAGTATAGGGAACCACACAATTGAGAATACTTTGTTGGATTTAGGAGATAGTGTAAATTTGTTTCCTTACTCTGTTTTCGTGAAACTTGGACTGGGAGAATTACACCCAACTCCAGTGGTGTTACAACTTGCAGATCGGTCCACGAAAATACCTCGTGGTATTGTGGAGGACGTGCTTATCCAGGTAGACAAGTTTTATTTTCTTGTTGATTTCATTGTAATTGACACTCAACCAATACAGGATTCGAGGAAGCACATCCCCATTATTTTAGGCCGACCTTTCTTGGCAACTGCGAATGCTCACATTCAATGCAGGACCGGAAATATGCAGTTGTCCTTCGGCAACATGACTATGGAGCTGAACATCTTCAACATTGCCAAACAACCTCATAATGCAGATGATGGAATTGTTGATGTGGATTTAATTGAAGCATTAGTTGATGATACTTTTATTTCAAACTTTAGTGATGATCCTTTACAGACATGCTTAACTCACTTTGGTTTTGATTTTGATATTGACAGATCAGTCAATGAGGTCAACGCCCTGCTTGACTCAGTACCATCCATGGACACTAATAAATGGAAGTTAAGAGTTGAACAACTAGCACCATTAGAAAAGAAACTCACTCCATCATCAGAATCACCACCGAAACTCGAGCTCAAATTATTGCCCAACACATTGGAATATGCATTTTTGGGAGAAGAAAGTACTCTACCGGTAATCATCTCATCCTCCCTAAATGACGAACAAAAAGGTAAGTTGTTGGATGTTTTAAAAGAGCATAAAAGAGCATTAGGATGGACCATAGCGGACATAAAAGGTATAAACCCAGTAGACTGCATGCATTACATTCACCTTGATGAGAATGCTAAACCTACTAGGGAAATGCAACATCGGTTAAATCCTAACATGAAAGAAGTTGTTAGAACTGAAGTCCTTAAGCTATTAGATGCAGGTATCATTTATCCTATTTCTGATAGTTCATGGGTCAGTCCTGTACAAGTTGTCCCCAAAAAGTCAGGAGTCACAGTAGTTACCAATGCTGATAATGAATTGATACCAACTAGAGTAACTACAGGATGGCGTGTATGCATTGATTATAGAAAATTAAATTCTGTTACACGTAAAGACCATTTTCCTTTACCATTTATCGATCAAATGCTTGATAGATTAACAGGCCGTGAATTTTATTGCTTTCTAGATGGCTACTTAGGATACAATCAGATCCCCATAGCACCAAAAGATCAGGAGAAAACCACTTTCACTTGCCCTTTTGGCACATTTGCATATAGGAGGATGCCATTTGGATTATGTAATTTACCTGCTACATTTCAACGATGCATGTTGAGCATTTTTTCTGATATGGTTGAACGATTCCTTGAAGTCTTTATGGATGATTTTTCTATCTTTGGTGACTCGTTTGATCAATGTTTACATCATCTAACGCTAGTTCTACAGAGATGTACCGAGAAGAACTTAGTCTTGAATTGGGAGAAGTGCCATTTTATGGTAAAACAAGGTATTGTTCTCGGTCACATCATTTCGAGCAAAGGTATTGAGGTTAACAAAGCCAAGGTGGATCTCATTTCTAATCTTCCTCCACCTAAAACAGTCAGAGAAGTAAGATCTTTACTTGGGCATGCTGGTTTCTATAGACGTTTTATTAAAGATTTTAGCAAAGTTTCTAGACCCTTATGCAATCTACTTGCTAAGGATGTACCTTTTGTCTTTAATGATTCATGTCTCGTGGCATTTGAAAAATTGAAGCAGTTGTTGACATCATCACCCATCATTCAGCCCCCAAATTGGAGCTTACCATTTGAGCTCATGTGTGATGCATCTGATTATGCAGTAGGAGCAGTATTAGGACAAAGAGTTGATCGAATTCCTCATGTTATTTACTATGCTAGTATGACATTGAATGATGCACAGTTGAACTATTCAACTACTGAAAAAGAAATGCTAGCAGTAGTGTTTGCATTAGAAAAATTTCGATCTTATCTCATTGGTTGTAAAATAATTATGTTCACAAATCATGCTGCTCTTAAATATCTTCTCACAAAGAAAGATGCAAAAGCTAGACTAATTCGTTGGGTGTTACTTTTGCATGAATTTGACTTGGAATTCAAAGATAAGAAAGGCACAGAAAATATTGTGGCGGACCACCTCTCTCGTCTCAATTTTGACTCAATTACAGAGCCATTAATATTGAATGAGTCATTTCCAGATGAACAATTAATGAGTGTGGAAGTATTACCATGGTATGCTGATATAGTTAATTATCTTGTTACAGGTGAACTTCCAGAGCATTGGACCAAGCAAGACAAGGCTAAATTCTTTGTAGAAATAAAGAATTTCTTTTGGGATGACCCGTATTTATTCAAGTATTGTGCGGATCAAATTGTTAGACGATGTGTCCTAGAAAATGAAATTCAGAATATTCTTTCATTCTGCCATGAACAAGCTTGTGGAGGCCATTTCAGTGCTAAGAAAACAGCGACTAAAGTTTTACAATGTGGTTTCTATTGGCCAACTATATTTCGAGATGCTTACACTTTCTGTTCTTCATGTGATAGGTGTCAACGAATGGGGAGCATTACGCGAAGGAACATGATGCCACTAAATCCAATTTTAGTGGTTGAGATTTTTGACGTATGGGGTATCGACTTCATGGGACCCTTTCCTCCGTCTTTTAGTCATCAATACATATTGGTTGCTGTTGACTACGTATCGAAATGGGTAGAAGCAATTCCATGCAGAACCAATGATCACAAGGTGGTAATAGGATTTTTGAAAAGCAACATTGTTTCGCGCTTTAGATTCCCTCGAGCAATAATCAGTGATGGTGGTGCCCACTTTTGTAACAAAGCATTCAAAGCTCTTTTGACAAAGTATTCAATCACACACAAAGTGGCGACTCCGTATCATTCGCAAACTAGTGGCCAAGTTAAGATCTCCAATCGAGAAATAAAGCACATATTAGAAAAGACGGTGAGGCCAGACAGGAAAGATTGGTCATTAAGACTTGATGATGCATTATGGGCATATAGAACGGCTTTCAAGACTCCGATTGGGATGTCACCCTACAGGCTAGTGTATGGAAAAGCTTGCCACCTACCTGTGGAACTCGAGCATCGTGCATATTGGGCTATCAAGAAATTCAACTTTGACATCAAAAGAAGATTACAAGCAACTTGAAGAACTTAATGATGCATACGAAAATGCCAAGATTTACAAGCAACGGATGAAAGTCTTTCATGACAAGCAAATTATGAGAAAATCGTTCACTCAGTCGAAAGTGCTTTTATTCAATTCTCGCTTTATTCCGGGTAAGTTACGCTCTCGGGTCCCTTTATTGTTCATCTTGTTTTTCACATGGGGCAATTGAAATTAAGGACCCAAAGAACGGTGTCACGTTTAAAGTTAATGGTCAAAGATTAAAGCCATATCTAGAGTACCAACCGCATGGAGAAGACACCGAAATAAATTTGAGTGACCCACCAGATTTGAATTGATTTTTTTTTCTTTTCGTTGATTTGATTTTTTTTTCTTTATATTATTCTTCTGCTAATTGAAATTATTTTTGCATAAGTGTGTTTGTTTAACTATTAAGTTTTCTCTTATCATTTTTAATCATGAGTACCATACTTAGACCGTTCTTCCTGAACATTCTTAAACCACTTCAACGTGTCAAAACGCATCTCAAAAGGCAGATTCAATTTTGTAAAACACATCGCATTTGGGCTCTACAGCCACCAGAGTTAGTATCATATGTTGAGGGTTTAGAAAGACAACTCAGAGACATTGAGAGAAGTGTTTACGACATCCAGTTGGAGCTTGAGGTAAATTCAATAAGAGGATGATTTTAATTTTCTTTGTGTGTTTTGATTTGTTTTTCTGTTTGTGTGTTTTAGTTTGTTACCCCGGTGAAGTGGCGGATAACGGTACTCCGTGGCAATCAAGTCGGTTACTTCAGTTTCCCATAATAACTGATATTCTGAGGCGAAGGTATGGATATAAATGAGATTCTAGCAAAGCTTCACAAGCGATTCCCTTCACTTCCTCAGAATGCCCTCCTTACGATTTATAAAGCTCGGTCCGAACGCATGCGATTACTCATGAGAAATAACGTACCTACTGACATCCGTTGGTTAATCGAGGCTAAAGTACGATCGGCAGGTGAGTTACCTCCAAAATTTATTGCATACATGCCTGGTTGTGGTAAAGGAAATTATGCAAGAAAACGAGCTCGAAGAATTTCTGTTGCTTGTCATAAGTGTGCCAGAATGAGTTGCAATAAAAACCCATGTTCTTTAGGAATGGTGTCTGATAACAGGGAAGATAAAATTCAATTCATTAGGGATGGCTTGAATAAGGAGTCATTGGATGATATCCTTTTGTCTCTTGAAACGCATCCCAGTGGATATGTGCAAGGAGCGATTCTCCAGTTATGGCCATTTTTCCAGAAAGAGCATGCACGATATAGTCTCGGAAATCTGACTATAAACGACCCTGTTTGCTAGTTTATAAGAAAACTGGATAGGAAGCCTATCCTCGACCCATAGAGGGCGTTCAAGCCATTTCTGGACGTAAAACCAGAGGAAGATGTGAGCCACAGTCGCAACTACTTGTGAATATCCTTTTACTTTACTGTTATTTTATTTCTCTATTGTTTTATTGTTTGCATTATTGTCTTTAATAATTTTATTATTGTTTTTTTTCCTTATTACTGTTTGCTTTTTCCTTTTTTACTATTTTCTTTTTGACTCGCGAGTCACGTGCTTTACGCGTTATTTGACACTGACATATTACCTCATACACAACTGTGACCCATTATCACCAAGACTCTTAAATGTGATTTCTTTTGTCAAGCACTCACAAATTATTTTTGAGAAGTATCGCAATGGCAGCTACTCCCAATAGACAATTCAAGAACATTTGTGTGCTTTCTGGATTTACCTATGGCAAACATAAAGAGTTCGTTGAGGCAGCTATAGATCTTGGCGTGAAAATTACACTTGGTGTATGGAGGAGGTAACCGAGGGTTATCAAAAATGGTCTCAGAAGCAGCTTTTATCAGAGGAAGTCAAGTGTTAGGCATCATCCCAAGAGTCCTAAAACCATTGGACAGTTTGTCTGACTCATCAACTGGAGAAGAGTTAGTTGTCTTAGGTATGCAAGAAAGAATAACTGAAATGCTTAATCATGGTGATGCTTTTATTTTCCTTCCAGGAGATCTTGTAACACTAGAGGCTCTTATCACATTAGCATCTTGGGCCCATCTGCACATCCACCAGAAACCCATCGGTTTGTTAAATGTCAATAACTTTTATGATGGCTTTATCGCATTTCTTAACCATGAAATAAAAAACTACTTCATTCCTTCCCATGCGAAAAAACTTTTTATTTGTGCTCACACTGCTAATGAGCTACTTGATATGTTACAAGCTTATAAAGGACCCATGGACCTTTGTGTTGGAGCGTCCAAATAATGATGGTAGCAGTAGTAAGTATAAATTAGATTTAACTCTCTTGTAAATATTTTCTTGTGTTGCACCAGGGTGATGTCTTAAACTCTACTTTGCTTTAAAATATTGAGGACAATGTTTCATTCTGGTTGGGGGGAGGGAATAGTCGACAATTGTAGAATCTTGGTTAAGTTTTTACTGATTTTTTGTTGTAGAAACTAACTGTTGCTAACGTTTTGTGTTAAAGATGGCTGAATATGGAGTGTATGGCCTCTAGAAACGCATCTTCATCGTTTGAAAAACAAAAAAAAAATTATTTTTCTTTATTAAGTTTTGATGTTCATTTTTCTTCTTCTTTTTAATTTCTCCTTTATAAATATACATTTTTCTTTAGTGCCTCTAGAAACGCATCTTCTTAGTTAAAAAAAACAAAACAAAAAACAAAAAACACATTTCTTTTTCTATCATTTTAAATGTAACTTTTCTAATTATTTTTTCTGCATCATTTTTCATTTCTACATGCATATTTTCCTTTCATGTTTAGAATAGGTTAGGGGGTAGAATGTTGTTTGAAAAAAAAAATTTGTGTGATTTTTTTTAACATTGGATGACATGATTAATTTCAAATTTTAGTATTTGTATTATCTTTGGTCTTAAGTGATGTTACGTTATGTTTGCGACTCTACATGTTGATGTCGGAGACAAATGTGAATTGCTTGAAGGAATGAATATGTCATAATAAGTACCAAGTGAGTTTTTGAGTCTATTATTTTTCTTGGAGAATAACCCTTTTGCCCACTCTTTATACAGCTTAGCAGTTTATTATTTTACACACGATCTCTAAATTGCTTTTGAGTTAACCCTTAAAAAAATTGTAAAAAAAAAAAGAAAGAAAAAAAATGTGTGTTGTTACATTGGGAGGCCCATCTAACTAGTAGATATGGATGATTATTTAGAGCCCTAAAAGACGATGGAAAGGCCATCTTTGATCCGTTTGAGCCTTTCTAGCCATCCCTTTTATTAAATATCCATAGTTACCCCTTTTGAGCCTTAAAAAAAAAACATTTTCTTTGTCAACTTATCATCTTTACCCACTCCAATTTGGAGTATTACCCGATATATTATAAGTTCCATCACCTATTTATGTTTGAGAAAAATGTAAATAATTATTTTGTTCAGTGAAGTTATGCCAAAAAAAAAGAAGAAAAAAAAAACAAAAGTTGTTGTTTCAAAAGAATAAAAATAACAATAATAGGTGAAATCCACATTGAAACTTCCAAAAAAAAAAAAAATCTCTCTGCATTTTTCTCAAACATACAATTTGTTTTCCTTATTTCCCTTCTTTGTTAGCCATGTCCCTAGCCTACGTTACGTCCTAATAAAAGTCCTTCTTGATTTTAGGGAACTATAGTTTGAAGTAGAAGCTAGTTATATGGGCTAAAAAGATGTAGTGAAGCATAATAAAAAATAAAAAAAGATAAATAAATTGGGTTGACTAGCATTTTTGTTTGACTTGAGATCGTATTATTTCTAAGCTGAGGGCATATTTATTTCATCTTAGTGAGAGCATGTGATATCACTTTTTTATTATTTTCTCTCTCAATTACCATTCGTTGGAGTGACTATTTTTATTGGTTTTAATTTCTTTGTGAGAGTGTCACTACTTCCAGTGAGATTTTGGGGTTTGACATGTCATTCTTGAAAGTAGCTATAACAAAGTCTATTGGGCTGATTCATGTGGATGGTTGATGTGGGTGTGATGTTGCTTTAGATTGGAGATAATGCTTATACTTTTATTTGATTGCTATCATTAATCTGATTGAATAAACACGAGTATTTCTAAATTTAAAAAAAAATCATTTTGAATTTGAATTTTATTTTCGCTTCATTTGCTAGGGACTAGCAATAAGCTGGTTGGGGGTGTGTTGAGTGTTAAAAAATGCATATTTATAAAGGAGAAAACCATCATTTTATATTTCAAGTCTTACTAACAACCCTTACTTTTATGTATTTAACCTTCTTGTGATTTAATTGCATGTGTTTTATTTTAATTAAGTATTTTATGTATTTTAGGGGTATTATAGTCATTTCAAAATAAAGGAGAGATCAGACGGCAAAACGGACATCACTTTTGAACTCAGGACGGTCAAAAATCTTAGGAGGAGCATAAAAGGAAAAATGGTACATATGCATTATTCACGTGTGCGATCTTGTTCACGACACTGTTCAAATAGACGGACGATGATGTGGCATTGACCGATGATGCATTGACTGATGAGGTGTCACGATACTGTTGGGCTAAAATTCTTATGTACTGTTGATGGTGACGTGGCAACATATTAGTGGACTAAAAATCTCGCGTACGGTACATGCATCACACAGGATTATTTTCAACCAATCAACATTCACCCGGTCAAACCATATTCATCCTGGTCAAACTGCGATCGATGACGTGGCGCAATCGAGCGCATTTTTTTAATGGCTATGATTTATTCCATGTATCTATAAAAAGGGGGCCTCTCCCCCCTAATTTGATATCTCTGAATCCATTTTTGGGATCAATTTTCTGTAATTCCTTCTCTATCTTGTATTTTCTTCGTATTTTAATAAATTTCCATTTTACCCCTAGTTCAATTATGAGTGGCTAATTTTCTTTCAAGCTTGGGTTGAAGGTGAAGTCTCAACATATGTCATGGGTTTAATTTGGTAAATTTATTTTCTCTTCCCCTCTAGTTTTTGTGGATGTTTTGACTTCTCGTCGACAAATAATAATAATCTTGTCTAGATACCGCCTTCTACAGTATAAGATTATTATTATTTAACTTTAAACACCATATTAATTAGAGCGTGGTTCATGAGGTGTGGATTCCCCCTCATGATTTAATTGGCATTAATAAGGATTATTTAACCCATGATGCATGTTGATACGGATCCGAATACCCAAGTACGTCATTTCAATAGAATTATCTTCAATTTATTCTCGCCATTGCAATTCCAATTTTAGAATTTATTCTCGCCATTTTAATTTAAGTTTTAGCATATTCCAAATTATTTCCACCACAAATCCAATCACTCATTTACAAAATTAATTCTACACACAATTAAAATCCACCTTCTCGTGGGATCGACACTCGTCACCATTGATCTATACTACAATAGATTCGTGCGCTTGCGAGTACATTAAAATTTGCACAACAGACAGTACACAATGTCCAAATCAATAACGGATGTCGATATGGTATGTATTTTATTGCATTTCATATACTCCATAATGAAAATATTCGAGTTGTCGCTTTTTCTTGATTGTATTTCAATTTCATATATAACGAACATGTTTTTCAATTTTTATATACAGTTACTCATCCCTGTTAACTTGGACGGCGCGCATTGGGTATTAGCACGAGTTGACTTTCAGAAAAACAAAGTCTGGATTTATGACTCATTACTCACATTTCGCGACGACAAAATGTACAAGTTGAAATTCAAGCCACTTGAAGTTATATTCCCTCGATGGTTGGAATATGTTGGCTTCTACAATACCCGACCTGAGTTGCGGAGTGCAGACCCCTGGAAAGTTATTGCAGTTAAGAGCGCGCCACAACAAGAGCCCGGAACTAGCGATTGCGGTGTTTTTGTATTGATGGTTACGATGTATTTAATGTTCGGGCTTAGATTGGAGTTTAACGCTAGTCATGTCGAGTACTTTAGAAAGAAGATTGCGGTTGACATTTAATAACGATATTGTATTGTAAACCGTTGTAGTAATTTGAATGTTTAAACTTAAATTTTTATTTTAATTTGCGCACTTAAGTTCACATTTTAATATTTAAAATAAAATAAATTTTTATGACATAGAAGTGTACAATACACAAAAAAACAATAACAGTTTTAACCAACGAAACACAAAAAACAACTAATTTCGAGTCGACGCAATGAGATTTTTACATCGCTTACGATTATGGCCCAGTGCATGACACCATCCGCATCTTACAGTCCGCCGGTTAACCTCCTCGCCAAGCGAGGGCATTCTGAGCTCTTTACGACGGCCAGGTGGTGGTGTCTTAATTGGTGGATATACTTGCATCTCCTGAATTTCATTTGGAACTTCCCAATCAGCCATATCACCAACTGGATCCACTGGTTGTGCATAAGCCATCGCCAACGATTCTGTAGTGTAAAAGTCCGAGCAAAGGTTAATAAAATCCACCCGGTATGTTAGACACGCCGCAATTGCATGAGCACATACAAGCTGATCAAGCTGAAACACTTTGCAGGTGCAAGTTCTCTTTTGCAAGTCAACCAAACCTTCCTTAAGTCCACCGCCTATAACTTGAAATTGATGCGGAGACGCCGGCCGAACTATCATTCTTTCAGCTATAGTTCTCCTCTCAGTGACTATTTCATTCGCCCATGTTGTTAGCCGAGTAGTCATTAATTCAGCCACAATTTTCCTATCATAAAACCATTGCTACAATGTTTTCCTAAAGTGATCAACAAGATGAGTAACAGGAAATTTTTGAGATTCTCTCATGAAAGAATTAACACTCTCCGCCATGTTGGTGGTAAGTATATTGTACTTTCTACCTTCAAACTGGGACCTTGTCCAATTACACATACCGACATTATTTTCTAGGTAATCAGCCGCACCCGAGTGGATCATCCACAGCCCTTCAAGCTGTCTCTTAAATTCCTCGTGGCCATATGCTTTTGCTGCATTAATAAAGGCAGGCTTAAATTCATCCCAAAGAGCTTTGGACATTCTAAACTGTGACTTAATGTTACCTTTGACGTGGTAAAAACAAACGCCATGAGTTGCATTGTGAAATACTTTAAGAACGACTCTCCTTATGGCAATGCATCGATCAGAAATAATTACCAACTCAGGTCTATCGCCAATCACTCCGTATAACTTCATCATAAACCATTCCCAAGCATCATTGTTTTCTAAATCCATGATCCCAATGGCTAACAGATACAATTGATTGTTACCATTAAGACATGTTGCCACGAACATGCTTCCACGATATAGTCCCTTCAGATGAATATCATCTACAGCAATGACATGCCGAATGTACTGCATAAAACCCTTGATAGAAGATCCGAGTGCTACAAAATAGTACAAGAAATTACCATCTCCATCCTGCTCGAGGTGAGTGACTGTACTCTCATTTGTTGTAGTTAGTACGTGAGAGTATTTAGGAAGCAAGTTGTATGACTCTGCAGGGTTGCCTCGAACTATTTCAAGACCAACTTCTCTCGCTCGATATGCCTGCTGGTATATTAACTGAACACCGTATTCCTGTTGCATTTATGCTCTTATGTCATTCGGAGTATAAATTTTCTTGTCTTGAATATATTTTTCTACGATAATATGACCGACCAATACCTCATTATGACATGTGTGTACATTGTCAATTCTCTTCACCACCCAAGGAACATTTTGCTCGTTCGAACATCTAGTTGCTCGAATATGCCATTTACATGATTCTGAACAACAGTGAGTCTCAAAACGTGTCGTAGTAGACCGTGCAATCTTGAAATCAAACTTATCTCTAAAGGCAACCTTGCGTAGTTGTAATATAAACTCATTCTTTTCAATAAATAGCTTACTCACATTGATATCATTTGAATCATAACTGCTAACAAAGCTTGGAGCAACTATGTTCGAAGGCAAAGTTGGAACAAGACTTGTAAGGGAGTCAATTCTCCTTGTCGATCGAACCATAGAAGGACTAGGTCTATTGCCTCTGTTATTCACATGAGTATTATCTTCACACTCATCGTCATGCTGAAACGACGGAACATTCGAAGGACCGGCTCCTCCATCATCACCATCATTATTAAAATGAGTGCCTCTCGTATTATTAGAAGGTTTTGTACAAACATTATCCCCCTCTGTCTCATCATGAAAATCGTCATTGTCCTGAAAATCATTGTTGTGATACGGAGAATGCCATTGTTCCAATGACGTCATTATTGAAAATATCGTTGCTCCAACATCCTATAACGTAACGCCGTTATCATCAATGTTGTCATAATTGTCGTGGATTGGAGAGTAATATTGCTGCAGCGATATTGTCCTTGGCAACACCTCTTCATCATTATCGGGGCCAGACATTTTTGCTTTAAACGAAGTTTCTGTATCGACATATGGCTCAATATCTTCGCTCGGAACTCGAGGTGATGTGGTCACGAATATAGGAATGCATCCAAAATTGCCTACGTCGGATGCCATATGCAACACAACCCTCACCATTTCATCATCAAATATATCCATAGGCAGTGCACATATACGATATAATGTGTTACTAGACCTCAAAGTTGTCTTCATTGTGATGCTATATTCATTAGGGTTTATTTGTAACACCTCGTATACTCTTGCCAATAACTGATCAAACAGACAATTTTTCCCAACAAAAAAAACTCGATTTTTACCATTTACATACTCCATATGGCCATCCTCTAATGTCTCCCACCAACTATCTTAACACAGTTCAAGTACAACTGAATCCATTAAGCCTGAAATTATTAAAAAAAAATTATTTGAGCCCTATCAAATTAATACAGTTTTAATGAATCTGGACAGTTGCACGAAAGCTGCGAGATTTCTGAAACTTTCGAGCAAGTTCAGAAAATAACTCATACTACTAAGTGATGCCTATTAGTGTTGGATCCGGATAGATTATGATCGGATTTCACTTTTACCGTTGTCTTTTGCCGTCACCGTTGGTTGGTGATTCAAGAGTGTAAAGTTGTGTTTGGTTTGACGATATGGGAGAAAGAAAATTACTTTTGGTCTGTAAAGAAGGGTAATTTGGGGAGAAAATTACTTCAGGGAAGATAAATAAAATGTTGATTGTTGCCTCTATTCTTGATCCATGAGCTAAAATAGACTTTGCCAAACATATATTTTAGATCATTTTTGCCAATGATGGTTCGAAAGTTGAAGAAATGACCAAAGCAGTGAAAGATTTGTTGAATGAGCTTTATGATGCATATAGTGCAATGTGCTCCAGTTCCATACCATCGATGTATAGTGAGAGTGTTCCTAGCGGCAGCTATGGTGGTACAAGTTATTCTCCAAATTTTACAACTGAGGTTGGTTTGGCGGAGGTTCCTAATGGTGATGGTGATGACATTTTCTGAGTTTCTCGCCCTTTCCTTAGATATGCTTAGAAAGTGTTTGTTCAGAATGAGGGCAAGAGAGTAGTATCTGAGGTGGAACGATATTTGAGTGACCCAGTTGAGGATCCGAGCAATCTTAAGCTCAATATTTTGCTTTGGTGGAAGGTTAATGGATCAAAGTATCCGATATTAGAGAAAATTGCAAGGGATGTCCTCGTTGTTTATGTTTCCACAGTGGCATCTAAATCTGCCTTTAGCACTGGGTGTCGTGTTATTGACGAATATCGGAGTTCTTTGACCCCTTGTATGATTGAGGCATTGCTATGTACCAAAAATTAGTTACAAGCCAAACTTTTTGCTAATCCTGTCTACAACCTTCAAGAAGATATTAAGGAGCAAATATTCCATATGGAGCTATAAGAAGGTAATATTTTTTTAATACTTTATAAAGTTAAGATGTATTATAACTTTATAAATAACATCTACACGTACTTAAGTTACTAACTAATTTCATTTTTTTTGACATTTTAAAGAGTTTGTAAGATCACAAGCTTCAACGGTGGAAACAGTGAGTGCTGATATGGGTGTTATGGATATTTGAAATGTAATTCTTAATAAATATTACTATTTATAATTTCATATTATATGTTTAGGTTGTAATTTAAACTATAATAATAGACAATAGTTGTTATAGTTTTAACTTTTGATTTTAAGTCAAATTGTAACATTATAATTGTTTTATTTATTTTAGACACATTGAAGTTGGTGGAATGGTATTACTTAGGAATTAGGATTATTGTTAACTTTACTTGGTGATGAATGCCATGAAATAAGCCACAATTGACTAATTTTTTTCTTATATTTAATGAAGTACACACATGAATTGGGTATATGTGTTTGTGTTTAATGTCCCTTTATTAGCAATGCAGCTTAAAGAAAGTAGTTAAACAATTATCATATATTATTTTTTCAATTCTTCTCTAGGGGATAGATGCTTCAATTCTTCAACTTGGAGTAGAATAAATTGAAGTTAAAAGTTGTCAAAGTGCTTGCGATGAACGGTGGAGCCGTGGAGGAAGTTGATCTAGATTTACATTTAAACTTTGTTGTGTTTTGGATTTTGGAACTTTGTCATTTGTGTTTTGGAAAATGGAAACTATTTAATTATGTTTAATTTTGTGACTTTGTGTTTTAAAGATTAATGTTTAGAATTGGACATTGTGCTTTGGATGGAGATTATTAAATTTAAACTTTGTGTTAATTTTAATTTTATGCTTTGTGTTAATTTTTAATTTTCAATCATTTGAATTTAATTCTATAGTATTTTCTTTTTTTGTTGGTTGAAATGAATGGATGGATGAATGAGGGAGGACAAGGAAGGTGGGAGAGAAAAGTCTTAGTTAGCAAGGTGACAAGAGGGTCTTTGAATTGAAATTTTATTGGTCAACATTATTATTATCACTCCCTTCAATTATTATTTGTTAAGTTATCCAATTCTCTTTGAATATTTAATTAAGAACTCCCACAACCATTACAAGGAGCCTTGAAATTACTCACTTCAATTTCAATTCCACAAGTTCAATAAGCTTCATTACATTACAAAGAAAAAAAATTATCAGCAAACATACAAGTGAAACAAATAACTCGGCCAACTATAATAATGACCTAAATCATGTGGGTAATTTATTTTTTAAAACCCTGATGCATATAACCCTAACAATTATACATCCTAAATTCTCTTTTTGAAGTAAAAATCAAGTGTAAATGTGGTTAATGACCTTTAGTTCAGTGAATTTTCAGCTTTTAATTCAGTGATTTTGTAGCCTCTAATGTGATGGATGAACTTGCAGCAACATGAGCATGAACTTGCACTAGCAGGCGTTGTGTAGGGTAGTTTGTGAAGATATATTTTGAAGAATTAAATTGGGGTAATTCTGTAACTACACCTTAAAAAAGCATATAAGAGAAATTTTGAATTATGGGAGTGTAGTTAGATAAATACCCTACTTTTAGGGACACATTCCTGCAGAGAAATAGTATGTTGTGTTTGTTGCTTATGATTTTAATTATGTAGTTTGATGTTTTTGCAACTTCTTCTCCAATTGAAAAGAATTTTTCCTTGAGATTAATAATGCGTTCTCAGAACGATTTGTTATCACCATGTTATCAATATTGAGTTGCTAGTCTTTAGTCATCAATAAAAGAACTATTGTTGAGCAAAGAGAGATCAAAGATAAAGATGTGGGTCAACGGTAAGGTTAAACCCAAAATCGAGCCCGACCTCTTTTTACAAATCCATCCATATCACTAGTAGTAAGGGCGCGATCGGGTCCTCAGACAATGTCGGACATCCCCACACTATCATTGCTGTCGGAAAATGGCCAAAAGTCATCCCACGAACTTGCAAACAACCGAGGATAAAGCTAGCTTAAATTGGTGCTATTTCATCAGATTTTGGCCACACCACCACTTGGGGTTTGTTCCTCATGTCGTCCTCCTCAATATTCAATTGTCAATCATCACAAAAAATTATCGATTTGCCATCAATCAAACTGCCAAACTTTCACTACTATTGGAGCCCAATTTGTTGCTGTCACCCTACGTCAAAGTTCATCGCCATTGTTGGATTTAGTGCAGCTTGAAGTTTCTATCCTGATCTTCATGTTCATTGTCGCTTGTTTTTCAATCACCGTTGTCCGCAGAGGGCATTTTAGTAGCTTCGTATTTTAAAAGTATTTTGGTAATTTTAAATTTTAAGATAAATATTTTTCAAATCCATAAAGGTTATTTAAATTATTGTACACTCATATGTATTTAATTTTTTTTATAATAAATGTGTGATGACTTGAAGTTTGTAACAAAGGTGCATGTAATAACTTGAAGTTATTAGAAATAAGCTTTAAAACTTAAAGCTCTAAAATTTAAATTGGGACTTGAAGTTCGAATTATTAGATTACAATCTGAAGTTCTAATTCTTAGATGTATGTACATGAACTAGAAGTTTTGACTTTTGTGTATCTATAATAATTGTATATCTATATATATGAACTTGAAGTTCTAACTTATTGACCTGAAGATCCAAGATACGTTTTGAGTGGTATATTTAAACTAAAAGTCCCAAAATATGCATATAGCTACTATTCATTTATGTAGTAACTATTCGCGATCACATGTACTTTAAACTTGAGGTTTAGAATTATAATATAGAACTTGAAGTTTTATGCGTAGTATATAAACTTTTTTTTATTATTATGTTATTATTTTATTAATTTGGGCTGGTTTAACCCCTATTAAGTTATTTTAGTTTTAATAGATTAAGATTTTTTTTTGCACTGTTGTAGCTTGAAGTTAAAACACAATAGAGGTGGGAGAACCCAACCTCATTCAAAATCAGAACTTGAAGTTCTATGTTATGATTTTAAAAGTTAGAACCTGAAGTTTTAAATCGTGTCAAAAGCTAATTATTCTCTTAAGTGAATGTAAGCATTGGAACTTACGATAAAATAACATTATCTTCATAGTAGTCATAATTTCTTATGATGATAAAAATATTGAGAAAATCACTTAAAGTGGAATTTTCTAAAGTGAATAGTTTAATTTTTTTAATGGTTTATTACTATATTGATTTATATGGCTAGTTTTATAATATCACTTATATTATTATTATTATTATTATTTTAATTTATATGGCCAGTTCTATAATACCGCACATATTGTTATTATTTTGTTAATATGGTTTGTTATCATTATTTGAAGCAAAAGGTATATGATGGAGTGCGGTAGCGGAAGTGGAAATGATAGGATAGATAACATTAGATATTGTTACAATAACAGACAAGGCCAATGTGATTAGGTTACGCTATAAAAGAAAAGTAATTACATCTTATTTTAGTCCAAATGACTCAATGAGATTTTCAGTAACGTGTTAAGCAAAATTAGATGATGCTCTAGTCCAACCGACTCTATAGGAGAGATTTTTTATAGCCAATCCAGAAGGAATTATAAAAAGGGAGCTTTATTGAATATGGTTTGTTATCATTATTTGAAGCAAAAGGTATATGATGGAGTGCGGTAGCGGAAGTGGAAATGATAGGATATATAACATTAGATATTGTTACAATAACAGACAAGGCCAATGTGATTAGGTTACGCTCTAAAAGAAAAGTAATTACATCTTATTTTAGTCCAAACGACTCAATGAGATTTTCAGTAACGTGTTAAGCAAAATTAGATGATGCTCTAATCCAACCGACTCTATAAGAGAGATTTTTTATAGCCAATCCAGAAGGAATTATAAAAGGGAGCTTTATTGAATAATTAAAGCTAAAGTTATGAAAAAATAACAATAACTCTCTATTTTCAGTAAAAGAAACCTACTTCCCTAAGTTAACTTGAAAAGAAAATTAAATCACAATTATAATATAAATAAATGACTAAGACACCTACCATAATTGACTCTGATTAAAATAAAAAATTCTAAAATAATAAAACTCTAGGATCTTAAAATAATGTCCTACATCAGTTTTACCCTCACTTAGAAAAAAAAAACTCGTCCTTAAGTTTGGTTCATGCAACTCCTCATCATATGGATGATATTCAAATAGATCAGCCAAGTTGAAAGTGTTAGAGACATTCCAATTGTCCGGTAGCTGAAGCATATTATCATTAATCTTCCTTGCCACTAGAAAAGGGCCATATTTTTGTTTTCCTAAGTTTGCACGAATTCTAGGGAAACAACTTTACTGCAGACGAACCATCCCTAAAAACCATCTTTGAAATACTTTATTCTATCGTTGTTTGTCCGTATCAGCCTTATACTTAACATTAGCAGCTTTCAAGTGAGCTCGCACCTCCGCATGAATCTATAGCACATTTTTTGCCACATTATCCATTGTTTTATTCCATTTCCCAATTACTAATGGCACAACTGCTAGATCACAAACATGGCATGGAGGACACGTGTAGACAATCTAAAAGAAAGGATCCTACTAGCAGATCGATTTATCCTATTGTTGTAAGCAAACTCGACCTGAGGCAATGTAGCTTCCCAGTTCTGTTGCTTGTCACCACAAACACAATGAAATATGTTGCCCAAAGTGCGACTGACTACTTCTGTTTGTCCATATATCTGTTGATGAAAATCAGTATTAAAATGCAATTGTCTGTGGAACTTGTCCCAAAAATGACACTAAAACTTGATCATGAACTCCACATCCCTTTTAAGAATTATAGTTTTTTTAACATCGTGCAAACTCACCACCTTCTGAAAGAACAAATATGTAATTGAGGGATCATTTTTAGCCTTCTTACAAGCAATCAAATGTGTCATCTTTAAAAATCTATTGACCATAACCAGTATAGAATCTCGACAGTCCTTGTGCAAGGCAATCCAACATGAAATCCATGGACAAGACCAATAAAATATTTTCTAGAATAGATAACGGCATGAATAGCCCCGTGTTCTGTGCATGTCCCTTGCCTTCTAAGCAAATTCAATACAGCTGCACAATCTTGCACACATCTCTATTTAATTTCAACCAATAATGTCACTCTTTCATAAGCAGAATTAATAGAATAGCTAATACTAAATATTGTTCTAGTACTGGATTAAGCCAATTCGATTAGATTAAGCTCTAATTGAAAGGTGATTAGATCTTGTTCTAACCCAAACAACTATATGAGAATTTTAATAAAGCATTTAGCGAGATTAGATGATGTTGTAACCCAAATGAATCTATAAGAGAGATTTTTGATAGACAATCCCATAGGGAATTATAAAAGGGAGTTTCATTGAATAATTGAAGTTGAAGTTATGGAAATAATAACAATACCTCTCTATTTATAAAAAAGGAAACCTATTTCTCTAAGTTAACTTAGATAGGAAATTTAATCACAGTTATAATAGATAAATGACTAAGGCACAAACCATAAATAACTCTAATTAAAATAGAAAATCCTAAACTAATAAAGTCTTTAGAATCCTAAAATAATGTCCTATATCAGTTTTCCCCTTAACTAGAAAAAACAACTCGTCCTCAAGTTTAGTTCATGCAACTCCTCGTCATATGGAATATATTCAAACAAATTAGCCAGGTTGAATATATGAGAGACATTCTAGTTTTCTGGTAACGGAAGCATATAAACATTATCATTAATCTTCCTTGCCACTCGAAAAGGGCCATATTTCTGCTTCTCCAACTTTATCAGGAAACCTATTTCGAGGTAGATGAGTCATCCCTAAATCACCTTCCTGAAATACTTTCTTCCACCGGTGCTTGTTTGCATCAGCCTTATACTTAGCATTGGCAAAGTGAGCTTGCACATCGACATGTATTTATAGTGCCTCTTCTGCCACATTATCCATTGCTTTGCTTTTTTTTCCTAATTAATAGTAGCACAATTGCTAGATCACAAACATAGTGGGGAGAACAAGTGTAGACAATCTAGGAAAAAAAAAGGTCTCGCTAGTGGATCGATTCACCATACTGTTGTAAGCAAATTCGACCTAAGGCAATGCAACTTCCTAGTTATACTACTTCTCATCACAAACACCGCGCAACATGTTACCCACTTGATCACTTCTATTTGTCCATCTATGCGTGGATGAAAAGCACTATTAAACCGCAACTGTGTGCTGAACTTGTCCCAGAGATGACGCCAAAACCTGCTAATGAACTTCATATCCCTGTCAGAAGTTATAGTTTGTGGAACACTATGCAAACACACCACCTCCTAAAAGAACAAACGTGCAACTAAGGCAGCATCTTCACTTTTCTTAAAAGCAATTAAAATTTGTCATGTCAAAAAATCTATCAACCACAATCAATATAAAATCTTGACCAGTCTTTGCGCGAGGCAACCTAACATGTAATCCATGAGCAGGACTAACCAAATATTTTCCCGAATAGTTAACGACATGCATAACCTTATGCTCTATGCATGTCCCATGCCTTCTTGGCAAATCCAACACCTCTGCACATCTCTATTAAATTCCGACCAATAATATCGCTTCTTCACAAGCAGAATTGATAGAATAGATAACACTAAATATCATTTAGTAGCAGACTAAGCCAATGTGATTAGGTTAAGCTCTAAATAAAGGTTGATTAGAACCCGTTCTAATCCAAATGACTCAGTGAGGATTTTAATAATCCGTTAGGTGAGATTAGATGATGCACTAATCCAAATGACTCTATAAGAGAGATTTTTTTATAAATAATCCCAGAGGGAATTGTAAAAGGGAATTTTATTAAATAATTGAAGCTAAACTTACGAAAATAATAACAAAACCTCTCTATTTATAATAGAGGAAACCCATTTCCCTAGTTAAATAAAAAAAGAAATTAAATCACAATTATAATAGAAATAAATGACCAAGACACATACCATAATTCACTTTAATTAAGATAGAAAATTCTAAAATAATAAAAACTTTAGAATCCTAAAATAACATCTGATATCAGTATACATTATATTTGGTCCTGTAGACTTGATAGAATACTCTGGAAGAGTTATAATCAATCAAATTCTCCAAAAGATTTATAATATTGTTAGCAAGTAGAATGAGAATTATGTATTTTGAATGCCTTATATTCAGTCAGATCCAGAAGAATTGATGCATTTTAAAAGGTATTCCCTCAAATGTATATCATATTGAGATTTAAGTATAACTACTATAAAGGCATTGAATACATAATAGAGAAGCTCTAAATCTTTCTCAATTGGGTTTATTATAAATAAAAGTTATGGCATAATGAACCAGAAGTTCATTCATCCAAAAACATTTATATTGTGGCATGATTGCATTGAACACCCAAGATCTACAATGATGAGTTAAATTATTAAAAAAATTCATCATGGACATCCATTATAGAAAAATCACGAAGTTGAGTAAGTTTTTAGATATAAATGCGTTAACAGTAGCTACTGATATTGTAAATGATCATAATTTACAAACGATTGATGAATACAGAAAAATGAATGATTGGCCTCAGTGGACAAAAGCAACTCCAGTAGAATTGACTTCTCGCAAAATGTGAAGTTTATAGACCTGTAGTCTAGACACCTGAAGATGTTAATCTTGTTAGATATAAATGCATATTTGTGAGGAAAAGTAATGAACATAATAAAATTATTAGATATAAAACGTGCATGCTAGTTGTACAAGGTTTATTGCAGAGACGTGGCATTGATTATGATAATATGTATTCTCTAGTAATAGATACTATTACGTTTTGACTTTTAATCAGTTTAGCAATCTAAAAAAGACTTGACATGCATCTCATGAACATAGTAACTGCATATCTGTATGAGTCACTTGATGCTAATATTTACATGAAAATCCCTGAAGGATTCAAAATGCTTGAAGTATTCAAATGAAAAGATCATAATCCATGTTCAATCAAGCTACAACTATCTTTATATGAACTGAAACAATCTGGATGCATGTGGTCCAATCGTTTAAGTGAATATTTAATTAAAGAATAATACAAAAATATTTGTCCATGCATATTCATTAGAAAATCTGAATCTAGATTTGCAATTGTAGTGGTTGATTAGTGTTAAAAATTGTATGTTTATTAAGGGATAAAAATGTTATTTTGTGCTATTAATGTAATTTATATTTGTAATTATGTAACATATTGTGAATTTCCAATTATTTTTCTAAGTATTTGATTTTGTGTATTTTTGTGTGTTTATTAGGTAAAAATAATAATTTCATACAATTTGAAGATTCAAACAAATGTACGGATGTCAAATTTGGATTTCAGAAGTCCGAAAAATTATGTCATTGTCGAGGAGGATCCAAGACTTTTGTTGTAAATTTTTGCGTTTTTACCACCGTAAATGTGGTAATTGTAAAATTATAAGTTTTTATCATGTTAGGTATGGTAATTGTTAGTGGAATGTGTTGGATGTGCTTAGTGGATTAAGTTAGGTTTATGTTTTATTAGTGGAATTATTAGTGAGACAAATGTAAGGTTAATATGTAATTAGATTTATTTATTTGTATGGTGTGGATTTGTCATGTATTAGTATAAATAGAGGGGGGGTGAACACACCTCTACACACCTTCTCTTCTTTTCTTTCCCCCAAATTCTTCTTCTCATCTCCCTTTATAATTTATTTTCAATCAATAAAATTACTTTTATTTCAATTTTCAAATTCCATTTTTAATTATGTGTTTTTCAATTTTAGTAATTTCCTTTATAAAAAAATGTTTAGCTAAATATTAATAGTTAGGGGAAGGTGAAACTCTTAGGAAATAAATATGATTTAATCAAATTCTATTTTTAATTTTATAAATTAACATATTTTCTATTTAATTTTATTCATATTTTATATTATGAAATTTTGATTTATTGTAGACAAGTAAGGGAGTTTGGCACAATAAATTCTTTTTATCTTAATATAAGGTATGGTAAAATAGTATTTTGACTTATTGTAGACAAATTAAATTTTGGCACAATGAATACTTAATCCATCATAAAATTAAAGGGAAAATAATAATAATTTATATAATTAATCTTTTGGGCAATAAATCTAAAATATGGCAAAAATAATTTATTAAGTTTTATTTACTACTAAGAGTGAATCCACAATCCTAACTAATTCAATTTCATAGTTTTATTTAAATTAAGTTGTTTATATTTAAGTTTTATTTTCGAATTTTAGATAAAATAAAAAAATTAAATCTTTTCTCTGTGGATCAACCTCGGACTCACCGAAATATATTATAACTAGGCACTCTTATACTTGAGAGTAAATCAAATACTTTTAAGTCGTGTCAAGTTTTTAGCACCATTACCGGGGAGAAGTATTTATTTTGCTTTATTTTTCATTTTATTTTTTTTACTTTTTGTGTAAATTTTCGTTTGCCCCCTTATCCTTTTCTTAAATTCTCTTCTACCCCCACATCTTTCGTAATTCTAGTTTCACCCCAACAATTCTCGTTTCTTGCTCATTCTTCTCATAATTACATTCTAACCCTAAAATCTTCCCAAATCTTCACTTTCATCCCACATGGCTCAATTTTACACTTCTAAAAATTACAGTGTGGCCATAAAATTATAAATAATTTGCAATAAGATTCCTAGACGAAATTTCTCACAATAATTAGACTTGGACTTATTTGGACCAAGCAAACTAACTACTAATTTTTTTTAACTAACTAACTACTAATTTTTAACAAACTAACTACTAATTTTTTATTTCAGTTATTTAATTTTTCAGTTTTTTTATTTTGCATTTTTTATTCTTTTTATTGGTGGGTTCAACCACCAAAGTTGTTATTTAATTTTAAGTTATTTTATTATTTCGCTTTTTTTTGTTGTTAATTTAATTGGTGGGTTCAACCACCAAAATTGCTTTTTAATTTTAAGTTATTAATTTTCTTTTGTACACTCATATTATTTGCATATTTAATTTTCATTTTTTTTCTTTTTGCAATTTTCATTTAGTTTTTGTGTTACTAATTTGTTTGTTATCTTTGTGATATAATTATTGGATGAGACATTGGTTTCGAACTTTAAGTGGTAGGTTAATTCGTAGATCTCAATCACTACCACCAATCATGGACGAGATCCAAGACGAAAACAATTTAGGCCAACTTAATCCTCCAATTGATCAGGGAGACAACCAATCTCAATATGATCAAAATCAACCGAGAACTTTGAGAGACTACATGAATCCAACAAGAATTGGAGCACTGTCGTGTATAATATTTCCTCCAAAAGCATCTCGATTTAACTTCAAACCAGGTATTATTCAACTTTTACTAACATTTCATGGTTTAGAATCTGAAAATCCATATTTGCATCTAAGAGATTTTGAGGAGGTTTGTAATATATACACATACCAAAATTGTAGCATGAACATAATTAGATTAAAGCTTTTTCCTTTTTCATTAAAAGATAAAGCTAAAACTTGGCTACAAAACCTTAGGTCTGGATTAATAAGAACTTGGAATAACATGCAAGAACAATATTTGAAAAAATTCTAGTTAGGGATTTAACAATCTTAATTAATATAAAAATTATGCCATTATTTGAAGTGTCAATTGAACTCGAAAAATTCTAGAATTTTAAATAGAGCTTATAATATGTGTCTAGTATTCCAAGTGTTAATTTCATAATTTTCTAATTAATTTATCATTTTATAAAAATCTCGGAACCTATGTGTCTAGATTGTTTTAAATTTGTCATTAAACAAATAGTATCAAAAATGTTTTTGATATCATATCGTCCTGAAAATTTTATAGGAGATACCCATGGATGTCCAAAATAGTTCAATATATTATTGTGTCATTTTGGTTATTAGATTAAGAGTAATAATTCAGAGAATTAGACTTGTACAGGAGGTAGAAAAATCAGGAAGTTGGAGTAAGTTGTTAATAGTTATATCTTGCATTTCTTTAAGGTGTTTGCGGTTGTTGGAGGCTTAAAGGCGTGTTTAGATAGATCATTGCTTTTGTCGAGGCAATAACTTTATTCTTAATGTACTAGATATGTATGATTATTACTTATTACATGTGTTTTTTCATTGTTCTTTAAAAGTTAATTGATTTTCATAACAAAGTTAGTTTATGTGAATGTTTTCGAGTCTCAAAATTATGTTATTTTTATGGTTTTAACAAAATATTCCAAATATGTATAATTTAGAATGAACTTGATTTTGCAAGCCTAAAATCATTGTTATGATCTTTTATGAATTCAATATGAATATTTTGCTCACATATATGATTAAGATTATTTATGAAAATTTGTTTGTGATCCACATCTTTAAGCCGTATAGGAGCTACCTCTAGAGGGTCAGAGTGCCAACGAAGTGCCACATATAGTACAAAAGTGCTAGTGCAAGTAATTACATATGAAAAATAAACTTTAATCTTTTAATTCATTGTCCATAGTCATTCTGATTCTAATTCTGATCATATTACAAAATATACATGTTCTAGACTAGTACTAGGTTTCTATTATGAATGTGCACATAATATTCTGATTCTAATTTTGTTTCTGGCTTGGTGTTGGGTATAAACTCTAATGCTATTGGCGTCAATGTGCAAGTGTACACAACAAGTAATATAATGATGAGTATTCAAGATCGTCTCCACATGGATTGATGTTATTAGATTTGCTACAACAATCTTAACAGTGCAGATTTTGTTCTAAATTAAAATAAAATAATTAATGAAACTAATGTACTAATTAAAATAAAAAGGCAATAAATAAAATGCAACAAAGTAAATTATCACGTCAAACTCAAAGATAAAACCAATGGGAATATAGAGTAGTTGAGAGAATAAACTCTCTAAATGGTTTTCACTATTTTTCTAATGTTTGTCAAGTTACTGCAGCATCTGCTACAACACTGGACAGAATCCTTATGTATCCTCAGTTGTCGCTTATTGGATGTCTTATATCTATATGCAACCTAACAGTGATCAGTTGTTAGGCCAACATAAGATATAACATTACACGCTTAGGTTCTAATTACCCTACAAGGTGAATACCTATATCTAGTTCATTACTAATTTTAGATCAAGTATGACCCTTTTGGACTCAAGTAAAACTCAATCTAAGACTAAGTATTGCTCTGATATGTTCCACTAAGATAGGCCCTTTTGTGGCTATTTCTTAGCCAATATCATTAAATGGGTGATCAGCCAAAATAATGAATAAAAATAAATGCTATCAAAACAAAATGCTACAGCAAACATACAACAACACATATTTTCAGTCAATAAACCATCAAGATTGTTTATCACTCAACCACAAATAAATTTAGTTCATGATTTGCAAAAGAAAAATAAAGAACAAAGTTTCAGCCATTAAACACGTCCTCATAAATAAAAGGTAAATAAGAAAACAAGAGAAGAATAAAAAGGACTGAGCTCCTAATTGATTTCTGTAAATTCTCCCCTTTTGTAGCCCTTAATCTCTCTCTTAAATTCTGTTTTTCTTTTGTTTCTTTGTGATTTTTCTCCTTGGGTGATGGCTCTTTCTTTTCCTTATGATGTGTGCTCATTTTATAGTTGAAAATTAGAATAAACGGAAGCCTAGGTCGCGTGTCTTTGAGATTAGGAAACCGCAAATCACAATATTCTGCAAACTTTTCTCTGTTGTTATTCCAGGATTCCTACAACAATGGCAATGGTTGCTACAACAACGGCTACAACAACAATTGCTACAGCAACGGCTACAGCAACTGCACTATTCTAGATTTGTTTCAATTCTTTTATAACCATGTTCTTTCCTTATTTTTACAAGCCTATTGCATCATCATTCCTTAAAATTTGAGCTTTCGGTCACCTACAAATATGCATATGATCTAAGCATACAAATTATTCTAAATCAAACAAAATTTATTTATAATAAACTAAAATGGATGTTCATGCAAAATATCCTTAAAATGCAATAAAAACACATCATTTACTCTCTAAATAATCTTGATTTAAGTCTAAAAGTGTTATAATAACTCTCATTTCATAGAGTTATAACTAGGTCACCGAGAGCATAAATGAAACTATGCGACATGAGCTAACTTTTTGTTTTCTATGTGTATATATGATACAATATGTTTTCATGATTAATTATACTTTTGATATTCTAAATTACATATGAATTTATGTCATTTTGTAAAATTTATGATTTTTATATATGTTTTAATAAAAAAAAGGTAAGGCTTGCAATGCTTTTGGTATTGGATAATAACTCTAGTATGTTGGGAACATTAGGAATGGCTTTACTTGCTAAGTTGTTGGCTTATCCCTTGTCATTATTTGTTTTTTGTAGATTGAGTAACTTGTTTAGATGTATACTTATCTTTAGAGCTAGAGATTCATTTACTTTTGCTAGTTGAAAAAGAGAAGGATAAACTTATGTTTTCTTTCAGTTTGTTTATCTTATGAAGTTGTAATTAGAGAGTTTTGAGATTTTTGCTTTATTTATGTCTTTGGGGGAAAATGTTTAGTACTGAACTTATGGATTTATCAATTTATTTATTAAAATTTGAGTTATTTCAATTTGAAGTTTGTGTAAGGATTACGATATATTAGTAACCTCCATTACCATGTGCTTCATACGTGTTAGATTTTGGGTGTTACAACTAGTATGTCTTGAAGCATATAGAGACTACAACTCTAATGTCTTCAAAATCCTTTAATTATCTTTATCAATCTTTTTGATGGTGAAAAAAATTTTGCACTGGAAATCATTGAATTGCATCTCTCATAAGATATACAAAATTACTATAAACTAAAAATCATACCTTTGTTTTTTTGTGATAATAATTCAAGCTTCCAAGTCACGAACTAATCACCAACAATTCATTGGGTCACGATCATCACCATCAGTAGTCATTTAGGATCTATCACCAACGATATTCCACTCTATAACTCAAGTTCGATCTATACTTGACACGTAGGTGCATTTTTCATTACTTAAATCAACTATCTAGCAATTGAAATATTTTTTCTCAAAATTAGAGAGAAAAAGAATTTCTTTACTCTGTATATTGCAACTTATCTACTCTTTTTTTTTTCAAAAAGCAAGCCTTTTCTATTTTTTAGTAGGAAAACTATGCCCTTTAATTATCTCTTTTAATTCTTTTTTAACTAAAAACTATTTGCTTTACATTTAAAGATTTCTTATATCTTTTAATTCTATTAAATCAAATAATATTTGATTTAATTTAAAAAACTTAATGCCAAAAGTGGCACATCAAATGCGTGTCATGGGTTCCATTTTATGAAATAACATAAGCTCCCTTATACACAAGCATATTAGGTGAATCCTCCCACCAAATAATATATTTAGACTTTTGATCCAAATAATTCTTGCTTTTCACATAGTGGCGGATCCAAACATCTAAATTATGCTGGGGAAGGAGGGTTTAGTTCAAATAATTTCAATTTAATTTGGGGTACATAAGTTTTTTTTTAACTATTCACTTGAATATATTTAAAGTCTCAAAAGCTTAAATTCTATTATTTTCTTTTAAGTTTTAAAAAATGATAGTAACAAATTATTTATTTTAAATGCTAGAGCTCTTAGCAACCACATTTGTGAATGTATCATTTTCTAAGTAATATCCACCAAATATCTATAAAAAAATTACATAGCTATTGGAATTTGAACCAACTCTCCAAAACCACTAAATAATATTCTTACTAATAAACTACAAATATTTAGTTATATAGGAAATATTTGCAAAATTTTTTATTTACCTTTGTTAGAAAGAGCTTTGGGCACATGTAAAAGAAAAAAATAATAGCCCAAAAGGGGCTAAAGCCACTCCTAGGCCTTAACTAGGTTCGCCCATGCTTATCAATCCAATAGTGTTATAATCAATTAAATGAACTAACATGAGGATCATTTGCGTACATATAATAAGGCTACAATAATTAGACCCGTAATTTAACCAGTTCGATTATTTAATTTCAAATCCACTCCACTATAAGATTGGAATTGACCTTCATAATTGTATGCTATCTAGAATAATGTTCTCGAATAATAATTTGACCCATGCTATATTGATTTCTTTATTGAAGAATCCTTTATACCACATTATTAATTAAATTTATGTCTCAACTGTCCAATTAGTTTAATTGCATTTTGTTCCTTTGACACTTACAAGTTTTCTGTAATGATCATTTTCAACATAATATTATGTCGATACACTCTACCTAAAAAATTCTATGATTAGGTACCAAGTACCCATTAAAAGATGTGTTGTATAAATTCTATATTATTAACCTATAATTTCATTGTTCATAATTACTCCTACGAAGATACAAGGTAACCTTGACTACAAATATAGGTCTTGCCCATTGGTAACTTAAACGTAATAACAACCATAATCATGAATCTATAATTAACCCAAAATTAAAATTGCAGTAAAATCAATACTTATGCGATTTAATCACTACAAGAAAACAGGCAATAGATGACGGGAAATAACCGTCATAAAAGGGGGTGCATGACAGACACTTCATCTGTCATCTATGTCATTGTCATTAATGTATGACTGATTATTTGCCGTCATATATTAACGATGGTATTTTATAGTCATATATCCGTCACGTAATATTTTAATGTGAAAAAATAATTAACTTAAAATTTGAATTAATTTAAAATTTCCCGCCAAATTTTTGAATTTGGCGGGAAATTTTATTGTAATTGGTAAATTTTTATTCAGTTTTGGCGGGAAATTATGTTATAATTTGTAAATTTATTATTCATTTTTTGGCGAAAAATTGTTTATGACAGACCATATGATGGGAATTTCCCGTCATAAAGTTAATTTAAAAAAAAAACGATTACAATTAATTTTTGTATCCATGTTTACAAATGTAATTAATTAATAAAAATTAGTATCATAAAAAAATAAAAAAAAATTAATATTAATTAACAATTAATATTAATTAACATCCACTCATTCCAACAAGTTAATTTCAAAATAAATACATCTAGTATCTAATATTATCATCACTACCAATACATATATAAGCAACGTCCGAAATAAAATAAAAAAATTCATCCAGTTAAACTATAAGAACAGATTTCCAAATTTCAACCACCAAGCCAATACATGCATCATTCCACACCACTAGCATAATGGCATCAAGTCAATACATCTTTCCACACCAACAAAAACCTCCAGCAGCAATACAACTTCTAACTACACTCCACTGCTATTCCAGCCACTTACCTAACAACACTCCCAACACACATTCAGCAACAACCCAGCATCTTCCAACCCAACATCTGTCCACACCACTGGTATTTCAGCCACATACCTAGCAACCCTCCAACCGAAACCCAGCAAACCAATACCAATCTATTCGGAATCAATCAAAATACCCAATGTTATCGAATGCAAAACACGTACACTACAATTGTTAACAGTAACCATTATAATTTGACACTATAACTTTAATTTCAATAAATTTTTACAACTAATATTTATAGTTTCATACTAATACTAACCATTTTGCTGATGCAACAAGGTTGTCGGAAAAATTGTTAGCCCACTCCAAACGAACCTCATCTAATTCGTCCTGAGTATATACTTTCTTTCCATTAAACTGTTAATCACAAGATTATTAAGAGGTCAAACTTAAAAAATAATGTCACATATATGGAATAAAAGAAAGTTAGTGAAATGCCATCATCAACTTACATTGTTCATTAACAAACTAACATCTGCTATTATTTCCTTCATGTATCTTAACACATAATAGCCACACTCCAATTTTGTGAAATTTTGTTTCGGAGCCTGTTCATGCTACAAAAAAAAAAAACTTACAAAATCTCATTCATTTTAGTTATGTAATCGATAGGCACATATAGTTTCTGTAGGGTTACTTTTTTTTTACCTTCACAATTCTCATCTTAGAATTATAATTCCATTTTTCCCTACTTTCCTCTGCTGTGAAGAGTGTCATGGTGCTATAAAAAAAAAAAAAGCAAAGTGTTATCTCTTAATTATATTGAAAAAACTTAAAATATCAAATGCATGAAATGGATTGGCATACATACATTTTAAGGAGCTGTTCTAAATCAGTATGAGGACTGGACTGCACAGGATCTACATAAAACACTTCCTTTTTCACCACATCAAACACAACCAAAACCCAATGGTAGCTACAATAGGAGAAGGCAGTTGGAAAAAAAGCAGAAAACAAAATCATGAATTAACAAACAGTTGTAAAAGTAATATAAATTCAGAAACAACTGTAAAAGTTTAAATAAAAATTAAAACTTACGAAGGATTATATGTCATGAGAATGAGTTGTCCGTTTTTGGCTTTTTTCAAGCGGTCGTGGATATGCTCAACTCTCTTTGAGTGAAATTTTTCTGCAGCCTTTGGATTTGTTGGGCAAATTAAACTTGGACACATGAATCCAAATGGTTTTATTCCTTTTCTGGTTGCCAGAATGGTGGAATCCAACATCCTGAATAGAAAATCAGTGCATCAATAAAAAAAAGTATACTAATTTCAAATAAAACTAGTTTAAAGAAAATTCATTAAACCACTTACGCCATTTATACTAGCATAGCATTTACTCCTAGTGCTTGCATTGACAACATTTCATTGCAATCTTTCTTCTCAATATAAGCACAGGCATGTCTTTGGAATACATTATCATCAATCATATATGTTATAACACCATCATTTTCATCAGGCAGGTATTTCCCACACAATTTACCAAATAGTTGCAGCATAGGATGACTGTTCTGGTGCTTGAATACTGCACTCCTTGTGTTCCTCAGAGGCTGCACTACAACTTTTTTGGCTCTATCCTTTTTGAAAAGTTGCTTTTTTGTTGGGCTATCAGGATGCCTCTCTTGTATACCATCAGCTGTACCATCAACACAGTCAAAATCCAATTGCTTTTTACTGCTTCCAACTATTTTCCTTTCATCATTTGCATAATCCTTTGGGATTGAAGGATTGAGTCTTGGACTTTTCCTCAAAATGGCAGCAGTAGTATTTTTTGGTGGCTTGCTCAATTCATCTAGCTCCTGTGGATGTTAATGATATCAAATTGTTAGTAAACAATTAGCCAACAAAAAAAGAAATCACAAATACAAAGACAAAAACAGCTTAAATACAGTTTAATTTATTAACTAACCTTATGCACTTCTCCTTCACTGCCTTCATTTTTTGTTGACTTCACCGGAATGGCAGCAGCGACATTTGCTGGTGGCTTGCCTAAATTATCTACCTTATGTGAAGATTAATTATATGAAATAGTAAGTATATTAAACTAGATTGAATAGTAAATATACAAGGCAATAAATCATAATCTAGGAAAAATACAACCATTTATTATGATTGAACTAACCTTATGTGCATCTCCTTCATTGTCATTTTCACTGTCATCATTTTTGGCTGACTTCATCGGAATGGCAGCAATTGTGTTTTTTAGTGGCTCTTCTTTCTTTTGAACTTCTTCCTTCTTTCTTAGTGTTGATGCTTTAGGATGTTCATCCCTTTGACCAAACATCCATTTCCTCTTCTTCACAACTGACTTCCCTAAATTATCTAGCTCCTATCAGCTTTATTGACAAATACTAAATAATTTAAACTCTAATGAGTTGAAGATATACAAGGAAAAATACTTAAACTAGGAAAAATTTGGGTAACACAGATAACTAAAGTACCTTATGTATATCTCCCTCACTGTCATCATCGACCATATTATGTGGGAAAGTGGAACTTCCAACATCTGAATGGCGAGATGACCTCTTCAATTCTTTGCAAATTTCTCGCAACTGTTCATCTACTGATTTTTTCCAAGCATCCAGCTCCCTCTCTCTCTTATTGCGGATGTGTCCACGCAGGCAGTGAAAGTACATAGAAGCATAAATAAATTTTCCCAAGCCTTGCATATGACCAGTTCGAGAAAGCTTTCCCAATGCTTGTGCAAGTAAGTCATTTCTTGCATCCGAATTATATGAGTCTTTTTTGTCCTCCTTCTCTAGCATTTCCTAATAGCCCACCATAAAGAAACTAATATTATTAAATGAGCATAGATTAGACTTCAAAAACTCTGTTTGTTCTAGTTAAACTTGATTACCAATTTCTTAATGATCTGTTTGGTTTCAAAGTCGTATCCTCCATTCTTTAGCATCCGAGCTCTCTTCCATAGTTCACTCCTGTCAATTAACTCTTCAAAAAGCCCTGATTCTGCACACTACTTCGATAAAGAAATTAGATTAGTTAACTGTTACAAAATTTAATAGTTAGCTAAACCTTTAATAAATATTTAACAAAGCAAAAAATTGACGTGCTTAACTGATATATAAATTATTTCATTAACAATTTAAATATTTAATACACTTACAATTTCTTTCATTAATCCAACGTATCCTTTTCGACTAAGGCGGTGATTGCACTTGTTCAAAGCTCTCCTGTTCTTATTGACATGACTGATTTTCTGTGTAATTAGATTAGTTATAAAACAAGGTAAATATAATGTAAGTACTAACATAGTACTTGTCCTAACTTGAAAATACTTACTTCAAAAGATTCCAACAAATGTTGGTCGACAAACTTTATCCAAATAGGACATTTTATTTGAGGGTACTCAATTGGGGGTGCATACAATTTCTTTTTATCATTTCTACAATTCCAAATATAGTTTTTTACCAGCATATACTTGAAGTTCCAAAATACTATTCTAATTGATTGTATCACCTGCTTCCTACTTCTAGGATGAACAATGAAATGACCCTAGATAAGAGGAAGATTGTTTAAGTGACAGTTAATAAAAATTATGTTACATTAAAGTACATAATTGAAAAATGACAGCAAAAGGACTAAGTAGAATGCAGTGGATTTTTAAGAATTACCAGAACAAATTTCCACAAACGCTCTTTTGTCTCCAGCGGAACCTTACGCCAGTCGGAATAGAGAATTAAAACTGATGTACGAGCTAATACCCCAATAAACGAAGCCAACTCAGTGGCTTCATCGCCTTCTGGAACGCCCATTTCATTGTATTATACCACAATCTTTCCCTTCTTTGTTTTAAGTCTTTTATTTTGCCTAGCTCCTATATTTACACCTCTCCTAAAGTTACTGCTTTCAAGAACATCAACATCATGAGAAACGAAATTAACACCATCCATCTTAGCACCATAAAAATCACCTCTATCCAAATCAACACCATCATTATCACCTCCATCAAACTCAACACCATCCATCTCAGCACCATCAAAATGAGCCTCGTTTTCTGCATCTGCTAAATTATCTACCTCAGCAAATAAGTCGTCGTATTGGTCTTCCAAATAAGCTTCCTGATCAGAAGCAACATCAGCCACTACATGTTTTCCCTTAGCCATATTACTGTACTTGAAATAAGTAAATTAAATTGTATTAGTTAACTGATAATATAAAAACTATATAACATTCAATCAGCTGCAAGAATAAAGTAGCTACAAAAATTCATTATCATATTAGTTTGTAACATAGACTGAATAGTTGAATAAACACTTACTGGAAAAAAAAATAATCAATTGGTAACCCAAATTCCCTCTTTGCTATTTCGTGCATAGATTGCTCGGTCGCCATTTGCAGAACGTAACAAATCATTAATTGAAATTCTCTGGTGAAGGGAGGATATTCTGTTACATTATTGACCTCATCTTCATTTATTTAATTAGGATTACTTCTACTAGGCATATGACAGACAATAGACCGTTTTGTTTGAATCTGATCGTTTACTTAAAATACTTGTTTGGCTTGAGAAGCCAATATAAATGGATCAGATTTATATCCTAATCGGTTTAAGTCTACTAAGATGAATCAAAGCTCATCCTTCTTGACGCAACTACTTTGAACCCAATCATACTTCAACATAGGGACTTTCAACAAATGATAGTCAAGTACCCAAATTTCATCTATAACTCCATAATATGTCATATCACATATTTCAGAATCACCTACACTAACTCCACTATTTTGAGTTACTCGACTTGAGTCTCGATCTCGTGTAATAAAATGGAAACCATTAATGTCATAACCATTATGTTTAGTTACAAAAGGAAGAGACCCATGCGATAACCATCGCAAAGTATCCGATACATGATCACCCTTTTCAATCAAGTCATATACCTAACAAGACAAGGAAGAAAAGTAAACATCTTTACTAAGTGAAAAACAAAGTTGAGATTTCTTTGTGAAAATTAATTATATACATGCTGGAACCTTATCAATTAGCCAATCAATAAAGGTACGGTTGTGTTCCTCTTGCAACCATTTGTCATTTTGATGTGAATAATGTGCTTTAAGCCACTGCATATGGTCACTAGACATCCAGAACATGAAAAACTTAGACTGAAAATTATAGAAATAAAGTATATAGAACTAATTAGAAGAAATGCACCAAATTACCTAATATATGGTACCACCTCTGTGTGTGTTATGCAAGATGTATATGTGAGCTTGATCTGGTGATTGTGGAGGAATTTATACCACTTTTCCACCAGATACTGGCTTATCTTTTGATAGGTTTTGCACATGTCCAAGTGGAACCCCAACTGTATTCATGTTTGACATGTATTCTGCACAAAATTCTAATGCTTCTTCCGCAATATAACTCTCCGCTATACAACCCTCAGGACAGTTGCGATTCTGGACATAACTCTTAAGAGTTTTCATGTATCTCTCGAAAGGATACATCCATCGAGGGTAAATTGGGCCACATAGTCTAACTTCATTGACTAAATGCACAATCAAGTGTATCATTATGTTAAAGAAAGAGGGAAGAAAATATTTTTCTAACAAGCACAAGTCACCACATGCTCTGCCTGTAATTTTTCCAATGTTGACACATCAACCACACTAGAACACAACAAGTTAAAGAAGAAACACAGCCTAATCACAGCTTCTTTAACATGCTTTGGCAGGACACACCGAATGGCAATAGGCAAAAGTTGTTGCATAAGAACATGGCAGTCATGTGACTTAAGGCCCTGAAGTTTAAGGTCCTTCATTGACACAAGATTTTTTTATGTTTGAGGAATATCCAGCTGGAACCTTAATACTTTTTAAAGCTTTGCAAAACCTTGTTTTTTCATCTCTAGTTAATGTGTAAGAAACTACCGGAAGGAATGTGCGTTTGTTATTTTTTAAAGTTGGTGCTAATTCATCCCTAATTCCCATTTCCACAAGATCATTCCTTGACTTAAGACCATCTTTGGTCTTTCCCGGAATATGCAGCAGTGTTTTGTATATGCTCTCACACACATTATTTTCAATGTGTATAACATCTAATTGATAACGTACATTTAATAAATGTTTTTTTTCACCAAATGCGGTCATCATTGTCAGAACTTTTGCATTTTTTAAAGTTGTTCTTCCCCATTTATAATCAATAGACTCAAACAGTATCAAAACACTCTCCCCATCCAACGGTTTCGGGGCAAACTCTCTCTCTATTGTGTTGTCAAAGGCTTTCTCTTGGTCTCGAAATTCATGACCATGAGGAAGCCAACAACGGTGACCGATATATGCATTTTTGCCACTGTGTTTAAGTCTACATTTAGTAGTGTCTACTCCACAATATGGACAGGCATTATATCATTTAACAGTGCAACCAGCTAGATTTCCATATGCTGGAAAGTCATTTATAGTCCATAATAACACAGCCCGCAAATTAAAGAACTCATTCTTGTAGGCATCATAAGCCTCTACCCCAACTGCCCACAAAGTTTGTAAATCTTCTATCAAAGGTGCCAAGTACACATCGATGTCGTTGCCCGGTTGTTGAGGACCAGAAATCAGTAGGGACAACATCATGAATTTTTGTTTCATACACAACCACGAAGGAAGATTATACGTTATAAGAATAATTGGCCAACAACTATATGTACTACTAAGAGAGCTATGTGGATTTATTCCAACAGCCGCTAACGAAAGACGGAGATTTCTAGGATTTAATGTAAATGTAGGCCATTTGTTATCTACTAATTTCCATGATGGCGAGTCTGCCGGATGTCGGAGCTTACCATCATCAACTCTCTCATTTGCATGCCAAGTCAAGTCCTTGGCAGTTTTTGAGGATTGAAACATGCGTTTAAATCTAGGTATGGGCGGAAAATACCATAAAACCTTCGCAGGAACCCCTTTTCTATATTGGTCAAGACTACCATGCTTTTTTTCCCATCTAGATAAACCACAACTACGACAGTCAGATAGCCCTTCATACTCTTTTCTGTAAAGTATGCAATCATTTGGCCAAGCATGTATTTTCAGATATTCTAAGCCTAAAGCGGACATTGTCTTTTTGGCCTCGTACATAGACAAGGGAATTTCATTACTTTCAGGCAGCAACTTGCCTAGAAGACTTAATAACTCGGTAAAACTTGTGTCGGACCACCCAAATTTACCCTTTATATTGAACAAGCTAACCAAAGTGCCTAACTTAGTGAAATTTGTGCATCCTGGGTACAAAGGCTTCTCAACTTGTTCTAGAAGTTCTTTAAATACTTTAGGATCTGCAGCACAATCCCTATAAGCATCGTTAACTATATCTACTGTGTTACCGTCATCATAGTCTATAAACTCAAATGGAACATCTACATCTACATTATGAAGTGGTGTGTCATTGACATCTTCTCCATGCCAACTCCAGGTTGTGTAAGAAACATCAAATCCATGAAAATACAAAAGTTCACGAACAACCTTATGTGTACGGAAGGATAAATTCATACATTTAGTACACAGACATTTAATGACGCTACTGCCTTCAGAATTACCAACAGCAAACTTCATAAATTCTTCAACCCCATCTTCATACTCACTTGACATTTTACTATAATGAACCGAAGACTTATTCATTTTCAGTTTCAATTAGTTCTAATCCTGACACATTAAGCAGGTTACAAATAAATAAAATATCAGAATATATTACTACTTCATTTAAGCAAAGTACAAACTAACACCACTTTAAATACCCTTACTGCAACATAAACAAAACAACAAATTTTGACCCCACACATTATAATAGTCACAACACACAATACAAGTACTTAAACACATTGCAGTATTCAAAATCATTACAGTAGTAAATAAACACAACACTAAAATCAAGCCTAATACAACTTCAGGTCATGCTATCATATAAAGGACCGTAACATTAAACATATTTCATGCATCTATAAAATAACTAACGAACTCAAAACTCTAAAATAAAGAAGTGCAATTTATTTACCAGGTCAAATTAATTCCTCTACAGCAGACTGTTCCAGCAAAAGAGATGCAACAAACTCTGCAATAAAAGAGGTGGCAGCAAGCTGCTTCAACAAAAACACAGAGTCAACAAAAACACAGATACCCTTTTCAATAAAATAAAATAAAATTTTGCATCAGAAGGTAAATTAGGTTCTAATTAGGTTCTAAGTATAAATTTGTTGCAAAAAAAAGTACTGCTACTTCACTCATTTCCTAATAACCCCAAACTTCAATGAAAAATTAACCCTAGACATGCAAATTTACTACAATAGGCAAATTATTTGGCTCTTGGTCCTGCTACTAGTAGTACTACTGCTGCAAAATAATTATCCATTTTCTCTAATCCTTCATCTCTAAAATCTACTTCACTCCTGCTACGCTACTGTTGCTTCTACTACTGCTAACCCTAACAACCTACATTCTTTGCTCTCTTTCAAAAAATTAACTATTCATTTTTTTTAATTAGGTTTTCTTGTTACATTATTTATAGAATTAATTGATTTAACTTAGATCTGTGCAAAACAAACAGCATGCAAAATGAAGACATAATAGAAATCATACCAAGGGCTTTCAAAAAATGATGATAAGGAAGATAGCAAGATGAGGATAGAAAACGATGGCGAGGAACACGATGGAGAAGAAGACGATGGCGATACCACAAAATGCACCTTCACCCACTCAATTTCTCAACTCAATCGGTAACCAATATGTTAGGAAGACGATGGCAAGATGACGACGGCCGATATTTTAGCCTTACCCTATACTCTCTGTATGTTTGTGAGTTGTATGTGTTGATACTTAGAAAAAATTAGGGATTGAAGAAGTGAAACTCAGCACCAAAACGGTGCGTTTCATGTTTTTTAATTTTATTTTATAATAAAAAGTTTTAAAAATATAATATTTTATATTTATGTACAAAACGTCGTCGTTCCAACTTCGCTAAAACGACGACGTCTCTTCCTTCGTGTAATATTTTATTTTAAATAACACCAAAAGTTTCGGTCAAAAACGCTCCAAAATTAAGTCAACGTTAAATTTCTATCAAGACTTATTGACGTTTAAATTTATATCACAAAGACATCATATATTCTTGACAGACTCTTTTTCTATCACGAGTCCATCACAAATCCGTCATGAATATATGATAGCCAAAAATATATCACAATTATATCATGCTTTTATGACCCACGCGGAATCCGTCAACAAGCGTGTGTCATCTATTGCCAGTTTTCTTGTAGTGAATAAGCTTGATAGTCATTTCAAAGTTAATTAAATCTTATATATGATCTAGTTCAGTGAAGTCAAACTACATCAATAAACTCACACATGATTAAGACAAATGATTCAATGAATTTACCAAATTCTAAACATAAATAAAGTACCTCACTTTATTTATCAACTGTGAACTCAAATTATTTATACACTCAAGATATTCCAAGATTATCTTATTAATTTTTATTAGTCAGAAAACAATAATTACATAAGATCCTTTAGAGAGCATATAGTCCAAACACCTTTTTTAGCCTAATTTGATCTAACATAAAAGAGAAATCATATTTTTTTTACAAAAAAAATCTAGAACATGTATGACTAGTGTTATACATCTATGTAGTGACCCAATCAAACATTTTAAGACAGACGATGTCAATAATCATTATCAGCAACTGATATAAGATAGCCCACTTTGTAAGTAAAAACATACTAGTATTGTTCCCAAGCAAAACTAAAGTGGTCACAAATGGTGCCAATAAAACCTAGAATCCTTAGACAATATATAGCCTTTGTAACAGAAGTTTCTTGGTGCACTTAAGCTTGGTAATAAGCCCCTTACACACTTATCACAAGTTTATAATAATAAAATTGAAATAGTTAAAATATATTTTAAATTATAACAATATGTAATAATACAAAAACATTAACCCAAGATCGGTAAAGTTACAGTATCCTTAAAATAGATTCACCACCTTTTCAACAATGTTTAGATTATATAAGCTCCTTCCTCCTAGGATACAATGGGTTCGAATAATCTTGGTAGCACAACCTTAGTATTTCAGTGAACTTCAAACCAGTGTTTAAATTCTATCACACAAATTTCTAAAGTTAAAGAGAATTTTCTTGAGAGACTAGAGTAGAAAATTAATTGGATTTTTTGTGTAGTTTGTAAATGAAATTGGAAGCCAATTTATGAAGTCCATGGAGGAAAATTTGGTTAAAAAAAATGCATTTTTTTCCGGACAAACTCTTGAATTTAAAAAGTCTAATTTGATTTTTTAAAATTTAAATATATAGCAGTTGCAATTATCAGCAACTTTTAATCACTTGTAGTAGTTTTTAAAGATGTGTTATCCCTTGAAGAACAGCCATGTTCACCCTTTTAGCTGTTACTATTACGCTTCATCAATTTCCATAACTATAGTTGTTACAACATCTGATTGATTTAGCTATTACCCTCATATTTAATTTTAAATTCCAATGCATTATGAAAAGAAAATGATAAAATCAAACGAAGACTAGTTGATTTAGACGACATTCACAGCACGTGCGAGTGCACTTAAGCCAAGCTAAATTGATCTGTGAATATCACCTTATTCTTATGACATATGTAAGTATATATGAAGTCTTTAGTTCTTTGTCATTTTCCAATGTGGTATTTGCCACTTTACCCATCATTTTTCTAAACCAATGAGTGCTTTTTAACATTCGATTTGTCATTTACTCAAGTACTAATTTGAGTATTATATAATTCATAGCGAAGAGATCGCTAAAGAGATTTCGAATCATTTCAACAATATCACCTTCCCCAAATAGTAGGAAAAAAAAAAAACTAAACCTTTATTAGTCCAATCTTCCTCTAAGTATAAATTTATTTGTTTAAATTGAATTTGACCTAGATCCACTAAATAATTCAAATCGAATCTAACAAAAATGTGGTGAAGACATCTTCTATGCTTCTTTCTTCTCATCTCTGCCTTTATTGAGAGTCCTATACTGTCTTTATGATGTAATTTATTTTAAATTTCTTTTTTTTGAGCTCAAGGCAATTTTAACCTCCTTCAATGCTAGTGAATCTCACTGGTAACCTTTGAGCTATCTATGTGGTCCCTATAGACTACGTGAGGCTTCGTGTAGGGGACAGTGGGGCAACCTTGCTCTAAAACCTAGAAGGTCGTAGGATAGCCTCAAGTGCTAACCTCTCTGCACTTTACTTATTAAAGTCAACGTGTCTGGTGAGAGCTCTTTGGCCATTTTACCATGCTGCTACATTTCCCGTATCAGTCGACCATGTGGCGGAATCTAATTGCTTATGCTAACTTATTCTAATAGAAAAATGATATTTGGCTACCAACAAAACACACAAAAATGATGGAACTGTAGCATGAATAGTGCTGTTATTTTGTGTGCTACAACAATACTATATCATGAACGGTACCCATTTTTTGTCCTGGTAATGTCTTAGTAGTGCTCAAATATCAGTGCTCAGAATAATCAATATTAGCAAACATTGTTCAAATTTAAAAATATAACATGAGCTGTAAAACAAGTTAATGGCACCAAATTCTAGTTTCAATTTGAAACATTCATGAACTTAGAAATATGAAGAAAAAAAAATCAAAATACAATCCATAAAACTTATAGTATGAACTTTATATAGCTCTATTTCTTATTTTCTAATTTTCTCCTAAGGAATGACAAATAACATAAACGGCCAGATTATAGAAAATGCCATTCACGGCCAGATTATAGAAAATGCCATTCACTCAAGTCCAACTGTCAATGTCCTTCATCACCTAATACATGAAAAACAAAATTAGTCCAATGGCTATGTTAAAAATTTTAATGGACAATTTTAAATCCCTTTAAATTTTATCAATGTTGTTTGTAAATGATGATAAAAAAAAATTTCTATCAAAAAATAATAATAAATATATATTTTATAGAGAAAAAGAAATATACTTCGAGATGGAGTACATTATATACGTGCACGTTTGGTGAGAGCTACATAAAGAAACCCTAATGGAAGTACTTTTTCGTAGTAGCTGTAGTTGTGTTATTTAACAATATTTGCTTTATGAGAATATAGTGCCTAAATGTGTTTGGAATATTAAATGACAATATTAAGTTAGAAACTTATCAACGTCAACGGTTCTCTAAATTTTTAGTAAAAGTTAAAAATACACAAGCTTAATCTTCAATAATTATAACCGATACTTTTAAAGTTTATAGTCAGAACTGTTTATAAACTTATCAACGGTTCTCCAAATTTTTAGAATAAGTTAAAAATACACAAACTTAACCTTCAATAATTATTACCGTTCCACTTACAGTTTATAGTCACAAGTGAAAAATTGTATTTACACACCATAAATCTATTTCTTAAAAAATTACCACCTAACCTTTAGCAAAAGTTCAAAATAAAAAAATCTTCTTTACGTATCAATACTCTTCCAAGAGCATAGCATTCTTTTTGCAAATATACCTAAAAGTTTCTCATAGAGTTAGAACAAATATGATTCAATCATACAATTGCAAAATTTAGATGTGCCGATGATAATTTTAGAAGATTTTGTGTACTTTTCAAACTTTCTCCAAAACTTAAGTAGACGACCGATAATTTTGTAATAAGAAGGGGTTGTGAATTTTGGAGAGTGTCCTCATCTAAAATAGTTTAAAATACAGTTGATTTATGTGAAAATACATGAACATTTCATTAAGCTTTTTTCAAAGCCAATTCAAATATTGTTTTAGAAGGAATTTAAAAAAATATATATTTATAGCCAATTTAAGCATAATTGTAAATTGGATGTAGAGCTTACCGTTCTCTCTGTCTCTTCTTGCAATAAACATTCGTATGTGAGGGTCAATAGGCAAGCCCATGGCTTCGTACATAGGATCATAGACTGTGTTTCTCATGAAATGCCTGATTGTTTTATTTGAAAAATTTTAAAAAGAAGACTTTAATTAATCACTTTTGTTTTGATAGTTTAAAAAAAAAAAGACTTAAAGCAGTGACTTAAACAATATACCTATTAAAGGGAAAGCCATAGCATTGAGCCTGGCTGCCTTGCCCTTGTGAAAGCAAATTGAGTGAATACGGATTTGGTATTGCTGGGAAGTTATCTTCCCATGTCATTTTCATCTGCATCTTTTTGGGTGAAAATGAAAAATAACATGAACAACTAATGTAATCAAAGCATATATAAAAATAAACCAAGAAAAAAAGACGAAGATATTAATGGAGCAACTATCCCAAATAGATGTATATCTACTATCAGTCTTTCCAAATAAAAAGTAGTTAAAAGATAAATTTTTTAGATGATTTTGCAATAAAACAACAATTACAAAAATTTTGAAAATTGAGACTTTTTTTATAATTATAAGAATGAAGGATAAAATTTTCAATAAAATTATCAAAGTTTGCACTTTAATTATTTTATGGTTAGCTAAAGAATAATAAATTTACATCATACTAAATAGAGTTATGTTCAGATGTAGATGTCCACACAAAATTTCTTACAGACACACATCTTTATGAAAATACGTGTCTACAACTGAACATTTTCAATATTACATATGTAATTATGTATCAAAGTAATTTTATTGTTAGAGTTTTCGAATCATGCAATTAAGCATACCTTGCCATTGGAATCGGTTGGATTAATGCCTTCTAACTGAGGGGGAAGCGACAATCCCATGTCAAGACCAGTTCTCTATCAGCAAAGTTGTGCAATTTTAAGAACTAAAAAATAATCTATAATTTCATTTTAAACTAATAAAAAGAACGAACTATTACCTTCTCAATTGCCTTGTTTTGTAACTCAATTGGATCATAGCTATTTGATCCAATTGGTGCTTGACCCAACAAATTTTGGAATCTGTACTGTTGTGGCCTAATTAAAAGAGAACCAAACTAGTTACATATATTGTTTACAAATATTTATACAAAATATTATTAAGTCCTCACATATCACATCGGCAAGCATTTTAGTATGATATGACGCATTTTTTTTTTTTTTTGAGAAGTCGTGAAATAATTGCTTCTTATTGATTTTCAAAATCAAAATAATTAAAACTGAGGTTGCATTTTCGTGACTTTGATTCCGGATACTATTTTAGCTAGAAAAAAAAAATTACCAGAAAAGCATTAGCTAATACTAATAAATATTAGTTGATCTCAAGATATTCATTCATCTATTAATTTTTTAAGGAAAATAGATCATGCAATTAATTTAAACATTTGACTTAAGTAGGTATTAAAATTAATTAAACGTATATCTTATTTAATTGCAATTCATTGCAAGTTTAGAGAAAATACCCAAATGTAGCAGCAGAAGGGTCATGAATTGGGAGCTCATGTTGGCACTGGCGACTACTCCACTGCGTAAAGCCAGACCTACGCCCTGATGTTGTCTATATAAATATAAATTCAAAATAGTTATACCATTAATAAGAAAATAATAATAATATTAATTTATTCTCCTCCAAATGTTGTATCTTTTAATACAAGTGTCAAAATCAATCAACCTCGACGCTACGTTATTAAACTATAAAGGGAAATGTAATATAATGTGGAAATAAAATATATAAAATCACGTAAAATATTTGAGAATCTGACCGATATTGGAGATTGAAGCGTCGGAGCAGTTCTAGAAGAAGAATCCAAACGAAAAAGTGATGGCAAATTTGATGGAATTTGATAATTGCTGCCACGTTGATTCCTCGCATTATTCTTGTCTTGCTCAGGAATATCAAGTGATTGAAACATTCTTCCTCCTAGTTGTACCGTTGACGCCTCACCCTATAAATATATATAAATATATATATATATATATATATATATATATATATATATATATAGTGGTTAAATTTTTTATTATTAACTAACCTACGGAGAGGCCTGGCCAATTAGGTTTTAAGTAACATTATTTAATTGACCATCTAAATTTAAATTTTGAGAAGATAGAGAGTTGAAAAAAAAATTATTAAAAATTTGTCCACATCTCTATTTTTTTAAAACTTAATAAACAAAAAGATGAAATAAAATTTTTATTTGTACTCAAATTAAATTCATAATAACTATTAATAAAAAAATTTTTATAAAAAAATTGATGGGATTAGAAAATTTACATACTAGACACCAATCCTTACCCATTATTACTTGAACTCAAGTAACCACTGGAGCAAAACGCATTAACGGCTAGCTAAACTACATTTGGGGCAACTACTATTAATATAATATAATATAACAAACTATTTTCATAAAATAGTTAAGTGATAAAGCACTTAAGTGAAAGAAAAACTTATTTATTATTTTTTAAAAAGGTAAGAGGATGAGTGAAGTTTAAATTTATTTTTTAATCTTTTACCTCCCTCAGGATTAGAACATGAGTGGTCAATCAAATAAAAATACTTGAAAACCATTCGACCATACCACAAGTGAAAGAAACACATGATTATTAATTTTTCTTACAAAGTGAAATTAATTATATTAGAGGGAAAAACATTACTTGGACAAAACTAGATCATAAATAATTAATTAAGTAATACTTAGCAACGCACACTTGCTGTAAATTGTAATTGTGTCATGCTGTGATCATTATTTTCCCTTACAAAGTGAATTTAATTATATCAGAGCAACAAAAAAAAAATTGTAAAAAATAGATCATAAATAATTAGTTAAGTAACATTTATTTAGCAAAGCATACTTGCTGTGATTGTACCATGCTGATAACCGGAAAACTTGCCACTCCACTTTCAAGTGTCAACTGAGATCTATTAAAAGAGGGGGAGAAAAAAATTTAACATTAGATGAATTATACCAACAACAAAATTTAAATGAGAACAAGAAATTTATCAAAGGTTCTAAACAAAATATTTTTTGGGAATATTTAAAGTTTGTTATATTTTCTGTTTGATTAGATGTATAATGGTTGCCTAAATAGTGAAGCTTCAAAAAATGTGAAGTGTCTGACAACTTGACATTTATATTCGTATATTCAATTAAAAAAAGGAGCATATCAATCATATTTAGGCATTTGGAGACTCAAATAAGTAAAAATGAAAAAAAGAAAACGACACTTAAGTGTATATTTTAGTAGTCGATATTGAATGCATATTCACATTAAAATGTGCCCTTTCAAATATAAACTACCCTAGATTTTAAGGTTGAAGTTCTATATTGAAATATGATATCAAATATAAATGGAATACCTTTGGAAATTGGATGATGGAGATTGATAAGCATTTGGTTCATTACTTCCATCCGAGGAAGAAGATGATTCACTTGCTGATCCCTTTCCCTTTTCCATATTCTCCTGCTCACCAAAATTCATCAAGTTCTTTTCTCAAAAGCACTTTTATCTATTACAAATATTAATAATAATGTTTTTAGATATCCAAAAGTCCTTTACAATGGTATTGAAAGCATTCCCAAGCATACATCAGTCTTCACTCTAGTAATTATGGGCAGTTAGTAATAATTCTATTTAACTGGAAAGGAGAAAGGCGAGAGGTTATAACCACATAATGATGTTATATTTAGATAAATATGTGATACGCATTAACTTCTTTATCTTTTTATTAATATTTTTAATGTACTTGTTGGATTTTTCTCTCTTTTAGTAATTGCGTGTCATTCAATAACAACAACAAATATCACAATCATTATGATAATACTTTAAGATAAAACAACGCATTGAACAAGGGTCATTCTATAATGCCGTTAAAAAGAACAAAATGTAATTATATATTTGGATAACATAAATATTTATCGTCTTACTTATAGCTAATTAAACTTAATAATTGTTTCGCGATTAACTTAATTAATGGTTAGTTGTGTTAGCTAGAATCAATAACTATGCAAATAATTAGTCTAATGTCTAATTTAATCAAACTGAGTATTTTTATGTCTGATATGAGTAATTAAGGTTTAGTAAACAAATTTAGCTCAAACATGTAGTAAATTAATTAAATTTTTTTATTATTCAAATCTCTAATAACTGGCTCTGAAAATTTTAAAAAATAAAATTATGGTGCTATATGTACCGAAAATAACATAAAATTTAATACAAAAGTCATGAAAGACAATAAAAAAAATTCTTGTTGTGTAGTGAATTTCTTTTGTTACGTAATTTATTTATTTATTTTTTAATCTTTAAATAATGATATGCTACCTTTTGTGCACATATAAAAATATCAAAGATATAAGATTAAGGAATTACCGCAAGTCTCAAAGTCCCACTTAAAAACCTCTCACGCATATCAGCTTCTTGATTTGACATATACAACTTTGAGAACTCCTACAAAGCAGTAAAATTAAGAATAAATGATTAGTGCTATATAAAAATTCAAGACAAAAAATGCTTTATAAACAAAATTAATGATATTATCAATCTCAAAGTGAATTGGTGTAGTGTGTTTTAAGCAATTAGTGTACTTAAATCTAAAGGCATGATTTTGATTACATTTCTTTTAATCAAATCTCATTTTCTTCCTCTATAACACTTATTACTGTGAAATAGTTCTTTTTCCCTCATACATTAAAACTAAAATACATCGAGAGCTTTTAAAAACCAAAATCATGAAACTGTAAAATAACCATATTAATAATCAAGATTCTCAAATCAATTTATCAAAAAGAACGATGGAAATTCAAGCAAATTCAAGCACCAACTTTTTTTGTTGCTAGAGCTAAAAATCAAGTCTTGTTTATTCTGTTTTTTCTCATAAAAAAATAGTACGCTTACAAAATCTTAACTCTTAGTTATCTTAAGAATATCGTAATATTAATTTATTCTTTTAAAAGAAATTGATTATCTATGAACCCTTGGTAAAGATTACCAAAATGAAAATTGAGAGGATGAAGAAGATAAAATAAAATGAAGGGATTCAGGTTTTTGTTTTTGATTTTAAGAAAGGGTATGTGGTTGCTTTTTATATCAAGAGGGAAGCTTGTGCTACTTTCTTTAAAACCCTAAACACATTGGTATAAAATTAATGGCTATTAGAAAAGATTAATAGTAGTTTTTGGAAGTATTGGTGGAGGTTACCAAAGCTGGATCAATTATATAAGGCAGGAGAAGAAAACAAAATCAGCCACAGAAAATTTAATTTCAACTTCTAGTGTGTTACCAATAAAGAACATTAATGGTTGTATTATCTTATTTTATTTTTCTATATGAAGAAAATCCACAGATTGCCCACTAAATTAATACTAGATATTGACAAAATATGTGTATATTCTTTTCTTAAGTAATATTTTGATTGCATGAAAATGTAAAATTAATTAAGAAGGTAACTTAAAATCAATATTAGCCTAAAATATGTTTCATCCTTTTATATGTTCAAAATAAAATTTCAAAATAATTTTGATATTTTATTTTAAAATAATGAAATAAAATGTACAAATTTCATTTTCTACAAACTAGAGTTTTTTTTTTTCCCAAGCAAAAAGAAAAATACCCAATAGTTAGATACATATATATAAGTGACTAAAGGATCCAATTAAATCAATAATTTTGAAAGTGGATAATAGTTGTACTATTTCTTAAATAATGTTTTAATTATCGATATCAAAAGTACTTTTATTAGTAAATTATGAAAAAATGCTCATGGATTTAAAAGTACAAATTTTCGTTAATTTATAGATATAGATAACAAATTTAATAAAGAGAAATGACAAACAATATAGAAATGAATAAAATAATATAAAAAAATTTGAATGACGAAGACAAGTGCGAACAATGAGTAAAAGATAAACAATATGTGAATGAGGAAAATTGTTTTTAACATAAACTAGAGAACTTAGAGATTATTTTCTTTTGAGAAAAATGATTTGACTGTGAAGAAAAGTTGTGTACGTCAAATCAATATCAAATATTGTTTAAAACTGCAATACTTTCTTAATCAATCAATTACAATTGGTAAATTGTTATTGATGCACGGATCACTATTCTACTTTCCTTAGTAAAAAGAAGATTTTTATTATCTTACATAATAATTTAAGGTGTATAACTATCTCACAACTATCTGATAAAAATCTAACGACTATGAAAAAAATACGATTTTACAAAAAAAAATAAGATTGTACTACCTTATATTTTTATAACCGTTAAATTTTTATCAAATAATTATGAGACAATTATGTATATTATATTATTATGTAAGATAACAAGTGCCTAAAAAAAAAAAAAAAAAAGAAACAACGGTAACTACGTTATGAATCTGATTCATTTTTGGCTAATGTGATAATCCAGTAGACTCGGATGGTAAAAAAAGTGATTGCAATTAATGTGAAAAAGCAAAAGTCACAGATGTGTGATTCTACATAATCTACTGAGTATCCATGTTAGATTATGACAACCATAATTGTACGGAAAATTTAGGATTGCAGTGACTGAGGAAGGCCTCATTTAAGATTCAACTTCAAATAATAAAAATTATTTATTTTATAATTTGAAAAAAATGGTGTAGGGATTGCCTTTCATGAATAATTTATTAAATAAGGCCATCACATTTTTTTTAAGTTTTTAGTACAATCTCAACATTTTAACAAAAACATAATTATATCTTATTTTTCTATACACTTTAATAAATAAATCATAACCAAATAACATATTACCAAAACTATTATACAATATGTTGGTTATAAATCATTTTGCTGCTAAAATATTTAAATTGCATTTCTCATACAATATATAGAATTATCATAATATATAAACCGTACCTTTGCTTTTCTATTATAATAATTTAGCTTCCAAGTCACAATTTGTCACAAATGATCTTACCATATCTAAAAGAGTTCTATTTATTCTTTCAGCCATACCGTTTTGTTATAGTATTGTTGGAGCTGATAGTTGAGACATAATCCTATTTATAACCAGATACTTTTTGAATTCTCCTGAGAGATATCATGATCTCGATTGAATTGAAATTTCTCTGTGTTCTTACCTAATTGTTTTTCTATCTTAGCTCTATATTCTTTGAAATTTTTCAAGAGCTTCGAACTTATGATTCATTAGATAAACACAACCATATCTTGAATAGTCATTAGTGAATGTGATGAAATACTTATAACCACCTCCAGCTTGTATATTGATTGCTTCACATACATCTGTATGTACTAATTCAAGTGGTAATTATGCATGTATTCTTTTGGTCAAGATTGGCCTTTTGGTCATTTTTCCTTCTCAATAAAATTCAAAGAGTGGCAATGATTCATTTTCCAATAGACTTAAAAGCTCCTCTTTCATCATTCTCCGTATCTTACTTAGGTTTATATGATCTAAGCACAAATGCCAGAGGTAACATATGTTGGAATAAAATTTTCTTTTCTTAGACTAGTGCATATGCTCTGTATTTTCAATCACTATGTCAAGCATAAAATGGATCAAGAGACTTAGATGATATGAATTATTCTCCAATGTACCAAAACATATTAGTCTATTATTATTCAAAATAGAAATAAAGGAATTAAAAATTTACAATATACCCTTGTTTTGATAAACAAACTCCCAAAATTAAATTTCTCTTAATGTCTGAAACATAAAGACAATTATTTAAAACTAAAGTCTCATTATTAGAAGATAATAAAATAGATATAGCCCTCACTATTGACACAAACTAGCCCGTCCCTAACTATAGCTTGATGCTTCCTTCACTCCGTTTCATGGTTTCTTGAAGTAAAAAAGAATGAATTAAAAATATGATTAGTCGCTTTAAAATCAAAACCCTAGTGTCAATAGGCTTTTGAACCAAATAGGTCTTTATAACTAAAAGATTTCCCATATCTGATTTCAAAATCTTAGGGTATAATCCTTTTTCCAATGACTTTTTTGTCCATATTTGACATAGTTGCCCTTCGGCTTGCCATCTTTCTTAGTAAAAGGTTTATTTTTTTCCACCTTTCTTCTTTTGGCCCTTGCCTTTTTACTTAGGCTTAAAAGAAGCATCTTTTTCAGTAAGGTTAATACTTTCTTATGATTTTTCAGCACGATAAATCTCTTCAACTAAATGAAACTCGTTCATTAATTCAATCAAGGTCATATTCTTTTTATTTATATTATAATTGAACTTAAAACGCCTTGGATGTTTTAAGAAGAGATTTTAGCACCATGTCAATCTCTGAGTTATCATCAATTTTTGCACCTTGAATCTCAGCCTCATTCAAATAGTGCATCATTTTCAAGTCATGCTCACAAACTCTTACACTTTTTTCTATATTAGAGTTCATAACATCTTTCAACGCGGCTTGTCTTGCAGAGAGAGTATTGTGCCCAAACATCTCTTTGAGACTTTCCCTTATTTTAGTGGTTGTCTCCATGTTCTGACTTTTTTCATTTCTCATAAAGCCTCCTCCAATTTCTATGAGTGTCTTCTACTAGTTTAGGAGGGCACGACTGGGTTGAGGCACATTTGTAACTTTTAGCAGTCAGGACAATAAACAATTTTTTTTTCCAATCTATGTAGTTCTCACTAGTGAGTTTGTTTTGATTTAGAATAATAGTGAGTGGGCTAAGGGAAGACATTTTATGAAAATAAAGCACACATGCATAAATTATTTGGAACAAATAATCTTCACAATAGATAATCTAAAATACAAAAAACCCATAACTACCTTTAATTTTATTGTAACGGTAATCTAATACTGCGTTGGCAAACTATCTAATGGGGAAATCATGCCTATATTTACTAGATCCAAGATTATTTACTTTCATGTTGAAACTTGATAACTAATTATTGTTATATTTTAAGGCAAAAATTTGTTAACGGATCTTCGTTGCACTACAAGAAAATTGTTAATAGATAACAACCACTTTATGATAAAAATCATTTTACCATGTAAGTATGATGGAGTTGTGATAAAATTTTGATCTATCAAACGATTAATGATGTACTTCTAATAGGATATTTTTCTATCAAGAGTTTATGATATGCATATGATAAAAATTAATGCAGTCACAAACGTTATAATAGAAATTGATATTGACCATGTTTGATCAAATTTAAAAGTAATATTTTATTCTTTTCAAAATCCAAAATGCAGTGTTTAGATTGTAAAGGGTTTTTTGAAATAAAGAAATATATAAAATAAAACAGTGCATTTAAAATAAATCTAAATAAAGAAAAAACAATTCCAAGTTCCAAACACTACACTCACCATAGTCATCGTCACTCTCTCTCTCACAAATGGCACGCAAACCCTAGGCACATTCATCGCCACTCTCACTCTCACAAATAGCACTCAAACCCTAGGCACAATCATCGTCACTCTCCTATCACAAATAGCACTCAAACCTTAACCACACTCATCATCACACTCTCAATCAATCAACCACTACAACTACCCCAACCCTAGTTGGGCGATTGTTCCCTACCCTTAGTTTTCCTTACACAATTTGTGTACTACCATTAATAAGGGAACAATGAAGTACTACCCAAATAAAAAACCCATTTATCGAATTCGACTTGGCCACCATGAGCATGAATGTCCATCTCCTTGAGTTCTTGACACGACTTTCAATTCTAAGTTTGTTTTTCTTATACATATAAATTTATTTAAGGGTCCAAATGGTTGGATGAAGGCTTGTATTTTGAAGAGCTTGTGAGTGAATAGCTAATTGACTGAAATGATGAGGTTAGTTAAAAAGTTGGAAAAGGAGATCGAGGTGAAGAGAGTGAAGGTTTTTTTATTTATGATTTGTAAAGGTTGACGTTAATATAGTTGGAGATGGATAGAGAAAGTTTGAGATTGTGTAAGGCTATTAATGAGGTTGCTCTGTGTCTATGTTTGTGATCTTTGTGGCAAGAAGGTAAGGGTAGTAAGGTAGTTGCACCGATGCTTCCACTTTATTTCATAAATGTGGAAACTTGGAAACCCAAAAAAGGAAAATGCAAAACAAAAGCAAATAAAATCAAAAGTTGGGTCCTGTAAAAACCTTGGTTTACATATATTTTAATCACTTTCCCTCATCTTTCAGCAAAAGAATAAAGATCACTCATTGGTCACTCATTGCCAACCAAAGAAAATTTTCCAAAAACCATTTGTTTTCCCAATGAGGAAGATAAGAGAAGCTTTGTCTTTGTTCAGTTAAAAAAACCAAAGCCCCCTAGCAGTAATTTGAATTCGGTTTTGTTTTTCAAAAATAGGAGTTGTGGGGCAACCATGCTTTTCACTATGTAATAATATAGCAATAGAAAGCATGTAGGGCGACCGTGTTTGTCATACATGGTCCCAAGTACGTTTATGAAAATTAATTAAGTGAAAGTGATTTGTTAGTTATCAATTGTTGATATATTTTTTTGGGACTTTTGATTCAGTTTTGGATTATTTGCACCATTTCTCTTAATTCCACACTTTGCTGCTTAGTTCTAGGGTCGTTTAAGTTTTTTTTGCATGATGTGATCAAAACCAAGGTACTTTAATTCTTTGATATGCATTTATAGACAATAAACTTAGTAAATTAAATACATTTTCATATGCTGGGTTTTCTTTTTTTCCACAGTCGCATTTCATTAATTTGTTAGCAACCTCTTATATATGATATGTATAACCTGATTGTGAATTTATGATATGCATGAACTAATTATTGTGGGCCTAATAATTGTAATTGTTTATGCTTTTTTGGTGTATTTTATTGTCAATCATTGTATAAAGAATAGTCTTTTATTAAGTTCGAAAGATGTTGTTCTTTATTTTATAACAAATAAATGGTAGCATATACAACAAAATATGTTTGTTACACATGGTTTGAAATACTTTTATATAAATTATTTAAGTGAAATTGATTGTACAATTGCCTTTCCTCAGTGTTTTTGTTTATTGTTTTGGATGTTTAAGTTTGTCTTGTTTTTATGTTTTCCATTTGTCCCCATTTGCCATTGTCTTGGCTAAAAGACAAAATGTTTGTTTCCTCTTTTATTATGCAAGTATTGGCTGGTATGCACGGCTAAAATGTTTTGATTTTTTATTTTCATTTCATCTGTGTCTAAGTCAATCTTAATTTGTTAATTTTTTTTTTATAATGAAAGAACAAATTAGAAACTAATAATTTCTTATTTTATGTTTGCTCTATTTTATGTGTCAGCAACTAAAATGGATAAGTCTTAAGATTGATTGTAGTAGAATGTCACCTAAGTATAAAACAGAGGATCGAATTTGTGAATTTTGTTGTTAGAAATGTCAAAGACGCTAGCATCATTAAATGTTCATGTCATAAATGTAGGAATTAAGCATATCACACACTTACGATTATAACTGAACATTTGTATTGGCATGGTCTTATAGAGTCATGTAAAACTTGGAAGTGGCATAGGAAAAATGGCGGTGCCACACCACTTGTAATGTAGATGTTCCATTTGAGTTTGCGGACTTCAATGATGGTAATATAATGGATATGGTCATTGATGCTTACAAGGATTGTGATGGAGATCATAAGGCATTTAGAGAACTTATAGGATAGACTGAGAAACTTTTGTATCCAAAATGTACAAAATTCACTAAGTTAGGCATTTTGGTGAAGTCGTTGAATATAAAGGGTAAATTTGGGTGGTTTGACAGCAGTTTTACTACATTGTTACGTTTTTTAAAAGAATTGTAGCATAAAAGAAATGAAATCCCAAAGTCTATGCACGATGCAAAAAAGAAAATGTCTATTTTAGGCTTATAATATGTGAAAATATATGCTTGCCCAAATGATTATATACTCCATAGAGAAGAGCATGAAGGGAATGTCCTACTTATGGTTTGTCTAGATAGAAGAAACGAGATGCTAGTGTTAACAAATTTAGAATAGGTATGCAGGTGAAGGTTTTATGGTACTTTCCTCCCATTCTTAGATTTAGCCATATGTTTCACTTAGCCAAACCACCAAGAATTTGGGTTGGCATGCAACTGAGAGGGTAGTTGATGGTAAGCTCTAACACCCGATTAACTTACTGATAACTCTAGGAAATAAGAGTTATTACATCAATTTTAGACTTAAATGAAGATCATTTAGAGAGCAAATAAGGTGTTTTTACTACATTTTGGTTACCTTTTGTATAAACATTCATTATAGTTGGGTTTTAATAAGTTTTGTTTACATCAAGTAATTTGTGCTAAAAACAGGTGCATAATTGTAGGTTTTAAATTCATAAGGGGATGCTGAGACATTAGATGAGCAAGAGGAGGAAAGAAGATGGCCACAAAAGAAGACAAGCACAATCGGGAATAATGCAGTGTTGTTGTGGATGCTAGAGCAACCAATGCTGCAGCAATCAGAGAGCAATGCGGGAGAAAGCTTAAAGCGTGGGTCAGCCATAAAATCGCGATCTGCATGTTTCCTAATTTAAACGCATGCACGCGCATGGACTTTGGGTCTTTTACCCTAATTTACAATATAAAAGGAGGCGTACACCACATAAAAAGGCGGCAAGGAATTATTATCAAACATAATTACAAAGGCAAGAAGAAGGAGATCAAGATTGATGAGTGCTATTCGGAAACAAAGAAAAGAACCATGCAGAATTATCTATCTTTCATCGTGCTCAACTTATATTTTCTCTTCTTCCTTGAATTGTTTGGATGTATTCCAAGATCAAAATATTTGTGTTTATTTTTCTCATCCAGATTATGAACTAAATTTATTTGTGGTTGAGTGACAAATAATCTAATGGGTTCTTGACTATTCTTTTATGTTGTTATGGTAATGCTGTAGCATTATACTCTAGTAGTTTTTATGAATACAACTGTTATTTTGGTTGACCACCCATTTAATAGTTTCATTTAAGATAGAGCAGCAAAAGGGCATGTCTTAGCGGACATTATTAGAGTATTACTTGTTCTTAAGTCGAGTTTCCTGAATTAGGTTACCTTGAATCCCATAAAGGCAATACTTGAAGTTAAGATTTGTGACACTCTAGACATAGGTGTTCACCTTGTAGGGTGAAAAGATTAAGGGTTATCATGTCGTACCATAAATATATGAGCAACTGGTCATTGTTAGTAGATTTAAAGGTATGAGATTTCCAACTTGCGATAGCTGCGGATGCAGATTTATTCTACCCATTGCTGCAGCACTTATTATAACAACTGGTGCTAATTTGGTAAACAACAGTCACCCCATTAGGAGAGTTTGATCATTCAACTACTATATTCTCAATTGAATCTTAGACACATTTAACTTAGTTTATTTCATTACAGTATTGTTTTATTTCCATCTCTCACAATTATTAGTTACGATAGAATTATTTAACAATTGTTTGTTCCGGTCTTTAGTTGATTTGTACTATTGTGATTACTTTAGCATTTTGAGTAACATCAATCTTTGTGGAGACGATCTTGAATACTCATCACTTTATTACTTGTTGTGTATACTTGCACATTGGCATTGATAATAATTGATTATAGAAATCAATCAACACTTACCATCATGAAAATTAGTAGATAAGAAATTGCTAACCTTTGCATTAGATCCTAGAAACCTATGTCTTGCCTTATTGGTTGACGAAATCAATCCACATAGCTATCTTAGTAGTACATACAGTTGTTGGCCAATTGTTCTTACAATATATAATCTTTCGCCAATTTATGTATGAAACAAAAGTTTATGATGCTATCCGTATTGATTTATGGTCCTCAACAACTGGGCAATAACATTGATCTATACTTGGCACTGTTGATAGAAGGCTTGCAAACTTTATAAGATGTTAGGGTAAAAGTTAATAATGCTAATAGAAAGAAATTCTTCAATCTAAGGGTTGTGTTACTTTGGACTATAAATGACTTCCAACATATAGGAATTTAGTAGGTTGCGAAGTTAAAAAGCATAATGCATGTTCATATTTTGGCTTAAATACACCCAAATGTAGACTGAAATACAGTGGGAAGAATGCATCCTTAGCCATTGTTGTTGGCTCCCTAGTAACCATGAATTTAAAAAAAAAAGCCTTTAATAATAAAGTAGAGAGAGATCCACCTCGGAAACCATTGAATAAGGAGGGGGGTTTCCAACTGATGGAGTCTATTGAAAATAAATGGGGGGAAAAGTAAAAGTAAAAAGTACAATAGTTCTAACAATAATGATAATGTGTGGTGTAAGAAAAAATCCATATTCTATAATTTAGAGTATCATAAGTACTTGCTAGTCCATAATCAATTAAATGTAATACACATTGAAAAAATGTTTTTAAGAGCATATATGAAATATTGCTGAACATTCCAGAAAAGACCAAAATGATCTTAATTCAAGGATGAAGCTTGTGGCATTGGAAATTAGGGCAGAATTAGCACCAGAAGTTAAAACTGACAAGGGCACTGACACGGGCATATTTCTACTCTAGCTTGTTACATATAATAACTAGAGAGAAAATGGCCAATTATTGCAAAGCTTTAAAAAGCATCAACGCTCCTGATGGGTATTATTCAAGCATTAAGAATATTGTGTCAATGAAAGACTTTAAACTTGAAGGCCTTAATTCTCATGATTGTCATGTTCTTATGCAATAAATTTTATCCATTGCCCTTAGATGTATCTTGCCAATGCATGTTAAAGATGCTATCATCAAGTTGTGCTTCTTCTTTAATTCCTTGTTTACAATTATAGTTGATATAACAACACTGGATAAAATAGAGATGGACTTTGTAGTGACTTTATGTTTGCTGAGAAAAATTCCTCATTTTTTCATTATTATAGTTTATCTTACTATACATTTGGTGAACAAGTTTAGACTATGTGGCCCAATCTATTCAATGGAATATCCATTTGAGAGCACATGAGAATTCTTAAAAGTTATGTTTGAAATCATAACCGTCCTGAGGGTTGCATAGTAGAGAGTTATATCGTACATGAAGCATTAGAATTTCGTGCATAATACATGTTAAACATGTGTACTGTTGGGCTGCCATTTAGACATGTGCAAAACTTGTCAATTGATAAGCCATTATCTGGTGGAAAATAGGAGCAAGTTAATTTAAATTCACTAGATCAAGCACATTTGTATGTCTTACATAACACACGAGAAGTTGAACCATAGATTAAGTAATATATTCATCCTCTATTGTAATAAATTTTAATATTTATTCAATTAAAATAAGTTTTTTTTCTTATCTTACAATTTGAATTTTATAATCTTCTAGTTGTTAACTCTTTTATGTTGATAATTATAATTTTGATGATAACAAACATGTTTTAAATTGATAAGTTTAAAAAATTATTGTTAATTGGATCAATTTTTTAAGCCGTATAATATTTAAAGCAAAGAAAAATCTTATGGAAATAAACGGCAAATCGTTTATAGAAAACAACAAACTTATTACATTCCAGAAATTGAATTTCTAGAAAACGAAAAACCGTTTATAGAAAATGGAAAACCGATTGCATTAACCGTTTATGGCTAACTGTACATCGAATGCATTCTAGAGAGCAATTCTCAGATAATGACAAACCGTTAACGGATAACAGAAAACCGATTGCATTCTAGAGAGCAAATCTCAAATAACGAAAAACTGTTTATGGATAACGGTAAACCGATTGCATTCCAGAGAGTAAATCTCATATAACGGTAAACTGATTATGGATACCGATAAACCGATAACAGTCCAGAAAGCAATCATCTTGCAAACGGTAAATCGTTTATGGCAAACGGATAACTATTCAACAAGATTCTGAAGCAAAAACGGTAGTCCTACTTATTGATAACGGCAATTCGACAATTTGAATTTCGGCACAATGGTTACTTGTTTAAGTTAAAATGACGATCCGATAATTGCAAAACGGCGATTCGACTGCGTGCCGAAAGTTAATAATGGGTAGTTTTCAACTCTATCTATAAAATGACTTAATCAAATTCAACAAAAAGTGATTCAACTATTATCATTGAGCTAACTATTGAGTGCACAACTATTATTGAGCTTTAAATTTAATTGTATAGCATTTTATTTCTCACATTACTCGTAATTAAACACGTTGTGTGAGAGAGATTTTTTTGAAACTCTTTTGAAAAATCAAATTGAGAGATTATAAGTGTTAGGATACACTTGGGATAAGAGATTGGTGATAATCTCTTGATGTAAAGGTTCATTGACACCTTAAAGTCAATTGTAAGAGTTCTTGAAGCCTTGGACGCTTGATTAGTGAAATTCTGAAGTCCGGTGAGCTTGGAGGTGTGGATGTAGGCACGGTTAGCCGAACCACGTAAAAATCACGAGTTTGATCTCTCTTCCCTTACTCTTTTATTATTGTGATTTATTAAATTTAGTGTTTTTGATTTTATTAAGGCATTAGATTGAATTGTTGTGTGGTATGTTTAGCTTAATTTTTAAAAATTCCAATTTACCCCCCTCTTAGGTTGGTTGCCTAGTTATTATTTCATTTGGTATCAGAGCGAGGTGCTCTTATTTGGACTTAACCGTCTAGAGTTAAAGATTCATGGCCAGTCAAAATGACTCTACCTTTAGGGAAGGACAATCCACAACTAGGCCACCATTCTTTGATGGTAATGACTACCCATTTTGGCAAAATAGGATGAGAATTTATTTGCAAGTTTTAGATTACAAAATTTAGGAAGTTTTTTTGTGATGGTCCATTCATGCCTATAACTAAAAATGAAGTAGGAGATGATATTCCAAAACCTTTAAGTTAATGGAGTGAGTTAGAAAAGAAAAATATATCTTTAAACTCCAAGATAATGAATGCTTTGTTTTGTGCTCTTGATAAAAAAGAGTTTCATAGAGTGTCTAGTTGTGAGAGTGCTCAAGAAATATGGAACAATCTTGTGGTTGTCTATGAAGGGACAAATCAAGTTAAAGAATCTAAAATTAGTAGATACACTTGACAGTATGAATTGTTCCAAATGGAACAAAATGAGAGTGTATTCTATGTATACTAGATTTACAGACATAATGAACACTCTAGGAGCCTTAGGAAAACCTTCTCGAATAGGGAAAAATTTAAGAAAATTATTAGGTCACTACTAAAGGAATGGAGATGTAAGAGGACTGCCATTAAAGAAGCCAGAGATTTAAATACCTTATCTGTTGATATTTGATTGGCTATCTTATTTTTTTATGAGGAAGACTTGGCAGTAGAAAAAGGCAACGAGGAGAAGAAGAAAAGCATTGCTCTCAAAGCATCAAAATATAATAGTGATGGGGAAAGCGAGTTGGATGATGAGGAGACGGTCATGCTAACGCGGAGGTTCAAAAATATTTTCAAGAAAATTGGTAAGCGAAGAAAATTTAGAAGCCTCAAGAACCAAAAGGAAAATAAGGAAGTAATCATATGCTATGAATGTAAGAAGCCCAGCCATTTAAGATCAGAGTACCCATTTCTCAACAAGCTAAAAAAGAAAGTCATGGTGGCTACTTCGGACGATAGTGATGAAGAAGATTCGCAACAAGTGTCAAACCCAGCACTTATGGCAATCGGGGAAGAATCATGTGATAAACTTGATGAGGTAAGTGATCTTCTAATATATGATGAGTTACATGATGCTTTTAAGGAATTGCATGATGATTGGATAAGGATAGGTAAAAGAATGCATCCTTTAAAAAGAAAATGCTAGAAATTTCAAATAAAAATAATGCTCTACAAAATTGTAATGATTCATTAAATGAAAAGATTAAAAAACTAGAGTTAGGTAATACAATGTTGCATGATAAAATTGCATCATTTTGAAATTCTAGTTATGTAACCCAAGAGGAGGGGGTGAATTAGGATATTAAAAATTATTCAATTTTAAAACAAAACTCAATGCAAAAATTAAGACAGATTTAAAGCAATAACAAATAAATCAATCAAACACAATCAAAAGATTAAGGGAAGAGAAAACAAACACAATGATTTTTACGTGGTTCAGCAATCCCCGCCTACGTCCACGCCTCTAAGCTCACCGGGGTTGAGGATTTCACTAAGCAAGCCTCCAAGACTTCAAATGCTTACAATTGACTTCCAAGGTGTCAATGGACCTTTACAACAAGAGATTATCCCCAATCTCTTAACCCAAGTGTATCCCAACACTTACAATCTCTTAACTTGATTTTACAAAAAGGATTACAAATGAATTTCTCTCACACAATGTGTTTGATCATAAATGAAAGCTTAATGTGTTAATGAATGAGATGAATACAAGGATTTAAAGTTCAATGAAAGTTGTATTCTCAATATTTTGCTCAATGATGATAGTTGGAATTCTACATGTTTGGATTTGAATGAGCTTATTTATAGTTGGAGCTGAAAACTAGCCGTTATTGACTTTTTGCTCACTATCGGATCACCATTTTACTGGTCAATATGACTGTTGGGCTGAATTTTCAAATTGTTAGATCGCCGTTTTATAGATGTCGGATCGTCGTTAGTGTCCAGAGGCTAATCTTCAGTTCTGTTCGATGTCGGCGAGCCATTATCAAGATGTCAGATCGCCGTTTTCTACAGTAACTGCTACAGTGAACTATTTTGTAAAATAACAGTTAGACCCTAAAACTTTATATAACTGTACTACGGCCCAAAACGTTATAAATTTTACAAATAGGTCCAATTTCAGAATTTCTAAATAATGCTTACTATTCCCAAAACTTTTTGAAATTATGATATAGCCCAAAATGGTATGAATACTTTTCAAATAAATCATTCTTCAAAGTTTCAAGCAATACTTGTTGATTTCAAAGTTTTCAAAACTCTTTCAATTAAACCATAAACTTGAAAAACAACTAATTTCATAAAATCATTTTTTCATTAAATATAAAACCTTTAAAATGTGAAAATAATGATTTATTTAAAATGTATAAAAACAATGATTTATTTAATCATTCTTAATTTTGGTTGTTATCATCAAAATCAACATTATGAATACATAAATGTTAACACATTTAAGGGTAACACAAAATATTCCATATGAGCATGAAAAATCACATGTTGATGAACTGATAAAAGAAAATGAATTGCTTAAGAAAAAGAGTAATGAGCTTAATGAAATAGTATTAAAATTCACAAGTCATCAAAAGAACTCAAAACAATTGTTGAGCACTCAAAAATGTGTTTTTGATAAAGGAGGACTTGGGTATAAGCTTAACTTGAAATAAAAATATTATAAGAATTATTTTGTTAAAGCTACCTGCACAAGTGATCATAAGATTCTTTATCATTATTGCAATAGAAATGGTCACATGAAATATGCATGTCCAGTGAAAAGAAATGCATACTTTGGAGTGAAATATTTTTGGGTTCCAAAAGGAACCAATGCTAACAGTCAAGGATCCAAAAAGGTTTGGGTATGTAAGACTTAAGATTTTCTTTGTAGGGCTTGAAGAAGAAAAAAAATAAATGGTACTTGGATAGCGGTTGTTTGAGGCATATAACTAAAAACTATGCATGGTTCTCAAGTTTCACCAAAATCGAAAATGGTGGAGATGTATCCTTCAGAGACAACTTAAAAGGAAAAATTCTCAGTATTGGTAATGTCGGTAAAGTTTCCTCAACTCTAATTGAAAATGTATGTTTGGTTGAAAATTTGAAACACAATTTGATTAGTATTAGTCAATTGTGTGACAAAGGTTATAAAGTTATTTTTGATAAATTAAGATGTGTTATTGAGAATGCATGTGATAATAAAATTTTGTTTATTAGAAATAGATGTGGTAATGTTTATACCATTGACATAGAGTGTGCATCTACTCGTGATAAATGTTTTTCTGCATTGCATAATGATGGTTGACTATGGCATAGAAGACTAGGACATGCAAGCATAGATTTAATTTCAAAGATTTCAAAAAACAATTTAGTTAAAGGTCTTCCAAAAATTGGTTTTCAAAAAGATAAAATTTGTGAAGCATATCAATTTGGTAAACAAATCAAAATCTCTTTTAAAAGTAAAAATCATATTTCTACTTCAAAACCTCTTCAATTACTTCATGTAGACTTATTTGGTCCTTCAAGATATGTTAGCTTAAGTGGAAAGTATTATGCTTTTGTTATTGTTGATGATTTTTCTAGATACAAATGAGTATTATTCTTAGCTAATAAGGATAATGCTCTTGATGCTTTTAAAGTGTTTTGTAAGAAAATTCAAAATGAAAAAAGGTATGGTATTGCATGCATTAGGAGTGATTATGGAGGAGAATTTGAAAATCATGCATTTGAAACCTTTTGTAATAATTATCTTGGCATTGTGCATCAATTCTCTTCATTAAAAACTCCACAAAAAAATGGAGTTGTTGAGAGAACGAATATGTCTATTCAAGAAATGACTAAGACCATGTTAAATGAAAATGCATTACCTAAGTATTTTTGGGCCGAAGCCATCAACATCACTTATTATGTTTTAAATCGTGTGTTGATTAGACATCATCTCAATAAAACTCCCTATGAGCTTTGGAAAGATAGAAAACCCAACATTAGTTATTTCAAAGTTTTTAATGTAAATGTTTTATTTTGAATACAAAAGATAACCTTGGTAAATTTGATCCAAAATCTGATGTTGGTATTTTTCTTGGATATTCAAATACAAGTAAAGCTTATAGAGTTTATAATAAAAGAACTTTAGTTGTGGAAGAATCTATGCATGTTACATTCGATGAGTCTAACCCTTTCTCTATGGAGAAAGTTATTGTTGATGATGATGCATATTTACAACAAGAAGAAGCTTTAAAAGACAAACAAGATGATACAAGAAAATCAAGAGGAGCAACACGAAGAAATTGATTTGAAGCAAGATGAAGGTACTTCTCGAACTCTCTCTAAGGAGTGGAGGTATATTTATTCTCACCCTAAAGACTTAATTTTAGGAGATCCATTATGAGGTGTAACCACTAGATTATCATTTAGAAATACTTGTGAGCATGTTGCATTCATATCTTAGATTGAACCAAAATCCTTTGCAGATGCGGAAAATGATGAATCTTGAATTATGGTAATGCAAGAGAAGTTAAATCAATTTGAGAGAAACAATGTATGGAAATTAGTCCTAAACTGTAACATTAGTCCATTATACGAACTAAATGGGTATTTAGAAATAAAATGGATAAATCCGGCACGATTGTAAGAAATAAAGCTAGATTAGTGACCCAATGTTACAACCAAAAAGAGGGAATTGATTTTGATGAAACATTTGCACCTGTAGAAAGATTAGAATCCATTAGGATGTTATTAGGATGCATGTCATAAAGATTTTATTTTATATCAAATGGATGTCAAAAGTGCATTTTTAAATGGTTATATTATAGAAGAAGTGTATGTGAAACAACCCCCTGGTTTTGAAAACAAAAAATTTTCAAGTCATGTTTACAAGTTGTCAGAAATATTGTATGGATTAAAACAAACACCTAGAGTATGGTATGATAGACTTAAAATTTTCTTGTTGGATAACAGTTTCTCAATGGGAAAAGTGGTTATTACTCTCATTGTTAAGTATAGGAACTAAGATATACTTGTTGTTCAAATTTATGTTGATGATATTATCTTTGGTTCTGCTAATGAGTCTTTGTGCAAGGAATTTTCATCTTACATGAGTAAGGAATTTGAGATGAGCATGATGGGTGAATTGAAGTATTTTCTTGGACTTCAAATCAAACAAAATAATGAGGAAATCTTCATCAACCAAGCTAAATATGTCAAAGATTTACTCAAGAGATTTGGCATTGATGACTCAAAGACCAAGAGCACTCCAATGAGCACAACAATCAAGCTTGACAAAGATAAAAAAGGTAAAGAGGTTGACATTAAAATGTATCGAGGTATGATTGGGTCTTTACTTTACTTAACCGCAAGTAGACCCGATATTATGTTTAGTGTATATTTGTGTGCAAGATTTCAATCATGTCCTAAAGAATCTCATTTGCTTGTGGCAAAAAAGATTTTTTGTTATTTGAGCAGAACTATAGATCTTGGCCTTTGGTGTCCTAGGGGAACACATATAAACTTAACTTGTTATTCGGATGCTAATTTTGCTGGTTATAAGATTGATAGGAAAAACACTAATGGAATATGTCACTTTTTAGGTCACTCTCTAGTCTCTTGGTTTAGCAAGAAATAAAATTTGGTTGCACTATCAACTACCGAAGCTGAGTATATTGCAGTCGGAAGTTGTTGTGCTCAAGCCTTATGGATGAACCAAACTCTTAGAGACTATGGTATTTACCTTGACAAAATTCCTATTATGTGTGATGAATACTAGTGCCATAAATCTTTCAAAAAATCTTATCCAACACTCAAGACCAAGCATATAGAGATTAGACATCATTTCTTGAGAGATCATGTTCAAAGAGGGGATATTTCATTGAATTTTGTTTCAACTGAAAAACAACTCGCTGATATTTTCACAAAAGCCCTCAATAAAGAAAAATTTACTAAAATTAGACTTGAGCTTGGAATGTTGAATGTTGCACAATAGCTCAGCTTTATGTGATATTAAATCTATTTTGTAGTTAATAATCTGATTGATTATTTGTATTAATTTTTTGAATTGTGTGAATTCATGAATCATGCATTAAATTGGTTTTTAAGACATTTCAGATCAATAAAATGATCTTGAAATGGATTAATTGTTGACCAAAATCTAAAGTGAATGTGCAAAATCATTAGCTAAAGAAAACGAATTGTCATTTATTCAAAAAACGATTAACCGTTTTTGGGACAGAAACTAGGGAAAATATTCAAGAAGATAACGGTTCGCCGACTTCTCTTTGATGGCTCGCTATTTTTCACAAAACTTTTGGGTTACATTCTGGAACTACATTGCCTCACCGTTATCGCCCAATAAGAGTATAGTAAATTATTTTTCTCATTTATTTTCCTTTCCCTTTGAATCGTTTAACCCTTAACCGCGGCCACAACTCATTCTCTCTCTAAAATTCCTCATTTTCCTTGCAATTTCACTCCAAATTGAAGCCATAAAAACCCTCTTTAACAAGTTTAGAACATTTTCATCTGATTAAAATCCATTTTTAAGCCTCAAGTTTCAAAATTTCCAATTTTAAACCCTAGTGCAAACCAAACCTATTTCTTCCAAATTAACCACATTCCTTCATTTCTTGATCAAGTTAAGCCTATGAACACTCCTTTATACCTCCAAATTTATCCATGGTTGGTGAAGGACCTTCAAGACCAAAGAGACGGGTTAAACAACGAGTTGGCAAAAGGCCTCCTCATCCCACTCCAGTACCGGATTTTAAAAGGGTTCACTTCCCTTCTCATTCTCTCGTTAAGAGGTTACATAGTCAGTTTATGATACGTAAGTTAACTAATTCCTTCTTTTTCAATTTAAATGATTTTGAGGAGTTGGTTGTATGTAGTAATAATGTGAAAGAGGAGAAAGTGCACCCAAACTTAGTTAGAATTTTCTACTCTAATATGGAGCTTTCGGCTACTAGGCTGGATCGATTAGTAACATACATTGGGGGCGTGCCCATTGAGTTCACTGTCGAAGATTTAAATTCCATTTTAGGGACTGGTCATGTAGGTCAAAAGCTCTATACATCTCGGAAAGAACTCGAGTTTAATCATTTTTCTCATGTAGATGTGGTTAGGAACATTTGTAGATATTGAGACCTTTCCTGACGATATTTGTTCTTTACCTTTTCAGTCACAGTTGTTGCCCATGCAGGTTAGGATCCTTTATAGCATTCTCCATCATATAGTTACTCCTAGGAAAGGGCATAGAGATGAGATTACTTGTCTGGATGTCGGTTTGCTAGATTGTCTTCTTCGAAGACGTCCAGTTAACCTTGGTTATATTTTCCTCTGTCGTATGCTATCTATCCCTGCCGTAACCAACCGACTTCTTCCCTATGGTAGTATTATCGCTAGGATTCTGAGACATTTTAGGATCCCCATTACTGAGTTAGTATATGATGAGTCTAAGAGGTTAGGTAGTGAGATTATTCTCAGCATTAGTTTCCATCAGCGCAATGAAGAATAGGTAAAGGTTACCTCGTCCAAGAATGAGGATACACTCTTTAAAAGTAGAAGCAATTGTTATAGTAAATCACAGGTGATCGAAAGAGTGATCGAAAGAGACTATATAGAACCCCAATTGATTATCCCCAATCAAAAACTTGTTTGGATAAATTTTGTCGATCAACGTTTATCTGATGCCTTTTAAGTAAGTATCTTCAACTTAGGTTTCATCACTTGTTAATATTTTTTGTAGATTTACCAATAAACACTATAATATTTTGAAATTATTCAAAAAGCCAGCTTTGCTAAATCTCCTTATGCTAAACACTATAAGCAGAAAAAAATCTCAAAGAAATAAATCGTTGACTTAGTCGAAGAGGATACATAGATATTGCAAGTACACGGCGATCGATTTATATTAAGTTAATTTGTTTAAAATAATAATTATTGAGTGGACTAAAATAATATGACTTGTTTATCCACTAGTGCTTAGAAATCGGTCTTTCAAAAAACTCAGTGGATATGAGTGAACTTTGGAAGAGAGCTCAGAGAATTAATAATGGGGGTCACGACCCTAAAACTGAGAAGATTGTTACCAAAATAGTGTGAAACATTCTTTAATGAGTTTAGCCTAAGCAGTCAAGCAGATTATATTCATTATATTGTTACTAATTTATTTATAATGGTAATAGAAAAAGATAAAAAAGGAGATTGAGAAAGGCCCGCTGAAGTTAGATAGAAGAAATTACATACTTGCACAATCATTGAGAAGGCTTCCTCGAACTGGCCATATTCAAGGGCTAGGTAAATTTATAAGCCCAACAAAGTAATTTCACACGGTTCATGCACATAGTAATCATGTTGAAAAGAGTGGCCTTTATGCTTGGAATAGATCAATTGAAAGTCAAATGGAGTAAATAAATAAATAAGACACCTCACCACTCAAATGTAAAAGGTTGTACTTTCCCATCAGTTCCTAGTCATGGTGTTGATGGTTGCTTGGAAGATAAGGATAATGACAAGGTAGATACAATTGAACAAAAGGTTCTTTTTTTTCTTTCCAAACTTCAGTGCATAAACTATGTTAAGAGGGTGATCGAGTTACTATATGACATTGCATTTTACATGAGCCTAATGATTTAAAGAACTCAGCTAAGAAAGAGAGGAAATCCTCAGTGAAAAAGGCAATGGAGAAAGAGAAGAAGTTCTTGAAAAGGATGAAAATACACCTAAGAAGAAAAGAAGGACAACAAGAAACACTAATGTCATGCCAAGAAAAAGTCGGAGACATCTTAACACTAACTTGCCAATGGATAAGGCAAATTAGAGGGGAAAACAAAAGCTTGGTAGTTCCAGAAAGTTATTATTTCAGGGGCAAGGTACAATTACCTGAAGATATATGACAATGTCCACCTGACAACCCAAGAACAAAGGCTGTAAATCTAAACAAAAACAAAGAGAAGAAAGGTTAGTGCAATATGTACTGAGAAACATTAGGCATGTAGCGGTGATGAACAAAAGCAATCATCCAAAAATATGTGTCGAGAAGCACTAGGTATGTGGTAGCGATGCACAAAAACAACCATTCAATGCTGTAACTCTTTAGTAGATTGAGTGACATGTACGTGCCTCCATTCAATTGGATTTCATATTAGATTGATGATGATGTATTTATGCTAGATGTTATTATGGCCCATATTGAAAAGATAGAGTGTGATGCAATGTTGACGATGCAAGGAACAAGACCATTTGGACTCATATGTTCAGGTTTTGTGTCACCCTACCTTGGACAAGTACCAGGCATATCCCATCCCAGCAGAGTAGAAAGTGTGTGCAAGTGCTTGAGAAAAACCCATAAAAGACAATTCGTATTTATTCCATACAATCCAAGGTTTGGAAATTTCAAACTGTAATTAAGTATTCTTATCATTATTTATTTATTTTAATTGGTCTTTCATATCTCTTGCTTTCTTTTCTCTGTCATTTTTTGTTTTGGCTGCCATTGTGTTTAGTTGTGTTTGATGTGGTAAAAAAAAATGTTTTTATTTGGATTTTAGGGGGTACAATGCTCTTGATCTTGATGTAGAGCAACTGATAAATTGTATGTATTCCTTTTCATTCCATAATCCTCATAGTCTCGCTTTCTTTAATATATTTTAGATATTTAACTATTGTAATTTAATATATAGTGCTATAACACTGTTATTGTTGAAGATTGCAAGAAAAGATGAATTTATAGTTCTAAGATGAGATTTTTGCAGGTAAAATAGATTACTTAACTAAATGCTTTGTTTCTATCATTTTAAGCCTAAAATAAAATATATTTATAATTATCTTTTTGTTTATAACTGTGAATAGAGGAAGCATGGAATGTGGCTATTTTGTCTTGAGGTACATGAAGGGCTTTATAGTAGACCTTAGTTTGCTAATGAATGATGTGAGCTAGTGATAAATAATATCATATAATTGGTTTATATCATGTATCTTGCAGTGTTATTGAAGTTTGACAATTTTAGATTTTATAGTTATCCATTCCATTGAAAGACCGCAAACACTCAGGCTGAGATAGATGATCTTCATTCGGAGTGAGCTGACCATTGTTTTGAAATAATTAACTCAGCAAAAATTGTTAGTATAAATCTAAAACAATACACAAAGCTTTCTATCACTTATTATATCTTATAATTGGTGAAATTTAAATTGCATATGGAACTTGGAGTTTTACTATAATAGATAACTCTTTATGATGATAGTGTTGGATATAGTCATTGGTGTTTACTCTTTATCATGCAGATTGAGTTTGAATTTATAATGATTCTGTTGCATCTAAAACTTAAAGAGTTTTACTGTAGTTGTTAATTCTTTATAATGATAGTGCTGGGTATATTCAATTGATGTTGCATAAGATGAAAAAACATTGCTGGACTTAGGAGCTTTGCTGAGTGTGTTTTACTGAGAATGAGAGTTTATCTATTGGAATTTTATTGAGAATATGGGAGGAGTTCTGCCACTACAAGATTTGATGGCTTCTTAGCTTGTAAAATTTGAAACATTTGCTTTGGGTTGCTAGAATTTGTCTTGTGAATTACTTTGGCTGGATATAATATTCGATACAAGTTAGATTTAGAGTTTGTTAGTAGTTTATTACTGATATAATTTTACTTATATATCGGTAATCAAAAACTTTATCTGCCTATAGAACTTGTTCTATACAATATTACGAGGATGTTATTAATATAAAGTATTCTTGGACTTAATAGAATGTAAAGTTTAATTTTTGGTTCATATTGAAATTGTAATTGAATTTCAAATACAAGTAATTGAGTTTCAAACATAGGAATGCATAAATTTAAATAAAATAATTCATAATTTCTTTCAATATAAATTTAGATCTTGTTACATAAAATATTAATCATAAATTTTGTCACAAATAAAAAATTTGTGACAGAAAATATCAGTCATAAATTCCGTCACAAATAAAATAATTTACCCATTAAAATTAACATGTAAATAATTCCCACACAAAAATTAACATTCCATCAAACTTTTAAATTTAAAAAAAATCAAATTTTCCCACCAAAAATTAATTTAAATATTCATTTTCCACTGAATTTTAGTATGGTAGACATATGACTTGTAAATAATATCATAAGTTAATGATAGACTTTTTCTCTATTATAAATAAGTGACAGGCACATAAATGACAAATATATTCTCTGTCATCCACTCCCTTTTATGATAGTTTTTATCCCGTTATCTATTGCTAGTTTTCTTGTAGTGTTGGGAAGATTAATAAGAAATTTTTGTTGAATGTATAACCATTGTTTCAATCTAAGTATCTTTTATATCAAGTAGCCACTGTTAAGATGATCAATAGATTGGTATTTAGATCTTATCTTTAAAGAAGTTCATTAAATAAAATGTCTAATAACCAACAAGCACGTAGATCAGTTAGCATGGGGTTGTTTTAACTTAACCAAGGTTCTCGGTTTGAGACTTAGGAATGCAGCTATGTTAAATACTTGTTAGGAGAGTTTTGTCACCATAATGGTCCTATCCAACTCGAATTTGGATTAATCGGAGCCTAATATGGTATTTGGATACTAGATGGTTTAATACATAAAAAAAATAAAATGTCTCATCTATACATACCCTTTGTTTTTACCATACACCCAAAACGTATTTTACCAATTAAAGTGTCCTTTCGTGCGATTTTGGGAGCATCACCATATCATAAAGTTGAGGTATATATATAATTTTATTATTGAACTAACAATGGAGCCTGTGGAAAAAATTATCCTGAACTTTTCTCTGCTACTTAATATTTTAACTCAGCTTTCCATTTTGAACAATATACATATCTTATATTGGTAATTGCATGCTTCCGAAAATAATATTATCTAAATGCAATCTAATATTATTAAGCACATGCAAACATCAAATAATATATATCTTAATTTAATTATAATCTATAGATGCCGTGTATTATTATACATAAAGTGACACTACCTATTTTATATGACATGTTTTCATGGTATGTTATCATTCAAACATAGCATATTGATCCAAGCAACAATCTCAAATCATGGTTTTCCTATGGAAAGTTTGACTTAACATCTATTGGGCTTTAAGTCAACATTCGTCTTCCTTTTTTCTCTTCCTTATACTTACTCTTGTTTATATCCAATTATCCATTGTTTTAGGCACTTTTGGGCTTTTAAATTTATCGTTGGTTTAATTTCAAAATTAAATCTTGACAGCTTTTAAATAAAATTCTATTGGGTCTTAATTCTGAAATAAAATTTTTAATAAAAACTAAACCTAATTAATTTGATAAAATAAGCCCAAATTTATCTTCTAAAATTCTTGAGCCGAATAAATTTTATTATTGATCTTACTAAATTTTCATTTATATGAGACAATTTTAAAATCACAAAATGGGCTTGGGACTAAAATAAATAAATTTGGACAAATAATTACAATTAAATTTATCAAATTTCTGTTTATATTATCCAATTGATAACCAAAAATAGAACTGAATACAATATAATAAATTTGATTTTTTTACCCAAAATCCTAATATTTTTACTGAATTGTAAATTGTGAAATTATAGGGTGCCATAGGATATAAACCCAAAACCCTAATTTACACATTTTTCTTTCAGGCGCCACCAACAGGAAAAAAAAAATTCTGCCACAGCTAAAATGCAAAAATCCAAAAGAAACCCTTCATCATTTTGTTTTTTCGCCATCAATTTCAGAAGCTGCTGCCGTTTTTGGTTCTCTTTGTCGTCAGTCACTATCATCACGCAAGGCACCACCGTGAAAACTACCAAACACCGTGCCATTGCACGAACAACTCACCGCGATCCGCGCCGCCATCGATAGCCGGCGATGTGAGTTATGCCGCCAACAATGGTTCGCCTTCTCGCGGCTCATTATTTGTGCCACCGCAATGCATCTTTCACCTTGTTTTGGTATATGGCTTGCAGATCCAACAAACATGAATTCTTCTTTGATTCTTTTTATGTTTCTAGGATTTTGTTACAAAAATATATGATTTACAGTAATGTTTACATGAAAATTTTCCTACAACAGTTTACAAAATTCTAATCCTGTAAAATAATACATGATGAGATTAGGCTATCCCTCTCATTACAAATCAAGAAAAGAAAATTCTAACCACGAATTGAGACAACCATAAATATGCTCAACTAATATGTTCTCACATAACGAAATAATAAATGAAATTAGTGTCATTCATCTTATACACATAATATAAGAGATTGATTATATACAACAACTCTATATATTAATGTGAAATCGCTCTAATACTAATTATTAATTATAAATCATTCTGCAGTGAAAATATTTGAATCACATTTCTTATACAATATATAGAATTATTATAATCTACAAATCGTATTTTTACATTTTTGTTGTAAAAATCTAGGCTCTTAAGTCACAATATGTCACTACCAATCTTATTAGATCATAATCCGTCTTCAACAATCTTTCAGGTTAATTATAACTCAAGTTTAATCTGCACTTGACATGTGAAAGCCTTTATTATTACTGAAAGCCACTAGTAATAGAAAAATTTTTCTCTCAAAGTTAGCAAAAAATCTTTGCCTATGTTGTGTATATTATGGCTTTTTGTATCTTTTGGTAGAATCCTAGACTCCTCAATTTTATCTCTTTCTTTAATTCTATTAAATCAAAAATATTTGATTTAAATTAAAATATAAGATAGATCTAAAAAGTGGCGTATCACTTGAGTTTTTTTATAGAGACCCACCTTGTAAATAAGACAAGACCCCTTAGACATAAGCATATTAAATGTAGCTTTCTACCAAATAATGTATTTAGGTTTTTTATCTAAATCGCTAGCTAACTTACTTATTAGTCCAACAATGGGGCAGTCAATTAAGTGAGTTAACTTGACAATCATTTAGGTACACAGAATAGTGGTTACAATAATTAAGCCTATAACAAAACTAGCCTAATTATTTAATTCTAAATCTATTTCACTAAAATATTGAAAGTAACTTCCATAATTGTATGCTATCCAGGATAGCATTCTCCAATATTAATTTGACCATGCCATAATAATTTCTTTACTGAACAATCCTTTGTACCACATTGTTAATTAAATTAATATCTCAGTTATCCAACCAATTTAATTACATCTTATCCCTTGACACTTACTGGTTTTCTCTAATAATCATTTTCATTATACTAATTATGTTACCATATTCTAGCAAGAAAATTATATGATCAAGTACCAAAATCATGTCAAGAGAAGTGTTGCACAAATTTTATATTGTTGTTAATCTATGATCTCATTGCTTATAATTGCTCCCACCCAAAATACTAGGTAATCTTAACTACAATGTATGTCACATTCATCGATAACTCAAATGAAATAACAATCATTATCATAAAACTATAATTAACTCAATATTAAAATTGTAATAAAGCCAATGCTTATGAGATTTAATAATTCTAGCAATTGTTTAAAGGTTAATTAAATCTCATATGTATCTAGTTTCATGTAGTTAAACCAAATTAGTAAATTCATACATGATTAAAGCAAATCATTCAATAACTCTACTACAGCCTAAACATAAATACCGCACTCAACTCTATTTATCAACTGGGAACTCAGTTTATTTGATCATAATATAACTTGCATCTATGTCTTCTATGAATTCATATGATGTTGACATAAATACACATAATATGATAAAACAAACCTTAATCAAAATATGTTTGAAAAAGATCTCGAATATTTTATTAATTAGAAAATATATTTATTATACATGAATAAATCAATATGTTTTAAAGAGCACATAATACCAACACAAAATCAATAAAACTTACATATGACTACATAAAATTTCTTTAAGTTATGAATAATTTTTACATGAATGCTAATCATGACTTTTGAGACAGAATTTCATAATCATGGCTAAACAATTTATTAAGCTTACTTTAAAAAGTAAAAGATAATTTAAATTTATATCTATTTTGGTCTATATAATAGAATAATACTTTCGTAATAAAATCAATCAAGCATGCATACTCTATTTTGTCAAACTTAAAGCAACCATAATAATACAGTTTACCAAAAGTTCACGCACTCTTTTAAGCTGATTTTTAAGACCAACAATATATTTTTTTGCAAAATAATAATAAACCGACATCATCTTATACCTCGAGTCAAGAAAAACAACCATTACCAATACCCTATGAATCTCTTGCCAATATTTTCAAAAATTTCCAATCGTGTGATTGGCCATTTTTATAACTTGGGGAACTTCTTGTAGTTGCCAGTCTTTCAACGACATTCTCAATTTACATACCATTGAAAAAATAGATTATCAATGGGATATGCTTTTCAGGAAAATCCCTTGCTAACCTGTAAAAATACCTCATATATCCAATAGTAGCTAGATACATATATATAAGTGACTCAAGGATTTAATTAGATCAATAATTTGAAAATGGATAACAGTGGTGCTATGTCTTAAGTGGTGTTTTAATTATTAATAACAAAAGTATTTTTTATTAGTAAAATATGAAAAATGCTCATGGATTTAAAAGTACAAATTTTCCTTTTTTAGATATATACATACATTAAACTCTTCATTAATTTAATAAGAGAGTTTATTAAATGTGCATAAAAATTTAACTTCAAAAAAAGCAAATATAACTTTATCAACTTAAAAATGTCGGGAACTCAACTTGAAAATGTTATTATCATTCTTTACTATAATATGTTAATAATTGCTTAGTATTCTATCTAGGGGAAATATGGGTGCAAACATGGACCAATAACATAGTGACATGTGGCAAGAGAAATCAACCAAGAAAATCTATTTTGTTTGATCAGAACATCAGGGTCGCTCATAAGGAATTGGGAGATAAGTTCCTAGAAGAAAAAGGTGGATTTAGTAAAAAGCACAATATCAAAGGGCATTATTTGAAGTCAGATTTTGGAAGTTGGAGCCCGTGGGTGAACAGTGCAGGTCATCATGTAAGAAATAAAAAATATCTACTTATTGACTAAGAATGAAGAGCCAATGAAAATGAAGATTCTTTAGTAGAGCAATAAAGGAACGCCAAATCAACTACCATCTGCAATGCCTCAAAAAGCAGTAAAACTATAAGTTAGAGAAGCTACCATGTGCATAATCTTAAGGGCAAAAGGGTGGCTGGAGGTTTTCTTGCCTCCCAGTCTTATAAATGTTTCCATCTTGGGATCACAATGCAAATTACATAAATATCCTTACTTAAAGGAGGACAACTATTAATTGAGCGCCACGTATCTTAAAATTACAAAAACGACCCTTAGGTGCACTCCACAAAAACTCAAGGATTTCTCTCAAATAGTAACCATCTTCTATTTATGAAAAATTTACTCACTCATCTTTTTTCTCAAAGCAGATTTGCCATCATTAATCACTTGAAGCACCATTTTGACCTAGAGGCTGCTACTTATAAGCTAAAATCAAACTTGAGCGTCGAAGTGTAGTCGTCAGCCACTGCCGGCTCTACCTCTAATGTGGCTCTATTTTACAAAACTCATTTAGCTCGAGTTTGGTGGCCTCCATCTTTATTCTCATCTCATCTTCTTCCCCTTTTTATTAAACATTTACCTCATCCAGCTGACCTCCTCTATCTTGCAACAAAACACCTCAAACATAACAAGGCATTCTCCAATATCTATTCCCTCTTTATTTTTTTTATTGTTTTAATTCATTTATCTAAAATCTAGCTAAAACAATTGGAGTCGTCTATGAGGAATGCTACTAAAAGCTTTTGTAATGATGGCTAGTTTGGATTAGGTAGTATCTAAATAAAGGGTAATAAATTTACTCTTGGATTTAAATCACCAAGAGGAGAAGCCCTATAAGAAATTCTATTGAGGATCCCTCAAAAAAACATCAAAAAGAATTCCTCAAGAAAATGCCATGGATGATTCCTCTAAGAAATGCTCAAGAAAAAAGCTAGCTTATACATCAGGAAAACTTTGCAAATGATTACTCAAAAAATGCCATTGAGGATTTCTCAAAAACACCAAAGTAGTCTAGTAGTTTCGGAGATACCTTAACTCTTTCCTAAGTACCAAAGTGGAGTCAAACACCTCTTGAATATTGTAATATGCGGGAAAACTAACTCTTCCTTATTTGTTTTTATGTTTGAATTTTCTACTATATATTTACTAAAATATATTTATGTTAGGTCCGCTAGGAATATCAGCTGTTCATCACCATAACCTAATTTATTTTTCAAAAACTCCTTGATGTCTACATGATAGCAAAGAGATTTTGAAATCTATTCTTAGGATAACCGTGCTAGTCATTCAATGATTACGATTTAAACTATTTTCAGGTAGGTAGATCCTATAAATGAGTCCTACTTTTTTATTCTAAGCACTCATGAGAGGATAACTAATCCTCTTTAGTGTTTCTTCATGGATGTGATTGAATGATTTACTCTTGCTATCATGAGATGTGATTGAACAAGCTTTTAAATATGTTTATTAGTATAGATTATTGGATTAATGATTTATCTTTATTGTCATGTAGTTGTGAATGAATGGTTAACTCTTTAGTTATTATGATTTGTTGATAGTAATTTATCTTCACTTATGACTCACCATGTTTAAAATTTTAGAGTGTAGCTCTAGATACCCTAAGCTATTCTTGTTTCAGCTGACTTATATTGATTGTTATTAAAGAGCTGTGAGCATGAACAAATCGCCAATATGGGAGTACTTTAGTAAGGTTATTTACATATGGGATTGAGAACTCTTCTCCTATAAAATCTATGTATATCACTCAGAGTTATCCTCACGTTTTATCCCCATTATCAAAGAGCTAAAATAGCTCCTAAGAGAATCTCTATGATCAAAGAGCTAGGAAATCTCCTAAGTGAATCACTAGAGCTAGCTTATTGTAGCTTTGTTATCCATTACCAGAGCTAGAAAGTGCAACTTAATTATTAGTCATTAGAGTTGAGTACAGCTCAGTATTGAAATCATTAGATTTGAGAATAATTTAATATTGAAATCGATAGAGCTGAGTATGGCTCAAGTATTGAAATCGACAAAAATGAGTAAGTATTGAAATCATCAGAGATGAGTATAGCTCAATATTGAAATCGACAGAGCTTAGTACAACTTAGTATTGAAATCACCAGAGCTCAAAAATATTTAATTGTAGCTCTTACTATCATTGCCAAAAGCTATGTGCGCCTCTGTTAGAAATTGCCAAACTTGTGGGAAAGCTTAACTGCACACCTCAGAATAACTGAGAAATTCACTAGTGATCAAAAGAGCGACTTAATATCAAATCCCACGTGCCTCTCATGTAAAATCCTCCCTTTGAGTTTCTTGTGCTTTAATTCTTTCAATAGAAAAAACTAGGGATATCTTGTTTGGGGGAGAAATTTGGATGCTAAGATGGACTAATGGCTTGATGCCATTGTTGACATTTATGTATCCATAATGTTGATTTTAATGATTACAAACAAGATTAAGAATGATTAATTTTTCAAAAGCTAAAATTATTTTTCATACATTTTAAATAAATAATTACTGTGATAAAATAAAGGTTTTATTCTTAAAGGAAAAATGATTTTATGAAATTGGTTATTTTTTAAGTTCATGATATAATTGAAAAAGTTTTAAGAACTTTGAAATCAACTAGTATTGCTTAAAATTCTAGAAATGAACTTTTTTTAAAATTTCATAATGTTTTAGGCCATAGTATAATTATAGAAAGTTTTGGGGTAAAACTGTAATATTGAAAAATAGTTCACTGTAGTAAACGGCAAACCGACATCTTGATAGCGGCTAACCGACATCGAATAGAATTGAAGATTAGCTTCTGAAAACTAACGACTATCCGACATCAGAAAAACGATGATCCGATAATTTGAAATTATAGCACAACGGTAACTTGCTCAAGTCAAAATGGCGATTCGATAAGGATTAACGGCAATCTGATTTCTGGCAGAAAGTCAATAACAGTTATTTTTCAGCTCTAATTATAAATAAACTCAATCAAATTCAAACAACAAGAGATCTAAAAGTTATCATTGAGCTTACTACTGAGTATAAAACTATTATTGAATTTGAACTTATTTTTGTTTCTTTGATTCACACATTAAGCATTCATTTGTAATCAAACACATTGTGTGAGAGAAAATTCATTTGTAATCTTTATCCTTGAGAGGTTGTAAGTGTTGGGATACACTTGAGTTAAGAGATCGAGGATAATCTCTTGTTGTAAAGGTCCATTGACACCTTGGAAGTCAATTGTAAGCATTTGAAGTCTTGTGAGGGTTGGATAGTGAAATCTTCAAGGTTGGTTTGCTTAGAGGCGTGGACGTAGGCGGAAATTGCTTAACCACGTAAAAATCATTGTGTTTGCTCTCTATTTCCTTACTCTTTTATTATTGTGCTTTATTAAATTTATTATTATTTATTTCATTAAGACAATAGATTGAATTGTTGTGTTGTTTGTTTAGCTTAAATTTTAAAATTCTAATTCATCCCCCCTTTGGGTTGCCTTGTTATTATTTCAGCCATATGGTAAAGAAACTCAACAAAGTGAAGTCAGCTCGTTTAACCGAATGGCAAAATAGCTCTCAAAGCGCAGAAGATAAGCTCCCTAAGGAAAAGAACAGTTTCAGTAAATATGCTCAGTATTAGAGGGTATTATTAAAACTCAAATTTTAGTGGTTAAAGCTAGCACATAAACAATGCAGGCCATCATGAGAAAGAAGAAGATATCTTCTTTTTTGGCTAACAAGAAAGAGCTCATAGGTATAAAGATCCTTTAGTAGAGCAATAGAGGAATGCCACATCAGCTACCTACTGTAGTGCTTAAAAAAACCCACGTGACCACAAGCTGGACAAGTTGCCTAAAAAAATCCAAGTTGGCTTGTTAGTACCACTTTGCTCACAGTCGAAACCATGCATGAAAGTCCCTCCACAATGCACATTGACTTGTATCTGGGAAATGGTACTGCATTAAACTGTCATAAGAATTCAATACCCAAAAATTGAGTAAAGTCATCTAGAAGTAGAAGAGAGAAGTTTACCTTACCACACTAAGTGCCTAGATGTAACTCCACATCCTTCACTACCAAGTTCAGTGGTTTGGCCTCTAAATTCACTGTCTTGAGCCAACCCTCAATTTTCTCAACTTTAAAACCAAGCCGCTTGCCCTCATCCACCTTGATAAAGTTGTGGGACACTCTTATATTAATTAAGGCTTGAGCTTTTTTTTCGTTGATCATGGCCTCAACATGCATTAGCGATTTATCTTGTGCCTTTACTCGAATTTGCTTGGCATTCAACGAGTTGAAGAGTTAAAGACTACCCATGTTAAAGGCTTTAGCTGGTGGCAACTATTGTTGTTTCTCCCCAGACTTGCTGAACATAGCATTGAAGGCCTTCTTCTTTGGACAGTCCTTAATCCAATGGTCCCCATCGTAAACGAAACAATATAATGCTCTTTTTTCCCATTCTTCAAATTATTCTTCTTTTGTGGTGGTTTGCCCTTGCCGTTATGATGTGGCAACTTGTCTCCTTTTGCTCCTTTACCTCTCCCATGTTGGGGCTTATCATCTTTCATTGGTTTGGATGATTCAATCTTTCAAAACTCCACAAGCATGTCAACCTCGGTAAGGTGGTGGAGATGTCATTGACGTGGCGCCGCAAAGTTCCGGTTGCGCCCAGGATTAGAGTTCCTCCATAAAGTTGAAAAGCAAGTCATCCAAGTTCATGTTGTCGATTTAGAGCATTAGTTTGGAGAACTCATCGATATATTTTGAGATTAACCTCGTATGCTTTAGCTTCCTCATCTTCTTGCGCACTTCATATGCCATGTTCCTTAGATACCTTGCTTCTTTAGCTCGTATTTGAGCAAGTCCCAAGTGTTGCTAATGCATGTCCCGCGTATAATTTCTGCATGCTTTCGCTGCCACCAAGCGGTACTGTGATCCTCAAGATACTCTGTTGCAATGTTCACCTTTTCTTGCTCGCCTTGAACATTGGTAGCATTAAAGTACCTCTCTATAGACCACAGAAAATTCTCGATCTCTTGGGCTTCTCGCTTGCCTCCATACCTCCTTGGTCTCGGCACTTCAACTATCATTGGAGGTGCAGTATTACTGGTGAGCACTCTGTTGTGCACCACATTTTTGCACAATGCCTAGTCGGTCTTGGTCTTCTTAAGACCCTTGTAAGGCTCCTCCATTTGAGCTCTCAGCGCCTCAATGGAGCTCAACACCATAGCTTGAAATTCATCAAGATTTTGACGCAATGTTGTTACATCTTGGCTCAGGTCACTCATCCGTCCCTCGATGCTATCAACCTTCTTTATTTTTGCTGAAAGACTTCGAGGAGTTCCCTTATCTCGATAACAGCAATCTCCCCATGAGCAACCTGATTCTTCATGGTATTCAGTATATCCATAGACTTTTCTTCATTGTTCTTCCCTTTCTTCGGGTTAGGATTTTCATCCCTCCCCCTTTGGTCATTATGAGTGAGGTCTGACATTCTCTTTTTCAAACGACGCTAACCTCCCAAGAGTGATCGGCTCTGATACCAGCTATCACGACCCGCTTGATTCCTTACTGAATCGTGCGGCCTTAGGCCCCAAATCTCACTCTTTTGGCCCTAAGTCAGCCTTATTCACTTACATGTTTGCTGGATTCGGAAGTAGGAAAAGGGTACTTACTCAAACTCACTCAAGATGGTAAGAGACAACCTTATTACTCAAAGGAAAGCTTACAACGCTTTATGTAATGTGTGTGCTGAGTTTGTTGTTGTGTGCTGGCCAAATGACGCGCCTTCTATTTATAGAGTACAAGGAAATGTCTAGACAATGGTCTAGAACTATCTACCGAACTCATTAACTACATGGAACTATGTACAAGCTACCATCTACTACCACATGCACTATATAAGTGTAGAGATCCTTCATGGTTCTAGAACCGTCATGGATGGTGGCACACATCAAGATTTGCTAAAATAATTGGGGCGTCACAATAGGAAGATGAACCCATAAATAATGACAACATACAATTAACTTTCTGCTGTGGGTTTTAGAAAAAAAAAATATTGGCGGGAAGTGCCACACCCATGGCTTAACGTTTTTATACCCAAGTCAAGGACTGCCGACTTCGATAAGGGTGTTTCAAGGACATTCTGTGTAATAAAACAAGTGTTCCATTCGCTTCTAACCAATGAACAAACAAAAGCAAGTGTTCTTAAATCTATCTTTTTCATAAACTTGGGCTGGAATAAGAATTCATAAACGGACTTCGCTTTCCTATTTAATAAGTTGCTTGACGATTTCAAGTGCTTGAATGGAATGTGTAAATTGCAAGGTGCAATTGAGGATCCAAAACTGAATCCTATCGGCTTATGAAAAAGGGCAATCTTCATTTGATGTGGATATCTTATTCTCAATTAAAAAAAAAAAAGAATTATATATATATTAGATTCTTTAGCTCGACTTGAACTTTAGTGACATTCAAAGTGCATGTGATCATCGATAAATCATCTTTATTGTTATGTTTGCTGACTTTGATATTCAATTCGATACTGAGTGTTGTGAATCAGTGTTCAGAGTAATAATAAAGAAACAACAATGAATAGTACCAGATGTTGTTCAATTTTAAAAATATAACATCAGCTGTAAAACAAGTTAATGGCACCAAATTCTAGTTTCAAACATCCATAAACTTATAAATATGAAGCAAAACACCATCAAAAGACAATCCATAAAACTTTTTACATGAATTTTATATAGTCTATTTCTTTTTTTTTTAATTTTCTCTTAAGGAATGAAAAAGAACATGAACGCTCCGATTATAGAAAATGCCGTTCACCCAAGTCCAACTATCAATGTTCATCATCACCTAATACATGAAAAATAAATAACAACAAAAAAATTAGTCCAATGTCGGCTATGTTAAAAATTTTAAGGGACAATTTTAAATTGTTTTAAATTTTATCAAAGTTGTTTGTAAATAATAAAAAAAAATTTCTATCAAAAATAATAATAACAATAAAAAAATATGTATTTTATAGAGGAAAATAAACATATTTTGAGATAAAGTACATTATGGTTTACATTTGGAATTGGATTGGGAATCCTAAAAAGTGGGAATCCTAAGATTGAGAGTGTGAAGTAAGAGTAATAATATGTTGTTTATTTACACTGAAATGAGAGTATGGAATCAGAATCAAAATTCAATTATGTGTTTACTTTGTCATGGATTTGGAGTAGATAATTTTAACTTCCAACTTTACCCTTATTTAAATAATTATAGTTTTTAGTTACAAAACAAATAAAAATTATATTTGAAAAATAAAATATTTATTTTATTATATTTGTATATTAACAATAATTATTAATATTCTTAATTATGTAAATCACAATTTTTTATTAATTTTAATTTTAATTATGTAAATAAAAAATTATTGATAAGAACAATAGAAATGAAACATTATTATTAATAATATAGTACAAAATTAATATTTTCTAAGAATAAACTATTTATTATTATTAATTGTTAATATTAAATAAATATAATACTATTATTTTTAAATAAATATAATATTATTATATTTTTAAATAAAGATAGTATATAGTAATATTATTATTTCTCTATGAATACGATAATATTATTTTTAAGTAATTTTAACTTAAGAATTCATGTAAATTATTATTATTAACTAAATATAATATTATTATATTTAAATAAGTTTAATATTATTATTTTTTCATAAATGTAATTTATAAAATAATATAATAATATTATTTAAATAAAATGATATTATTTTATTTTATTAAATTTAATATAATTATATTTAATAAAATAAGAGTAAAAAAGAAAGAGGTGGGAGTGGGATTCCCACTCGGGTAATTTTTAGGGACCTCCCTTGAGGTTTGGCCTATTAACACTTATATAGAAAGTATAACCGTAGTTACAGAGACCTCCCTTGCCGCTTATACTCAGTTTCGTATATAGTTAGTAGATGAGGGTAAACTAGTAAAAGCGCATTTAAAATTAAAAGCATACAAAAGTTGCTTTGAAGATGTACCCACTGAAACACTCAAAACCATTTTCTCTTTCATCAATCGAAGCACATATGAACAAGACGGTCTTGGATCAAAGTAAATTTTTATTCATTCATCAAGTTATAGTGCAATTTGTAGTAATTAGGGAGAGAATCTGAGGATGGAAAAAGATCCAAGTGTCGTATTGTTAATATTGTGGAAAAATTAATTTTGTTAACCCAAAAGCAATATGATTTTTGTTCTCTCAAATGGAGTCCAAATGTCAATTCGACAACCGCAAAGAAGCCCGAACAATTTCCATTCCATGTCCTCTCAATGGTCAATGGCCAATTTGTGCACTTACATGTATCAACCGCAAAGTGCCTCTGTTGGCGTGGTGGTCGTCAAGACCAAACTCGATCTCAAGACCGAATGCAGATTTCTCGACTTTCAAATAGCAAGCCACGGGTTTTATTTTATTACTTGTGTATGATAATATTGCTAGGGATTACGAGGGTCATGGAACCCATGCTCTATAGCTGGAAATGAAGTAAAGGATGCTAGTTTCTTTGGAGTGGGACAAGGCATTGCCAGAGGGGGAGTTCCATTGGCAAGAGTTGCCGCTTATAAAGTATGTTCTCTAGGTGCACGGAACTTTATTTTTTCGCTATCAAAATCGGAGTTATGGCGCTAGGGGAAAAGGAAATGGCCACTTTTCTTTTTTCAGCCTTAGAACAACTGTAGGAGTATAGCAGAGCTGAGTGCCATCCAATAAATGCCTCGATTTTTAGTCTTTTTGCAGAGGCAAGGGTAGTTTCGACCTATCACTAGTCAACTAACGGTCAAGAAAAATGAGTACAGACGGTAGGGGAGGTCTTTGTAATTACAGTCATACTTTCTATTCAAGTGTTAATACGTCAAACCTCAAGGGAGGTCCCTAAAAATTACCCATTCCCACTCTCCACTCCAAAAATAGATGGGACCCACGGAGGGGATTCTCACAACTCCCTTAAAATATGTAAGTAAACATTGGAGTGGAGAAATCTACACTTCTCACTCTCACTCCAGTAAATAAACATAGCATATGTATACAAGTTTGCTTAGAGCTATGTAGAGAAACACTAACACAAGTACTTCTTTGTAGTCCTAGTAGTCGTTATTTAATAATACTTGCTTAATGAGAATATATTACCTAAACATATTTGTAATATCAAATGACAATATTAAGTAGGGAACTTATTAACCATTCACCAAATTTTAGTAAAAGTTAAAAAATACATAATTAATCTTTTAATAATTATCACTGGTCCACTTAAAGTTTTGTTAATTGTATCACTGCAATACTTTTTTAATTAACACCAATATTCACGAGCACAAAATGGTCATCTACATACTTCTATTTCTTAAAAAAAATAAAAATACCACCTGACCTTTAGCGAAAGTTAAAAATAAAAATTCTCCTTTACATAGCAATACTCTTTCAGGACACAGAAGTCTTTTTGCAAATATACCCTAAAAGATTCTCATAGAGTTAAAACAAATATGGTTCACGATTACAATTCCAAAATTTAGATGTTCCAATGATAATCCTAGAAGATTTCGTGTACTTTTCAAACTTTCACCAGCACTTAAGTAAGAATGGAGGGTGAATTTTGGAGAGTGTCTTCGGCTCCGTTTGGTACAGCTTATTAAATAGAGCTTTATAAATAGAGCTTTTGAAAAAAGTCATTAGAGAAAAGAAAGTTGTCAATAAAAAAAGTACTTTTGAACCATTAAACTATGTGATATTTTTTATATTATATATTTTTAGAAAAGCTTTATAACCTCTATTCCCAAAAGCTCAAATTTTGAGCTTTTGCTAGTAGAGGTAAATTAGCTTATTTAAGCTAAAAAAACTCTACTAAAAAAATAACCAAACACCATAAAAATTTTTAAAAAGTGCTTATACGATTAAATAAGTACTTATGGCTCTTAAATAAGCCATACCAAATAGGCACTTCATCTAAAATACTTAAGTGCTTTTTCAAATACTTTCAAATAAAGTTGATTTTTGGAGAGTGTCTTCAACTAAAATACTTTCAAATAAAGTTGATTTATGTGAAATTACATGAACATTTTTTTTAAGCTTTTCCGAAAACAATTCAAGTAATGTTTTAAAAAAATGAAATTTTTTTTAAAAATATTTATTGCAAATTTAAGCATAAGTGCACATTGGATATACAGCTTACCGTTGTCTCTTCTTGCAATAAACATTCGTATGTGAGGGTCGATAGGTAAGCCCATGGCTTCGTACATAGGATCATAGACTGTGTTTCTCATGAAATACCTGATTATTTTATTTGAAAAAAAAATTAAAAGAAGACTTTAATTAATCAATTTTGTTTTCATAGTTAAAAAAGGCTTTAAGCAATGAATTAAACAATATACCCATTAAAGGGAAAGCCATAGCATTGAGCCTGGCCGCCTTGCCCTTGTGGAAGCAAATTGAGAGAGTGATGATTTGGTATTGCTGAGATGTTATCTTCCAATGTCATATTCATCTGCATTTTTTTGGGTGAAAATGAAAAATAAAATGAATAACTAATCCAATACAAGTATACATAAAAGTAAAGCAAGGAAAAAAAAAAAAGACGTTTATCAAGTAACTATCTCAAATAGAATATATATCTACTCTCAGTCACTGCAACTGAAGAGTTGTTAAAACATAAACAGGTTATACGATGTTGCAATAAAATCAATGATTACAAAAATTATGAAAAAAAAAGAGATGCTTTTGTAATTATAAGAATAAAAGATAAAATTCTAAATAAAATTATAAAAGTCTATACTTTAATTATTCAATGGTTAGCTATAAAACAATAAATTTACACTATACTAAATTGAGTCAAATTCAGATGCATACGTCCACATGAAATTTTATACGGACACACATCTTTATAAAAGAATACATCATTTTCAATATTACATATGTGTCAAAGCAATTTTATTATTAGAGTTTTCGAATCATGCAACTAAGCATACCTGGCCATTGGAATTAGTTGGATTAATGCCTTCTAACTCAGTAGGAAGTGACAATCCCATGTCAAGGCCAGTTCTCTAACAGCAAAATTGTGTAATTTTAATAACCAAAAAGAATCTATAATTTCATTTTACACTAGAAAAATGAACGAATTATTACCATCTGAATTGCCATGTTTTGTAATTCAATTGGATCAAAGCTATTTGATCCAATTCCTGCTTCAGCCAACAAATTTTGGAACCTGTATTCTTGTGGCCTAATTAAAAGAGAAAATCAAAGTAGTTAAATATTTTTAAAATATATATATTTACAGAATGTTATATATTTTAAAAATATATATATTTACAGAATGTTAAAAAAAAAAACACAGTTTTGTTGGGAATTCATGAAAAAATTTATTCTTATTGATTTTTAAAATTAAAATAATTAAAATTGAGCTTGCATACAGAGAAATCGAACTTGTGACGTTGATTCTTATTCTATTCTAGAAAAACTGCTGACCGAAGAACGCATTAACTAATACTATTAAATATTAGTCGATCTCAAGATATTCATTCATCTAATTAATTTTTTAAGGAAAGTAGATCATGCAATTAATTTAAACATTTGGCTAAGTGGGTATTAAAATTATTTAAACATCTTGTTTAATTTCAATTCATTGCTAGTTTAGAGAAAATACCCAAAAGTAGCAGCAGAAGGGTCATGAATTGGCAGCTGATGCTGGGACTGGCGACTACTCCACTGTGTAAAGCTAGACCTATTCCCTGATGTTGTCTATATACATATAAATGCAAAATAGCTATACCATTAATACGAGAAAATAAAAAAAAATTAATATAAGATTTATTCTCCTCAACATTTTGTACTAGAAAATAAATATCTTTTAATCCAAGTGCCAAACCATTCAACCATAATGTTATTTTATTAAACTAAAGGGACATAATTAATAAATAACCCTCCTATTAACAGCCCGTGCCCTTAAATATTGGGAGAAAAATTGACAAATTCTTCCTTTTTTAAACGTAAGCAACATAATCATTATAAATCTTCTCTCCACATATGCAAGCAAGATTCAATATACTAAATCCTTTGTACTAGTTGAACCAACTAACATTTGTGTGAAAATAAACAAACCAATAACAAGATAATATGAAAATAAAATATATAAAATTTCATGAAATATTTGAGATCTGACCAATTTTGGAGATTGAATTGTAGGAATAATTCTGGAAGAAGAATCCAAACGAAACAGTGATGGGAAATTTGATAGAATTTGATCATTGTTGCCATTCCTCACAGTATTCATATCTTGCTCAGGAATACCATTTAATTGAAACATTCTACCTCCTGCTTGTAACGTTTGTTAAGCAAGCACATCTTACATATAAGAGAGATGCACGCTCAGCACGTGTGAGTTGAAGGTCCAGTCAGCAATGTTAGTTAAGGGATATGCCAGTTCAGCGAAGTTTGTTAAGCACGCTCTTCATTCTGTTTTAGTTAGTTAATCTTGTTTCATTTCGTTCTATTCTAATTATAATGAACAAATATAACTGCAGTTTGTGTAATCACTGATCATTAAGAAATAAGAAATAAAAATCAGAGATCTTGAACTTTCTTCTTCATTTTCTCAGCTGCCAAACAAATTGATCATCACAGTTTAAGCTTTCAAACATGATATCAAAGCCAAGCAGAACTAGCTCTAGCAATCTGCAAATGAATTCTAGCAACTCAACCACCAATAATACAAATCAAAATACTCAAATCAATTTTTCTTTCACTACTCCAATCAAATTAGATGGCTCGAACTATTTGTTATGGTGTTCTCAAGTTTTAGCCTCCATCAAAGGAAATCAATTGGAGAATTTTATCAATGGAAGAAAGTCAGCACTTGAGAATCATCTTTTTCTAGCTGGAGTTGATGGATCCACTCAAGAGATTGATAATCTTGAGTATTAGATTTGGAGATCAGAAGATCAAACTTTATTTAGATTGTTATTATTGTCGATCAATGAAGGTATTCTAAGTCTTCTCATCAATTTTGTGAATTCATTTGATGTATGGAAAACTTTGGACGAAATTTGGGCTACAATGTGGGGCTCCAGTTCTTCAACTAACGTATGAATTGAACACACTTTGAAAAGGAAACATTAAGCATTGAATATTTTTTGTTTTAAAATGAAATCAATAGCTGACAAACTTGTTAGTGTTGGAAGTCCTATAACAGAGAAAGATTTTATGTTAATAATACTCAACGATTTAGGATCAGGTTATCGTGATATTGCAACTTTCTACCTTGAATTAAACTCATACATGACTATCAATAAATAATTTTTTTTCAAAAAAATATTTAATTGAATGAGAAAACTTACCTACTAGACACCTATCTTTACCCATTTTTACTCGAGCTGAGATGACCGCAAGCACAAAGTGCATTTATGGTCAGCTGAGCTATGTCAAAGGGCAACTATCAATAATATAATAAAAAATTATATCATATATTTGGGAAAAGGACACCTACACCCCGCTTTGGGAAAATGGTCACAAAAATCCCAAATTTTTAGTAAAAGACACCAGAACCCCTTTTGACTATAATATCATTTGACTTTATAAATCCCAAAAAAATTAACCCAAAATTTTATAAAAAATTGAAATATGACATTAAAATAAATAGTATAAATTTAAACTAATTTTAATATTTAAAAAATATTTTTATATTTTACAATCTATTAGACATTTTTTTATTTTATTAAAGTAATTTTTAGTAATAAATAGAAACATAATATTAAAATAAATTAATTAAAATTAAAATTATTTTGAATATTATGTAAAAAGTAATTTTAATATTATTAAAAGGAAGATATTTTGTTAATTGTAAAATCTATTTAACCCAAAGATTTATTCAAAATCTTTGTAATAAATATAAACATATTATTAAAATAAATATAATAATTTAAAATTTTAATATTATTTTAAATGTTAAAAATATTTTAATATTATTTGTCTACCAGATAGATTATATTATGTATATTAAATTAAACTTCAAAGTCAATTTTCTAATTACTAAATTCAAAGGTATTATGGTTAAAAAGGGGTTTTGATGTCCCTCTTTAAAAATTTATGAGTTTTTGTAACCGTTTCCCCATCCTTGGGGGTGTAAGTGTTGTTTTCCCTAAGATATGATATATACTTGGTCAAAAGAAAAAAAAATGATGATAAAGCAGTTAAGTGAAAGAAGAGTAATGATATAGACATAAACTCTCGTACAAACTTATTTTGTATAAACTGATGTAGCGTTAATTTATTGGTTGAATTAAATATCTCTTGACCCACATGATTTATTTCTATTATTTTATATTTTCATTTAACCAATGAATTAATGGTATATCAGTTTGTGCAAGATAAGTTTGTATAAGAGTTTGTGACTGTATCATCACTGGTGAAAGAAACACTTATAATTTTTTTAAAAGCTAAAATGGTGGAAAGCCTAAGTTTATTTTTTAACCCCTTACTTCTCTCAAGATTTGAACGTGGATATCAGTTAAATAAAATTAATTGAAAACCACTTAGCCATACCCTTGGAAGCAAGTGAAAGAAACCCTTGATCATTATTTTTCTAACAAAGCGAATTTAATTATATTAGAGAGAAAAACTAGTTGTAAAAAATATATAATAAATAATTAAGTATTACTTAGCAACGCTTACGTGCTGTGATTGTGTCATGGTGATATCTGGAAAACTTGCCACTCCACTTTCAAGCGTCAATGGAGGTCTGTTTAAAGAGGGGTAGAAACGAATTTAACATTAGGCAAATTATATTAACACCAAAAGTGTAAATGAGAACAAGAAATTAATCGAAGGTTCTAAACAAAATATTTTTTTAGGATACAGTTTGTTATATTTTCTATTTGCAGATGTGCAAAGGTTGCCTAAATAATGATTACGCTAGCTTCAAAAAGAAAAAAAAGAGTGAACTATCAGATAACTTAACGTTTATATTTGTATATTCAATGAAAAAATAGGGCATTCCAATCATATTTAGGGAGCTTGATATCTTACAGCTTCAGTAAGGTATAACCCTTTAATAAAATGGAGTGTGAATTTCTTGAATCCACCTTTATTTTACTTATTTTAAGTGGGCGTACCTTACAGAAACTGTGAAGTAACCGTTTCCCATATTTAGGCATTTGGATCTACTCAAATAAATAAAAAAGAAAAAAAAATGGCAGCAAAGTGTCTATTTTAACAGTTGATATTGATATTCACATTAAAATGTGTAATTTCAAATACATGCTACCTTAGTTTTATATTGATATGTGATATCTTATATTGATATGTGATATCAAATATAAATGGAATACCTTTCAAAATTGGATGGTGGAGATTGACCAGAGTTTGGTTCATTACTTCCATCCGAGGAAGAAGATGATTCACTTGCTGATCCCTTTCCCTTGTCCATATTCTCCTGCTAACCAAAATTCATCATCGGGTTCTTTTCTCAAAGGCACTTTTATCTGTTATAAAATATTAAAAATAATATTTTCAAATATCTAAAAGTTCTTTATAATGGTATTGATAGCATTTCCACATATGTATTAGTCCTCACTCTACTAATTAAGGGCGGTTAACGATTTTTCTAATTAGTAATAATTCAATTTAATTGGAAAGGAGAAATACAAGAGGCTATAACCACATAATGTAAATTTGTGATAAGCTTTAGCTTTTTATCTCTTTATATTTTTAATGCTCTTTTTGGATTTTTTTATCATTTAGTAATTGCGTGCCATTCAATAACGACAATAAGTATTACAATTATTATGATAATACTTTAAGATAGCACAACCTGGTGATCAAATCATTAAAAGGAAGCAAAATGAAATTATTTATTTAGAAAACATAAATATTTATCATCTTAGTTACAGCTAATTAAACTTAATAAGTGTTTCGCGATAAACTTAAAGTTAGCTGTTTTAGATTCAATAATTATACAAATAATTAGTCTAATATCTAATTTAATCAAACTGAGTACTTTTTATGCCCGATCTGAGTATTTAAGGTTTCGTCAACAAATTTAATTCAAACATGTAGTAAATTAATGAATTCTATATTGATTCAAATCTCTAATAACTAGTTCTCAAAAAAAAATGAAAGAATAGTGCCATATGTACCGAAAATAACGTAAAATTTAATACAGAAGACACAAAAGACAAAAAAAATTAATTCCTGTAATGTAGTCAAATTTTTTTTTTGGTCATTTTGTTTTTTAATTTATTTTCTTATCTTCAAATAACGATGTGCCATTTTTTTTTTTTTTTGCTCATATAAATAAAATAAAATCTCAAAGATCTAAGATTAAGAAATTACCGCAAGTCTCAAAGTCCCACCAAGAAAACTCCCACGCATATCAGCATCTTGATTTGACATATTCAATTTTGATATCTCCAGCAAACCGGTAAAGTTAAAAGAGTAAATAATTAGAACAAAATCAAGCATATATAAACATTCAAGACAAAAGATGCTTTATAAACAAAACTAATGATAGATTAATTGAGTTTATCATCTGAAAGTGAGTTGGTGTAGTGAGCTTTAAGCAATTAATCAAGTTAAATCTAAAAGGCACGACTTTGAGGACATGTCTTTTAATCAAATCTGATCCTCTTCCTCCTCTAAAACACTTAATATATTGTAAAACAGTTCTTTTTGCCTCATACATGAAAACTAAAATAAATTAACAGCTTTTAAAAATAAAATCATGAAATGAAAATAGCCATATTTATAATCATGATTTCAAATCAAATTATCAAAAAGAAAAATAGAAATTCAAGCACTAACTTTTCTAATTGCTAGAGCTAAAAATTAAGTCTTGTTTATGAGAATTCTGTTTTTTCTCATGAAAAAAAAAAGTAGTTTTACCAAATCTTAAATATTAATTATCTTAAGAATACCGTAATATTAATTTATTTCTTTCAAAAGAAATTGATTATCGATGAATCCTAGGTAAAGATTACCAAAATCAAAATTGAGAGGATGAAGAAGATAAAATAAAATGGAGGGCATTCAGGTTTTTGTTTTTGACTTTAAGAAAGGGTGAGTCGTTCCTTTATATATCAGAGAGAAGCTTGTGTTACTTTCTTTAAAATCTAATACATTGCTATAAAAGTAATGGCTATTAGAAATTATCAGTAATAGTTTTTGGAAGTATTGGTGGAGGTTACCAAAACTGGATCAATTATATAAGGCAGGAAAAGGAAAAAACAAATCAACTACAGAAAATTTACTTCAACTTCTATTGTGTTACCAATTAAGATCATTAATGATTGTATTATCTTATTTGTTTTTTCTATATGAAGAGAATCCACAGATTGCCCACTAAAATAATATTAGATATTGACAAAATATGTGTACATTGTTTTCTTAAATAATTTTTTTTTTTATACAAAAAGGGCTAAGTTAAAAACTAAGCAATGACCATTCGTGGATAACCAGTCCCAGATACATCATGCAGCAGCCACCTTTCAGTTCCGGACAGAGGCATGGGAAACACATGGACCCCAAGAGGCAAAAGAAGAGCTTGGTTGGCAAGGTAATCAGCTGCAAAATTTGTTTCTCTATAGCTGTGTGACAGAGATACCTGCCACTCCATGTTAAGAAGTCTTTTGATACCCTGAATAAGAGAGGAGTTAGCATTGGGATGATTGGACTCTGTGGCTAGGATCACAGTAATGCATCGACTATCAACTTCAACAAGTAACTGTCTAATCCCAATATTCCAGGCAAGCTGCAACCCTTGAAATAGACCCCAAAGCTCCGCCCCAATAATAGTACAATGGCCAATATTCATACCAAAGCCGTGGACCCATTCTCCGCAATAATTTCTAATGAGACCACCTGCACCTGCATTTCCTGCAATTTTCAGAGCACCATCTGTATTTAGTTTAAAAAAAGGCCAAGGTGGGGCCAACCATTTCAACCATTTGATTATCCTTTCATGGGTTGGTCTACAGCTATTCTCCATGGAAGCATTAATTTCAGCCGCACGGTGCTTGATGTCAAGCACCAAATTTGCAACACTGGTGCTTGCATCATTGTGGATGAATTGATTTCTCCAATACCAAATCCGCCACAGAGCAACACCAAAAATGCAGGGCCAATTTTCCTCTCTCCTAATCAAACTCATGTTCTTGAGATTATAGTGGATCCAACTCGTCAAATCCAAATCAAAAAAATTATTCCTTAAAGTACTAGGAACCAATCTCAACCACACCTGCCAAGCAATGATACAATCTCTCAACACATGAATGGTATCTTCCAGTTGATGGCCGCAACTACAACAAGTAGCATCCATAGTAATGTGTCGTCGAAGAAGCTCCGACTTTGTTTTCAGCCTATTGCTTATGGCAAGCCAAATAAAAGTTCTGATACTTTGAGGTCCCTTCCATTTCAAAGCCAAACTCCACAACGATTTATCAGCCACATTATTGGGCTGGTGCAAGGAGAGGTATGCAGATTTTGCCGTGAAGTGTCCTGTATTAGAGTGAGCCCAGTAACAATGATCCTGACCACTATAATCACAAGGAGCTTTAACTGAAGCAAGTTTTAGAATTATGTGGTTGGGAAGCAAATGAGCAAATAAATGCCAATTCCAGTTGCCATTGTTATCTGAAAAATCAGCCACACACAGATTTAACAGCTGATCAGGAATTGGGTTCTGGGCGTATGCTTGTAAGTTCTCAGCCTCACTGAGCCATAAATCCCACCAGAATTTCACTCTTTTTCCATCCCCCAGAGCCCAACGAATTCCCTTCAGCACATGATCCCAAACCTTCCCTACAGCACGCCACAAGTAAGACCCGTTCCTCGTTTGTAAGCTACCCGGTAGACACATGGTATCAACCTTGTACTTAGACGTTAGAACCTGAACCCAAAAAGTATTTGGAGAGTTGACTAGACCCCACCCCACTTTCATCAGCAAAGCCATATTCATATGAGATAAATCTTTAAGACCAAGGCCTCCACACGACTTGGGTTGGCATAGAGTGTCCCACCAGATTAATTTTAATTTTCTTTTATCTGCATTTCCACTCCAGATAAACTGCTTGCAGCTTTGCTCAATTTTGGTAAGGACCGAAACTGAAATTTTCGTAGACTGCATGGCATAAACTGGGAGGGCTTGAATTACTGATTGTGCCAAAGTTATCCTGCTCGCTAGAGAGAGATGCTTGGCATTCCAGCCTGATAAACGCTGCTGAACTTTATCTAGAATATCTTGATAAGTTTCCTTGGTAACTCAGGAGTGAAGGATTGGCATGCCGAGATATTTACCAAGGTTCTTTGTAACTGAAAATCCGAGTGTAGTCTTTATCTCCCGAATTGTGCCCTTCTGAACATTTCGAGAGAAGAAAATTTGGGTCTTTTCTCTGCTCACCTTCTCGCCAGAGCTTACACAAAAATTATCCAAGACCTCATTAATCACCCGAGCTTGCGCACTAGTAGCTTCCGCTAAAAGAAGAAGATCATCAGTGAAAACTAAATGCGTAATAGGAATACCTCCACGATTAAGCCTGATTGGTTTCCAGCGCCCATTCCCAACTGCTTGATTGATAGCGTGGCTTAGCCTCTCGATGCACATGACAAAAATATACGGGGATAAGGGGTCCCCCTCTCTGATTCCTCTAGATGGGCTAAAACTGTTCGTGAGCTCACCATTCCACAAAAGTTGCATCGAAACTGAAGTTATACACTCCATTATAATACGAATTAAGTCCATCGGTAACCCAATCACCCCCAGGGTTTCATGAATAAAGTCCCAACTCAAACGATCATATGCCTTTTCCAGATCAACCTTGATAGCCATCTGACCAGTTTTGCCCCCTTTGTTCCTCATGGAGTGGATGATTTCTTGGGCAACAATGACATTTTCTATTATATGTCTCCCCGGAACAAAATTCGTCTGAGCAAGGCCAATGATTTGCGGCAGAATGGTCTTGAGGCGATTAGCCACCATTTTAGTTATAGTCTTGTACACCACTGTGCACAGACTAATAGGTCTAAATAATTTGAGAGAATCTGGATTATTGGTCTTGGGAATCAGCACAAGAAGAGTTTGATTCAATTCCTTAGGCAATTGCTTTCCCGCGAAAAAATCTTTAATAAGCTGACAAACCGAGGACCCCACCACGTGCCATTGAGTTTGGAAGAAAATGGCATGAAGGCCATCTACTCCCGGGGCTTTCATTGGGCTCATGCTAAAGACAGTGTCTCTAATCTCTGCATCATCAACACCTATGATCAAACTGTTGAGAACAACATTATCAATTAAAAGGAAATCAAGAGTAACAGGGTATTGAACATGAGCACCTCCCTCCTTCGTATACAAATTACAAAAGTAAGAGACTGCATGGGTGTCATGGATCCAATGCCCCTCATCATCTTTTATCATGCCCACTTTATTTCGTCGGCGTCTCTCGATAGCTTTTTGATGGAAAAAGGCCATGTTCCTATCCCCACAGGCAATCCATTCTCTCCGAGATTTTTGGAATCATAGCACTTCCTCTTGAGTTAACACCTTTTCAAGGTCCCTCTTTAGGTTAGACTCTAGCTTGCTTAAACTCCTAGAATGACGCTTCTCTAGAAAAAGTTGAATACCACCAATTCTAGCCAGCAGCTCCTTTTTCTTTTTAAAAATGTTGCCAAAGATTTCTTTATTCCAGTTTCCCAGCTTGTTGATAAAATCAGCAACAGCATTAGTGTAGTTCAAACTGCACTTCCAGTTATTTTCCACAAAGGGTTGGAACCTCTCGTCGGTCAGCCAGGGAGCCAAAAACCGAAAAGGTTTCACGCCCGTATGAGCGAAATTGATTTTTCTGCAACGAGCCATCAGCGGTCTATAATCGGAATTTAATTTAGGGAGGTGGAAAACTTCTGCCTCATCGTTCATCATCATCCACTCTTCATTACAAATCACAAGATCCAACCTTTTCGATAAGTTACCTCTTGACCAAGTGTATTTGGGACCCTTAAAGACAGGTTCCATGAGATGGTTTCGATGGAACCATCCATTAAAAAGGTCACACACACCACTGATCCTGGCTAACCTACCTTTTTTTTTTCGAAACTCTTCGAATTGCATTGAAGTCCCCACCAATCATCCATGGACCATCAACGGACTTGGCAACTTCATCAAACTCAGACCATAAATTTTTCCTTACCATGGGAATCGGACTCGCATAAACTGCCGTGACCCAAGAACTACAACCATTCGAATCAATTATTTTAAAGTGAATAAATTGATTATGATTGATGATAAACTCAACCTCAAAACTGTCATCCCATAGAATCCAAATGCCACCAGAAAAACCCCTAGCTTCCACCCGGTGTGACCTCTGGAAGCCACTTTTTTTAATGAACCCATCAGCCTTTGATCCACTAATGCAAGGCTCGAATAAAGCCACCATATTCAGTTTATAATTACTGACCAAAGTCTTAAAAGTCCTGCAAAATCTCGGTGAGAGTGCTCCCTGACAATTCCAAAACATTATGTTGTATATCATTAAAAATATAATCTAAGGTAGTGCGCATGAACCCTTACATACTAGGCCCTAGAGCCACTCCTCCATGCACGCCAGGGGTCTCATTAACAATAGTATTTTCATCATCAGACATAATATCTTCCTCTTCATAGCCAACTACAAGTTGAGGATTACCATCATAAAACTCCATCGGATTAACAGTTCCATTGTCTTTTCCATTCGGAGGATCGGCTAATTTTCTTGGGTAGAGTTGCTGATCCGAGTTATCAGCCACTTTTCCACATGAGTAGCGTGGTGGATTACCCACAATCTCATGGTTAGTCATGGGGAAAGTCACGGCAGTATGTTTGTGAGGATCCAGGGTGGTCAAGATGAAAGAAGGTTCAACGGGCAAGCTAAGAGGATGTCCTAAGGGGTTCGGGCTAGGGACATTATTCTTGGTAGAGTGATCCTTAGGAATATTGGGACGTAAGTTTGCATGCATGGATGTAGATGGTTTGGGATTCTGTTGCTTAGGTCGTGAAAGCTGTGATTTGGCCACTTGTTTAGCTTTGGATAGGTAATTATGAGGCTTTAAGGTGCTAAGGGTTTTCAGGGGATGGTTCCTTCGGGTGTGGAAGTGATCGGCAATGGAATTAGCTGGTTGTTGGGGGGGGGACAGTGATCGGGTTCTGAAAAGCAAATTCTGTCACGGTATTTGTATCATGCTCATCAATTAAGGCAGCAAAACGGGAGGCAGAACTATAATTAAATCGCTGATTCCTCTCCGAATCGATGATATTCTCCTTGTCCACCACTACTTTAGGTCTCCCTCTACGTGCCACAATCATCCAAGGACCAAATTTCTCACCATTGTTCTTCGCCATAACTGAGACACCATCCTTATCAGCTGTCACATTAGCTGTTGGAAAACTCTCAGAACACTCGGCCCTATCCCCATTCGCAACTTGTTTTTCAGGACACGTAATGCTAGTGTGACCATATTTACCACTCTGGTAACATATAATTGGCAGCTCTTCGTATTCAACCTTCTGAATTTTTCCGTCTAAATTAAATTGAGACACCAAAGGCTGAGAAAGGGAAACCCGGACAGCAATTCTCGCAAACTTCCCCCTCTCCCATGATTCAGTATGATAATCAATCTTAATAACTGTGCCCACAAGTTGTCCAACCTTCCTCAGAACACGCTTGTCGTATAAGTGAAATGCCATGCCAGGTAAGCGGATCCAAACAATGGCTGAGAAAATATCAGTAACGGTGCTGTCGAACTGTGGAGTCCAAGGTTGCACTGTTAAATAGTGTCCAAAAATTACCCATGGCCCCTCGGTTAAAGCATAGACTGCATCCTCTGGTGAGTGGAGACGAACTAAATAATAATTGTTCTCCAGGTCAATCACAGATAAATCATGAATCGTCGGCCACATTACCTTTAGTCGGTTACATAACACCTTATATCCAATGTTTCTTCCCAACAACTTCACTACCACTAAATTCTGCCAAGGTTTAGTCAGTTTATCATGGACTCGTTTCGACAACACGATAGTTGGCATGGTGCCATCTTCTCCAACCATCACATCGCCAGGTTCAAAGTGCCAGTCATCTTCCATCTTAGCATCATCAAAATTTCTGTGTAGGCTAGAGGGAACCAGCGCTTCCTCGAAGGATAGCGGCGTTGGATTATCCTCGTCCGTACCATGGCTGCGAAAACGAGCCTTTTTAGTGGACCGATCTTCATTCAGCGACGGTGGAAACACTTTCAGCAGGTTAGGGTTTTCGTGGAGTTCAGCGTTTTCAGAGCACTCCGACATCTTCGGCCAGATTTCTAATTTGCTGTTTGCTTTCTTAAATAATATTTTGATTACATAGAAAAGTAAACTTAGTTAAAAAGGTAACTTAGAATTAGGAAACAAAGTATATCTACATCTCAAAGATTGAAAAATTGGTCATGTAGACCCTTATATTTTCAAGAAGGACTACTAAGGAAATTTTATTAACTTCAGACAATTTCTAAAATTTACAGGTTATTTTTTTGTAACCTATATTTGAATTTAAGATATTTACATTTTTAATAAAAAAAAGTAATTTTTTTTTTTATTTTTATGTGAGTGGAAAAAAAATTTTGGTTAAGAAGTAAATATTATATTCCAAAAATATCTCTATACAATATATTTATTTCCTAAACTCTAAAATATAATTTCTTTTTTTTTTCTTCTAATTTGTAAGGATACAAATGTCAAATAATTGTGTTTAAGATTTTTTATATATAAAAAAATAAGATGCCACTTACATTCAACATTTAAAAAAGAAAAACAAAAATGCCATTCGCATATTCGTATTTAGACTCACAAAGATTTCGGAAAAATTTAGACACATTCAGATTTTAGAAAAAAATGCTGCCTAAGACCTCCTTTTGATTAAAATATCTTTTTAGCTCTATTAACTCAAAAAAATTGACACTAGTGTTTTATAATAAATAGAAATATAATATTAAAATAAATGTTACAATATATAAATTTTAAAATAATTTCAATATTGAAAAAATATTTTAATACTTTAAAATATCATATTATATTAAACTAAATTTTGTAATAAATAGAATCATCATATTGAAAAAGATATATAAAAATTTAAATTATTTTCAATATTATATAAAATAATTTTGATATTATTAATACATGAGATATATTATTATTTGAAAAAACTATTTGACCCAAAGATTTATTTAAATTTTTTATAATAAATACAAATATATTATTGGAATAAATATAATAATTTATATTTTAAAATTTATTTTAATATAAAAAATAATTCCAATATTATTAATCTACTAGATAAATTAAACTATTTCAATAATTTTTTATTTATTAAAAAATTTTAAAGTCAATTTTTTAGTTAATATCTACTAAGGATATTATAATCACTTGTTCAAAAAAAAAAAGATATTATAATCACAAGGAGATTTTGGTATCCTCTATAAAAAACTTGCGAGGTTCACATGATCATCCTCCTAAATATTGAGAGTGTAGATGTCCTTTTCCCTAAAATTAGTAAATACTTTATCCTAAAATTTGTTTTATCATTTTATTTGTTTAAAATAAAATTATAAAATATTTTTTATATTTCATTTAAAAGCAATTAAATAAGAAGCACACAATTCATTTTCTACAAAGTAGAGTTTTCTTTAAAATTAAAAAAAATGTCAGATACGTATTTATTAGTGACTCAAGGATCTAATTAAATCAATAATTTGAAATTGGATAATAGCTGTATTTATTGATATCAAAAGTATTTTTATTTATTAAATCATGAAAAAATGTTCATGGATTTAAAAGTACAAATTTTCGTTTACAGATATAGATAACAAATTTAAGCTGATGAAGTAAAAATTTTCGTTTTTCGATATAGATACATTAAACTCTTCTTTAATTCAAAAGGAGAGTTTATTAGATGTAGATACAAATTTAACTGAAAAAAAAAAAAAAAGCAAGTAGGACAAAACTATTGTGCGGTCGTGCCTTACAACAATTTTGGCTCAATTACACAACAATTCCAGTTGTTCCCTGAAAATAATAAAAACTGAATGTTTCGAATTCTGAAAATATGAGCCTTAATTTAAAAATTATTTTCTCTCTTCTCTTGTCGATCCCTCCCTCTCCTCCACTTTTCTTTTTTTTTTTTAATCTTGTTTCTTCTTCTTCTTCTCTCTCTTTTTTTTTTTTTGATAGAATTTCATACATAATTGTTAGGAAAGGGACTCCTACAAGCAGCTGCAAATTAGGTGAAAACAAAATTCTTTCTCTCTTTGTGTGATTAAAATTGGATGTGTACCATAAATAAATAGTAGAAAAATAAACCAATAAATCTGAAGCAAAAACCAACCGTAAGAGATACAAATTTTACGTGAAAAACTCAACGTGGGAAAAATCACGAGACTTAGTCCGATATAATCTTCCACTATATTAATGGGATTATAGCACAAATTTTTCACTACATAATACTAGAGACTATTAACATAAAAAATCTCAATATTTTTGGCTTACAGTAATAACTTGATATTTGTCTCTCTAATAAGTAGGTATCTCAAATAATAGCTAATGAGAGAATAAAATAAATATTAAGATCAATAGGATTGTAAAAGGTGATACCAGAACTTACCCTCAAAATTAGAGAGAAAATTGAGTTAAAGCCCAATTTCATGGCAAATTTCATCCAAGTCCAAAGCTTAATGTTAATTGAACATCAAGCTAACCTTTTTGGACTTTGGGCTTTTGGGCCCAAATGAGATGAACCCAACAAATCTTCCCCTCTAGATCATTTGAGGGGCACTGCGAAGCCCACTTTCTGCATATAGCTTTTCAACTTCTCTTTGGGTAATGGCTTTATCATTATATCTGACCCATTCTCTGTTGTGTGTATCTTCTCAAGTTTCAACTGTTTCTTCTCAAGCACGTTTGGTATCAAATGATACCTCACATCAATATGCTTGGATTTCGAATGGTATGTCGAATTTTTTGCCAAGTGAATGGCACTTTGACTGTCATAGTATACAATATAACTATCATGCTTCACACCCAACTCTTGTAGGAAATTCTTCATCCACAATTGTTTTTGCAACCTTCAGTAATTACAATATACTTTGCTTCTGTGGTAGACAAGGCAACACACTACTGAAGTCTGGACTACCATGAGACTGCTCCTCTTGCAAAGGTGAGCAAATATCCTAATAGAGATTTTCTGGAATCAACATCCCCTGCCATATCTGTATTTGTGTATATTTGTAACACATGTTTGTCACTATCAAAATATAAACACATGCCTTGGAAGTGTCTCTAAGATATCTAAGAATCCATTTTACTACTGTCCAGTTTTCTTTGCCCAGATTGGAGAGAAACTGGTTGAGTACACCAACTGCATGAACAATATCTGGTCTTGTACAAACCATGACGTACATCAAAGTACCAATCGTTCAAGTTTAAGGAACTCCTTTTATCTTTTACTTTTCTTTCTCACTTGTACGACAATATAATCGAAGCTAAACTTAAAATGGTCGGCAAGTGGAAAACAAACAGATTTTGCTTCACTCATGTTAAATCTTTTAAGAACCCTTTCAACATATACTTCTTGAGATAACTATAACTTTTCATATTTTCTACCGCGAGAAATCTTCATGGCAACTAGCATCCTCGCTAACCGGCAACATGTCATCCACATAAAGTAAAAAGAATGATGAAATCATTATCACCAAACTTCTTCACAGAAAAATAATGGTCACACATAGTCATATTGAAACCATGATTCTCCATAAAATAATCAAACTTCTTGTACCACTGTCTTGGTGTCTGTCTCAACACATACAAACTTTTCTTCAACTTGCACATAAGTTCTTTTTTGGTTTTGACATTGAATCTTTCATGTTGCTCTATGTATATTTTCTCCTCTAAGTCACCGTGCAAGAAAGTTGTCTTTACATCAAACTGTTCAATCTCCAAGTTCAAGCTAGCTGTTAATTCTAGAACAACTCGGATAGAAGAATCTTCACCATAGGAGAAAATATTTTTTTTTTAAAATCAACACTTTTTTTCTGACTAAAACCGTTAACGACTAATCTAGCCTTGCACTGCTGTTGTGAGTTAATTTTAGTCTTCAACTCTTAACGACTAATCTAGCTTTACTTAGACATATGTGTAGTTCTTAATCACAGATTTCATCTTCTCTTATATGACTTTAACCCACTTATTTTTATGCTGGTGAGACATGGATTCTTCAAAACATTCTGACTTCCTCCATCTGAAAGTATCATATATTCATGTGGAGGATATCTAGTGGAAGGTCATCATTCTCTAGTTGATCTTCTTAAATCTGGCTTAACTATTGGTGTTGGTGGTTCTAGAGGTGCCTGGTCAACTAGTTCTGCTAGACTTTCATCATTATCCTCTCCAGCTCCCCTATGATCATCATGAACTATAAGTGGAGAAATTGAAGTTGGACTAATATGAATCTTTGGAGACGACTGATACTCATTACTCTTCTCTGTATCACCAATTATCTGATTTTCAAGGAACACAACATCTCTACTTCTGATCAATTTCCTTGCCACTGGATCTCATAATTTGTATCCAAATTCTCCATGCCCATAGCTTAAGAAAATGTGTTATTTAATTTTGTCGTCAAGCTTCGATCTTTCATCCATAGGAATGGGAGCATATGCTCTGCAACCAAACACTCTCAAGTGTTTATAAAAAACATCTTTCTCAGTCTAAAGTCTCTCAGGTACATCGCCATCTAATGGACCTAAAGGAGAAAGGTTAATTAAGTCAACTGTAGTACGCATAGTCTCTGCCTAGAAAGATTTAGGAAGCTTGGCATCAGAAAGCATAAGCCTAACCCTCTATTCAATTGTTTTGTTCATCCTTTCTGCAGCACTATTCTGCTGTGGGGTTTTTGGTACAATTTTCTCAAGTCTGAGTCTATGGGATCTGCAATACTGCTCAAATGGTCATTTGTATTCACCATCATTATTTGTCCTGACACATTTTAATTTTCTTCATGTCCTTTTTCTCAACATAAGCATGGAATAACTTAAATATATCAAGCATCTGGTCTTTAGATTTCAAAGCAAAAGCCCACACTTTTCTAGAGCAATCATCAATAAAAGTCATGAAATAAAGTGTACCTCTTATTCATCTTCTTTACGTTATGCAAACATCAGTGCGAATCAAATCAAGGATTTGCGACTTTTTGGATGGTGAAAAGCTTTTAAAGCTACCGTTGAGTGTTTTCTATTGCCATGAGTGTCAAAGCTTTTAAAGCTACCGTTGAGTGTTTTCTATTGCCATGAGTGTCAATGTGCAAGTGTACACAACAAGTAATATACTTATGAGTATTCATATTGTCTCCACAGGGATTGAATCTTAACAGTACAGTTTTGTTCTAATTAAAATAAGACAATTAATGAAACTAATGATCTAATTAAATAAAAATGCAATAAATAAAATGCAAAAAGGAAAATTCTCACGTCAAACAAGAGGATGTAATCAATGGAAAATGAGTAGTTGAGTGAATAAACTCACTTAATAGCATTGACTATTTTTTCAATTAAAGTACCATTTTCTAAAGCATCTACTATAGTACTGAGTAGAATCCCTCATACGTCCTCAGCTGTCGCATGTTGGATATATTATACCTAATACAACTTAATAGTGACCAATTGTAAAAGCAACATTAAATATAGCATTAAAGGTTCTAGATTCCACTTACTCTACAAGGTGACTTTCTATATCTAGTTGTTCACTAATTTTAGATCAAGTATGGCCTTATTAAAATTGAGATTTACTCTAAAACTAAGTATTGTCTTAATTGATTCCACTAAGTCATACATTTTTTTAAGCTCTTTCTTAACTAGTATCCATTAAATGAGTGGTCAGCTGAAATAAGGAATTGAAATAAATACATTTAAGACAAAATGCTATAACAAATACAGAGCAACACTTATACGTCAGTCAAACATCGATTAAAATTGTTTATCACTCAACCACAATCAAATTTAGTTCATGATTTGTAATAGAACAATGAATAAAATTGTTATAATCATCCAATATATTCCCATAATTAAATAGAAAATAAGAAAAGAAGAAGAAGAATTTAAATCTGCTTGGTCTTTGTGATTTCTCCTCTGTTTCATCCTTGAGTCCTCTATTTCGGCCTTCAATCTTTCTCTTAATTTTGGTTTCTTGTTGTTTCTATTCTCCTTAGGTGATAGCTCTCTTTTTTTCTTTGCATGCGTGCTCCTTTTATAACTTGGGATTAAGGCAACCAAAAGTGTATAGTGTGTATCTTTCATTTTTTGAAACTTTGGATCGCAATCTTTTAGTTATTGCATGCGAAATCTAGTTTGTCATTGCGACAGAATTGTACAGCAACAACTATAGCATCTTTACTAATCCAGACTTGTTTTCACTCCTCTGTTGTCTGATTCTTTCATTATCTCTGCAAGTTTGTTGAAGCAGCATTCCTTCCTTAAAGCTTGAGCTTTTCGGTCACTTTCAATCATGCATATAATCTAAGCACAAAAAAGATCTAAAACAACTCAATTAATTAAAAATAAACTAAAATGGATGATCATGCAAAATGCAACTAAAATGCAATAAGAACACATCATTTACTAACTAAGTAGTATTGATTTAAGTTTAAAAGTGTCATGATAATTCTCATTTTATAGAGTTATCATATCCCCTAATTTAAACCATTACTTGTCCTCAAATGACAACAATACTAACTCTTCAATCACACAATCATGCAGTAATCAACTTAGCTTTGTCGTCAAGCTTATTAGGATTAATCAACCCTCAAATCACTCTTAACTAGACTTAGGTCTTATTATGTCCAAAGTATGTATGTGGCACTTTGATCAAGTTTCGGAGGTGCTACAACATTACACAGACCTTACATATAACTCAAATATATAATATAAGTACATTCATATACGGGGGTGTAGAAGTCACAGATAAGTTCGAATTGTGCTACAACAAAATATCATTTCCTTCTTATTTTTTTAGTCAAATTCTCTTCAATATACTATTGATTTTTCATGTGAATGTCTATCACTTGTAATAATGACACCCAATTACTTAATCAATGCACATATCAGAGTTGCTGCAGCAATGTTATAACATAGTCTTATCTATAGATATCTTTAACTCAAGGCTGAACATGTGACTTATGAACAAACCTTACTACTTAATATCCTAAATAGAAGACCAAATTGTTATTTTTAGTTGCTACAACAATGCTCATTACTCTTATGCCTTTCAACTTAAGGCTGCATATGGGGTACATATTGAGCCCTGGTTACTAGTAACTAAGTCATTGGAGCAGAATTTATTTCCTATCTAGCACAGTTTGGGGTACTTGGGAAAATTTTTAGGTCCCCCCCCAAAAAAAAAACTTAAGATATTTTTAACCTTACTAGTCTACATGGTTTTGCTACAACATCCTCACAAAACTCAACCAAAGCTTAAGTGTTGAGCCAGAATCTTAACTTTCATCTATAAAATTTGTGAGATACAATTTTCTCACTTAAATACAATAGAATTTATTTTAAGCTAACAAGCCCTCTTAAGTATTAAAATAATAATGATAATAATAATAATATAAAATATTTAATTCTAATTAATGATGACATAAGTAATGACATAAGTGATGATGTAAGAGAAGTTTGTAGAAATAGTTAAGAATTATAGAATTTAGTAAGATATTTAAGAAGGATAATCTAAACCATTGATCAAGAGTTATAGTGGCAAAATTCTAGCCATCAATTAACTTTAAGAAATCCTATAAATACTCCTTAACCCCTATCATTTTCAATGCAACCTCGAAATTTCACTCTCTTATATTCTAAGACATAACATCAAGAGTAGAGAAATCCTCAATTTAAAAGGTTTAGAGAAGTCAAGGTCAAGAGGTAAGTAACGCTTCAACTGTAATGTAGGGATAAAATTCTTTTTATACTTAACTTCAACTTTAATAAATTCTTAATATTGTTATGGCTATCATGACGTGATTGGTTATGATATAAATTTTTGGATGACTATGCCACCTATATTATAGTAATTTCTTACTTATCCTTATATGGTCGGCTATGCTGCCTAATCTATGATACTTAATTATGTTATGGTCGACTATGCCACCTAGTTTATGATACTTAATTTTGTTATGGTCAACTCTACCGTTTATACTATAATTTCATTTTGTTTTAATCTCTGTATGGACGGCACTACCGCCTATATTAAAGATTGTTGTCCATAAATAGTGTTGTGTGTTGATTCTGCTGTGCATCTAAGAACTTCAAATGTTATGACATAAGTTGAATTGGACACATGCATTTCATGGATTAGTTTATGAAGAAGACATTTCAGAAAATGAATTTATGAAAAATGGGTGGTTGTACTACCAGGCGGCAAAATTTCCAAGGAGGGCAAGCGGAGGGCATAGCAAAAGATAAATCTTTTGGGGACGGTGATACGTAATGCCCAAAAGATCAACTGCTTAGGCCTAAAGGCACATTATTTTAAAGAATAAGAATGCTACCCTTGCGGTACAATATACCTAGGGCCTTAACGAAGTTATTTTTTATTTTCTAAATTTCTTTTAAAAACTTAATATGGTCATTTATAAGCATAATAATTTATACATGCATCAAAGTGTTATCTTACTGGCCATTAGCTCATAAAATCCTTACATTACAGGTAACGATGAGTAGGGCAAGCTGATGCCAAGTCCCAACCGAGATAAGGTGCATATGGGCATATCAAACATTAGGTTTTAAGATGGGCACAACTCTGCTTCTATCAAAAAAATAATTATCTTAACTTTATGTAATAATAATGTTTTTGGAAAATATCAGCATGTCTCCTATATTTTGTAAGAAAGTTATGCTTGTTATGTAAAAAATTTTTTTTTTAGAATTCGTATTTGTAAAACTTTTTTAGAATCTGTATTTGTATTAAACAAGTAATGAGGTTTTAATATTTGACAATAAATTATTTTTAAAAAAAAGTAGAGTGTTACAAATTGGTATCAAAGCCCAAGGTTTAAAGCGATTAAGTAAAACATCCATATGCACAAGTCAAGGAGAAGGGCAAGGCTCAACTCTTTAGTTAAAACTTGAAATTATGATAATTGGAAAATTTGCATTTGATTCGTCTGACATGTAGAAATTAGATTAAAAACTCATTGAGATGTCAAGCGCTAGGGGTAATAGAAGCAAAAGGGCAGAAGGAACTTCAGGGGAGCAATTTGTAATTGATCGACTTACAGACATTGTGGCACGACTCTTGGAAAGGGAAGTTAGAAGGGATGAACATGCTCGGACAATAAACAACACAAGGAGCAAATTCAGAAGATTAAATCCACCCACATTCGAAGGAGGTGTAGATCTAATTACAGCAGACCACTGGTTACGAACTATAGAAAGAATGATAGAAGTAGCCAAAGTGCCAGAAGAAGAAAAAGTCACCTGTGTCTCCTCTATTCTACGAGGAATGGCGGAATATTGATGAGACTTTATCAAACGAATTCATAATAAAGCAACGGATGCAATGGGTGGAATTTAAAGAACACTTCTATAACAAATACTTTTTAAAGACCGTTCGATCAGTCAAAAGAAGAGAGTTGGGTTATTTATAGCAGGGAAGGATGTTTGTGCTAGAGTACATCCAAAAGTTTAATGAGCTCTCTCGATATGCCCCACATGTGGTTGCAATAGAAGACTTGAAAAAGAACCACTTTATGCAAGGATTGCGCAAAGATCTCGCAAAAAGACTTAAAGGTGGCTGGAGTTCGTGATGCTTCCTTCAACGAACTTATCGATTGGGCCTTGGTAATTGAGCAAGTAGATGAAGAAAATAATGAAGAAAAACAACGAAACAAAGGAAATGTGGACTAGTGGAACTTTGTAGCTAACCACGAAAAACAACAGTTAAATAATAATAATAATAATAGAAAGAGAACGCTAGTGGTCCAAGATCAGAATAAAAGCAAACGCCCAAAGAATCATAAGAAGAAAGTCTTAAAAAAGTCAAGATGCAATCAGTGCGATAGAACTCACCCTGGAGAATGTCGGGCCAATACCAGAACATGTTTTAAATGTGAAAGAGAAAGACACTTCATCAAGGACTGCCCAGAGAATGGCACGCAACAAGAAAATGCTAATGGTCGAGTATTTACGCTCACCAAGACAGATGCGGAAGGAAAACCCTCAGTAGTATCAAGTGAACTATCTATCTCTTAAACTCCTACATATGTGCTAATAGGCTCAGGAGCTACACATTCATTTGCCTCACCAGCATTGACTAGGAAAATAAAAAAAAAGTCCCTGACATAATAAATAAAATTTTTTGTATCATGGTACCATCGGGTGAAGTATTGAACTCAGACAATTAGTTAAGGCATGCGAGATCAGCATTAGCGGTCATAAACTATGTGTTGACCTAATAATCCTATAGATGCATGGCTATGATGTAATTCTTGGCATGGATTGGCTATCAAAGCACTATACCAAGATAGATTGCAAGAAAAAGGAAGAAACTTAGGTAGGATCTTTAAAGCTTTCCTACCCTTCCTTAATCTTTTTTAATAAGGTCGAGCGAAGTGTCATGTTGGCGAATTTTCCTACTACTAGCTTGATCTTTGCCTTGCATATATCATTTTGTAATGGCTTAGGTAGGATACTTAAAGCTAACAAGCTTGACTTTTTACTTAGTATAGTCGTCGAAACAGAAGAGTAAATTGAATTTAAAATCGATTTGTTACCAGGAACTGCCCCAATTTCAAAGGCGTCTTATATAATGGTCCCATCAGAATTAAAGGAGCTAAAGAGTCAATTGCAAGAGTTACTAGACAACGGCTACATACGCCTAAGTCATTCACCAGGGGGAGCACCAATATTATTTGTAAAAAAGAATAATGGATTAATATGAATGAGCATCGACTATCGAGAGCTAAATATTGTGACTATCAAGAACAAGTACCCATTTTCGCGCATCAATGACTTGTTTGATGAACTACAAGGAGCATCGGTATTTTCAAAGATTGATCTATGATTAAGATATCACCAGTTAAGATTTAGAGAAGCAGATATTCCTAAAACAACATTTAGAACACATTATAGATACTATGTGAAATTCTAGTTATGCAACCCAGGAGGGGGGTGAATTAGGATTTTAAAATTTAAGTTAAGCAAACCACACAACAATTTAATCTAATGCCCTAATGGAATAAAAAACAATAAATTCAATAAAGCACAATAATAAAGGAGTAAAGGAAGAGAGAGCAAACACAATGATTTTTATGTGGTTCGGCAATCCCTGTCTACGTCTACGCCTCCAACCTCACTTAGGCTTGAGGATTCCACTAAGCAAGCCTCCAAGACTTCAAATGCTTACAATTGACTTCCAAGGTATTAATAAACCTTTACAACAAGAGATTATCCCCAATCTCTTAACCCAAGTGTATCCCAACACTTACAATCACTCAAAACAAAAGATTACAAATTATTTTTCTCTCACACAATATTTAAGATTACAAATTAATGCCCAATGTGTGAATATATGAAGAATGAATGTGTTTAAAGCTCTTTGAAGATTGTATTCTCGAATATAGGCTCAATGTTAATATTGTGATCTGCCCTTATTTGAATTTGAATGAGCTTATTTATAGTTGGAGCTGAAAACTAATAATTACAGACTGTCTGCCCGTAAACGGATCGCCGTTAACCGTTAACCATTAACCGTTTGTTCTGGTCAAAGTTACCGTTGGACTGAATTTTAAATAAACGATTGACCGTTTGTCACTATCGGTTCACCGTTAATTTCCAGAGGCCTACAAAATAAATTTGGCTTAACCGTTCTCACTAAACAGTTCAAGGTTAGCAATCTGAAAATTATCAATTCACCGTTTTTCATAAACGGTTCAGCGTTATTTTCTAGAATCATCATTATAACAATACTTTGCATAACATGCTTTCTGGAAGTTATCGATTAGCCGTTTTCAGTAAACGGTTAGCCGTTTGCTACAGTGAAATTATTTTTTAAAATTATAATTTTACCTCAAAACTTTTTATAATTATACTATGGCCCAAATCGTCATAAAACTTTACAAATAAGTCTATTTTCATAGTTTTAAAACTTTTTCAATTTGACCATGAACTTGAAAACTAACCAATTCTATAAAATCATTTTTTCTTTAAGTATAAAACCTTATATTATCAAAATAATGATTTGTTTAAAATGTATGAAAAATAATTTAAGCTTTTAAAACCTTAATCATTCTTAATCTTGTTTATTATCATCAAAATTAACATTATGGATACATATATGCTAACACTATAAGTTTATCGTCATACCATTTGGTCTAACTAATGCTCCACCGGCCTTCATGGACCTCATAAACAAGGTATTTAAAGACTACCTAGACAAATTCATAGTAGTTTTCATTGACGATATTTTGGTCTACCCATAAACACAAGAAGGGCGTGCTTAGCACTGATTACTCTTTAGACACTTGAAAAAGAAGCAATTTTTTACAAAATTCAAGAAATTTGATTTTTGGCTTGAAAAAGTTAGATTCTCATGTCTAAGAATAGAATTTCAGTAGACCCCCTCGAATGTAGAAGCTGTGATCTAATGGTCCAGACCAACTAATACAAGATAAGTTTGAAGCTTCTTGGGTTTGGCTAGATATTATCGAAGATTTGTAGAAAGGTTCTCCAAGATCGTAATGCCATTGACCCAATTGACAAAGAAAAATGTCAAGTTTGTGTGGACGCCAGAATGCGAGGAAAACTTCAAAGAACTAAAACAGCGATTGGTTATTACTCCAATCTTAGCCATTCCTAACAACTCTAAGGAATATGTCATCTATGATGATGCCTCCAAAAGCGACATAGGATGCGTTCTCATGCAAAACGGAAAAGTCATTGCATACACTTCCAAACAATTGAAGGATTATAAGAAAAATTATCCATTGTATGATTTGGAGTTGGCAGCGGCGGTGCACGCATTTAAAATATGATGTCACAATTTAATAAGGGCGCATTGTAAGGTTTACACTGATCACAAGAGCCTCAAATACTTCTTTACACAAAATGAGTTAAATATGCGACAATGGCAAAGGCTAGAGCTTGTCAAGGACTACGACTACTACGAAATAAACTATCATCCTAGAAAAGCAAATATGGTAGTAGATGCATTAAGTAGAAAGTCAAGCTTGTTAGCTTTAAGGATCTTACTTAAGCCATTACAAAATGATATATGTAAGGTAGAGATCGAGCTAGTAGCAGAAAAATTAGTCAACATGACACTTCACTCGATCTTATTAGAAAAGATTAAGGAGGGGCAGGAAAGCAATTCTTACTTGAAGAACTTGAAAATAAAAGCCAAATCAAAGGAGATGTTGTTGAAGAAGTCAGAAAAATGAATTATTTTATTTAAGGACAGGATATGTGTACCAGATAATGATGATCTAAAGAAAGAAATCCTACTTGAAGCTCACACAGCCCTCTATTCACTTCATCCTGCACAACAAAGATGTACAAAGAATTAAAGAAGCATTATTAAATAATTAAGTTCATACCAAAATGTCTCACTTGTCTACTAATCAAAGCAGAGCACCAAAGACCAGCAGAACTTTTGGAATCTAATCAAGTCCCTAAATGGAAGTAGGAATAAATCACAATGGACTTCGTCATTGGTCTTCCAAGTACTGTAAAAATGCATGATGTTATTTGGGCGATCGTCGATTGACTTACAAAGTCTGCTCACTTCTTGCCTATTTAAATGACGTACACCATGGACCAGTTTGCAGAAATATACGTAAAGGAGATAGTAAGACTTCAATGTATACATATTTCTATTATTTCTGACTAAGATACAAGGTTTACTTCACATTTTGGGAAAAGTTATATAATGCTATAGGAACAAAATAAAAAATTAGTACAACATTTCACCCTCAAACTGATAGCCAGTCAGAAAGAACAATTCAGACACTTAAGGAAATGTTGTGAGGATGTGTTATCGACTTTCAAGGATCATGGAGCAAGTATTTACCATTGGTTGAATTTGACTACAACAATAGCTACCAGGCAACAATACGTATGACACCATACGAAACTCTATATGGTAGAAAATGTAGATCACCTATTCATTGGGATGAGATGGGTGAACGAAGGTATCTTGGACCCGACTTAATTACTGCCTCATCTGAAGCAATCTGGAAAATACGTCAAAGAATGCAGGTAGCTCAAAGTCGACAGAAAAGTTCTGCTGATAAAATGCGAAGGCCTTTGGAATTATAAGTTGGTGTTGCCCCAATAAAAGGATTGATGAGATTTAGGAACAAAGGAAAATTTTGCACTAATAACAAGATTGATGAGATTTGGCAACAAAGGAAAATTAATTCTGAGGTTTAATGGGCCATTTGAAATACTCAAACGTGTCGAGAATGTTTCCTACCGACTTGCCCTCCCCCTATCGTTATCAAGAATACATAATTTCTTTCATTTATCCATGTTAAAGAAATATGTTCCAAACTCCTCTTATTTGCTAAATTATAAGCCTTTTCAACTAGAAGGAGACCTAACCTACGAAGAATGTCCAATTCAAATTCTTGATAGAAAGAAAAAGGATTTAAGGAACAAGAAGATCCCTTCAGTTAAAGTACTATGGCAAAATAACTCAGAGGAGAAGGCAACATGGGAACGTGAGGAAGAGATGAAGAATAAGTATCATGAGCTATTTAGTAAGTAAATTTCGAGGATGGAATTTTTTAAAAGGGAAGAGGAAATTATGAGGTACAATTTTCTCACTTAAATATAATAGAATTTATTTTAAGCTAACAAGCCCTCTTAAGTATTAAAATAGTAATGATAATAAAAATATAAAATATTTAATTCTAAGTAATGATGACATAATCTTAGACCCTTAGCCCCTTTCATTTTCAATACAACTTAGAAATTTCACCCTCTTCAATTCTAAGACATAACATCAAGAGTAAAGAAATCTTCAATTTAAAAAGGTCTAGAGAAGTCAAGGTTAAGAGGTAAGTAACACTTCAACTGTAATGTAGGGACAAAATTCTTTTTATATTTCACTTCAACTTTAATTAATTCTTAATATTGTTATGGCTATTATGAAGTGATTGGTTATGATCTAAACTTTTGGACGACTATACCACCTAAATTATATTAATTTCTTACTTATTCTTATATGGTCGGTTATGCTGCATAATCTATGATACTTAATTACGTTATGGTCAACTATGCCACCTAATATATGATATTAAATTATGTTATGGTTGGTTCTGCCACCTATACTATAATTCCATTTTGTTTAATCTCTGTATGGACGACATTGCCGCCTATATTAAAAATTGTTTTCCATAAATAGTGTTGTGTGTTGATCTATTGTGCATCTAAGAACTTCAAATGTTATGACATAAGTTGCATTGGACACATGCATTTCATGGATTACTTTATGAAGAAGACGTTTCAAAAAATGAATTTATGAAAAATGAGTGGTTATACTACCGGGTGAAAAAGTTTCCAAGGGGCAAGCCCTCTAAGCATAGTAAAAAGTAATTTTTTTTGGGACGGCAATATGTAATACCCAAAGGATCAACTGTTTAGGCCCAAGGGCACGTTATTTTAAAGAATAAGAATGTTATCCTTGTGGTACAATATACCTAAGGCCCTAACAAAGTTGTTTTGTATTTTCTAAGCTTCTTTTAAAAACGTAATATGTTCATTTATATGCATAATAATTTATAAATGTACCAAAGTGTTATCTCATTAGCATTAGCTTATAAAGTCCTTACATTGCAGGTAACGATGAGTAAGCCAAGCTAACGCCAAGTCCCAACCAAGGTGAGGTGTATATGGGCATATCAATCGTTGGGTTTTAAGATCGATACAACTCTGTTTCTATTAAAAAAATAAATATCTTAAGTTTATGTAATAATAACGCTTTTGGAAAGTATCTGCATGTCTCTTATATTTTGTAAGAAAGTTATGCTTGCTATGTAAAACTTCTTTTTAGAATTCGTATTTATATTAAAGAAGTAATGAGGCTTTAAATATTTCTGAAATAAATTAGTTAAGAAAAAGTGGAGTGTTACAAGATTATCCTTACTTCGCAGTCACAAATATTGAATAACACTAAATTTATCTTTATTAAGCTTTCAAATGCATGCACAAATACTGGATAACAGAACTACATATAACACACAATACAAACACATTACACCATAACACAACCTCCCTAAACTTGAGAGGTGTTGTATCTTCACAAGCACACAAAATAAAGCCAAGATAAACATGCATACTGGTTCTTGAACTAATGTTGTAGGTGAAGAGATTGTTTATGCTGATCTTAATTTATCTCTTTCCTTCATTCCCCATGTTCTAAAGTTTCCCATGCACCTTTTATCCATTTGTTAATTGACAAAGAGTCTTAATTGTTTTGTGACATCCTATTGTATTTTTCAAGATCTCGGTACGAAAAAGATGATTGGTGGTGGACATGAGATGAATGGAGTTTATCACCTTTTACTTTGTTACCTCCACTTAGTATTGTTTTTTTCATCTACTGCCTCTTAAGAACAATGACATTACCGATTAGAACATCTTCTTCTTCAACTACTTCATCATTTTGGATTTACCAGGTGATGTCAATTCTATGTTAAATGGTTAGTCATGTCATTTGGGCAAACATCATCACGTTTCCTATCCTTCTCAAGTCACCGAAGTGAATTCGCATTTGTTTGAGTTAGTTCACTGAGATGTATTTGGCCTATGTAACGTTCCAAACTATCAAGGTTTTAAATATTTTATTACTTCTGTTGATGACTGTTCTCGTGTTGCATGGTATATTTGTTATAAGAGAAATTTGAAGTACCTCATGTATTTGAATTTTTTTAATGAAATAAGATATCAATTTAGTGTTACTATTGAAATTCTTCATTCCGTCAATGCCTTGAACTATCATCACTCTACACTTTCTGAGTTTTGTAGGAAACAAAGAATTATACATCAACCGTCTTCCATAAAAGGAGTCTGGCTTAGTGTGTCGATCACTTTTTATTATAAAATACCATCTTGGTGATACCATAGAGCGGTTTAAAGCTCGTTTAATGGCGAAATGGCTTACTCAAACTCAGGGTTGATTATCTAGAAATTTTTCCTGTTTCTCACCCTTACTCTGTTAGAGTTCCATGATTAGTCCCTTTAATAACTTGATGCTAAAAACGCATTTTTGTATGGAGATTTAAAGAGAGAAGTGTGCATAGAGCAACCTCCTGGGTTTGTTGCTTAAGGGAATCTGGCTTAGTGTGTAAACTAAAGAAAGCCATATATGGTTTGAAACAGTCTCTCTAAGTGTGGTTTGATAAATTTAGTGGTTTCTTTAATCTCTTCATTTTAAGAGGTATCAATCCGATCATTTAGTTTTTGTGAAGCACACTATTTTAAGGTACAGTTATTTTTATGGTTTACATTGATGATATAATTATATCTAGAAGTGTTTATTGTGGCATTGAAGAACTGAAAGTTCAGTTGAAAGAACATTTTCAAACCATAGATTTAGGTTAGTTGAGGTATTTTCTTGGCATTGAATTGACTAGAGGAAAGCACGATTTGGTGTTATGTTAAAGAAAATATATTTGAAATCTGTTGACTAAATAAGGCAGATGAAAAGAAAAGAACATACAGAAGTTCAATAATACTCTTATGGATCCAAATCTAAAACTTGATGTGACAAATGACAAGAAAAATCATGTCTTTGAAGATAAAAGAAGGTACAGAAATCTATTTGGAAAATTAATTTACTTGACTATTACTAAACCCAATAATACCTTTGCAGTTGGAGCAGTTAGTCAGTATATGCAAAATATGAGGAAAGTTCATTGGAAAGTAGTGTGCAAAATTCTCATTTATCTTAAGAAGGCTATTGGAGTAGGGTTCTCTACAAGGGAGGAAGCACCTTTGAAATAAAATGTGGTAGCAAAGTCTAGTATTGAGGCAGAATATTATGCGATGACTGATATTATTTGTTCCCAAATCCAAGGCCTTTCCGTGATGTATTGCGACAATAAGGCTACGACATACATTGCTAGTAATCCAGCTTAGGACTAAGCATATTGATGTGGATTGTCATTTTATTCGAGAGCAAGTGACAAGTGGTGCCATTGTTACACTTTATATCAGGTCTAAAGATCAAGTTGCAAATATATTTATGGAAGCTGTGCTCAAGGAACTTTCCTACATCTTTGTTCCAAGTTGGGCATTGAGAATATCCATGCTCCTAACTTAATATTGTGTTTCCCTCTCTCTCTATATATCTATAGCTATTGTATTCAGTCATTATTTGGTGAATAATAGAAAAGTTATTTTCTTTTTCCTATGATCTTGACTAACAGTATTATTATTATTAAAATCTTGAACTATGAATTTTTGGCCTAACATGAAAGAAGTTTAATAAAACACTAGGCAAATCTTTTAGGTTTTAGTCAATTAGAAGAACTTTCATGTGTTTTTTCTATCTCTTAAGCAAGAAAAGATGCATAATCCATCTTTAATTTTTATTTTAACAGTGGTATGAAGTCTAAAATTTTAGAATTTGTTAATTTTAAATTATAATTTTTTAATTTGTACTAAAAAAAATAATGTAAAAGCTTTAAAATCTAAAATTCTATATTTAGTATTTTTCTAAGCATTAGTTAATATTGTTATCCAAATATATAATTTAAAATAATCAAAAATAATAATACAATACAGTGCAGCATCAAACATAGTATAATTAAAAATTAATAAAATACAATGTAGTAACAAACATTGTATAATATTATTATAATACAATACTAATACAATATAGTATAATACAATATAGTATAATACAATATACCTATATTAAAATAATATAATATCATGTAATACAATATAATGTGCCAAACACACCTTAAGTGAATTCTCACCTTATACAATGTGACCATCCGAATTAAGATTTATTCTCATAATAAATAATAACATCCCACTCCCCTTAATTTTCTCCTTATATTTCTTGCATTATTCTATATTTACAACATGAAATCATTTATGAAGACGGGACCCTAATTTTAAAAGGGACTTGGAAATTAGGCTAATTATCATAAACCTCCCATGAGGTTTGAAGCATTCACTGTTTGATATATCATTCTCAGACACCTTCTCTGACGTTAGTATATCATTAATTTGACAATTTATTGCATGATAAAATAACCAAAAATATCCCTGACGTAGAAAAAAGTAATTTGAATACTGAAAAGAATACCAGCATGTTTGTTCTGGCATCATGAGATGTCAACACAAATAAAACACCAAATCACCCTTGTGACTTTTCAAAATGACTTTGATGAACGATACAAACAACTTAAATTATTTATGTTTTAAAAAGCTGTGAAATGTACAAGTTAAATTTTAAAATTTAACTTCAATTGCTACTGCCATTTTTGCAATTATCTTCAACGATTATATTGGCAATGTCAGTGGCTATATAAACTGCCGTAGCCAAACTCAATATGCAGCATATCCTTTACTTCCCACACAAGAAAATAACATTCATATCACTTCAAAGGTACCAAACTAACACTGCCAATATCACGTCATCTCAATATCAACCATTTGTGATATATCTTCCGACAGTCAATTAAAATCTTAGCATTTCTCAAGGATTTTAAAGTTCTAAATCATTGTGCAAAATTTCTTAAGTATTCTGCCATAGGAAGCACTATCTTAAACTTCACCTTTTCAGCATATCTTATAGGCCTCCCATGTATCATATCTTTGATGTCCTCTCATAGCTTCTTTAAAGTATATTGTTCAAGGATTATAGATCCAAGTTTAAGCATTTCACCATCAACCATAGCCTCAATGTCCTTGTAAATAAAGCTGAGAAATGGTACAATGAGAAGGACTTTGTAAATGTTCAAAACAAGTAAAATTAAGTCTTTAACAAATTAAGTCATGTAAACTGCACATTATAACCCAAAAAAGGAAAAACAAATCAAATTTGGCCGCTTTGACAGCAAACTTACTACACACTTCAAGCTTTCCTCAACATGCAATTCCATTCTTAATTTAACTACAACTTATATGACAGTGCATTAATGCCGATCATGGGGTCAAAACAATTTCTAAATCCTAAATCAATCAACTTTTTCACATTTATTAACCACTACATCATCGTTTCAGAGTATGAACTAGTGGAGGCGTGTAATGAATCTTCACTGTTGATGCTTACTTTGCTTGAATTAGAACAGATTCACAACTAAATCGAAGCACTCAAGTCCACCCTATTACCTAACTCACAACTCCAGCAAGCAAGAATGCAGCAACCCATGACAATTTTTTCAAACCAATACATATAAATACCATGGTCAAAATAAAAAACAAAATCCAATATCCTCAAAAGATTAATATACACTTCAAGTTATCTCCAAAATTCAATCCCATTTTCAATCTAATAAAAATTAGCATGAATCCCTATTAAAAAATCAGCAGTAGTGTGATGCAGCAGAAATTTAATGTTCAAAATATTCTGTTGATTCTAGAGAATACCGGAATAAAAGAATAATAAAATTCACGTTGATTCAAAAGAATACCGCGAATTTAGAGTTTAAGACTCGTTGATTCTGTAGAATACCGAGAATTAACTCAATTCAACTACTCACATAGAGTTTTGAAAACTGAAATATTATTGAACTCAAAAATCTGCTCTCTTGTAAAAGTTATAAAAGACACTTATTTATACTAACTAAAACTTATCCTAATTTGATTATAAAACCTATTTTAATAAGACTTATACCTAAATTAAGAATATTACCTTAATAAACAATGACTGAAAATTAAGATTCTAAATAAGAAACCAAATTAAATTTGAATATAAATTAATTAAAATATTCCTAAATATTATAAATTTCAATGTAATTAGGATTTCTTTAATTTCTTACTCCGCATCACTGTGCCTTAAACGAATAAAAAGCTTTTGATAGCCATTTTCAATCAATCACATGGCAGCATAACAAACTGCAAGCCATTTCCAATCAATCCCAAGTGAACATGCATTTGCAGCACTCGTTCACCTAGAACTAACACTTATTAATATATTTAAATCGTGTTAATATTTTATATTATTTATATTATTATTAATTTTAAATTAATATTATTCATATTTAAATATTCATAATTAGTTATAATAAATTATAATGTAAAAATAAAAAATGTAATATATATTATTGAAAAATAAATTATTTATTTATTAATTTATATTAATAATTATTATGTAAAAATAAAAATATTATATTAAATTAAAAATTATATTTGTTTATTATTATTATAATAAAGAAGCAAAAGCAAAAGTCAAAAGTTAAAAAAAAAAAAAAAGCTAATGCGGCAAGCAGTTGCCGCATTAGCCATCCACATTAATCCCTTGCAAATTTGCTCCAAACATAGGGTTGGTATTATTTTAATGTAAATAGTGTTTTAGCAATTGCAGCCATCCACATTAATCCCTTGCAAATTTGCTCCAAACATAGGGTTGATATTATTTTAATGTAAATAGTGTTTTAATACCTCATAATACAATTTAATAAACATGCCCAAAGTGAAAATTTTAAATTTGTTTGAATTTGTTTGCCATTAGAGGATTCTCTTACGATTTTATCCTCGCTAACCTAACTTATTTGAAATGGTATACTAACGTTAGGAGAGGTGTCTAAGAATACTCGAATATAATCTATCAGACTGAAAATAACTCAAAACTTAGGAGAAGTTCTGATAATTACCCTTGGAAATTACCCATGCTGGCAAGTTGTGTACATCTACTGTCAATGACAAAGAAAAAATATGATAATTATTTTGTATGTAACTTATAATATAATCGGAATCAATCATGTTATGCCGCATCTGGTTGAGTATAAAAAGAATTTATACAAAAGTTTCTAACTGTAATATTATTTTATTTATTATTTAGAGAATTTCTAAAACGACTCTCTTGAGCTTTATTATTAATAAAGCCACTTTTTTACAAAAGGATTAACATTGGAAGGAGCAAAAAAGTATACACTTTTCATCCGTTTCCATATGATAGAAACAAGAAAAAGTAAAGGAAAAATTATTAATTCAGGAAGGTAATATAGAGGAAATAAATTGATGATTAGAGTTGATGGATATAAATATATTATTAATTAAAAGAAACTGCTAGTTCTTGGTGTTCATGCTTTTCGTAACTTGCTCAGCATTTTGTTTGACGGCTTCCTTAGATTTATCAGCCTTTCCGAGCAAATTGTCTTTGACATTTTGAGCAGTATCTTTGGCCGAACCCCATGCATCTTGAACTGTTTGTTTTGCTTTATCACCAATGTCCTGTGCTGTTTCAGACACCTTTCCAGCCTTATCTTTTGTAATCTGACTCATCTAGATGCATTTTCATAATTAATTAATTGCAAACTAACTAAATAAAAGTAAAAATATGCTAGAATTCAACATATAGAGAATCGTGCTTTGATGTAGATGTCTATGACTTTATCATACAAACAGAACTTAAAAGAAAAAAAAGAGACAGAAAATTGGAGTTTATAATTTTTTTATTTTTTTGCCTTTTGGACTTGGTCCATTCTATTTTTAGATGTCGGTTCTTACTATTTTCAAATAAGAACATCCACACTTGAACACTATTGAATATTATACTGTTAAATCATATGACTTAATAAATTTTAAGAATTTTAATAAAATCTAAGATTTTATACTAAATCAGTACTCTTATATATATAAGATTACTTGCTGAGCAGTAGAGGCAGCCTTGGTTTTCATGTCTCCAGAAGCCTTCATCGCATGATCTGCCCCTTGCTTAATTGCTTCCGTTGTCTTTTCACAAGTTGCTGAAGCGTCTTGATGGGTACTTGCCTATATATACACCGTGTATAGAGAATTATATATCTCAGCTGTAAAAAATTTTTAGAAAATAAAGCACATTGATTCCCACGTGCGCCAGCTACGTAATACTAAATTACAAATTTATTGAATCTCTAATTAACTAAAATTGAGGAGAAGAATTTGAAACAAATTAATGGGGAAATAAGAAGCACTTAATTGGTATATATACCTGAATGTATCTAGGTTTTGGTGCAAGAAATTGCTTAGAATTCCGAATGCTTGTCCTAGCAATTGCAAGTTTTGAAAGAGTGGAACTTGACATTATTATTTTTCTTTTGTTTTCTTTTTTATTATCTTCTAACAAATGTAAGAAACTCTTGAAGGAAAATTGTCTGGAAAAGCTGAATATATAAAGAAGGAAGAACATCCATTTCATGATGTGTTGTAATTGAGAGAGTATATTTCGATGATGAATGGTTTTCATCAGTCAATTAGACCCAGTATTCCAGGGTAATTAAATTGAGGAGGCTCATTTTTTTGTGCATAATTTTCTTTTTATTTTTTATTTTTATATTTTTTCAAGACTTGGTCCTTGTTTCTGAAATTCAGATGGGGAAGTAGAGTAGATTCTCAATGAGTTGATAATATTGATAAAATAATAGTTTTTATTGGTCTCAACTTGGCACCAAAATGGTAAATCAACAATTTGATAAATTTATAAGATAATAATTACTGAATTTGAAACTAAATCTACATGATATGTCATGCCGCTTTCATTAAAATATTTTCAGTGTTATTTGCTGCTTCTTAAAATTGATTTAGAATTGAATCTCATCTCTAACTCTTTTGTAATGTGAAATTTCAATTTGCATTGTTGTTTTTTAACAACAACGAGACAGACTCCATATATAATCCTTAATATAGAAAAGTAAAAACTCTAAAATAATTTAATTATTATCAAAGACAACTACTATTATTCAAATTAAACATAATAAATATTATGAACATAATCGATTTTTTTAAAATAAATTTCTTCATAAATTAATAATTTATTGATTTATTGATATATTAATATTTACTAAATTAATACATTTTCTATGGTCCAATGCAATTAATCGTACCAAGAATCTTGCCGCTCATATAAGGGCTTTAGCAGCCGTTTGAATCCTCTGAAGGACACGTGTAAGGCTCTAGTTCATTTTGTTAGGCAAAACAGCAAGCAACGATGCCGTATGAGTAAGCGATACGCGTTATACATCACGTATTTGACTTATTCATTCAACTGACATTATGAAAATGTCATACACCTCTCAGAAGTACTACGACCGACTAGTCATAATGCTCTCACTGACATCACAAACTTCCTGAGAATATAAGTGACTTGTCATTCTCAGTTATAAAATCAGATTTGAGCTTCATTCTTCAACAAATGGACTAAGAATTAAAGAATTAAGAGAAAATATATTAATAAATTATACCCATCGAATTCTGATTGTAATATATTAATATTTCAAAAAGAAAAACTCTTGCATTAATTATTGTACTTAAAAATCTTCTTTATTTTAGACCATAATTTTTCTCAACTAGATTCTACATGTAAATCCATGATATACAGTGTATTCGGGTTACAATTGGAATGTATAATTAGCCAAAGATTTTGTAAATTTATTTTTCCTTTTCTCATTTAAACCAGATCAGTCTCTTTAATCATTTAATATACCCTTAAGAAATGGTAAAGTGACAATAGGATGCAAAATTTTAATTTGGGTAAGCGATCTTTCCATGGGCAAAGAGACTCCACCCAAGCGAGAAAAATAGAATTAGGTAAGGTCTGTTTAGAAAGGGGAATGGAAATAGGTCCCTATCTCAACATTTATTCAGGTCAGGAAATTAAATTATGCTAAATGCTTGTACCAACCGGTTTACATGATTGTATTAATTAATTATAGTAGAGTTTCGATAAATTGATAATCTTAACTAAATTATAGATTATTTTGCTGGTTCTGATTTGCAGCCAATGTGGTAAATTAATAATTTAATAAATTCATAAGATACTAATTTTTTTTCTATAGTACCCAATTATTATATAAATTCATAAATACCTAAATTGAAACTAAATTCACACGATATGTCATGTGACTATTGTAAATTGTTTGCTACTTGTTGAATTTGATTTTGGAAATGGATTTCATCTTTAACGCTTTTTGTACTACGAAATTCCAATTTATATTGTCGTTTTGCAACAAGTGTGAGACGAGCTCCAGACATCATCTTTAAAAATATTATAAAAGTGATCATATTTTCCAAAAATAAGGATTTCTTAATAAATTAATAACTTATTAATTTATCGATATATTAATATACACAAAATTAATATATTTTTCATCATCTCAATACTATTACTTTATCGAGTTTTTATTGTTCCATTGTTTACTTTTAATAAAAAATAAGAAAAAATAAAAACCTAGTGCTTGACGTATACATTTTAGTTATATGTTTTAAGATATTAATCACTTTAGGATGTGTCTTAATTGTCTTCAATTATTGATTCTTTTTTTTTTTAACTAACGTTCAGAAAATTTATAGTTGGACCTAAATAAATCAAGAATTGGGTCAAGATGGGGGGGGGGGGGGGGGAATATCCAACTTTAGGTATTGGAGCAAAATGTTGTTTGGAATTGTGATAGTTGATTTAATAAATTGTTCCTACTATGTGGATGAAATGGGCTGCTTATTAACGAACTAACTTAGTTTTTGATAAATTGTATTGTTACAACTCTATGAGTCTGAAAAGTAGAGTACATGAGTTTAGTAAATTTTATTACAAAAATATTGTTTTATTCAATAATGGTCAAAATAAACATAAGTTTAAATTGCCTTTTATTTATATATTAGGATTTATGGGAAAAAAAAAGACGTAATTGTCTTTTGGTAAAATCTTTGGTTATAATAGAAATTTTAAAAAGTATGCTCGCTTATTTAAAAAACTGCTAATAAAAAGCAATCTCCTACCTATATTTTAAAACTTCTATCAAAATTTAAAAAATTTACCGAACATTAGCATTTGAACCTAAATTTCAAAAGGGCCCTTATTGCCAACCCCAGTGACCAATCTTTTTAGAGGGGATTTTCAACAATGATATGCATTCTTTGCATTGATTTTTATCAATTCCTTAAGAAAAAATTTTGAGTACCAATTATTTCAATTGGTAAAAATTTTTGTGTCAAAACAAAAGACCTGGAATTTGAACGTCGCTCACATAGGTAGGAAGAATTGAGTTGCCATTAAGTAACAAAAAATAAAAAATATTACTAATCGAATTTTTTTTTAGTCCTTATTGTTCGCATTCAAAATTAATACATGAAAATATATACCATTTATTTTATTATATAGCCTGATCGGTTAAGTTTTGTCTTTCTCAAAAAAATGAAAAAGAAGTCATGTTCAATTAAGTTGAATTTTTTATAAATAGACCCACAATGCAGAGTTGGATATAGCTCATCTTGATTGATCTGCTCCAAAATTCAAACATAGTAATGGTGTTTTACCTCACAAATTATCTCAATAACCCCTACTTTTTAAAAGTACCCTTATTAAAAATAAAGTATAATTATTTTTATTTTATTCTCTCTCCTTTTTGTCTATCATAACCATCAGCCCCACTACATGTATTAATCAACAACAGTTCATCATCATCACTACAATTAAAGGCCACAAGTGAATAGTGCATGCTATCATATAAGAAATAAAAAATATCTTCTTTTTAGCTAAGTGCAAGGAGCCAATGGCAAAGAAGATTGCTTGGTTGAGCAATGGAAGAATGTCATGTCAGCTGTCCTTTGCAGTGTCCTATAAAGCAACAAGATCACAAGTTGGAGAGGCTTCCATGTCAGCTATCCTCTACAGTGTCTCATTAAGCAACAAGATCACAAGAAGTGTCCCATCTTAGAGGAAAAGGGGTGGCTGGAGATTTCCTTTCCTCCTAAGCCTATTAATGTTACCATCAAGCGACCACAAGATAAATTACTCAAATAACCTCATCTAAGAGAGGTCAGCCAATAAATGAATGCCACATGTTTAAATAGACCAAAACGACTCTCAAGCACACTCTAAAAAAGATTAAGGGTTTTTCCAAAAATGATAACTTCCACATTAAAAAAAAATAGAGTATCTTCTTCTTCTTAAGAGTAAAAACACCATTGTTGAAGCTTTAAGGTCCATTAGACTTTGAGGCGCCATTCTATCATCCAAAATCTTACTTGGGATCTCCAGCTCTGTCTCTTTCTTTTTACTCCATCAACCCTAGAGATTTTTTCCAGATCTATTTTCTTGAAAAGCTGCATCATCTTCTTCTCTATCCATTTTGATACCTCCATGGAAGATCTTGGTCACCTCATCTCTTAACGAGGCTTTTCCCTTACTCATATCTTAATTAAGGAACTCTCTAATCTCCATAAGACCCATATTTTCCTCATGTTATTATTCACCATAAACAACTTTAATAAGGTTTTGTTAATGTTGTAAAGCATATCATTTAATAATATACATAGTAAATTGGAGATGATTACTCTGTTAGATAAAGGCCAAAAGGTTGAACCGCATAAAATATTGTTTGTTCTTTATTGTTTATAATTATTTTCTTCTTATTATGATAGTTTTGATGCCTAGATTGCATTTTATATATGAGATTATCTGAGTTATACCACAATATGTACTAAGCCTCACAAATAAGTTCTCTGGAACTATCCTCGAGTTCACTAGATCTATTCCTTTAACTCTCCTGAACTCCCCTGAACTCCTTATGTCAACTCTTTAAATTAACTCTCACAAGCTCCATTAAGCTCTCCATATTTTTATAAACTTAAAACACATCAGTTTACTTATCAAAACACCTCAATTCACCTCAATTTACCTCCAACCCTCAATGTCAGAAAAATACGCCTAGACCTAAACACTTAATATGGAATCCAAGGCATGATGGTTCAAATTGACTTGGATCCAGTAAAAACAATTACTTAATAGTTCAAATTGACCTGGATCCAGTAAAAACAACTACTTGATAGTTCAAATTGATTCATAGTAAAAAGCTAGTTAAAAAAATGGGCTTCATTTTGGTAGGGATCACAATTACAAACTCCACAACAGTTGCCAAATTATTTTATTTTGTGTTTGGAATGAGATGGAAGTTGAGCATTTTTCCAACGATAACCTTGCTATAATTGAGTACGATGACGACAATAAGAATGAACCCAACACCGAACCTATAAAGAAGATGACAAAAATAGAAAAGGGGAAGTCCATAAAAACCTCACTCGGTATTTACCATATTGATGAGTTCATCATTATGAGGCGTTTTCATGAGTTCATTAGTAATATTTGCCATAGCATTGGTTTGCAAGCTCAATACTTAGTGGTCTAAGCAAACAAGCCACCATACAAGCTATAGACAGAAAGCATGTTGTCCAACACCAAAAGGCACTTGAAGCAAACAAGCAATTAAACCTCATCACATATATCCAAAAGTACAGCCGATTTATTTTAAAGATGAAAGATCCACTACTAATAGTCGATCTAGTTGCAGTAGAGGCCAACAGTATGACAAACAGCGTCAAAGATTTGTGAGATATGCTAAATGCTAACAGATTTCCTCCGATCGAGGAGGGTTCCTTTGGCATTCAAAGGTTACTTCAGAAATACTCAACAAAATGTCGTTTCTAGAGAAACAAGTACGAAAACTCTCCTAGAAGGATAGTTCAATCGCTATGGATCAATCATTAATCCTTTATAAGCCACCATTTACCATGGACATTTGCAAAGCAACTATCTTGACCGACTCCATCATGCCTCCGATTCCAGATTATAGGAGAACCTCTAAGCCTATTGAGCATGTTGAGTTGTAGCAGGATCAGATGCATATAAAGGGAGTTAGAGAAAAGGCCATGTATCATATGTTTACACATACTCTCTCGGTCCCAACTAAATCTTGGTTTCGGTCTCTCAAGCTAGGGAGAATAACTAGCATTGATCAACTACTTTTCAAGTTCATTAAGAAATTTTGCTAATGTTTCTTATCAGAAGAAATCCTCCTCTAAAATGGCTTTCATCAAGCAATATGAGACAAAATCACTAGCCTCTTTTATCAACCATTTTCCCTAGTAGATTATCTATATAAGAGTCTTTGGTCATGACAAAATGTTTGGTCATTTTACAAAGAATCTTTAAGGAGTGAAGTTGTACAAATCCTTTCAAGAAGTCAAACAATTAACATATGAGGATTCTGGGTCAAGTGCTTTACAACAGATCGAGGAAGAAGAAAAATATTAGTTTAAACTCCAGGAGGGCAAACTGGACACGACCAAGAGAAAAGATAACTCAAAGAAACCAGATACACACCCTAGTAGAAAAGCTTTGGTACACTAACCCCAACAATCTAAGGAATGGGTTGAGGATTGCACGACCAACATGTGCCAAAAATCCCTCCACCCCTTCGGATAAAGCACCGTGAGAGAGATGAGCCACTAAAAAAGTTGTGGTTTGACTCCCACTTCCTTCTGAACAAGGCTCTGGAGTCGATTTTCTACCACATCTATAATAGTGGGCTTGTGGCCTCCCAGGCCAATAAAAAAAATACCCCAACATAGAGAGAAGCTTGAAGTATTGTGAGTTCTACAAAAACTTTCGTCATAATACCGTTGAATGTTTTCAATTGCAAGAAGAGATAGAGGCATTGATCATCAATAAGTATTTGAAGGAAAGGAGCTTGCTACTAGGGTGAGAGATACTAGAAAGTCTGTGAAAAAAATCAAGGGAAAAGAGCCTCAAAAGGGGAGCCCTGAAAGGCTGGGACCCTGTGTACCAAGAAAGATATTTATGCGGGCATGATATCATAAGGTTCTACTCTTACTGGTAATTATAGATGGTCAATCAAAACTTATAAGAGAAATACTTCATTGACAAATAGGTTAACATGGCCAACTAAAGCTCACCTTCAATAACTCTACCCTTAGTCCCAATCATATTCACCGAGTAAGATGTAGAGAATATGGCTTATCCACATGATGATACCCTAGTAATCACTCTAAAATTTGTAGTAGATAGAGTGGCGCAAACAGTGGTCGATGCGGAAAGTTTAGTGGATATCATATTCAAGGATACAATGGATCAGCTTACTCACGAGTCTATTAAAGTAACTCCCAATAAAACTCCTTTGGTTGGTTTTTGCTAGTATAATTGTTATACCAAAAGGGATAGTCATTCTACCTATTTCAATGGATATATAAGTCTTCCCATAGAGTGGTCCACATGGTAAATTTTTTTGTAGTAGAAAAATATTATTTTCGACCACCATTTATGGCAACCACTAGATCAATTCTTTCCATGTGCTACCTTGCCATGAAATGCCCATATAAAAATTTGTAACCACTTTCAAGAGAGATCAACATATTTCCCATCAGTGTTACAATATGCATTAAAGGTTAGCTAGTAGATAGCATCTAATGAGTAAATTGCCGATTTTCTTGCCACGAAGCATCTGGTCATTGTAGATTTAACTCTTAAAATGATCAAATATGTTGTATTAGACAAAAAAGAATGCTAGAAAGAAAGTTATGAAGCTGAACACAGCAAAAATCCAAGCGGAGGATGCCTCCAAATAAGTAAACTTCATTATTCTCTAACAAGCTCCAAATGAAAATAATCATCATGAGTTACAAGAACTAATTAAAGCGTCATTAGACCATGAATCGCCAAAGAAGACAAAAAGGCATGCCAACAAAAAACCTTCTCACTGATCGTATTAAGAAAGATAAACCCATAAAAGTTTTCAAGATTGGTTCACATCTCACACCGGAAACCAAGAAGCAACTAGTCACCTTCCTGTAGGAGCTTAGATGTATTTCTTAATGAAATGAGGATATACTAGGCATAAAAACAGAGGTATCTTGCCATAGACTTAATGTTGATCTACATCATAAGCCAATTAAATAGATTGCTTATTGTAGGTCAGGTTCATAAGAGAAGCCAACTATCTAAATCGTGTTTCAAATGTTGTCTTGGTTAAGAAGTCCAACATAAAATAGTGCATGTACGTCTATTCCATGGACTTGAACAAAGCCTGCCAAAGGATAACTTCTCTCTCCTCAGTGTAGATTAGCTCGTTGACACAACCTCTTATCGTGAAATGCTGATTTTCGTGGATACTTTTTTGGGTTACAACTAGATTAAGATGTAAGATTTAGATTAAGAGAAAATTTTGTTCATCAGCAATCAAGGGCTTTGTGCTATAGAGTTATGCCTTTTCGATTAAAGAATGTGGGAGTAACCTATCGACATTCGGTCAATACGATCTTAAAGAACCAAAATGGTAGAACTATGAAGGTTTGTATTGATGATATGATAATTAAGTCAATAACAGCGGCCGACCATGTAGAACTCCTCCTCACATATAAGATTCGGTTAAACTTAGAGAAGTACACACTCGAGATAATGCCAAGGAAGTTCATGCGTTCATGGTGCAACAGAAGGATATTAAACCCAACCCCTACAAAATTAGATCAGTACTAAAAATGAGATCTCCGCGAACAGTGAAAGAGGTGCATAGCTTAGCTGGTAGAGTTGTAGCATTGAGCAATTATATTTCTTAAGCTATGGGTCATTATAAATTTTTTCTTAAAGCCCTCAAGATTCGGTTAAACTTAGAGAAGTACACACTCAAGATAATGCCAAGGAAGTTCATGCGTTCATGGTGCAACAGAAGGATATTAAACCCAACCCCTACAAAATTAGATCAGTACTAAAAATGAGATCTCCGTGAACAGTGAAAGAGGTGCATAACTTAGCTGGTAGAGTTGTAGCATTGAGCAATTATATTTCTTAAGCTATGGGTCGTTATAAATTTTTTCTTAAAGCCCTCAAGTTTGGGAAAAAGCTATCGTGGACTCTGAAATGTGAAAAAGTTTTCCAACAGTCGAAGGGATACCTGGTTCATTTACCGACACTTGTTAAGTTGAAATCAAGAGATATTAAAATCAGGAGATACCCTCCTACTATATTTACTATTTTTGAGCATGCTACCAGCTTGTTTCATGTCAGACAGGAGGATAAAACATAAATGCCTATTTACTATACCAATAGAGCTACGATAGATGCAGAAAAAAGATATCCCTCGTCAAAAACGCTAGAGCTAACTCTAGTCATCTCCACTAGAAAATTCAGGCCCTAATTCCAGGCCTATAATATAGCTGTGGTCGCAAGCTTATCATTAAGTCAGGTGCTCAAAAAGCTTGTCATGTCAAGAAGGCTTGTGAAATAATCGCTTGAGTCAAGTAAGTTTGACATAGCCTATCATACCCAATCAGCCATTAAGGCACAAGTCATCACCAAATTCTTAGCAGAATTCGCCAATAATCTAAATGGAGAATGAATCATGAGAGAGATGAACAAGAAGATTACCATTGATGTACTTAGGGAGTACTGAGATGTCTATGAAAATAAATCTTCAAATTGGCATCAGAGTAAAGCTAATTTGATTTTTATAAGCCTCGGAGGGGTAAACCTCTAATATGCATTGCAATTTGTGTTATGGCAAACGTGCTTATACCAGACTTCTTTGAGTCTTAGAACTAAGCAACCCAAGACACCAGAATTGATAAATGCAAGATTAGAAAACGAAACCAAAAGAAAACACAGAGCAAAATCAAGAACTCTCAACAAGCCAAGAATCTAACGTGGTTCAGCTCCACAAAGGAACCTACATCCACGGCTGCAAATGCCAGCAAGGGCAGAGAATTTATTTGATCAAAAATGGCTGGTTACAATGATTTCACAATACTGATTACAGGCTCTCAAAGCTAAACTTTTCTCTCTGTAATACGTATGTCTCGTAATGAGCTTCAAAACAAAGATATATGTATTGCTTTTTCCACACGTGTGTTTCCACTAATTGACTAACCGCTTAATCAATATTTGATCCCACCAACCTCATCACCACCAAGAAACTCATAATGATTTTAACTAACTCTTTTGGCTTCACAAATCTCCACCTTAGTTCTAATCACATGCTTCTCCCTTCATCACATAAAGATAGCTTGTTTCACAAGCTAACACACCCAATCAGACTCAGTAAGTCCCTGAACCTGACTGATGGCAAAGGCTTGGTTAACATGTCAGCTGGATTTACTTCAGTTGGCACCTTAACCACATTCACTACTCCTTTGCTGATTTCATCCCTTATAAAGTGCATTCTGACATCAATATGTTTAGTTCTCTCATGGTACTTAGGATTTTTACTTAGCTGAATGGCACTAGAGCTATCACAGCTAACTCTAATAATTTCTTGCTCAAACCCCAATTCAGTGACCAGCCCCCTTAGCCATATTGCTTCTTTAACAGCTTCTGTAAGTGCAATATACTCAGCTTCTGTTGTTGAGAGAGCAACCACTGATTGCAGAGATGACTTCCAACTTATGGCACCTCCACACATAGTGAACAAAAAACTTGTTATAGACCTCCTTCTATCATTGTCTGCTGCATAGTCTGAGTCCACAAACCCAGCCACTTCAGGTGATGCTCCATTTAATCTACCAAACATGATTGCAGTGACAGCAGTTCCTTTAAGGTACCTCAGAACCCATTTCACTGCATTCCAGTGATCTTTACCAGGATTCCCCATAAACCTACTAATGACTCCAACTCCATGTGCCAAGTCAGGTCTGGTGCATACCATGGCATACATGATGCTGCCAACTGCACTAGAGTATGGTATTTTTCTCATATAATTGAGATCCTCATCAGTTGTAGGTTCTAGAGCTTTAGATAGCTGGATGTGAGCTGACAAGGGTGTTGTAACAGGTTTAGAGTCTTCCATCTTAAACCTGGCTAATACTTTCTTCACATAGTCTGCTTGGGATAGATACAAAGTCCTGGAGTTCCTATCTCTTATTATATGCATGCCTAGAATTTTTGTAGCTGCACCCAAATCCTTCATTTCAAATTCAGTGCTAAGCTCCACCTTAAGCTTCTTTATTTCTTCCTTGTGTTTACATGCAATAAGCATGTCATCCACATATAAAAGCAAGTAGATGCCCCAATCACTTGATAAGAGTTTATAATACACACAGTTGTCAAATTTGCTTCTGCTGTATCCATGGTGTTAGCCTATATGGCTATAAATATTGATTTTGATGATAACAAACCACATGCATTTATTAAGCAAAGATTTATAAATTATGCTTTTATGATGTTATGAAATTTAAGTATCTTTGATTAAAATAAAAGCCTTATTAAATTATTTGATTGTGTTTTTAATTTCGGAATTGGACCTATTTGAAATTATTTAAACGTTTTTGGGTCATTTTATAATTTCACAAAGTCTGGGCGAAATCATAATTTCAGAAAGTTTTGGGCTTGACAAAGCATTATTTAAAATTCTGAAATTAGGACCTATGTGCAAATGTTTACAAACTGTCTGGGCCTTACTACAGTTTTATAACGTTTTGGGGTCAAAACTGAAAATTCGGAAAATGTCACTGTAGCGAAAATCAGAAGCTATCCGCTTACGGATACAAAACTGAAAAAAAAGCAAGTTTCCATTGCGAATCCGCCACGGATTCCATTAAACGGCAAGTTCTAACATGTGCATAACGGCCAGTTTTTGAGTGCATAACTAGTTTTTGAGTTTAAACTATATAAACTCAAAACCAATTCATTTTTGGTAACCCAAGCAAGCAAGAACAAGAGCACACAACATATATTGAGCTTCAACTTCGTGAATCATCATTCTTCAAATCATCTTTGTTCTTCAATTTGTATATCTACTCTTAAAGAGAGTTTCATTGTTGTATTTATCATTTCTCATCAAATTGTGAGTGTAAATGGGAAACACTTGGGGTGAAGAGATTGGGATATAATCTCTTGTTGTAAAGGTTTATTGACACCTCAAGTCAATTGTAATTGAAGCCTTGGAAAGGCTTGATAGTGAAATCCTCAGCCGGTGAGCTTGAGGCGTGGACGAGGGGATAGCCAACCACGTAAAAATCCTTGTGTTCGCTTTTCTTCCTTACTCTTTTAATATTGTGTTTATTTAAATTTATTGTTTTCGAATTGATTAAGGCATTAGATTGAATTGTTGTGTGGATTTGCTAGGATAATTTTTAAATTTCCAATTCACCCCCCCTCTTGGGTTGCACACTTATATTTCAATTGGTATCAGAGCGAGGTGCTCTTGTTTAGACTTAACCGTCTAAAGCTAAAGATCAATGGCAACCCAATATGACTCAACATTTAAAGGACAATCCACTATTAGACCACCTTACTTTGATGGAAACGATTACCCATATTGGAAAATTAGGATGAGAATTTACTTGCAAGCCTTAGATTATGAAATTTGGGAAATCGTTAATGATAGTCCTTTCATGCCTTTGACTAAAAATGAAGTCGGAGAAGATATTCCAAAACCTTCACGGGATTGGAATGAATTAAAGAGAAAAGCTTCTCTAAATTCCAAGGCCATGAATGCCTTGTTTTGTGCATTAGATAAGAAAGAGTTTCATAGAGTGTCTAGTTGCGAAAGTGCTAATGAGATTTGGCACAAACTTGAAGTTGTCTATGAGGGCACAAACCAAGTGAAAGAATCTAAAATAAGTAGATACACTCGACAATACGAATTGTTCCAAATGGAACAAAATGAAAATGTGTACTCATGTATACTAGATTTACATATAGTGAACACTCTAGGAGCCCTAGGAAAACTTTTTCAAATAGCGAGAAAGTCAAGAAAATCATTAGGTCTCTTCCTAAGGAATGGAGACCAAAAAGGACTGCCATTGAGGAAGATAAGGATTTAAATGTTTTACCTATTGATGATTTAATTGGCTCTCTTATTTCTTATGAGGAAGACTTGGCAGAAAGAGGCAATGAGGAGAAGAAGAAAAACATTGCTCTCAAAGCCTCAAACATGAGATTGATTAGGAAAGCGAGATGGATTATGAAGAGATGGATATGTTGGCTAGTAGGTTCAGAAAACTTTTTAAGAAATCCGGTGAGCGAAGAAAATTTAGAGACCTCAAGAACCGAAAGGAGAAGAAGGAATTAATCAAATGTTATGAGTGCAAAAAGCTTGGCCATATAAGAACGGAATGTCCTCTTCTCAACAAGCTCAAGAAGAAAGCAATGGTAGCCACATGGGATGATAGCGATGAGGAAACAAGTGATGATGAAGAGCATCAAGAAATGACAAATCTAGCTCATGGCAATTGGAGATGAATCGGATAATGATCTTGATGAGGTAAATGATCTTTTTACTTATGATGAATTATATGATGCTTTTAAAGAATTGCATGATAATTGGATAAAAATTGGTAAAAAGAATGCATGTCTTAAAAAGAAAATGGTAGAGCTCAAAAATGAAAATGAATCTCAAGGTGCAAAGATAACAAGCCAAGAATTAGAGAATAAAACAATGCATGATAGAGATGCATTAACAAAAGAGAAACCTGAAGACTTCACATGAGCATCTAGAATATCACATAGATGACTTGAAAAAGGAAAATGAAATGCTTAAGAAGAAGAGCAATGAGTTGAATGAGATTGTTTTGAAATTCACAAATGGGCAAAAGATGTTGGACAATTTGTTAAATTCACAAAAATGTGTATTTGACAAAAGTGGCATTGGTTACAAACCAAATTTGAAACAAAAATTTTACAAGAGTTATTTTGTGAAGAATACATCCATTAACAATCAAGTTGTATGTCATTATTGTAATCAAAACGGTCACATGAAACTTGGTTGTCCTATTAAAAGAAAAGTATATTATGGAGTAAAATGTGTTTGGGTTCCAAAAGGAACCATTGCTAACACTCAAGGACCCAAGAGCATTTGGGTACCAAAGGGCACAACTTGAATATTTTTTTGTAGGTACCACAAACAAGGAATGGTGGAGAGTTCCTTGATGAAGCTTGTGAGGATGATCATGGTCTAGGCAAAAATAATGAGGCAAGATGGTTTAATTGTTTTGATAACAATTATTGCCTTATTGATTATGAGTGATGGTCTTCTAAGTTTAGTAAGTATTTAATAATTCATTTGGTATCATGTTGAGTGAATCATGAAAAATGGATAGTAGCTTGAATTTGTGATAATATACTTGTATGTTTACATGATTGAATTATCATTGTGTTTAACATTGAGTGTTTTATCATGATGCAAGGTTATTTATATATGATGATAACTTATGAACTGATCATGATGGTTTTGTTTGATGTTAATGTTTATGAAGTGTTTAAGCATGATAGATAAGTGGTGTGTTTGATTTATTCACTTTTGAATGCTTATATGTTTAATTTTTGTGAAAATCTCTAGTCTGCACATGCTATAATGAATTGGTCATAACTTATTCTAAAGAACTCCAAATCTAGCTCTGTAAATTTTATTGGGAAGCTAACTCAATTATGTTTCCAATGGTATATATCATGCACGTTACTTCTTGCTCAATCAATACAGTTTTTATTCCGAATTTGACATTTCTGCATTTTATCCTGAGTCTGCACAGGCTGTAATGAATTGGTCATAACTTCTTTTAGAGAACTCCAAATACAGCTCTATAAAATTTATTGGAAAGTTAACTTAATTATCTTTCCAACGGTATATATCTTGCATGTTAATTCTTGCTCAATCAATACAGTTTTTATTTTGAAATTGACCTTTCTGCGAGTTCTTAAGTTTTGAATACGCCTACGATCAGACATTGACGCTTATTGTTTCACGATCGATGAATGAATTATATGTAATCGTTAATCAGATTGTATCATCATTCATTTATAAAAATTGACATCATTGTTTAATACGATTTCATATGTTTAGTCTTGTATGTGTATATGTTTTATACACTAATTGGCTTATTGAAAAGTTAAATGATTTTTAGCATTGATCAATTTCTAAGCCAAAAATAAATTTGTGTTTATAATACAAGTCTAAGGGCTTACAATATTTCAAAAAAATTTTCAAAGCTTAACCGGTATATCATTTCTAATCAACCGGAAAGCTGTTTTTCATTTTGGAGCTCTTGGGTTGAAATTCGGATAACCGGATCTTCAATCCGGAAAACCGGATTTGCTAAGCTTCTTCTCTGCTTCATAACCGGTCTACCGGTTCTTCAATCCGGCAACCCGAATTTGGAAGGCAACTCACTGCCTCACAACCGGCCTACCGGTTCTCAAAACCCGGCAAGCCGAATTGCCAATTGCTGCTCTCGGGTATATATCCGGTCTACCGGATTTTGTTTTTCAGCAAGCCGTTTTCGGCTTTCAACTCTCTGACCAAGAACCGGATTTCCGGATTTTTGTTTCCCAAGCGAACCGGCAAGCCGTTTGTGAAATTGTGACTTGCTGTTCATTAACCGGCAAGCCGGTTAGCAAGATCCGGCTAGCCGGATTCGTGTGTTTTAAGTGTTGTTCATCCTTCCTTCGTTATTTTTCTGCACTTGTTCTTCCTCTCTCTCAAAACCGTGAGCCACCCTCTTCCATTTCCAATCAATTCCTCTTCATTTCTCAACTATTTTTATGCCAAGATCAATCTCTTAAACCATTACCCAAGCATTTCATCTTCATTAAACGCTTCTCCATCATGATTTCTTCACTTGTTTTTCATCATTTCATCATCATCTCTCACGCGTGAACAGTAACTCTCCATTTCTCTCTCAAAATTCTTCATCTTTCACTCATTTTCTTGTTAAAATCAATCATCCAAATCATTATTCATCCATTACTCCTTCAATTTTCGTTCTCAAAACTTCATTTCATCAACTCTCCACATAAAACTCAAAATCAAAAACCTAACTACCCGTTTCTCTCTCTATATTTTCAAGCTTCCTTTAGCCCATTTTTGATCCAATCTACATCATATATTAGCTTCATTCATCTCTAGGATCGATTTTCTTGGCTCAAACAAATCCATTTCACTCAATTTTTGTTAACCCGAAATTGGATCTTTAAGCTTGTTTTTGTTCCAACAATGGTGGATGGTAATATATCATGAGCAAACAAGTTCACTCATTATTTTACAAAACCAAATTTGTGCATTTTTGGTATTTTAAATTACCATGGTTCCTTATTGTATTATGCACCTATATTTTCATATGCATAATTGTTTTTAATTGTGGATTACGGATGATGGTTGTTTAATATTTGGATAATTTATATTTGGATGATATTTTTCTGATTTCTTAGAATGAATATGACTCTTTGAATTAATTGCATGCTTTATTTTTATATGCTTGATTAATCATTGAGATGTTCTTTTTGGTATAAATATGGATTCATATGAATTTGAAAATTATATATGTGTTGATGAATGGATGGAGTTTTGCAGTATAATTGTTTATATGCGTTTTTAACCACGTGTATTTGAGGATTTTGCATTTTCTAAATTTTTCCTCGCACAAAATTGGTAATATCTTTATCGAATTATTTTTGATCTTTTGTTTTGATCTATCTTTTTTTTATGATAAATGGGAGATAAAAGTGATATGTTTTGGATAAAATCATTTTGTTAAAATTTTAATTGGCCATATATTTATATATAATATGTTTTTGGATAATATGATTTGAACTTTTTTTGTTGTCGAGACAAAATAATATATCATTTCAATATCAAAATGGAGACATGATAATATGACTTTTTTCACGATTTTGATGATATATGATTATGGTGAGGACTTGATGATTTTGAGATATAATGATAATTTGTGAGTAATATTACTATCTTGTATTTGAGGTAATCTTGTTGTTAGGGAGATTCTTTCAAAATTTCCACTTGAACAACACAATAAATTTGCTTATTTTATTCTTTTCCTTTAAGTTTTCTTTTTTATGATGAAGGGAGAAGAATACATGTTTTCAAACTTATAAAAATTCTACTTTTTTTCGCCAATTAAGTTTTTCTTTTTGATGATGAAGGGGAGAATGATTTAATTTGTGTTATGAAAATATATGTATCTAGGGAGCATGTATGCGGGGAGTTTTTATTAAATCATTTTCAAATCATTTTTTAACTTGCATTAATTGAGGAGTTTTTCATAACTAGATTAAATTTTAATGTCTTTTATCATCAAAAGGAGATTATTTTATACTATAAATATTGATTTTGATAACAAACCACATGCATTTATTAAGAAAGATTTATAAATTATGCTTTTATGATGTTATGAAATTTAAGTATCTTTGATTAAAATAAAAGCCTTATTAAATTATTTGATTGTGTTTTTAATTTAATTGACCTATTTGAAATTATTTAAACGCTTTTGGGTCATTTTATAATTTCACAAAGTCGAAATCATAATTTGAAAGTTTTTTGACAAAGCATTATTTAAAATTCTGAAATTAGGACCTATGTGCAAATGTTTACAAAGGCCTTACTATTTTATAACGCTTTTGGGGTCGAAAATTCGGAAAATGTCACCGTAAATGTAGCTATACCGATACAAAAATCCGGCAAAGAAGTTTCCATTGCGAATCCCCACCGGATTCCATTAAAACGGCAGTTTCATAATGTGGCAGTTTTTGAGTGATAATTTAGTTTTGAGTTTAAACTATATAAACTCAAAACCAATTTTTAAGCAAGCAAGAACAAGAGCACACAACATATATTGAGCTTCAACTTCGTGAATCATCATTCTTCAAATCATCTTTGTTCTTCAATTTGTATATCTACTCTTAAAGAGAGTTTCATTGTTGTATTTATCATTTCTCATCAAATGAGTGTACAGTGGAAACACTTGGGTGAAGAGATTGGGGATATAATCTCTTGTTGTAAAGGTTTATCGACACCTCAAGTCAATTGTAATTGGAAAGGCTTGGATAATGAAATCCTGCGGGTGAGGCGTGGGACGTAGGTGATAAATAACCACGTAAAAATCCTTGTGTTCGCTTTCTTCCCTTACTCTTTTAATATTGTGTTTATTTAAATTTATTGTTTTCGAATTGATTAAGGCATTAGATTGAATTGTTGTGTGGATTTGCTAGGATAATTTTTAAATTTCCAATTCACCCCCCTCTTGGGTTGCACACTTATATTTCACATGGCTTATCATGAACTCATCAAACTTCAAATACCATTGCCTTGGAGATTGCTTGAGGCCATACAAGCTCTTCATCAATAAGCACACCTTGTCTTCTGATCCTTTCTCAATGAATCCTTCTGGCTGTGCCATGAAAATTTCTTCATCAAGACTGCCATGTAAGAATGCAGTTTTAACATCCATCTGTTCCAGCTCCAGATCATGATATACTGAGAGTGCCAACAGCAACCTAATGGAGCTGTATTTAACCACAGGTGAGAATACTTCATTGAGGTCAACTCCTTCTCTTTGTGTGAATCCCTTTGCCACAAGTCTGGCTTTATGTCTTGGTGGTTCCTTTTCTGAAGCTCCAGCCTTTAATTTGAAAATCCACTTGCTGCCAACTAGTTTCTTGTTAGGTGGTCTGTTGACTAAGGTCCAGGTATTATTCTTCTTGAGAGAGATTATTTCATCCTGCATTGCAGCATACCATTTCAGCTTATCTCCACAACTCATAGCTTCTTTATAGCTCAAAGGCTCTCCACCATTTACTTCATCAGCCACTGTCAGTGCATAGGAGATAAGGTCAGCAATGCCATACTTCTTTGGCATCTTGATGGCTCTTCTCTCTCTATCCCTAGCAAGTTGATATGTTTCCAAATCTGATGGTTTCTTTTCTTCTTTGGATTGTTCTGATGGCTCCTCAGAAGGCTTATGGATATCAGAATGCTCCACCTTCTGTCCAGCACTTCCTATTTCCTCTGTTTCAGCAGCTTCAATTTCAGTTTCCACTTTTGAATGAAGCATTTGCTCTTCATCAAATGTGACATCCCTACTGATTACAATCCAAATGGTTTGCCTTTGAGAGTCCATATTTTGTATCCCTTAATGCCCTCAGGATAACCCAAAAAATACCCTTTGACAGCCCTTGGTTCAAGCTTACCTTGCTTTATGTGTGCATAAGCTGTGCACCCAAAGATCCTCAGATTACTCAAGTCTGGTGGCTTCCCTGACCAAAGTTCCTGAGGTGTCTTGAAGCCTAGAGCTGAGGATGGACTTCTGTTTATCAGATAGGCTGTTGTAGTGACTGCTTTAGCCCAAAAACCTTTGGATAGATTTGCATTCAACAGCATACATCTTACCCTCTCTATTAAGGTTCTGTTCATTCTTTCTGCCATCCCATTCTGCTGTGGAGTGTAAGTGACAGTTCTATGCCTTGCAATACCCTTGGATTTGCAGAAAACTTCAAGTTCTTTGCTGCAATACTCCAGCCCATTGTCTGTCCTGAGCCTTTTAATTTTCTTATCAGTTTGGTTCTCTATAAGAGTTATCCACTCCTTAAACTTCTCTAGTGCTTCATTTTTGTGTTTTAGCACATAAATCCAAACCTTCCTTGAGAAGTCATCTATAAAGGACACAAAGTACCTAGCTCCACCTAAAGATGGAACTTGAGATGGACCCCAAAGGTCTGAATGGATGTAATCTAGAGTCTGCTTGGTCTCTTTTCTCCCCAAGCTGAATTTCAGTCTTGTGGCCTTTCCAAACACACATTTCTCACAGAATTTTAGAGTAGAGACCTTGTCATTTCCCAACAAACCCTGATTGCTTAACTCTCTAAGACCTCTTTCACTGATATGAGCTAATCTAATATGCCAGAGCTTGGTTTTATCTCTGGTCACACTTGCTGAGATCCCATGCACAGGTGAGGATCCAACAAGTATGTACAGTCTATTTTTTCTAACCCCTTTCATTACAATTCTACCCTGATCTGAGACATGTATCTCTCATTTTTCAGCCTTAATTGTACACCCTGATTGGTCAACCATTCCTAGAGATATCAAGTTTCTTTTCAATTCTGGAACATATCTAACTTGGTGCAAATCTCTAGTAACACCATCAAACATTTTTAAGCTGATGGTTCTTATTCCAGCTACCTTGCAAGCTAGGTTATTTCCTAACAGCACTTTGCCACCATTTACATGTTCAAATGTCTTAAAGAAACTTTTATTAGGATACATGTGGAATGAACAGCCAGAGTCCAGGATCCACTCACCAGTTGGGTGCCTCTCTGCAGCCACCAGGACATCTGCTTCATCATAGTCACATTCATCTTCAGAGGCAACAGCAGCCTTCCCATTTGATTTCTTTTGAAGTTCCTCTAGTTTCTTTTTCTCAAAACAATCCTTAATGTAGTGCCCCTCCTTTTGACAGAAGTAACACTTCCTGTTCTTCTTCTTCTTTTCAGCTTTATCTTTCTGGCTATTGTTCTTCTTCTGCTTGTTGTATTTCTTTTCTGGCTTTCCTTTGGCAACAAGACCTTCTGCATTGCTTTGATCTTTCAATTCTGCCCTTTTCTTCAAATCCTTGGATTCCAGAGCATCTTTGACATCCTTCAATGAGAGGGTTTGTCTACCATAGAGAAGGGTGTCTACAAAGTGTTCATAGGATTCTGGAAGGGAACTTAACAGAATGAGTGCCCTATCTTCATCTTCAAGAATTATGTTGACATTCTCGAGATCAAGAATGAGTTTATTGAACTCATCCACATGATCTTTCATGGCCACTCCATCTTTCATCGAGAATGTGTATAATCTCCTCTTCATGTACAGCCTCTTTGCTAATGATTTCTTCAGAAACATTTCTTCTAGCTTGCCCCACAACCCAGATGCAGTTCTTTCTCTGGAAACCTCTCTCAAGACTTCATCAGAGAGATGCAAGATAATCGTGCTATGGGCTTTGTTGTTTATGATTCTCTGATCTGCAGCAAAGCTCGAAGAACCTTCTGCTTTCTCTTTCTTGGACATTGGATCTTCTCCATCATCGAGGGCACTGTCAAGCCCTTGTTGAATAAGTATTGCTCTCATCTTTAAACTCCAGAGATAGAAATCATTGTCTCCATTGAATTTTTCAAGATCCACTCTGGTGCTTGCCATCTTTGAGTCTGATCCCAGCTGAAACCAGGCTCTGATACCAGTTTGTTATGGCAAACGTGCTTATACCAGACTTCTTTGAGTCTTAGAACTAAGCAACCCAAGACACCAGAATTGATAAATGCAAGATTAGAAAACGAAACCAAAAGAAAACACAGAGCAAAATCAAGAACTCTCAACAAGCCAAGAATCTAACGTGGTTCAGCTCCACAAAGGAACCTACATCCACGGCTGCAAATGCCAGCAAGGGCAGAGAATTTATTTGATCAAGAATGGCTGGTTACAATGATTTCACAATACTGATTACAGGCTCTCAAAGCTAAACTTTTCTCTCTGTAATACAGCAGTCGTATGTCTCTGTAATGAGCTTCAGAAAACAGCATATATGTATTGCTTTTTCCACACGTGTGTTTCCACTAATTGACTAACTGCTTAATCAATATTTGGATCCCACCAACTCCAGCTCATCAGCCAGCTCAGCAAACTCATAACAGATTTTAACTAACTCTTTTTGGCTTCACAATTTGGTTTTAGGTTCTTCAACAATGAGGCTGAGTACGATACAATCATTGCTACATTGAAGATATTAAAGCTCTCGGGGGCAAGAAAACTCATCATTAGGAGTGATATCTAATTGTTAGCCATCCATATTAGCTTGGAACACCAAACCAAGAAAAAGAACATAGAAGATTATTTTAAAGAAGACTAGAGATTTGATAATAGACCTCAAAAAAGTGAAAATAGAGAAAGTCCCAATAACCAAGAATAATGTCAAAATGCCTCATTGGGGATTGTTTAATTTGGTTTTAGGTTATCCAACAATGAGGCTAAATACAACACAATCATTGCTACGTTGAAGATACGCAAAGCTCTCAGGGGCAAGAAAACTCATCATCAAGAGTGATTCCTAATTGTTAGCAATCTATTTTAGCTCGGAACACCAGACCAAGAAAGAGAACATAGAATATTATTTGAAGAAGACTAAAGAGTTGATAATAGAGTTCAAAAAAGTGAAAATGAAAAAAGTCCCAAGAACCAGGAACAATAAAGTTGAAAACCTATCAAAATGCCTCATTAAAGACTGTTTAATTACTAGAACAGGTGTTAGTAAAGTATATCCCTAAACCGAATGCCACCCTATCAAAGTGAGGAGGTAAGCTCCATTTATTTGGAAGAATCGTGTATAGCACCCATAAAGAAGTTTCTACAAAGAGGACAGCTTCTAAGTGACAAAGATACAGTTAAAAGACTAAAGTACAAAGTAGCTTGCTATTGTCTGACTAAAGTACTCTACAAAATGGGGTTTTCCTTCCTCTCTTTGGGATGTCCAGAAAGAGGTCAAGCTGAGTATATGTTGAGTAAAATACACGAGAGGATATATAATAATTACTATGCGGCATGGCCATTAGCTTATAAACAACGCACTAGGATGCAAAAGAGATAGTCAGAAGTTGTGACAAGTGCTAGAGATTTGCTAAAATAACATATATGCCTCCAGGGAAGATAAATGTAATGTCTTCGCCATGGTCATTTGTTGTATGAGGAGTTTGTTATTTCCTAAATCTTCATAAGAATCTAGATTAAAATTATTGAGCAATACAATTTCAGAAGCATAATCCATCGTTGTTGCACAAAGATTTCTTGATTTTTGGTGATGGTCTTCCAATCTAATCTCTTCTCCTTGATTAAGAATTCTCGTTGAGAGGTTTTTAGAATTACTAAGAGTTAAGAGAGATTGGGGACCATAATCTCCTTTTTAAAATAACATAACTGACGATTTTAATAAAAATCGTTTAGCAGTTATCATGTGTTTGTTATCACTTCAGCCCCTCGTTAAAGTGATAATTAAAACTCTAGTATCTATGCATTTAACCCACAATAATTATACCCTTAGCCATTTAATTAATATTAAATAGATCACTTAATTATTGGCTAACTAAATAATAGCACACACCTTTTATTTGTTTCATGTGTGACCCCAAATATTAGATTAATTAAAAAATAATCTAACAGAGTTAACCTTATAGCCCCGATGCCAACAAGAAGAGCACAAGCCAAGTATGCTATAGTGAATGTAGATTATTGCACCAAATGGGCTGAAGAGGCACATTTTTTTCTATAGTCACCTAGAGGAAAACTACTGAGATCATATGAAGATCCATAATTTGTAGATTCGGCATTCCTGACACTACTGTAAGTGACAATATGAAGCAATTTGACAACCAGATTTGGTGTTCCTGACACTATTCTGTAGGCCTACGAAACTACTCAGAATATTGTTATAAGAGGAAAACCTTTCACTCTTAGCTTCGAAGTACATGCAGTAATCCCAACTAAGATAGGAAATCCTTCTTATAAGACAGAATAGTTCAACGAGGATGAGAATATTGCCCTTGTTATCGCCCTTGCAGAAGCAAGAAGGCAAGAATAGAACTGAAAATGGCAACATATCAACACTGTGTTTCTGGGTTATTCAACAAGAGGATTTACCCACGAGCTTTCAGGATGGGAGATCTAGTGCTCATATACCACTACAAGTATTTTGGTTTTTAGCGACGATATTATCTTTGTCACCAAAAAGGGCTTTTAGAGACGAAAAACCATCTCGTCGCCAAATCCAATGAAGAAAAATTAATATTTAATTATATGTTTTAGCGATAAAATTTCCGTCGCTAAAAAATACATATTGCAACAAATAATATTTGTCATTGCTAAAAAATTAGGCGGCAAAAAAAAGTTGGCACCTTTTAGTAACGAAATTTCAATATTTTGCAATGAAAATTTGTATCGTTGAAAGTCTATATTTAGTAACCACATTAGACTATTTAGCGACGATTTGTTTTGTCGCTAAAGAGATATTTAGCAAAAAAATTGTGTTTGTCACCATACTTGTTTTCCGGGATGAAAATTTTTGTCACTTAATCGGGCTTATGGCGACAAAAATGGTTTTTTTGCTCAAATTTGTTTTCGCGATGACATACGTCTGTTGCAATAAAAGAGAACTGAAATGTAAACTTTCCACAATGAATGCAAATTGGTCGCAAAAAATAGTTTTAGTGACGAAATATGTTTTCTCGCTAAAACAGTAAATCTGCTTATATTTATCTTTAGCGACGAAACTGTTTTTGTTACATGCTAATACTTGTCTTTGGGGATGAACTAATTTTCGTCAGCGGGAATAGATACCTTATTTTAAAATATTATGAAAAAGAATTATTGCCAATAACTACTTTTTGGCCGCACGTTTACTATTTTCTTGCTATATATGTAGTAAACCAATATAAAGTTGTAAATTTAGAATGCATTTTCAATTATTTTAATTATTTTCATGATTAATTTTTTTATTAATTAACAAGTAATATAATCTCCATTATAATAACAAAAAAAATTATTGATATTTTAAAAAATGAAGAAAAATAAAATGTGTTAATTACTAATCCAAACATCTTGAATCTCAACCCGAATAGTAAATTGAGAGAAAAGTTTATTTTTAATCCCACATAAATAAGGCAAAATCTCGAATCCCAATCGAGATTAAGGAAATTTTGCCAATTAGAGGAAAAACTAATAGATTTTTGTAAAACTAAGTCATTTTTTATTAAGACTTATGACTACTGGTATTAGGAGACTTTTAATTATAAGTGACGAGTTGCTCATTTGATTGCACGCTTCTTAATTTCAATATAATGATTGAGTGGTAGGTAGTTCGATTTACCTTAAAGTTAGAACACTTACATATATTTTGATTAAAATTATGAATTAAATAAAATATTGTATATCTTTTAAAGGTTAAAATTAAAATTAACCCATATGGTTGATAGAATATATATGGTTAAATTTATGACCAAGTATAAGGTAGTTAATTTTCTTTTAAAAACAAATTATCATTTAAACTTAAAATAAAATATTTTCACATAAGATTTTTATTTATGTAATTATAAATTATAAATTCAATTTAATTATATAAATTAGAATTTTTTAAAATATAGTTTATTATGAACCAATCAGTTTGGTGAGTTTAATTAAAATTATAAAAGGAAAAAATCAAAATCGACAATTCCTACCTATTTTCTTATCCTAAATCAGCAATCACTTCATCTATCTCTCTCACACTTACGACCTAACTCTCACCAAACACGACAAACACGATTCAAGCCTTTAAGGTCAAGCATCCACTACCATCACCGTCGTTTACTGTCGCTCACCTACTACTGTCATATTCGGCAGCCGCTGCTCGTCACTCACTCACGATTCAAGCATCACCCATTGTCAGCCACTGCTCTTTTGTTGCTGCCATCTTTGCTAGCAAATGCTCATCACCTCATTCATCATCGCAAGTTGTCGCCATCTTCATTCTCTCCCAGTCGTTGTTGTCGCACTAGTGAAGGTGAGTACTAAGTTGGGCATGGACATCTTGAGCTTTTTGTAGAATCTAAGCATTGTGGATGATACCTCTAGGTTTTCTGTTTATGATTGTTGAAAGAATTGATTAAATAATTTGGTGGGCTATTGTCTCATGCATTGTCCAAATTTGATGTACTAGAAGTAGGAAGATTTGTGATTTAATCAAGAAGAAATTAAGAGAACCAGATGAAAAACTTAAGGACACCCTTATAAGAGTTAAAAATCAGTCATCCATTTATATTTTTACAAGCGGTAGCATTATTGTCACTCCCATTTGTAAAACATGTCATTGGAATAATCATATATTTTTCATTTCAATTGGCAAATTGGTTTATAGGTTCAAAGTAAAAGATCAAGGCACAAGTCAGGACTTATTATATATGTTTCTTAAAGAGTGTATAGAGAAATACATAGAGAGAGAAATATAAGGTTTAATTGGTTTATTTTGTCCTAATGGAAGAGGGGTTTTGAATTTGCTTTTGAATCTCTGATAAGTGCATATTTTCCATATATTTTGCTATTAATTTCTCCATCTTTTTTTTATTTTGGTCTTAAATATTCTAATTATTTTAGTTAATTTTTAAATTATACATATTTTATCCTTAATTATTTAATTACTAGTTTTTTTATTTGTTATTTTTAATTAATTGAATTATTTTGTTGAATGAGGAATTAATTGAAGATTAAGGATAAAAAGGGCATGGGGAGTTTCAGTTGGGAAGGAATAAAGATTAAATTGGAAGACCAAAATGCAGCCAAGAATTAAGAGAATCCAAGAAGACCAAAATTGGAAGTCAATCCCTTCAAAGGATGAACGGTGGGCATGCATTTGGAAAGCAATGATTTGGCAATTTGGAATGCATGTGCTGGGCATTAAAAGAAGAAATCATTAACTGGCCTTTTGCTTTTGTGGTCAAACGTGTGGCTAGCTTTCAAAGTTTAATAAGGAAATAATTTAAAAAGGGCTTGGTGAGTGGGCTTTGCAAGTCGGTGGATGGCTTTGACTTATGATAAGTTGTGAACGATTAATGCAATTAAAATTCAATAAGGATTAAGCAAGTCAGTAACATTATATAAAGGCAAGGGAGAATCGGCAGCAAGGGGGATTAGAGGAACCAGCAGCCGCAAGAAGGAAAAGCAAGGGAGAAACCGAAAAGGAGTTGAAGAAAAGACAGCCGCTTGAATTAATCTCTATGATTGGTTTTGTCAATTCTCTTATTCCGAATTCAATTATGTTAGGCTAGATTTTTATTTGGTTGAGGGTGAATTCAAAACCCTAAACATACTATGCAATTAAATTTAAATTATATCATTCAATTTATTTAATTGAGATTGTTTATGTTCTTCTATAATTAATGTTCATGGTTTATTCTTGTTTTATTTGAGTGGCCAATTAGATAGGACTTGATTAAATTTTATTGCTAGATTAAAATTCTTGATCCGTAATTATCTTGATATTTTAATCATTAGTAGCAGGTTGGAATTAGTGATTTCAATTGGAGAATATAACCTAGGTTAAATAATCCGAACTTGTGTGTTTATTGCATAGATCAACCTAATATCTTTCTTTGTTTAAATGCTTCCATTATCTTAAATTTAAAGAGCTTGTTTTAAATTATTTAATGGTTAGAGATTAGGTGAAGAGCTTGTTTTGCCTAACGACACACTAAGGAAAGATTGAGACTAATAGAGCTTATTGTTGTCTACAGTTGATAGTTTCAATATAAATTGATGATAGAATTGATATATTATGTGCATGTTTGGTGGTGGCGAATGATCCTTTAACTAAAGTTTTCATCATTATTATTTCTTTCTCATTTAATTAGAGTTTTTATTAAATTCTTGTTCGTAGTTTTAATTTCTTTACTTCTTACTATTTAGTTAAAAATTCATAAACCCCCTTTTTATTTATAATTGGCATTTTCTTTAGTTAGATTAATTTATATTATTATTACTCTTATTAGTACTACTATTATTTTATTTCAAATCTTGCTTTAGAGTTAATAATAAATATAACTAGCATAGTCTCTGTGGGATCGATCCTTACTCGCTCTGTACTAATTATTTATATTAGTGGTAAGGTTTTAAATTTGGTGCACCTTAACGACACGATCAAATTTTTGGCGCCGTTGCCGGGGAATAACGTCTAGTTTGTTTATTATCACTCGTTTTATTTTATTATTTTTATTTTTATTTCTTTTCTCATTTTATTTATTTATTTTATTTTAATTAGTTATTTTGTTTTTGTTCTATATTTAGATTTTCATGAGCATAGAGGACATTCGATTGAAACTCGAACAACTTAGAGCAACCTCATCATATTCAGAACTTGATTTTGCCATCCACATTCCACTCCCGAAGACAGAGCCGAGCAGCCCAGAACCCGAACTAATGGCTCAGAATAACAACCGAACACTTAAAGAGTTGGCAGCTCATAACTTGGACCAGCAACCCTTATGCATTGAGAATCCAAACCCTCAGGTAAACTTTGAACTCAAATCTGGGATGATTCATCTTCTTCCTACTTTTCATGGTCTTGCAGGAGAGGATCCAAATAAGTACTTGAAGGAGCCATGTGGTCTGCTCCACAATGAAACCAGTCGGAGTTTCGGAAGAGCAAGTTAAGCTAATGGCCTTCCCATTCTCTTTGGCGGATTCAACCAAGGAATGGTTGTACTATCTTCCCTCCGGTACTGTCACTACATGGAATGAGATGCGTCAACTATTTTTGGAGAAATATTTCCCAGCATCAAAAGCTGGCAGCATTCGAAAAGAAATTTGTGGAATCCGACAGTATAATGGAGAGTCGCTCTACGACTATTGGGAACGATTCAAAAAGCTATGTGCTAGTTACCCCCACCATCAGATAAGTGATCAGCTTCTTATTGAAGACTTTTATGAGGGTCTACTGCCTATGGATAGGAGTATGATTGATGCCGCTACTGGAGGAGCACTCGTGGATAAGACACCAGAAGCAGCCCAAAATCTCATTGCTAACATGGCTGCTAATTCCCAACAGTTCAACACCAAGAATGATCTATTACCGCCAACTAAGAGAGTCAATGAGATAAGTACTACTTCCTTTGAACAACAAGTTTCAAATCTTACTTCTTTGGTACAACAATTAGTCTTATGGCAACAAGTGAGACCATGTGGCGTTTGTTCCATGGTCGGGCATGCGACTAATATGTGCCCTACTCTCCAAGAGGGTTCACATGAGCAGGCCAACGCAGTTGAGGGGTTCCTAGGCCAACCAAGACAAAGGTATAATCCATATTCTAATTTTTACAATGAAGGGTGGAAGGATCACCCTAATTTTAGGTATGGGAACCAACAACAAGGCATTCCTAATGTGGCACCATCTCGACCACCGGGCTACCCCCAACAGCGGGTGCAACAGCCTTACCAAGTTCGGCCACCTCCACCTCCTCAAAATCAAGGTACGTCTTTGGAAGATCTTGTAAAAGCTCTCGCTACTAACTCTATGCAATTCCAACAGACTACCCAGACACAGCTCCAATATTTAGAGAATCAAATTGGCCAACTGGCCACATCTATGAGTAGGATAGAGGGTAGAACTTCAGGAAAGTTACTTTCTCAACCAGAAATTAATCCAAATGAGAATGCTAGTGCTATGTCTCTTAGAAGCGGAAAGCAATTGGAACCATTATTAGCTAAGCCATCAAAAGTATCCATAACATCATCGCCCTCTGTGACCAATTCCTCCCCTGAGGCTCTTCCTTTAACAAGGAAAGATGATTCCCACTCGACATTGCCAGTCGATCCATCTGGCCAAGTAAGTATCCCCTCACCTCGAATTAAGACTCTCTCAATTCCTCCACCATTTCCTAGCAGATTTAAACAATCCAAGAAAGGGGAGCAAGAACAAGAGATCCTTGAGACCTTTCGTAAAGTAGAGGTAAATATTCCTCTACTTGATGTTATTAAACAAGTGCCGCATTATGCAAAGTTTTTTAAGGAATTATGCAGCAACAAGCGAAAATTGAGCGGTAACGAAAAAGTAAGTGTTAGAGAGAATGTTTCTGCTGTACTTCAAAGAAAACTTCCGCCTAAGTGCAAGGATCCAGGTACTTTCACTATCCCCTACACTATTGGTAATACCAGATTCGAAATATGTATGCTAGATGTAGGGGCCTCAATTAATGTTATGCCATATTCGATTTATAACTCCTTGAATTTAGGTCCAATGGAAGAAACTAGTATAATTATTCGATTAGCTGACAGATCTAATGCTTACCCAAAGAGGGTTATGGAAGATGTTCTTGTGCAGGTCAATGAATTGGTATTTCCAGCTGATTTTTATATCCTTGAAATGGAGGATGGGTTGTCGCCCAATCCCACTCCTATTCTATTGGGGCGGCCATTCCTTAAGACAACCCGAACTAAGATTGATGTTCACGATGGAACTCTTACAATGGAATTCGATGGTGAAGTGATCCGCTTCAATATCTTTGAGGCAATGAGGTATCCCAGTGATGTTCATTCTGTTTTTGCCATGGATGATATTAATACTTTGGTGCAAGATTTCTTTGAATTATCCCGTAATGACAGTTTTGAAATTGCCATAAGCAAAAATCTTACGAAAGATGATTATAATGAACATGCAAATTTGATAAAGTTGGATGATGAGGTTGAGGAAGTTATGGCGATCTTAGATGGAGCAGTCACATTACGCACCAATGGGTATAATGTTTCTTACCTTGAATTGCCTTTATTAAACGAGAAACTTTTATCTTCAATTGTGCAGGCACCTACCTTAGAACTTAAACCACTCCCAGACCACCTGTAATATATTTACTTGGGTGAGAATGAAACACTTTCAGTCATAATTGCTAAAACCCTCACCCCAGTTCAACAAGAAAAGTTAATTAGGGTGCTTCAGGATCACAAGACGGCGATTGGCTGGACCATTGCCGACATTAAGGGAATTAGTCCTTTCATGTGCATGCATCGCATTTTGCTAGAGGAAGGGTCTAAACCAACGAGAGATGCACAACGCCGCCTTAATCCACCAATGATGGAAGTCGTAAAAAAGGAGATACTGAAACTCCTTAATGTGGGGATTATTTATCCCATTTCTGATAGTAAATGGGTGAGTCATGTGCAGGTAGTTCCAAAAAAATCAGGCATCACAGTGGTCAAGAATGAAGAAAACGAGCTTGTGCCAACTAGAGTTCAAACTAGGTGGAGAGTTTGCATTGACTATCGTAAACTGAATATAGTCACTCGCAAGGATCATTTTCCTCTGCCATTCATTGATCAAATGCTTGAAAGGTTAAGAGGTCACTCTCATTATTGTTTTCTTGATTGTTACTCAGATTATAATCAGATCGTTATCGCTCCGGAAGACCAAGAGAAAACGACATTCACATGCCCCTTCGGAACATTTGCTTACCGACGCATGCCGTTTGGTCTCTGTAACACTCCTGCCACTTTCCAAAGGTGTATGATGAGTATTTTTTCTGATTATGTGGAGAACATCCTTGAGGTATTTATGGATGATTTTACAGTTTATGGTGATTCTTTCGATAAATGTTTAGATAACCTTACACTTGTTCTTAAACGATGCACTGACACTAACCTTGTGTTTAATTGGGAAAAATGCCATTTTATGGTTAATCAAGGTATTGTACTAGGCCATGTTATTTCTGAAAAGGGGATTGAAGTTGATAAATCTAAAATAGATCTTATACGCTCCTTACCACCTCCCACTAGTGTGAGGGGGGTTCGTTCTTTTCTTGGTCATGCAGGTTTCTATCGCAGGTTTATCACGGACTTTTCCAAGATAGCTTTACCTCTCTGCAACTTACTTTAAAAGGATGCAACGTTTGACTTCAATGAAGAGTGCCAAAGAGCTTTTAAGAAGTTAAAAGAGGTTTTGACATCGGCCCCTGTGATTCAACCACCAAATTGGGATTTACCATTTGAGATTATGTGCGATGCCAGTGACTATGCTATTGGAGCCGTGTTGGGCCAGCGTGTGGGCAAGCTTCCTCATGTCATCTATTATGCCTCTCGTACATTGAATGATGCACAACTTAACTATTCCACTACCGAGAAAGAACTTTTAGCAGTTATCTTTACCTTAGAGAAATTTCGTTCTTATTTAATTGGATCTAAGGTGATCGTTTACTCTGACCATGCAGCTATTAGGTACTTTCTCACCAAAAAGGATGCCAAGCCGCGCCTTATTCGATGGATACTTCTATTGCAAGAATTTGACTTAGAGATTCTAGATAAAAGAGGTTCTGAGAATTTGGTGGCAGATCATTTAAGTCGACTTACCTATAACGAAGATGCACTTCTATTACATGAGAACTTTCCAGATGAGCAATTATTACATGTAGGTATAGTTACTCGTTGGTATGCAGATATTGTCAATTACTTGGTTACCAGGACAGTACCGAAAGAGATAACCCGTGCACAAAAGGCCGAGATCAAGAGTGAGGCCAAGTATTATGTGTGGGATGAGCCATACTTATGGAAGTATTGTTCTAATCAAGTTATTAGAAGGTGCGTACTCGAAACTGAATTTACTTCTATTCTCACCTTTTGTCATACTTTGGCTTGTGGAGGACATTTTGGACCAAAGAGAACAGCCGTTAAAGTACTTGCGAGCAGTTTTTATTGGCCATCACTATTTAAGGACGCATATTTGTTTTGCAAATCTTGTGATCGTTGTCAGAGAACAGGTAATTTGGTACCTAGAAATCAAATGCCACAATCTCTTATTCTTATAGTTGAGATTTTTTATGTTTGGGGCATCGACTTCATGGGACCATTTCCTTCATCATTTGGTAATCTCTATATTGTTCTTACGGTTGATTATGTTTCAAAATGGGTGGAAGCAAAAGCCACCCGAACTAACGATTCTAAGGTTGTGGTAGATTTTATAAAGAGTAACATCTTTACAAGGTTTGGAACACCAAAGACAATTATCAGCGACAGAGACACTCACTTTTGTAACAGGTTAATAGAAGCCCTCTTTCGAAAATACAACATCACTCACAAGGTATCTACATCTTACCATCCCTAAACTAGTGGGCAAGTTGAGGTGTCTAATAGGGAAGTGAAATCAATCCTTGAAAAGACAGTTAATCCGAATAGAAAGGACTGGAGCCTACGGCTTGATGATGCACTTTGGGCATATAGGACCGCATACAAAACTCCTATTGGTATGTCACCCTACAGGTTGGTATATGGTAAGCCTTTTCATCTTCCAGTGGAACTTGAACATAAAGCATGGTGGGCTGTGAAACAATGTACCATGGAACTGGACGCCGCCGACCAACACATAAAGCTCCAATTGCAAGAATTAGAGGAAATTCAAAATGATGCCTATGAGAGTTCACGAATCTATAAGGAAAAAACTAAGGCTTTTCATGACAAGCAGATCTTGAAAAAGAATTTTGAAGTTGGACAGAAAGTTTTGCTATTCCATTCTCGCCTTAAGTTGTTTCCAGGTAAGTTACGTTCTCGATGGGTTGGGCCTTTTGTTGTTATTAATATTTTTCCTCATGGTGCAGTTGAGATCAGGAGCTTAAAGACAGGTAAAGAGTTCAAAGTTAATGGTCATAGGTTGAAGCCTTACTATGAAAATTTTCAAACACTCAATGTACAGGAGGCTCCACTTTATGAACCTGCGTATGTTGATGAGTGAAACTTGAGAACCAGGTCAGGCTGAGGACAATAAACCAAGCACTTATTGGAAGGCAACCCAATGGCTGGAGAAAAGATTTTGAGAGCACGCCATAACATATTTGATTTTTCTCCCTCTCATTCTCATTTACTTTACCTACGTTGTGTTGAATTTTGTTTGTTTCTGTTTGTGTGTCTCATCTCATTTCCCCATATTTAATTTTGTCTTTTGTTAGCTTAGGCTTACATTGAGGACAATGTAAGAATTAAATGTGGGGGGGTGGATTTCGAACTTAGTTCTTGTTGCTTCGTCTTTTTCTTTTTTCCAAAACAAAAAAAAACAAAAAAAACCAAAAAAAAACATTGTTTTGAATATTAGCCAGTGATAATAATTTGATTGACAATGAATATGGTTCTTAGAAAGGGTTGAATATTACCTTAGTTTATACTTGATTCTTGTGTTGATTTCCTCTTAATTGAGATTCTTTAAACCATGAGCACTAATATCAATTCTTTCATAATTTTGACTTAGAATTTGAGATTGACGCAACTGAGTTGAGAATTTTAGATTGAGTAAATGACTATTTGTCTTGATTCTTATCTCCACAATACAGTGTAGTATACACAGGCATCATAGTCAGAAATAGCTACCTATAACCCTTAAGAGTGAAGCTATCCTTGAGTAATTTGGGCCTATGTACCACTAGTATGTAAAGAATAATCTACCATGAGAACAAGGCTACCTTAAGGGGTAGAGTGAAAGCTCATGAAAAAAAAAAAAAGAACTTCAAAAGAAAATGCACACAAATGCCTGTAAAAGAAGAAAAAAAAATAGAGATCAAGATGATAAGATCAGTTTGACCTACTCTTTTCTTTGTTCGAGGCAAAGGCTGTTGATATTGAAGATTTTGGGAATGAATTTTAATTAAATTGATTCACACACACACTATGAGAATCAAAAGAGAGATGTGATTGACTATTGAATTAAAGTTAGAACTTCGATAATATTTGAAATTTTCTTTGAGCTATATGACTTATACAATCTTTGAGGCTATTTTTGTTCTAAAAAAAAAGTTGCAATGATGTTTGTGGGTATCATCGCTGAAGCCCTCACGAGACTATAACTCATCCACTAGGGCTGCCTAGGGGTTTAAAGGCTTGTTGCATACGCTAAATGCAATCGTGATTTCCTACGAAAGTGGTCTAGTTTAGGTTTTCTTTTTATTTTTGTTCTAGGTTTGCTCGAGGACGAGCAAACGGTAAGTGTGGGGGAATTTGATAAGTGCATATTTTCCATATATTTTGCTATTAATTTCTCCATTTTTTTCTTATTTTGGTCTTAAATATTCTAGTTATTTTAGTTAATTTTTAAATTATACATATTTTATCCTTAATTATTTAATTACTAGTTTTTTTATTTGTTATTTTTAATTAATTGAATTATTTTGTTGAATGGGGAATTAATTGAAGATTAAGGATAAAAAGGGCATGGGGAGTTTAAGTTGGGAAGGAATAAAGATTAAATTGGAAGACAAAAATGCAGCCAAGAATTAAGAGAAGTCAAGAAGACCAAAATTGGAAGTCAATCCCTTCAAAGGATGAACGGTGGGCATGCATTTGGAAAGCAATGATTTGGAAAAAAAGATTACATGTTCTGGGCATTAAAAGAAGAAATCATTAACTGGCCTTTTGCTTTTGTGGTCAAACGTGTGGCTAGTTTTCAAAGTTTAATAAGGAAATAATTTAAAAAGGGCTTGGTGAGTGGGCTTTGCAAGTCGGTGGATGGCTTTGACTTATGATAAGTTGTGAACGATTAATACAATTAGAATTCAATAAGGATTAAGCAAGTCAGTAACATTATATAAAGGCAAGGGAGAATCGGCAGCAAGGGGGATTAGAGGAACCAGCAGCTGCAAGAAGGAAAAGCAAGGGAGAAACCGAAAAGGAGTTGAAGAAAAGGCAGCCGCTTGAATTAATCTCTATGATTGGTTTTGTCAATTCTCTTATTCTGAATTCAATTATGTTAGGCTAGATTTTTATTTGGTTGAGGGTGAATTCAAAACCCTAAACATGCTATGCAATTAAATTTAAATTCTATCATTCAATTTATTTAATTGAGATTGTTTATATTCTTCTATAATTAATATTCATGGTTTATTCTTGTTTTATTTGAGTGGCCAATTAGATAGGACTTGAATAAATTTTATTGCTAGATTAAAATTCTTGATCCGTAATTATCTTGATATTTTAATCATTAGTAGCAGGTTGGAATTAGTGATTTCAATTGGAGAATATAACCTAGGTTAAATAATCCGAACTTGTGTGTTTATTGCCTAGATCAACCTAATATCTTTCTTTGTTTAAATGCTTCCATTATCTTAAATTTAAAGAGCTTGTTTTAAATTATTTAATGGTTAGAGATTAGGTGAAGAGCTTGTTTTGCCTAAAGACACACTAAGGAAAGATTGAGACTAACAGAGCTTATTGTTGTCTACGGTTGATAGTTTCAATATAAATTGCTGATAGAATTGATATATTATGTGCATGTTTAGTGGTGGCGAATGTTCACGTGTATGGTACTATTCACGTATACGGTACTGTTCACGTATACAGTACTATTCACAAGAAACGGTGGGAGCGATCCAAGAATTTGGCAGTGCAAAGTAGGAAATAGTGGTGTGAGTAAAGCAACTGTGTGGTTTTGTACATGTCTAGGAAAGTGTTGTCACAAAGGCGATAAGAACTTAAGGAGTCTGGGTTTTAAGTGAGACCATTGTGACCCCTCCAGTCTTTCCTGTGAACTTTCCTGGTGTGCATTCTCACACATACTCACAACTATTCAAGGTAGTATACTAGCTTGTGTGCAGTATTTATCAACAAAATGGCAGGAAAGTATGAAATTGAGAAATTTAACGGAAATAATTTTTCGTTGTGGAAAATGAAAATGAAAACTGTATTGAGGAAAAATAATTGCTTGGCAACAATTGGAGAAAGGCCCATGGAGATAACTGATGACAAGTGGAACGAGGTAGACGGCAACGCCATTTATGATCTACACTTGGCACTTGCAGACGGAGTATTATCTAGTGTGCAGAGAAAAAACAGCAAAGGAAATATGGGATACTCTCACAAAATTGTATGAGGCCAAGTCACTACACAACAAAATCTTCTTGAAGAGAAAACTCTATACTCTTCGAATGACGGAATCTACAATGGTGACCGACCACATCAACACCTTAAAGACTCTATTTTCACAACTCACAACGTTGGGTCATAATATAGAGGAAAATGAACGTGCAGAGCTTCTATTTCAAAGTCTACCAGATTCTAGTTTTCGATGATGTTGCAGCCTCCATATTAAATGAGGAGAGTAGGTGAAAAAATAAGGAAAACAGACAAGTAAGTTCGCAGCAAGCGGAAACCCTATCGGTGACGAGAGGGAGATCAACGGAACGTGGCCCCAGTGGGAGTCAAAATCATGGTAGATCAAAATCTAAAAGTAAGAAGAATGTTAAATGCTACAATTGTGGTAAGAAAGGGCACGTCAAGAAAGAGTGTTGGAGTAACCAAAAGAGAAGAGAGGGTAAAGAACTTGAGTCATCAAATGCTCAAGGGTGTGTAGCAAGTACCTCGGATGATGGCGAAATACTCTACAGCGAGGCAACAATTGTTTCAGAAGGCAGAAAATGACTATATGATGTCTGGCTTATAGACTCAGGAGCTACCTGTCACATGACCTCTAGGAGAGAATGGTTTCACACATATGAACCTATCTCAGGAGGATCTGTATATATGGGTAATGATCATTCCTTGGAGATCGCTGGTATTGGTACTATCAAAATAAAAATGTTTAATGGTACAATTCGCACAATTAGAAAGGTACGACATGTCAACGGTCTGAAGAAAAATCTATTGTCTTTGGGACAAATGGATAGTCATGGGTACAAAACTCATGTAGAGAATGGAATTATGAAGATCGTTAAAGGCACGCTTGTATTGATGAAGGCAGAAAAGATCGGTGCTAATCTATTCATGCTTAAAGGAGAAACACTACATGAGGCTGATGCGTGTGTCGCATCAAATGGAGAAGAGTCAACAATGATGTGGCATCTCAAACTTGGCCACATGTCAGAACAAGGTTTGAAGATTCTCTCTGAGCAAAAATTGCTTCCAGGGCTTAAATCGGTAAGTTTACCATTTTGCGAGCATTGTGTTACAAGTAAGCAGCATAGGTTAAAATTTAGTAGATCTATTGCTAGAAGTAAATGCATTCTATACTTGATTCATTCTGATGTTTGGGAATCACCGGATATATCCATGGGAGGTGCAAAGTACATGATGACTTTCATTGATGATTATTCCAGAAGATGTTGGGTGTATCCAATTAAGAAAAATTCATATGTATTTTTAGTGTTTAAAGAATACAAAGCGCGGGTGGAACTTGAATCTGGTAAAAAGATCAAGTGCTTGAGGACAGATAATGGTGGAGAGTATACATATGGCGAGTTTCTTGTTTTCTGTAAGCGAGAAGGTATTCAGAGACAGTTCACAGTGGCATATACTCCTCAACAAAATGGAGTGGCGGAGCGGATGAACAGACCTCTTACAGAAAGAATAAGAGCTATGTTGAAGACTACTGGTCTACCCAATTCATTCTGGGCAGAAGTAGCTAAAATTGCATGTTATATAGTAAATCGATCGCCATCTACAACTATTGCGTTGAAGACGGCGATGGAGATGTGGACTAGAAAGCTAGCTGATTATTCCTACCTACATGCATTTGGATATCCTGTGTACGTGATGTACAATGCCCAAGAAAGAATAAAGCTGGATCCAAAATCCAGAAGATGTATCTTCTTGGGGTATGCTGATGGAGTAAAGGGGTATCGTCTGTGGGACCCCACTGCCCACAAGATCATTATTAGCAGAGATGTTATCTTTGTAGAAGATCAACTGCAAAGGAGAGATGAGGATGATGGCACTATAAAAGAAAAGTCAGAGACTGTGCCAGTATATGTGGAAAATAATCTAGAAGATTCAGATTCTTCTGAAGCAGTACCAGAGCACGAGGAGCAAGAACCAGTCGAGTCTGAGGCTCTAGAAGTTCGTCGGTCAACTTGTGAGAGATGACCGCCGGCGTGGCACTCGGAGTATGTCACAGAGATCAACGTTGCATACTGTCTTCTAATAGAGGATGGAGAGCCTTCAACTTTTCATGAAGCTTTAAACAGTTTAGATGTTGCTTTGTGGATGACAGCAATGCAGGAATAAATTGAAACTCTACACAAGAACAAGACATGGGAACTTGTACCACTACCACACGGAAGAAAAGTCATTGGAAACAAATGGGTCTACAAGATCAAACGTGATGTCAATGACCAAGTGGAGCGGTATCGTACGAGATTGGTGGTGAAAGGATATGCTCATAAAAAAGGTATTGACTCCAATAAGATATTTTCGCCGGTGGTTCGACTCACAACAGTCAGAATAGTTTTGGCAATGTGTGCCACATTTGACCTACATCTAGAGCAGTTAGATGTGAAAACTGTATTTCTTCATGAAGAACTTGAAGAAGAAATATATATGCTCCAACCAAAAGGTTTTGCAGAAACAGGAAAAGAGAACTTGGTTTGTAGGTTGAACAAATCTCTATACGGTCTCAAACATGCACCGAGGTGTTGGTATAAGAGATTTGATTCCTTCATTATGAGTCTTGGATACAACAGACTCAGTTCAGACCCTTGTGCATATTACAAAAGGTTTGAAGATAATGATTTCATCATATTGTTGTTGTATGTGGATGACATATTGGTAGCAGGTCCCAACAAAGATCGAATCCAAGAATTGAAGGCACAGTTGACTAGGGAGTTTGAAATGAAGGACTTGGGACCAGCAAATAAGATTCTAGGAATGAAAATTCACCAAGACAGAAATAACAGGAAGATTTGGCTTTCGCAGAAGAATTATTTGAAGAAAATCTTGCGGCGCTTTAACATGCAAGATTGTAAGTCAATTTCTACCCCACTTCCTATTAATTTCAAATTATCCTCAAGTATATCTCCTAGCAATGAAGCAGAGAGGAAGGAGATGTCTCGAGTACCGTATGCATTAGCAGTGGAAAGTTTGATGTTTGCTATGATATGTACAAGACCGGACATTGCACAAGCAGTAGGAGTAGTCAGTCGATACATGGCGAATCCTGGTGGAGAGCATTGGATAACTGTGAAGAGGATTCTGAGATACATCAGAGGAACCTCAGATGTTGCATTATGTTATGAAGGATCAGAGTTTACTGTCGGGGACTATGTGGATTCAGATTTTGCAGAAGACCTTGATAAAAGGAAATCCACTACTGGTTATGTGTTTACACTTGCGGGAGCATCTATAAGGTGGGTTTCGAAATTGCAGACCGTTGTGGCATTATCTACAATAGAAGCAGAATACATGGCAGTTACACAAGCTTGCAAGGAAGCTATTTGGATACAAAGATTATTGGAGGAGCTCGGGCACAAACAACAAAAAATTCTTGTGTTTTGTGACAGTTAGAGTGCCTTGCACATTGCAAGGAATCCAGCCTTTCATTCCAGGACAAAGCACATAGGAGTTCAGTATCACTTCGTTGGAGAAGTAGTGGAAGATGGAAGTGTGGATTTACAGAAAATCCATACGAAGGAGAACCTAGCAGATGTTTTGACCAAGCCGATAAATACTGATAGGTTTTTCTGGAGTAGATCCTCTTGTGGCCTAGCAGAAACGTAGGCAACATGATTATGGCGAAGCAGAAAGGATGGTGTGGAGATTGATTGTTTTTCAATTTAATCTCCAAGTGGGAGAATGTCAAAATTGGCTGCATCTAGAAGCTTTGAATAAACAATGGTTGGCACTTGGCTTTGAGATTCTAGATGTTGTAATGTTTGATAAAAGAAAAGAAAAATTCAAAGCTAAAAATTCAAAGTTTGAAATTTTTGAGTTGTATGGCTTGAAGTTTATGGCCACTTGTTTGATTTTTGAGGCAAAGTTTTGCCTATAAATACAAGCTCTCAATCTAGAGCTTGTATCAAATTCCATTAAAAGAGAGCAATTTAGCATTTTGAGAGAGAGTTTAGAGAGCTTGAAATTATAAGCTCTTGTTATTAGTGTTCTGAGAGTTTGGGTGTATTGGGGTTTTGGGAAGTGAGCTAAAATATTACAATACTTGTAACTCCTTTTCACTAGTAAAATATTTCCTTCTGTTTTCGCCCGTGGACGTAGGCTAAAAGCCGAACCACGTAATTTCTGGTGTCCTCTATTGTGCTTGTTCTTTATTTTTCTTCCAATTTTATTTTAGCTGCGGTCCTGCTCCACCCACCAATTTCCTAACAATATTTGATACTCTTGATGATTTATGGGGTCCAATGTCAAAGTTTGATATAGAACCAACTAATGTGGATGCAAAGTGAGTGGCTTGTTAAATACTTGTAAAGTGAGTGGCTTGTTAAATGATGCTTATAAGATGCCTTTCTCTAGAGCACGATTATCATTATTAAGTTTTATTGTCAGGTTAATGCATATCAAAGTCCTTAATAAATGGAGTAACAAATAAATGGATATGCTACTCAAATTTTTTATTCAATTCTTAGCTAAGGGGACTGCGATGCTCAAATCCAAAAAATACTTGTCTTATAAATATAAAACCTTTTGGTTTATAAAAATAATTTATTAAATAAAATCTTGAGATTCTCAAATGCTAAACCATGCATATATTAAATCATACTAGCTTTACAAGAATTTGTTGCGATAATGACTCCATTGAGCTAAACTTTATTCTTAATCAAGCTGTTGTCTGTTGAGTGTCTTGAGCTTGATTTCACTTGATTCACTTGCATAAATATTTTCCTTCAAGAACTAGTGAAAATGTGGAATACAATATTTATCATATCACTTAAGACACATGTTTGTCATCATCAAAATTACAACGTGTGTAGCCCTTTAGGCTAACGTCCTCATTACATTCACCACTCAATGATCGAAGATAACTACTCCTAAGAGCAAACTAAAATCATTATGACTCTCCACTCTCCCTACTCGAGTCATCACTGTCCTTAAAAAATAAACCACCAATTTTTCTCTTCATGTCTAATACAAAATCACCAAGCAACTGTTGGAAAAGGGACTCACACAAGTAGCTACAAATTAAGCAGAAAATAACTATTTCCCTCTTTCTGTGATTAAAATAGGATGTGTACCACAAAGAAATAGGCAGAAAATAAACCAACAAAATTCAAAACAATAAATCAACCACAAAAGACACTGATTTTATGTGGAAAACCCAAAGTGCGAAAAATCACAAGACTGTAGTCCGATATAATCTTTCACTATATTAATAAAATTACAACACAAATTCTTCTCTAGATAATACTAGAGGCTAACAACATCAAGAATCTCAATATTCTTGACTTATAGTAACAGGCTAATATATATCTCTCTAACTAGTGGGTATTTCAAATAATAGTCAATGAGATGATAAAATAAAAATCAAGACAAATAGGATTGTAGAGGACAATACCAGGAACTTACCGTCAAAATTTATAAGAAATCAAAGTTAATTTCGCCTTCCGAGCATCCAATCAAAGATTGAAAATCCTTTCCTCAAACTAAACTCACGCCACTGTCTCTTTTCTCCCTCTCTCGCCTTTTTCTTCTTTTTTTCTAAATGTCAACAACCACTTACTCTCTTATATATAATGCTTTCAAAACCTAAATTTCATAGAAATTTTCATCTAGCTCCTTCAAGATTTCTTTAATTATTTAAATGCCCAAATAATAGAACTTGGGGTTGGGCCACCCAAATGAGATGGACCCAACAACAACAAACTTAACACAACCAACAAGGCAAGAAAAAGATATATATATATATATATATATATATATATATATATATATAGAGAGAGAGAGAGAGAGAGAGAGAGAGAGAGAGAGAGAGAGAGGAGAGGAGATAGAAAAAAGAAAAAAATGTCACCCAAATGAGATGGACCCAACAACAACAAACTTAACACAACCAACAAAGCAAGAAAAAGAGAGAGAGGGAAGACAAAAAATAGAAAAAAAAGGAAGAATGTGAAAAAGGAGAGCAAGGTAGAAAAGAGATCAAACTTGGGTACAAAGCATGAGTAAGCGTTGCAACAAGCTAACAAAAATAGCTCCTACACTACAATAGATTTTGGTTAAAACATATGGTCACAATATGAAGTGAACCCCATGAAAAAGAGGAAGAAGAAAAACTCATTAGGAAAGAAGCTCTGAAACGCCAAGAACAGATCGAAGATTTTTATTTTTAGAAGTCTCAAGCTCACAGAAAGGCTAACAAAATCTAACAATAAAGCAAGGAGAAAGGAAAGAGTTTGTTTTGTGAAGAAAATCGTGTGATAGAGAGAGTACAACATATGTCAGGTGTAGATTTCCTTTTACCCAGATTGTTTTAATCTAACAGCAGTGGTGAAATGGCCATTGAAACACAATTGAAAATGGCAATGTATGTAGTGGGAGAACTAATGGGGGAGTGCCATATGGGATAACATCAATCTATTTTAAAATCCACTAACCCACTTTCGAATTTGAATAAAAGGCGCACATAGGAGACCATGTCAATGAAGTTTTGGGAGTGGCAAGGAACTTTCATTAGGATCCCCCGAGGCTCGTCAGAATTTCAAAATTGCCTTTATAGCAATATATCAATATGATCCTTCCATTTTTCTCCATATTTAGAAATTGGAAATAGTCTCACCACTGCTAGCTCATAGGAAATTGTGTTTCAAATTTTTTTAATATAAAAAGAATAAGGGAATCTTATTTAAGGGGAAAATATAGGTGCAAATGTAGACCAATAGCACAATTACAAGTGGCAAGAGGAGTTAACAAAATAAAGCCATTTCATTTTACCAAAACATTGCTATAGCTCACAGGAAATTGTGAGATAAACTCCTTAAAAAAAGGGGTAGTTTCGATAAAACATGCAATATCAAAGGGCATTATTAGAATCCATATTTTTTGTGGTTATAAGCCGCATATAAATAGTGCACGCCATCATATGGGAAATAAAAAATATCTCATTTTTAGCTATGAGCAAGGAACCAATGGCAAAAGAGATTCCTTGGTTGAACAATGGAAGAATTCCATGTCAGCTACCCTTTTACAGTGCCCTAAAAACAACAGAACCACAAGCTGGAGAGGTTGCCATGTGCCTCATCTTGGAGGCAAAAGGGCGGCTAGAGGTTTCTTTACCTCCCCAACTTATGAATGTTACTAACAAGGGACCATAAGACAAATTACTTAAATAACCTCATCTGAGGGAGATCAACCAATAAATGAACGCCACAAGTCCAAATGTACCAAAACGGCCCTCAGGCACACTCCAATAAAGCTCAAAGGTTTCTTTAAGGATGTTAAGTTCTTTCTCATTCAAAAAATAGAGTCATCTTCTTCTTCTTCTTAAGAGTAAAAACACCATTGTTAAAACTTCAAGGTCCCTTAGACCTTCAAGGTGCCATTCTATCATCCAAAATCTTACTAAGGATTTCTAGCTCTAACTCTCTCCTTTTGCTCCATCCAACTATAAATTTTTTTTCCAGATCTAATTTCTTCATAGGGTACTTAATCTTTTTATCCCTCTATTTTTATACCTCCATAAAAGATCTTGGCCTCCTCATCTCTCAAAGAAGCTTTTCCTTTATTCTTATCTTAAAGAACTCTCTAATCTCCAAAAGACCCACATCTCCTCCATGTTATTATTCACCATAAACAAACTTTAATAAGGTTATGTTGATGTCATAAAGAAAATCATGTAATATTTCAAATACATAGTAGATTAGAGATTATTACTCTTGTGGATGTAGGCTAAAAGATCGAACCACTTAAAATATTGTGTGTTTTATTGTTTATGATTATTTTTTTTATATGATGGTTTTGATATCCAAATCACATATTCATATGTGAGCTTACCTTTGAGTTATACCACGAGCTATATTGAGCTCTGCAGATAAGTTCTTTACCATCCTCAAGTTCACCAGAGTTATTCCCTAAGCTCTTTTTAAGTCCCTACATCAACTCTCTAAATTAACTTGCGTGAGCTCCACTGAGCTCTTTATATTGTTCTAAACTCATAATACCTCAATTCACCTCTGAAATCACCTCAGCTCACCTCTCTGATCACCTTAGCTATACCTCATGCCTTAAATATAAAAAAAAATATGTTTAAATCCAAACATAGCCCAATCTCCCCCTAAAATATAAAATTTATTTGTTTTAATCGGATTTGACCTAGATCCGGTGAGAACAACAACTAAATGGTTTAAATTGGATCTTAGCAAAAATATGGTTAAAACAACAAACATAATTTAAATAATATAATTTGTCTTGCGGATTAATATATAAAATAACTTTTAAAATGTAAACTTTCTTTTTCTTAAAAATTATCAAGATAGTGTAGGGAAAGGGGAAAGTGGAGTTAGGCTAGACCCTTGCTTGTGATAAATATCAGAAGAAAATGAATGGAAAGAAGGGGACAAAACTAAAACCTCCAATATAAAGCCCAAAATAAAGCAAAGGCAAAAAAGCCTTAAAAAAAAGGCAAAAACACCTAAGAAAGAAAAAATCATCTCCTAACATACAGAGTTTCAAGAGCATCCACATAAAGAATGCCAGTTTAAAAAGTAGAAGATCCCAATAACACAAATATTACTGATGAGTCTGATAAAAACAAGCCCAGTTGGTCATGAAATCAATAGTAGAAGTAATTGCAGCATAAACAACACTGATACAGACTAAAGGACTAGAAGATAAAGCACGAACTCAACAAAGAAGATAAGCAAACTCTCATCGCACAAAGGCATAAGAGGTAATTCATGAAACCACAGTCTCTTAATCGAATTCCTTAAGAGTAGAATAACTAAGCTAAATGATTAGTATTTAAAATTGTTTAATTATCAAGCGATAATAATTTTATTTTGTGCTTATGTCATAATTTAAATTTTTGTTAATGTAATATATTATGAATTATGAATTATATATTAAATATATATAATTTTGTGTATTTTTGTGTGTTTATTAGGTAAAAATATTAATTTTACGTAATTCGAGGCTCTAAATAGATAAACGGAAGTCAAATTTGGATTCCGAAGGTCCGAAAACCTTAAGATGAGTTAAGATCAACTTAAAATTGGGCTTGTGTAAAAAGAGTTGACTTTTCCTGTTGACTGAGCATTGATTGGATGATGAAATGAGCTTACAATAGGTATGAGTGCATAGGATAGCTAGCAATTTTGACTAAATCTCAACCGTTCATAATTCGATGGCCATGATTGTGTAACGTGGTAATGGTTGGTGAAGCAAGTTGTAGGATCTAAATCTTTGTATTCGGGTCGACCCGATCCACCCATTGACCTGCCAAATCTCAATCGTTCTTTGGCCAAATCAGACGAGTCAAATGATGCCACGTGTGATGTTGACTTTTGAAGTTTGACCAGCCATTGAATCTTGCTCTAATGGTTGCTAGGAGTGCATGTATGAAGCTTATGATGGACCGCAAAGCACTGGATTATGAATTTAATTTTCTATAAATAGAGCTTCATTTTTATTTTTTAAATCATCTCTTTACATCTCTTTTCTTCTCAAATTCTCTCCATCTCCCTGTAATCTTGATTTTCAAGTGTATTTTTAATATTTTGTATAATTATTTTTATAAATAAATTTAGTTTTATTTTCAATTTTAGTTGTTTTTATTACTTTTAATTATAAGTAATTTAATTTTAATAATTCTTTTTATTTCAATTATACTTAACTAAATAATATTAGTTAGGGTAAGTTGAAACTCTTAGGAAATAACATTAATTTAATCAAATTCTATTTTTAATTTTATAAATTAAATTATTTTCTATTTAATTTTATACATATTTATATTTTGAAATTTGGATTTATTGTGGACAAATAAGGGAGTTTGCCACAACAAATTCTTAATATCTTAATATAAGGTATGGTAAAATGGTATTTTAACTTATTGTAGATAAATTAAATTTTGGCACAATAAATACTTAATCCATCATAAAATTAAAGGAGAAATAATAATATTTTATATAATTAATCTTTTGGGCAATAAATCTAAAAAAAATGGCAAAAAGAATTTATTAAGTTTTACTTACTACTAAGAGTGGATCAACAACCCTAACTAATTCAATTTCATAGTTTTATTTTAATTAAGTTGTTTATATTTGAGTTTTATTTTCAATTTTTAAATAAAATAAAATAAACAATTTAAATCTTTTCTCTGTAGATCGACCTCGCACTCACCGAGGTATAATACAACAAAACACTTTTATATTTGGAAATTAAAAATAACTTTTAAATTGTGTTAAGTTTTTGGCGCCGGTAAAAGTTTTTATTTTGCTTTATTTTTTCGGGTTTTGTTTTTTTCTCTTTTTATAAAGTTTTGGTTAGACCCCTTTTTCTTTTTCAAAATTTCATTCTGACCACAAAATCGTTTAGAATCTTCACTTTCATCCCATATGGCTTAATTCTAAACTTCTAAAAATTACAGTGTGGCTATAAAATTATAAATAATTTGCAATAAAATCCCTAGACAAAATTTCTCAATAATCAAACTTGAACTTACATCTTGGACTTATTTGGACTTAATTTGGACCAAGTAAACTACCTATTAACTCTCAACTTTCTAACTCCTAACTCTTAATATTTATTTATTTTTTTATTCCATTTATTTAATTTTTAGTATTTATTTTATTTCACATTTATTTATTTATAGCTTTATTTTATTTTGTTATTTTATATTATGGGTTCAACAACCAAAATTTTTATTTAATTTTTTTATTATTTGGCATTTTTTTTGCTTTATTTTATATTGGTGGGTTCAACCACCAAAATTGTTATTTGATTTTCATTTTTTTATTTTGCATTTATTTTACGTTTTATTTTATATTGTTAATTTATTTGGTGGGTTCAACCACCAAAATTGTAATTTAATTTTAATTTTAATTTTTTTAATTTCTGTACAGTTATATTATTTGCATATTTTATTTTCATATTTTGTGCAATTTTCATTGAGTTTTTGTGTTACTAATTTGTTTGAATATTATCTTTGTGACATAACCATTGCATGAGACGTTGGTCTCGAACTTCAAGTGGCAGGTTAATTCGAAGATCTCAATCTCCACCACCAATCATGGAGAAGAACCAAGACGACAACTTTTTGGGCGAACCTAATCCTCAAATTGACCAGGGAGACAACTATTCTCAACATGTACGTTATCAAAATCAACCAAGAACTCTGAGGCACTACATGAATCCAACCAAAACCGGAGCACCATCGTGTATAGTATTTCCTCCAAAAGCATCTCGATTCAACTTCAAACCAGGTATTATCCAACTTTTACCAACATTTCGTGGTTTACAATATGAGAATCCATACTTGCATCTCAGAGATTTTGAGGAAGTTTGTAATACATACAAAGACTAAAATTGTAGCATGAACATGATTAGATTAAAGGTTTTTCCTTTTTCATTAAAGATAAAGCTAAAACTTGGCTACAAAACCTTAAATTTGGATCAATAAGAACTTGAAATAACATACAAGAACAGTTTTTGAAAAAATTGTTTCCACCTCATAGGACCAATTCTTTTAAAAGGCAAATCACTTCTTTCACTCAAAAAAAAAATAGAGAAACATTAAATCAATGTTTGGATAAGTTTAAAGAATTGCTTAACATATGTCCACACCATGGTTGGTAGTGTCGTTAAGGTGCACCAAATTTAAAACCTTACCACTAATATAAATAATTAGTACAGAGCGAGTAAGGATCGATCCCACAGAGACTATGCTAGTTATATTTATTATTAACTCCAAAGCAAGATTTAAAATAAAATAATAGTAATAATAATAATAATAGTAATAATAATATAAATTAATCTAATTAAAGAAAATGCCAATTAAAAATAAAAGGGGGGTTTATGAATTTTTAACTAAATAGTAAGAAATAAAGAAATTAAAATTACGAACAAGAATTTAATAAAAACTCTAATTAAAGGAGAAAGAAATAATAATGATGAAAACTTTGGTTAAAGGATCATTCGCCACCACCAAACATGCACATAATATATCAATTCTATTATCAATTTATATTGAAACTATCAACCGTAGACAACAATAACCTCTGTTACTCTCAATCTTTCCTTAGTGTGTCGTTAGGTAAAATAAGCTCTTCACCTAATCTCTAACCATTAAATAATTTAAAATAAGCTCTTTAAATTTAAGATAATGGAAGCATTAAACAGAGAAAGATATTAGGTTGATCTAGGCAATAAACACACAAGCTCGGATTATTTAACCTAGGTTATGTTCTTCAATTGAAATCGCTAATTCCAACCTGCTACTTATGATTAAAATATCAAGACAATTACGGATCAAGAATTTTAATCTAGCAATAAAATTTATTCGAGTCCTATCTAATTGGCCACTCAAACAAAACAAGAATAAACCATGAACATTAATTATAGAAGAACATAAACAATCTCAATTAAATAAATTGAATGGTAGAATTTAAATTTAATTGCATAGCATGTTTAGGGTTTTGAATTCACCCTCAACCAAATAAAAATTTAGCCTAACATAATTGAATTGAGAATAAGAAAATTGATAAAACCAGTCATGAAAATTAATTCAAACGGCTGCCTTTTTCTTCAATTGAATTTCGGCTGCTGATTTTTTTTCTTCTTCTTGCCGAATTGGATCAGCCCCTGCTCTCTCTCCTCTCTTGCTGCCGAAAATTCTCTTTTTTTCTTTTTCTTCTTGCGGCTCTGCTCTCCTTTTATATTGCTCTAAATCCTCTCATGAAAAGGATTAAAAACAAAAGTAAAGCCGCCACTTTCTAAAACCAAAGTTTGGCTTTTATATTTAGTCTTCAAATGGGTCCCACCGACTTTTCCAACTCTTAAGCCAAAGGCCAAGCCCTTTTAATTTGCTTTGGCTTCCCTCACGTGCACTCTTTAATTTGGCTAATATTTCTCATGTCCTTTAGCTAATAATTCAGCCAATCAATTTAATTGTTTCTTCTTCTCATTTCGACTTTATCAACACGGCAGCGAGCATCAACAATCTTCAACTCTCTCTAGCTTTGATCCCTTTAAGCACAAATTATTCCCAAAATGCACCTAAAATAACAAAATATAAAAATTAACATAAAATTAACATAATAAAATATAATTTACTAAATTAAAAATTAACTAAAATAACTAGAATATTTAAGACCAAAACAAGAAAAAGATAGAGAAATTAATAGCAAAATATATGAAAAATATGCACTTATCAATGGTTTTGCAACTTGGCGATTGGTCACTTATTTTTACGAGGGCTTAACATCACAAAGTAGACAGGTTGCTGAAATGACGTGTAATAATGAATTTAGGGATAAAAATCCTGAAGATACACTAGATTATCTTGACCAATTAGCTGAAAATGCACAACATTGGGATACTGTTAGAACTTTTGAATTGACAAATAAACAACAACCATCTCCATCTAGTGGAGGAGTCCATAACCTTAGGGAAGATCATGATTTACAAGCAAAATTTGCATCCCTAGTTAGGAAAGTTGAAGCTTTAGAGCATAAAAAGAGTGATCAAGTAAAATATGTTCAAGAAATTGCATGTAATATTTGTAGTTCGAATGATCATTTCCCTCAATATTGTCCCACTCTGCCTGCACTTAAAGAATGTCTAAATGATCAAGCTAATGCCATTAACACTTTCAATAAACCAAACCCATATTCACAGACTTATAATCCTGGTTGGAGAAATCATCCAAATTTTAGTTGGATGAATAATAAAATGCACAATCTTCACAAGCACCACCTCCACAAAATGTTCGAAATGCTCAGCCTTATGCACCATATGTTCCACCACCCTGAAAAAATCTGGAAGACACAATGCATTCATTCATCAGAAAGCAAGATGTTATCAACAATCAAAATGCACAAACTTTTTCTAATTTGAAGGATACTCTTGGTAAAATTGCTTCTGCACTAACAACTCAAGAAAAAGAAAATTTACAACCCAACCACAACCAAATCCTGAAGTTTGACCAGTCGTCGGATTTTGATCTAATGGTTGCTAAGAGTGCATGCATGAAGCTTATGATGGACTGCAAAGAATTAGATTATAAATTTATTTTTCTATAAATAGAGCTTCATTTTTATATTTTTAATCATCTCTCTTCTTCTCAAATTCTCTCCATCTCCCTGTAATCTTGATTTTCAGATGTGTTTTTAATATTTTGTATAATTATTTTTATAAATAAATTTAGTTTTATTTTCAATTTTAGTTGTTTTTATTACTTTTAACTATAAGTAATTTAATTTTAATAATTCTTTTATTTCAGTTATGCTTAACTAAATAATAATAGTTAGGGTAAATTGAAACTTTTAGGAAATAAACATGATTTAATCAAATTCTATTTTTAATTTTATAAATTAAATTATTTTCTATTTAATTTTATACATATTTTATATTTTAAAATTTTGATTTATTGTAGACAAACAAGGGAGTTTGCCACAATAAATTCTTAATATCTTAATATAAGGAATGGTAAAATGGTATTTTGATTTATTGTAGACAAATTAAATTTTGGCACAATAAATACTTAATCCATCATAAAATTAAAGGGGAAATAATAATAATTTATATAATTAATCTTTTGGGCAATAAATCTAAAAAAATGGCAAAAAGAATTTATTAAGTTTTATTTACTACTAAGATTGGATCCACAACCCTAGCTAATTCAATTTCATAGTTTTATTTAAATTAAGTTGTTTATATTTGAGTTTTATTTTCAATTTTTAGATAAAATAAAATAAACAAATTAAATTTTTTCTCTGTGGATTGACCTCGAACTCACCGAGCTATAATACAATAAAACACTCTTATACAGTTAAAAATTACTTTTAAGTTGTGCCACTAAATAGCAAGTTCAAGCCCTCGCAAATAGTTATCGGCTCAGCAAAAAGCATCAACTGGTGCCGAAGAAAATAGCCAAAAGCAGGTAGAACTAGAACCACATCCTAATGATCATGCAGGACGCTACTGCAACAAATAAACGAAGATTTCCCGAAGAGCAACTATCCACACTAAGCATCACCACCCAAGCAGCATCCTCAACCAAGAAACCAAATGAACCGACTTACAGGGCGGCAAGATAATCCGCAAACTTTCCCCGAGCCAAGCATCTAAGACCGCTCTCAACTGAGATGGTTTAAAAACACAAGCAAAACTAGGAAGCTTAAGGTTAGAAACCACCCTATAAACGATAACATCTACAAGAAAGGCAATAGAATTAAATCTAAAGACATTTCAAGCCTTTCAAATATGCCGTAAAATGAAGCACAGAAGGTGAACTCGAAAATGCTGGAAAGAAGACATTCATCGTAGCCAAAAAGCAAGTAAAAACACCACCACAATTTTAGGTCAGAAGCCTCAGCCAAATCCAAGAAAGCACCAATCCCATGCTACCCAAGAAAACACACAGAAGGCAATCTGTATAGTGATATGCCGCCTAGAATTTGTATCACCCAATAAAAATCTAGTAGACTTCCTTTACAAGTGTTGAATAACTGCAGTAGATGACCAAAATACATGAAACAAATGAAGCAGCATAAAAGGAAGTACGTGTAGAATAAGAACTAGTTTACCCACAAAAGAAAGTAATCGATTGGCCCACACTGAAATCCTGTCTATGACCTTACGAATCATATCATCAAAATACCAAAACCGCAGGCAACCCACAAGCATCAAGCAAGTAAAAGAAAGTTGTTGCTGTTGAAAACTAGTCACCAAATGAACTATAGCCTGGCGAGAAGTCGAGGCACGGCTCCATACACTTGCTCTTGGGTTGACTGATTAGCTGACCCGTCTCATAATGGTGTAAAAACGCCATAAGGCACTAAAGTTAAAATACAAACTATTATACTTATTTTAATAATATATTTATTTTTATTATAAAAATTAAAACTAAATCTTTAATTTAAGCAAATTTTACAATTAATAAAACATATCTCATGTATTAATAATATTAAAATTATTTTATATAATACTGAAAATAATTGAAAGTATATATATATATATTAATATTATGCTTGTATTTATTATAAAATTTAGTTTAATATAATACAAGATTTTAAAATGTTAAAATATTTTTATATGAAATTATTTTAAAATATTTATATTGTTATATTTATTTTAATATAATATTTCTATTTATTATAAAACATTGGAGTCAATTTTTTGAAAAATTTATCCATTTATCTAGCCATTTTTATAAGTTCATTATCAAAACTAGCAATGTAACAAAATTTCTTATAATAATAGCCACATGCACTCAATTTGAACTAAATTACCCTAACTTATAAACCAACAAATTTCAAAATAATAATACCATAGTTCAAATCGCCTAAATTGTTTCATCTCCTAAATCGCCCAAACTCCTCATCACCCGCATCTCCCACATTGTGCACGACAGCCCCATTATCCCAATCTCAACATCACAGCTCCATCAACAAAAAATATGTATTGCCGATGGTTTGAGGATCGGCTTCAACTCAATGTTATGGCTCTCTCACACTATCAAATCAACGTTTAATTGACTGGTGGATTATTATTAATAAAAAAGACACATTAGGATATGTGTTGATGTGAACAATTCAAAATTTTCTTAAAATTAATGTTTGTAAAGTACGGCATATTAGGTGTTCATTAAAATGTCTCTAAGAATTTTTTTTTCAATCATCTCAAAGAATTTTCCAGCTCTTTTCATAATTATACACTGTTTAATATAAAAAAAGTAGTCTACCATTTCATCATCTAATATGTCTATTGGTAAAGAAGCAATGGGTTGCGTAGGACAACTTGTGTCTCAAACTATTTTCATTGTCATTGGATATTCGGCTTCAACACTTGACATTCACTAATAATAAATTGTTAGAAAAGTAACAAAGATATTCGTCCCTACATAACTCATACATAAAACTTAATCTTACACTCTAAATTTTAGGAAAACTACGCTTAATTCCTACTTGATCGCTTTATCTAGTTTTTTATAATTTTTTCTTTACTAGTGATCCATTTTTTCCATTTATACGAGCAAAACAAAATATTATGTTTATTAAGAATTCAAGGGGCCCTAGATCTTTTTCTTTTTTCTTTTTTTTTGTGTTGATTGATTTTCTCTTCAGTACTAGGTAATAATTGTTGTTTGATGCAGGTGAAATGAGAGGAGTTTTGTGGAGTTTGTGTATAGTGGAGTTTTGTGGAATTTGTGTATAGTTTTTGGAGGGAGTTTTGTAGAGTAAAGTGTTACCAAATATATTTAGTTGGTTTATTAGAGGGGTAATTTAGTCCAATTTAAGTGTGTTTTGTTATTGTTGTAAGAAATTCTATTATATAGTTAATTTTGATAATAAATTTATACAAAAAGGTTAGATTGGTAAGTTTTTTTAATTTTTTTAGGGTATTATTATTAAAAAAATGATGTTTTTTTATTAAAAATTTCAAAGTTTTCATGACTATTTTATGGATGTTGACGTTCATAAATAAAATAAAATAAGGATGCAAGGAAAAAAGGGGAAATTTATAAAAATAATCATAAAACTTTTGCTATTTTCATAATTAACCTTTTAAACTTTTTTCTATCAACATTAGCCAAACACACGCTTTTCCCCTCAAATTACCCTTATTTATAAACCAAAAGCAACTTTCTTTCTCCACTTTTATCAAACCAAACACAACTTTGCATTCTTGAATCATCACCGGCAACGACAAAAAGCAACAGTAAACGCCGGCGACGAACGATAAAAGTGAAATCCGATCATAATCCATTCGGATCCAACACCAAACGGCATCGCTGAGTGATATGAGTTATTTTCTAAACTTGCGAGAGAGTTTCAGTGTGATTGCTTGCTGCGAGTCATGGGACAATCTGCCTTTTGGTGCGACAGACTTGGTGCATTGGATTTTTCCTTAACTTGACCTTCATTCCCATCAATAACATCATAGTTGGCTCTTCTTAGGTACTTTCATTTCGTTTATTATTTTATCTGATTATTTTGAATTAAATTAAGATGTACTTGTAAGATGTTTGCATGCATTGGTTTGTGATTTTTTTTTTCAATTTTAAGTTATGTGACATGTCTAACTTTTCAATTTTAAGTTATGTGACGGTCGCCAATAATGATTCAAGAGTGTAAAGCTGCATTTGATTTGATAAAATGGGAGAAAAAAAGTTATTTTTTGTTTGTAAATAAGGGTAATTTGGAGAGAAAAGTGTGTGTTTGGCTAATGTTGATAGAAGAAAATTTAGAGAATTAATTATGAAAATAATAAAAATTTTATGATTATTTTTATAAATTTCCCGGAAAAAAGTGGAACGGTGTGTACTAGGTGGGGTAGAAAAGCAAAGCATGTCGGTCATGGAAAGGGCGTGAGAGACGGAGAATACAAAATTCAGGAGGGAGCAAGCTGGCTAATGGTGCAAGTTAAAATCGGACAAAAGTGTTGAACAATTCTTTCTCAATAAATGAATGAGAACCCCGCCATCTTTGCTGTCGTTAACTATAGATAAGGCTGTTCTTAATCTCTCTCACATCTCCGATCTTTCTATTCTTCCTGATCACATCCTTCTAGATCTCTTTCTGGTAAATTAACATCCCCTTCCCCCTCTCTTTTTCTTCTATTATACTTTATTTCAGTCAATGATTTATTGATTATTGCTGACTACTATTACTGGGTATCTGTTGTTTAATTGATCGATCAAGTTAATTTTGTGATTATCGATTTTGTTTTGGAGAATCATTAATTGGGTTTTGGATGCTTGTTTCTTTTGGGCTGTCAAATTTGAATTATGTATCATTTTGGTTTGGTTTACTTGATGAATGATACATCTCAAAACGAAGATCATTTTGCTTTATTTATTTACAACTCCTGCCTCTTGCAATATTTACACGATTGATCCGTTTTCTTACAAAATGCCCTTTTTTGCGCCTCTTAAATCAAGATTAGACCAGTCTGTCTGCTTTGTAAGAATTAAATATCAGCGCATTATATTATCTCTCAAATCAGCAAAAATGGATGGAAAATCTAAAGATATTTTTGCGCAGATACGTAGATGGCTTGTTTGATATTTTTTTTTTCTTTTTTTTTTGCATTTAGTCATGCTAGATGAGATCCTTTTTCTCATTCTTATCTGAATTGTACAAATCCTACTAGAGCTACATTACTGATAGCATTGCCCTTCTACAGACTGACTGTTATATCATTATCTTTCTTCATTCTTGTTGTCTATAATATCGGGATGTTTATAATATCATCGGTGTACATGGTACCAGAGAACATTAAATGCTGGAAAGCTTACAGAGAAAGTTTTGAAGCTGTTCATTGCAACCGGAAAAGATGAAGTTCTTTTTATGATCCAGGCACTTAATATCAAGCATATCCTCACCCCTGTTCTCCCTACCAGTTAGTAAATTTGGAAATTTTCATCATCTTGTTTTTTCAGTGAGTTTGAGTTGAACCATTTGGTTTCTGACATTTTTGAATATGTTTTCACAGGATGTTCTGAGAAATTTTAAGACTTTCTTTTTTCTTTTTGGTGTATGGTTGGGCGTATTTGAGGACATTTGAGCCAAATACGAGGTGGTTTTAGCAAACAATTTGTTGGTCTGAATTATCACTCTTTCAATTTCTGGGAGATGGCTTTAGAACACATCGACGACAGTGAGGTTGACATCGTTATAGCAGCTCTGCAATCTGACCTGACATCATTCCTAAATGCATGGAGACCGCTATTCTCCCGCTTCCACCTTATAATTGTCCAAGACCCTGATCTCAAAGGGGAACTCAAAATACCACAAGGTTTTGACCATCGTGTCTATACTAAGTCTGACATTGACCAAGTTATCGGTCCTACCACATCCATTGTCTTCTCTGGTTATTCATGCAGGTACTTTGGCTATCTGGTATCTAGAAAGAAATATATTATCTCTGTTGATGATGATTGCCTTCCAGCAAAGGACAATGATGGCAATTTAACCAATGCCGTGAGCCAGCATCTTGCCAATCTTACAACACCAGCTACTCCTTTCTTCTTTAATACCCTCTATGACCCTTTTCGGGAGGGAGCAGATTTTGTTCGTGGATATCCATTTAGCCTGCGAAGTGGAGTTGACTGTGCTTTGTCCTGTGGCCTCTGGCTCAACTTGGCAGATTATGATGCACCTACGCAAGCTCTCAAGCCGGAGCACAGAAATTCACATTATGTTGATGCTGTTATGACTGTTCCAGCTGGGACTTTGATGCCCATCAGCGGAATTAACATTGCTTTTAATCGTGCGTTGGTGGGGCCAGCTTTGTTCCCAGGTCTGAAGTTAACTGGGGAGGGAAAGCTGAGGTGGGAAACAATTGAAGATATCTGGTGTGGGATGTGTGTCAAGGTTATATGCGATCACTTGAGTATTGGTGTGAAAACCGGGCTACCTTATGTGTTTAGGAGCGACAAGGGTAATCCGATAGAGAGCTTGAAAAAGGAATGGGAAGGGGTGAAAAAGATGGAGGAAATAATACCTTTCTTTCAGTCAGTAAGGTTGCCGCGGACAGCGACTACTGCTGAGGATTGTTTGCTTGAGATGGCGAAATCAGTGAAGGATCGGCTTGGAGGAACGGATCCTTTGTTTGCTCGTGCTGCTGAAGCAATGGTGGAATGGGTTAAAATATGGAAAGCGGCTGGAGCTAGCCACTCCACTCTTGGTGTTTAGCAGATAATAGTAGCTGTTTTCTTCTTTGTTATGATCATTCAGATAATATTTGTCAGATTTTATTTCTAGTTTTGGTGATTATTCAACATGCCCTCTTATATGGGACCGAAATAAAGGATTATTTGTAGCTATGAAGATGGATAACATGTTTATGTCTGTGCTTGGGATAGAATTAGCCTGGTTGGGTATATTTCTGATGTCACTAGTGGATCTAACCAGTTGGCTAATGTTATCCCATCCTCTGTGTGATTGTTTTAATCAGTAAGATAGTTGTTATTTGATAGTTTCTCGTGACTTATCAGATACTGCCCAAGTATATTAGATGATAAAGATGATTATCCAGTTTCAGAGATGAATAATGAGTACCTGGCGGCTTACACTGTTGGCACTTCTTCCGTTGCTGCATGTCAGAAATGATGTATGTATAATGTATCTGACAGAGCAAAACTTGTATTTACAGTTGATACTGATGCAGCAGAATTACAAAGTCCCAGTGCATGCCGAATTTGGCGTTAACTCGCATATCAGATTAGTAGTTTAAACCCTTATTTTCTTTTCTTTTATTACAGGTTAATATTAAAGATTTAACGAGTGCTGTTGAGAGATTTCCACTTCTTCTTGTGGATTAAAAAGGCACTTTCAGACTTCTAGTTATTCTCCTTCAGAATCCGTCGGTAACTTTCGTTACTATTATCTAACAAACCCAATTGCAACAATTGAAACTGGATGCATGAAAGTAGAATTGGCAGTATCTCCCGCTCCGTTCTGAGATTCGATATAAAATGTTATCCCAACTCAGTATTCAGATAAATTGATTCACCAATCGAATCGGTAAATCTAGATAAATTGATTCACTAATCAAATCGATAGATTTCAACTTACTAATTGGAATAAAACAAATCAATTTAATAATTCACATGAATCTCACGTCAATCGTATATGTATGACATACATATGATGACATAAAAGATTTATTGCAGTGCGCCACGCTACATCTATCCGATTAAATATTAATTTATCCGTTGACAGATTTGAATTAATAATGTTTCCCCAATTATAAATGTAGACACATCATTTATGATCAAAACTACAACGTATAGCACAAAACTCACGTCATTAAGAAAATTCAAAATCTTGACGAAATCAAGACATGTTTTTGTACCGATCTACTGCTGCGAACAGAATTGAAAACACAATTTTTATCGATTTACTGTTCCAAACAAAATTTAAAACACATATTTTAATCAATCTAGACAGGATCAAGATCAACAAATCCCCACCAATTGCCAACCCCACTTCAAAATACTTTAAAATGCTTATGGCAACCGTTGCTCTAATCCAAAATCCAGATGCATGCAAAAACAACATTGAAGTTCACACCGTACACATAGGAAGAAGCATGACATAACAGCAATCCCATTAAAACCAAGCAAATCATCTAAGCGAAAAACATCTGCTGCTACTACTTGACTCCAATAATAGACATGAGTAATCGAAGCTTGTCGTTTACTTCCTGAAGATCACAAGGGTCCTTAAAAGAGGCTGGTGGCTCAACTCCAGTAAAGAGATAAAGAGCCTTTAATTCCTCAAGACATGTTGCCTGTTTTGCTGCTTTATATCCCACTATTTTTTGCATTCCAACAATTTGTTCCCAGATCTTTCCCTCATTGTACATTACCTGCAAGAAAAACAGATCATCGATATTGGCAAGAAAATAGATGGTCATGATCAAATTTATGCATATAAATTATAGATATTGTGACAGTCACTCCACAGATGAAAGCTTTGAGCTTTCCCTGTTTGTATGTTGCTAGTATTTCACTACACTCCATGATGAAAGCTTTGAGCTTTCCCTGTTTGTATGTTGCTAGTATTTCACTAACTGCATGATCATGCTAGTCATTCAACCGAGAAATAAATATATATTTCTAAGAATTAAACAAAAGAGAGTGCGTAAAAATATAAGGCTTGCTGTGAAAGTAGTTCTACTGACAAAGTGATGACTCCATGAATGCTTTTCCTTTGATGTTTCAAAGATCCAATGCCTTTAAAAACAAAAAGAAAAGTTTGGGATCATTTGGAGCAGACGTGTTCTCCAACAAATATAGACATTTGTATTTTACACTTTAAAGTTCTCCAACAAATATAGACATTTGCATTTTACACTTTAAAGTAGCTAGATGCCGACAATGATTGATGTATCTTCCATTTTAATTAGCACTGATCTATAACAAGCTTATATATAGGTTCTGTTCCTCTGTGTGTGTGTGCGCGCACATGTAAAAGAAAGGAAGGCTTGAGTTCTAGCGTGAAACCTTGAAAAGTTTGCAGGATAGGACTCCTTTGGTTTTTAAGATGAACAGCAAATCAAACCGTATAATTCTCTTTCAAATTGACTAAGAATTATAAAGAAGAGAACAAAGTGGATCAGAACTGAAGATTCAACTTGAAGGAATCATAGGAACATACATCAGTTGTCCTAGAATATGATGAAATTAGCCAAAAAAAGTGATTATGAAATTAGATCATGCAAACACGGCCAGACACAATGTGCAACTCCAATTGCAAGGGATGAAAGAAAGACAACAGAGCTGAGGCCTAGAAACATTGAAGATAATCAAGTTTTTGATTGTTCATCAGCCTCAAAATAATCAAGAGCCTCTCTGCACTTAACATGATTTGTTAACAGAGATAACAAAGATTTGAAATAACTCAGACAACGATAGAACTTTTACGTAGATAGGAACATAGCATTGCCTTATAACAAGAGGGATATTTAATTCAGATACTAATCTGAAAAACACATACATTAATCTCTAACCTCGTGGAAACCCAAGTCTTTCTCAGATAAAATTTTAGCAATGCCATTGCATTCATGTTCTCCTGCAGAAACAAGAAGCTCTATGTAATCAGCATTCTCAAGGCTTAATAACTTGGAAGGTTTCTCAATATCTGCACATCCATCATGAACTCAGAAGTTATCTTAAAAATAAAAAGCAATTTTTTGATTGGTATAAGGAGCAAATATTTTTTGAATTTTACCATCAACAGATCCACGATCTGTAGAGGATTTTTGCTGCAAGGCATCAATTTTATTATCATCATACAAGTCAAATCCACTTTCATCAGCAATTTCTCTTGCATCTGCATTTGTGGAGATCACAGCTTCCTTCTCCTTATTCAATTGATAATCTTGTTGAACATTACCAGTAATATTTTCATTAGCTTTTCCTCCTTCCAACAAATAATGCATCTCTACCTTAGGTTTTTTGCTAGCACTGCCACTATCAGTTGCTCCATCTTTCTCAACTTCAGATTTTCCTGATTCCAAAATGTTATCGCCATCTCTTTTACCTAACAAACCTTCAGCATGTTCGATTCTGACGGTGCCATAATAATTTTTATTTTCAGAAGGCAACCCAATTTCTTCAACTTTCCTGTCTCCTTCCCCTGCAACTCCAGACAGTTTTTCTACACTCTGCTTCTCATTATCTCCATTAGTAGTCATACCCTCCTCCCTGATTTTTTCTAATAATCCCCTGGTCTCTCTCACTAATTCCTGCTCTTCCTCAATGTCTCTATTCTGACATAATTCTATAGCTATATTTGTGACAGTAAATGCCAGTGCCTCTTTTTCTTCAACAATTATGCCACTTGTCTCATCTCCAGCAATTTCAACAACAACAGCATGCGCCTCATCTACAGGAAGCTGACCCTGGGTTCCTTCTGGCACCGGTTTCCCTTCTTCCTCTCTAATTGATTCAAATTTCACCTCAATTCCAACTGCTGCTTCCTCCATTTCATCTTCACACTCACCAACACCTTCTTGATACTCATTTTCGTCCACAATCTCATTCACATCATTAATATGGAAACCTCCTTGCTCATATTCATCACTCACCAAAGCCTTCCCTCCATCAATTTCATCTTGCTCCTTCCCCATATCAATATGTCCTTTAAGCTCCACGTATCCTTGTTCTCCAATATCATAATTCTCAAATTCTTCATCTCTATACTTTGTTCCATAATCTAATAAAAAGTGAGGCGGAGTAGACCCCGGCAGCAGCTTACTCATGAGCTTATTGGTGCAAGCATAGCTTGCCAAAAAGAGCCCAGAAGGGACCGAACAAGCAAACCCGATAACTGAGATAACCACAAGTGAAGGAAGAACCAATGGTGCAGAAGATATCACAAGACCTGTAACCAAAACCTTCTTTCCAACACTTAATCCCTTGTTCACGATCCAACTCAATTTGCCACACTCTTGTTCAGCTGAGTACTCTTGAATAGCCCATTCCTCGGCTGGATCTGTATCTTCCATCTACCAAATTTTGATGAAAGTTCAACGTTCAATTAGTTCCGATAAAATCAAAGACTAGCCTACATGTGACATTAGCATACTATAAAGAAGCAGCTCAGAAAATGAAATACACTGTAGAATAACTATGACTAAATCATTTGCCGTCAAAAACAAAATGTGTGAGTTATTATTAAATTAAAGCACAAAACATAAGTACGACCATCGTTTTCAAGTAGCTATCTTTGACTGACCACCCAAAGCATGATTCAACTATGAGTCTATGACTAGATCATTCGCTGTCAAATACAAATTACAAAAAAGTGTGAGTAATTAACAAATCAAAGCACAAAACTTTAAACGCGACAGTCGACAGTCGTTTTCAAGCAGCTATCTTCGACTGACCACCCAGGTTCGAACTTCGAAGTTCGGATCTAGCTAATCAAAAGGTTTGATTCCAGCTACAAAACATAACGGCACTTATCTTGTTTCAGCAGATAGACAAAGAGACTCACTGACAAAAACCGGAGACAGCTTATAAACTACTTCAAGTTACATGAAGTATTAATTTTCTACTTCTTCCATTGTTAGAAAGAAACAAAAATTAATGATACTAAACAGATAAATTATACCTGATATCTTGTACCTTTATTGCTCTACTGGTACTTTGCTTGAGGGGATCTCATGATACAAATTATATCGTTTGTAAAACAAGAGAGTGAAAGTTTTGGGCAGTGGTCGGGTGGTTCCAGCTCAATGGTTTATAGATATGTACATACACATCATCGATATCAGTATCACAAACTTCGAGGTGAACGAAACTGCTGCTGCATAAGGGATATGCATTATGCATGTGATGTCGTGGGGATTCTGTACCTTGGCGACGCGTGTTAATGAGAGATATGAAAAAATTGCATGCAAACTGCGGTGCAAGCAGGTGGACACTGATAGTTCCGCATTTCAACGTGGTTCCTCACTCCACCTCCAACTGTTCAATCTTTTAATGATGTTAATTCTGGTTAATTTCGGGGCTGGTTATATTCCCATCTGCAATTTTTGTAAGCCTATCTCGCCGCCTCCAAAAAGTAATTAATTACAATAAATTTATATTATCTTAAGAGAATCATTTTTTCATGCGAACGCCTTCAATTTTTTTTTTATATGGGTACGTTATTAAATTATGTAGTTTAATAGAGTCAATGTAGACATACTAATAAATTATACGAGTTTAACTAAATGGTTGTAGCTGAGTTAGCAGTGCAAGCTGAGTTTGTGGGAATTCTCCATTTTGGGAGAGGTAAAGAGTTTTAATTCGGATTAATCGAGGTCCAATGCGGTCGCGGCACACCGGATGATTTACAACCAAAAAAAAAATTATATGAGTTTATAGTAAACTAAACACTGACTCTATTAAATTATGGGACTTAATAGCGTGTTTACGTTAAAAAAATTGATGGCACTAACACTTGAGAATTTTTATATTTTAAAAAATTCATAAACAAAAAATTTAGAGATTAAACAAAAATAAATGCTCAAACTATGAGATACAAGAGATTATGTTTCTTGAGGTAATTTACAATTTTATATTACGAGTGTAAATTAGTTTAATAAACCACTTTAGTGGTTAAAGATACTTAAGTTTTATATATATGTGTTAGTGTGAAAAAAAGATTTAATTGATTAATTGTATAAATGTGTAAAAGAAAGATTTAATTGATTAATTGTCACTACTAGAAAAATAGGCTTTACTGACACTACTTTAATGTCAATAATTACTTTTGCTGACACTTGTTAATTGTGTCAGTAATGCTCAAGCCTGAACACACTGACACTAATTTTTTGTGTAAGTGATTTTTACATCAGTATCTTGTATCATTATAGTATCACTACAATAGTGATACGATGGTGTTAGTATCAGTTGATACTATTTCTATATCAGTATTTTGTGTCACTAGAGAGTCACAAAGATAGTGACTCAATCATGTTAGCATTTAATGATACTATTTACATGTCACTGATTTATGTGACTACAGTATCAGGAATCCACTAACTCAGTAACATAAAAAATTCTTAACATCATTTAAATAATTAGTGTCATTATTAACGGTGCTATACCGGTAGTGTTTTATTTTTTTTAATCACATTTTTCCAGTTTATTTTACAATTAAAATAAACCCAAAATATATTAAACATACCAAATCTTGTAATGCAATTCACATAATACACATTTCAAATACATCGGTTAAATTAAAATAGTTCAAATACATCATTGTTTGTGAAATTCTAGTTATGCAACTCAAGAGGGAGGGTGAATTGGAATTCTAAAAATTATTCAATTTCTAAAGAAAAACTTAATGCAAATATAAACCAAATTCAAAGCAATAACAAATAAGGTGATCACAATATAAAAAGATAAGGGAAGAGAGATTCAAACAAAGAGATTTTTTACGTGGTTCGGCCAACCTCGCCTACGTCCACACCTCTAAGTTTTCCGGACTTGAGGATTCCACTAAGCAAGCCTCCAAGGCTTCAAATGCTTATACTTGACTTCTAAGGTGTCAATAACCTTTACAACAAGAGATTATCACAATCTCTTTAACTCAAGTGTATCCCAACACTTACAATCACTCAAAACAAAAGATTACAAATTTGTTTTGCCTCTCACAATATTTAAGATTACACAATGATGCCCAATATGTGAATAGATGAAGCAAGAATGTGTTCAAAGCTCTATGAAGATTGTATTCTCGAGTATAAGCTCAATAGTCCTGTTGTGATCGATCTTCTTTGAATTTGAATGAGCTTATTTTTATTTAGAGCTGAAAAACTAGCCGTTACAAACTATCGGCCCGAAAACGGTTCACCGTTAACCATTAACGGTTAACCGTTTAGGCTGGTCAAAAGTTACCGTTGAGCCAAATTTCAAATAAACGGTTTGCCGTTTAGGATTACCCTTTCGCCGTTAAATTCCAGAGACCTGCAAGATGAACATCAGTTATCCGTTTACATTAAACGGTTAAGGATTTGCATGAAGTGACCTCTTTGGATATTATCAGTTGACCGTTTGTAATAAACGGTTCGTCGTTTGTTTCCAGTAACCTGCAAAACAATTTAGCCTTATCCAGTTTTGTTAAACGGTGCCAGAAGAATATAACCTTCAATTTTGGATTTTATCAGTTAACCGTTTAAATAAACGGTTCACCATTAAATTTCAGTAGCCTTCCCAGCTTTTTGTGTTTTCCGTTTTTCTTAATCGGTTAGAGATTAGGCAAAATGTTGCTCTCGGGTTTTAATCGGTTAACCGTTTGAAAGAAAACGGTTCACCGTTTATTTCCAGAATCACATTTTAAACCAGATTTTACAGAGAGTCATTTTTTAATTTGAAAGTCCATCTTTTAAGAGAATGATTGAAATGATTATAAGGCTTTCATTTATTAAGGAATAGCTCCAACATTTTAATAAAAAACCATTTAAAGTTTGTTATCATCAAAATTATTAACATATTCATGTTAACAATCTCCCCCTTTTTGATGATGACAAACTTCATTCAATATTTTGCTCCCCCTAAATGTATGGCCAAATTAAAAAATGTCCAATAAAAAGATTTTTGCTCAAGAAAACATTTTTGAATTCATTTTAAATCTCCTCATAATTATCTCCCCCTTCATCATCAAAAAGAAAAGAGAAAAAGGAAAACCGCAAATTCGTTAAAGAAGTTACCCGGTTTTGGCGAGCGAAAATTTTGGCAGAGTTTCCCCTTAAAATGGAGCAAAACCACTAATACAAAAGGAGATTAAACACTTCCAAAATATATTAACAACAACTCCATCATCCAACAACGCCATGAACAAACAAACCAACACTTCATTAACCAATAAACCAACAATCTCATCAACCAATATCAAGTCATCCAACATCAAGAACATCACAAAAACATGTCATCAAAATCCATAAAGAGCATATAGAGGTAGCAGAGTATATAAAAATATAAATGGCAACACACAAACAACCAAAATATGAAATGTATGTGCGAAAATAGAACTCAGAAACTATGGAGGTGGAGAAAATGTGCTCCTCGGATCATAACCGAAATAGCGGAGAAGAGTACGCTATCCGGCGATAAGCTCAAGTTGCTGATCAATACTCTGCTGCTGGAAGGTCTAAAAGTCAGAACGTAGCTGTTGGTGGTCACGAGAAAAAGTGTCCAACCGATCAAGAATCGAAATCGTGAACAATCAAGGGGGTTGAACTAGAGCTGGAGGTGGCACAGACGCAGATGGCTGCTCAGGAACAGCAGATGGCTCAGGAGCAGGAGGCTGCTCGGGAGCTAGAGGTGGCTCGAAAGAGGAGGGAATGTCAGCATCCATCGCATGCTCTTCAGAGTCAGAGTCAACTGGAGGCCGGGGGACAAAATGGCGACGCGGAGGATGAGGATGAGCTCCTAATCGAAAATCTGGAAGCTTATCAGGAGGATAGACATCATTGAGCATCCGATCGTCCTATGGAGCAATCAAGGTATCCTGGTTTTTGGAGTTATTGGTCTTTATCCACTCTCCATTCTTCCTAGAAAAGTCGATACTAGTCGTGGCCTCGGGACCAATCTGTTTGGTCTCCATATAACCGATATCGAGAAGAGACACCTCAAAGCGTCGCAGTATCTTAGTAATGATATTGCCATATGGAAGCAAGCGGTGGTTAACCGCGAGAGTACTCAACATGTGCCGCACAATAACATAGCCGAGGTTAATGGGACGGCCTGAAATGAGACTATCTAAAAGACCAACGTCCAACCTCGTAACCTGATCCGAGTGACCCTTCCTATGTGTCACTATGTGCTGTAAGATAGAGTGAAGAATGCAAACTTGGAGAGGTAAAAGTTGAGACCGAAAAGGTAGAAGACAGATCTCATCAAACAAGTCTCGACGACGACAAATATTACTAACTCCATCAGTATGACAAAAACTGTCAAAGTGAAAGGCTTTCCTAGAGGTGTAAATATCATGACCCTCACTAGAAATACCAAGAAAGTCAGCTAGATCTGTATCATCAAATTCAATACGCACACCGCCGACTTGAGTAACTATCCTATTTAGGCGAGTTGCGGAGATTTTCATGTTCGAATAAAAGACTCGCACTAAGTTGGGATAAACTCGGTCATCAAAATCAATGGCGGACTCCCAAGGCTGAAGCATATCCCTAATGCTTCTACCACATACAACTAAAGTACTAAAATAATCTATTTCAACATAGGAAGAGTCAAGTACCTTTCTACCATTGAAGCGATCCTCGAACCGCTTTGCCAAGGAAGGCATGGGGAAATGAATTCTTGCGAATTTAGAGACTTCCCGTGGTGGTATAGGGTTCCTTGGAGGCATAGATTTTTGCCTGAGATTTCTCCGAGGGGGTTCAGCCATGGTGAAGCACAACAGAGTTTGAAAATTACGGGAGAAATGTGATGAGAAGAAAATGAACCGATTATTTGCTTAGGAATGAGTAAAAGATGTGATTTTGATACTCAATTTGGTTGAAGAAGGGGAAGAATTGGGTTAAAAATGAAGAAATTCGAACGGCGGCAGTTAGGGTTTAGATTTGGGATTTTTCAATTTTTTGCTTGATTTGAAGATTTGAATCGGTGAAAGTATTCTAAAGGAGATAAGAAATGATGTTGTAGGTTTGATTTGGTAAGAAAAGCCAGAAAAATGAAGGTTTGAGGGTAGAGGAACCTTCGGCTGCGCAACAATGGCCGAAACGGTGAAAGGGTAACTGGAGAAGGAGAAGAAAAACCTTTGAACAGTTTTATAATCACGAAAACGGTTAATCGTTTATTTAAACGGTTAAGGGGTAACTTCCAGAGGCTAAAGAATGAGAAACAGTGAAAGCTTAAGCTCTTAACGGCTAAGGAGTAACAATTAGAGGACTCTTTGTTTTTAAACGATTTACCGTTTGCATCAAACAGTGAAAGAGTAAAAATACAGACATATAATCTCGTTTCTGGAATAAAACGTTTCACCGTTTATTGGAAACGGTTATCCGTTTATTGGAAACGGTTATCCGTTTATTTTATCTATAATTTCGCACATTTAATTTTTTGCCAGCAAATAATACATTCCAAGATCATTTAATTGATCTAAAAATGTTTTATGAACCATTTTAATGCATGATTCATGAACATGTATTCAAGCAATTAATTCATATAATCAATCAAGAATTAACAAAGCAAATACATCATTTGAATATCAAGCTTAAGCATTTCTTAAATATTAAATCACCAATCAGTCAATCAATTCAGTACACTCAATAGCATGAATAGAGACATTAATGCAAAAATTTCATCATCTCAAGTTCATGCCGAATTTTTGAAAATTGTTCTTCGCCAAGGGGTTTGGTAAAAATATCGGTGAGTTGTTTTTCTGTTGAAATAAACTCTAATGCAATATCTCTCTTTTGAACATGATCTCTCAAGAAATGATGTTTTATTTCTATATGCTTGGTTCTAGAGTGTTGAATGAGATTCTTTGAAAGATTTATAGCACTAGTATTATCACACTTAATAGGAATTTGTTTTAGGTTAATACCATAATCTCTAAGTGTTTGTTTCATCCAAAGAGCTTGCACACAACAACTTCCTGCAGCTATATATTCAGCCTCGGTAGTTGAAAGTGCAACAGAATTTTGTTTCTTGCGAAACCATGAAACAAGTGAGTGACCTAGAATATAGCAAGTTCCACTAGTGCTTTTCCTATTAATTTTATAACCGGCAAAGTCCACATCCGAATAGCATGTTAAATCTATATGAGTTCCCTTAGGATACCAAAGTCCAATATATATGGTTCCACTCAAATAACGAAAAATTCTTTTAAAAGCAAGCAAATGGGATTCCTTGGGACATGATTGAAATATTGCGCACAAACATACATTAAACATGATATCGGGTCTACTTGCAGTTAAATAAAGTAAAGATCCGATCATACCTCGATACATTTTGATATCCACTTCTTTGCCTTTTTCATCTTTGTTGAGCTTGGTTGTTGTGCTCATTGGTGTATTTTTGGTCTTTGAGTCATCAATGCCGAATCTTTTGAGTAGATCTTTTATATACTTGGCTTGATTTATGAAAATTCCTTCCTCATTTTGTTTTATTTGTAGTCCAAGGAAGTACTTCAACTCTCCCATCATACTCATTTCAAATTCATTACTCATTCAAGATGAAAATTCTTGACACAACAATTCATTAGTAGAACTAAAAATAATATCATCAACATAAATTTGAACAACAAGTATGTCTTTGTCCTTATGTTTAACAAAGAGAGTTGTATCCGCTTTACCCATGGAAAAAACATTTTCTAACAAGAAATTTTTAAGCCTATCATACCATGCTCTAGGTGCTTGTTTTAATCCATACAAGGCTTTAACTAACTTATAAACATGATTTGGAAGTTTTTCATTTTCAAAACCAGGGGGTTGTTTTACATATACTTCTTCCATAATATACCCATTTAAGAAAGCACTTTTCACATCCATTTGAAATAAGATGAAATCTTTATAACATGCAAATGCCAACAACATTCTAATTGATTCTAGTCTAGCAACGGGTGCAAATGTTTTATCAAAATCAATTCCTTCTTCTTGGTTGTAACCTTGAGCCACGAATCTAGCTTTATTTCTTACAACTACACCGAATTCATCTATCTTATTTCTAAAAATCCATTTAGTACCTATGACGGATTGATGTTCCTGTTTAGGAACTAATTCCCACACATTATTTCTTTCAAATTGATTTAACTCTGCTTGCATTGCCATAATCCAAGATTCATCATTTTCTACATTCGCAAAGGATTTGGGTTCAATTTTAGAAATGAATGCATTATGCTCACAAGTATTCCTAAGTGATGATCTAGTTGTAACGCCTCGTGATGGATCTCCTAAGATTACATCTTTAGGGTGAGAAGAAACATATCTCCACTCCTTGGGGAGTGTTTGAGAAGTACCTTCATGTTGCTCCATATTTGTTTGCTCTTCTTGTTCATCCTCTTGATTTCTTTATAGTGCATTTTCTTGATTATCCTTTGATGGTTCTTCTTGTAACTCTCCATCTGCATCATTATAATTTATTCCTTTCTCTGCAGAGGAGGGGTTAGACTCATCAAATGTAACATGCATAGATTCTTCTACAACTAGTGTATTTTTGTTATAGACTCTATAAGCTTTACTTGAGTTTCAATAACCAAGAAAAATACCAACATTAGATTTTGGATCAAATTTGCCAAGATTGTCTTTTGTGTTCAAAATAAAACATTTGCATCCAAACACTTCGAAATAACCAATATTGGGTTTTCTATGCTTCCAAAGCTCATATGGAGTTTTGTTAAGGTTAGGTCTAATCAACACACGATTTAAAACATAACAAGCGGTGTTGACGGCCTTGGCCCAAAAATACTTAGGCAATGAATTTTCATTCAACATAATCCTAGCCATTTCTTGAATGGATTTATTCTTTCTCTCAACAACTCCATTTTGTTGTGGAGTTCTAGGTGATGAAAATTGATGCTCAATGCCAAAGTCATTACAAAAAATCTCAAATGCATGATTTTCAAACTCTCTTCCATGATCACTCCTAATGCATGCAATACCATACCCTTTTCTATTTTGTATCTTCTTACAAAGCACTTTAAAGGCATCAAGAGCATCATCCTTATTGGCTAAAAATAATACCCAAGTATATCTAGAATAATCATCCACTATCATAAATGCATAATATTTGCCATTTAAACTGACATATCTAGAGGGCCCAAATAAATCTATGTGAAGAAGTTGAAGTGGTTTTGAAGTAGAAATATGATTTTTATTTTTGAAAGATGTTTTGATTTATTTTCCAAATTGACAAGTTTCACAAATCTTATCTTTTTGAAAACTAATTTTTGGAAGACTTTTAACTAAATCATTTTTCAAAATTTTTAAAATCAAATCCATACTTGCATGTCCTAACCTTCTATGCCATAACCAACTATCATCATGCAATGCCGAAAAACATTTATCAATAGTAGATGCACATTCTATGTCAATGATATAAACATTACCACATCTATTCCCAACAAATAAGATCTTGCCATCACATGAATTCTCAATAACACAACTAAATTTATCAAAGATAACTTTATAACCTTTGTCACATAATTGACTAATACTAATTAAGTTGTGTTTCAAGTTCTTAACCAAACATACATTCTCAATTAGAGTTTATGAAACTTTACCAACATTTTCAATTCCAAGAATTTTTCCTTTTGAGTTGTCTCCAAAAGATACGTCTCCACCATTTTCAATTTTGGTGAAGCTCGAGAACCATGCATAGTTTCCGGTCATGTGCCTTGAACAACCACTGTCCAAGTACCATTTATTTTTCTTCTTCTTTAAGCCCTACAAAGAAAATCTCAAGTTTTAGGTACCCAAAGCTTTTTGGGTCCTTGAGAGTTAGCAATGGTTCCTTTTGGAACCCAAATACATTTGACACCATAATATGCATTCCTTTTCACGGGACATCTATATTTCATGTGACCGTTTTGATTACAATAATGGCAAACAATATTATGATTACTTGTGGAGGTAGCTTTAACAAAATAATTCTTATAATATTTTTGCTTCAAGTTAGGCTTATATCCAAGTCCTCCTTTATCAAAAACACATTTTTGTGAGTTAAGCATATTATCCAACATCTTTTGCCCATTTGTAAATTTCAAAACAATCTCATTCAAATCATTACTCTTTTTCATAAGCATTTCGTTTTCATTTCTCAAATCATCTATGTGTGATTCTAAATGCTCATGTGAGATGCTAGGTTTCTCATTTGATAATGCAATTTCATCATGCAATGTTTTGTTCTCTACTTCTAGGCATGCAATTTTTGCATTTAGAGATTCATTTTCATTTTTAAGCTTTGCCATTTCCTTTTTAAGACATAGATTCTTTATACCAATCTTCATCAACTCATTATGAAATTCTTTAAAAGCATCATACAATTCATTATAGGTGGGATCATTTACCTCATTGAGATCATCATCCCCTCCTATTGCCATAAGCGCTGGGTTTGATACTTCTTGTCACCTTTCTTCATCACTCAAATCTTCCTCGCTATCATCCCAACTTGCAACCATGGCTTTCTTCTTGAGTTTGTTGATAAGTGGGCACTCTGATCTTATGTGGCCAGGCTTCTTGCATTTATAGCATGTGATTACCGCTTTCTTCTCCCTTTGGTTCTTGAAGTTTCTGAAATTTCTTCGCTCTCCGGTTTTCTTGAAGAGTTTTCTGAACCTCTTTGCTAGCATGGCCAGCTCTTCATCATCCGGTTCACGCTCCCCATCACTCTCATGTTTTGAAGCTTTGAGAGCAATACTTTTCTTCTTCTCCTCATGCCCTTTTTTCTGCGGCCAAATCTTCTTCATACGAAATGAGAGAACCAATTAAATCATCAAGAGGTAAAACATTTAAATCTTTTGCCTCTTCAATAGCGATTCTTTTAGGTCTCCATTCTTTTGGAAGTGACCCAATGATTTTCTTAACTTTCGCTTTTAGGGCTCCTAGAGTGTTTACTATGTCCGTAAATCTCGTATACATAGAGTACACACTCTCATTTTGTTCCATTTGGAACAACTCATATTGTCGAGTGTACCTACTAATTTTCGACTCTTTCACTTGATTTGTGCCTTCATAAACTACTTCAAGTTTGTGCCAAATTTCATTAGCACTTTCACAACTAGATACTCGATGAAATTCTTTCTTATCAAGTGCACAAAATAAAGCATTCATAGCTTTGGAATTTATATAAGCTTTTCTCTTTTCCAATTCATTCCATTCCCTTGAAGGTTTTGGAATATCTTCCCCGAATTCATTTTTAGTTAGGGGCAAAAACGGACCATCATATACAACTTCCTAAATTTCATAATCTAAAGCTTGCAAATAGATTCTCATTCTAGTTTTCCAATATGCATAGTCATTATGGATTGCCCTTCTCTAAAGGTTGAGTCATTTAGGGTTGTCATAGATCTTTTACTCTAGACGATTAAGTCCTAATAAGAGAACAAAGCTCTGATACCAAATGAAATTCTAGTTATGCAACCCAAGAGGGAGGTGAATTGGAATTCTAAAAATTATTCAATTTCTAAAGAAAAACTTAATGCAAATATAAACCAAATTCAAAGCTGTAACACCCTAGGCGAATTCCACATCGGCAAAGCACATGAGAGATGCTGGGTTTATAAGGGGTGATCCACACCTTAATTGGCAAGACGCGTTTTGGGGTGTATGGGCACCCCAGAAACAAATCCGTGCGGGCCTTGTTAAGGTCCAAAGCAGACAATATCTTACCAGGTCTGGGTTGGGTCATGACATTATGGTATCAGAGCGGCTCCACGTGTCCTCTTGAGCGATGGTGGGGCAAACCTCAGCGAGGACGCTGAGTCCCCAAGGGGGGTGTATGTAACACCCTAGGCGAATCCCACATCGGCAAAGCACGGGAGAGATGCTGGGTTTATAAGGGGTGATCCACACCTTAATTGGCAAGACGCATTTTGGGGTGTATGGGCGCCCCAAGAATAAATCCGTGCGGGCCTTGTTAAGGTCCAAAGCGGACAATATCTTGCCAGGTCTGGGTTGGGTCATGACAAAAGCAATAACAAATAAGGTGATCACAATATAAAAAGATAAGGGAAGAGAGATTCAAACAAAGAGATTTTTTACGTGGTTCGGCCAACCTCGCCTACGTCCACACCTCTAAGCTTTCCGGGCTTGAGGATTCCACTAAGCAAGCTTCCAAGGCTTCAAATGCTTACACTTGACTTCCAAGGTGTCAATAACCTTTACAACAAGAGATTATCCCAATCTATTTAACCCAAGTGTATCCCAACACTTACAATCACTCAAAACAAAAGATTACAAATTTGTTTTGCCTCTCACAATATTTAAGATTACACAATGATGCCCAATATGTGAATAGATGAAGCAAGAATGTGTTCAAAACTCTATAAAGATTGTATTCTCGAGTATAAGCTCAATAGTCCTGTTGTGATCGATCTTCTTTGAATTTGAATGAGCTTATTTATATTTGGAGCCGAAAAACTAGCTGTTACAAACTGTCGGCCTAAAAACGGTTCGCCGTTAACCATTAACGGTTAACCATTTAGGCTGGTCAAAAGTTACCGTTGGGCCAAATTTTAAATAAACGGTTTGCCGTTTAGGATTACCCTTTCGCCGTTAAATTCCAGAGACCTGCAAGATGAACATCAGTTATCCGTTTACATTAAACAGTTAAGGATTTGCATGAAGTGACCTCTCTGGATATTATCAGTTGACCGTTTGTAATAAACGGTTGGTCGTTTGTTTCCAGTAACCAGCAAAGCAATTTAGCCTTATCCGGTTTTGTTAAACGGTGCCAGAAGAGTATAACCTTCAATTCTGGATTTTATCGGTTAACCGTTTAAATAAACGGTTCACCATTAAATTCCAGTAGCCTTCACAGCTTTTTGTGTTTTCCGTTTTTCTTAATCGGTTAGAGATTAGGCAAAATGTTGCTCTCGGGTTTTAATCGGTTAACCGTTTGAAAGAAAACGGTTCACCGTTTATTTCCAGAATCACATTTTAAACCAGATTTTGCAGAGAGTCATTTTCTAATTTGAAAGTCCATCTTTTAAGAGAATGATTGGAATGATTATAATGCTTTCATTTATTAAGGAATAGCTCCAACATTTTAATCAAAAACCATTTAAAGTTTGTTATCATCAAAATTATTAACATATTCATGTTAACAGTTTGGGGGTAAAAAAAAACTTCAAGTACCAAATTAAGCTTTGAACAAGTAGTATATATACACGATAAAGTACTAAATTAATTTATGAAAATGTTAACCAACAAGAAAAAAAAGATAACAATGTCACTGATTTTGGAGTCCACATATGCCTTCATTTTTTTTCCACCTACAAGCATATAAAATCAATTAGCACACCACAAAAAATAAGTCTTGTATATTTTAAAGGAAAAATAATCATAAATTACTTGTATGTTACCTCGCGATTGTAGGCTGTAATTAACTTGGCAACGTATGTAGCCTACTGATCACGAAGTCGCGAGAGGTCCTTCACGGTGTATTCCTCAATTCCCTTGAACTTTAATTTTAAAACAACAAGTTATTCACCGAAAATCCTTGACTAAACTACTTAATTATCATTCATTTAAATATATTTGTGTGTTAACAATTAAAGCTAACAAAAAAACTCCAACAATGTTACTGTTTTATCTAAAATTATATAGGTAAATATTGAACATCCTGATCATGGTAATTGCAAAAAAAAAAAAAAACCATTGTTGATGTACTTATCCTATCAATTACTACTTTAAAGTCAACTTATACAACAATATTTGATAGCCGAAGCAACTTGTGAACCCCAACAGTACGCGATTTAATACAAATATGAATGTAGATACAAAACCTTAATTAGGATGACAACTTATCCTCATCAAAGTAAAGTACAAGCAACGACACCATAGCACATCCCCACTAACAACTACTTTGCAACCCAAACAATTGTTTTGTGTTGGGATATACAGTACATTGTGTATATCCCAAATCTTAATTCATGTCTATATGGATATTCATATAATCTATTCAACAGTATGCAACATAGCCACCATTATAAGTACCCTCACAGTTTATAAAACACATACAATACGCAATAAAAAGATAACTATAAAGAAGCACACAATAGGTCTTTGAGCTGATTCATTTCACAATAAATTAAAACAATATGATGCAGTGTTGTAAAAACTGTTTTCAATACTTACATTATTTTTCAAAACGTTCACATTTGTGACGATATCTTGCATGTATTTCATCACATAGTAACCGTATTCAAAGCTACTCGGCTGCCTCGGACACTATAAGATCAAAATTCCATTAATTTTTTACTGTACGTTAACAATAATTATTTAGGTTTGTCTTATTTTTACCTTGACAGGTATCCATTGAACATTAGCCTTTGTATAAGAATTTAAACTCTGATGTATTCAAATCCCACTACAATTAAGTGACACAGCCAACATTAGCAAATAATTTGCATAAGACATAAAAATAAAATAGCATGACCAAAGATACAAATAACAAACTTAACTTATTGACAATCTGCATTAGCTCTTCTTCAGGACTACCTTCCAACGGATCAAGATAATAGGTTGTACGTCTCACCATATCAATTGCCAATAACACCCAGTGGCCACTAAACAAAGTAAAAATTGTTCTCACACATGAATTACAAGTAAAAGTTTTAACTTCGTGATTAATCTACTAAATAAATAATATGGCTAGCAAATGAAAAAGGTTATACCCAGGGTTATACGGGAATAAGATGACTTGTCCTAATTCTGCATGGCCTAAAAGTTTTGAAATGTATTGAGTCCTGTCTTTGAAGTTAACCCTTGGATATAGCTTCTCAAAAAGCCCAAACTGAACCGGCTTAGTACTTCCATTCCTCTTCATCTCTTTATACAAGTGTCTAAGAGGAAACAAACATATATAACGAAGTAAGTTTGAATAAAGGAAACAAAATAATAGCTTCAAGTTTACTAAAACATAAGCTATGATTTACCATACTTGATCCATATGTTAATGATGCAGTTTGAGACCTTTTTAAACTCGATGATTTCAGCACAAATCATTTTGTCCAAGTGTGTTTCCTAAATTTCACCAAAGGTTACTGTGTCATGCCGAATCCTGATCAACCGAGGTAAAGAATTCTCGATGAACATGGTAAACATGTTCTATATTCACTCTTATCATTCTTTTTTGATTGTGCCGTGTATTCTTCGCGATGACCAATGGTTTTTTTATTTGGTCTAATGACCAGTGGTTCTTTGTTGGGTACTGTGGCTGAATCAAAATACATACCATTAGTAGTAATACATGCATATACAGCCATATACCTTTCTTTTTCCAAGAGTTTCAGGGGATTGTTGATCATTGTCAATCTGAACACCAGTGGAAGTTTTGGGCTTAGGAAATTTCAAACTTTCAACTTCAATATTGTTGTACGCATTTAACCTTGCATTCATGCGTTCTAATTGAGCATACATGAATTGGAAACTCTCTTGATACTTATACATCTTTCTTTCTCTTGCTAACTTAATGGCATCAGGGACAAGAAAGCACATAGATGGGGTGACGAATTGCCCCACTCCTTGCACCCTGCTTCCATTTGGCTGCTTCTGAAGAGTTTCACCTAGAATGTCATGTGACCCTTGTGATTGGAATGTTCCTTGTTCAACTTGACTCTTCAGCTCATTCTACAAAAAATAAATATTGTAAATATGCAATTACGAGTACAAGACATCAGCTAAACTAAACTAATATCCTTCTTCAATCTTCAACACAGAGCAAGTCCATATATAGTTCAAATTGAAACTACAGAAAATATTACAAGACAACACCTCACACAAACGCTTAATCTCCTAGACATCTCTTTCATTACACATACAAACACACGTGCACACAAGTTTTAACCTTTTTATATGCGAAGAAATAAGTTCTGATAAAGTATTACTGAGTTTCTATCACTTGTAAATGTTACCATACAATTATTGCAAAAAGCATTATATATGTACCCACACACACACACATTATAAAGAAAATTCATAAGAATTAATTATATAAGTGACTTACTATTTTCTCAGCAATTGGTGTCACATCAAAAGCATATTTGCCATCTCGGTCTGCTCGTGCCATTAACCAAGCTTCACTGCGGTCAATCTCCCGCCCAGAAACTCCACTCTCCTTTTTCTGTTACAAGGTGACATAAAACATAAATAAATGATTCTATTCTATTATATGTATTAGATTACTTATGTTACTGAAATTAGATTATTTACTGCACATACTTTTCTATACAACATGCCACCATATCCTGTGCTACCAAAGCGATGGTTGTAGACATTCTTTGCTCTTTTGTCTTTTGCCTTTTTACTTTTTTCTGCACAAACAGTTTAATGAAGAACAAAAGGTTACCACTGATTATTAGTAACTAGCAACAAATAAATCAGGTAATATTAACAAACAACACACTTGAAATTGTTCAGACAAAACTTTGTCAATAAAAAATTTCTAATCTTCCTTTTTAATGCTCGGATATTCAATAGGAGGCAACTTTAGTGACTTTCGATCGTCCTTGTTAGGTAGAACGAATTCAGTTGCCAGTTCAGTTCGAAAGTTTCTTGATGCAACCCCCATCCACTTTAACACTTGGCTTTTGCATTTCAAGCTCAATTTAATTTTTTTTCTGTAAACCAATAACATGGATTAGAAACAGCTTTAAACAAATCTGGAAGTTATATAAAATCTTTAAACATACTATTAAACAAGTAAACAAAACCTGAAAAATGAAGCCACAAAGTTTTCTTCATCTCTAGTGGCAGACGCCTCCAATCATCAAGTAAAATTGAAATTGTTTCACGTACAATGACTCCAATGTAACTCCTAAGATCATTTTTTCCCTTTCCAACTGGAACACCATAAGAATTGTACTCAATTACAGCTTCATGACTAACTTCTTGTTTTTGCAAGCCTTTCTTTTTTGTTTGCTTTCTTCTCCTTGGTCTTCTGTCAAGCTCCGGAAGAGTGAACTCAGCATCTTCAGCCATCTCCTACAATCCTGAAAATGATTAAAATAAATGAGTACATCATTTAGATTAATAAGTTAATACAAGAGCAATAACATATAATGAAATAAATAAATCACTTACTAGAAAATTATGAAAATTGGTGCTGGAAACTAACTACAATAATGCATTCACTGATTTTCTAAATCAATATCTATTGGAATAGCATCACAATCTTTTCTGTCATAAATTCATTCGTCATCTTTCTCATCCAACTCACATACTAGAAGTTTGTTAGATAATGGAGAAAATACATCAACGTCTTCACATATTTCCCCATTTAACTTATAAGCTTTGTCAGTCACTGAACAAACCATTGATTTATTATTATCTAGCTGGTCCTTTACATAAAATACTTGCTTTGCATGACAAGCTAGAATAAAGCAATCAGATTTATAGTCAATCCAATTTAAATCAACTACAGTGAAACCTAAATTGTCAGTACAAACCCTTCTATCATCTACCCAATCACACTTGAAAAATATTTTTTTAACCATTAGATAATCAAGCTGCCAAATCTCATCAATGACTCCATAAAACGTCAAGTCTCCAAAATGAGGACTTTTATCTTTTGAACTTGAAATTTGTAGAGTGTTAGCGACAACCCTAACACCACTATTTTGGGTCACACGATTATTGTCCCGATCCCTCATTGTAAAATTGAAGCCATTGATCTCATAGCCAGAGAAGGTTACCACGCTTGAGCGTGGATTGTTTGCCAACCACCACACTATTTCGTCAATCGGCACATTATTTGCTTTATCATGTGCTACCTATAATTTAAATTAACAAGTCTAGTAATTAGTAACATGTAGAAAAATCTTGTTAAAGTTTATATCCTATATTGTATTTAGTTAAGTAATTCTGACATTTGCTTGTAACCAACTAGAAAATGTACGTATGTGTTCATTTTGCAACCACAGATTTTTTTTTTTTTTTGCCTTATAGGGGATTCTTGATGCCAAATAATGCATATGCTCCCTACAATGAGACCATATTAAGATTTAAAAACTAATATAGTAATCTTATAATACAATAGCAATATTTTTTTAGAAAAATTAACAACTTACTCTATATATATTTGGATTTCAGGGGTGTTCATTAGAACACACCGGTGTGCTTGTGCCAACAAAGGATCATCAACCACCTTTATGTTTGCACCTCCCAAAGGCCTTTCGACAGATAAATCAATTGGACAAAATGCCTGTGCTTCTTCTGCAATATAACTTTCTACAATACAACCCTCAGGGCGGTAGCGATTACGAACATAATCCTTGAGAGTTTTCATTTCTCTCTCAAAAGGATACATCCATCGAAGATAAATAGACCCACATAACCTAACTTGTTCAACTAAGTGGATTGTTAAATGGATTATTATGTCAAAAAAACTAGGTGGGAAGTACTGCTGCTGTAAGCATAAAGTGATTACAAGTTCCTCTTGCAATTGGTCAAGAGTATTAGGATCTACCACCTTACAGTACAATGTATTAAAAAAGAAGCACACCTGATTATGGCCCTTCTCACATTTATAGGCAAACAGTTTCGAATGGCTAATGGTAGAAATTGTTGCATCAAAGTATGACAGTCATGAAACTTAAGGCCTTGAAGCCGACAATCATCTATTGAAACAAGGTTTTGAATATTGGAAGAATACCCATCAGGGACTTTCACACTCAGCAAGGTTTCACAAAACTTTTTTTTTTTCTTTTTTACTCAAAGTGTATGGAGCTGGAGGTATGACTTTGGTTTTTTGTTTGTTTCATCAGGAACTAGTTTTCCCCTGATCTTTAAAGACTCAAGATTTTTTCTAGCATTAATCTCATCTTTTGTTTTGCCTGGTTGATGAAGTAATGTGCCATATATGTTCTCGCACACATTGTTTTCAATGTGCATCACATCTAATTGATGGAGAACTAATAAATGCTTCCAATAGTCTAAGTAAAAAAAGATTGACTTTTTTTGTACAATTTTTTAGTTATGTTCTCAATACCATCACTGCAGCCACCGCCATCATGTTTCCGCTTTTTGGCCTTTTTTTCCCAAACTTAATATCAATATCTTCCACCATATTAAAGATTTCCTCACCAGATAAAGTTTTAGGAGGCTCATTCCACTCTTACTTCCCATTAAAAACCTTTTTCAGTTTCCGAAATAGGTGACCAAGTGGTAGAAAGCGGCGATGGCCCATATTTGACATTTTCCTACTATGTGGCAGCCAACATGTACAAGTGTCTATCCCACAAATTGGGCAAGCATAAATAGCCCTTAACAGTACAACCAGAGAGGTTTCCGTATGCTGGAAAGTCACTGATTGTCCACATCAAGAAAGCCTGTAAATTAAAGGTTTCTTTTCTATAAGCATCATAAACATCAATACCTACATCCCATAGAGTTTTTAAGTTCTTAATCAAAGGTGGTAGGTATACATCTAGATCATTTCTAGGTTGTTTAGGGTCATATATCAAAAGAGACAACATCAAAAACTTTCTCTTCATACACAACCATAGAGGAAGATTATATGTTATTAATATAACAGGCCAACTAGAGGTGGCAAAAATACCCGCCCAGTCCGGACCTGCACCGTACCCGGGCGTTGCGGGCCGGGTATTACCCAGTCCGGGTATGAAGTTGGGTCAGTCTTGCGCATCACTTAATAAACCCGGAACCCAGATTTTATTATAAAATTATAAAATATATATTATTTTAAATATTTTATATTGATTTGACTTATTTATTATACATATATAAAGTTTTAAACACTTAAAGTTTGTATTTTCATGTCAAATTTTATTGTGGTTGTGGTTGTGGTGATTGGGTCTAACTGTCTTATAATTCATTTTCATGTCTAATTCTTTTATTAGCATGCCATGTTAAATTTTGAGCTGTTTGTGGTGATTGAAACAATCTTTTCAACTAAGAAATAGGTGGAAAATACCATAATACCTTTTTAGGAACCCTTTTTCTAAATTTTGTTGAGCTATCTTTTTTTCTTTGATACCTAGATGCTCCACAATTTGGGCATTCAGAAAGATCAACAAATTCATTCCTATACAAAATGCAGTCATTTGGACATGCATGCATTTTTTCATACTCTAAGCCTAGCACTTTCATTGTTTTCTTAACCTCGTACATTGACTTAGGTAGAGTATTATTATTTGGCAAAATATCAGCAAGGACTTCTAACAAAGCAGAAAACCCTTTATCGGACCACCCATAGTTCCCTTTCACATTGTAAAGTCTCATTAAACTAGGTAACTTTGAATGTTTTGCACCCGGGTACAAAGACTTTTCAACATCTTCAAGCATATCCTTAAAAGAACTAGGATCTCTATCACAATGCTCGTAAGCATCTTCGACCATGTCAATTATGTTATTGTAATCATGACATCTAAATCTTTGACTATGTGAATGGTTTTCACACTTTGTAAATGTAGATTTAGAGTCAGTCTCACCATGCCAAGTCCAAACAATATATCTTGGGAGAAAACCTTTTTCAAATAAATGATCCTTCATCTGTTGAGGAGTATGAAACTCCATATTACAACAAAAGGTGCAAGGACATCTAATTGACATTCGGTTTTCAGCATTCAAAATGGAAAAATCTATTAAATCAGCAACTCCAGAACGATACTCTACAGACAATCTATCACAAGTTATCCAAGTTCTGTCCATTTCAAATATTTTACCTGTTCACATATGTAATGTCAGTTTAAGTTTAATTAAATTGCAAGATTAATTTAATGTTCAATGTTATTATGATTATAGTTGCAATAATAAACTCATAATTCTGGAAAATCACTAATAGCCCCTGTAAATCATTAATTATAATAATAATTTTGACAAAATCCTGAAATTACAAAGAAGCTTTGAAACTTAAATAGGAGATTAATAGGTAAGATGAGCGCTAATGACTTTTTAAGTAGTTGAACTAATTCATAAGTCAAGTAACTAAGAAAAGTTAAGAGTTCAAATAAATAATGTCTTCATACCACTTTGCAAGCCATTTTTTAAGATTTTATAAATCACTTTTTAACTTCAAATACAACATGCAGAACTACTTTAAAACAAGCATTTCTTTCTTGAATGAAACACAAATCATCAACTTTATACAATCTCAAAATACTCACAACCACGAATTTAATTAATTCATATTATAGTCATTGTCTCTCTTACAAATCTTCCAACCAAAACAGAATAAATAAACAAGTAGGATTATATAACAAAATTTGCCTCTCTTCACATGAAACGGAGATGTTAGTTCGTAACCACTAAATACACAGTCATTCAGCCAATATAATACCCAAACAATCATCTCCTAATCAGAAAGGCAAAAGCTAAAATGAAATTTCATATTTTAGTACATTCAAAATCAACTAACTTATTAATCAAAGTTAAGAAACAGAGCTAATAGTTTATTTCAGAAACTAAAAAAAATACACTTTCTAAGTTTTAAATAATAATGACAGTAAATCACATGCACAAAAGTTTTAAACTGACCTCAAATGTGGTAGAAAAAACAAAGTCGCAGTAGCAAGTGTTTTGAGTTTAAGTAATGCACCACTTAAAATGCCTGTATTTTTGGACTGCATGTGAGTGAAGATATAGAAAAATAAGAATAAAAATTTCAAGTTACAATTAAATAAAAGAAAAAAAAGATTTGGAAAACAAAACCCACCAGGGTCGCACTACTGTTCAATTTTTGAACATATGAAACAACCCAAAAATTAAAATTAAAAAATATTATTCATAAGCCAAATTAAAACAAACCCATTAATTAAATTGCCCAAAAAAATAAAATATTCAGCCATTACCAGCTGACAACCTCCTCTACAGTTCTTTCTCTGGACTTAACTTGTGAGGGAGAATGAGATTACTTGAATACGCAACCGATGGTGCCACTTCACCCCTTGTTGATGGCTTTTACTGCTTGCCCAGTATAGGCACTGGATGGTTTAGTTGGAGAAAAAACCCCTTCGATAACAAACGATTAGGGTTTTGGTTTGTTTTTCAATTTGGGGAAAATGGAAAAACGAAATGGAGTTTTAGCTTTTCATTATCTATCTAAATTAATTGAATTTAATTTGTAAATGAATAGTGCAAAACAAAAGAGATCGAGAAGAGAAAAATGAGAGAGAAAGTGAACGATAAAAGCAAGATAGAGATAATCGATACAGTCTAGGTAGATGGGGAAAAGTCATTAAGTGTGAGTTTTATGTTGTTGTTATTTATATTTTCATTTTTTAATAATTTAAATATTATTATGACTTTGATTCATCGAGATTTGATGGTTTGTGCTCCAAACATTAAAGCTTTAAACCTTAGAGCTCTCAGGTTCAAATTGGAGCTAAAACAAATTTTTATGAATTTTTTTTTATCATTGATACTTTAGTGTCATTGATCTTTGATGTTTAATTTATTGACACCCTAGTATCATTAATATATGATTCCTATTTGTCAAAAGCGGAAAATGGTGCATATGTACATAATTACTGACACTTTTTGCAAAGTGTCAGTAACGAAGTGTCAGTAAAGCCCATTTTTCTAGTAGTGTGTATAAAATTTTTGTTAATTTATATATTTAAAAATAATGTGAAATAGTTATAATTATTTTTTGGAAGTAGGTGGATTTACAAAAATAGTAGAATGGAAATGTTTCCACATTAATTTCAATTTAGTACTAATAAATTGATTATCCTTGGAATACCCAAAAACTATTGTAATCATTAAGAATATCAAAAGTTTTTAATCAATTCGTGCTATTTACACTTACTTTTTGAAAGATAATCAAAGATAAATTAAGGTTGACAATAATTTAGGATATTTTCATGATAATCACTTTATTAGAGAGTAAAATGAAATTTCCCTATTAATTGATAATGATAACATTTAGGTCAAGACTTTTTTTTTCCTTAAAACAAAAATTTTTAAATAAAGACATTATTTTGATATGGTTCTATTTATTAAATATGTCTCCTATATATGTGTGTGTATGTATGCGCGCGCGTTTGTGTTTATCAAGGTTTAACATGTAAATCATGATTATGTGGATTTGACGTAGATCAATGTTCAATCGACCATTGTTTTGAGGATTATTAATTTTTCAATCAATTTTAATCCCTAAGTAATGAAAACAAATCCAATCTATTGTGGATTTAATCCTCATCAAATCCATAAAGTAATAAAATCTAACTAATCCATATGATTTCATTATAAAATCCAACCAATCAACTTCATTTCATAATAAAAATTAGTTTTAGAAACGGTTAATTTAAAATAAGAATATAAGAATACCATAGTACCAATAAGTTGATTCAAGATATCACTCTCAATTATTTGGCCTAAAAAAATAATTTTTTTCGATAAAACCTCGAAGTGACTCTCTTTCATTATATTCTATCTATATCTCAATTCTATTCATTTAATATTTTTCTGGTGTCATTGACATAAAAGATCTCATTTCTAATCAGCAAAAGTTGGTAAATCATTGATTCATTTGATGTTTAAATATAACATTTTCATATTGCTAATTCCTAAACTTAGTGCCTCTTCCCCTATGTTGCCCATTGGTACTAGTGTACTGGAGCTTAAATTTATATAGTACAAAATAAAAGCATAATACAACGACATTCAAACTTTAAACATAAATAAAGAAAACAAAATACACAAGAATGTAGTTATAACTGCTTTACCACCACTTTAACTAAAGGTTAATTAATATTTTGAATTAATAATCCTAAAATTTATTTAGTTTTGAGATGGTAGCTATTCACACTTTCCTATTATTTTTCCCCTTACCAATGCCCTTTTTTAATTATCCATTTAATTTAATTATAACATATTAGCCGCACAACTTTCCTAATCTAAGAGCTACTACTGGAAGTTTTTTCTGCTCACTGAGGAAGAAGCATATGATATATCAAAAATCATTAACCCTAGCAAAGCATCTAAAGGAAAAACATCAGATGTTACTAATCACTCCAACAAATAGACATGAAAAAGCGAGCTTGTCCTTTATTTCCTAAAGATGAAAAGGATTTTAGAAGAGGCTGGAGGCTCAACTCTAGTAAATTGATAAAGAGTCTTTAATTTCTCAAAACATGTTGCATGTTTTGTTGTTTTATATCCCACAATTTTGTGCATTCCAAAAGTGGTACTCCCTATTTACTTTGTCCATATAGATAATATGAATAATCTGTTGGGATTATGTGCTCTTTTAAAGCATATTAATTTATTTTATATTAACAAAATATTTGAGATATTTTTTAATTGCATAAATATATTGAATAAGGTCCGTTTAATCATATTATATGTATTTATTTAATCATTATATAGATTTACAAAAGACATAAATATAAATTATCTTATGATTAAATAAATTAAGTTCGCAGTTGATAAATAGAGTTGGGCGCTCTATTTATGTTTAGACTGTAGTAAATTCATTGAATGATTTGTCTTAATCATGTATGAATTTACTGATGTAGTTTAACTATATTGAGCTGGATCACATATAAGATTTAATTAACCTTGAAATGACTGTCAAACTTATTAAATCTCATAGGCATTGATTTTACTGTAATCTTAATCTTGAGTTAGTTATAATTTCATGATTGTAATTGTTATTCCATTTGAGTTACCAATGGGCACGACACATACTTGTAGTCAAGATTATCTGGTATCTTGGTGGGAGCAATTATTAATATTGGAGTTATAGATTAACAATATAGAATTTGTACAACACGTCTCTTGATGAGTTTTCGGCACTTGATCATAGAATTCTCTAACCAGAGTGTGTCAATATATTTATTGTGTTGAAAATTATCATTAGAGAAAACCAATAAGTATCAAGGAATAAGATGTAATTAAATCGATTGGACAGTTGAGATATCAATTTAATTAACGATGTGGTACAAAAGATTAAACAATAAAGAAATCAGTGTGGCTTGGGACGAATTATTATTCGAGCATACAATTATGGAGGTCAGTTCCAATCTTTTAGTGGAGTAGATTTGGAATTAAATAATTGAGCTAGTTTAATTACAGGCCTAATTATTATAGCCACTATTGTATGTTCCCAATTGATCTCCGGGTTAGCTCATTTAATTGATTGCACCACTACTGGATTAATAAGTAAGATAACTATCTATTTGCGTTAAAAGCCTAAATATATTATTTAGTGGGAGACTCCATGTAATGTACTTGTGTCCAAGGGGCCTTATGTTATTTTACAAGGTGGGCCCCTATGATAAGAAAGAAGTAACGTTACTTTTGGTTTATTATTTTTAATTTAAATCAAATTTGATTTAATAGAATTAAATAATATAAAAAATGGAGCCTAGGGTTTCCACTAGATAGAAATATAAAAGGGCTTATTTTCTCCCAAAGAAAGAGAGCAGCCAGTTTATACAGATAAGAGAAAAAGATTTTTCTCTCTAATTTTGAGAGAAAAAGATTTTTCTCGAGCTAGTTGACGGATCGTGATCTAACAGGAGTGGTGGTGACGGATCGTGATCTGGGAGCTTAAATCACTTCAGTGAAAAAAAAAAACAAATCGGATTTTTAAAGTACGATTTCTAGATTACAAATTCTTATATATTGTATGAGATGGATCCTAAACATTTTTATAAAAATTTAAAAACTGATTTTTCTCCAACATAATATAGTTAATTTTGCAAAAACCTTAAAAACATGCTTGAGAGTATGGGTTGAAAAATGCTTAGCTGCTAAATGAACATATTTATCTGAATTTGGTCAAAGTTTTTTACTCAAACGGGATCCTTTCACCTGTAATGAAAATCAAGTAATTACCCCTATTCATGGGATACTAGTTGAATTTGTTGTTTCTGACCTTAATGAAATCCTAGGACTAGCAGACAATGGTCTTAAGATTTTTACTTCTTAGAAAGAACTTGAATTTGCAAGATTTAACCACTCGAATGCAGTTAGAAACTTCTGTAGGAAATCGGTCTCTTTGATGAGCTTTGTGATGTCACAATTCGCTCTTAATTTATGTTTCTTTGAGTTCGGATCTTGCATATTGTACTGCAACATGTTATTAGCCCGGGAAAGGGCAACATAGATGAGGTTACTCGGTTGGATGTGGGTTTGCTACATTGCATGTAAGAGGTAGACTAGTTAATTTGAAGAAACCCATTTGGCTATAGTTAGGGGCTTTGATTTGGGATTTTCTGAAATTTGAGTGGTAAATGTTGTCTAGAGGATGAGCAATTGATGTCTAAGTTGATGGGAAATGATTTGGAAGCATCAAATTAGTAAGAAAGCCATGGATTCTAGTGAGATGTTGGGTGTGTGTTTGGTTTTTAGAAAGAGAGTGAGTGATGTTGTTATCAAAAAGATAAAGAAGAGAAAAGAATATCGTGAGTTAAGAACACACTCGGTTAACCGCTTCATGATAGCGGCTAGCTGTTAGCAGTTGGGAGGCTTATTACCGTCGACACAATTCACTGCTTAGAGTGAGGTCCTATTTAGAATTAAGGTTAAAACTTAATAAGTTGCTTATACTCTAAATTGTAACAAAAATAGTATTTGATAAATTTTGTAAAGTGCTTATTTCATACTTTTTTCATTTTGACAGCAGTTTTTAAAAGCAGGTAAATGATTGTTTCTCATAAATATCTTATTAAATAAGCTATCATACCTTTTTACAGTTCTTATTATAACCTTAATATTTCAAAAAATAATTATGTCTTATTTTCCCACACACCATAATATTAAGTCATTAGATATCATATTACTGCCACAATCATATCACCGTCACAACTATTGTATATTCTCTCTAGTATTAAAGTTTTGATATAAGATTAAAAAAAGTTTGGATATAATTATATAAAATATTTTGAACTTTGAACAGTTTCATATGAAAATTTACCATAACTTTAAAATTAATTTCATAACCATGGTTTTTTCTATAATTATGGTGTTTATTCCATCAAGTTTAATATGAATATAATGCATATTACTTTTTTATTTTATCTTAAACATGTATTGGTATGAATTTTTATCATATTTTATACAATAAATTTATTGAGTTCTTTTTTCAGCTTATGTAATTTTACGTGTTTTAAAAATAAAAAAGGTCATGTCTAAATATCATTAAATATACTCTAAAAAATTAAAGGTAATTTAAACTTATGTCTATTTTGGTCATCATATAATATAACAATATATTTGTAATAAAATTTACCAAACGCATATACATTGCTTTTCAAATTCAAAGTACTCGTAAATAACACAGTTTACCAAACACTAAGTTGCTTTTTTAATTCGTTGCTTATGTATTCGTACAGTAGAAGCAACTTATTTAATCAGTAACTACAATCTCAAACTAGTCTTTAGTGGTTAACCCCTTGCGAACGGCATGCTCATTGCCATCCATGCAGTTAGCCGTTGCAATTTAGCTGGCTATCTGTTTTCTTTGTTTTTCATGCATCAAGTTGATTTTCGACAAAATATTGATCTATTCTAAAAGTCAATTTTCTATTATTTTTCTCGACTTCATACCTTGATTTTGTATTCAATTTATTTCTAAATTCTTTCAAGAAAAAAATAAAAATAAAATAACCAAAAAAAAGTTTTAAATTAGGGGTGAGCTTAAAACTTATAACCCATGGTTTAACCCAAAATGGTTTGGTTGCGTAAATTGGCAAATGGGTTGGGCTTGAGTTTTGTTATATTAAACGGTCCAACTATAGTTTGGTTTTGGTTAAGCCATTTGACACAATTGACCATATTTTTTTAAAAATCATTTTTTTTATTGGTGCGATTATTTGAACATACAAAATGTATGTTTATAACCTCTTCCTTAATGAACCCATATCGAAAATCTAAAATTAAAGATTTTTGTTCTATGCACCTCTAAAAATACCAAAAATGCCCTAATATTTTATATTCAATATAAATATTCATCTCTTCTTTTTCGTTCTCATTTTCTTCTCCAACATGTAAGTTCATGCATAGCATTATTAATGTTCAAATTGCCATAAACTTGGCATTGCAACATGAATACTATGAAATGGAGGCAATTATGGTATATGTGATCTCTTGGAAATAAATGACCCTTCTTTGGTCTATAATTAATTGCCTCGGTTAAGAATAAGTAGGTTATATGTCAATTTCATTTTTCTATATCATCTTGATATTTCATAAATTTTACTACATAGTTGACGATTCATAAGATAAGATAAAAGTATAACTATTAATAAATTTAGATATCAATATTAATCATGCTTCAAAAGATATTTAAATTCGATATAATGAAGAAAGAGGAATATAGAATTAGAAGAGTGATCCATGAAGCATGAGTACAATTTTTTTAATTTATTATAATTATAATAATGTTGTACTTTGTAATTATTAGTAATTTTCTTTATAGATCTTTTTGTGATATTAGATTTTACAAATAAACGGCCACCAGTAAAGGTGGCGACACCAACACTTTGCCAAACATAATATTTTGTTTTGCTTGTGTATATGAAAAAAAATGGATCATTTTTTCTGATGCTTCAAAAAATTCATTTTATTTTTTCTGATTTCTATTTTTTTTTTATTAACTTGCTTAATTGATTCAAAACTGTTGTTCCTCAATAGTCTCTACTGATACTTTCAAAGTTATGATAAAGTAAACAATCACTCAATTTATTTTTCCTAGATCACAAGTTTCTTGATCATTTTTTTCTACAAATGTCTTACCATAGCATAGATCGAAAAAATTTGATTCCAATGATGCCAAACTTACCTTGATCATGGTTCATTTGTCATTACTACTTACTAGCAATAGCGACGGCACCGTTGACGGTAGAGGAACAATCACGCCGGTGGATTAAATCAATATTGTCTTTTTTAATAATTAATTAAGAAATAGCAGTAATTGTCATATTAAACTTGAATTATTTTTTCTAAGATATAAATAGAAAATAAAAAGTCAATGAATTTTGTATTAAATAATTGTGAAACAAAATCTGAGTGTTATTTATTTAAGAAAGAAATATTTATTTTGGAAAGAAATATTTATTTTGGAAAGAAATATTTATTTTGAAATAAAATTTAAGTGCTATTTATTTAAGAAAGAAATATAAATATCAATTTTTGTCATTTCCATATACATTACAATTAGATGAGTAATTTACCAAGTATATCTTGAAAAATTATTGTTTGATTTCAAAATATTATTTGATTTGTAATGAAGTTAGTGCAAAATTTATTATTTAAATATCTTTCTCCATTATACTTTTAGAAAATATTTTTTTATATTTTAATATTTATTTAATAACAGTATGTATAATAATTAATAATTATTATGATTTTGACATATTTGAGTTTATCAAAATAAAAGACATAGAAATCATAAACCAAATCCATGCCAACACAAATGAATTGGTTTGGGTTGGGCTAACAATTGTTTGAATTGATTTAGGTTGGAACAATTTTTTTTGAGTTTGGCTTGGGTTAATCTAAAATCCAACCCAAACCAACCTATGACCATCCTTATCTCACTTAAATCACTACATTTAGGGCAATAATATATGATTATATTCGCCTGACTTTGTTTTTAAGAAGTAAATGAAATAATGAGAAGAGAGTATATTGTGAAAAGTTTAGTAAAGATGAAAATTAGTTAACTGTGAAAGAGAGATGGTTTAGTGGAGCAAAACTATGTTGCAATTGTGGTATGGTACCACAGTTGCTTTCAGCCGTTAGATCCATAATTATACAATTACCGTTAGATCCATAATTATACGTGGATCAAAAGCAGCATCTGATTCGATTTAGTGATGTTATATATTGTATATTTTTTTTTTTACTTTGTCCTCCTCCTTATAAGCTTAGATTTTTGGACCCAATGGAGATTTACAAATTAACTTTTTTCTTTTAAAAAGATTTTAATAGGAAATTTTAATTTTAAATTTAAAAAAATAATAAGAGGCCTGGGCCTAAGCCCAGGCTTACTTGATTAAGGCCAACCTAGGCCCAGCCCATGACAGTCCCGCAAAATCGACTACAAAGACGCATCAGCTTCAGCTCACTTCCCTGGTTCATCGTCTTCTTTCGCTCGCAAACTAGAAATATAAAATAACAAAAAAAATAAAGAGCAGGCTGATAGACAAAGTAAACAAAAAGGCAAAGCATGAAGATCTTACGCAGAAACTTAGTAGAGAATGGGCCTGGTAGCGTCAAGGTAGAATACAATGTCAATTTCAATTTCACTTTCATTCTTTAAGATCACGCAATTTAATTTAATTTGGCTATTGATTTATTTATAAATTTTTTTCCATTATTGTCAGATGGAGCCGGTTGATTCGGATGATCTTTGGTTTGCTTACAATCTCATTGCTCCTGGAGATTCCGTCATGGCAGTCACTGTCAGGTAGCTCCATCAAGTCCTCCGCTCTTTATTTGCTTTTACTATTTTCAACGCATAAATTTAATAGTTCATTTCCTGTATTAAATTATAGGAAAGTTCTGAGACAGATGGCATCTGGTTCAAGAGATGCAGAGCGTGTCAAGCTTAAGTTGGAAATCAAAGTTGAGGTGTATTTGTTTTTAATTTTTTTTTATTTTTTCTCGCTGTTTTCTTTTTGTGCTTATTGAACTCATAATACTTACTAAACATTGGAATTTTGAGTTAAGGTGAAGTTTTTTGCAAAATTATCTGATAAGAAATGCTGTTTTGGAAAGCACTTCAAGTGCCTTTTTAATTCCGAAATTTTTGTTTCTATTAAAGTGTGTATCAATTGCTTCTTTGGAAGGACAATTTATATGCTTGTTTTGTTTCAGAAAGCTCTCTCTTATCTCTAGTCTAGCTGAACATTATAAAATAAGAAAAAAAAATTGTTTTTGATTTTGATTATGGTAAATCACTTCAAGGTTGTTAAATGTGCTCCTAAGTGCAACATGATTGTATCAAGGTCGGCACTAGAATATAACATGAAGAGGAAATATTTACTAATTTGAAATATTTATGACATTTTTTGTTTCTCAGGTGGTGGATTATGATAAAGAAGGGTCTGTATTGCGTATACGTGGAAAGAATATCCTAGAAAATGAACATGTTAAAGTAAGAAATGTATTACGTTGAGCTTCGATCTTATAAATGTATGGCTATTTCTGCTCTTACTCTTCTATATTGTTTCAGATTGGAGCTTTCCATACTTTGGAGATTGAGCTGCATCGAGCATTTGTGTTGAGAAAGGTATGTGCCTTTACTGACTTGCGTATACTTGTAATATTTTTGTCCTTTTTCTGGCCACTTTGCACACTCTATATTCTATCGTGTAGTATATTTACTTGAAAAGTAGTTGAGAATTTATTAGCAGCAATGATGCTTTTATTGATTCAGGATCTGCATTCAGTTAGTGGTTAATGAATAATAGAAATTTTGTGGTGGGGAGAGGGGATTGGCCAGCAATGATTCATTAAGTGATTCGAGAACCAGCATTTAGTTTGTGGTTAATGAATCAATATGTCGAGGGGTTTGTGGTTGCGGGAGGCCGTTTGTTGTCCTAGGTAGCAGGACTAGACTTTCCAAATTAACAGAACTTCTGTAACATAGACTCTGGTCACTTTGAAGAGATGAGTGAAATTAGTAGGGAGCTGAAATTCTACCTTCCCCATGGAGAGATCTTTCTGAAAACTATGGCTCAGATTGGTCAGTTTTCCCCAGAGTACCACCAATGATGACGGGGTACAAGTACTATTTGAGTTGAGGTGATAAACAAACATCAGTTACAGCAAGTCTTTGCACAACTGAGCATGGTGAAGATCGTCAATAGAAGAAACAATTGGTGGTTGGAGAGACAGTGAGAGAACAATCAAGAGGGAGACTGGACTTATTGAGAAAGAGATCAGTTTAAAAGAAGCAGGGTAAGTAGTCACTAAATAATTGATCCCCATGGCAGTCAAAACTGAAGCTTTTACTTCCAGATCAAATTTGAAAGAACTGTGCCCAAATAGATAAAGGTGTGAAATGTATACACAAGTTTCAATCTTGTTAGAAACTAGCTTCCAAAAAACTTAGACCAACTACCAATATCAGACTGAGACTGAAATATGACAGTTCAAAGGAACTCTAAAGCCATTTAAAAGGTCATTAAAACAGCATATTCCAGCCCACGCTCCTGTTTCTTCTTTTCTTTTTTAGCATCTCCGGAACTATCCTTTCCGGCTGCCCCTTCCCCCTGGCTTTGCTTTGCCCCTGGGTTTGTTTGTCAACCACATGTTCAGACCGAGGCAGATTGTGGTTCTCTTTGGTCAAGTCCTCAGGTATTTTTTTTTTCTGAGGCTTGGATGAACTGGATTTCTAGGCCCCTACTGTAACTACACTCTTACCTGGGTCCATCTGAAATTGAAGAGATTATATGTTAATTAGGTGCAGTTTTTAATGCACCGAATTTGTTATCTCTAGTTGCAAGGAGCTAAAATTTCTAGTCAAAATCCCTAAAATTTCTAGTCAAACATTATAAATATGTTATTAATTTAATGCTTACTTTATCACTTCTACTCTTAGACATTGCATGTTTACTCATATTCTGGTTTTTGTTCCCTTTATTTTTTTAATGTTTGGTATGTATTTTGTCTTTAATTTTAGGATCTCTGGGACTCATTGGCCTTAGATACACTTCATCAGGCAGCAGGTATGCTTTATAAGTCTCTCAACTATCTTGAAGATTCCAAGCTAGAAGCATTTTAATTTATTTGCACCTCTTTGTGCGTCTGTTCTAAAGGAACTTAAAGATTTTAAAAATTCTACTTGGCTGGGTTGGGATTATGAATTAGTCTAGGCTGGTAGAACATTTTTGTTACTGGTAATGAGTTCCTCCTTACAATTTGATGTCAGTTTCAGATTTATACGGCAAAAGTTGTATAGTGTCTCATCCCTCTAAATGGTCCACTAGACGCCTGGATCTCTTTTTCACTTTTCCTGCAGACATTTGGTTATTTCCTATCAAAAAAATTGATAAAAAAAGCTATCATTCTGTGAACTACTTTGCAAAAGCAGAGCACAGGCTTATGTACTTGAAATTTTTCTGTATTTTTTTGGGACTATATTATTTTTCTACTTGCAACTGTCCTTTTATATGGATCCAGGGGTTTGCAACGTTATGAGTTGGCATAAAAAAAGTAACTAAAACTGAAAGTTAAAAGGCGACATTTGGTATTACCAACTAAACATTTTGTGAAGGATTATTATTATTAAAAAAAATCATTAGATTGAAATAGAAGGAAGGTTGGAAGTTCTATCCCATTTAATTTAAATTTATAATTCACAGTAACTTGAGCATAAAAAGTCTATGTTGGCTTGAGCCAGGTCTGGCCACAAAATTAAGTACAATAGTGTTTGATTTTGATCGTGGTAAAGTCCTCTATCAGTTGATTGGAATATGTATGGGTTTTATTGTTGTTGAATTTTTTTCGTTTAATACCACTATTTTATGTACTCTTTGTGCTCTCAATTTCAGATCCAACTGCCAGTGCAGATCTCGCTGTTGTTTTAATGCAAGAAGGTTTAGCACATATCCTCCTTGTTGGTAGAAGGTATGAGTAACCTGTTGGGACATGATTCACTGTTAAATATGCATGCTTGTGCTATAAGTTGATTGCTGCAATTAAAATCTGGTCATATTTTAATTTAATTTGTAAATCTGTATTGTTTTGTGAATTGTATTCGGAATATCTGCGTGGACTGTTTGGTATGGTATTTGGTCAAGGCACAAAACTTTCACAAAATAGAGACTTAATATAATCTTTTAATTGCTAAATTTCTGTACGTAGCATTTGATAGCTATGAGGATCAATATCATGTTAAACGTTTGGTCCCCACTGAAGTTATTTGGATGCAAATATAAAATCACTGGCACCAAATAATTCTGACTGCATAAGCTTTGATTCAAAAGTAAGTAAACCAAACTACAACATGAAAGAAAATCCCGCTAGAGCATAACACGTAAATCCTATCTGATTCATGCATAATGAAGTTCCTTAAACAACATTAATCAATCCTTAAAATCCCAAGACTTAATAATTGCTAAATTACTTACTAACCCCAGAAATTGTTTTTTCAAACTTGATGTCTCAAAGATTAGCATCTGAAGCTATTTCTTTATTGATTCAGATATCCATATGGAGGAATTCGTGTGATTTCAAGTGTTGGAGGATATGTACACATCTTAATTTTGAATCTTATATTCTTGGAGTAAGAGTTGTAATTAGAAATAATGGATAATGGATTGATACAAGCTTTTGGCTTTTTAAAATTTTGCTGCCTGGTTGTTATTAAACAGGACCGTATTCTAATGAAAACTTTTGCTTGGTGTGAGAATCAGCTATTTTCTCATAATCACTTTGGCTTCTTTCAGATTCTTACCATGTTTTTGTTTATCAAGCTTTTTTATGCAGCAGCTTCTTGCTTAATTCACTTAAATCTTTAGTACACCAATCTGAATGTTTGATCTTCTTCAGTTATCTTGATTTTAACACGAATTGCGGACCTAAAATATGGATTGTTTCTAATTTGAGATTATGAAATGTAGCCCCACTGGAATCTGATGGTTCGTGTTTGTAGACTCAAATGATGTTGAGATAAAGTTGAAAATGACGGTTCTTTTTTTTCAATTTTAATTATAGTGAAAAGTCTTTATGACTTGTACATATTTACAGATGCATTTATTATAGTATCACATACCATGTGCTGTGATTCTTCTCTGATTCTCCCAACCACACAGCACCCTGAGCACCCCTAACACCCCCGAGCTTTTTCTCTTCTTGGTCAATAAACTGATCTATTTGACAATTTAACCTCCTCTTGTTCACATGGCTAATAAAAACAGCATGACGATCACTCGTTCACGAATAGAAACTTCAATTCCTCGCAAGCATGGTCCTGCAATTGCTGGTTATGAGTCGGTATGTGTTTAGATGGATATATATGATGGTAGTCAGTGAGAACATGGTTGTTCTTAGACCTTACTAATTTATGTTTAAACCAATCGTCTTTACAGGCTTTGAATAAGTTCTTTGAGAATGTTCTACAGGTAAGAATTAGTTGAATAGTAATATCAAGTTTTATTTCCTACTCCTGAATATCTGTGCACATTGTATTTGAATGCTAAAATTGGATTTTTGTGCCTTCTAATAAGTTTCTAATATGTCTCAGGCTTTCCTGAAACATGTTGATTTCAATGTGGTTCGGTGTGCTGTGATTGCAAGTCCTGGTTTCACAAAGGTCTGTGATTAATGTCTTTGTTTTATTTTTCGTTTTTAGAAGCCTGAATTTCATTTGAAAGTGTTAGTTTTCTTATTAGTTTTCTAATGATAATTATAATCTATAACTCAACAGTGAATAATTGAATTTTTCATATTTGGTGTTCTGTTCATGTTTGTGATTCAGGATCAGTTTCATCGTCACCTATTATTAGAGGCAGAAAGAAGGCAGTTGAGACCAATTATTGAGAACAAGTCACGCATAATTCTTGTCCATACAAGTTCTGGATACAAGTATGGTTCTTATCTTAAAGTATGGTTAATATGTTGTTTAAACATCTTTCCCTAGGTATCAAAGCATAAGTTTTAAGATAGAAATAATTATCTTAAAGATGTAAAACCTATCTGCTACTGTGTCAACATTTCTTTCTCAAATGTTTGGTCACATTAGCTTAGTTTTAGTAATTACAGTGATGAAGGATTTTCATTTGTATTTGGCACCCTTAAGAGCTATTATCACTATAATTTATGTGTGTGGTATTCCATTTTATGGTTGTGTTTCTCATACGTATTTAAATTTCACATAGGCTAGATTTTTCTGTTTCTTCTCATTTATATCAATTCAATCTATTTTTAAATGAAAAATAAAAAATAAAATTGTGTCAACGTACAGAGCTTCACCTGTTATTTCTCTTTTCTTCAACATATTCGGCATGGAGATTTTTTCCTTGATGACATATTGAGAAAAAGTTAACGCATGCATTTCGAATGTGGCATATGAAACTTATAGGACTTAGGGCTAAATTAGGGCTGACTTTTATTGATTAAATCAAAAGAAAACAAACAATCAATCCTGACCTACAATTCAAGAGGTAGGTCAATCTCTCCCAAAACTCCTAATGGTTCCTAATACCAGACAAAATTCAACATAAACCCTAAATAACTCCATAATCTTTTATTTATAGCTAAACCCTAATTAATAATAAAGTTACTAAATTGCCCCTGCCCTTAAAATTACTAAACAGCCCCTGCCCCTTTATATTTGCGCCTAACATAAGTTTTCATGAGTCTAACATTACTCCCCTCCCAAAAAGACACCTTGTCCTCAAGGTGAAATCTAGGAAATTGCTGCCTCTTCTTCCTCGTCACACACAGTCAGGACTTGTAGTGATTTATCCTTACATCGATGCCCTGGTGAAAATTTCTCATTGCATCGAAAACACACCCCCTTCGCCGTCTTATCCTGAATCTCTGTCTCTGTGAGGCGTTTGAAAGTCACCCCTAGTCGTGCCCCACTAACCCGATCCCTTTGGGAATCTCTCTGTAAACCCATCATTTGTATTTTCTGGCCTCCCGATGGTGTATTTTGGAACTCTCGCTGAAACCCCAAAGTCTGAGTTTTCTGTCCTACCAATGGTGTGCTATTTCGATATGAAAAATCGACTGAACTGCTCCTATTAATCCGTTCTATTGTGTTCTTATCCTCAATCATCTGTGCCAACTCCATTGACTCCCCTAACCCTCTCGGCCTTAGCAAGCACAGCGAGGCTTGGATTTCTAGCTTCAGTCTCTTCATAAAATTCCCTTCCAACACCGCCTCTGGAAGGCCCCCTAAACGCCCTGATAGCAACTCAAACTTCTCCCTATACTCCATAACCGTTCTCTCCTGGGTCAGAGCAAAAACTGTTCATGCAAATCTCCCTCTTGAGTGGCCTGAAACCTCTCCAACAGCCGATTCTTAAATTCACCCCACGACCTCATTGGTTGTCGTTGTTCTCGCCATTGAAACCACGCAAGGGCCTTTTCCTCCAGCATAACGCCGCCGCCATCAATTTTTCCCTTTCTGAGAGTCCATTAATGGCGAAATAGCGCTCTGCCCTATACACCCATCCATAGGCATCCTCGCCTTCAAAAATAGGCATTTTCAGTTTCCTTACCCTAGAATCTACTCCAAATTGAGTCTGACCCGCCCAATTTCGTGCCATCGGAGGTCTCCAACCTCCCCAATCTACTCCAGTGTCTGCAAATCCTAAAGATCCAGCCCAAAATTCTCCTTGCCCAGCACCATAGTGGGCTGGATTCCCTTGCCCAGCCGTATTTCGGCCATAACCGCTCCCTTTCTCACCAGAAATCCCTCCTCCTGGCCTACCGCCACTAAATCCAACCTGTTCAGACCCAAATCCTCCCTGCTCGGGCCCAAATTCAGCATGTCCAGGTTGTGCCTCACCCCCAAAACGCCCCCGAGTCGCCTAGACCGGTCACTCTGATTTCTGCGCCGTCGCCTACCACGGGTTCCGTAACCCCGGATCCTTCTCCTGCTACACCGCCATGGCCCCTCGATGCTGTCGGAGGAGGGTTGAGGTGGAGTTCCATCAATTTCAACAACATGGCTTCAAGAGATGAAAATTGTTGTTGAACGGTGTTGAATCGCTCATCAATCGTAGCCTTGAGTGATCTGACCTCTGCTTTCAATTTTTCTTCAAGCGCGTCCACCTTCTTCGCTGCCATTGTCTCAGGATTCTTGCTCTGATACTACTTTGATAGGACTTAGGACTAAATTAGGGCTGACTTTTATTGATTAAATCAAAAGAAAACAAACAATCAATCCTGACCTACAATTCGAGAGGTAGGTCAATCTCTCCCAAAACTCCTAATAGTTCTTAATACCAGACAAAACTCAACATAAACCCTAAATGACTCCATAATCTCTTATTTATAGCTAAACCCTAATTAATAATAAAGTTACTAAATTGCCCCTGCCCCTAAAATTACTAAACAGCCCCTGCCCCTTTATATTTGTGCCTAACATATGTTTTCATGGGTCTAACGGAAACCTATTAGTAAAAAATTGATTCAGAACCGCTGTTCCCCGAGAGTCTCTATCGATACTTTCAAAGTTACAAAAAAGTAAACAATCACTCACTTTATTTTTCCTGGATCACAGAATCATAATCATAATCCATCTATATATAGATTTCGGTCGAGCAAATATCATAAAACAGTGCTGTTCTTACATAATGCTTCTGTCCAATATTAGCATTTATCTTACCCTGTGAATTCGATAGTTAAGGTGGCACAAAAAGTTTTTAGAGTCTGAACACATGGGTGGGGCTTTAATTACCAGTATGCTATGCTTAAATTTAAATAAATGAGGGTTTTTGGGGTGGGAGGAGTGTGGCAAACTTTTTTTGTGAAGCGCAAACATGTTGGTGTGATTTCTTACTGTTCATTTTGATGTTACGCTCTTTTCAAACTTATGTGACCATGTGCTTCATATCTTTATTTGACATTAAACTTTGGTACACAGGCATAGTTTGAGAGAGGTATTGGATGCACCAAATGTAATGAACATGATCAAAGACACCAAAGCAGCACAAGAGGTAAGAATGGCTGAAAGAAATCAAATTGGCCTAACATTTAGAATTGTTTCAACTGTTCAATCTTTCTCCTTTTCGTTTATAAAAATTGAAAAAGAAAGGAAAAAAAAAAAAGATTTGAAATTGTCTCAAATTTAATTTGCTCTAGAACATCGATTGTACTATCCCATGTGGTGTTGGCAATTGTTTAAAATTTAGTGCTGAAATGTACTTTTTTTCTCTTGCTACGAAATTCATATTTTTAATGTTTAATCCCATATTGTCCTGTCAGTGATCAAACTTATTGCGTACCTTTCAATAATATTTTTCTGTTGTCTCATTTTTGTCCAGGTCCAAGCTCTCAAGGACTTCTTCAACATGCTAGCAAATGTCAGATTCTATCTCTGAGATCTGTGAATTTTTTTTTTCTGTGTGTGTGTGTGTGTTGAGAAGCCACATCACAAACCGATGGAGAAATATTGGATTCTTCAAATGCCCGGCCTGTGAGAATGTTGCAGTTAACTGAGCACTAAAACTAAAAGCCACAGGAATTTGATTAATTATATCCTATTCATAAGTGATGGATGCTTTTTAAGCTTTGACTTTGTGAAGTAAGTTCAATTCTCTGATTATAGCACCTCTTCATTCAAAATGCTGAAATCTAAAGACCCTGCCTGACAACTGGGTTCATGCCCTCAGTCCAAGACACTGGGTATCAATGTGAATGATATTATTGGGAATAATATTGGTGTACAATAACTTTAACAAAAGTTATCTTGTTAAAACTTATTGTTTGTTTCATTCTCCTTTTAACTCGTCAATTGTTCTTTTCGTTTCCCATTGCTGATGTCTCTGTAAATGAACTATTTTCTGTGCTTTATAGGATCCTACACGTGCATGTTATGGACCAAAGCATGTGGAAGTTGCCCATGAGCGAATGGCTGTTCAAACACTTCTAATCACAGATGATCTTTTCAGGTTGGTATGCAGTAAGTCATAATTATCTGGATGTGCTGGCTAATATGTTCGCTTTGTTTATGTGGATGTTTTACCATCACTTTCAATTTCCTTTTAACTTCAGTTCTTTGCTTGAGATGTTGCAGAATCTTATAAAGTTAAATTGTAGACTCGATCTCTTGCTATTGACTTGATTATCTTTGACAATCCAATGTGCTGGCGTTGGACCTTGTTTTACGGAATCACAGCTTAGTGTTGTAGGGACTACCGACAGTCAGACCTCATAAGTGTCATCATTCCTAAATTTAACAATTTATACTTTATAGTGTGTTGATTCGCCAGCAGTAAGAATTTGTGGGATAAATAGATTACACTTCAATAGGTAGAAAAATAAGAATATTCTTATATAATCAATCCCAAGATGTATATGATCCATGGTTTTTAACCCAGAGGTTCAAATCCCGATGGGGCAACCTACTGATATGTAATGTAATATCACCCAGGTTTCCTAAATTCAAATTATTTTAACATCTAGCACTAGTCCTCAGTTCAAACTTTCCATGCATGCCCCTGGAATTTTATGAGCTATCAAATGATAAAATATATTCTTGTGTAATCCAATTGTAAGTCTAGGGAATGAGAATGGTTACTAGTTGATTGAATTGGTTATGCTTAGGTGGTACAGGAGGTCTGCAGTTCAAATTCTGATTATATGGACAGGGTAGGAGTTTGGTCTTCATCATGCATGGTAAAAAATCTTGGGAATGACAAATTGAGAGTTTCAAGTCTTGCCTTGAGATATTCATTCATTTTATGAATTCCAGTAGTATCACTAAAATTAATTCTTATGTTCAAATAATTAATTACACGCATTCAATTATCAGAGTTGCTAATTCTAGTGTATATTCATGCTAATTAATGCTAACTTTCTTCATTCACATGAGCACGTGACAAAATTTAAAGGAGACACTTGAGCTCATTTTTTGTTTTCTCAGAACTCTTGACAAGGCTGGTTTGTGTTTGTTGGTGGAAGTTCCCTAATATTTAGTTGTTATATTTTATCATCTTGATTGATAATTGTTTGCTTAGATATCTCTAAATTTTCTGTGCATGCATCATGGTCAAAAGCACAAAATTTTTGAACCTTAATGTGAAGCATTTTCTCTTAACAAATTGGATTCCAGGAATTCTGATATCGCTACAAGGCAGAAGTATGTTAATTTGGTCACCTCGGTTAAGGATTCAGGAGGCACTGCTCATATATTTTCATCTATGCATGTCTCAGGAGAACGTGAGTTTTTATTTCTATGCTCTCTCTCTTTCCAGTTTCGCTACTTTTTTCCCCTTTTATCTTTTTCAGAACTCTAGTTTACATTCAGGATAATTTCACTAACCATACATGCTCTTTTTCTAAAACACACACAGCATCATGAGTTTCAATTTTTAGCAACCCCATTAATTGGCGTACTCAATCTGCAACTCAAATTGTTTAATCTCTTGTGATACTAAAACTAACAGTTGGTACACAATGGAATGGGTATTTTGTGACTAGTAATTGCAACTAATGATGCCAAGCAATTTTCAGGCAAACTTCATTGGGGATTAGAGAAATCAACCTGTATTTATATCATTTGGAGTCCTCCTAACCCTTGTTTTTCTATCAAATACAGAACTAGGACAATTGACTGGCATTGCTGCAATCCTTCGATTTCCTCTTCCGGATTTAGAAGACATTGAGATGTGAACGTTTGCGTAAGAAATGCATAAATGATTCTAAATATATCATTGCTGGTATTAGCATGTTTGTAAATTAGCCATTCTTATAAATTATTTAGTGATTTCAGTTGCAATTTGTAATTAACTTATACAGGATTACGTATATATGCTGTATTTGATATCTCACATTGAATGAAATAAAGCATTAATTTCAAAAATGCCTTGTAAGGTAGGTTAAATCGAATTGTTTTCTCTGACAATGGCATTATTGTTTCGGCTTGAATGGATCTGAATTGAAATGAATGTGTATGCTTCAGTAAGGACTCCAATATTTTTTGATAACTGGGCAGGATGATAACCTCTTGTAATAGAGGGTGAGATAAATGTCTCCTTAAATATTAGTGAGAATAAAAATGTCTTCATGTAGAAATCTACATTGTTCTACAGTAAGTACCAGAGGGTGACATCCCAAATCCAATAATTGACAAACAGAAATGGGGGAAATGACAAAACAGCGTGAAAGTGTTGGAGCTCGATAATTGATCCCATCTGCTTCATTTTTTAATTAATTCTATTATTTTCATAATCATCATCCTTAATGAAAAATGATTAGAAACTAAAAATATCCTTATTATTTTAATAAGGGTACTTATGGGAATAAATAAAATTTAATAATTTAAATTACAAGGGATAAGACTATTTGAATTTACTAAATTACTCTAAATCTACTCTCAAATTTTGAAATTTTAAATTTTACTCAATAAATCCACTAAAATACTCGATACACCCTTATTAAACTCAATTTTTTTTATAATAATAGTATTTTTACTCATTAAAGCCATTAAATTGATTGATAGGCCCTTAATGAATGTTTTATGTGTAGTTATTCAAAATCCAAAGTATATATCTAACAGCTCATCATCCACCCAACACAGACTCATGTTGGTGATGCCATGGTCAAATAAGAAGATGAGCCATTCGCCGGAAAGAAAATAACCACTCACCCAACAAATAAAAGAGTAAGGCTTTTCAATTACAGTCAATTACTTCACAGAAATAAAAAGAGTAGAAGGCAAAAGGCTCTTAAGGCAACATTAGAGGTTAAATAATAGAAAGTTAAAGGCTCTTAGACAACATTAGAGGACTTTTTTCTGTACTGTATAGTACAGACAACATTAGAAGAGGTTTTTCTGTACTGTGTAGTATAGACAATATTAGAGGAAGTTTTTTGACACTGGATAGTATAAATGACTCAGAAGAATCACACCTCTAGACGATTAGGACTTTGCAATTGATTAGGGTTTAACAAAAATATGTTGAACGCAAAGATAAGTTCAAAAAGCAATTTTTCTTTCCCTTTTACTATATTTTAGTGTTCAAAATTGTAATTTGATTTAGGAGTATTTTAATCATTAAAAATTATTTTCAAACATAAGTTTAGTGAGTAATTTGGTGGGTGTAAATTAAATATCATTACTCATTTAAATACATGCTTTTATAACTAAAAATCTTAAGTCCCAATCCAAACCATGAAGATATTAGTCTGGATACATGAAACAGGATTCTGATTAGGCTTGAAGAAGGAAAAAAATAGGAACATTTCCAAGCTTATAGTGTAAAATGGGTATAAGAAATTTTATGGGGTTCAAATAACTGGAGTCTTAGCAAATGCAGAATCCAACTATTATTCTTTTGTAATATCCAAAATAATCAAAAAAAATAAGAGCATAACATTTCTCTCTGTCTCCTGCCTATCTATCATATCAAAGTAATTCTTTCGACAAGACTGAAGATTCAAATTGAATGATTACGTAAAATGCATTGAACTCAAGCAAAGTGAAAGCGAAATGGGCAGCATGCACAAAAATGAAGAACTTCTCATATTATCACCATAAAAACTTTTGACTATTCTAAATTCTCGCCCCAATTCGAATTTCTAATGCCTCAAAATAGTAACTACACAACGATGGGCAACAAATAGTATGCCAGAACAAAACAATCAACAAAATGAGAGAAGCAACCCACAACACCAAGCAGCCCTTTGCAATAAAAAAGGAGCACTAATCAACTATACAGTGTAGCTTAAGCACCATTTCAATAACAGATCATAAAGTGAAAGGTAAAAAATAAGCATTCAAACTAGTAACGGACCATATCCTGGAGGCAATCATAAAAGTGCGAGATCTTAATCTTTTCTCGGCCAGAGTATATTGCCTCTGCCGCACCACCTTGCTCTCCTTGAGCTGCCATCTCAATCAACATATACAGCTTCTTGATAGGCATCTAAGAGAAAAGAAAGACAGAAATCAACAATAGAATCTTGTATCCCCAGTTCACCAGAAGCCAAAAAGCTAATAAACATACAAAGCAATGTTGTGTTTGGTGGAATGGCATCATAAGCTTAGGAAATGGAGATATTAGTTCCTACTAAAGATAATGACCTCCAATCCATCCAGTCTCAGTTACATAATCAAATAACAAACAGCCAAAAAAGAAACTGATCATAATAATTGAGACCAGGAAAAAAAAAAAAAAGGAGAAAGACTAAGTGACAAGGTACAAGCACGGAAAAGCTTCAGCTATGACTGTTTAAAAGCAAAGAAGATGCTGTTGTGATCAGCAAAAAAACCAAAAGAAGTCGATGACGTTTCCTTATCTTTGAGAGCAGGGTATTTGAACACACAAGTGTATGAAGATAAAAAGCCAAGCATATCAAGGACACATTTAAAGCCCAAGTTTTCTAGAAATAACAAGCACTTGAAGCTCACACCCTGCCGTCCATTTTACTTGACTTAGAACAAAAGGGTGGAAACACATGAATAAATAAGTCTCCATTTAAAGGTTTACCTCTAACGAGTTCACCTCAAGAATGAACAATTTTTCATAAAAGAGGATCACCATTTAGATTTAATTGAAAAATAAATCTAGAAAGCTAAAAGGCATCAAGTTTCCCAGCAAATATGATAGTTAGGCTTTTGACTGTCTTTGTTTAAAGTCTACACATCTATGAACTGATTATTACAAAGAAATAGCCACAAAAAAGGAAATTGACAGGATTAATAATATTTAAACTCACATCATTTAAGGCCTCTGAAGCTGCATCAACATCTTCTTCAGCAAATACGTTGAGTTGTTTCAGAACCTGGCAAGAAAGAGATGAGATTAAATATAAACTCAGATGTCAGAAGCTAAATTCTTAAAAAGAGTTTGCATCTAGGGTTCATAACACAACACTGTGAATTGAACTACAATTTTAGAATATCCTTCCAGGATCCAGATAAACTTGCATCAACGAGTATCAATTAGCAAAAAGAGGATTTGTTTTGCTAACAATAAGGACTGTTAAAGCATTCCCATTATAGCTAAACTAAGCCAACAACACATCATATCGAAAGACATAACTACCATTTTGAACACCATATAAAAGCAAACCACACAGTTTCTTCTTTAAGAATGTATTCCAAAAATTGGAAGGTTGTTTCATCCTAGAAGGTTAGATCCAACCACTACCCAGGCCCCTTAAGAGAAATATAACATCTTAAAAAATTGTATATATATGATAAAAAAAGAACATTTATTTATTGTTTTATAATGGAGATATCAGCTTATGTTATCTACTTTTTACCTACAAAAAGGAAAAAATAAAAAATAAATGAACAAAAAAGAAAAATAAAAAATAAATGGAGTAACAATTTGACAATAGCAAAATCATGCTTTCAGTAAAATAAAAATTAATAAACATACTGATGATGATGATTATCATTACTATTATTTATATATCTCACAGAAACAAGTAAGATAGGTTTTAAGGTCCACCTGAAAATTGGCCCCAAAGCCATAAACTATGCCTAAGTTCCGGCATGCCTCATATATAGCAGGCATATGTAAAAAGGCAACATGAACCATTCTACCCGAATCAATACAATACAATGCTTAAACATGTTCTCCCATTACTTCTTGAAACTATCAAGCATTACTAGAGAAAAGCATGCAGACAGGGATATTTTTTTTTTTAACCTTTTTTGTTAAAGGACCATCTCATAAGATTAGCAAAAATGCAAGACAACAGAAATGCTTACCTTCTTTGCATCATCTGTCTTCAATGTGGGAACATGGTAAGTGACAGAGAAAGCATCACAAATACCAACTGAATCTAAGAAGCTCACTTCGCTTGTTGTCCCTATCACCAAAAGTTTTTTACCCTAAAAAAAGATCATAAATTCAAAAATTTACTACAAAATTAACTGTATGGAAAACTATATGATTACTGGACCATAAGATGCTTATTTTAGACAGAGCCTAAGTCATCATATCCAAACAAAAGGTTGTGCAAAATTTCAAAAGATGACGCCCTTTTTCTTGTTTTGCTATTTTACCCTCAGTCATCAGCACAATCTAAAGGATTACTGTAAGCAACAACGAACAAGGATAGTCTTTTCCATCGCAACAAATCCATCAAAAGTTGAATGCATTCATGCACCTGACACCAACTTTATCAAAAGTACAAGGCTCAGGCAGTTTCAAATTGCATTTTCAAATACTACTCAAAACAAATTCATAATTTAAGTAACATCATTAAACTTATCACAAGTTGAACCTCCATAATAATACAATTTAACTTTCATCCTTCTTAAAACATTGATCAACTTAAAGATATTCTTTACTACATTATACCCTCTTTAATTAAACGTGATACAAGATATGATGATTTTACCAACAATGTTCTGCTTAGCCATGCAATTTTATCTTGTTATGAGAAATGATATCTTTAAGCCTGATCATGGTAGAGCAGTGAACTGATTAATAGAACTAAAAAGTGAACCTTTGGTGGAAGCCGTTTGAGGAGGACCAACATTGTCTGAGAAATTATATTTGAAAAACGAGGTCCGATTGGAACATACTCCAGTAACCTGCAAAAATAGTATGAGAAATTGTAGGTTATACATCAATGGAAACTGTATGAGAAAATCTAAGCCATAGTTCAAAGCTGCAGGCAGTACCTCTCAATGTCATCAAGGATAATGATGCTCAATGGTGACTTGTATGCATCCTCAAACACCTTTCAAAACAAAACAATTTCAATGGAACTTTGAGCTTTTTGTGAGCCAGCAAATGTACTAGCTACGGATTAAAACCAACAAATATACATAGTTCTCAATATGCTAGAGACAAATAATAATTATCTCCAAGTGTAAGCAGAAAACCCTCTTTCAGTGAAGTAAAAGTTTCCGGACTAGACCAATACTTTTCCCAACAATGATAGAAGTAATCAGGACCCAGAAAATTGGCATTCACTAACCTTGACAATCTGTGCACACTTGGTGCTCTCATGAAGGCCGATCATTGATTCTGCTGAGATCTGCCCGATTAAAAAAATAAAATTTAGAAAAAGAAAAATAAAATTACACTCCAAATTACAGAGAGCTGATGTCATACAAAACAAGGGAAAGGAGCTTACTATCTTTACAAATGGAAAATCACTATCAATGCCTGCAGTAGCTGCCAATGCGGTTTTACCACTGCCCAAAATCACTGTGATTCAGAATAAGCCACAATCAACAAAAGCAACCTAAAAATTTGACCATATGCATACCTGCCACTAGGGCCTTCTAGAAGGCAGGTGACAAGAGGACTTCCTTTGCTCACTTTAACTTGCTCCACCAGTAGCATAGCTCTTTGATAAATGTGCTTATGTCGATCACCACAATCCACCATACCATTAAGCCTGCAGATAATGTCGCATCGAACAATTTATGCAAAATAATAAAGGTGCAAACCCATTCATGAATTTCGAGATAGAAAGTTAATAGGTTCATAGTTCTGCTGGAATTTGGGAAAAAAAATTGAATAGATAAATGTTGAAGGTCCCTTCCTATGGGGGGAAAAAAACTAAATCATTTTTTTTTTAATTTGTTAACTAAATCAAGATTAGAAAGAATCAGTTGCACATTCCTCGAGCTACTTCAAGATATCTATAAATCAATTTCTGCAATGCAGAGAACGCAATAAATAAACCAGCTGAATGTCAAAATATTGATCATAATGTTAAGAGACAAGCCAGCTCCGAGAAATGTACATATTATAATGCTCTAAACAGTTCACAATTTTTGCCATAAAAGCAGTAACACACACCAAAATATATCATATCCAAGATAAAACACATCATTTTGAGGAAAAACAACACTTCTCTCCAGGTCCACTATTCCAGTGCATACAAAGAATAAGCAAAATAAATAAGTACTAACTATAAAGACACAAGTTGAGCACCTGCTGTCACTTAAGTTATCAACGGACGAAGTTCAAAATGGATTTATATTCTTGGAACATGAGAATAAAATTGCCATCAAATGCAAGCCATAACAGAAATGTATTTTTTACATTTCATTTACTTTTCAGGCGTACATGATCTGTCAGTATACTAAAACTGTAATTTACGCATGGGACCTTCAATTCAACAGTAATAAGAACCGAGCAGGATAAAGATTACCACCTCCCAACCTATTTCTGGCATGCAGAAAATGATCCAAATGCAAGTAAATATTAAGCGAAAAGTGCTCCCTGATCCAGAAGAATTTCATTATTATAGATAAAAAAATTACCTAGATCGCTCAAGGTCATCAGTTGAGGCTCCAAATGCCGGAACAATTTCGTAAAGAGCATGAAGAAAATCATCCATAGTAACTTTAATACTCTCTTCGTCTACTGGCTTGGTAAGATCGTCCATACTTAATTGTCTATTCAAAGCAAAAGATACTGCACTTTTGGCAACACCTTCAAGTTCCGCTCCACTATAGTTCTTCGTACGAGCAGCTGGACACATAATATAATGAATGAGCAAAACTCTCCACAGATTTCTCAAATCCACTAATGCAGTTCGAACATTAGTATGTTAGATGTTTCAAAATTTTAAAGCGCTTATTCTAATTCATTCAAAGAAATAACACAAAAATAAACCTCTAGAGCTTTCAAGGTAATCAGTAATATCTTGATAATGGTGTAAACGAGTCAATCAGATCACCTTTTTGTTTCCTTTAGTGGAAAAAATCCAACAAACCAAGTCATTGAATCAGGCAAAATTGAAGCCCAATTCATATCAAACAATACTAAAATTCAAAATCATAAGTGCAAAAGGAGTCCATTATGGCTCTTGCAAACATGTTAAGAACAAAAAATGCTGTGCTCTGAAATAAAAATGAATGATAGCCATACCTAGTCCTACTCCTACCATAAGATCTTCTAATATTTAAAGGCATACACTATAAATGCACATACCTAGCTCTTGAAGGTTCACATCAGGAGCAAGAAAAGAATTCTCTTTCATCTTGTTAGTATGAATTTGAAGAATCTGCAGGCGGCCATTTTCATCTGGAAGGCTTATTTCAACTTGAACCTCCAAACGACCTGGTCTATAAATTAAGAGAAGAAAAAGGTTTTTAAATGGACACCAAATGAATAGTTTATACCACACTGGTGGAATGGAATAATATCTTAATAATCAGACAGAGAATTGAGAAACAAAATATCAAACACGCATAATTTAAAATTCAAATTGCTATTCAAGTACATCCTATTTCCATAGAATAAAATTATAAATCAAGTCATTATCTACTTAGAAACCCCTATTTTTTAATAAAGTGAGGAACAAGCTAAAAGACACCCCCCCCCCCCCCACCCAAAAAAAAAAAGACTGTCAATGTTCTAAAATACAAAAACAACGCATTGAAGTTTGAGTTTTTCCTTGTCTTATAGCTTGGTTTTCATTTTAAGATGAGGGCTCTCATTAGATGATCATTTATTACAAATCTAAGTGTTGGAAATTAGGCCTTGATTTTAGCCTTAATCCTAGAGATATTTTAGGATCCTTTCCTATGTAAATATAGATGATAGCTGTCAAATATTAGCTCTTAATTAGTTTCCTTTTCTGTTATAATTGCTCTATTTAAAAGGGATCCTTGTGCTGATTGTAAATAAGAAGTATACTACTTTTCCTCATAATTTCTAAGTTGGTATCAGAGCATAGGGAATCGTGTCTGTAACCATGTCAGAAGTCACGTCTGAAACCACTCCAACCCCTGCTGCTGCCATTCCAGAAAAAACATCTGAGACCCTGCGAAACCACTCCAACTCTCATTCTGTTCAAATCACCACCATCCGCCTAAATGGCGACAACTTCCTCCGCTGGTCGCAATCTGTCCGGATGTATATCCGTGGGCAAGGAAAAATTGGTTACATCACTGGTGACAAGAAGGTTCCTGCTAATGATGATCCGCTGTATGCCACTTGGGATGCTGAAAATTCCATGGTTATGACATGGCTGGTCAACTCCATGGAGGAGGATATAAGCTCCAATTATATGTGCTATCCTACTGCTAAAGAATTGTGGGACAACGTTAGTCAGATGTATTCTGACCTGGGCAACCAATCTCAGGTTTTTGAGTTAACTTTAAGATTGGGAGAGATTCGTCAAGGTGATGATTCTGTCACCAAATATTTCAATTCTTTGAAAAGGTTGTGGCAAGATCTTGACCTCTTCAACACATATGAATGGAAATCCGCTGATGACTGCAACCACCACAAGAAAACCGTGGAAGACAGTCGTATTTACAAGTTTCTTGCCGGCCTCAATGTTGAGTTTGATGAAGTACGAGGGGGGATTATTGGCAGACCTCCTCTACCACCCATTGGCGAAGTCTTTGCTGAAGTCAGAAGAGAAGAAAGCCGAAGGAGCATAATGCTCAGGAAAAGGAGTACTAGTGAGTCAATTGAGAATTCTGCCTTAATTACTGATGCAGCAGCCTACAAGACTGCAAATTATCAGCGCAGGTCTGATGATAAGTCACAGGCCTGGTGCGATCATTGCCACAAGCCTCGCCATACACGTGAGAAGTGTTGGAAGCTTCATGGCAAACCTGAAAACTGGAAAAGCAGCAAGCAAGGAGAGAAGAATCGTGGGATTCCTTCTGCCAATGAAGCCAACTCAGGCCACTTCAACAAAGAGCAGATTGATCAACTCTTGAAGCTGATAAAATCCAACTTCTCGTCTGGTATTCCTAGTGTTTCTTTGGCACAAACAGGTAGAAGTCCTATAGCCCTTTCTTGTTTAAACTCTTCTCCATGGATCATAGATTCTGGAGCCTCTGATCACATGACTAGTTCTTCTCATTTATTTAATACCTATTCTCCTTGTTCTGGAAATCAAAAAATTAGAATTGCCGATGGTAGTTTTTCACCTATTGCAGGAAAAGGACTTATCAAACTGACCAAGAAAATTAATCTCAATTATGTTCTTCATGTCCCTAAATTAGCCTGCAGTCTTTTGTCTGTTAGTAAATTATCTAGAGATTCTAATTGTCGTATTACCTTCTTTGAATCACATTGTGAATTTCAGGACCAGAACTCGGGGATGATGATTGGACGTGCTAGGATGATTGAAGGTCTTTACTACTTTGATGAAGTACCTACTAGTAATAAAAAAGCTCAGAACTTTATTAGTACTAGTTCAATTTTTGTTCGAGAAAAAATAATGCTATGGCACTATAGACTTGGACATCCTAGTTTTCTTTATTTGAAATACTTATTTCCAGAATTATTTAAAGGGATTGATTGCTCTTCTTTTTATTGCGAATGTTGCACTTTTGCAAAACTTCATCGTTCTACTTTTTGCCAAAACAGTACCAGGCCTCCAAACCTTTTTTATTTGATTCATAGTGATGTTTGGGGTCCTTCTAAGGTCACTACCCTTTCCAGTAAAAATTGGTTTGTTACTTTTATTGATGACCATACTCGTTTATGTTGGATTTATCTCATGCATAAAAAATCTGACGTAAAATATTTATTTGAAAATTTTTACACTATGATTGAAAATCAATTTCAAACTAGAATTGGTATTTTACATTCTGACAATGGAACAGAATATTTCAATGAGCACTTGGGTGAGTTTTTGAATGATAAAGGCATTTTTCATCAATCTACATGTCAGAATACCTCTCAACAAAATGGCATTGCAGAACGGAAAAATAAACATTTACTTGAAGTAGCACGTGCCATAATGTTTTACATGCATATTCCTAAGTATTTATGGGGTGAAGCAGTTTTAACAGCAGCTTATTTAATAAACAGGATGCCTACCAAGGTGTTAAAATACAAAACACCTCTTGATTGCCTTAAAGAATTTTTTTCCTGCAACAAGGTTGTTTTCTGATTTACCTGTCAAAGTTTTTGGGTGTACTGTCTATGTTCATGTTCCAAGTCAATTTCGTTCAAAACTTGACCCACGTGCTATAAAGTGTGTATTTTTGGGTTATTCATCGAACAAAAAGGGGTATAAGTGTTTTGACCCTCAAACAAAAACATTTCATGTGAGTATGGATGTGTCGTTTTTGGAAAAAACTCCTTATTTCATAAAAAATTCTCTTCAGGGGGAGACAAATGGAGTAGAAGACAATTTTTGGGACATTTCTATCCCACTTCCAAAAGTTATTTGTCCTATTCAAGGACCACACTTTTCTGATAATGATCAGTTGAGAAAAACAAGTTCTTTAGTGCCTAGTACAGGAGATTCTCGTTCAGGGGGAGAAGTACTACAAACAGATCAACATGATCTAAATTCTGAACTTCAGGTTTATACTAGGAAGAGATTTCATCTGAGAAGTAAAGACTTGAATGTCAATCCTACACAAGCCCAATTTGAAAAACCGAGTTCCGGCACTGAAATTTCAGGTAATCAAATCCCAACTCCAGCTTTGATTCCTTCGATTGTTTCCAATAATTCACCAATTATTCATGATCTTGATGTTCCTATAGCTATTAGGAAAGGTGTTCGAAACTGTACCAACCATCCTACTGCAAATTATCTTTCCTACCAAAGACTGTCAAAAAACCATAAAGCTTTCACATCTAGGATTTCACACTTGTTTGTTCCAAGAAATGTACAGGAAGCACTAGATGACCCGAATTGGAAATTAGCAATCATGGAGGAGATGAATGCCTTGAGGAGAAGTGGTACTTGGGAGATAATTGATCCACCCAGAGACAAGAAAATAGTTGGGTGTAAGTGGGTGTTTACGATAAAATGTAATGCGGATGGAAGACGAGACTAGTGGCTAAAGGCTTCACTCAGACTTATGGGATTGACTATCAGGAGACTTTTGCTCCTGTTGCTAAAATAAATTCTATCAGAATTTTATTATCTCTTGCAGTGAATTATGATTGGCCTTTACACCAACTTGACGTTAAAAATGCATTTCTCAATGGTGATCTTAAAGAGGTGTTCATGAGTCTACCACCAGGATTTGAGAAGAGTCTTGGTAGTGATAAAGTCTGCAGATTAAAAAAGTCATTATATGGTCTCAAACAGTCACCAAGAGCATGGTTTGAACGCTTTGGAAAGGCAGTTATCAGTTATGGCTTCTTGCAGAGTCAAGGAGATCACACAATATTTTATAAACAATCAAAAGACGGTAAAATTGCAATTTTGATTGTTTACGTTGATGATATCATTTTAACCGGTGATGATGAAACAGAATTAGCAGCCCTCAAGAAGAGACTTGCAAAGAAGTTTCAAATTAAGGATTTGGGAGTCCTTAAGTATTTCCTTGGAATGGAATTTGCAAGATCCAAGGAAGGTATATTTGTGAATCAGAGGAAATATGTTCTTGATCTCCTTGGAGAAACAGGTTTGCTTGGTTGTAAGATGGTAGAGACCCCAATTGATCCTAACTTGAAGTTACAATCTGCTAAGGTTGAAGAAGTAAAGGATAGGGAACAGTATCAAAAACTCGTAGGGAAGTTGATCTACTTGTCTCATACGCGACCTGATATCGCCTTTGCAGTCAGCATGGTAAGTCAGTTTATGCACTCACCAGGGGCAGAGCATTTTGAGGCAGTCTACAGGATCTTAAGATATCTAAAAGGAACTCCAGGGAGGGGCCTAATGTTCAAAAAACATGGACATCTTCAAGTTGAAGTCTGATGGGCGGGAAGTGTGGGAGATCAACATCTGCACTGCCTTTGTTGGTGGGAACCTAGTTACATGGCGGAGTAAAAAACAGAATGTGGTTGCTAGAAGTAGTGCAGAAGCAGAATTCAGAGCTGTTGCCCATGGAATCTGTGAGGTTATGTGGAGAAAAAGAATTCTTGAAGAACTGAAATTTACTTTCTCAACTCCTATGAAAGTCTATTGTGACAACAAAGCTGCTATTTCTATAGCTCATAATCCAGTTCTTCATGATCGAACAAAACATATAGAAGTGGATAAACACTTCATCAAGGAGAAACTCAACACTGGAATAATATGTATGACCTATCTTCCAACAACTGAACAGTTAACTGATGTATTAACAAAGGGATTGCACAAGAAGCAATTTGATAAGTTGACTAGCAAGCTAGCTATGGAAGATATCTTCAAACCAGCTTGAGGGGGAGTGTTGGAAATTAGGCCTTGATTTTAGCCTTAATCCTAGAGATATTTTAGGATCCTTTCCTATGTAAATATAGATGATAGCTGTCAAATATTAGCTCTTAATTAGTTTCCTTTTCTGTTATAATTGCTCTATTTAAAAGGGATCCTTGTACTGATTGTAAATAAGAAGTATACTACTTTTTCCTCATAATTTCTAAGTCTAAGTCACTGCATATTCCATTACAGACAAGTTACCGTAAATCATAACTACTTTGGCAATTATATCAACACACATCAACATGGCTTCTGTTTTGAATTACACATCAACTAGATCTTTAATTGCCATAAATTTGTGGTTTGTGGGTGCATGTCTGTAGAGGGAGAGAGAGAAATCAACCTCAAAAGGGCTTCATCAAGCATATCCTTTCTGTTAGTCATTCCAATCAGCAAAACATTATTTAGAGATTCCACACCATCTATCTGAAAAGCAAATAGTTTATTGGTCAGACTGACAACATTTCTATAGGCCTTTATAGTTAAAGAGGACCCACAAATACAGAAAGTTAAATGAATACGAAAAACTGTATTAATTCACAAGATTCATATATCATTTAAACACTCTCACTAACCTTTGTAAGTAGCTGGTTCACGATGCTATCATGAACTCCCGTACCGTCTCTAGTTGATCCTCTGGACTGAAAGTGCCAAAAAAAAAAAATCAATTATTATTTTTTGTTGCAAAAATTGCCCAACCAAACAATATGAATTCACTCTAACAACAGATATAAGTATTCAAGCCATTGGTGGAAATACAACTACAGCAACAAAGCATATCGCATTAGAAGATAAGCAACATGAGATCAATCTTGAGAACAAAATTTGACAGGAAAATCAATAATAATCCAGTGCATCACCAACACCGAATCTAATATTCTGGTAATGCTATTCACAATTTCAATTGATGTGAAATCGAAGTTCTTTCTACTCCAGCTTGGGAAAAAAAAATGAAAAGAAAGGAAAAGGAAAAGGTTCTTTCTACTAAATTGGATCCCACCACTTGACTCAGAGTAAACCTTCTTTAAACATCTTGTATTTTTAATGAATTCATCTCAAATTAAAATAAAAATGACAGTATATAAGAAATTACATACCCAAATTAACAACAGTACTACAGTAGCGAATAAGTAAAGATTACATTTTACCAAATAATAAAAATGACATGAATCTATAAACAACATGTATTGTAAAGAATAAACAATGGAGTAAGTTCTTATTTGAAAAAACTAAAACAGCATAGAGCATCAGTAACACGATCAACATAACAGGAAGAGTTAGCCTAGATCGTGTAATTAACCAATCATTTCTTGCAAGCATTAAGAACCAATAAAAATCCGCAAAACATGAAAGATTTTATTAACCCAGTTAGTAGGAAATACAATTAATGGCACTTTTAATCTGAAAAACGAGAAAGACCAGTAAGTTGCCAAATCTCATACCTTGCAAATAGCATCAATTTCATCAAATATTATAACATGCAAATCACTTTGGTCCCCTGAAAAAGTAAAAGGGCATAATGAGAATTAGTGTCTGATCAAGATACAAGTCTACAAGTAAACCTGCCAGTTTATTTTTCCCTTACCACGAGTCCTTTGATCATTCTCAGCATCAGCAAACAGGTCCCTAATGTTCTTCTCAGTTTCACCAACGAATTTGCTCAAAACTTCAGGACCATTAACAATCTGGTAAATTCACCAAAAAGAAGGAATGAAAAATATTTTCCATCACTTGGTAGAGAACAATACCAATACTCAGCCAAAACATAGTAGTCACTAGGGTTACATTCCAGATATGAAGCAATCAATAAGTCTAACAAAAAGGTCAAAAGATTCTTGCCAGAAATAGTTGCACAACCCTTAGTCCAGACAGAAATACACATAGAATAATAGATTCATTAGAATTCAAACCTTTGGTTCCATTCCATTCAACATTTTTCCAATTTGACGAGCCATAAGAGTCTTGCCAGTACCAGGAGGCCCATAAAGTAGCATGCCCTTTACATGCTTAATCCCCAATCTGGAGCATCAAAAGTCTTTCAATTTGGATCACAAAGATATCAATAAACCATATCCAAGTTACTTGAAGAATTAGTTATCTTACTTAGAGGTCACATGAGGAGGAAAAACACGAGATGCAAAAGCTCTTCGAAAGATATCAGCAAACTCTGCACTTAGACCACCTATACCCAATGACTGAAGATTAAACTCCTTATGCCTAAAGATATTGCTGTTGGCACCTTCTCGCTGATTGACAATCTGCATTTCAAAACACAAGCTAACTAATGAATAAACATTCACCAAGTCAATGACAACATACCTGAAACATCAGATTTTGATTTAAAAGGTATTGAAATCAGACCTTAATTCCACTGTCATTACTTGCTTCAAAGACAAAATAAGTTTCATTCGTAATAATCCCTCTTTCAAGTGCATTAGATTTTTCTTGACCCTCTACTGCAGCTCCATTTACTGTAAATATATAATTATTTCCATGATACTCGAATACAACCCTCTGCCCTGCTGTCATAACCTGGAAAGAATTCCAATAGCATCATTTAAATTAAACATATCAATAAACACTACTCCCATTCTCATTTATACAACTCTCTGCACATACAGTTGCTATTTGTTTCACAGTTATCATAACAAATGTAAAAAAAAAATACCTGATTAATAAATCTTTTTCGGAGTTGGTTAGCCAGAAGAACAGCATCAACCTGAAAAAAAAATGCTTTTAATTTAATAAGAATAAGTGAGCAAATAAAATAACAGAAAAGGAAGTAAATGTGCAAACCTGTTCATTTTTAGAGCCTTTCTTCACAAACTCCAATTCAACAGTGAGCAATGCTAGGTTAAAATCCTCTGGAGGAATAAATCTACGACCAAACAAACATTCATTTCATTGAATAAAAACCGAAAATTCTGTCAAGTAAGCAACTGATTAACAGATGTACAACAATAAAAAATAAAAAATAACCTGTTGAGTGATACATGATCGCCAGTGGAAACCTTAGCATGTCGACGCTGAACAGAATTCAAAGCAATTTGGCCTTTATTTACGCTTGGATGAGAAGTAATCTTCAATTAAAGATCGCAAATTGAATAGTGATCAAATTTTATAAAACAATAAAATATTTAATCGGCATTTTAAGAAAATAAAAAGAATAAAAAAAAGGATATGCAAGTGATAGAACGAAGGAGTCGCCGGCGACGGAAGCAAGGAAGAGATTGGAGTTCGGCACGCGGAAGTTTAGGAGATCCGCGGGCGAGCAGTAGGCGAGATTGGTGAGGGCAAGATCTGCGGATGGTGTGTTGATCACATTCATCGTCGTTACTCCAGATGATTGGGACCCGAACCGACTTGTCATTTCGTCTTTCGGCTACGATCCGTATTGCTGGTTTTTCTTTTTAAATCGAAGATAGAGAGCTGAAAAGAGTGTGATTTTTGAATCCCAGAACAGAGTGGTTCCTCCCGGCCTGGCGATTTTATACTGACATAATTTTGAAACCAGTCTTTGATTTGTAACAAAAATTAACAGGGACATAGTAGAAGAAAATTTGAAAATTCAACCAAATCTTACTATGAAAAGACCTAAATGCCCTCAGAAGAATAAATTTTATTTCCCACAATGAGATGGCATTTTATTCTTGATTAATGGGGAGTCCTAGTCTTACTATTGCCTTTTACTTACACATTAAGCAAAACCGTGGACACGCGGATGTTGAGTCTCTTGTGACTAGTCAACTCCCGGTCAAACCTGAAGTTTAAGAATTTTTCTTTTCCTTTCGTTTTATATTTTCTAACATTCTATGGTGACAGCAATGCTACGTATCTTAATATTTAAGTTTTAATTTAAATCTCAATTAATATGATATTTATTTATTTAAATTCTAATTTAAATCCTAATAGATGTGATATTCAACCATTAGATGCCGAATAAATAATTTTATAAACTATGAAATCTATTATCCAATAAATGAATAACACATAATATTAAGACTTAAGTTAGATTCAAATATTGAGATCTCTATTATTATTATTATTATTGAAAAGTATGATAATTGTAATCTTAATATTTTGATATTCAATAATATTTTTATTTAATTATTTTAAAATTGTTATAAAATTTTTCAAAAATTACAAAAAAAAAATATTTGATGTAGATTGTGTTATGATATACGGTCATTTAGTTAGAAAAAAAAAATAATATGCAGACTCTTATACATATTATTTATACATATATATAAATTATATGGTGATGGCCCTACTATATTTTTCAAATTTTTAAAGGAATAAGTTAAAAATTAAAATAAAATAAAAAATGTGGCAACCATATTGCTGGCTCAACTTATGTTTGAATAAATATTGGCTAAACACATAGGATGTGTTTGAAATTGAGGTGTTGTAACTTTTAAGCTACAGCTGCTGTGAAAAAAAAATTATAAATATGAAATAAAAGTTAGTAATATATAGTAAATGTAAATTTTAAATAATAATTTTGACAAAATTATTAAAGATATATTAGATTTTCCATTATATAAGTGAAAAATCATATCAACATAACTTCCAAGGTACAGCAGTTAGTGTTTACCAAACACTTTAGTATTGTATCTTTTAAGCTACAACTGTCCAATCTCAATCTCAAACGCACCCATAGTGTCGTGGCTAGATTTTGACATTGCCACGTGCTATGCTTGAATTAGTTCAAACGGTCATCTCTATGGGTTACGATTTAATGCTGCATTGTGATTTTGCTAAGCACTAAAGTAATGCTCATTATTTAATTTTTATTTTATTTTTTTCATTTCTCTTACCTAATAATAATTGATTCAATACTGAGAAAAAACTTAACTCAATATTGAATCTTTGTCCATCCATGTAGGCGATTGTTGCTAGCTCTCCTCAAAATAATTGGGGTGGCTATAGAGTTGGCAAAATGGGTTATCGAGTCGTGTTCGTATCATGTCAACTTTGTGTTGTGTCAAATTTAACTTGATCTAAACACGACACATTTAATAATTGTGTTAAAATATTAAGACAAAAACTTGACACAGAAAATAAATGAGTTACCCAATAACCTGTTTAATATTTACATATTTAACAAACGTTACACACGCACACATACACACCCACATATACATACACCCCCAAAGTATTACACATTTACACTATTAAAGTTTTTAATTACATATATACAAATAATGCTATATTTCAATATCATAAAATATACATGTGTATGATGCGGTCCTAATTAGTAGCTAGCTAACAATCGATGAATAAAATTAAGATGTTCTTCTTCGAGTGAGAACAACCACAACACAAAGAGTATGGATAATTTTCTAGATAATTCTTTATTTATCACTGGAGCTTATTAATAGTTCTAAGTGTAACAAACAACTTTGCTTTGCAACTGTGAAAGACGGCATAAACAAAGCTAACAACAAGAGGTAGCAAATATTTATTAAACAACCTAGCTATAAACTCGAAACAGTATACAACTCAAATGCAATAACCAAAGATGATCCCTACCAAATTTGCCACGATTAGTTGATGCAGTAAACCAACCGAAACTTGCTCCAGTACTTGCTCTCATATTATTTCCACGTGATGCATGTGTTCATGCATGGCTTGCATGCTCAAGCATAGTCTTCATATTTGTTGTTAGGCTTAGGTGTTCTCTTTGACTTACGTGGCTCCTTATTAATACCCCCTCCATGAAGTGGACCCTTAAGGACAAGGGTCATATGAGGAAACCGTTGCTTGATCACATCAGTATCTTCCCAAGTTGTTTTTTCGTGTAGCAGCCGCTTCCAGCGAACTAAGCTTTGCTCAACAAACTTGCTACCCCATTTCAACCATCGAGCATCAACAATATAATCAAGTTTTAATATTAGTACTCCTTCATCATCAATAGATGGTAGGTCACTGGTAGATTGAGGCAAATTGCCAATAACTTTTTTAAGTAAAGACACATGAAATACTGGATGGATACGTGACCCTGCTGGTAACTGTAACTTATAAGCCACATTGCCCAATTTGTGAAGAATTTGGTACGGCCCAAGGAATTTACTTGCCAGTTTCTGATGAGCACACTTGAAAACAGTAGACTGACGGTGCAGCTAAAGTTTTAAGAACACCATATCACCTTCTTGAAACTCAACTTCTCGTTGTTTTTTATCAACCACTTGCTTCATTCTATTTGTTGTCGTTGCTAGGTTTCTTTTTAATTGAAGCAACAACTCATCTCGTGTACTTGTTTTTCGATCTCAGCCTCTTGGAAATAGGCGTAATGGTACGGCCTAACATTGATGGGCTCGATTCCTTAAGCGTGATACGGTGATCAATCTCACATGTAGGCGGTAGTTGAGTTAACTCTTGAAACAATTCCATATATCCCTTCAATAAATCTTGCATGTCTGATGGTGTCGTGCTTAAGGATTCCTCTATATTCATGTGCAAGCAAACTACAAAAATTGAATGTCCTTGTCTCATTTCCTTCATGATTTCTGTCAAGGAGGTTGTTTGTAGTGTTTGAAGTCCAATCCCCTCCAATCACCGATTCTCATTCTCCCAATTGAAATCCATTGTGAGGGATTTCCAATTGCTTACAACTGAACCCAACATCTCAAGCCATTGAATGCCTAGAACTATATCAAATCCTGTGATAGCGAGTGAATAAAAGGTAAGTGAAAAAGGAACTTCTTGTATCAAGACCCGTACTTTCTCAAATTTCCCTTAGCATGTCAAATTTTCTCCAATTGCTACTCGAACCGAAAATGCTACCGTGGGCAAGATTGGTAGATTGAGCATATTGGCCATGTTGGGAAAAACAGGTTTTTAAATTTTTTTTATAAAACCTTTTGAAGATCGCTCTCATATAATATATAAGAATTCATATTCTAGAAATCGTACCTTGAAAATCTGAATTGGCTTTTTCCGCTGAAGTGATTTAGGCTCCTAGATCACGATCCGCCACCACCACTCCTGTTAGATCACGATCCGTCACCACCACGCTTGTTAGATCACGAATTATCTCCAATGATCAGTTCGACGTGTGGGCGCCTTTATCACTACCAAAGCAACTAGCAGAAAATTTTTCTCAACAATGGAGAGAAAAATCTTTTTCTCGATCGTATAAAGGCTTTTTTTTTTCTTTAGAGAAAATAAGCCTTTTATATCACCCTTTTAGTGAAAACCCAGCCCAAATAATCCTAAATAAAACTCACGTTATTTTCTTTTCAATAAGGGACCCACCTTGTAAAATAACATAAGGCCCCTTATACAAAAGTTAATTAAATGGAGCCTCCCACTAAATGATATATTTAGGCTTTTGACCCAAATAAAGTTATCTTACTTATTAGTCAAGTAGTCAATTAAATGAGCTAACCGGATCATTTGGGAACATACAATGGCTACAATAATTAGGCCGTGATTAAACTAGCCCAATTATTTAATTCCAAATCTACTCCACTAAAAGATTCGACTTCCATAATTGTATGCTCGAATAATAATTCGTCCCAAGCCACATTGATTTCTTTATCGCACAATCCTTTGTACCACATCGTTAATTAAATTGATATCTCAATCCAATCAATTTAATAACATCTTATTCTCTTGATCTTCATGGTTTCTCTAATGATCATTTTCAACATACTAAATATGTTGACACACTCGCCAGAGAATTCTATGATCAAAAACCCATCAAGAGATGTGTTGTACAAATTCTATATTGTTAATCCATAACTCCAATACTCATAATTGCTCCCACCAAGATGGGTAATCTTGACCACAAGGATGTGTCGTGCCCATTGGTAACTCAAATGGAATAACAATTACAATCATGAAATCATAATTAACTCAAGATTAAGATTACGGTAAAATCAACGCCTATGAGATTTAATAAGTCGCTTATTACAAAGTTAATTAAATCTCATATGTGATCCTTCAATGTAGTCGTACTACATCAATAAATTCATACATGATTAAGACAAATCATTCAATGAATTTATTACAGCCTATACCTAAATAAAGTGCCCAACTTTATTTATCAACTGCGAACTAAATTTATTTAATCATAAGATAACTTGTATTTATGTCTTCTGTGAATCCACATGGTGATCACATAAATACATATAATATGATTAAATGGACTTTAATACAAGTATTAATGCAATTAAGATATTTGAATAAAATACCTCATTTATTTTATTAATCAGAAAAATAGTTTATTACAATTAAATAAACACATATGCTTTTAAAGAGCATATTTTCCCAACAATCTCCCACTAGCTCTCAAAGCATATTTGGCATCTCACACATGCCCATGGATTCTAAGTGCAAGTTAAAAGGTTTCCCAGGTATGGCCTTAGTAAAAGGATCTGCCAAGTTTTGCTGTGACGCAATCTGAGTAACCTCCACATCACCTCTCTGCACTATATCCCTTATAAGATGATACTTCCTCTCAATATGTTTTTGTTTCTTGTGGTTCCTTAGATTGAGCTACCGCACCACTATTATCGCAAAATAGTTTCAGGGGTGCAGTTACAGCAGGTACCACCTCAAGATCTTGTAGGAACTTGCGGAGCCACAGCCTTCTTTTGCATGCGGCCACATATTCGGTTGTGGAGTCTGCGATACAAGATTGTTTCACACTCCTCCAACTAATAGCTCCACTTCCCAATGTAAACACATAGCCGGAAGTTGATTTTCTGGAATCCTTATCTGACATAAAGTCAATCGGATAACCCACGAATGAGTTCATCACTGTAATACACAAGCATATAATTTTTAGTTCTTTTCGATACTTCATTATATGCTTGACCGATCCAGTGTTCAGTCCAGGATTAGATTGATATCTACTAACCATCCCTGCAAAATGTATGTGCCTAGTGCAAAGCATGGCATACATGAGACTTCCCACAGCTTCTGCATAGGGAACTCGTCTCATTCTCTCTATCTCTTCAGATGTTTTAGGTGATTGATCCTTAGAATTAGGAAGGCTACAGATTTTTCTTGAATTTTCTTGTACACACATGGTTCATCAATGTTCTGAATGAATCCAAACGATTTTATCGCTTGATCAAATCTGATGTTCCATGGATGCTTGCTTCAATCCATAAATGGATCTCTGCAACTTACATACCATGTGTTCTTGGCCTTTTTGTATAAATCCATCAGTTCTTGCATGTAGATATTTTCTTCAAGATGCCCGTTGAGAAAGGCAGTCTTGACATCCATTTGCCAAATTTCATAATCTAGCACTGCAGCAATGGAGAGGAGAATCCTGATGGATTTAAGCATAGCAACCGGAGAAAAGGTTTCCTCATAATCGATTCCCTCTTTTGAGTAAACCCTTTGGCTACTAATCTTGCTTTAAATGTTTCCACCCTTCCGTCTACTCCTCTTTTCTCTTGTAGATCCACTTGCATCCTATAGGTTTTACCCCATTTGGTGCCTCTACAAGTTCCCACTTTATTGGAATACATAGATTCCATTTTTGATTCATGGCCTTTTTCCAAAATTCAACATCTCTATCTATTGAGCTTCGTTTGTAACTAGTGGGATCTTGTACATGTTCATCCGAGATAGCCGTATAGGTTTCTCCCAAAGCATGTATCCGGGTAACCTAGTTACCCTCCCACTGACGAGGTTCTAAAAGTGATGGTTGTTCAGTGGTTAATCCTGTGTTGATCATCCTCATTGTTCTTCTGTGCATTTAAAGCCGAGCATCAACCCGATCACCGAGCTTCTTCAAGTATTACTCTTAGGTTTGAAGTTATTCATATAGTCTTCCTCAAGAGAAGTGAAATGTGTGCTCACGATCACTTTTCTATCTTGAGGACTATAAAATAAACCTCCCCTTGTTCCTTTGGAATATCCCACAAACATACAAACCTCAGAACGTGAATCCATTTTGTCTGCCTTTGGTTTCAGCACATGTGCTGGTGATCCCCAAATACGGACATGTCGTAAACTTGGTTTGCGACCTGACCATAATTCTATTGGGGTTTTAGGCACTGACTTAGATGGAACTAAATTCAAAAGGTAAACTGCAGTTTCCAGTGCTAGTCCCCAAAAAGAGATTGGTAATGACGAATAACTAAGCATAGATCTCACCATATCCAAAAGAGTTCTATTTCTTCTTTCAGCTACCCCATTTTGTTGTGGTGTTCCTGGGGCAGTCAACTGAGATACAATCCCATTTTTAACCAGATACTCTTTGACATCTCCTGAGAGAAATTCACCACCTCGATCAGATCGAAGTTTCTTTATGTTCTTATCTAATTGCTTTTCTTCTCTATACTCTTTGAATTTCTCAAGAGACTTATGACGCATCGATAAACATAACCGTATCTTGAGTAATCATCGAGAAAGTGATGAAATACTCATAACCTCCTCGAGCTTGTACATTGATCGTCCACATACATGTATGTACCAATTCAAGTGGTTGCACGTACTCCTTTCGCCGAGAATGGCCTTTTGGTCATTTTTCCTTCTAAACAGGATTCACAGAGTGGCAATGATTCATTTTCTAATGGACCCAAGAGCCCATCTTTGATCATTCTCTGTATCCTATTTTGGTTTATATGACCTAAGCGTAAATGCCAGAGGTAACATTGGTTGGAAGAAATATTTCTTTTCTTAGATAAATGTGTATGCTCATCATTATTTATCACTGTGTCATGCATAGAATGGATCATTGGACTTAAATGATATAAATTATCTTCCAATGTACCAGAACAAATGAGTCTCTTATTATGAAAAATAGAAACAGAGGATCCAAAATTTTGTACCCTTGCTTTGACAAACAAGTTCTGAAATTAAATTCCTCTTAATGTCTGGAACATAAAGACAATTATTCAAAACTAAAGTCTCATTATTGAAAGATAATAAAACAGATCCAGTCTTCACTGCTGACACAAACTGTCCTGTCCCTAACTGCAGCTTGACGCTTCCTTCACTTATTTTCCTGGTTTCCTGAAACCAATAAAGTGAATTACAAATATGATTAGTTGCTCCTGAATCCAACACCCAAGTGTCAATAGGATTCTGAACTAAACAGGCCTCAATTACAAAAAGATTTCCCATACGATTTCACAATCTTAGGGCAATCCTTTTCCGTGACCTTCTCGTCCACATCAAGCATTTGCCTTTCTTGCCATCTTGCTTGGTAGACGGTCTCTTTTTCCCAGCTTTCTTCTTACCTTTGCCTTTCGGTTTAGGCCCAGAAGATGAACTTTTTTCAGTAATATTTATGCTTCCCAGAGATTTCTCAGCACGATAGATCTCTTCAGCAGAATGGAGTTCGTTCATCAATTCAGTTAAGGTCATATTTCTTTTGTTCATGTTATAATTGACCTTAAACTCCTTGAATGTTTTGAGATTCTAGCACCATGTCAATCTTTGAGTTATCATCGATTTGTGCTCCCGAATCTCTCATTCAAATAGTCCATCATTTTGAGGACATGATCACGAACTCTTGTGCCCTTCCCCATTTTCTGCTCATAATTCCTTTTGGCTTGTCTCGGCCAGTACTCTGCCCGAACATCGTTGGAGACTATCCATTATTTCAAAGGGCCTCCAAGTTCGATGCTTGCAGAATATTAGAAATCGAGGCTAAAATGTAGCACTTTGCCATTTCATTGGCCTTTTGCCATTTCTCAAAGCCTCCTCTCGATTTCTATGAGCATCATCCACCTGGGCATGGTTAAGACATATTTATAATTTTCAGCAGTCAGGACAATGAATAGATTTCTTTTCCAATCTATATAGTTCTCTCCAGTGAGTTTGTTTTGACTCAGAATAATAGTAAGTGGGCTTAGGGAAGACATTTTCTGAAAAATAAAACAAAATAAACATGCATAAATACTTTGAAACAATATTCACAATAAATGACAAAAATGCAAAAAACCATAAATGCATTTTAATTTATTGTAACGATAATCTAGTACCGCTTTGACAAGCTATCCGTTGGGGAAGTCATGTCTACACTTACTAGACCCAATTATCCATTAGATTATTTACTTTCATGTAAAGACATGATAAATAATTATCGTTATCCCTTTGGGCCTAAATTTGTTAACAGAGCTTCGTTGGGAAGGTTAATAACAAACTTTAGTTGAGTGTATAACCATTGTTTCAATCTACGTATTTTTCATATCAATAGTCACCGTTGGGGTGAACAATCGATTGAAAAATATTTCAATTTTATCTTTGAAGAAGTTCATCAAATAAAATATCTAATATATATACCTCCGGGAGCATCACCGTATCGTCGGGTATATATATAATTTTATTATTGAACTAACAATGGAGCCCGTGGGAAAATTATCTTGAATTTTCCTCTCCCACTCAATATTTTAAAATTGGTTTTTCCTTTTAAAACATACATATTGTTAATTGCATGCTTCCTATAATATTATCTAGATGACATCAAATATTATTAAGCATATGCAAATATCAAACAATATAATGAAATTCATTATTAATGAATGACATGTATCATTATGCATAGAGTGGCACTACCTATTCTATATGACATGTTATCATGGCATGTTATCATCCAAAACATAACATATAGAAAAACAATTAAATAATCTTAATTCATGGCTTTCCTAATAATGAAAAATACATTAACCCTAAGCCTAATCTTCATTGGGCTTCTTGTCAATGTCCATCTTCCATAAACTTGTTTTTGTTAATGGACTAGGGGAAATTGGGCTTTTAAATTTATAATTGGTCCAATTTTAATTTTGAAAGGAAATAAATAAATAAATAGATTTATTTTTTTTTTATTAAAATAAAACTTTTGGACCAAAAATAAATTTAATGTATTTAATTTTATCTATGCATTTTTAATCCATTAAGTCCAATTGAAATTGGGCCTAAAACTAGGATCCATTAAACCCAAAACTGTTTTTGGATTTAAATGCAAAAAATTAAAAAACTTTCTGCCCAAATAAAAACTTATGGAACCATAAGGACGTCCATGATAAAAACCATGTAACCCTAAATCCATATTTTTCTTCCTTTCTTCTTCCCCAGCCGCCATCTCCACAAAGTTGCTCCTGCCAACCGCCTGTTCGAGATCGCCGGTCTCACACATCTCCGACGAGAGCTGCACGCGCACCTTGCCTGCAGCTCTTACACACACGCCGGCGCTGCTGCCACAGCGCACAGCTGCAGCGCGGCAGCATGCCCCTGTGCCCTGCCGCACGCGTGTTTTGCGCGTTTAAAAAAATTCCGGCCTGCCGCTTTGATCTCATTTTCCAGCGATGAATTACAAATTTCCTATGCCAATTTTGGCTTACAAAATTTCTTTAACAGTAAACTAAATCAAGAGGGAAACATGGTGATAAAAGACCACCCCTCTTGTTACAGATCCAAAAAAATATTACAACGGAAAATCTAACCATGCTTTATTCATATATTAAACAAATAATATATATCTGAATAAAATGTGCCACTCTAATACATAAATTTCAAGATTAATTTCATACGAAATTCTTATATATTAATATGAGATGGGCTCTGATACCAATTGTTGGGAAAAACAGGTTTTTAAATTTTTTTTATAAAACATTTTGAAGATCGCTCTCATATAATATATAAGAATTCATATTCTAGAAATCGTACCTTGAAAATCTGAATTGGCTTTTTCCGCTGAAGTGATTTAGGCTCCTAGATCACGATCCGCCACCACCACTCCTGTTAGATCACGATCCGTCACCACCACGCTTGTTAGATCACGAACTGTCTCCAATGATCTTCCAGGTTATGACTCAGGTTCGATCTGCACTTGACGTGTGGGCGCCTTTATCACTACCAAAGCAACTAGCACGAGAAAATTTTTCTCTCAACAATGGAGAGAAAAATCTTTTCTCCGATCCGTATAAAGTGCTTTTTTTTCTTTTAGAGAAAATAAGCCTTTTATATAACCCTTTTAAAAAAACCCCAGCCCAAATAATGCCCTAAATAAAACTCACGTTATTTTCTTTTTCAATAAGGGACCCACCTTGTAAAATAACATAAGGCCCCTTATACAAAAGTTAATTAAATGGAGCCTCCCACTAAATGATATATTTAGGCTTTTGACCCAAATAGCTAGTTATCTTACTTATTAGTCCAAAGATGGTCAATTAAATGAGCTAACCCGGGGATCATTTGGGAACATACAATAGTGGCTACAATAATTAGGCCTGTAATTAAACTAGCCCAATTATTTAATTCCAAATCTACTCCACTAAAAGATTGGAACTGACTTCCATAATTGTATGCTCGAATAATAATTCGTCCCAAGCCACATTGATTTCTTTACTGCACAATCCTTTGTACCACATCGTTAATTAAATTGATATCTCAACTGTCCAATCAATTTAATAACATCTTATTCCTTGATCTTTACTGGTTTTCTCTAATGATCATTTTCAACATACTAAGTATGTTGACACACGCCGAATTCTATGATCAAGTGTCGAAAACCCATCAAGAGATGTGTTGTACAAATTCTATATTGTTAATCCATAACTCCAATACTCATAATTGCTCCCACCAAGATACCGGGTAATCTTGACCACAAGGATGTGTCGTGCCCATTGGTAACTCAAATGGAATAACAATTACAATCATGAAATCATAATTAACTCAAGATTAAGATTAAATCAACGCCTATGAGATTTAATAAGTTATTACAAAGTTAATTAAATCTCATATGTGATCCTGTTCAATGTAGTCGTACTACATCAATAAATTCATACATGATTAAGACAAATCATTCAATGAATTTATTACAGCCTATACCTAAATAAAGTGCCCAACTTTATTTATCAACTGCGAACTAAATTTATTTAATCATAAGATAACTTGTATTTATGTCTTCTGTGAATCCACATGGTGATCACATAAATACATATAATATGATTAAATGGACTTTAATACAAGTATTAATGCAATTAAGATATTTGAATAAAATACCTCATTTATTTTATTAATCAGAAAAATAGTTTATTACAATTAAATAAACACATATGCTTTTAAAGAGCATATTTTCCCAACAGGCCAACCTTGTACTGCTGAAGTTATGCGTCGATCCATTATTAATTAAGACTATAATTTCATATGGTCCAACTTTTGCTATCACATGCATAATTTGAAGTGTTGCCCATCCCGTTAGTGCATATAAGGTGATTTTAGGATCAATGGTCTCTCATTGTTCTATTCCTCGTTGTACTTCTTCTGTAATTTCCTAAAAAGTAGTCTCGTCTAATATGGTTTCACTCCCTAAAATTAAGAGTTGAGCCCTTGAACACTTGTGACCTGCAGTGAACTTTTCATTGCATTGAAACATAAACCTTGCGCTCTGCATCGCTGCATCTCTTCCCAGGACAGTCTTTTGAAGGGCACTGTTGGGGCAGCTCTGTTAATGATTGGTTGTGCTAGCAGTATACAATTGTTGAGTGATGGTCGCAACAGCTTCTTCTGCCACGATAATTGTTCGTCTTTCATTCATACCAAGCTGATTGCCTCTTTTAATAATTTTGTTCTAAACATGCGAATGCCCTATGATATTTCCGATTTGAGTCCCCCCATGAAAGTCCCTACCAATGCTTTTTGTGACCACCCATGAACCCTGTTACCCAGTCTTTCAAATTCCTTTTGATAGTCTCGAAGAGAACCGTTTTGTTTTAATAGGGATAATGCCTCGTCAAAATCCTCACATTCCGTTGGACCAAAGTGGGCCCACAACTCCTCTACAAATATTTCCCATGTCACTGTATAACCTTCTTCTTTATAAGCCTTGTGCAACCATTGCCACCACTGGTTGGCTTCGCCTTCAAGGTGGAAGAAAGCCAATGCCACCTTCTGATCCTCTGTTGTTTCTTCATATTCGAAGAACTGTGTTACTCGATTGCTCCACTCGGTTGGATCATCGCCGGAGTAGCAAGGAAATTCTAGTTTGGCCAATCTAGATGGAAACTGTTGACGACTATTTTCAATCACTTCACGGCATGGCAATGATGAACCTGTATTCTCATGGTTGTTGTGGCTTGGCGTCCCTTTGGAGGCGCTAATTAACTCAGCTAACTTACTGAGAGTCTCTTCCAAGTGATGCAATTTGTCATTGATCCCTAACTCCATTCGTTTCATGTTATCTTGCATATCCCCAAGCTCAGCTTCTACGTGTTCAATCCGTTCCTTGTTAGTTGCCATTGTCAAACCTCTCTCTGATATCACTTAATGCGGTCCCAGTCAGTAGCTAGCTAACAATCGATGAATAGAATTAAGATGTTCTTCTTTGGGTGAGAACAACTACAAGAAAAAAAGTATGGATAATTTTCTAGATAATTCTTTATTCATCACTGAAGCCTATTAATAGTTCTAAGTGTAACAAACAACTCTGTTTTGCAATCGTGAAAGACGGTATAAACAAAGCTAATAACAAGAAGTAGCAAATATTTATTAAACAACCTAGCTATAAACTCGAAACAATATACAACTCAAATGCAACAACCAAAGATATGATCCCTACCAAATCTGCCACGATTAGTTGACGCAGTAAACCAATCGAAACTTGCTCCAGTACTTACTCTCATGCTATTTCCACGTGATGCATGTTTCGTGCATGACTTGCATGCTCAAGCATAGTCTCCATAGATTTAGAACTTTAATAGTGTAAGTGTGTAAAATATTGGTACACTGATAAGGAGCCACATAAGTCAAAGAGAACACCTAAGCCTATAAAATTTTATAAATAAAATATTGTGTGTATATCTATCCTTCCAAAAAAAAAAAAGAGAATCATGTACAATATGTGAGCTTTAATGATAAGAATTTATAAATTAAGTTAAAAAAATATAATCATGTCATTGATTAAGTAAATGGGTCAAAAACTTTAACCCTGACTTAACATAGAAAAAAATTGTGTCGACTTGGACTTGGCCATTTAATAATTGTGTTAAATTTGATGACTCATACCCATTTATTTGTGTCAAGTAATTGGGGTCGTGTCAAATTTTGCCAGCTCTAGGTGGCTACATAGGATTTTTTTTTTTTTATGAAGTACAGGAACTTATTTTTGCTAGCACTATTGTAAACTCGTTGTATGGTAGATTGGCTCCCATTTATGGTACATTTACTAACTAGTAATTGGAATAAGTTGGCATCGAAATAAAAAATGAGAATAAGAATAAATTATTTACTTTAGTTGTAGGAATTGGAATCATAATAAGTTGTATTGCTATTAATGTATTTATTTTTTATTGAAATCGGAATTAGAATGAGTTAGATTGTTACAAATTACTAAAAAATCCTTAATAACTATTGTCATAATTATTATTTTTTATTTTAATTATTGTGATTATTATTATTCAAAATTTATTATTATTAATAATTATTGTCAATAATAATAATAAATTGTTATTAACATTAATATACAAATTAATTATAATACTTTTTATCATTAATATATTGCTATTGCTGCTGTTATTACTACTATTAGTACTAGTATTACTATTACTATTATTATTATATTGTATTTACTTTTTGGAGTGGGAGTGAGGAGTGTCATTCCTCTCACTCCGTGGGCCTCGCCTAATTTTGGAGTGGGGAGTGGGATTCCTACTCTAATGGGGGGAGGTGGGAGTGAGAATTCACTCCTTCTCTTCCCTTTTTACCCTTATATTTAATAAAATAAAAAATATTTAATAAAATAAATAAAATCATATTTATTTTAACATTTTATATTTATTAAAAATAATAATATTAAACATATTTAAATATTATATTATTATATTTAGTTAAAATAATAATTTACGTTGATTTTAAGTTAAAATTACTTAAAGATATTATTATTATACTTATAGAGAATTAATAATATTACTATATACTATTTTTATTTAAAAATATAATATTATTATATTTATTTAATATTAGTGATTAATAATAATAAATATTTTATTCTAAAAAATATTAATTTAGTAATATATTATTAATAATAATGTTTCATTTGTGTTGCTCTTATTAATAATTTTTTATTGACATAATTAAAATTAAAATTACTAAAAAATTGTGATTTACATAATTAAGAATATTAATAATTATTATTAATTTAAAAATATAATAAAATAAATATTTTATTTTTTAAATATATTTTTTTATTAATTTTGTATATAAAAACTATAATTCTTTAAATAAGGGTAAAACTGTAATTTAAAATCATTCACTCCCAATCCAAGAAAATGTAAACACATAGATTAGATTCTAGTTTCAATTTCATACTCTCATTCTAGTATAAGTAAACAACATACTCCTACTCTCACTCCTACTCTACATTTCTAATCTCAAGATTTCCACTACAATCCGAAATGTAAATGCAACCTTAGTATTATAATTAATAATTATTGTCAATAATAATAATCCATTTAAAAAATAAACAGTAATGATCAAAATCATCATCATTAAGAAGAGCAACAACAAATCATCGTGGTCGTCAACCTCATCAACTCGGAACCGGTGGCAACAAGGTAGCTACTACTGCTCCACAACTGATGACCAGCGAGACGATGGTGTTGCTTCATTTTGGCAATGACGGTGAGGCTTGTTTGGCTACAATTGATTTACTTTTTTTTTAATTCTTTGTTATCTTTTTTTTTTATTTATTTAAAGAGAGAGCATTTTCAAAAAATCAGAATATTAACAGGGGAAAAATCAATAATCCTGGAATGGGAGACTGATTCCCACCCCTTAGAAATCAGTCTCTCATACCCGAAACCTAATTTGAGATGGATTTCACTTATTTGATTTCCATTCTTTCTCTTATTTTGTGAAATAAATGTTATCAATGATTTCGATTATGGTTTTCAATTCTCTAATCCATGTAGTAAACAAACATTGTTTGGTTACCATCTGACAACAAAATTATCTTTTTTAACGGATTGCAACAAGTTGCTCAATTTTATTTTTATTTTAATATAAATTAAATTAAAATCAATAATTTATGATATAATTTGTTTATTAAAAATAATAAAAAACCAAATAAAGTAAAATTTAAACAAAGAATTTTTAGTACAAATATTATGTTAAAAATAAAATAAATATTCAAAAAAGACAAAATTTTATTTCATATTTTGTAATTTCTATCTCATGTTTAAGATTAAAAAATTCATTTATTTCGTTCTATGTTTCATATAGTATATTTCAGAATTAATTCTTTGATAGCAATAATTAAGTCATAAGAAGAATGAATTCTTCTTATGACTTAATTATTGCTATCAAAGAATTAAAAGGCCATGAGACATTATTTTTAGGTCAACTATAAATTACATAAAATATAAATTAGCAGCTACTATTTTACAAAATTTTCTTCCACCGCCCCGTATTACAGCTATAGTATAATACATGATTATTTATTCTTTTAACGTTAATAAATAAAACCTCCATTGATTTTTATGGCACAACATAACATTTTCCCGGAAGGATGCCACTATTAGGACCCCTCTAAACAACTTTTAAAACACCTTTCCTTAACTCACCCCATTAAAACATTAAAAAAAAATTAGACAATTTTACAACACCTTACTTATTCCCAAAGTAACCTAAAATAGAAAAAAGGAAAAAAAAGTTGTTGACAAACCTGAGTAATGGCTAAATAGATTTTTTCCCAATTGGTATCTGCTTGGGTTTGTTAATTTGTGATACTTAAGGATAGAGATGGCCAATGGGCCGGATGGCACGTGGCACGACATAACAAGAGCACATTTTGGTGGGGCATGCGGCACGACATAGCACGTATGTGGGATGGGTCGGGCCAGGCTGGGCTTATAATTTTAGGCGTGCGGGCCTTAAAAGCACGATACGATTAGAGATGACCTAAGCACGACACGATGAAAAAATCCGCAATAAGCACGCTTTATTTTTTAATGAAAGTAAATTTAAAATTTTATAATTTTACAAATAATTTGATATTGAATATTTTAAATTCATTTAATTCTTGGTTTAAAAAAAAACTATAATTGATTTATTTTATAATTAGAGATGACGAATGGACCAAACCAGTCGTGTTGTGCTGGTCTGGCCCATCAAAGCAAGACCTATGCGTGCTCGTACATGTGCTATGCTGTGCCAACTATATGTTACATGTTGTGTCGTGCCGTGCCTAATTTTTTTTTTTTTTTGCTTAGGCACGGCCCAGCACATGTGCCGTGCCCACTCGTGTCGTGGGCCGTGCTGTGTCATGCCTAAGGAAAAAAGTCTAAGCTTTTTTTCTTTTTTTAAATTTTTTTTAAGAGCGCATGCCAAGCTATTGGTATACATTTTTCAAGTCAATGTACTTTGTTTAGGTCTATACTTTTATTCAAATTTAATAGAATCGAAAATTTAAAACTTAAGTCCGTATTCAATAATAATAAACTAATAATAAGAAGAGAATGTAATATTAATTATTAAGTTTGACCTTATAGTATGATAATTTTTTTTAATACTTAACAATAATAATAATAATAACAATAATTTCTTGAGGGTTAACTTAATTGTTAACTTAGATTTACGTAGAGTCATAGATCATAGTTCACAATAATATTAATACATATTTATAAAATCATGATATTTATATTTTTATTCATTAAAATCATGATATCAATTATTTATTTAATAAATTATAAATATAAATCAATTATAGTATTTTTTAAACTACCAATTAATTAAATTTAAAAAATTCAATTTCAAGTTTTTTGTAAAATCATAAAATTTTAAGTTACTTTCATTAAAAAATAAACATGCTTATTATGGGCTTTTTCATCGTGTCATTCTTAACTCATCTCTAATCATGCCGTGCTAGGCCTGCGTGCCTAAAATTCTAAACGCGGCCCAACCCACGTGCGTGTCGTATCTTGCCACTTGCCCCATTGAAACGTGCTCGTGTTGTGCCGTGCTGTACGAACACGTGTCGTGCGGCCCATTGGCCATCTTTATTTATAATTTATTAAATAAATAATTGATATCATGATTTTAATGAATAAAATTATAAATATAATGATTTTATAAATAGGCATTAAAATTATTGTGAATTATGATCTATTACTCTAAGTTAACTATTAAGTTAACCCTTAAAAAAATTATTATTATTATTATTGTTAAGTATTAAAAAAAATTCTAATACTATAAGATCAAACTTAATAATTAATATTCCATTTTCTTACTATTATTAGTTTATTATTATTGAATATGGACTTAAATTTTGAATTTTCGATTCTGCTAAATTTAAATAAAGGCACATGAACCTAAAAAAAAAAATAGACTTGAAAAAAGTACGCCAATAGTTTGGCATGCGCTCTTAAAAAAATTAAAAAAAAAAAACTCATTAGACTTTTTTCTTTAGACACAGCCCGGCCCACGACACGACACATGTGAGCACATCACGAGTGGGCACGGCACGTGTACAAGGCCAGGCCTAAGAAAAAAAAATTAAGCATGATATAGCACGGCACGAAACACATAGTGGGCACAACACGGCACGGGCACAAGCACGCATGGGCCTTGTCGGCCCAGCCCATTGGCCATCTCTACTTCAGGAGTTGCTGGTTTGCTGAAATTTTAAGGACATTGCTAGGATTTGTTGGTTTGCTCAAATAAGCAAGCAAATAAATTTGAGAGTGGTTTGTTTTGATTAAAATAGCTAGAGATTATTTTGAGAGACTGACGTTTTGTTTGCTAATTTGTGAAGGATTATTAAAGAAATTAGTTCCTTTTTTATAAAAGAATTTTGGTCTGGAATAGAACTCATAAAATTACTTACGGTATTGACTTTTTCAGCTCAACTACAACTGCAACAGCACAAGAATTGTGAACTCAAAGTCTCGACCTTATTAAATCTTCTTGACCATAAAACTTATTGCAGGATTTGAAAATGTCTCAAGTTGTGTTGTTTTCCATGTGGTAAATTGATTTTAATTGAAATTTTGAACATGTAACTGAATATGGTTGTAAAGAGTTTTCATTGAAATCAAGTTAATGAGTTAGTTTTATCCAATACATGTCTTTTTAGGAAATTTCAGTTGTGTGTAAAAATATAAGTACATGATAGAGTTTTTAATAAAATTTTTAAAAAGGTGCTAATAGACAATAATTCAACTCTTCCTGGAAACAAACAAAATATTTGAAAAAAAAAAAGTAAAAAACGAGTTGCCTACCTATGCATTTCAGCGTCAATGAGAGTAGCAGGGTCAACTCTTAGGATGTTTTTACTTCTCGAATTAGGAAATCAGAATTTGAAATTAGAATTATTAACAGTATTTACTTTATAAAAAAGAGTGAAAATTAGAATGAATAGTTGGAGTCCATAAATTTGGGAATCATTCCCATAGATTTGATTCCCAAGGAGGATTGGGAATCAAACTTAGATGCCCGAAACTACCCATTATTACCCCATTAAATAATTATAATCTTCAAATTAACCTCAATCAAATTCTGTCATTTTTGCATTTTGGTCCATAAAGAATTTATGAAAATACCAAGAATTTTTGTAATATTTACAAATAGATCCTTTATTATTTATTATTAGTAATAATGATAATGCAGATAAGTCCTTTATTAGATAACAAATTACAATTTATCCAATGACTTTTTCTTTTTAGGCTATTTGATTATACATGATAGCCTTACTTAAAACTTCTATTCATGTTTAAGATACTTTAGAAAATAAGAGCTTGTTCGATATTATTTCTGAATTGGTATTTTTTAAAAATAAAAATGAAAATTAAATTTGGTGTTTTACCGTTAGTGCATTTTGAAGTTAAGTATGTGTCTTGATATTATTTTATGTATCTTATATTTTAAAATTGAAAACAATGACATGTGTTCAATTGATACAATTGAGAAAGATAAAAACAGTGAATATTTATTCAATAGTATCATATTTAAAATAGTTTTTATTCAATATTTAAGTTATAATTGTAGTTAAATTTAATACAAATTAATATAATTTATATCAAATGAAAAGAACTGAAAAAAAAAGTAAATAAATCCATATATTGATCCACTCAAGGTCTCAAGTTCTTTTGGATAAAATAATAATGTTGCCAACCCAAATCCCATAAACTAATTACAGTTTTTTCTTTTAGGGGCCCGGGGGGGAGAAGGGGGGAGAAGTAAAAGAAATTGTACTTTGTTGTCTATGCAGGTTTGACTTTCTTACTTAGCCTGAGCCTACGATACGAAAGTTACAAAATTAAAAGAAACTAACACCTACATATATAGTTCTCTTCTGGGGAATACAAGATAGAGAAAATGAGAGGTGAGTTGCAAGAGATAAGTTTTCTTGGCAAGGGAGAGAGATGAACGATTACAGTTGAAAGCGGGGAAAAAATAAGGTTGAGAAGAGATGAAGATGATGAGTGATGCGGGAGATGACTGTTGGTGAAAGAAAAAATGAATTTATTATCATGTCTTGGAAATAGTATCAAATAATGTTTTGTAATTTATTTCGTGGTATATTTTAAAGAACAGAGAAAACATGTCAAAGTTGTCTTCTGATTTATAACTATCAAATAGAATTTGGATTTTGTGTTTTACAACATGGTTCTTGGATAAAGTCTACCGAACACTGATTACACTTGAATCCTGAAACTAAAAATGAAACCACCAATTACAAAACTATACCGAGCAGCCCTAAGCATCGTAAAATTACTGTATGTTTTCCTCCACCGAGAGTGTTAAGTATCTTTTTTGAACGTTGCTGTTAACATATAATACATTTAGCATAAATTACTTTCATATAAATACTGTTTATCGAGTGGTGGGCCATGAGATGAAAGAAGCTTTATCAAGCATCAGTGCCCTTAAGATTGAGGCACATTTCGATATGCTGATATATGTTGCTTTTCCAGATAATCCAATCCAGGAAGTTTCTTTATCTCTTAACATTTATAAAGAATTGGGAACAATAACCAACAATCTGATGTGGTTTAGCATGAGTTAACTGTTTAGCATTTGTGAGAACATCCACCTGTTGGGGAAAGATCAAGTTTTGAAATTTTTTATAAAACCTTTTTAAGATCGCTCTCATATAATATATAAGAATTTGTAATCTAGAAATCGTACCTTGAAAATCCGATTTAGATTTTTCCGTTGAAGTGATTTAAGCTCCCAGATCACGATCCGTCACCACCACGCCTATTAGATCACGATCCGTCACCATGAATCTCGCACTTGACATGCGCGCTTTATCACTACTAAAGCAACTTAGCACGAGAAAATTTTTCTCTCAACAATAGGGAAAAATATTTTTCTCCGATCGTATAAAGTCATCTTTTCTTTAGAAAATAAGCTTTTATATCTCTCAAAACTCTCCAAATAATTAAAAAAACAAAACTCACGTTACTTGCTTTTTCTATATGGGGACCCACCAAAATAACATAAGGCCCTCTTACACACAAATTTAATTAAATCTCCCACTAAATGATATATTTTGACCCAAATAATAGTTATCTCTTATTAATTGAGTCAATTAAATGAGCTAACCCGGGGATCATTTCGGAATATACAATAGTGGCTACAATAATTAGGCATGTAATTAAACTAGCCCAATTATTTAATTTCAAAGCTACTCCACTAAAAGATTGGAACTGACTTCCATAATTGTATGCTCGGATAATAATTCGTCCCAAGCCACATTGATTTCTTTACTGCACAATCCTTTGTACCACATCGTTAATTAAATTGATATCTCAACCGTCCAATCAATTTAATAACATCTTATTCCTTGATACTTACTGATTTTCTCTAATGATCATTTTCAACATACTAAATATTTTGACATACTCTGGCCAGAGAATTCTATGATCAAGTGCCGAATACCCATCAAGAGATGTGTTGTACAAATTTTATATTGTTAATCTATAACTCCAATACTCATAAATGCTCCCACCAAGATACCGAGTAATCTTGACCACAATTGTGTGTCGTGCCCATTGGTAACTCAAACAGAATAACAATTATAATCATGAAATCATAATTAACTCAAGATTAAGATTATAGTAAAATCAATGCCTATGAAATTTAATAAGTCTGACAGTTATTACAAAGTTAATTAAATCTCATATGTGATCATGTTCAATGTAGTCGTACTACATTAATAAATTCATAGATGATTAAGACAAATCATTCAATGAATTTATTACAGTCTATACCTAAATAAAGTGTCCAACTTTATTTATCAACTGCGAACTAAATTTATTTAATCATAAGATAACTTGTATTTATGTCTTCTGTGAATCCACATGATGATCACATAAATACATATAATATGATTAAATGGACTTTAATAAAAAAAATATTAATGCAATTAAGATATTTGAATAAAATACCTCATTTATTTTATTAATCAGAAAAATTATTTATTACAATTAAATAAACACATGTGCTTTTAAAGAGCATATTTTCTCAACACCACCATCTATAACCTTTCGGTTTCCAGAATCCATGTTGCATTTATGATGTTTGTGCTGTTTGATTATAGTAAAATGAAATATTTTTAATCGATTTAGATTCTTAACTTGTCTTGGATGCATTACTCTATTCTCTCATAATTGTCTCGGTCATGAATAGAGGTGGCTAACGGGTCATGCCGTGCAGCATTTAATAATCATATCAAACACGACCCATTTAATATATATGTATACCAATATTTTACACACTTACACTATTAAAGTTTTAAATTTATATATAATTTTATAAATAAAACATTGTATATATATCTACCCTTTTGAAAAAAGTAAAAAGAGATAATTATTTTTAATATTTGAGTTTTAATGACAAGAATCTAAAAATTATTTTAAAAAAGAAAATATAACTGTGTGATTGGTTAGGTAAATGGCTCAAGAATTTTAACCGTAACCCGACAAGGAAAAAAATCATGTCAACCTAGACCCAGCCCATTTAATAATCATATCAAATTTGATGACCCATACCCATTTATTCATGTCGTATTCGTGTCGGGTAATCGGATCGTGTCAAATTTTGTCAGGTCTATCGCACGCATCAAGGAAGGTCTCCAACATGACCCTTTAGCGAAAGACTTGTTAGGGAAAGTACTCGAAGGCAAGACCAAGGCAATTTTGACAAGACAAACGCACCCTCCTCACCAAAAGAGATCGACTATTCGTGTCTAAATAGAGGAATTTGTGGAAAGAAGTCATCAAGGAGTGCCACAATTTGTAGTGGGTTGGCAACCCCAAAGTTGAGTGCACAATCGCACTAGTCCAAGCCTTTTATTTTTGGCCGCATATAAGAGACGACAACATGGAATACTTGTGGGCTTGTCTTATGTGTCAACAAGACAAGATCGATCACCAACTTCTAGCAAAATTATTGGAGCCTAATCCACTAGCATCAAGGCCATGGGAAAGTGTCACCATGGACTTAATTTTGGCCTTACCCAAGTTCGAATAGTGCAGAAGCATCATGGCTGTTGTCGATTGCTACAGGAAGTGCGCGATTTTCATCGTCACATGAGCGATTGCAAAGTGGACAAAATTACCCACTTTTTCATCAAGCATGTTGTGAAGTTGTGGGGGCTTCTGAAGAGTATTGTGAGCGACTGAGATCCACTATTCACTGGACGATTTTGAACAGAGCTCTTGAAGTTGTTGCAAACTAACCTCAAGTTCTCAAGAAGCTTCCACCCGACCTGATAGGCAGACAGAGCATATCAACAACATCCTCGAGATGTATTTGAGGCATTATGTAAGCGCTCATCAGCAAGATTAGGCAAAGTTGCTAGGTGTTGCCCAATTCTCATACAATCTACAGCGGAGCGAGGCTATAGGCAAGAGTCCATTCAAGATCATCATGGGATTCCAGCCTATGACTCCCAATGCCATAGCCTTGACATACGGAGGAAAAAGCCCAACGACTCACAAGCTCGCCCTCGAATGACAGGAGGAAGTGGACATCAGGTGAGCATATTTCGACAAAGCCACACGGAAGATGAAAAAGTGGGCTGATTCAAGGAGACGCCACGTCAAGTACAAGGAAGGCGGCCAAGTCATGATCAAGCTCCTACCCCAACAATTCAAAACTTCACGGAAAGTCCACAAATGAGTAAATGAAGCAATACAAAAGGGTATTTCTAAGTTGTACGACATGTAAAAAATGTATCGTATCAACTCTGACTTTGGTCAACACTCAAAATTCATTCGGTCTAGACTCAAAATTCATTCGGTCTTCCATGTAAGTCTACTGAAGCCATACCATGGGGATGCGGAAGACCCAAGTCGAGGTGAGTCAAGACGTGCCCTAATGGTTGTTGTAACCGCGTTCGACAAAGACATGGAGTACATCCTTACCGATCAAATAATCTAAAGAAGGGGTATACCGGCCTACAATGAGTACTTGGTGAAGTGGAGGAATCTCACCAAGAGCGAAGCCACTTGGGAATGCAAAGAATACCTATCGCAATTCACAAAGCACATCCAAGTTACAAGCACGAGAATGCAACGAGGACGCCACAAGGATAGGTAGGGGAGGAATGTCACGGTCTGCTCAAATTTGCCGCAAATGGGGGATAAATTGGCGCACATGGGTACACTCAGTAAAAGTCTGCCCAATAGTAGGATGCGCTCGACAACAAAGTGAGCTCAGCAATAGGCTGCCTCATACTACTAACAAATTGTGGTGCGCTTAGTAAGTGGGCAACCCATAAACAAGCCTAGCCCAATTTCTAGATTTCTCTACACCTTATAAATAGGTAGATTTTTAGGCAAGTTGCATGAACAGTCTAGACCTAGGGAGCAACTCCATAAATAGGGCCTAACACTCACTATTTTACTCACCACCACACCACACACACACAACACACCTAGCACAAGCAACTCAAGCACTCTTGTAAAAAACTCTTGTATTTTGGCCATATTGCTCTTTCTTCTCTCTAACATTTCCGCAATCATCTTGTTTGGTTAACTTGAGAAATTCAATAAGAGTCACTTAACAACTTTTGTGCTAGAAGTTATTTAAGTGAAGCATGAGCAATTCCTATTCCTATCAATTTAACTAACTGATTTTAATTTAAAAATAAAAATATATTTAGCTTTCATCAAGTGGCCAAAAAATGGGCCAAGCACATATGCTCACGTGTGAAGGCCATATACGTTTTGTCAATTTGGAATAGTGAGTATTTGGAAATACTTCACAAATTAATAACAATACGACTTTATCATGTTTTCCAAGCCATCTTAGGGTTGGGTTGAAGTGGTTGTGTGTAGTATTTACTTCTTTAATGGCGTTCCATACTTGTTGAAATGCAACACCTATAATGGCACCTGGAACGATTTCTATTCCTGCCATTGCGAATAAATCAAAGAGAGTTTTCGCTATATATAATTTTTTTTCTTTTTTTTTTACAAAAATTATAATTGCTAGACTTCTTGCAATCTTGGATTTATAGAAGTTAATTTCTTCAAAGACACGTTAGAAAGAAAAAAGAAAGAATGGATAGAAAATATATCCATCTCCCTTAATCTTATTTGTGAAAATTAATCATTTCTCCTTAAAAGAACCACAACTTGCATCAATTATTTCATTGTGCATTTCTTAGTTTCTTTCTTCAAATTTAATCATGCATTTCTTGGAAATGGTCTTTATTTGATAACATCATATTCTTGGAAACTTTCCTTCCGAGTAATTAAGAGAGGCTAATTTTTCCTTTTCGTGTTCCAGCTTATATTTCAATTTTCATTAAAAAAAATAATTTTATTAAATGAAAGTAATTTTTTTCTTAATTTGTTGATAACTATTTAAGATTTGCTACCGGATGGGTGGATTCTTCTTTAATTTTTAGGGTTAGGCATAACTTTTTAATTGGTCCCCATATTTTGGGAAAAAAAAAAATCCCAGGTATCATTGTTGTTGCTTATTAATTAACTGATTTTTTAGAATGGAAAATGAGTTACTTTTATTATCTTCACGAGCAACTGTAAATATTTTTATTATTATTCATGAAGGATTAATCAAAAAGTAAAATTTAACCTTTTCTTTTAAAACTAACATTTGATGCATAATAAATGTGATATTTGAATTTTTTTAGTTTAAGAAATGCCTTGACCAACTGAGAATTGATGCTCAACACTCTAGACACTAAAGAGTAGGGATGGCAATAAACTCGGATCAAGACAAACCCGGATTATCCAGTCGGGGTTAAATCCGGTCCGGATATCAAATAATGCGGAATCCGGAAGCAATATTTTAAACCGGGACAAATCCGGGTCCGGTTCTGGATTTAGGTGAACCCGGACCCGGATATTTTTATTTAACATTAATTAAATAATAAATTTTAAGTATAAAAAGGGCAAAAAAACAAGAGAAACCCTAAAGCCTAAAAAAAAACTATCTTCAGCCGCCAGTATGATTTCTTTATCACTTAACGTCTGAAGCAGCCACTGACTGTTGAAGAGCTATAGATCTTCACTCCGACGCCACTATGACGGCGTGCAAAGAACGCCGGAATAGTTGGAAAGTATGGTACCCGTTATGGTGTCAGTTTCAGGAAGCAATGAAGAAGGTGAAGGTTTAGTCAACATAGCAAAATTTTCTGCAAATTTTGCAAGAAGTATGCAGTGAATTGCAAGGACTGCAAGAAAGTCAAGGCGAGCGTGCCTACACTTCCACCAACCAACCTGAAATTTGTGGCTGTGTTTTACTGTGAGATGTTCATTTGCCATTAAAAAAAAAAAATCAGCAGCCATTTATCCTTTCCCCTTTTCTTGACTTCATCCCCATAAAGCCCAACTTGTCATTATTATCGCCAGATTTGTTTGAAAATTGAATTTGTATGCTCGGTTATTTTGAACTTTATTTCTAATTATTTGATTTTGAATTATTTTCCATTATTGTTGTGAATAGATTTAGAGATCTGGAAAGGAATTCATTAGAAGAAGAGATGGAAATCGCATCTCTTTAGCAATCATCCGGGTTCTAAACCCGGAATCCGGGAATCCAGATTTTTTCGGGTTTAACCCGTACCGGACCCGGAGGAAAAATTTCCGGGTTTATATCCGGGTCCGATATTAAAAATTATCATCCGGGTCCTGAACCGGGAAGGCCAAATTCGAATCCGGACCCGGACCCGGATTTTGCCATCCCTACTAAAGAGGAATTTAACCCACAAAATAAATGAGCTGTTTGGGACTGCTGATAACTGGTATTTTACTTGTGTATTGGCACAGTCAACAAACAATAGAATCTTGAACAAATAGATTGGGTTCTTCTATGATGTTGTAAAAAATTTATAACATCAATAATGTATTAATTGTGAACTATTAGATTTAATCAATAGTGTACAATATTTGTACTAAAAAAAATTAAAAATAATAGAAAACGGTTTGTTAACCATTCAAGTGGGTGGAGAATTTTTATAAAATAATTGTGACCACCCTTAGAGTTTGAAACAATTTCACTTAAATAGCATATTTTATTTAAAATTACTTTTCAGCCCTCCTTTAAATTTGTAATATGATAATCTTTTTTAAATAAATCTTCCAAAATCAATTACCATTAAGTATAAAATATAATATCAAGCAGATTATTTAACACAAAGTCTTATAATATTTGCATTGTATGAATTTAATTACAAACTGAAATGCAAGTTATGCAACTCAAGAGGGGGGTGAATTGAGATTTTAAAATTCATGCAATACAATTCGCACAACAATTTAATCTATTGCCTTAATCAAATCAAAACAATAAATTCAATCAAGCACAATATTAAAAGAGTAAGGGAAGAGAAAACGAACACAAGGATTTTTACGTGGTTCAGCTATCCTCGCCTACGTCCACGCCTCCAAGCTCACCCGGCTTGAGGATTTCACTATCTAAGCCTCCCAAGGCTTCAAATGTTTACAATAGACTTTCAAGGTGTCAATGAACCTTTACAACAAGAGATTATATCTCCAATCTCTTCACCCCAAGTGTTTCCCACACTTGTACACTCACAATTTGATGAGAAATGAAATTCACAATAATAAAACTCTCTTTAAGAGTGAATAACAAATTATAGCTCAATGATGATTCAACAAATGATGATTTACAAAATGGAAGCTCAATATATGTTATATGATCTTGTTTTTCCTTGTATTGATTCTTAAAACGAAGTTTGAGTTGAGTTTTTATAGTTAAAGCCCGAAAACTAGCCGTTATAGGTAAATTCAAGCGCCCAAGCGGCTAGCCGCTTGTTTATCCGGCTCGCCGCTTAGGAACAGTGATATTACCGTTATTTTTGAATTTGCTACAGTAACACTGTTCTCTAAAATTACACTTTAGCCCAAACTTTCTGTAATTATAATATGGCCCAACATGTTAGAAAACTTTTTAAATAAGTCTAATTTCAGAACTTCCGAAGGGTAGTTGTCTTTCCCAAACTTTCTGAAATTATGATATGGCCCCAAAGATTTTATTATTTCGCACAAAGGTCTTTTTCAACATAATACCCATATTTTTCAAAGTTCTCAAAACCTTTCACTTTAGTCCAAAATATTCATAAATTATAGTATGGCCTAAAACATTTCAAATGTTTGTAAAAACGTCCAACTCCGAAATTTAATACTTATTAAAATCAAAGATTTCAAATCTTAGCATTTAAGTCCAAATTACTTAAATCCACAAAATACTTTACTTTATAAAAATAAAACCTTTTAGCTTATGAAAAGTATTTAATTAAATTAATCTCTTGAGCTTCTCAAATACTAAATCATGCATCAATTAAATCATACCGGTTTTACAAGAATTTATCACACTAATTTGTTCGTTGAGCTCTAGACTATTCTTGATGTCGCCGTTGTCCGTTGAGTGTGTCTTCAATCTTGATTTCACTTGATTTACTTGCATAAATATTATCCTTCAAAAACTAGTGAAAATGTGAAATACAATATTTATTATTTTTACTTAAGACACATGTTTGTTATCATCAAAATTACATTATGTATAGCCCTTTAGGCTAACACAAACTATTAATACCTAAACAATAGTGATAATAGAAGGCATTTCAATAAACTATTTTATATGTGTTTTATTAATAATACTATATGAGTCACAACAAATGAGAAATATTTTATTCACCAATTATTATTGAAAAATATATATGTCTATATAACTATAGAGTGATAAATATTTTGATTTAAATTTTTAACAAAAAATTAAACTATTTATTTCATGCAATTCAATGGTGGAGGATATAACATTATGAAATGTTGCTTTGACTTTCAATATCAACCATTAGATTATGATATATTAGTGGCTCAAATATTGTGTCAAAATTTTAAGTTAAAGTATCCCAAACCATATCTTTATAATGGAAATATAAAAACATGCAATGATTTTTTTCCTCATTTTGTCCATTAAATATTATTTGATGTGATATTTTATTTATTGTCACTATTAATTATCATAATAAAAGTAATGACTCTTCGTAACATAAAAATTTTATAATTACTATCAAAGAATAACAATAAAATAATCTTTCATGACTCATAAACTAAAGTTAATTAGGAGTATGTGTTAGATTTAACTTTTATGAAATTAACAAAGTGACACTTGAAAATAAAATGAAAACAAGCTTGTAAAAGTTAAATTTTATAAGGCTCAGATAATTTTCTACCATGTCAATAAAAATCTAAAAATATAAATAATTTTCTTTCACTTTTTTTCCACGTAAATATTATTGGAGACAATATTTTATTTATTATCACTATTAACTATCATAACAAAAGTAATGACTCTTTACAATATAAAATTTTATAATTACAATCCAAGGATATCAATAAAATAATCTTTCACGATTCATAAACTAAAACTTATTAGGAATATATATTCGATTTAACTTTTATGAAATTAACAAAGTGATATTTGAAAATAAAATGAAAATATATAAGCTTATAAAACTTAAAACTCCCACCATGTAAGGATATTAACTGTAAGATAAATATAAAGTACAGAAAATAAGTATGTTAAATGGGTGTTAAAAATGATATATATTTCATGATCAATTATACAATGACACTTAATATTATATAAAATAATGAGTATTTTAATATACGATATTAAATTTTATTAAAACATGTGTGATTAAGTAATTTTTATGTTACAAGCAATCTCAACAATGAGTTTATTGATGTAACTATAACATTTACTTAACTATATATACTTAGTTGTGTTATTTATTAGTGTTATATCATATGTAAATTTTGCAATTGCAACTTATTTATTTGATTTGTGTTAAATAACCTACCATTATATTTTATACTTAATGATAATAGATTTTGGAAGATTTATTTAAAAAAGATTATCACATTTCAAATTTAAAGGGGGATTGAAAAATAATTTTAAATAAAATATGCTATTTAAGTGAAATTATTTCAAACGCTAAAGGTGGTCATAATTATTTTACAAACTTCTCCACCCCTTACACGTTTGTTAACCGTTTATCATTATTTTTTATTTTTATTTTTACCTACAAATATTGTGTACCATTGATTAAATCCAATGATGCATAATTAAAAACATTATTGATGCTGTAAAAAAATTATAGCATTATAGAGAAACCCAATAGATTAGTGAATATTCCCAATCTTTCTTATTTTACTTCTTTCAAAGATATTTTTCCATCAGTAGATCTTTATGAATCGAAATATTGGGATCCTGCAAAATCCTCTTAAAACCCCTTTTTTAACTATACCTAACTTAATACTAAAAATATTCTTTTTTTAAATAAACAATATTTTCATTGGTAAGTAAATGATGGAATCCCTCTTTCCTCTCACTTCCTTATTCAAGATCAAATTCAAACTTAAACCAGATTCACACTAATGATTGCTAATCATAACCATATGCAAAATATTATTTGAGCAATAACATTTAATAAAATATCAAACCAATTCTCAGTTCTGCACTTAAAAAAAAAAAAACTCTTGATTTTTTTTTCTTTATCTAGGGCATCAATATAAAATGACATAGAAAAAAAAATTTACTAATTTATTAAGAAAATATCATCCTGCAACCTCAAAGAAAAAAAAGAAATAGACTAAGCCAAATAATAAAGAAAAAATTTGAAGGAAAAAAAAGAGAGAAAAGAAGACACTATTCTAATTAAACTTTTTTTTTTTTTGCAAATTTCGGATGTGAAAATTGAATCAAGTGGGGGAGAGAGGGACTGGTTTGGGATAATAGTGACGTTATTAGAATGTGAACCTTTAGATTTTTTTTTTTAATCGCACATCTCTAGGACGAGTTTTTTCAAAACTTTCTGGGGTTGTTAATTACATAATGCTATTCATAATTGTCTTTAAATGTAATTTCAATGGAATAGGGTCTTATGAGATTAATTAAGGGATGCCAATTATCCTACTCAATCTTCATTTATTTGTTTTAAAATCTATTTGACAGTCGGAACAGTTGAATCATAAGATATAATATGTAGTTGCTTAAAAGTAGATGAGTTGTGAAATCCATTTATTATCTCATAAAATGAAGAAATAAAGGAAGATGAGAATCCTATACTGGAAGATGTAATTGAAGTAGCTCAAGAATCGGAAAAAGACGGCATTCCAAGTGAAGTCTATAACGATGAAATTAAGGCTGTGGGAGCACTCAAGGATGAAAATTCAAAGCTGAGAAAGTGTATTGCTAGAATAACAGTTAAGGGGCAGCTGGGAAGAAAGGAAATCGAAAATGGAAAGTGATAGAGAAACAGCAAATGAAAGAGACGGGCAAAGGGAAAAGAAAAGAATTGCTGCTGTTGAAACGGCGTCGTTTTACTAAATTTTCGGGCTTGACTCGGGGTATATAGCGTTGCACATATTATTTAATTTTTTTAACGTTAATAAATAAAACCACGATTGATTGTTATGCCTTAGCACAGCATAACATATTCCCGGGAACAAACAGTAACATAGGAAAAAAACCACCTGCCTGCCACATAATCCGAATTACTCAAATCAAATTTCAGCGTCAATGAGAGTAGCAGGAGCAGCAACTCTAATTTCAATCCCTTTAAAACCTTCAAAAACAAAACCCACAAGAATAATGGCACTGAATTCCAGCAACAAGAACAAGAACATGAACCCCCCCACCGTGGCTATGGCTTCCTTAAGTGGCAAAGAGAATGAAAAGAGGACGCTTCCTATATTGCTATTTGATATCATGGATACGATTGTTCGTGACCCATTTTACCATGACGTCCCTGCCTTCTTTGGGTAATTTTCTCTTTCTGGGTCTGTTATTGACCACTTTTGTGCCTATTTGTTTTCTTGTTTTTCTTTCTTGATAAATACATTACTTTTTTTGAAGCGCTTAAATTACCTAATACCCACATAAGTGCTTCTTTAGGAAGCACCTTCAAGTGCTTCTTTAGGAAGCACCTTCAAGTGCTTTTCTTATTAAAAAACCACATATAATTTCTCTCAAGCACTTTTCGAAGTAATCATTAAAATTGCTTCTGATTCCAAAAAATGTTTTTGTGTATATGAGCAAAACAATACTAAATAGTTGTGGAAGCATTTTTGACTATTTGAAAACGCTTTAAGTGTTGTGTCAATTTGTACTTCAGATTTTACTACAAGTCGTTTCCCTGGACTCAGAAAATGAATCATTTCCCAATGCATCTTACATTTGGGATCTGAATCTCTCAGTTAATGGCTTATTGATTAGTATGATTTGGGTATTCAATATCTAGCCAACATTCTACTTATTTTTACTGTTCTTTAATAATAAGTGTATGTTTGTAGTTGTCTGGAGCAGTTTCGTATTAATGTAAAGTCCTTGGCTGTTGCTGTTGTTATATAAGCAGAAGTTGGTATTTGATGTGGCAAACTGAGGTTAATGTATTTATAAGAGGCAAAGTTCTTCGTAGCTTTTGTGTCCAGTTGCTTTACCTTGCAATCGGCTGAAAGGTATTCCAAGGTTTTTCTCTCAATTTTTGTGGCTCCTTGGTTATGTTTACATGAAACCACCTGCCATATTAGAATTTACTGGTGGTAAACAGACTAACTGTTTCCTATCTGTCCTGAATTGGTTTATATGGGATCTGATTTTTAGAGGAGCATTTTGTGTTCTCTATCTAATTTCTAGAACAGTGGCTTGAGGAGTTTTTTTCTCTGGGATTTTGTGGTAGTTTTCAAGAAAGATCTTTACTTCTATGACTTCCTATATCGGTGAATTTATTGTTCATCTTTGCACATAGATGTAGATTTTCTAGCGGGCTAATTTCATGGATTATTCTGTTTCCCTGCATGTCTATTCTTTTCCTTTTTTGCCCCTGGTTTCCAGTTATCTTTAACTTTTAAAGTCTGAAATAATGAAATTGAAGTTTTTTGGTCAGAATGTCTATGAAGGAACTGATAGAATGCAAGCATCCAAATGCATGGATTGAGTTTGAAATGGGGATGATCAGTGAGGTATATACCGTACCAAGTTCTAAAGACCGTACTTCCTTTTTTTTTTTTTTCAACAGCAAGAATTCAATTTTCAGTGAAATTGATTTAGGATTGAGGCATATTTGCATTGATAAATTATTAATGTTGGATTTATAGAACTTTAAGTAAAACTGTCATTAAGCTACTATAATCAATTCCCCCTATAAAGTTTTAAAAATGATAATATGATTTTGCTTTGTTGCCTTCCTATGATTGTGGAATAGTGGTACAATTGATTTTTTAGTTTGTTGTTTTTTTGTTCTCTTAATATTTGAAGTTAAAAACTGCAATGCAATACAAGAGGGATGTTGGAATTTATAATGTTGGTAGATTTATTTGTCATTAAAACATCAATACATCTCGCATGATCTCGAAATGAACTATTCTTTTTGCTTTTTAAGTTTCTTTTGGGTGCCTGTCAAATGTGTGATCCAAATATATCTTGTCTTCTTCCAGATGGAGCTAGCTAGAAAATTTTTTAAAGATGGAAGACCTTTTGACTTGGAAGGTTAGTGAAAATTTCTTCTTATGAGCTTCGACAATTTAGTGCCTATCAGGTGACCTTAGAGTCTTAGAACAAGATTTGTGGATGTCCTTACTAAATACTTAGATTCAGTAGCCTTGTAATTTATAATAATATAACATTTTTTTTTTTTACACCTTCATATTAAGGTAATCCAGAAAAAAGGTTACATTTCTCTTCCTTTAATACCAATATTTCAATTTATTACACAGACAATCTAAGCATTATATCTATTGAGGTTTTTGCTAGTCATCTTTTACTTGTTTATAAAGTTTTATGCAGCACGAATCTTGTGTGTTATAATGTGGAGCTAGCTAATTCTACTCCTCTGAAAGTTTCGGTTATCAAATTCATGAAACCAAATCCAGCATGTAACCTCCATTGTAGCCCTCCCTTGAATGTGCTGCATGTTTTATCCCATAGCTCTCTCTGGTTGATCTACCATTACAGTAAATCTTATTGTAAAGTTATGGTATAAAGAGAGATTGAGGTGCATTATATCTCTTCTATGATATTTTTACAGTGAATTTGGAGGAACCTTTGTAAATTATTATTATTTGTCTACATAGTGAATATATTTCCTCAATAAATTCTACATCCACCGAATCGCCGAGAAATATGAGGTAATTATTTATAATTTAAGCATTTATTCCAGAAAAAAATTTCTTGCTTATACAGTAGGCACCACTTTCATTTCAGACTACTCCTTTTTACTTGGTAATTGTCTTGCCTATGTCCGAAACAACTTTAGAATTTCTTTGGTATCCTAAAGTCTAACAATCAGGTCAAATTGTTGAATACAAGTCAAACGTGGTATCAGACCATACTGGTCTAAAAACTAATTAGAATGGTAGAGTTTTCCGGAACTCTGTTTATGTATTCTTGAATTTGCCTGTGTTTTTTTTTGCTTTTTTTTTAATGCAGATATCCTTGCTTTTTTGGAGAAATTAGTAACTTCAATTATCCATCCTTTCAGGACTTAAAATTTGTATGAAAAAAGGATATTCTTACCTGGATGGTGTCGAAGAATTGCTGCATGAGTTAAAACAAAACAACTATGAGATGCATGCTTTCACTAATTACCCCATCTGGTAAGATGAAATCAGCGTTTTACTGAAGTTTTTTATGGTCTTTCTGACAACCTTATTAATTTATCCAATGACTTTCTTTTTGGGCCTATTTGATTATATGTGATAGCTGTCACTTAAAACTTTTATTCATGTTAAAGTTACTTTAGAAAGTAAGCATCTAAATCACTGTATGTTTTCTGCAAAGTGTGGTCAGGTAGCTATCTTGAACATTGCTGTTAAGAGTAATTTTATAACAAGAGAATCCTTTACTTCATTGGACGAGCTAAAACTAGAAAAAAAAAAACCTACAGATTTCAATATACTATAGGACAAAACACTGCATTGGAGTGTGTGTTTTTTTGTCTTTTAGTTTGTCACTTTAAATTTAAATAAAATAAGAGATTCCCTTGTTGTGAAGAATTATTTTAGCATGAAATACTTATATCAAGTGATGGCCCATCAGATGAAAGACGCTTTATCAAGTCAGTGCCCTTAAGATTGGGGCATTTTTCAATATGCTAATATATTGCTTTTCCAGATGCGTCAATTCTGGAAGTTTCTTTTCTCTTAATATATCTGAAGAATTGGGAACAATAACTAACAATCTGATGCACTTTGGCATGATTAACTATTTAGCATTAGCTACAAGAAGGTGGGTTTTTGAGAACACCCACCACCTGTTGCCTTTCTGTTTTCAGAATCCACATTGCATTTATGATGTTTCTGCTGTTTGATTATAGTTTGAAATATTTTTAATCAATTTAGAATCTTAACTTGTCTTGGATGCAATACTCTTTTCTCTCATATTTATCTCAATCTGGAATTAAATCTAAGATCCTGTAAAGTGTAGGTGAATTTGTAACCAAGAAGAAAATTCATTGCACAAGAGTAGTGTCATCAATAGAACTTTAACACTAAGATTCATTACTATCAGCATTCAATGCTAAAATTTCAGAGCTGAATTCTAAGTTTTATTAAATAGATGCTTAGGCAGTAAAATGGCTTATCAACTTTTTTTCAAATTTTTCTCTTGTAGGTACGAAATAATTGAGGACAAATTAAAAATCTCAACCTACTTATCATGGACATTTTGTTCATGTGTTATTGGTATGTTCAGTAAACAGTGTTTGAAGGTGTTTAGACCCTCTCTCTCTCTCTCTCTCTCACTCTCTCTCTCTCTCTGCCTTCGTTGTTCATATGTATGTGTTTGTGTTCCAATGTGGGTAAATGCTGGAGTGTAATATTTTTATTTTGCATTTGTTCTTTCTGCTCAACATTATCCACAATTTGCTATCTTTTTATTGAATTTCAACTCCTTTTATATGAATTGAGGTATTATTGGCCAATTATTGGGTTATTTACTTATTTATACTGGAGATTCATGCATAATGTTATCTTTGTTGTGTTAATATTGCCTGATCTTAGGTTCTGGCTATTTTTATACAAAATAATCTTGCGATCATTAGCAAATATTGAAATGGTGTGGCTCGTGAGAATGAATTCAGGCGTGAGGTCATTCTAGGCCCCATCATAATCAGTCAAATCCTGCATGTCAAACGATGGTCACTTGGCTGCTTGAGATGTTTTATCTTCTCTTATACTGTTGACATATTGCATGTTTAGATGAAGTTGAGCATAATCTGTACTCTCACCTGTGACTCAAGATGGGGTAGTTTTCTCGGTTCAGATTATGCTATTATGATTTAGGGAGCTTTGGCCAACTTTTAAGTTTTAGTTGATGTTTTACTTCAGATTTGCTGAATGGTGCTAAGTATCATACATTATAAGAGTGATTCTCCCTATTTTAGTGAACACGTTCCATGTGATTTGCATCTGTGTTTGTTTCTGTCTCCCTCTCCATCTCTTTTGTTCGCTGGCATGTTCAATCTCTGTTGAGGCTGAGTCCACATGACAACCTGTTTGGCATTGGTCTTGCTTGTGAGGGGACTTGTTGAAGCTCAATCCTGGGGTCAAGCAATAGCATAACAGAGGATACACAATGTTGTCAGCATGGTTCATGTGAGAAGTGATCCTATTTTTTGTATTGTTTCAGGAAAGAGGAAACCTGATCCTGATTTTTATTTGGAAGTCCTGAGACAACTGAAGGTTGATCCAGCAAATTGTATTTTCATTGATGACAGGTAACCTTCTGTTTTCTCTTGATTATGTTGTTATTGGGACAGAATCATGGTCTCATAATCTGCTCTAATTACTGCTAGAACCAGTCTGCTGATAATGTTCCCCAAGATTAATATTTCCTTGACATTAAAAGCAGAGAGGTATTGATAATGTGGTGTTGAGGAAACCAGGACTGATGGTTTGAGTAAGAGGTGGCAAGTTTTGTAGTTGTTTTACTACCCCTAGTTAGAAGTTGAAAGGGTAAATGTGCAAGTGTTGATTTTGTTTCCTGCTAGAGTTAACACTCTTAGAACTTCGTTCATGATTGGCATAGGTTGCTTGTTCTCGTATTGAAAATGAGATAGTATATGATTTAATATTCTATATGTTTATGAATAATTCATAGCTTTGGACTGACTCCAGGATAAGAAATGTAGAGGCTGCGGTGGAAGTTGGCATAGTGGGTCTGCATTTCAAGAATGCAAATTTGCTGCGGGATGATCTCTCTCAAATGGGGATCAATATTTCAACGGATGAATGCCAGAAAAAGTCATAATCAATCATATGTCGTGGAAGAACCAAGGTTCGAAATTCATTTGCCTTTACTTTCATTATATCATATTCTTGTGGACAGTTTTGTCCCGACAACTTTAGGCCTATGGCCTTTTACATAATCACAATTGTAAGTTTTTAACCTCATTATTAATTATATTTATTGAATTTCACTAAATCTCCAGAACTTCTTGGCCTTGATTTTTCCAAGTTATATGTATTCCAATAATTTGTTTATCAAATTTTGATTTATAACAGGTTTCTTTGCAATTTTTCATGAACCCAATGCCATTGCGAAATTCTCAGTTGTGCAACAATATAATGATTTGTAAAATTAAAAACAAAAGTTAATAAATTAGTATCAATGTATCTTGATCCCTTGTATTTGTCATGATGATTGTAAAAGAAGAGAAAAACAATTTTAGTTTATTATTTTGTGCTTTTATTTACATTGTCCTCAACCCTAAATTAAATCATATTCCATTAAATTTACTCATGATTAGGGGTGGTAAAAGAAACTTGGCCGGACTGGAGCCCAAAATTTGAGGTCGGATCTAAATAGTTGGGTTGGGCTTGTGCTTCACATAAGATGTCCGAGCCTAACCCAAAAGCTTGATAAATGTTTAAGAGAATATATATATATATATATATATGGCAAACACTAACTTACAGCTGCTGTAAGTTACAACACTCACAAAAATATGCGTAAACAGTACTGCTTGGTGGGTCCTATGTAATTTTGGCGGCTCATTGTCAAGGCTGGCAGTGCTCACCTTTTTTTTTTTTTGTCGCCGTGTTCAAAAAAATCCACTAATTTTTTTTTTAATGTGTTTAAAAAAACCCACGTGCATGACGTGTTTTATTTAAGTCCATGTGCCTGCGTGTGTTTTTTAAGCCCACCAATAATAATAATAATAAATATGAAAAATATTTCATTCACAAATAAAACATATCTTTATTAAATATTAACTAAGTTATGATTTAATATTAATATGAAAAATATTTCATATAAAAAATATTTTATTATTAATGTTGTAAAATTTTTTATGTTTTATTTATCATTTATAAATTTATGATATTTATAATTTTATTTATTAAAATCATGATAATTAGTTATTTACTTATTCATTTAATAAATTATAAACATAAATAATTAATTAAATAAATATCATAAATAAAATTAAATATCATAAATAACATTATTCATTTAATAAATATCATAAATAAGATTATGATATTTATAATTTTATTTATTAAAATCATGATATTTACTTATTCATTTAATAAATTATAAATATAAAAAATTAGAATATTTATTTAAACTAAGATTTAATGATTTAAATTACTTTTTAAAAGTCTATGCTAAAAAATATATTAAAACATTTAATTTCAAGATATTTTATTTTAATTTCATAACATTTTATATTTACTTTTTATTAAAAAAATTTACTTAAATATATTATTTTGCATTGTATGAATTTTATTACGTATTTTTTTTCTGTCGCGTCTTTTGCCCACATGCGCCGTCGTGCCTCATGTCCCCACCGAAACGTGCTCATGTGCGTGCCGCCCATTGACCATCTCTAGTCCCATGTAATTTTTGTGTGTGCTATAACTTACAGCCGGTTGTAAGTTAGGGGCTCCCATGTATATATATATTGTTTATTTAACCCAAAAATAGCACATATTTAAACTTTTAATTCCTTTGATATGAACTTTTAAAGTATAATATAATAAAAACAAAATTTTACAAATTATGAACTTGCAAAATATGATAAAAAAATAATAAAAAAGGATCAGAACAACAAATTTGCATTTTAAGGTCCGGCCTGATCTCGGGATTTTGCCAACCCTAGTGGTGACTTCTTACCTCCCGTGCAAGAGTTATCTTTTGCTTATAGATGTATTTGGTTGATAAATCATTGTTTTTTTCATAGTTATTTTAATTTGAGATGATATTAAAATATCAAAATGGGTATTTGGATAAGCACAACCCAAACTTTCATGGGTTGGGTTGGATTTTGATCAGGAATGGTAATATTTTTTACCCCCTTAATTTGTTTCATAACCTCTACTTTTTAATTAATATTATTTATTATAGAATTGTCCTTATAAAAAAATAAAAATAATTAATGATTAATAATTTTTTCTTCTCTCTCAAGCTCTCCATAAATTAACTTCACAATTCTCTCTTTTTTTAATTGATTCACAATTTGAATTAAATATTAACTCCTTATTAAATCTCAAATTGGAATTAAAAAAAATCATAGATTCTCACACAAATCAAAATCAATATCATTATAATACAAAACCCTCCACCTGTTCCTAAGATTTAACAAAAATCAATATTTAAGCTCATCATATGTTGGTGGAAGTGAGGGATTGATGGTGACGATAATAGGTGGTTTTGGTGGTGATAAACTTTATTGTTGATAAAATTGTGAGAGTGAAGGATGGATGGTCACAAAGGAGAGAGAATATAAAATAAAATACTAAGTTTTTGTTTTTGATAAGATAAATTGAAAACTAGGGCATGCTGAGATACTCTAAGGCCTAAGCATATTTAGTTTAAAGAAATGAAAGAAAAGAGAAGGAGAACAAATAAGAAGAGGGAAAAGAAATAAGTGAAGAGTAGATGAATACAATATCAAACGAAACAATGAAATTAATATTAACCTTATTTTTCCTATTTTTTCTTTCTTGCTCTTCTTTCCAATCCTCCTCATTTCTTCCAACCAAACATGCCGTTAGCGATAAAAATCATTACTCTTTTCTTTCGGTCCAAGGGCACCATACCTTTTTTTTTGCCCTTATCCAAACCAGTTGTTAAATTATAATGACTCTAATCCGACAACTAGGGTTTTGAAAGTGAACAATGAAGTGAACTTCGCATCTATTCTAACTGGTTTTAGGGTGCTGTAACCCTTACCGGAATTGGTTATTTCAATCGATGTACATGAGTAATTTCTTAGTTCTAGGTAAAATTAGCTGAAGCCGCAACGCCATGTTAGTTTGGATTTTTCAAGTGGATCACAGTGACTTGTATTTCATTGTGGTACAATTGATCAAATTAGAGCGAGGGATCGCGTAAACTACGGGTGCATTTGGAATTGAGGTTGGTAAACATTGTTAACATGTATATGTTCTTTATAATGATTTTGATGATAACAAACTCTGAATGTTGTTGTTCGAGCTTTTGTTTAATAAATAATTCATTAAAAAGTCGTATAATATTGTACTAAAAATATGAGTAATCATTAAACTTTAAACTAGGAAGACATCTTCTGCAAAAAAAAGATTAAAATTGTGAATCTGGAAGCCATCTTCTGCAAAAAAAATGATTAAAATTGTGAATCTGGAAACAAATGGTGAACCGTTATCTTTGAAACGGTTAACCGATAAATTCTAGAGAGGAATAATAGGCTGAAGCTTTAACCGGTTACGAAAAACGGACAAAACAAATGTGCAGAGAAGGTTATTGGAATTAAACAACTTACTGATTATATCAAACGGTGAACCGATAATTTCCAGAATGTCAATTCCATACTAACCTTTAACCGTTCAGTAAGAACGGATAGCATAAATTTGTTTTGCAGGTCTCTAGAAATTAACGGCAAACCAATAGTGGTAAACGGTCAACAATTTATTTGAATTTCAGCTCAACGGTCACTTGGACCAGTCAAAACAGTTAACCGATAATGGTTAACGGTAATCCGTTTTCGTGCAGAAAGTCAACAACGGTTAGTTTTTAGCTCCAACTATAAATAAATTCATTCAAATTCAAATTCAAACAAGGACTGATTACAACGTTATCATTGAGCTTATAATCAAGAATACAATCTTCATTGATTTTTAAATATATTCTTGTTTTATTTATTCTCACAATTGGGCATTGATTTGTAATCATACATTTTGAGTGAGAGAAAAACAAACTTGTAATCTTTGTGTGAGTGATTGTAAGTGTTGGGATACACTTGGGTTAAGAAATTAGTGTTAATCTCTTAGTGTAAAGGTTGATTGACACCTTAGAGTCAATTGTACGAGTTCTTGAAGCCTTGAAGGCTTGACTAGTGGAATCCTAAAGCCCGGTGTACTTGGAGGCGTGGACGTAGGCGTTGTTGGCCGAACCACGTAAAAATCTTCGTGTTTGAATCTCTCTTACTTTATCTTTTTATATTTTGATTGATTTATTTATTATTACTTTAAATTCGTTTAAGATTTCCATCAAGATTTATTTTAGTATTGCATAAGTTTTAGAATCCCAATTCACCCCCCCTCATGGGTTGCTTAGATAATATTTCAAACATTAGTTGCTGTAACTTGAAAGCTATGTTGATATAATTTTTACTTGTATAATAGAAAATTTATTATATCTTTAATAATTTTATCAAAATTATTATTTAAAATTTATATTTACTACATATTATTAATTTTTGTTTCATAATTACAATTTTATTTTTTTATAATAGCTGTAGCTTAAAAGTTATAGCATCTCAATCTCAAAAAAGATCTTAAATTTAAGGTAAGTGTAGCTTTAATATGAAACAGTGATTTAATTCTAATATGAAACTTCTGATGTAAATCACCAATTCTTCATAACTTAGTTGGTGGGAAGTTAGAGTTTGTACAAATGATGGCAAAATTAGGGAGTACAAATCATTAATTTTCGAAAAGAATTCCGGGCTTTTTTCTCGAAAGTTCAGTAATCTAAAAGATTTTTTTTTTTTTTATATATTTTGGCTTTTTTTTTTAAAATCTTAGTAAGTCCATCTGTTGAAATAATATTCGAATGCATAATAATAAGTTCCACAGTAGCTTAGGTGTTATTAAGTTTTACAATGAAATGTTCAAAATTAGGGATTGGAAAAGTAATATTCCGGCAACTAATATAATAAAGTCCATGGTTAGCATTAAGATGGTGAGGTGTTATTGAGTTTTACAATGACATGTTCAAAATTAGGAACTAGAAAAGTAATATTCTAACAACTAATATCAAAAAGTCCATGGCTAGCATTAAGATGGTGACATGGAGTAACGACACATGCTTACCCTTCGTTCCAGATTCCCTTTATTTATTTTTTCCACTTTTTTTTGTTTGTTTTGGGGATTGTGATGTAAATGATATGTATTTGTTTTGTTTTGGAGTAGAAATGTAATTACACGTTGCTATGAACTTTAGCTTCATTTCTGAAATTAAGTAATAAGCATAAGTCATGTGAGATTAATTGATAAAGGTACTGAAGAGGTTGATGATGATCAACTCATTGAAGGAAGAAGAAAAAGGAACTGCCGCAATGGGTTCATAAGATATTTGTAAGCTTTGTTTATGAATTTATAAATAAATTTAGTAAATTGTTTAGGGTTCATTAATAATTATGGAGAAGTATAATTATGCAGCCAAATGATGATATTGCAGCGGTGAAGCCGGGCGTGAGATTAAGGCAAAGGATGGAATGGCTTGCATAACAAAAGAGGTTTGTGAATTTGCACGGTATAAATTAAATATATTGGTATTTACAAGTAGTGAACATGTAGTTAGCTTTTATGGTTTACCATGATTGTGTTCTAGATTCAGAGGAAAATTGATAGAGGATGAAAGTAAGGATTGCCATGCGGGGTTAATGGGTACAAATTGGAAGCAATAGGCATGATAATTGAACGACTTCGATGATTCATGAAAATTACTTGGACATGAGCATTGCTCACAGATTTATTGGTTTGACACAAAGAACTGCTAATCTTTGTTAGCGCCGAAGAAAAGGAGATGGGATTGGATTAGGCAAAGATTGACCTCGACATTGAGAAAGATCATTGAACAGCATTTTATAGGGGGTTGGTGGCCGACAGTGCAAGATGATAATGGGATAATTATGGGTGTGGAAGATAGTGTTCCCGCTATCTATGAGGGGGACATACAAAGAAAGTTATGCAATTGTGGCTTGTGGCAGACGTCAGGAGTTCCATGCCCTCATGCTTGCAAGTGCATTCTATCTGAGGGTGAAAACATCGACGACGTTGTTGACAAAATGCGGACAAACGATTAATATAAGGTCAGGGGATGAATACAATTCCAAAAGAATTTGAATGGAGGTGGCAGGTTTTTGCTGTTTTGCTCCCTCCTCAGAGTGCTACCACAACTGTAGACTGGAAGGGCAGGATTGTAAGTAATTCAAGTTCCACAGTATCTGACATATCTGACCATATTCACCCTAGACAAGAGGTAAATTTACCCTGCTTTTAATCATATATATTATCTGCTCTCTGCATACACTGGACATTGTTCTGAAAATCAAACCATAAATTAACAATTTCTAATATTATAGTAGTTTTGAGTACAATACATATTCTTTCAAAACTCTTGCTGCTGCATATGACTTTATACGGCTACGATCAAGCAGTAGTGATAACGAATTAATGAGAGAGTTTGTTAAACTGTTATTAACTGATTTTTCATTTATACAATTTGCAGGCCTGTAAAAGTGGCTCAATATAGACAAGCCTAACTAAAAGGTAGCATATTGTCCCGGGCCACTCAAATTTTCCAGCCAAAGATGCTAAATTGATTTGATTCTAGAAGCTTCCAGCACAATTTAGCTCACTCTCATCACTAGTACATAGCTAGGAATTCTTTAGAATTTGCTAGAGACTTGTACCACATAGCTTATACATGAGTTCTTTAGAACTCACAAGCATTGCTAGGCATGAGAGCTCTCATCAATCCTTGAGAACTCTCAAGACTCGGAATATTCTAAAATTGGGCAAGCCTCCCTATAAATAGTGCTTGGCATTCGTCACTTGAACACACAACAAGTAAGAGCAACTCAAGCAATCTTGTAAACTCTTAAGCTCTCTTGTATACATTCTTCTGAATAATATACTCTCTTTTTGGCTATATTGCTAACTCTTCTCTCTAGCTCTTCCACAAGCGTCCTCGCTTAACTAATCAAGAAATTTGATAGGCTTACTTAGCAACTTTCGGACAAGAGCTGTCTAAGTACTGCACGAATTCGATGCACAAAATACTCATCCCGTAACAAAATGCTATCTCCTCCAAATTGTTTGCGTGATCTTTTTTGCTATGATTTAAGACCCAAGATATCTCTCTATTGGATTACAAACAACGACATCAAAGAAACTCCACCGACCAGGAAATTTAGACAATCTGTGTGCTCCATAGATTCAGTTATTCACAAAAATGAACTACTTGTAGTGGGTTTTTTTAAGCATTCATAGCTTTTTGGAATATGGTAGCTTGTTGCGGAAGTATGACGATTATTATGTTCGTGGAACTTATATTGTATATTTGTTATTTTATGACATTATAACTTAGCTTTCTAAATCAAACTACTAAGAACTACAGGTGCATCATCCTTTGAACATTACACATATGGTTATGGTTTTTCTACAGATTAAACTTGCCATTTTTTTAAATTATGTTTGCTGCACCATTTACTTCGTTTTTGGTCACTTCCAATTCAAAGACGGTTAAACTGAACTGTTAAATTGATCACTTCTCCATTTTGATCTCAATCCTTTGATTTCTATCCAAATGAGGTTATTCTAGTTAATCAAGAAACAAATTCAAGGATGCTGAGCATATGATCGTTCATGCGTTAATCAAGCACCCAATTCACAAATACGTATTAATTCAAGCCATTCCTATGGTGATAGGCATAGAACAAAGTATTGAACGGGTTTTCCAGCTAGCGCGAATTCCAATAAGGATGTTCACGAATCTGATTTTGCAAATTCGACACCAATTCATTTTTTTATCTATGTTTTTACTTATTATAAATTTTTAATTTAATCCTATCCATAAATTGGTGATATTCAATCCATATATTTACGGATCGGATACAAATTTGATACCATCCATATTCAATCCACTATTTTGCGGATTGATTGCGGCTTAAAATATTTTCATTTTGCCCAATTCATGATTTGTTGACTTTTCTTTAGAGTTTACTGTTTAGATAGTTAAATTTGTTTATTTAATTATTCAATTAAATAATTATTTTTTCATTTTTTGTCATTATTAGATAATATATAATGTGGTGTTAGTTTAACTACATTTTAACTTATTTATTTAGTAATAATGCTACATTTACAAGTTTTTTTAAAATTAAATAAATATTTTTTTTACAAATTTGTGGATTTTCGTAGATTTATAAAAGTAAATCCATATCTAACCTAGTGACTGCAGATTTTAAAACTTTCAAAACTTTCAAACCTATCCAATCTATCAATTCACAAATTGAACTTTTATAGGTCGAATTTTTTAGAATTAGACGACTTGAGTGGATTAGTCTGGATTCAAAACACCCTTAAATTCCCAATATATAGTTCATATCCTTTCATGCTTAGTTAAAATTTTCTTTCATTAATTAAAATTTTCTTTCATTAATGTTACAGTATTAGTAATTCTATTACTTGTTATTCACTGCTAAAGTATTCTAGAATTTATGCCATTTGCAACAACAAAATTGCATATGATGTGCAATTTATTGTTCCTCACAAGGTAATTGCTTCCATGAATACTTGTTTCAGCTAACGCATTTATTATTATGACCTGCACTCCCAGTTTACTAAATTTGCGACGTGGCCACTTAACAGCTGCAAGATATTGTACCTTTCCATCGAAACGGTGACTTCACTGCAAGACAATTCAAGGGGTACGGTGCCTACGAGGTAGTATAGCTAGGGGTGGCAAAACGAATAAACGAATCGAATTCGAATCGAATCATAAATGAATTGGATCAAAATTCTGCGGATTCGGATTCGATTTATTTATTAAACGAATTGAAATTTCAGGATTCGGATTCGATTCCTTTATTAAACGAATTGAAATTTTAGGATTCGGATTCGATTTGTTTATTAAATGAATATTCGGTTCGATTCGTTTAATTTGTTTAATATAATTGATAAACGAATCGAATCGAATCTAGATTCGTTTATTATGCGTTTATCCTTAACGAATCGAACCGAATCAGGATTCGTTTACAATTCGTTTAGAAAAATATAATTACTAAACAAAATTAAGTAAAATAAAATATAAAAAATCACAAGTTTAACATCCCACAACAAAATACAAATAACTCAAACCATATTATGTAGTCATCTAAATACCAAATTACAAATCACTAATAATACAAATAACAATAATTCAAATTCAAATTATAAAGTAAGGTAATTTCTTTAATTCTCTTCATTTGTCTTTTTCACCTTGAAAACAAAAATCCTACACCAAAAAGTAAATAAAATGTTATTAACAATTTAACATACTGCAATATTGATAATAATCATTGTAAAATTTCAAAATATCAAATATAATATTTTTAAGGAAATAATAATTAAACAAGACAAAACTTTACTTATCACACCCACACAAATCCAAGGATTTGGAGCAGTGGCAAAACGTAGCACTTGCTGGATGCAAAAATTAAAAAGAAAAAGAAAAGGATTTGGAGATGGAAATGAAGGGAAAGAGATGGCAAAATGTACCAGTAGCGGCTGAGTTGCTAGGAGATGAGGGAAAAGTGCGTGTGAAGTGTAAAATTAGGGTTGGTCTTTTGGCTTTATGTGTTATGCTTAAAATTACAATATTAACCTTCATATTTTAAAAAATTTTTAAATAAATTTAAGGACAAAAAAGTAATTTAATTAAACGAATAATAAATGAATTTTAAACGAATCGACCTATATTCGATTCATTTATAACCCGTTTATTAAACGAATCCTAAACGAATAAACGAATCAAAATCTTCGAACCCGCATTCGATTCGTTTAATTAGTGAATCGAATCGAATTCACCAATTTATTAAACGAATCAATTTTTTTAAATCTAAACCCATTTAATTCGCATCGAATCGAATTAAATAAACAAATCCTGACCCATATTGCCACCCCTAAACATAGCCACAACCCCATTTTTCAACTTGCACCATACGCTGATTTAGGTGGCTTGAGTGCGAACCCAACTCAATAGTTCTCACCGCTTGTCAATAGTCCCCTTATTTTGGAAAAATAAAAAATAAATTAGGTTAATGCTTGCCCTTGTAAAATAAGTACAATATTGTTTTTTCCAATATTATTGTTTTTTCAGAAGAAAAAGGTTGATGCAACATGATTGGTATAAAATAAACCTAACTCCCCCACCTCTAGGTTTTGAAAATATTATTTAAAGATTTTCTAGTCGTGTGAATTTTTAATTCTTCTAGCCATATGAATTTTCGCAAAATTGATAATGTAGTTATTGTAGATCATTGAATTTAATGTTTTAATCTTCACCATTATATTCATTTAGTAGATGAATAATTAATTATTAAATAATTAATAGGTAATATTCAAATTGTTATTAATATGTAGGTTTTTGAATATAACTTTATTTTTAATTAATTAATAATTATTTTCTAAAAATTAAGTATGTAAATATAAATATTAGTTTGGATGTGTGCATGATAAATATGAATTATTTAATATTTAACAATCCATGTTACTAGTGATCCCTTTTTCCATTTTTTTTAGAGATTTGTCATTTATAATGAATTAAAACAAATTTTGAAGTCTTAGGTTATTGATTGATTAAGATTGAGTTGAATCATTTATTGAAATATTTATTAATCTAGTAATTTTTTTTTTTTTGGTGAAAGAAAGATTTCTGAATTTGTCATCTCTCAAGGGAATGTAATAAGATGGCGGATATTCTCGCTCAATTTGCTCTTTGTTGTACTAATTTTCTTGGTTTTTGCCTTTTCAGTAAAGAAGTGAGAATAAATAAGAATTTTAAGATTGAATTGTGCTAATATTAAAATACTTTTTTTTAAAAAGAAAAACATAGAAGTTTAGATAGACCAACTTATTCTTTTTTTATTATTTAATCTTTAACAAAATTTATTTAATTGATTTGATAAGCAGATAAAATTTAAACAATTGAAATCAGATATTATCCTAACTAACTTCTAACTTTTAGAACTGTTGATTAAATCTAATGGTACATATTTATACCATTACTGATGTAAATTCTTTGCGACAACATCATAAAATGACTCGTTATTTTATTAATATTTGGATCGTGGTTGGTCAAATTTTAGATTTGATATGGTACGTAGCGTTGTTATCTAGATTATTTCCTTCTGGTATCAGAGCCAAGGGGAGGAAAAGTGTTTTATTGTTTAGAGTCTTCGTGTTTTAAAATCTTGTGTTTTATTTTGAAGTTTTGTTTTGTGGTGAAATTTTACTGGTTGTAAGTCCCGTTTTAGGATAAGGTTTCCGCTAAGGGCTGTAATTCCATACCTGTAGCCATTCTGACCAAACCAAAATCGACCATAAGGTTTTGACCATGGACCCTCTACTCTGTAGAACATCATCCTTTTCTAGCTCTTCTTCCGGGAAGACTAGCGATTCAAAACATGTTGTGAGTTCAGAAGAATTCATTATCGAGAACTTTGACAAAGCAATCGATTGTTGGGAACTTTCAAAAATCTCAAAAGAAAAGATTTACAAAACAAAAATGCTTGATCTTTTAAAACATTATTATATTATAAAGACTGAAGAACGTGATATAACTCTTTCAGAGCCTTTTGAAACAATTTATTTGTTTTCAGAAAAATCTTTAAAGAAATTAAAAGAAAAGAATTTCAAATATATTCACATTGGTCTAAGTAGCATTGAATCTAGCCTCTGTAAATGTCCAATTTCTTTTGATTGTTATCCAAATATAAAAATTTCTCTTAAAGACAAAAATATATTGAAAAGCATGATTTTACAAATTAAAACCCATAATTACAATATGATTAAAGGGTCTATCCCAGTTGCTTTAATTTTTAAAATTTCATACAAAGCTATGGTCTCTGCGTTTAGTACGCAACACAAATTTCCAGTCAAAAAGAGATGAAACACTTCGCTTGCAAACTGACTTGTCTAAAGCAAATACTGTTATTCCAAAGCCAATCCAATGGAAAGATGTCAATCTTCCAGAGGAATGGATTCTTGAAGGAGCCGCCCCACCGGCGATTCCAAAACAACTTGAGCCCAATACAGAGTTGCAAAATGTGACTCAGTATTCCGATGGTAAAGTTAAACTATCATTCAGAAGGTCTACCTCATTCAGATTTTCTGATAAAGAGTCGTGCTCAAACATTCCTTCATTAGAAAGGAAATTTACAAAAATACCCTCTGTTATAAATCTCCCATTCCAACATACAAAGAGTCAACTTAGGTTTTCTACTTCAGATATACCTAGCACTTCCATTCGATCAGTTGATTACACCACTAGTGTTCCTCACCCGATCTACACTAGTAATCAACATGTACAAAGCTAGGAAGAGAAGGAACCTTCTCCTCCAACATCTCCTTCGTTTTCTGCTGTTACAGAAAATGTCATTAATGTCATTGAAAAGGAATTTGAATTGAATAAAACTTTCTTACATAACGATTTTTATTCTGATACAAACAAAAACAAAAGAATTTAGTTTTTTAAACATTTTCTAAATCAAAGAAAAGAAATCCAACAACTTTATTATGAATTTGTGAATCTTCATAAAGTTCATATATTGTTTTTTGATTGGTTCGAAATATATTCTTCTGATAACAACATCAATTACCCTTTTAAAGAGTCAAACCCAATTACTATTAGAAAGAAGGTCCCTGAATGGAAACTTTCCGATAATGATAGAACCATAGAATCTGAGCACCCACCTCTTCGGAGTATAACCGTTGATCACGGTGAACCTCCTGTCCAAATCAGAGCGTCACCTTACAAAATTTCAAAACCAAATGAATCTGATGCAAATTTGAGTAGTATTATCCAACAGAATAATTTCTGTAATACTAACTTAAATACAATCGGAAAACAGTTGACTAGAATAGAAAGCCAAATCCAGAAGTCAACCATTACTGTTCCACCGATTTCTTCTATTCCATCAAAATCGGATTCTGACAAAAAGCTTAAAGAACCTATTTTCAAACCTTTTCAGGTTTCGAAAACTAGCCGAAAGCTTGTTCAAGAATCAAAATCAGATTTTGCTAAAGCCATTAGAGAACAACTAGATAGGATAGAAGCTGCTTCTTCCTCATCCAGTAAAATCCAGATTGCCCCTGATACTCCTTAATCTAGCAAGATTGGAGTATTAGAAGTTGATGACCAAACTTCTATAGCCTCTTCTGACTTAGAAGCTTTCAAAGAAGAACCTATTCCTAAAGCCAACAAAATTCATTGGGAATTAGCCCTTCCCACAGTCAAGTCTCCCCCAGATTTGACCATAGACAATAGGCCTAGTGCATTAAACCAGTCCCGGTATAATGCATCCTCTGTCTATGAATGGAATATTGATGGTATTTCGGAATATAACATTCTAGGATTGTTGCAACAAATGACCATGGCAGCCAATGCCTATAAAACCCAATCAGGAACTTCTGACAAGGCTATCGCAGAAATCCTTATTGCCGGTTTTACTGGTCAACTCAAAGGATGGTGGGATCATCTCCTCACCAATGAGCAACAATTAGATATCCTAAATTCTATCCAAAGAGATCAAGATGGCACCCCCATCTTTGATGAATTCAATAGTCCAATCCAGGATGCTGTAACTACCCTAATTGTGACTATTTCCCTCCATTTCATAGGAGACCCTTCTCACCTTAGAGACAAAAACGCTGAGTTACTACACAATCTCAGGTGTAGAAAACTTAGTGAATTCCAAACCTACAAAACCACTTTCTTCACTAGACTCTTTCTCAGAGATGATGCAAATCATACTACTTGGAAAGAGAAATTCTTGGTTTGCCTACCCTTTTGAGGAAAAGGTTAGGAATTCTATTAAGGCCCTTTATGACAATCGCATTCCCTATGACGAACTTACTTATGGCGAGTTAGTTAGCTTCGTCAACAAAGAAGGTTTAAAGATTTGTCAAGATTTGAAATTACAGAAACGACTTAAGTGGGAGCTTAAGAAGTCTAAACAAGAATTAGGCAGTTTTTGTAAACAATTCAATTATGACCCCTTTAAAACTTCTATCTCCAAAGATTGTAATGGCGAGTGTTCTACTAAAACTCGCAGGAAGCATTACAAATCTAAAAGCTATAGGAAACCCTTTCGTGAATTTAGAGATCTATCTTATAAGAAACCCTCGAGGCCTTATAAGAACCCCAATTTCTCTAAAAAGAAAGAATTTAGAGCCAAACCAAAGACTCCTTTCAATTACAAAGAAGCTATATGTCACAAGTGTGGCATAAAAGGTCATACTGCAAAATACTGCAGAATGAACAAAAAGCTTCATGAGCTTGATCTTGAAGAAGAAATCCTTTCAAAATTGGCCCCTTTTCTTATCGAGTCGTCTGATTATGAGTTTTTCATGTCGGGAGACAGTGATCCCTATCAAGTTGATGAGCTAATTGACTCAGATGACTCTGCATCTAGCAGCAGTGAATCTGAATCTGAATTGTTTTTAAAGAAAATCAATGTTTTGACTAAAGACCAAGAAACTTTTCTTGAACTTGTAAAGCATATTTCTGATCCAAGTCTTCAAAGAGAATATCTTGATAAACTTTTGAAAACTTTGGATTTCAATAAAACCGAAACCTTTAAAGTCCCAGTTGTTAAAAAGAATTCTTATGATCTTACTCAGATTTTAGATAAAAAGAAAACAAAGAAGTCAACACCCGATCTCCAAAAGGAGATCAAAGACATTAAACTTGAGATTAAAGATTTAAAAGAAAAACAGAAAACTGATTCTAATACGATCCAACTTCTTTTACAAAAACATTTGGAGGATAATTCTGATAAAGAAGTTGATTCTGATAATGATAATGATGATCAAAATGTTGGTAATATTGAATCTGTACCAAATGATTTTTTATTTGTTTTAAAACAAATCACCATCAGAAAATATCTGATTAAAATCTCTTTAATTTTTTCAGATGATTTTGCAATTGACGCCATTGCCCTTTTTGATACTGGTGCCGATTTAAATTGCTTAAGGGAAGACATTGTCCCCAAAAGATTTCATGAGAAAACAAAAGAAAGGCTTTCTGCCGCCAACAATTCAAAGCTTAATGTTAATTCTAAAGTTGATGCTTCAATCCACAACAATGGATTCGAATTTAAAACTTCTTTTGTTCTCACGAATGACATACACCATGCTGTCATTTTAGGAACCCCTTTTATAAATCTCATAACCCCTTATGCTGTCAATTACGATAGTATATCTTTTAAAGCAGAAAATAAAAAATTTGTTTTTCCATTTATTGAAAAACCAAAGACAAGGAATTTGAATATCATTAAAGCTAATTCTATTCACCAAAATCACATCAATAATCTTCTCAAAACAAGACAAAATGATTTGATATGTTTACAAAAGGATTTAGATTTGAAAAAGATTGAAAGCCAATTAGAAAAGGATTTGATCCAAAAGAAAATTTCTGATTTCAAAAATCTCATTGAAAAAGAAATTTGTGCCTACCTACCTTCTGCCTTTTGGAATCGAAAACAACATTTGGTAGATTTGCCTTATGAAAGTTCTTTCAATGAAAAGCAAATACCCACTAAAGCTCGTCCAATCCAAATGAAATAAAGGATTTGGAGTCAAAAGGACTTATTGTAAAGTCTAGGTCCCCGTGGTCTTGTGCCGCCTTTTATGTTAATAAAAATTCTGAAATTGAAAGAGGCATACCAAGACTTGTAATAAATTACAAACCCTTAAACAAGGCATTAAAATGGATTAGGTACCCTATACCTAATAAAAAGGATTTGCTTCAAAAACTATGTTCTGCTCTTATTTTCTCAAAATTCGACATGAAATCTGGGTTTTGGCAAATTCAAATTCATCCAAATGACCGTTATAAAACCGCTTTTACTGTTCCATTTGGACAATATGAGTGGACTGTTATGCCCTTTGGTTTAAAGAATGCACCCTCAGAATTTCAAAGAATTATGAATGATATTTATAATCCTTATTCTGATTTTTGCATTGTTTATATTGATGATGTGTTGATATTTTCAAACTCAATCGATCAACATTTCAAACATCTAAAGACTTTTTATTTTGCCACCAGAAAGGCTGGATTAGCAATTTCCAGTTCTAAAGTCTCTTTATTTCAAACAAAAGTCCGATTCCTTGGTCACCATATTTCCAAAGGAACCGTTACTCCTATTGAAAGATCTCTTTTGTTTGCTGATAAATTTCCTGACAAAATTCTTGATAAAACCCAATTACAAAGATTTCTTGGAAGTTTAAATTATGTTCTTGATTTTTGTCCTAATATTAATAGGATGTCTAAACCCTTGCATGATAGGTTAAAAAGAATCGGTCCATGGAGATGAACACACAAAAGTTGTTAAACTAATAAAGCAAAAAATATTCCATGTTTATTTCTTGCAAACCCTGCATTGCCTAAAATTGTTGAAACAGATGCTTCTGATATAGGCTATGGAGGCATATTAAAGCAAAAAGAAAATGATAAAGAACAAATAGTTCAATATGTCTCTGCACATTGGAATGAATGTCAAAAGAATTATTCTACCATTAAAAAAGAAATTCTTTCCATTGTTTTATGCATATCTAAATTCCAAAGTGATTTATTAAATCAAAAATTTTTGCTTAGGATAGATTGCAAAATATGTTTTAGAAAAAGATGTTCAAAACATTGCATCAAAACAGATTTTTGCAAGATGGCAAGCTATTTTAAGTGTTTTTGACTTTGATATTCAATATATTAAAGGTGATACAAATTCTATTCCTGATTTTCTAACTCGGAATTTCTTCAAAACAGATAATGCCGCCAAAAACAAGGAGAGAAAAAGGAAAAAGCATAGCCAAAGACCCTGAGCCTAAGGCCACTCCAAAAGACTCCCAATCTTCTTCTCCTAAAGAAAAACTACTTTCATCTGCCATGCCAATCAAATCTTGGATTGACATGATCGAAGATGAAGAAGCAAAATCCAAAGCCCTCTCTACCCATGAGCAAGTAAACCAATGGATGAAATCCATTTCCAAATCACCTGAGCTTATGCTCGCCCTACAAAGCAGTTTTTCTCAAAGCCAAACACCTTCAAAAGACATTTGTGAAAAAGAAAGCCCAAAAGAAATTACAAAATCTCTTTCCCAAAATGTTGTTGTTTCTGAAAGCTCATCTTCACAAATTGTTCTTTCACAACCAACACCTTCAAAGAAAACTTCCGATTGGTATGATAAAATCCATTTTCAAAACATTTTGACTATGGAAGATGGTTTTTACCACCATGATCATTTCCAAGCAATTTCAAAATTTTTCCCTAAAGGTGGTTTTTAAACCATGGGATTTAACAAAACTGCCTTATTATCAAAGTATTTTAGAAGCCACCGAGTGAAATTCAAACATTTCTTTCTCTATTCCACGGCCACTATTTTAAAAGTCTTGAGCCCAAAGGGTGACCAACTTCACAAAATCAAAACTTACCCACCAAATTTCCAAATGCGTTTTTGGCCTATTCCTATTGGGACTACCAACAAGCCTGATTTAACACATTTTTTACCCAAAATCCTAAAAAATCCCATTCATGGTTATTTTTCTTTAATTCTAAAATAACCGTGCATAGCCTTCCAAACTGGTTCCAACAATGGTGGAATTATTTTGGTCCGACTCCACAAATCCTTACTCCAAATGCCACCAAATGTTTAAACCTTTTCAAAGCTCATTATACCCCTTCTGAATCAGAGAAAAGGTTCTCTCCCTTTCTTTGCTTTTGTACAAATTTCTTTCTCCCTTGGGTATGGATGTGGAATCTCAGATTTCATACTCAAGAAAAACAACTTATCATCCAAAGAATTTTTAAAGTGAAATGGTGGTCAAAATTTGATGAAAAAATCAAGTTAACTGAAGCCCTTATTCAAAATTGGCTTGGTTCAAAAGGCTTCTTACCCCCGACCATCAAAGAATCGAAAGCCCAACAAACTTTTCTCAGTCAAAAATCCAAAGCCCAATCCCTTTTGCCCAGTGCCAAAACAGAAGAAGAATACTTCAAAGTCATGCAACAACTTCTTGCCACAAGGTCTGAAACGTCCGTTGCAAGTTCCTCCTCAAGCACCACTGGAGATGATGAGCCTTTTATTTCTCTTGGTGATGAAAATGAAGATGACTGCTTCGGCATTTTCTCTCCTATAAAGCATTAAAGATGTATTAAAGCCAAATTAAAGTTTTATTTATTTCAATGTGTGTACATTTTTGTACTTAAAAAAAAAAATTTTTTTCGGGTGGTCCTCTGGACATAAGTGAGAGCGCACTTGTCTCTTCACCCGGGGATTATTTAGTATTCTGTATTTTGTATTCTGTATTCTGTATTATATATTTTGCTACAGTATAGAGTTCTAAAGATTACTGTGCACTCAAAGCTCCGCTACAGTGAACAGTGCAAAGTTCCAAAGATTACTGTGCACTCAAAGTTCCGCTACAGTGAACAGTTTAAAAATTTCTTTATATAAACCGAGAGGAAGACTTAGACTCGAAGGGTTTTTTCCATTTCTAGTTTAGAACTTCTCTCTCTAAGTTCTCTCTTCTCTTCCTTCTCTCTTCTTTCTCTCTTGAGACAAAAGAAGTTTTCTGTATTCAAGGAATTTTCCTATCATCGGTTAAGTTCCTTGTTTTCAGAATTTTTCTGGAATCTCGCTTGTAATCTCTTAAAGCTGTTGAATCCAAAGAAATCAATGTAATTATTATTTAAAGCAAGTTTAAATTTCCGCACTTTAAATTTCTGCAATTTAATTTTATGTACATTTAAATTTCCGCACTTTAAATTTCTGCAATTTAATTTTATGTACATTTAAATTTCCGCAATTTACTTTAAAGCATTTATTTAATTTTAAAGCAATTTTAATTTTATGCATGCATTGCAGACTGATCTGTATCAGATCTGCCATAAAACTTGTACATTCCTTTGAGGCAAAGAGACCGGATCTCGATCCTCAATTGTAAACTTTCTCTTCTCCCTCCATTCCCTCAGAGCACCATTTCCTGATTTGTGTTTGTACCCAAGCCTTTAGATGAATGTGTTGCTAGGCTTGCTAAAAGAACCTAATAATTACTTGGTAAATCATTAAAATTAACCAACCACGTTTAAAGCAACCTAATTTATATTTGGTAAATCAAAATTGATTTGGTATATCAGCTGGACACTCGAGGATGCGGGCTACTGGTCCAAAGCGCTATTAAAGATCGACTTTAAAATAGTTAAGCCGGAGCGATTCCTCAGATAACAACGCTACGTACCATATCAAATCTAAAATTTGACCAACCACGATCCAAAGCAACTGCATTTAATTTTTAAAGCAATCTTAATCTAGATCTGGTAAAGTTAGTTACTAAAAAGAATCAACCGCGTTTTAAATTGTTTTATTAAAAGCAATCGATAAAAGTTTTATTTTGAAAACACATCCATCCTTCGATCCTATTTTCACTATGGAAGTAGGAGAAATGCAAACAAGCATAAATTTGTCAAAAAAAGAAAAAAATCCTAAACCCTATGAAGACAAGAATATTTTAAAAAAAGAAATACGGAAACTAATAATGAGGATAATAGAAAAGTAAAATATAGAAGTTTGTAATGAAATCACATATTAATTTTGATGGCTTGAAGCTTCAAGCAGTTCTCCAATGACCTTGTAGTTAGATTTTTTCTTTAGTAATGTCTTATAGTGTCTTTGTTTTAAAAGTAAAACAAGTTAATAGATAATATTAACAATTTTAGGCTTTTTAATAGAGATTTAAAAAGAATACAACTTGTTAATTTTAATGCCTAATTAAGTTGCCTAAATGAAGAGTGGCTATTGTACAGTTATCCGGTTGATTGTTGAGAAACTCACAATGAATTTTAAATCATTGTATAAATGACAATGTTATAATGATTCTCAAAATAGAAAAGGTTAATAAAGTCCTTTTTAGGAGATGTAGAAAGATGTAAGAGTTTAGATTTTCTTTATTTGAATTATATATTTGAAGGTGTTGGATTTTTACCTTCACACAAATTTATAGTTTGTGGAGAACTTGTCATGATTATTGGCTTCGAGTCCGACTAGGTGAGTACTTGAATAAGACACTCTAATGCCCAAGTTAGTGTTTAATCAAGATTAAAGAAAGAAGAAATATGGAGAAGATGTGTTTCTCTTTCTTAGTATGAATAGTACTTTTGGAGGCCCTTTTTCTTAGAGATAACTCTCTTTTTTATAAATGATGAGTGATGTAGATTTAGAATTTTGCTTTGAATCCTCAACCAAATGACATGTGTCACCCGTCATTTTCGTACACATGGAGGTGGATTTGACCATAAGGAATTATTTTGCATACCCTATCATTATGACATTTAAACGTGATTTCCTTAGACTAATGGGTTGTGGGACTAATTACCCATTCTTGTCATCTTTATTAGCTCCAGAGGAATTTTTTCTTCGGTGTTATTCCTCTGAAATAGCCTGGGTGTTATTTCCCTAGAATAATTTTTTTTATTTGAAAGTATAGACACGTGGCATGGTTTGGTGCCTTTTGAAATATGGCACCTACATTAACGTTTGCTTCTTTTCTTTTGGCCTTTCTCTCTTTCTCCTTCTTGCCCCATTTGTTTAGACGTTTGCATCTTCTTCCTCGAAATTCTTTCTTGTGCCTTTTTGCTCTTTTTCTTATTTTGTTTTGATGTCTATGTCGTCTTTCTTTGTTTCTCCCTTTCGGTCTTTTTTTTTTAATTCGGCTTTGAATTTCCTTCCCTCTATTTTTCTTTCCTTTTTTTTTTATAGGAACATGGTTGCCCTAGGGTAGAAAGGATCACTTTTGAGCAATTTGTTGAGAATTTGGATCATGGCCCTGATATTCAATTGAGAGAACTTGCTGGCAGCGTTGATATTATGTGTTATTCTATATGGCTATAAATATTGATTTTGATGATAACAAACCACATGTGTGAAATACAAGTATGCAACCCAAGAGGGGGGGGTGAATTGGGATTCTAAAAATTATTCAATTTATAAAGAAAAACTTAATGCAAATATAATACAAATTCAAAGCAATAACAATTAAGTTGATCACAATATAAAAAGATAAGGGAAGAGGGATTCAAACACAGAGATTTTTACGTGGTTTGGCCAACCTCGCCTACATCCACGCCTCCAAGCTTTCCGGGCTTGAGGATTCCACTAAGCAAGCCTCCAAGGCTTCAAATGCTTGCACTTGACTTCCAAGGTGTCAATAAACCTTTACAACAAGAGATTATCCCCAATCTCTTAACCCAAGTGTATCCCAACACTTACAATCACTCAAAGTAAAAAATTACAAATTGATTACCTCTCACAATGTATAGGATTACACAATGATGCTTAATATGTGAAATAGATGAAGCAAGAATGTGTTCTAAGCTCTATGAAGATTGTATTCTCGAATATTAGCTCAATGGTCGTGTTGTGATCAATCTTTGTTTGAATTTGAATGAGATTATTTATAGCTGCAGCTGAAAACTAGCCATTATTGACTTTTCTACACACTGTCAGATCGCCGTTTGACTGGTCAATATGACCATTGAGCTGATTTTTCAAATTGTCGGATAGCCGTTAACTAGATGTCGGATTGCCGTTTATGACCAGAGGCTACACTTTAATTCTGGTTGCTATCGGCGAGCCTTTTATCAAACTTGTTGGATCATCATTTAGGTCCAGAGGCTACTGGTTGATATCGGCGAGCCGTTTCTCACAAATGTCGGTTCGCCGTTTAGTTCCAGAGATTACCCTTCACTTCTGGTTGATATCGGCGAGCCGTTTATCATACATGTCGGTTCGCCGTTTAGGTCCAGAGGCTACTGGTTGATATCGGCGAGCCGTTTCTCACAAATGTAGGTTCGCCGTTTTGGTCCAGAGACTAATCTCCATTTCTGCTTGAAATCGGTGAGCCGTTTATTGCACATGTCGGATCGCCGTTTTCCACAAAATCTGCTACAGTGAACTATTTTGCAAGATGATTGTTTTGACTCCAAATCTTTATAAACATTACTTTATGAAACTTGTCAAAAATAGATGAAAATTATGTTGAGCTCTTAAAGGATTAAACAAACTTAATCATGTTTGTTATCATCAAAATCAATAAAGAGTTATTTAGGTTAACAATGTGTTGGTTAAACAAAGATTTATGTATTGTGCTTTTATAATAAGAAAATGATTTCATGGAGTTAAGTTGTTTTTCAAGTTGTGGATTAAAATGAAAGAATTTTATAATCTTTGTTTTTAATAAATATTGTTTTTGAATTTCGGATTTTGACCTATTTGAAAATATTTAAATATTTTGGGCCATTCTATAATTTCACATATGTTGGGTGATATCATAATTCAGAAAGTTTTGGGATTGACAAAGCATTATTTAGAAATTCTGAAATTGGACCTATTTGACAGCTTTCATAACGTTTTGGGCCATAATACAATTTTATAAAGTTTTGGAATCAAACTATAATTTTAAAAAATACGTCACTGTAGCAAGCGGCTATCCGGATTCTGACAAATGGTAGATCGGATTTGGGCAGTAAGTTTCTGGAACATAAACGGCTATCCAGATTTCACAAGCAGCATACCGGATGTTCAAAAATTTAAATTTTAGTTGTAACAGTAACATTAAGCGGCTAACCGGATGTCCATAAACGATAAGCCGGTTATCACCAAAATGTGTATAACGGCTAGTTTTTGAGCTCAAACTATATAAACTCAAATCCAATTCATTTTCAAGCTCTCTTGCAAGCAAAATAAAAAAGCACATAACATTTATTGAGCTCTCATTTCGCAAATCATAAAATCTTGAATCATCTTTTGTTCTTAAATTTGTATATCTACTCTTTAAGAGAATTTTTATTGTAATATTCAATTCCTCATCTTAATTGTGAGTGTTTAAGTGTGTGAGACACTTGAGTAAAAAGATTGTGAGATAATCACTTTGTTGTAATGATTCATTGGCACCTTAAAGTCAATTGTAAACATTTGAAGCCTTGGAAGGCTTGGATAGTGAAATCCTCAAGCTTGGATCGCTTGGAGGCGTGGATGTAGGCGGTTATTGCCGAACCACGTAAAAATTTGTGTGTTTGTTTCTTTTCTCTCTTACTCATTTGTTATTGTGCTTTTATTGAACTTATTGCTTTCGAATTTATTAAGGCATTAGATTAGATTGTTGTATGATTTTGTTAAGATAATTTTTAAAATACCAATTCACCCACCTCTTGGGTTGCACACTTGTATTTCATTTGGTATCAGAGCGAGATGCTCTTGTTTAGACCTAACAGTCTAGAGCTAAAGATCAATGACAACTAATAATAATTCTACATTTAGAGAAGGACAATCCACCACTAGACCACCATATTTTGATGGAAACGATTATCTATATTGGAAAACTAGGATGAGAATTTACTTGCAAGCTTTTGATTACGAAATTTGGGAAATCGTTAATGATGATCCTTTCATGCCTTTGACTAGAAATGAAGTCGGGGAAGATATTCCAAAACCTTCGCAGGAATGGAATGAATTGGAAAAGAGAAACGCCTCTTTAAATTCCAAAGTTATGAATGCCTTATTTTGTGCACTAGATAAGAAAGAGTTCCATAGAGTGTCTAGTTGTAAAAGTGCTAATGAAATTTGGCACAAACTTGAAGTTGTTTATGAAGGCATGAATCAAGTGAAAGAGTCGAAAATTAGTAGGTACACTCGACAATATGAATTGTTCCAAATGGAATAAAATGAGAGTGTATATTCTATGTATACTAGATTTACGGACATAATGAACACTCTAGGAGCCCTAGGAAAAACTTTTTCTAATAGCGAGAAAGTTAAGAAAATCATTAGGTCGCTACCTAAGGAATGTAGACAAAAAAGGACTGCTATTGAGGAAGCCAAAAATCTAAACGTCTTACCTATTGATGATTTAATTGGTTTTCTCATTTCATATGAAGAAGATTTAACAGCAGAAAAAGGGCATGAGGAAAAGAAGAAAAGTATTGCTCTTAAAGCCTCAAAACGTGAGAGTGAAGAGGAAAGCGAGATGGGTGATGAGGAGTTGGCTATGTTGGCTAGAAGATTTAGAAAATTTTATAAGAAGAATAACGAGTAGAGAAAGTTTAGAAGTCACAAAAACAAAAAGGAAAAGAAAGAGCCAATTACTTGCTATGAATGCAAGAAGCCCTGACACATACGACCGGCATGTCATCTCTTCATCAAATTCAAGAAGAAAGGTACGGTGGCCATGTGGGATGATAGTGATGAGGAAACAAGTAATGATGAAGAGTAACAAGAGATGACTAATTTAACTCTCATGGCCTTTGGGGAAGAATCATGTAATGAACTTGATGAGATAAGTGTTCTTCCTACTTATGATGAATTACATGATGCCTTTAAGGATTTGCATGATGAATTGATGAAGATTGGTAAAAAGAATATATGTCTTAAAAAGAAAATGATAGAGCTTAAAAATAAAAATTAATCATTTAGTGGAAAGATTACATGTCTAGAATTAGAGAATAAAACATTGCATGATAGAGTTGCATTATTTGAGAATTCTAACACTTCACATGAGCACTTAGAGTCACACGTGAATGACTTGAAAAATGAAAATGAAATGCATAGAAAGAAGAGCAATGACCTAAATGAGATTGTGCTAAAATTCACAAATGGGCAAACGATGTTGGATAACTTGCTAAACTCACAAAATTGTGTATTTGAAAAATGAGGCATTGGTTATAAGCTAGATTTGAAACAAAAGTTTCATAAGAGTTATTTTTTGAAGAATGCATCTATTAACAATCAAATTGTATGTCATTATTGTAATCAAGATGGTCATATGAAAAATAGATGTCCAGTGAAGAGAAATGCATATTATGGTGTGAAATATGTTTGGGTTCCGAAAGGAACCATTGCTAACTCTCAAGGACCCAAAAAGGTTTGGGTACCTAAAACTTGAGATTTTCTCCGCAGGGCTTGAAGAAGAAGAAGAATAAGTGGTACTTGGACAGTGGTTGTTCAAGACACATGACATAGAATTATTCTTGGTTTTCAAGTTTTACCAAGATCGAAAATGGTGGAGATGTATCGTTTGGAGATAATTCAAAAGGAAAAATCATTGGCATTGGAAATGTCGGTAATGTATCCTCAACTCTCATTGAAAATGTGTGTTTGGTTGAAAACTTAAAACACAACTTGCTTAGCATTAATCAATTATGTGATAAAGGATATAGAGTTATCTTTAATGAATCAAAATGTGTTATTGAGAATGCATGTGATGACAAGATTTTGTTTGTAGGAAATAGATGTGTTAATGTCTATACCATTAATATAGATAGTGCATCTACAAATGATAAATGTTTCTCTGCATTGCATGATGGTGGTTGGTTATGGCATAGAAGATTAGGTCATGCAAGTATGGATTTGATATCAAAATCTCGAAAAATGATTTGGTTAAAGGTCTTCCAAAAATCAATTTTAAAAAAGATAAACTTTGTGAGGCTTGCCAATTTGGAAAACAAATTAAAAGTTCTTTCAAAAACAAAAATAATATCTTTACTTCAAAACCACTTCAACTTCTTCACATAGATTTATTTGGTCCTTCTAGATATGCTAGTTTAAATGGAAAATATTATGCTTTTGTAATTGTGAATGATTATTCTAGATACACATGGGTATCATTCTTAGCTAATAAGGATGGTGTCTTTGATTCATTTAAAGTTTTTTGTAAAAAGGTTCAAAATGAAAAAGGGATGTAGTATTTCTTGTATTAAAAGTGATCATGGTAGAGAATTTGAAAATTATGCATTTGAGAACTTTTGTAATGATTTTGGCATTGAGCATCAATTTTCATCACCTAGCACTCCTCAACAAAATGGAGTTGTAGAGAGAAAGAATAAGTCTATTCAAGAAATGGTTAGGACCATGTTGAATGAAAATTCTTTGCCTAAGTATTTTTGGGCCGAAGCCGTCAACACCGCTTGTTATGTTTTGAATCGTGTGTTGATTAGACCTAATCTTAATAAAACTTCATATGAGCTTTGGAAAGACAGAAAACCCAACATTGGCTATTTTAAAGTCTTTGGATGCAAATATTTTGTTTTGAACACAAAAGATAATCTTGGTAAATTTGATCCAAAATCTGATGTTGGTATTTTTCTTGGTTATTCAAACTCAAGCAAAGCTTATAGAGTGTATAATAAAAGAACTTTGATTGTGGAATAGCCTATGCATGTTACATTTGATGAGTCTAACCCCTCCTATGCGGAGAAAGGAGTTGTTAATGATGATGCAGATGGAGAGTTACAAGAAGAATCATCAAAAGATAAATAAGAGAATGCTCCACAAGAAAATCATGAGGATGGACAAGAAGAGCAAACAAATATGGAACAACAAGAAGATGTTTCTCAAACACTCCCAAAGGAGTGGAGGTATGTTTCTTCTCATCCTAAGGTTGTAATTTTAGGAGATCCCTCATGAGGTGTTAAAATTAGATCATCTCTTAGGAACACATGTGAGCATGCTGGATTCATTTCTCAAATTGAACTAAAATCCTTTGCGGATGCGAAAAATGATGAATCTTGGATTCTGGCAATGCAAGAGGAATTGAATCAATTTGAGAGAAATAATGTATGAGAATTGGTTCCTAATCCGGAACATCAATCCATTATAGACACTAAGTGGGTATTTAGAAACAAAGTGGATGAATCCGATGTGGTTGTAAGAAATAAAGCTAAATTAGTGGCTCAAGGTTACAACCAAGAAGAAAGAATTGATTTTGATGAAACATTTGCACCTATAGCTAGATTAGAATCCATTAGGATGTTGTTAGCATATGCATGTCATAAGGATTTCATTTTATATCAAATGGATGTCAATAGTGCTTTCTTAAATGGTTATATTATGGAGGAAGTGTATGTGAAACAACCCCCTAGTTTTGAAAATGAAAAATTTTCAGATCATGTGTATAAGTTATCTAAGGTATTGTAAGGACTAAAACAAGCACCTAGAGCATAGTATGATAAGCTTAAAAACTTCTTGTTAGACAATGATTTTTCGATGGGAAAAACGGACACAATTTTATTTGTTAAGCATAAGAACTAAGATATACTTATTGTTCAAATTTATGTTGATGATATTATTTTTGGTGGTACTATTGATTTTTTTTGTAAAGAATTTTCGTCTTGTATGAGCAAAGAATTTGAGATGAGTATGATGAGAGAGTTGAAGTACTTCCTTGGACTCCAAATCAAACAAAACGAGGAAGGAATTTTCATAAATCAAGCCAAGTACATGAAATATCTACTCAAAAGATTTGGTTATGATAATGGAATGGTAAAAAACACTCCAATGAGTACTACCATCAAGTTGGACAAAGATGAGAAATGTAAGGAAGTTGATATCAAGACATATCGAGGTATGATCGGATCCTTACTCTATTTGACTGCTAGTAGGCCTGATATTATGTTTAGTGTATGCTTGTGTGCTAGATTTCAATCTTGTCCTAAAGAGTCACACTTGCTTGCTGTCAAACAAATTTTTCGATATTTGATTGGCACCATTAATCTTGGCCTTTGGTATCCTAGGGGAACTCATATTGATTTAACTTGTTATTCGGATGCCGATTTTTCTGGATATAAGGTTGATAGAAAAAGCACTAGTAGAACATGTCACTTCCTAGGTCATTCACTTGTCTCTTGGTTTAGGAAGAAACAAAATTCGGTTGCACTTTCAACCACCGAGGCCGAATATATAGCCTCTGGCGGTTGTTGTGCACAAATCCTTTGGATGAAACAAACCCTTAGAGATTATGGTATTAATCTTGATCAAATACCTATATTGTGTGACAATACTAGTGCTATTAATTTATCCAAGAATCCTATTCAACATTCTAGGACTAAGCATATATAAATTAGGCATCATTTTCTAAGAGATTATATTAAAAAAGGAGATGTTGTGATTAAATTTGTTTATATTGAAAATCAACTTGCGGATATCTTTACAAAACCTTTTAGTGAGGAGCATTTTATAAAGATAAGACATGAGCTTGAAATGATGAATGTTGCATATTGAATTTTGATTTGCTGATTAAGTTGATATGTTTGTTATTGTATAAATTTATGTTTCATGCATTAAATGACTTATTGAAAAGTTTCAAATCTTGATATGATTTAAAAATTGATCAATTTTTTAAGCCAAAAATAAAATGGTGTGTAAAATACAAGTCTAAGAGCTTACCATATTTCAAAACTATTTTTCAAAGCTTACCCAATATATTACTTCTAATCAACCGGATAGCTGGTTATACAATCCAGAAAACTGGATTCGGTTTGACAAGTTGCTGGACACATTCGGATAACCGATTATGAAATCCGGAAAATCGGATTCAAGTTGACAAGTTGCTGGACACATCCGGATAACTAATTATGAAATTCGAAAAACCAGATTCAAGTTGACAAGATGCTGGACAAATCCGGATAACCGGATGTAGCCAACCGGTAAGCTGAATTGGATATGAAGGTTTACTCTTTGCTGCACTTAACCGGATAACCGGTTATGATATCTGAAAAACCGGATTCACTTGTAATGCTTGCTGGACTCAACCGGATAGCCGGTTAAGAGATTCGACAAACTGGATTCGTGTTTATTCTTCACTGGATTTAACCGGATTGCTGGATATGCAAACCAGAAATCCGAAATCATGTTGCATGCTCATTGGACTACAACCGGTTAATCGGTTAGGGCAATCTGGTTAACCGAATTCATGCATATGTAAATTGTTCATCTTCTCCTTCCTCTTTCGGTAAATCAAAACTAATTCTCTCTATAAAACCGATTCCTCATTCTCTCGTTTTCACTTTAAAATCCACCATTTCTACTCATTTTTTATGCAAATCGAACCATACAACTTTTTCCCCATCCGTTCTTGTGTCCAAAATCATCTTTCAAATCCATTTTCAACCTCAAACTCACTAGATCTGAATCCAACTTAGGTTTTCAAACAAAATTTTCTCTCTCTAAATTTCTTCCTCTTAAGCTGTTTTTTTATCCAAATTGCTTCTCAAAATCTCTTTCAATCGTCATTATCTCCCTTCTCATTGCCTCATTTCACTTTAAATCATTCAAAATCATTATGTCAAGCTTGCAGCCGGTTCGAGGAAAATGCAAAAAACCGGTTCAACCCACCAAATAATCACGGTAAGCAGGGGGCACCTCCAATCAGTCTTCGTTTGAGTTCACACACTTTCCAGCCAAACATTTAGTCAAACAATTTCACCAACAATTCATGACTCGTGAGGTACCCCAAACTTTTTTTGTTTTATCGAATTGGTTGAATAGTCTTAGTATTAGTAATAGAACTTTATTACAATTGTTGGAAGATGTTGGTTGGATTAATGCACTTGTTTTTGAGGAAAATGTATATCCCGACTTGGTAAAAGTGTTTTACTCGAATATGGATTATTCCGCGGAGAAAGAGAATCGAGTAATCACCAAAGTTGGAGGAGTTTCGATTGAGTTTGATGATTCAGAGTTGAACTCTATCCTAGGAACTTTCGATGATGGCTTAGAAATTTTTCACCTAGGAAATCTCCTAATATTGGTGACTATGTTCATATTGACGCGGTTAAGAATATATGTCGTCGTATTGACCTTTCAGATGATGATTGTACCATCCATTTTCGCACCCAATGTCTTTGTCTTCAAACTCGAATATTACTTCGTTTTATTCAGAGTATTGTGCTTCCTAGATCAAGCCATTTGGATGAGGTTTCTCATAAGGATGTTGCCTTGATTGATTGTATTCTTAGATATCGTCCGGTTGACTTAGGCTACACTATTGTCCAAAACATGCTTTGTATACCTAAGTTGGTTACCCGTTCCCTTTCGTATGGTCATTTCATCACCCGAATCCTCAAATACTTTATCGTCCTTATCCATGAACATCTTGTAGGCCATCTAAGAGCATTGGGGATGAGGCTGTTAGTTCTTTAGGTTTTGAGTGTCAAAATGGAACTTGGGTAAAATTCACTGAAAATAAGTTCACCTTTCTTGCTCCAAGTGATGATCGGCCACTTAATGCTGTGGTTCCAGCTGATCAACTACCTGTGTTTTCGCTTTCATTTCGGGGTCAACGTAAACGTCGAGATCCTCGAGTGTTTACCTCTGCTCCTGCAGCCTCTGCACCTGCTTTACCATCTCCTGAGCCTCCTATCTCTGAAGAGGTTACTGTTCAACAGTTTATGGATGAGGTGAGGACACTCTCTGTGCGGCAGACTGAGTTTCAGCAGCTACAGCAACAACTTATTCACGGACAACGCCTCCTCTTTGAGCACTTCGGAATTCCATATCTGTATCCACCTCCATCACCACCATCCTCACCACCTCTGTAGTCTCTTATGCTTGTATTTGGACACACCTAATTTCATTTACTGTTTTATGTTCTTTTATTTTCGATTATATGGATGGTTGTTATGATTTTCGATTATGTATTGGTTTTGGATGATATAGATTTACTTTGATTGATTATTATGTTCTTTCCTTATGTTTTAGATATTTTTGTACTAATGTGCTGTATTGAGATTTTGATGATTGATAGGGGGAGCTTTTATTATTTTTTATGATGAAGGGGGAAATATAATATGTAAGGGGAAAATATGAGAAATTCATTTGTTATGAAAAAAATTCAAATGCATTTATGCAGGGGGAGTTTTTTAAACCTTTTTTAAATTAGTTTTTTTAACCTTGCATTGATTAAGAGGGAGCTTTTCATAACTAAATCAATTTTCTATAATGTGTTTTGTCATCATAAAAAAAGGGGCGATTGTTAGCCTATATCGTTATAAATATTGATTTTGATGATAACAAACCACATGTGTTGGTTAAACAAAGATTTATGTATTGTGCTTTTATAATAAGAAAATGATTTCATGGAGTTAAGTTGTTTTTCAAGTTGTGGATTAAAATGAAAGAATTTTATAATCTTTATTTTTTAATAAATATTGTTTTTGAATTTCGGATTTAGATCTATTTGAAAATATTTAAATATTTTAGGCCATTCTATAATTTCACATATGTTGGGTGATATCATAATTTCAGAAAGTTTTGGGATTGATAAATCATTATTTAGAAATTCCGAAATTGGACCTATTTGAAAACGTTCATAACATTTTGGGCCATAATACAGTTTTATAAAGTTTTGGGGTCAAATTATCATTTTAAAAAATAGTTCACTGTAGCAGTTACTGTAGCAAGCGGCTATCCGGATTCTGACAAATGGTAGACCGGATTTGGGCAGTAAGCTTCTGGGACATAAACGGCTATTCGGATTTCACAAGCGGCATACCGGATGTTCAAAAATTTAAATTTTGGCTGTAATGGTAACATTAAGCGGCTAACCGGATGTCCATAAACGGTAAGCCGGTTATCACCAAAATGTTTATAACGGTTAGTTTTTTAGCTCAAACTATATAAACTCAAATCCAATTCATTTTCAAGCTCTCTTGCAAGCAAAATAAAAAAGCACACAACATTTATTGAGTTCTCATTTCGCAAATCATAAAACCTTGGATCATCTTTTGTTCTTCAATTTGTATATCTACTCTTTAAGAGAGTTTTTATTGTAATCTTCAATTCCTTATCTTAATTGTGAGTGTTTGAGTGTGTGAGACACTTGAGTGAAGAGATTGGGAGATAATCTCTTTGTTGTAAAGGTTCATTGACACCTTGAAGTCAATTGTAAACATTTGAAGCCTTGGAAGGCTTGGATAGTGAAATCCTCAAGTTTGGATCGCTTGGAGGCGTGGACGTAGGCGGGGATTGCCGAATCACGTAAAAATTCGTGTGTTTGTTTCTCTTCTCTCTTAGTCATTTGTTATTGTGCTTTTATTGAACTTATTGCTTCCGAATTTATTAAGGCATTAGATTGGATTATTGTGTGGTTTTGTTAGGATAATTTTTAAAATACCAATTCACCCCCCCTCTTGGGTTGCATACTTGTATCTTTCACATAATTGCTTAAGACCTGTTGGCTGATTCGACTATGTTCGCCATGTCGGCAACTTGTGTTTGGGAGGAAGTTATGTTGTTTTCTCCCTTGGGTTGGCCTGCCTTTCTGGTAATGATGAAATAAATGGGGATACGAGGAAAGTTCTTGACCTAAATATGGCTAACAAGGAAGAGAGTCCTAATATTCCTCTTCCAGAGGGGACTCCCGTTGACTTTGAGGCCAATGAGACTGTATTGAGCCTAAGGTCTTACTTCTATGGATCTATGGAATAATATATCCCAAGGAAGATTGATAAGAAGAAAACGCAGCCCAATGAAAAAATCCCTATTGAAAGACAAAGTAGTGAAGCAAGCGAGGTTGCTAGGGAGCAACATGTGGAGAAAAATGTTGTTGCTAGGTGATAACTTTAGGAAATGAGAGTTATTACATCAATTCTAGACTTGAATCAAGATCATTTAGAGAACAAATACGGTATTTTTATTACATTTTGCTTAAACATTCATTTTAGTTGAGTATTAATAAGTTTTTCTTGAATCATAGTAATTTATGCTAAAAACAGATGCATAATTGTAGGTTCTTAAAAAGTCTTAATTCATGAGGGGATGTTGAGACATTAGATGAGCAAGAGGAGGAAAGAAGACGGCCATAAAAGAAGAAAAGCACAATTGGGAGCAATGCAGTGTTGTTGCGGATGTTAGAGCAACCCGTGCTGTAGCAATCTGAAAGTAAATGCGGGAGAAAACTTAGGCGTAGGTCAGCACATGTTTCCTAATTTAACGCATGCACGCTCATGGGCTTGTGTTTACCCTAATTTGCAATATAAAATAGAGGCAATACCACAAAGAAAGGCGGGGTAAGGGAATTATCATTAGAATAATTACAAAGGAAGGAAGAAGAAGAATATCAGAATTGAAGAGTGTTGTTTCGGCAACATTGGAGAATCGTGCAAAATTACTTGGCTTTGATTTTCACCGTGCTCAACTTATATTTATTTTCTTCCTTTAATTGTTTTGATGTATTCCGAGATCAATATATTTATGATTATTTTTCTCATCCAGATTATGAACTAAATTTACTCGTAGTTGAGTGACAAATAATCCAATGGGTTCTTGACTGTTCTTATATGTTGTTATGGTATTGCTGTAGCATTTTACTCTAGTAATTTTTATGAATATAACTGTTATTTCGGTTGACCACCTATTTAATAGTTTCAGTTAAGATAGAGCAGCAAAATGGCATGTCTTAGCGGACATTATTAGAGTATTATTTGTTCTTAAGTCGAGTTTCCTAGATTAAGTTATCTTGAATCACATAAGGGCAATACTTGAAGTTAAGATTTGTGACATTCTAGACATAGGTGTTCACCTTTTAGGGTAGAGAGATTAAAGGATATAATGCCGTACCATAAATATATGAGCAACTGGTCATTGTTAGTAGATTTAAGGGTATGAGACTTCCAACATGCGATAGCTGAGGGTGCAGATTTATTCTGCCCAGTGCTGCAGCACTTATTGTAACAACTGGTGCTAATTTGGTAAACAACAGTCACCCCATTAAGAGAGTTTGATCATTCAACTACTATATTCTCAATTGAATCTTAGACACATTTAACTTAGTTTATTTCATTACATTATTGTTTTATTTCCATCTCTCGCAATTATTAATTACGATAGAATTATTTGACAATTGTTTGTTTTGGTCTTTAGTTGATTTGCACTGTTGTGATTGCTTTAGCATTTTGAGTAACATTAATCCCTATGGAGACGATCTTGAATACTCATCACTTTATTACTTATTGTGTATACTTGCACATTGGCATTGATAATAATTGATTATAAAAATCAACCAACAAGTTTTTGGCGCCGTTGTCAGGGATTGATTGTTTATTTTTGAAGTGTGAAGTAAATCTTGATAGCGTCAAATTTGATTTGATTTATTCTATTTATTAGCAGATTGGTAAATGCATCCGCAAAGACAGATATGTGGTATTCCAATTCGATCCTGAGATTAAAAGGACTGTCAGGAGATTGAGAATAGAACAAAAGAATTCAGAAATTGCTTCAAGCATGAATAATTTACAGGATGCAGGAAATTTGAATCCTCACGGGCCCTTACAACCAGTCAATATTCAAGAAGAGCAGAATGAACATGCTAATGGGAGACAGCCAGGCAATAACAATATTATTTACATGGCTGATGACAGAGACAGAGCTATAAGAGATTATGCTGTGCTAACTCCTCAAGTTGTATATCCTGGCATCATCGGACCTGAAGTAGACGCTGTAAATTTTGAGTTAAAGCCAGTGATGTTTTAAATGTTGCAAACAGTTGGGCAATTCAATGGATTGCCAAATAAAGATCCTCATCTCCATCTTAAATTGTTCTTGGAAGTAAGTGATGCTTTCAAGATTGCTGGAACAACACAAGATGCCTTAAGGCTGAGGCTATTTCCTTATTCCTTAATAGATCAAGCAAGAGCGTGGTTAAATTCGTTACCATATGATTCTATCACTACATGGAATGAATTGGCTGATAAATTCCTAATGAAATATTTCCCACCGACAAAAAATGCAAAGTTGCGGAATGAGATTACTTTCTTCCATCAACTTGAAGATGAAAGTTTGTACGAGGTTTGGGAAAGATTCAAGGAATTGCTCAGAAGGTGTCCTCATCATGGTATTCCTTGTTGCATTCAATTGAAAACTTTCTACATTGAGTTGAATCCGAGTACAAGGTTAATGGTGGATGCTTAAGCAAATGGAGCTCTGTTATCCAAATCTTACACTAAAGCTTATGAAATTCTGGAAAGAATTGCCAATAATTGGCCTTGACAGATGGTACATAACATTGATGCAATTACAACCTTATCAGCACAAGTAACCTCATTGACTAACATGGTAAAAGTCATAATAGCTGCTCCAGCAACAGTAAAGTAAGTTGCTGAACTTTCTTGTGTATACTGTGGTGAAGAACATGCCTTTTATAATTGTTCTGGAAATCCAACTTCAGTAAACTATGTGGGTAATTTCAATCGACAACCCCAGAACAACCCATAATCAAATACTTACAACCCTAGCTGGAAGCAACACCCAAATTTTGCATGGAGCAGTTAGAATCGAAATGCTCCAGCATTAAATGGACAAAATAGAAACACACAACTACTTGGTTTTCATCAGCAAAGTCAAGGGCAAAAGCATAATAGTCAGGATCCAATCACTTCACTGGAAGCACTTATTAAAGAGTACATTGCAAAGAATGAAGCAATTGTACAAAGTCAAGCTGTATCCTTGAGAAACCTGGAAAACCAAATGGGACAACTAGCCACAGCAATGAGCAGCAGAACTCAAGGAAGCCTACCTAACAACACAGAAAACCCTAGGAGGGAGGGCAAAGAACACAGTACAGTAATTAATTTGAGGTATGGAAAGAATATTGATATCCCAGTTCATGTAACCAAAAATGGGATGGAATTCAATTCAGCATAAAAATTACCTCAAAATGGAAGCATGTTACAACAACCTCCTCTTCAAGATACTGGTTACATGAGTCAAGCTACAGCAACTGCAGAGGAAATTCAACCAGAACATGCTGAAAAAGAAGTTACAACACCAGTAGTCACAACCTGCACCAAACCAAACAAATAGAGTTTTATATCTCCTGAAGCTACCCAGCAGTTAAGACATCCACCACCTTTCCCACAAAGGTTCTAGAAGCAAAAAAAAAGACAAGCAGTTCAGCAAATTCATGGAAGTGCTGAAGCAACTGCACATAAATATACCTTTTGTGGAAGCTTTGGAGCAAATGCCAAATTATGTGAAATTTCTAAAAGATATCTTGGCACGAAAAAGAAGGTTGGGAGAGTTTGAAACTGTTGCTTTAACACAGGAAAGCAGTCATATGCTCCAGAGTAAAATTCTCACAAAATTGAAAGATCCAAAGAGTTTTACAATACCCTGCTCTATAGGAACTAGGTATGCTGGCAGAGCACTTTGTGACTTGGGGGCTAGTATTAATTTGATGCCATTATCTGTATTTAAGCAGTTGGGAGTAGGGGACAACAGTCACTTTGCAATTAGCTGACAGATCTCATGCATACCCTGAAGGAAAAATAGAGGATGTACTGGTGAAGGTTGACAAATTCACCTTTTCAGTGGATTTCATTGTATTAGACTTTAAAGCTGATAAAGAAGTACCCATTATACTTAGAAGAGCTTTTCTAGCAAATGGAAAGACTCTGATAGATGTGCAGAAAGGAGAGCTCACCATGAGAGTGAATGATCAGCAAGTCACATTTAATGTACTAGAGGCTATGAGGAACCCTAATGAAGTAGAAGATTGTAATTTCCTAAGTGTAATGGATTTTGTTGTAGCAGACAGAATGGACAGATGCTGCAGTAATGCACTTGACAAAGTCATCACCTTTGAGGATATCGAAGAGGAAGATATTGCAGCAATCCAGACATATTGGATGGACAAACAGTAATCTGATAGGCACAACATGTTTATTGAACACCTGAATTTTTCAGACAGGGAAGTAAAAACAACTTTATCATCTATTGAATCACCTCCTAGATTTGAATTAAAACTGTTACCTTCACATTTGAAGTATGCTTATCTTGGTCAAAACAACACACTCCCTGTAATCATTTCTTCTACTTTGGATGCAGGTCAAGAACAAAGTCTAGTAGATTTGTTGGCAAAATACAGAAGAGCAATTGGATGGACTATGGCAGATATAAAGGGGATAAGCCCATCCATATGCATGCATAAAATCTTGTTAGAAGATTGTTCCAGCAATTCGGTGGAGCACCAGAGAAGGCTGAACCATATTATGAAAGAAGTGATGAAGAAGGAAATCATCAAATGGTTGGATGCTGGAATCATATACCCAATATTAGACAGTTCTTGGGTAAGCCCAGTTCAATGTGTTCCAAAGAAATGAGGGATAACAGTAATGACTAATGAGAAGAATGAACTTATTCCTACAAGGACAGTGACTGGATGGAGAGTATGTATGGAGTATAGGAAGCTCAATAAAGCCACAAGGAAAGACCATTTCCCACTTTCATTCATAGATTAGATATTGGACAGACTTGCTGGAAAACAGTACTACTGTTTCTTAGATGGGTATTCAGGCTACAACCAGATTGCTATAGCTCTAGAGGATCAAGAGAAGACTACATTTACTTGTCCTTATGGAACATTTGCCTTCAGAAGAATGTCATTTGGGCTATGCAATGCTCTAACAACTTTTCAGAGATGCATGATGTCTATATTTTCTGATATGGTAGAGCAGACTTTGGAAGTTTTCATGGATGACTTCTCAGTTTTTGGAGAAACATACAATGATTGTTTACACAACTTGGAAGAAGTTTTTAAAAGATGTGAGATGACCAACATAGTACTTAATTGGGAAAAGTGTAATTTCATGGTGCAAGAAGGAATAGTGCTGGGTCACAAGATATCCAAGGATGGTATTGAGGTAGACAAAGCCAAGATAGAGATAATAGATAAACTGCCACCTCCAACTTCAGTAAAGGGTATTAGGAGTTTTTTGGGTCATGCTGGATTCTACAGAAGATTCATTAAGGATTTTTTCAAAGTAGCTAAACCACTGTGTTCATTGCTGGAGCGTGACAAACCATTTTACTTTGACAAAGATTGCCTTCAAGCATTTGGAGAATTAAAGAAAGCTCTGATCACTGCTCCAATAGTTATATCTCCAGACTGGACTTTACCATTTGAATTGATGTGTGATGCTAGTGATCACTCTGTGGGAGCAGTATTAGGGCAAAGAAGGGATAAAGTTTTTCACTCCATCTACTATACAAGCAAAACTCTCACTCAAACTCAAATAAATTATATTACTACAGAGAAAGAGTTGCTAGCAGTAGTATTTACTTTTGACAAATTCAGAGCCTACTTAGTAGGCACTAGAGTGACTGTATATACAGACCATGCAGCAATTAAATACTTAATTTCAAAGAAGGATGCCAAGCTAAGATTAATTAGATGGATCTTATTGCATCAAGAATTTGATCTAGAAATTAAAGATAGAAAAAGGACTGAGAATTAAGTTGCAGACCACCTGTCACGACTGGATGCAGACACAAGCACATTGACCAGGAAAGACATTAAAACTTTCGATGAACAGTAGTACAAGCACAAAGAATCTCCTTGGTATGCAGATTTTGCTAACTATTTAGTAAGTGGGTTACTACCACCTGAGCTGAAGTTTCAAGAGAAAAAGAAATTTCTTAATGATATTAGAAGTTATCAGTGGGATGACCCACATTTATATAAGCTGTGATCAGATCAAGTAATAAGAAGATGTGTTGCAGGAGGAGAGATTCCCTATATATTGGAGTCATGTCATCCTGCAGCATATGGAGGACATTTTGGTGGTCACAGAACAGCTGCCAAAGTTCTGCGATCAGGTTATTATTGGCCCACTATTTTTAAAGATGCTTATGAATTTGTTAAATGTTGTAACATATGTCAAAAGACAGGGAACATAAATAAAAGACATGAAATGCCATTGACCAACATCCTCGAAGTGGAGGTTTTTGATGTCTGGGGAATAGATTTTATGAGACCCTTCCCACCATCTTTTGGGAACTTATATATCATTGTTGCTGTGGATTATGTCTCCAAGTGGGTAGAAGCTGCAGCATTACCTACCAATAATGCTAAAACAGTGGTGGCTTTTCTTCAGAAAAAATATTTTTTCCAAGTTTGGCACTCCTAGAGTAATTATTAGTGATGAGGGCACACATTTTTGCAATAAAATCTTTGCTGCAGTAATGATGAAATATGGAGTCAGACACAAGATAGCAACATCATATCACCCACAATCCAATGGTCAGGCTAAAGTGTCCAACAGAGAAATTAAAAAGATCTTAGAAAAAATGGTGAACCCAACAAGGAAGGATTGGTCTTTACACTTGCATGACTCTCTATGACCCTACAGAACAGCATACAAAAATCCACTCGGCATGTCTCCTTACGGAATTGTTTATGGCAAAGCTTGTCATTTGCCACTAGAGCTAGAGCATAAAGCACATTGGGCACTGAAGAAATTAAATTGGGATATGCATGCTGCACTAAAGCAAAGGAAACTTCAACTTTGTGAGCTTGATGAATTACGGCTATTTTCATATGAAAATGCAAGAATCTATAAAGAGAGGACAAAACACTGGCATGACAAGCATATTCAGCACAAGAAATTCAACCCTGGTCAATTAGTGTTGCTCCACAATACAAGACTAAGATTATTTCCGGGAAAGCTCAAATCACGATGGTCTGGCCCGTTTAAGCTATTAAAATCTTATCCTCATGGAGCTGTTGATCTTCTAGATGAACAAACAGACCACAAATTTAAAGTTAATGGACACATGGTTAAGCATTACATACATCCAACAACAGAATGTTCAAAGGAGGTGTTACTCTTTAAAGAACCCAGCTATTGAACAATGAAAGAAGGTCAGGCTGAAGGACCTTAAATCAAGCGCTCCATGGGAGGCAGCCCATTGAGGAGACAATCACTTCAAACCAATTTTGATCTCCTTTGGTTTTGTTGACAGCACTCCCTCTTTACCATTTTATTTAATTTTGTTCTTTCATTCTAGCTATTTAATTTTATCTTTTCAAATTATTGCATTCTCTACTTTTGCTATTATTTGATCTATTTATTTTTAAATGTTAGAATTAATTTGAATTTGTGGGAAGTATGTGTGACAATTGAATTCCATATTGACAAGTGAGGTTGTATGGTGGCAGAGTGCAGAGGCGTGCCACGTGTCAGAGGCTTTAGTGTGGAGTATGTACCATTGCTAGAGTAAGCGAATGGGTGCTGCAGCAACCAATTTTACCGTTACAGTATATTGAAAGATGGAGCCTCTCACTTACCGTTGGAGATAAATCATGACAGATGGAAGCTTGGATGTGGATAGAAATTGCGAATAAATCTCCAAAATTAATGCCTTAAATTTACTAGCCGATGTTTTTGGGACACGCGCTTTAAATTAAAAAAAATATATTCTTCCCTCATTTATCTTTAGTTACCGTATTTATCTCTAATTAAAAGTCCACTATGAAAATGAGTCACTGTGCTTAATGCTCTACGCCACTATTCCCCATCTCGTTCGCAAATCCAACTCTTCTAATTCTTAACCTCCTCTTCGCTTTTTACTCTCAGGAACAGTAGCCTCAATTTGTTACTGCTACAGTAATGCCGAGGTATAAGAAAACAGCCAGCCGCCTCAAAGATCCTTCACAATGCCAGAGTTACCACGCCGAAGAAAAATATGACGAATTCATAGAGCCGCGTGGGATTCTGGAAGAAAAAGGGTTTCAATTTCCAGACCAACTCACGAGAATTGTGCAAACAATTCATAATGCTGTAGCAAAGCGAGGATGGCTAGAGTTTTGCAACCACCCTCGAGATCCTGTGCTGCCTGTAGTCAAAGAATTTTACGCCAATTTGGTAAGCCCTGATCAGCACAACATTTGGATAAGAAGTACACTTGTCCCATTAGACTCCCGTGTTATCAATGCTTTTTATAACTTACCTGCTGAAATTACTTGTGAATATGCTAAGTTGCATGATAAGTTAACCCCGAAAAAGTGGAACACCATTTTCACAACTCTTACAATCTAAGGGGCATCATGGGCTAACGAGAAAGGGCATGTAGTTAATAGGATAGATTTGAAACCTATTGCTAAGGTGTGGGTGAAATTTCTGAAATCTAGGCTTATGCCCACCACTTACACTACTACAGTTTCGCAAGAAAGGTTGGTCTTGTTATATATCATAGTTCGCGGGCTTCCCATAGATGTGAGTAGCATCATTGCAAAAGAAATTCGAGATTGTGCAGTCAAGACTCATCGATTTGCTGCCTTGCTATTTCCCTCACTCGTCACTAGAATATGTGTAGTTTTAGGTGTTTATCTTGACGCCAGAGATGACCATATCAAGAATAATGGTGCCTTTACGGCATGAACCATTGAGAGAGTTGTTGGTAAAAGTGCTAGAACAACCACTGAACCAACTGTTGTGACAGGAGCAAGACAAGCTATTAGCTTAGAACAGACCATCCAGGCACTCAGCACAAGTATAACTCAATGTACGGAAGCACAGCAGCAGGAAAACGATCGATTTTGGAGCTATCTTCAGCACCTGGACAACTAACTACACCAATTTGCTCTGTACATGAAACGCACTCACCAGAACTTCCCTGATGCACTGCTCCAGCAGTATAATTTTGACACCAACACCACAGATGCTCTAGCAGAGGCTAGTGCAGAAGCCACTGCCACAGAGGAACCAGCAGAAGATGCTGCAGCCGAACCACAAGTAGAGGAAGAATCAGAAGACGCTGAACCATCTGACCAGCCTGAAGAAGAAGGTGATAAGTCTGAGACTGATAGCTCACATACAGAGGAAGAGGACAACTCAGAGAAAGACCGTGAGGAACCAACCATCCTAACCCAGCCCAAAACTAGAAAAAAGCACATTATTAAAGAAGAGGAGGAGGAAGACCTTGAAGAGGAGCTGTCTATTCCAGTCCTTGCGGGCAAGAGAAAGGATAAGGGTAAAGCAAAAATGGCAACACCTCTAGCCTCTGAAAATGAAGTGGAGCAAGTCGAAGCTGAGCTGGCTACTGCAGCAGCCAGAGCTATGCCTACACCTGAGTAAGCCAAGCAACTACTTGCGGTTCTTGTTGTCATCATAGCTGAGGGCCAGGCAACTGATGCATTAACTCAAAAGCCTCTACAACAAACTCCTACCTATTCGCACTCCAAGACAATCCAAAGAAATGCGCCCACAATGCTCTCACCCTATAACGAAAAAGACAAAGACATTGCCAGCTACTGCCCCAAAAGCTTCACCAAAGGATAAGCTGCGCAGTGCATCCAAGAAGCGTTGATAGCATCCCGTCATGCGCTCCAGTCCCCACCACAGGGGAGTACTCTTTCCTTCCTAGTTCATTCTAAAAAAAAAAAAATTTTGTTTGTCAATTTGTATGCCTTTGTTATGTATGCTTGTGAGGACACAACATCTCTCAAGTTTGGGGGGGTGGTTTCCGAATGCATATGTTTATGTATGTGTTTATGTTTGTGTTGTGTGAAGCTCTTTTATCTGTTATTTGTGTATGGTTTGTAAAACCTAATGAAGATAAATTGAGTGTTATTCAGTATTTATGAGAATGCCAAGTAGAGATAGTTATAGATAGAAGTGAAATTCTGTACCAACACTTAGACTTTGGTTGAGTTGTATGAGACTGCTAGAGCAGAGCCAGAAGAATAGAAAATATCTTAAGTTTGAAGGGAGAAGCAAGTTGATTGACTGTGATATTTATGAAATAAAACTCTGCTCCAATGGCTCAAGTTGCTGAGTAACCAGATCTGAGTATGTACCCCATATGCAGAATTGTGTAAAAGGTAGCGAGAGTTATGAGCAATGCTGTACCAAAAAATGAAAAAAAAAGAGAGAAAAAGAAGTCCTCTGTCTAAGGCATTGAGTAGCCAGGTCTGTTTATGAGCCCCATGTTCAGCCTTGAGTAAAAGATACCTCTAGATAAGATTATACCGCAAATATTGCTGCAGCAACTCTGATCTGGACATTATTTGAGTAATTCAGTGTCATCATTACAAGTGATTGACATTCACATGAAAGATAAATGTTACTGTGAGGAGGTTGATTACTCCCCAGTTTATCAATGTTAAAACAATCACAGTTTGAGTATGTGAAATTTATGCTACCCTATTTATTAATGAAGTATATCACTGCTGAAATTTAAGCAGTCCTTTGGTGATGTTACAACATATCTGGAATTCAATCAAAGGAAGCACACACACACACTATGGATAGAAAGAAGCTTAAGTCTAGAACTGATTTACTATGGGCATTTTGTATGATTGGGATTGTTATATGAAGGTGGAAGAATCCTTGCAAATTTGATAAAAGAGCTAAAGTTGTGCATGTTTATTTGTGAGAAATGTTAGTATGTGTCATTACTTAAGGGCAAGTAATGGTTTAAGTTTGGAGGTGTGATAACTCTAGGAAATGAGAGTTATTACATCAATTCTAGACTTGAATCAAGATCATTTAGAGAAAAAATAAGGTGTTTTTATTACATTTTGATTACATTTTGCTTAAACATTCATTTTAGTTGAGTATTAATAAGTTTTGCTTGAATCATAGTAATTTGTGCTAAAAACATATGCATAATTGTAGGTTCTTAGAAAGTCTTAATTCATGAGGGGATGTTGAGACATTAGATGAACAAGAGGAGGAAAGAAGACAGCCATAAAAGAAGAAAAGCATAATCGAGAGCAATGCAGTGTTGTTGCGGATGTTAGAGCAACCCGTGCTGTAGCAATTTGGAAGTAAATGCGGGAGAAAACTTAGGCGCAGGTCAGCACATATTTCCTAATTTAACGTATGCACGCTCATGGGCTTGTGTTTACCCTAATTTGCAATATAAAAGGGAGGCAATACCACAAAGAAAGGCGGCAAGGGAATTATCATTAGAATAATTACAAAGGAACGAAGAAGAAGAAGATCAGAATTGAAGAGTGTTGTTTCAGAAATATTGGAGAATCGTGCAGAATTACTTGGCTTTGATTTTCACCGTGCTCAACTTATATTTATCTTCTTCCTTTAATTGTTTTGATGTATTCCGAGATCAATATATTTATGATTATTTTTCTCATCCAGATTATGAACTGAATTTACTCGTAGTTGAGTGACAAATAATCCAATAGGTTCTTGACTGTTCTTATATGTTGTTATGGTATTGCTGTAGCATTTTACTCTAGTAGTTTTTATGAATATAACTGTTATTTCGGTTGACCACCCATTTAATAGTTTCAGTTAAGATAGAAAAGTGGCATGTCGAGACATTATTAGAGTATTACTTGTTCTTAAGTCGAGTTTCCTGGATTAGGTTATCTAGAATCCCATAAGGGCAATACTTGAAGTTAAGATTTGTGACACTCTAGACATAGGTGTTCACCTTTTAGGGTAGAGAGATTAAAGGATATAATGTCGTACCATAAATATATGAGCAACTGGTCATTGTTAGTAGATTTAAAGGTATGAGACTTCCAACATGCGATAGCTGAGGATGCAGATTTTGACTTATTGTAACAACTGGTGCTAATTTGGTAAACAACAGTCACCCCATTAGGAGAGTTTGATCATTCAACTATTATATTCTCAATTGAATCTTAGACACATTTAACTTAGTTTATTTCATTACATTATTGTTTTATTTCCATCTCTCGCAATTATTAATTACGATAGAATTATTTAACAATTGTTTGTTTCGGTCTTTAGTTGATTTGCACTGTTGTGATTGCTTTGGCATTTTGAGTAACATCAATTCCTGTGGAGACGATCTTGAATACTCATCACTTTATTACTTGTTGTGTATACTTGCACATTAGTATTGATAATAATTGATTATAAAAATCAACCAACACTAGGCGAGGGACTTCATTTGGGGGTAAGAAGATGGTGGCTAATCCTACACAAATAATTCATGGCAGGAAGCATGGGAATGTTGGTTTGCAAAAAGGAAAATATTTTGACCTTTTGAAGGACGTACAAAAGAAGTAACCATGCAAAGTTTTTCTTCCAGCTAACTTTGAGGAATTCGATGGTATATAAGTTTCATTTATCTTGCTTGTGTTGTTTTTTTTTCTTTTTAAAACTTTTATAATTTCTAGAGGATCATGATGAGTATCTTTTTTTGTTCGCTAAATAAGTAGTGATGAAAGAAGCCCGTAGGAATAGTGGCAAGAATGCTTCATCTAAGAGTAGCTCGGGCAGGGGAGCTTTTTCTATTGAGAAAAAGGATAATAATGCTCATGTAGGAAAAATAAAAATGAAAGAACGATTGTAAGTGTCAGAATTTTCTATGATTTTTTCTTTTGTTGTTGATTTTTCCATTTATTCTTATCTGGTTTCATGTTTTGTCATGATTTTGTAGCTACTTTTCCTAGTGGAATTTCTCCTTCGGGGAATGTTGAGTAGGGAAAGTAGAGCATGTTTGTGGAGGAAGCAACTCCTACGACTATATGATCTTTCGAGGGAGGTATAATTGTTCCAGCTATGGATTCAATTATGGTGTTTGCTTCTGAGCTTTTAAAGTCTAAAGTACTGAAGCTTCCTTGTCTGAAGCATAAAGCTTATCTTCAGAAGAATTGTGCTTAAAAAAAGATAAAATCAGGTGTGGAATTCATTTCTTAATGCTCTTTGCTAGTGACAATTTCCTTTCCATATTTTATTTTAAGTAGATGTTAGTATTTAGTAGGGAAGTTCTTTATTTTCCTTTGGTTTTGATTTTAGTGGATGTTTTCAATGTTGGGAAAGGTATATGTCAGTCTTCTGACAATCATTATAAATCCATTCTTACTAGGAATGAAAAGGGTATTTTAGGTACGAAATATCCTTCATTTGAGAAAAAGAAGGTCGTGGATGATTTGCCAAAGGATCAATAGGATGTTGAAGTAGCAGTGGTGCTCGGAATTTCCATTGCATCTAAGATTGGAGAATCCTCTAGTACTACTTTCCCTAATTCATCATTGAATGCAATAGTTATATAGGACTTATTGGAGGTGGAAAAGCTCATTGGTTATAAGCCTGAGGCAGAGATAGAGGGACACTTCACGCATTGTATGTAGCGATTTATGAAGGAAAGTGCTTCGATTCTTCACTTATATTTTAGTATAGAATTAAAGATCGCAGAATTATAGCATTTGAATAATGACTACAAGGGATCTACATAGTCTTATAAGAAGTTGTCATCTGAGTTAGAATGTGCCAAATTTAGAATTGTGAAAAGGAACTTCTAAATTGCTGAGTTAGAGAGAAAAGTCAAAGACGCAGAGTAGGAGCATTTTGAGTTGCTCCTTTTGATGCAGAAGAAGCAGGTGTGGGAGAAGGTAGAAAGTTTCCTCAGGAAAGAGTTGGCTAAAGATCGAGAAAGTGCTTGTATTGCTGAGGAAAAATTGTTTGTTGTTAGGGAGGTTTTTGATTAAGCATCCAATGCATAAATGGTGTTATACTATCGTCGTGGGTGGCGTGGTGGCCGTTATAGGAATGATGTGAAGTCTCGAGAGTTTGACAAATCGGTTGGTTATGAACTCGATTGGCCATTGCATCATCTTGGTAAGGATGCTTCTACTATTGATTTAAATGAAAAAGGTGGGATAATTTCCAATGATTATGAGGATGGCTATCAAGAAAGTGTGATTCCTGATCCGGATCTTGAGGATGGTTTTGTGAAACTTCAAGTATTGTCTTATTTAATATTTCCTCAATTACTGTTTTACCTCTAAATGCAATCTAGGCACTAGCTTTAGTAATAATGATGTATACCAACATACCAAAACTAGTTGTCACTCTATTAATAGATGTAAGAATTGATATATAGAATAACTTTTTATTTAATTAGAAATCATATGAAATAGAAGATATTTTAGCCATTTGAATCAAGTTCAAACTTTCTTATTGCATAAGTAATCCCTCAAATATAAACACTAGAAGAAGAGTTAAATTTTTTGGCAACATACTTGATCAATTGGGTGATTTTTGTTGGGAAAGGAGCGCACACAAATAGCTGTAAATTAAGAGGAAACAAACTGTTTTCCTTTTTATGTGATTCAAATGGGATATGTACTATAAATTAATAAGTAGAAAATAAATCAATACAATCCAATATAATAAATCAATCACAGGAGACACCGATTTTTACATAAAAAACTCAAATCGAGAAAATCCATAAGACCCTATTTTGATATAACCATCCATTATATTAATAATGGGATTACAACATAAATGTTTCTCTTAATAACACTAGAGATTAACAACATTAAGAATCTCAACAATTTCAGCTTACAAAAATAGCCTAATATCTTCTACCTAACAAGTGAGTACCTCAAATAATAATTGATGGGAGGTTAAAAGAGAAATCAAGGCTAGTAAGAATGTAGAGAGCGATATTAGGAACTTACTACTCTAAATTTAGGAGAAATAGAATTAAATTTTCCTTTCAATCGTCCAATCAAAGATTGAAACCCTTCCCCCAAATCAAGTCCTTACCCCAAATAAAGTTCACACCACATATTTTTCTTTTCTCTCATCTTTTTCACGCTAACAATGCCACTGCCGCCGCTTGCTTTTGCTCTTTTTAATCTCGTGATTTTCAAAGCCAATTTAATGGCTAAATTCACTTAGACCTACAATCTTCTTTTAATCGCTTACACACCTAAACCAACTCAGAATATGGGCTTCGACCGCCAAATAAGATGAACTCAACAAATCTGCCCCTTCAGATCATGTAGGAGCACCACCAGACCTGCTTTCTGAGTACAATTTTTTAGCTTCTCCTCGGGCAACGACTTTGTCATCATATTTGACTTGTTCTTTATTGGTGAATTTTCTCAAGCACTAATGGTTTCTTCTCAAGCACATTTTGTATCCAATGATAGCGTACATCAATACTCTTTGTCAAGTAATGATACTCTAACTATCACAGTACATAACAAAATTGTCTTATTTCACACGCAATTCTTGGAGAAATTTCTTCATCTACAAGGTTTCTTTACAACCTTTAGTGATTGGAATATATTCTACTTTAGTGGTAGACAAAGTGATACACTACTTAAGTCTGACTTGCCATAAGACTTATTTCCTTGCAAAAGTGAGAAAATGTCTTAATAGATTTTTTGAAATCAACATCTCCTGCCATATCTGCATCTATGTACACTTGTAACACAATTTTATCACTACTAATATATATGCCCTAAAGCGCCTTTGAGATACTTGAAAGTCCATTTTATTGTTGTCCAATATTCTTTGCCTGGATTGGAGATAAATTGACCAACTATATCAATTGCATGAGTAATATCTGGTCTTGCACAAACTATGACATAAATCAAACTGCCGCCTGCTAAAGCATAAGGAACACCTCTCATTTCTTTCTTCTCTTAGGATAATGTTTGAAGATAAGCTTGAAATGACTTGCAAATGAAGAACAAATATATTTTACTTTTTGGTTTTTCTATCATGAAAAATTTTCATGTGAAGGATTTGTTTTACTAGTCCCAAGTCCTTCATTACAAGAGACTTGCTAAGCTCTTTCTCTAGATTATCAATTTTACTAACATCATGGCCAACAATTAATATGTCATGTATATAAAGCAAAAGAATGATAATGTCATTATCACCAAAGTTCTTCACAAAAACATAATGGTCGCACATAAAAGAATCAAACTCCTTGTTCAACCATCTTGGTTGCAAACTTTTCTTCAACTTGTACACAAGTTCGTCTTTGCCTTTGACACTATATAAACACTTTAAGTTGCTTCATGTATATTTCTTCCTCTAAGTTATCATGCAAAAAAGCTATCTTTACATCTACTCGTTCAATGTTCAAATTCAAGTTAGCTGCTAATCACAGAGTAACTCAGATAAAAGATATCTTTACCACAGGAGAAAATATTTCTTCAAAATCAAACTTTTCTTCTGATCGAAACCCCTTACAACCAGTCTAGCTTTGTACCATAGTTGTAAGTTAGTTACTTTCTTTAACCTGTAAATCCATCTGTTCTTTAATGCTCTATTTTCCTAGGAAGCTTTGCTAAGTGTTGTTTTTATTCAAGGATCTCATCTCCTCTTACATGGCTTGAACCCACTTATTTTTACACTGATGACACATAATTTCTTCGAAACATTCAGACTCCTCTCCATCTGTAAGCATCACATACTTATCCAGAGGATATCCACTATAAAGTTATTGTTCTCTAGTGGATCTCCTCAATTCTAGTTCAATTGGTTGTATAGTTTATTCTAGAGCTGCTTACTCAATTGGTTCTCTAAACAATCATTATTATCTTCTCCAGTTGCCACATGATCATTATGAACTACAGGTGGAGAAACTAAAGTAGAACAATAGGAATCTCTAGAGATGACTAAGACTCATCATTATTCTTTTTTATTCAAAAAACACAACATCTTTATTTTTTATCAGCTGTTTGCCACTGGATCTCATAACCTGTAACCAAATTCTTCATGTCCATGGCTAAGAAAATGTATTCCTTAGATTTATCATAAAGTTTCGATCTCTTATCTTTAGGGATGTGAACATATGCTCTGTAATCAAACACTCTCAAGCATTTATAAGAAATATCCTTCCTAGTCCAAATTCTTTCAGGTACATGTTGCGATAAATTCATATGCTATTGGTGTCAATGTGCAAGTGTACACAACAAGTTATATAATGATAAATATTTAAGATTGTCTTCACAGGGATTGATGTTACCAGATATGCTACAACAATTTGTAATGGTGCAGTCGTTGTTTTAAATTAAAACAAGAAAATTGATAAAATTAAATAATTAAATAACTAACTAAAATATAAAATGGAATAATAAAAAATACAATAAATAAAATTGTCATGTTAAATACAAGAGTAAAACCAATGAGAATAAAGTAGTTGATTGATTAAACTCTCTTAATGGTTTTGACTATTTCTTCAAATGTTAGGCTCGGTTGCTACAACATCTGTTATAGCATTGGGCAAAATCCTAATATATCTTTAGCTGTCGCATGTTGGATATTTTATATCTATATGCAACCTAACAGTGACTAAATGTTATGCCAACATAAGATATAACATTACACGCTTAGGTTCTTATTACCCTACAAGGTGAATCTCTATATTTAGTTCATCACAAATTCTAGATTAGGCGTGGCTTTTCAGAATTATGTGAAACTCAAATCAGGAAAACCAATCTAAGACCAAGTATTGCTCTGATATGTTCCACTAAGATAGGCCATTTTGTGGGTTTTTCTTAGTTTGTATCAATAAATGGGTGGTCAGCCGAAATAATGAATAAAATAAGCTTTACCAAAATAAAATGCTCTATCAAACGTGCAGCAACATATAAATTTATTCAAGAAACCATCAAGATTGTTTATTACTCAACCACAATTAAATTAGTTCATAATCTGCGAAAGTAAAATAAACAAAAAAGTTTTAGCCATCAAATACATCCCCATGATTAAAGAGTAAACAAGACAACAAGAGAAGAATAGGAAGGATTGAATTTCGATTGACTTCTGTAAATTCTCCTTTGATGCAGCCTTAAGTCTTGCTCTTGAATTCTGTTTTGTCTTTTTTTACTTTTAGTTTTTGTTCTTGGTTGATGGCCCCCCTTTTCTTTATGTGTTTGTTTCTTTTGTAACTGAAAATTAGGGTAATTGGAAGTTTAGGGCACGTATATTCCAAATTAGGAAACTTCATATTGTAATCTATTAAGTGTCTCGCGCGAAATCGTTTCTGTCAATGCTCCAGGATTGCTATAGCAATGGTTACTACAACAATGACTACAATATCTGCACTATTCTAGGCTTGCTTCAATTCTTCTGCAGCCATGTTCTTTTGTTCTTTTTGCAAGCCCATTGCAACAATATCCTTTCCTTGAAATTTGAGCTTCTAATTACCTACAATTATGCATAAGATTTAAGCACACAATTATTTGAATTCAAACAAGCTTCATTAAAGTTAAACTAAAATGGATGTTGATACAAGCTATTATTAAAATGCAACAAAACACATTATTTACTCTCTAAGTGAGTAATCATGATTTAAGTCTAAAAGTGCCATGATAACTCTCATTTTATAGAGTTATCACACCCCCAAACTTAAACCATTACTTGTCCTCAAGTAATGGCTGTAAGATTAACAACTCAATCACATAATCACACATTAGTAACATAACTCTGCCATCAAGCTTGCAAGGATTTTTTCAACCCTCAGATCACACTCTTAACCACACAAAATTGCCATAGCAATTCAGTTCTAGACTTTAGGCTTTCATTTTGTCCAAAGAGTGTGTGTGCCTCTTTGCTTAAATTCTAGAGATGCTGCAGCATTGCATCGATGTTACATACACTTTCGAGGTAAAACACAAGTACATTCATACATGGGGGGAATAGAAATCACAAACAAGTTCAAAACTATGCTATTGTAAAATAGTCTCTTTTTTTTAATAGATTTCTCTTCAATGTATCGTTGATTTTTCAGGTGAATGTATATCACTTGTGGTGATGACACCCAATTACTCACTCAATGTCCAAATTAGAGTTACTGCAGTAATGCTCACGACACAATCTTATCTTTAGACATCTTTAACTCAAGGCTGAACATGGGGCTCATGAACAGACTTGACTACTCAATATCCTAGACAGATGACCTTCTCTTTCTAAATTTTTTTAAGTAGATGCTACAACAAAGCTCATAACTCTTGTGGCTTATGGACTCAAGTTTGCACATGGGGTTCATACGCAGCCTGGTTACTCAGCAATTCAAGCTAATGAAACAGATTTCATACGAGTATAGTTCAACAAAATTTTCCCCCAAACTTGAAAATTTTCTACCTTTTTTTGTGTTTTCTAGCTCTATTGCAACATTCTCATAGAACATAGTCAAAGCTTAAGTGTTAGGACAAAATTCTCAGTCCTCATCCATCAACTATCCATTTCTTGTCAATCATATAAATTTGTATAACACTCACTCTATCTTCATTGGGTTTTTTATTAACCCCATACAAAACTAGAAAACATAGCTGCTCACCTGACAAAACACACAATTCACAATCTATACATGCACGCACTAACACAACCTCCCCAAACATAAGAGGTGTTGTGTCGTCACAAACACACAAAACAAAATAAAATATACATACATAATTTGACACGAAAGAAATGTAAAATAACAATTAAAAATAACAGTTTTAGAAATTAAATTGGGCTGGCAGGGGTACTCCCCTGTTGAGATATGAGTTGCTGCAGCACGAGCTTAAAGGTTCATTGTTTTTTGGTTGAACTCCTCAAGTAGTCCTTGGGTGAACTTTGTGGTGGGACAACTAGTTGCTTTTTCCTCTTGTTCGGAATTGGACTAGTCAGCGGTGTTCCAACAGGTACAACATCTTTGGTTGAATTGGTCTTATCCACTTGTGATCTAGTTCTTCTAGTGTGTCAACACCTCTAGAGGCTTGGCCTTTTTGCGTTTGCTGGATTTTTTAAGAGCTGTGAAAGAAGATTTGATTGGAGTTTGGTATGTAGCAGGTTTTGCTGCAGCAGAGCTCTCAGCAGTGATTTCAGCAATTATGTCGAGCTGACTTTTCTTCTCTGTGGATGTTCGAGTAACCCTGGTAACCACCACTTAAAGTTTTGCATCAATGTCCTTTGGGTCTTTCTTCGACTCGTCATCATCCAAAACTTTTTCTTTACCCTTACTGGAGAGGATTGGAATCAGGGGCTCAACATCTTACTCATTATCTCGAATGATGTATTTTTGCCTTCGTTTGAAAGGCACCATTTGAGGTACCTCTTCTCTCTCCTCTCCTGGGCCTCCTTTTTTTTCTTCTCCCGGTGAGCTATCTGTTTCATATTCAGCACCCTCTGCTTCCTTTGGTGTGGGCTAGTTTTCTTCTACTGATTCTTTTCCCTATCATTTTCTGTTGCATGTTCCTCACTTTCTTCTGCTGCAGGTTCCTTACTTTCTTTTGATGCAGCTGCTTCTGTCGTTTTCCCAAAGTTGAACTGTTGTAACAGGGAATCTGGGAAGTTTCTATTGTGGCTTTTTATGAAAACAAAAAATTGATGCAGGTGGTCTTTTAAATGCATCAAGTAGGTCTAGAATCAATTATTTTCTCTTCGCTACGCCTCTACACACTAAGTGATACTGTCACTCAACTCTTGTAGTCTCCTTTCAACCTCAATGACCCTCCTTGCTCCTACTACAACAGCGGGCTCTGGTGGTGCTGCAGCTAATTCACCAGCAATTCTTGCGATGGTTTGAGCAGTGAGAGCTCTTTTATTTTTAATGTGTTCATCTTGAGCAGTATGGCTCACTCAAGAGACAAGGCATATGATGGTGATAAGGGACGGGAACAACATGGCAGCAATTTTGTGCTTTTTTATGGCACATTTCCTAATCTCTCGCTCTATATTTGCCCCAACATCAATTGGCAATCCTCTAACTCTGGCATATAAGAGAATCAATCTTTCTTGTGACACGGTGGTTGTGTATGTGGTGGGCATCAGCTGAGAATTAAAAAATTTTACCCAAAACTTAGCAATTGGTTTTAAATATATCCTGTTTATTATTCTAGCTTCGCCATTTGCCCATGAACTATCGTCTACAGTGAGGGTTTTTAGCACACTATTCTATTTCTTAGGGGTCATGCTTTTAACTATTTTTGAGTACTCACAATCAACATCAGAAGGCAAATCGTAAAAAAGCATTAATGACTCGCGGGTCTAAAGGGACTAGATTGTTTCTTTCCCATACTGTTCGTTGGTCTTTTCCCAGCAGGTTGGCATAAAATTCCTTGATAAATGGCAACAAAAGGTCCCTTAAATGGTTACAAAATTCTAGCCAACCCCTTCTTACTGCAGCAGCATAAATAGTTTGAATTATTCCTAAAAGTTATGGCGGGAATTGGAAACCCTTTTCTTCTAAAATCTTCCTTGGCTCTATAAATTCTGCAAACTTTTCTTCAGCTTAGTAGCCTTGGAAGCGTGATGGATCTTTTAGACGACTTGTTTTCTTTTTATATCTTGTGATTACTGGAGCAGTTTGAATTTTTTTTGGATAATGATGACTCAAGCTGTAAGAGAGAATCGTGAATTTTGAGGACTGCTGCCGAGGGAGTAAAAAAAGTTGAGTAAGATTGCAATTGGTACCGTGAAACCGTTATATATAAGTGACGGTAAAAATAGAAATAAAAGGGAAATCAAATTAAAAAGATAAAATTGGAAATAGGATTTTGAATTTTATAAACATATCCAATTTAATTAAGGAAATGATAGTGATTCGGGAATTTAGGGATTATGCAATCCCTTCAAAAATTTTTTGTATTTGCTAAGCCAGCTGTCGAAAATTTATTCCCACTCGATAAAAGTAAATCTTCCATAATTTTGGCATTGTAATGGTGAAAGTTGTTGCTGTAGTTGATAATCTTGTGTTGTAGCACTCTGTAATAAAGTTTCCCGTTTGATGAGAAGCATCTGTTCATTGTCATGTGAGGTGTAATGCTACAGCAACCTGTGTCAGCTTCTTAGCCCAAATTTTTTTTTTTGTCTGTGCTGCAATAAAAGAAAAAAAGAAATTGAATAATCAATCTAAAATGACAAAAACTATAAATGATAAATATGTAAAGTTAGACTTAATGTATAAAGAAAAATTAAAATGCTCCCCTCATTATTGGGTTGCCTCTCAATTAACACTTGATTTTAGGTTCTTCAGCCTGACCATCCTTGAGTGCTCATAATGATGGATCCTTTAGGAACAAGTCCTCATTTGAGTGGTCCACAGCAGTATCAATGTAATGTTTTACTCTGTACCCATTAACCTTGAAATTTTGGCCTGTCCTCTCATCTAAGAGGTCTACAGCTCCATAGGATAAACTCGAACAAGTATAAAGGATCCTGACCATCTAGATTTTAATTTTACAGGAAAGAACTTTAGTTTTGAGTTGTAAAGCAAAACCTGATTGCCTGGAACAAGTTCTATTTGCTGAATTCTTTGGTCATGCCATTGTTTTTTTGTTTTCTCCTTATAAATCATTGTATTTTCGTAGGAGAACAACCTCAACTCATCCAACTCACAAAGTTGAAGTTTATGCTCTGCTATAGCATGCATGTCCATGTTGAGCTGATTTAATGCCCAGTATGCTTTATGTTCTAGCTCTAATAGCAAATGGCAAGCTTTGCCATAGACAATTCTGTATGGAGACATGCTAAGTGGCGTCTTGTAGGCAATACGGTAGGCCAATAAGAAATCATGTAATCTAATTGACCAATCTTTTCTAGTAGGGTTCACTACTTTTTCTAAAATCCTTTTGATCTCTTGGTTGGATATTTCTGCTTGGCCATTGGATTGTGGGTGCTATACTATAGCAATCTTGTTTTTAATTCCATACTTAGCCATTGCTCCAGCAAATATCCTATTATAAAAATGAGTACCTTTATCACTAATGATGGCCCTTGGAGTCCTAAACCTTGAAAAAATATTCTTGTGATGGAACTTTACCACTGTTTTGGCATAATTCATGGGTAATGCTGCAACCTCCACCTATTTGGACACATAGTCTACAACAACTAGAATATATAAGTCCCCTATACATTGAAGAGCTCAACTTCCAATATGTTTGTTAATGACATTTCATGCTTTTGAGATATATTCCATATTCTTTGGCACCTATCACAACATTTAACAAACTCATAAGCATCTTTAAAAATAGAGAGCTAGTAATAACCTGATTACAAAACTTTGACAGCTATTCTGTGGCCTCCAAAATGTCCTCCATATGTTGCAACATGACATGAATGCAATATGTGTGGAATTTCTTCATCCAGTACACATCTTCTGATCATATAGTCTGAGCACATCTTATATAAATATGGATCATTCCACTACTAGCTTCTAACATTATGGAAAAATATCTTTTTCTTTCTGATAATTCAAATCAAGTGGTAACAGTCCACTCACAAAGTAATTAGCAACATCTGCATACCATTGGAGTCCAGATTGCTTAAACATTTGTACATGTTGTAGCATTAGCAGTTGCTCATTAGGGAACGTTTCTATGATGTCCTGTTTGATTAAGGTGCTTGCATATACTTTGAGCCTTGAGAGATGGTCTGCCACTTAATTTTCAGTCTTTTTCTATCCTTAATCTTTAGGTCAAACTCTTGTAGCAAGAGGATCCACCTTATCAACCTTGGCTTGACATCTTTCTTTGCAATCAAATACTTTATTGTTGCATGGTCCGTGTAAACTGTGACTTTTGTGCCTACTAAATAGGCTCTGAATTTATCAAAGGCAAATACAACTACTAACAACTCATTTTCAGTGGTTGTATAATTAACCTGAGCATCAGCAAGGGTTTTACTAGCATAATAAAGAGAGTAAAAATTCTTGTTCTTCCTCTGCCCTAGCACTGCTCCAATAGAATGGTCATTAGCATCACACATAAATTCGAAAGGTAGACTCCAATCTGATGCTATAACAACGGGTGTTGTAATAAAAGATTTCTTCAATTCACAAAAAGCCTTCGAAGCAATCATCATTAAGTTGAAAGGTCTGTCATGCTCCAGCAACATACATGAGGTTTAATTATTTTGGAGAAGTCTTTAATGAACCTTTTGTCAAACCCAGCATAACCTATAAAGCTCCTAATATCTTTGACTGAGGTTAGAGGTGGAAGTTTATCTATCACTTATATTTTTGCCTTGTCTACCTCTATCCCCTTCTTAGAGAATTTATGTCCTAAACTATACCTTCTTGTACCATAAGTGACACTTTTCCCAATTCAGTACCAAGTTGATTTCCTCACATCTCTTAAGCATATTTTCTAAGTTGTGCAATCAATCATCATATGTTTCCCAAAAAATTGAGAAGTCATCCATGAACACTTCTAGTGTTTACTCGACCATGTGTGAAAAAGTGGACATAATACACCACTAGAAAGTTGCTAGAGCATTACATAAGCTGAATGACATTCTTCTGAAAGAAAAAGTTCCATAAGGACAACTGAATGTTGTCTTCTCCTGATCCTCTAGTGCTATAATAATCTGGTTATAGCCCGAATAAACATCCAAGAAACAACAGTATTCTTTTCCAGCAAGTTTTTCTAGCATTTGATCTATGAAGGGTAATGGGAAGTGGTCCTTCCTTGTGGCTTTGTTTAACTTTCTATAGTCCATGCAAACTTTCCATCCAGTCACTGTTCTTGTAGGAATAAGTTCATTCTTCTTATTTACTACAACAATCACTTCATCTTTCTTTGGAACACATTGTACTGGACTTATTCAAGAACTGTCAGATATTGGGTAGATGATCCTAGCATCAAGCCATTTGATAATGATTTCTTTTTTCACAACTTCATTCATGATGGGGTTTAATATTCTTTGTTGCTCTACTGAATTACTGTAATACTCTTCCAGTAGAATTTTGTGCATGCATATAGATGGACTGATTCCTTTAATATCTGCCATGGTCCATCCAATAGCCCTTTTATATCTCTTTAACACATTCACCAAGCTCATTTCTTGATCTGCATTTAAAGAGGATGAAATGATTACGGGGGGAGTGTATTATTTTTGCCAAGATAAACATATTTTAAATGTGAAAGTAGAAGTTTCAATTCTAAAATAGGAGGTGATTCAATAGATGAAATAAATGGTTTTACTTCCTTATTTGAAAGGTCTAAAGATTCAAAAGGTCTAACATGTCTCACTGGTTGCTTTTCTCCTAACCATGCTATGTGGTCTGCTGCAACATCATCTTCTTCAAATTCTTTGAAGGAGCATCCTTGATCTCTTATTTGCTGCAGCAACTATTTAACCTCTCTGTTACTGCAAAGTCTACAACATTGATAAGATTACAGTCTTCAACCTCATCAGGACTTTTCATAGCATCTAGCACATTGAATATGACTTGCTGGTCATTCACCCTCATGGTTAATTTTTTTATAATCAATTAGAGTCTTCCCTACGGCTAAGAAAGGTCTACCAAGGATAATTAGTACTTCTTTGTCTGCTTCAAAGTTCAATACAATGGAATCCACTAGAAAAATAAATTTATCTACCTTCACCAACACATCTTCGATCTTGCCCTCAAGATATACATGAGATCTGTCAGCAAGCTGTAGAGTCACTGTCGTTTGTCTATATTCATCCACTCCCAATTGTTTAAACACTGATAAAGGCATGAGATTGATGCTTGCCTCTAAATCATAAAATGCTCTACCATTATATACAGTTTCGATAGAATATGGAATTGTAAAGCTCCTTGGATCTTTCTACTTTTGAGGGATTTTAACATGGAATCGTAAAGTTCCCTGGATCTTTCAACTTTTGAGGGATTTTATTTTGAAGCATATGGCTGCTTTCTTGTATTAGAGCAACATTTTTAAATTCTCCAAGCCTCATTTTCCTTGCCAAAATGTCTTTAAAAAGCTTCACATAATTTGGCATTTGTTCCAATACTTCCATAAAAGGAATGTTGCTATACAATTGTTTCAGCACTTGCAATAATTTGTTAAATTGCTTGTCTTATTTCTGCTTCTAAAATCTTTATAAGAAAGGTGGTGGGTGCCTAAACTGCTGTGCTGCAACAGACTATGCATGTTGCTTCTCTTTTGATCTATTTTGGTTTGTCACTGTTGGTGCTGCATCTTCTTCTTCAACAAGTACTGAATCATGTATTTCTACAGTTGTTGTAGCTTGACTACCCTTATCAGTGTATTGGGGAATAGTTTGTTGTGGCTCTTTTTCAACGTGAGTGTCCTCTTCAGTTGGAATAGGTTCTATTATTCTTTTTGGCATACCAACAAGAATATCAACACCCTTTCTAGATCTTAAGTTAATCACCTTGCAATGTTTTTTTCCTTCTCTCCTTGGATTTTCTGTGTTGCTAGGTAGACTGCCATGAGGTCTATTACTCAATGCTATAGCAAGCTGCCCAATTTGATTTTCTAAATTCCTTAGTGACACAACCTAATTTTAGACAACTGCTTTATTCTTCACAATGTATTCCTTAAGCAAAGCTTCAAGAGAACTTAGTTGGTCATTACTTATGTTTCTATGCCCTTGATTTGGCTGGTGAAATCTTGGTGGTTGTGTAGGTTTGTTCTGTCCACTGGGTACTACAGCAGATTAATTTTAGTTGCTCTATGAAAAGTTTGGGTGCTGCCTCCATCTAGGATTATAAGTGTTTGAATATGGATTGTTCTGATTTTGCCTATTAAAGTTACCCACATAATTGATTGAAGCTGGATTCCTAGGACAATTATTAAATAAATATCCCTCTCCACAATAAACAAAAGAGACTTCGACAACTTGGTTAACAGATGTTGGAGCAGCAGTTATAGCTTTTAATATATTTGGCAGTGAAGTTACTTAGGCGGATAGTGCTGTAAATGCATCCACATTGTGTACTCTTGCTGTCCCTCTCATTGCAGCTTGTTTGGTTGATGGCCATTGATAATTGTTGTTAGCAATTTTCTCCAAAATTTCATGAGCTTCATTGTAGGATTTGGACAATAAAGCCTTGTTTGCTGAAGCATCAACCATCAATCTAATGCTTGGGTTTAATCCATTATAGAAAGTTTCCATTTGTATGCAGCAAGGAATACCATGATGATGACATCTTCTGAGTAGCTCTTTAAATCTTTCTCATGCATCATACAAGCTTTCATCTTCAAGTTGATGAAAAGATGTGATCTCATTCCTCAACTTTACATTCTTGGTTGGTGGAAAGTATTTCATTAGAAATTTATCAGGCAAGTCATTCCATGTTGTGATGGAGTCTGGTGGTAAAGAGTTCAACTATGCCCTTACTCGATCTCTTATAGAATATGGAAAAAGTCTGAGTTCCAAAACATTCGGTGATGTTCTAATAATTTTGAAAGCATCACTCACCTCCAAGAACAGTTTGAGGTGGTGATGAGGATCTTCTGATGGCAATCTGTTGAATTGCCCCACTATTTGCAACATTTGAAATATCATTAATTTGATTTCGAAATTGGCAGCTTGCACTTCAGGTCTAACTATTCCAGGATGTATAACTTGAGGAGTCAACGCGACATAATCTCTAATAGCTCTTTCTTTATCATCTGCCATATAGATAATATTGTTGTTCCCTGGTTGTCCCTGATTATTCTGCCCGTTCTAACCTTCTTGACCATTGATTGGTTGTATTTCTCTAAGAGGGTTCAAGTTCCCTATATCTTGCAAGTCATCCATTGCTACAACAGTATTTGATTGTCTTTGCTCTCTTCTTAATCTCCTTGCGATTCTTTTAATTTTTGGATCAAACTGAAATTCAACAGGTTTATATTTGCACATGCAAAAGTTTCTTCTTAACAAAATGAACAAATTTAAAATAAAATCAAAGATTAATACTGTTAAGATTAATTTTACAAATCACAATGAACAATCAATCCCCGAAAAATGGCGCCAAAACCTTGTTGCGATAAATTCAAATGCTGTTGGTGTCAATGTGCAAGTGTACACAATAAGAAATATAATAATGAATATTCAAGACCGTCTTTATAGGGATTGATGTTACCAGATTTGCTACAACAATCTGTAACAGTGTAGTGGTTGTTCTAAATTAAAACAAGAAAATTGATAAAATTAAATAACTAACTAAAATATAAAATGCAATAAATAAAATTATCACGTCAAATACAAGAGTAAAACCAATGGGAATGAAATAGTTAAATGATTAAATTATCTTAATGGTTTTGAATATTAGGCTCAGTTGCTATATCATCTGCGATAGCATTGGGTAGAATCCTTATATATTTTCAGCTGTCGCATGTTAAATGTCTTATATCTATATGCAAACTAACAGTGACCAGATGTTACGCCAACATAAGATATAGCATTACACGCTTAGGTTCTTATTGCCTTACAAGGTGAATCTCTATGTCTAGTTCATCACTAATTCTAGATTAGGCATGACCCTTTTGGAATCAAGTGAAACTCAACTCAGGAAACCCAATGTAAAACCAAATATTGCTCTGATATGTTCCACTAAGATAGGCTTTTTTGTGGCTCTTCCTTAGCTTGTATCATTAAATGGGTGCCCAGCCGAAATAATGAATAGAATAAGTTTTACCAAAAAAAAAATATTATAGCAAACGTGCAATAATATATAAATTCAGTCAAGAAACCATCAAGATTGTCTATCACCCAACCACAATTAAATTAGTTCATGATCTGCGAAAGTAAAATAAACAAAAGTGTTTTAGCCATCAAATACATTTTCATGATTAAAGAATAAACAAGACAACAAGAGAAGAATAAGAAGGACTGAATTCCGATTGACTTTTGTAAATTCTACTTTAATGCAGCCTTAATTCTTGCTCTTAAATTCTGTTTTGTCTTTTTTACTTTCGGTTTTTGTTCTTGGTTGACGACCTTCCTTCTTTGTGTATGTGCTTTTTTTATAGCTGAAAATTAGGATAATTGGAAGTCTAGGGCGTGTATTTTCCAGATTAGGAAACTCAACCACAATTAAATTAGTTCATGATCTGCGGAAGTAAAATAAACAAAAGAGTTTTAGCCATCCAATACATTCTCATGATTAAAGAGTAAACAAGACAACAAGAGAAGAATAAAAAGGACTAAATTCTGATTGATTTCTGTAAATTCTCCTTTGATGCAACCTTAATTCTTACTCTTAAATTATGTTTTGTCCTTGTTTACTTTCGGTTTTTGTTCTTGGTTGACGGCCTCCCATTCTTTGTGTATGTGCTTTTTTTATAGCTGAAAATTAGGATAATTGGAAGTCTAGGGTGTGTATCTTCGAGATTAGGAAACTCATATCGTAATATATTAAATGTCTCACGTGAAATATTTTCTGTCAATGTTTCAGGATTGCTACAGCAATGGTTGCTACAACAATAACTATAGCATCTGTACCGTTCCAGGCTTGCTTTAATTCTTCTGCAGCCATATTCTTTTGTTCTTTTTGCAAGCTCATTGCAACAATATCCTTTCCTTGAAATTCGAGCTTTTAATTACCTACAATTATGCATAAGATTTAAGTATACAATTATTTGAATTCAAACAAACTTCATTAAAATTAAACTAAAATAAATGTTGATGCAAACTATTATTAAAACGTAACAAAACACATTATTTATTCTCTAAGTAATCTTGATTTAAGTCTAAAAGTGTCATGATAACTCTCATTTCATAGAGTTATCAGTACATCACCATCTAATGAAGCTGAAGGAGAAAGGTTAATTAAATCAATTGTAATATGCATAGCTTCCTCCCAAAATGATTTAGAAAGCTTAGCATAAAAAAACAAACACCCAATCCTTTCTTCAATTGTTTTGTTCATCATTTCTTTCTGCAACATCATTCTACTGAAGGGTATTCGGTACAATCTTCTCAAGTCTGATTCCATGAGATCTGCAGTACTAATCATATAGTCTTTATACTCACCACCATTATCTGCCTTGCCATATTTTAATTTCCTTCATATCCATCTCTCAACATAAGTATAGAAGAACTTAAACATATCAAGCACCTAGTTTTTAGATTTCAAAGCAAAGCCACTCTTCTCTAGAAAAGTCATTAATAAAAGTTACAAAATAAAATGCACCTCCTATTGATCTATATTGCATCATGTAAACATTAGTGTGAATCAAATCAAATATATGTGACTTTTTAGATGGTGAAAAACTTTTAAAAGCCACTCTATGTGTCTTTCTAGCTAAGCAATGAACACAAGTATTGAGGGATATATTTGCGAAGTTGGGTACAAACCTTTTTTCTAGCAAGAGTTTCTAACCATTTCTTACCAATATGACCAAGACTTTTACGCCACGTCCCAATATCAGAAGCTTTTACAACCACATTCACATATTATTTCTTAATCTGGATACTATCCCAGAGAAAATGTTCACTTTTTTCCCTTAACTACACTAGGAAGCCTTTGGTAAGCTTTCATTTTTCTTCCCCAAATTGGTTAGAATAACCATCATTATCAAGCTTGCCTATAGAGATTAAACTAAGGTGAATATCCGGTATATGTCTGACATCTTTACGCAATAACTTATAGTCAACACTAGTTTTTAAGCAAATATCTCCTATGCCCATAATCTTGGATCCCATTATTTTCTATCCGAACATGGCCATAATCACCATTACTATAAGATCTAAAGTAATCATGATATGTGGTATCATAAAATTAAGTACCCGGATCAATCACCCGATCACTAGTACGGCAAATGAGATTTACAGAGCTCTCATTATAAACAATACACATATCACCATCAATTATAGCTGCAATGTTCTCAGTCATTTTCTTTAGTATCATCCCTTTTTTTTGCCTGTTTCCTTTTCCACAATTTACACTTCTTTTTTATATGACTCGTTTTCTAACAATGAAAGCACTTGACTTTTCTCCTCTGTAACTTAGATCTACCTCTTGGGTTATCATTATTCTACTAATAGGATTTCTCCCTTGGCTTCTCCTCCATGTTTCTTGCTTTTTAGAAACAAGTGCATCAACTTATAGGGAACCACTTCAACACTCTTTGTTCTAGATTCTTCATTTATTTGTAACCTTATCAAAAGTTAATTTTCAATTGGCGCTGAATTATTCATTGATATCACCAATGTTTGGCAACTGTTAGATAAAGAACTAAGCAACAACAATACTTGCAACATCATCTATAATAATCTTTATAGTAGCTAGTTGATCAACCAAGCTCTAAAACTTACCAGTGTGTTCAATTATACTGCGTCCCTCCTTGTATTTCAAGTCAACAAACCTTTCTATCATATTGGTTTTATTCTATACTATTAGCTGCTTATAAATTGTCTGGAACTTTCTCTAAAGAATTACCCATAGATTCCTTCACGACATGGTGGTATACACTTTGATCAATCTATGACCTTATAGTATCTATAACCTTCTGGTTCAATTAAGCCCATTTTTTATCATCTAAATCAATGGGTGCCTTCAATGGTATCATGTAACTCTTTCATGTACAGCGAATCCCTCAATCTAGACTTCTAAGTACTATAATTCTATGACTTTAATTTAATTATAAACGCAAAAGATTCCTCCATTTCAACCACACAAGTAACAGAAACACTCAACCTAATTCTCTGATTCCACTTTGCTAGGAATAGAATCCACACAAGCAACTATAAATTAAGTAGAAACAATTTTTTTTCCTCTTTGTGTGATTAAAGTAAGACATGTACCATAAATTAGTAAGCAGAAAATAAATCAACATAATCCAAAGCAATAATCAACAACAAGAGATATAGATTTTTACGTAGCAAACCTAAATTTAGGAAAACCATGGGACCAATAGTTTGATATAACCTTCCACTATATTAATAATGAGATTACAGTTGTTGAGTGTTAGAAAATGTATATTTATAAAGGAGAAAATCTTCATTTTACATTTCAAGTCTTACTAACAACCCTTACTTTTATGTATTCAAGCTTCTTGTAATTTAATTATATGTGTTTTATTTTAATTAAGTATTTTATGTATTTTAGGGGCATCGTAGTCATTTCACAATTAACGAGAGATCAAACGGCAAAACAGACGTCACTTTTGAACTCAGGACGGTCGAAAACCTTAGGAGGAGTATAAAAGGAAAAATGACACTGTTCACATGGATGGTACTATTCACATATACGTTTACGCATCGCATTCACATAGACGGATCGATGATGTGGCATTGACTGATGAGGTGTCACGATCCTGTTAGACTAAAATTCTTATGCACTGTTGATTGATGACGTGGCAGTATGTTAGTGGACCAAAAATCTCGCGTACGGTACATGCATTACACAGGATTATTTTCAACCAAACCGCGTTACTGTTCAAGCCGGGTCAAACCGTGTTACTGTTCAACCGCGTGGTCAAACTGCGTACTGTTGACTGATGATGTGGCGCAATCCTGAGCGTCCGAAATGTTTTTGATCCGATTGCCATGATTTACTCAATGTATCTATAAAAATGGGGCTCTCCCCCCTAATTTGATAGCTCTGAATCCATTTTTTGGACTCTATTTTCTGTAATTCCTTCTCCATCTTGTATTTTCTATGTATTTTAATAAATTCTCATTTTGCCCCTAGTTCAATTATGAGTAGCTAATTTTCTTTCAAGCTTGGGTTGAAGGTGAAGTCTCAACATGTCTCATGGGCTTTATTTGGTAAATTTACTTTCTCTTCCCCTCTAATTTTTGTGAATGATTTGACTTTTCGTCGACAAATAATAATAATCTTGTCTAGATACCGTCTTGGTTTCACCGGCTCCCTAGTACAAGGTTATTATTATTATTTAGCACCATATTGATTAGAGTGTGGTTCATGTAGACTTCCCTCATGATTTAATTGGCATTAATAAGGAATATTTAGCCCATGGTGCATGGATCCGTGATACCCAAGTACGTCAATTTAATAGATTTTCACTTCAATTTATTCTTGCCATTTTAATTCGAATTTTAGGATAATCCAAATAATTTTCACCACAAATCCAACCACCCATTTAGAAAATTAATTCTACACACAATTAAAATCCACCTCCTCGTGGGATCGACACTCGTCACCATTGATCTATAATACAATAAATTCGTGCACTTGCGAGTTCAATAAAATTTGCACAACAAGTTTTTGGCGCCATTGCTGGGGAGGTCAATTATTTTAATTCGTATAATTAATTTTTGTGAATAATTTCTTTTATTTCTTTTCTTTTTTTTTTTAAAAAAAAAAGTGAATCTGCATTTGGAGGTTAGTATTTCTTTTCTTTTTCTCTTCTTTAAAATTCTGTAATTTAATTTTCAAGTTATTTTTTTCTTCTTTGTAATTTTTGTTTATCTTACTAATTTTTTTTAGTTAGTTTATTTCACGTATTTTTCAGTGTGTTTTTATAGAAAGGTTTTGACAGTGTAATAAGGTTAGTATCGTAATTTCTCCTTCTTCTTTATCTTTATTTGTTTTGTTCCCATTTATTTTGTGTTCTTTGCATGCATGGTCGAAAGTCACTATTACCTAATCTTGAGGCTATAAACCTTGAATTAGAAAAAACATTGCGCACACACAAGCACGTTAAAAATAAAATGAATTTGCAACAACAAGAACCACCACAGGAGAGGCCATTTAAGGGCTATTTCAGTCCCTTAGCTAATTTGAGCACATCATGCATAAGATACCCAAATGTAGCTGTTAGGAGTTTTGAACTAAAACCTAGTGTGCTAAATTGTCTTCCAACATTCTATGGCCCAGAAAATGAGGATCCATATAATCATTTGAATGATTTTCATGCTATTTGTCAAACATTTAGATATGAGAATTTTTCAGATGATGATGTTAAACTTAGACTATTCCCAAACTTAGACTATTCCCATTTTCTTTAAAGGATAGAGCTCGTTCATGGCTCAATACATTACCTGCTAATAGCATTACATCATGGGAACAAATGGTAACAAAATTTTTGAAAAAATATTTTCCAGTGCATAAAACCAATGCTATTCGCAGGGAAATTTCAGAGTTTACCCAGAGAGAAGACGAGCAGTTTTTCGAAACATGGGAGCGATTTAATGGGCTACTCTTGAAGTGTCCACATCATGGGTACGAGAAATGGCATCAATGCCAATACTTTTTGGAGGGATTATTACCGAATGTGCAAGAATGGCTAACGGCAACAAGTGGAGGAGAGCTACTATCAAAAAGTGCATAAGAGATTTGGGAATTCTTCCAGCAACAAGCAGATAATTTCCAACAACGGAGTCGATCACTTAGGAACACCAAAAGAATTAAGGGAGTAAATGAAGTTCATATTGGCGAGTCAAGTTCAGAAATTAAAGAAGTCAAAGCGATAATTAAAGGTCTCTCTCCACAAATAGCATCGTTATCGACTGCTAAATCAACAGAGCACGACATGACTCGTACTCAAGCCAATGTCATAGGCGTAATGAGAAAACCATCAAACTACAACCCATACTCCAACACATATAATCCTGGATGGAGAGACCACCCCAATTTTTCATGGTCTCAAGGATTCCAATAGAATAGACCAGCAGCTCTAGCTCCACCAATGCAACCAAATCCTCAAGTTCCTCAAGCCTCTCAGCCACCATTTAGACCATACAATCAGAACCAGAACTACTCTCAACCCAGACCATGGGAGGATTCATTCCAGAATCTCAAGAATCTTACTCACTCCACGATTGAGCAACAGAATCGCACCATTGATGGACTACGAAATGAGTTGAGAGCAGGCTTTAACTCACAAGCCCAATCAGTTTCAAGCCTCGGGAAGATGGTGGGACAACTTGCTTCTTCAGTTCAGACCTTGGCAATGACTATTGAGAAAGGTAAATTTCCAAGTCAACCAGTGCCTAATCCTAAAGGAGTACATGAAGCAAGTACCAGTTCACCACATCAGCATGGAGAGGTCAAAGCAGTCATGACCTTGCGAAAAGGAAAAGAAGTCGACAACAAAGTGGAGATGTCAGTGACAAAAGAAAATCAAATTGTACCTGTGAATGTTGAGGACTCATCACCGAAAGAGAAAGAAAAAACCAACCCACGAGAATATTTTCCCAAGGCTCCATTTCCACAGAGGTTAGCTAAAGGAAATAAGGGAAAATCCACAGGTGAGATTCTTGAAATCTTCAAATAGGTAAGTGTTAATATCCCTTTACTTGATACTATAAAGCAAGTTCCATCTTATGTCAAGTTTCTTAAAGACCTTTGTACTAAAAAGAGAAACATTCATGTTCAAAAGAAGGCATTTTTAACAAAACACGTTAGTTCTATACTCCAACACAAAATTCCTCTAAAATGCAAAGACCCAGGCTCTCCCACTATCTCATGTAGTATAGGGAACCACACAATTGTGAATGCTTTGTTGGATTTAGGAGATAGTGTAAATCTGTTGCCTTATTCTGTATTTGTGAAACTTGGATTGGGAGAATTACACCCAACTCTAATGGTGTTATAGCTTGCAGATCGGTCCACGAAAATACCTCGTGATATTGTGGAGGACGTGCTTATCCAGGTAGACGAGTTTTATTTTCTTGTTGATTTCATTGTAATTGACACTCAACTAATACAGGATTCAAGAAAGCACATCCCCATTATTCTAGGTCGACCTTTCTTGCCAACTGCCGATGCTCACATTCAATGCAGGACTGGAAATATACAGTTGAACAACTAGCACCATTAGAGAAAAAATTTATCCCATCATTAGAATCACCACTGAAACTCGAGCTCAAACCATTACCCAACACATTGGAATATGTGTTTTTGGGAGAAGAAAGTACTCTACCGGTAATCATCTCATCATCCTTCAATGACGAACAAAAATGTAAGTTGTTGGATGTTTTAAAAGAGCACAAAGGAGCATTAGGATGGACCATAGCGGACATAAAGGTATAAACCCAGTAGACTGTATGCATTACATTCACCTTGATGAAAATGCTAAACCTCCTAGGGAAATGCAACATCGGTTAAATCCTAACATGAAAGAAGTTGTTAGAACTGAAGTCCTTAAGCTATTAGATGCATGTATCATTTACCCTATTTCTGATAGTTCAAGGGTCAGTCATGTACAAGTTATCCCCAAAAAGTCAAGAGTCATAGTAGTTACGAATGCCGATAATGAATTGATACCCATTAGAGTAACTACAGGATGACGTGTATGCATTGATTATAGAAAGTTGAATTCTATCACACGTAAAGATCATTTTCCTTTACCATTTATCGATCAAATGCTTGATAGATTAGCAGGCCATGAATTTTATTGCTTTCTAGATGGCTACTTAGGATACAATCAGATCCCCATAGCACCAAAAGATCAAGAGAATACCAATTTCCCTTGCCCTTTTGGCACTTTTGCATATAGAAAGATGCCATTTGGATTATGTAATGCACCTACTACATTTCAACGATGCATGTTAAGCATTTTTTCTGATATGGTTGAACGATTTCTTGAAGTCTTTATGGATGACTTTTCTGTTTTTGGTGACTCGTTTGATCAATGTTTACATCATCTAACACTAGTTCTGCAGAGATGTATCGAGAAGAACTTAGTCTTAAATTAGGAGAAGTGCTATTTTATGGTAAAATAAGGTATAGTTCTCGGTCACATCATTTCAAACAAAGGTATTGAGGTTGATAAAGTCAAGGTGGATCTCATTTCTAATCTTCCTCCACCCAAAACAGTCAGAGAAGTAAGATTTTTCCTTGGGCATGCTGGTTTCTATAGACGTTTCATTAAAGATTTTAGCAAAGTTTCTAGACCCTTATGCAATCTACTTGCTAAGGATGTACCTTTTATCTTTGATGATTCATGTCTTGTGGCATTTGAAAAATTAAAGCAATTGTTGACATCATCACCCATCATTCAGCCCCTAAATTGGAGCTTACCATTCGAGCTCATGTGTGATGCATCTGATTATGCAGTAGGAGTAGTTTTAGGACAAATAGTTGATCGAATTTACCATGTTATTTACTATGCTAGTATGACATTGAATGATGCACAGTTGAACTATTCAACTAATGAAAAAGAAATGCTAGCAGTAGTGTTTACATTAGAGAAATTTCGATCATATCTCATTGGTTGTAAAATAATTATATTCACAGATCATGTTGCTCTTAAATATCTTCTCACAAAGAAAGATGCAAAAGTTAGACTAATTCGTTGGGTGTTACTTTTGCAGGAATTCGACTTGAAATTTAAAGATAAGAAAGACACAGCGAATGTTATGGCTGACCATCTCTCTCGTCTCCATTTTGACACAATTATAGAGCCATTAACATTGAATGAGTCATTTCCAGATGAACAATTAATAAGTGTGGAAATATTACCTTGGTATGCTGATATTGTTAATTATCTTGTTACAGGTCAACTTCCAGAGCATTGGACCAAGCAAGACAAAGCCAAATTTTTTACAGAAATAAAGAATTTCTTTTGGGATGACCCTTATTTATTCAAGTATTGTGCAGATCAAATTATAAGACGATGTGTCCCAGAAAGAGAAATTCAGAATATTCTTTCATCCTGCCATGAACAAGCTTGTGGAGGCCATTTCAGCGCTAAGAAAATAGCGACTAAAGTTTTACATTGTAGTTTCTATTGGCCAACTATATTTCGAGACGCTTACACTTTCTGTTCTTCATGTGATAGGCGTTAACGAATGGGGAGCATTATACGAAGGAACGTGATGCCACTAAATCCAATTTTAGTGGTTGAGATTTTTGACGTATGGGGTATCGACTTCATGGGACCCTTTCCCCCTTCTTTTGGCCATCAATACATATTGGTTGCTGTTGACTACGTATCGAAATGGGTAGAAGCAATTCCATGTAGAACCAATTATCACAAAGTGGTGATAAGATTTTTTAAAAGTAACATTGTTTCACGCTTTGGATTCCCTCGAGCGATAATCAGTGATGGTGGTGCCCACTTTTGTAACAAAGCATTCAAAACTCTTTTAACAAAGTATTCAATCACTCACAAAGTGGTGACCCCATATCATCCGCAAACTAGTGGCCAAGTTGAGATCTCCATCGAGAAATAAAGTACATATTAGAAAAGACGGTGAGGCCAGACAGAAAAGATTGGTCATTAAGACTTGATGATGCATTATGGGCATATAGAACAGCTTTCAAGAGCCCGATTGGGATGTCACCCTACAGGCTAGTGTATGGAAAAGCTTGCCACCTACCTATGGAACTCGAGCATCGTGCATATTGGCCATTAAGAAATTTAACTTTGACATGCAGCAAGCTAGCTCAGAAAGAAGATTACAGCTGGCAGAACTTGAATAAATTCGCAATGATGCATACGATAATGCCAAGATTTACGAGCAACGAATGAAAGTCTTTCATAACAAGCAAATTATGAGAAAATCTTTCACTCTAGATCAGAAAGTGATTTTATTCAATTCTCGCTTGCACCTATTCCCAAGTAAGTTACGTCTTTATTGTTCTTGTTTTCTACATGGGGTAATTGAAATTAAGGACCCAAAGAACGGTGTCACGTTTAAAGTTAATGGTCAAAGATTAAAGCCATATCTAGAGTATCAACCACATGGAGAGGACACCAAAATAAATTTGAGTGACCCATCAGATTTGAATTGAATTTTTCTTTCTTTTCGGTGATTTGATTTTTTTTTTTTATTCGCTTGCTAATTGAAATTATTATTTTTGCATAAGTGTGTTTTTTTAACCATTAAGTTTTCTCTTATCATTGTTAATCATGAGTGTCATAGTTAAACAGTTCCTCCCGAACATTCTTAAACCACTTCAACGTGTAAAATCTCATCTCAAAAGGAAGATTCGATTTTTTAAGACACATCATATCTGGGCTCTGCAACCACCAGAGTTAGTATCCTATGTTGAGGATTTAGAAAGCCAACTCAGAGAAATTGAGAGAGGTGTCTACAACATCCAGTTAGAGCTTGAGGTAAATTCAATAAGAGGACAATTTTAATTTTCTTTGTGTGTTTTAATTTGTTTTTTTATTTGTGTGCTTTAGTTTGTTACCCCGGTGAAGTGGCAGATAACGGTACTCCGTGACAATCAAGTCAGTTACTTCAGTTTCTCATAATAACTGATATTCTGAGGCGAAGGTATAGACAAAAACGAGATTCTAGCGAAGCTTCACAAGCGATTCCCTTCACTTCCTCAGAATGCCCTCCTTACAATCTATAAAGCCCAGTCCGAACGCATGCGATTGCTCATGAGGAATAACATACCTGCTGATATTCGTTGGTTAATCGAAGCTAAAGTATGATTGGCAGGTGAGTTACCTCCAAAATTTATTGCATACATGCCTGGTTGTGGTAAAGGAAATTATGCAAGATAACGAAGAGCTCGAAGAATTTTTGTTGCTTATCATAAGTGTACCTGAATGAATTGCGCTAAAAACCATGTTCTTTAGGAATGATGTCTGATAACAGGAAAGATAAGATTCAATTCATTAGGGATAGCTTGAATAAGGAGTCATTGGATGATATCCTTTTGTCTCTTGAAACGCATCCCAGTGGATATGTGCAAGGAGCGATTCTCCAGTTATGGCCATTATTCCAGAAAGAGCATGCACGATATAGTCTCGGGAATCTGACTATAAATGACCATGTTTGCCAATTTATAAGAAAACTGGATGGGAAGCCTATCCTCGACCCATAGAGGGTGTTCAAGCCATTTCTGGATGTAAAACCAGAGGAAGATGTGAGCAACAGTCGTAACTACCTGTAAATATATGTTTACTCCACTGTTATTTTATTTCACTGTTGTTTTATTATTTGCATTATTTTCTTTAATAAGTTTATTTTATCATTGTTCCTTTTTCTTTTTACTATTTTCTTTTTGACTTGCGAGCCATGTGCTTTACGCGTTATTTGGCACTGACATGCCACCTCATACACAGCTGTGAACCACTGTCACCAAGATTCTTAAATATGATTTTCTTTGTCAAGCACTCACAAATTATTTTTGAGAAGTATCCCAATGGCCGCTACTCCCAATAGATAATTCAAGAACATTTGTGTGCTTTCTGGATTTCTGGATTTAATTATGGCAAACATAAAGAGTTCGTTGAGGCAGCCATAGATCTTGGTCGAAGAATAGCAGAGAGAAAATTACACTTAGTGTATGGAGGAGGTAACTGAGGGTTATCAAAATTGGTCTCCGAAGCTGCATTTGTCAGAGGAAGCCAAGTGTTAGGCATCAACCTTTGGGCAGTTTGTCTGACTCACCGACTGGAGAAGAGTTAGTTGTCTCAGGTATGCAAGAAAGAATAACTGAAATGCTTAATCATGCTGATGCTTTTATTTTCCTTTTAGGAGATCTTGCAACATTAGAGGCACTTATCACACTAGCATCTTGGGCCCATCTGCACATTCACCAGAAACCCATCGGTTTGTTAAATGTCAATAACTTTTATGATGACTTTATCGCATTTCTTAACCATGCAAACAAAAACTATTTCATTCCTTCCAATGCGAAAAAACTTTTTATTTGTGCTCACACTGCTAATGAGCTACTTGATCTATTACAAGCTTATAGACTGGAGCCAGACCCCTATACATTTGTGTTGGAGTGTCCAAATAATGATAGTAACAGTAGCCGCAGTAAGAAGTACAAATTAGATTTAACTTTCCAGCTATAAATATTTTCTTCTGTGTTGTACCACCCAGGCGATGTCTTCTAAACTCTACTTCTTTCCTTTCAAACATTGAGGACAATGTTTCATTCTGGTTGGAGGGAGGGAATAGTTGACAATTGTGAAATCGTGGTTAAGTTTTTACTGATTTTTTGTTGTAGAAACTAACTATTGCTAACTTTTTGTGTTGAAGATGGCTGAATATGGAGTGTAGTGCCTCTAGAAACGCATCTTCATTATTTGAAAAAAAAATCAGACATTTTCTTTTTCTTTATTAAGCTTTGATATTCATTTTTCTTCTTCTTTCTAATTTTTCCTTTATAAATATACACTTTCAAATTTTTGAGTCGAAGATGGCTGAATATGGAGTATAGTGCCTCTAGAAACGCATTTTCTTAAGTTAAAAAAAAAAACATTTTCGTTTTCTATCATTTTAAGTGTAACTTTTCTAATTAATTTTTCTGCATCATTTTCACATTTCTACATGCATATTTTCCTTTCATGTTTAGAATATATTGGGGGGTAGAATGTTGTTTAAAAAAAAACAAAATTGTGTGATTTGTTTTAACATTGGATGACATGATAAATTTCAAATTTTAGTATTTGTATTATCTTTGGTCTTAAGTGATGTTACGCCATGTTTACTACTCTACATGTTGATGTCGAAGACAAATATGAGTTACATGTCATAATAAGTTGAGCTTATCATTTTTCTTGGAGAGTAACTCTTTTGCCCATTCTTCATACAGCTTAGCAGTGTCTTATTTTATATACAATCTCTAGATTTCTTTCGAGTTAACCCTTAAAAAAATAAAAAATAAAAAGAGAAAAAAAGTGTGTTGCTACATTTGGAGGCGCATCTAACTAGTAGATATGGAAGATTATTTAGAGCCTTAAAAGACGATTGAAAGGCTATCTTTGATCTGTTTGAGTCTTTCTAGCCATCCCTTTTATAAAATATCCATAGTTAGCCCTTTTGAGCCTTTAAAAACAAAAAAAAAACTTTTCTTTGTCAAACTTATCATTTTGACCCACTCCGATTTGGAGTATTACCCGATATCTTACAAGTTCCATCACCTATTTATGTTTGAGAAAAATGTAAATAATTATTTTATTCAGTGAAGTTATGCCAAACAAAAAGAAAAAAAAGAAAAAAATTGTTGTTTAAAAAAAATAACAATAATAGGTGAAAATCCACCTTACAACTTCCAAAAAAAAAAAATCTCTACATTTTTCTTAAACATACACTTTATTTTCCTTATTTTCCCCTCTTTTGTTAGCTATGTCCTTAGCCTACGTTACGTCCTAATAAAAGTCCTTGATTTTAGGGAACTATAATCTGAAGTAGAAGCTAGTTATATGGGCTAAAAAGATGTAGTGGTGCATAATAATAAAAAAAAAGATAAATAAATTGGGTTGACTAGTATTTTTATTTGACTTGAGATCGTATTATTTCTAAGTTGAGGGCATATTTCTTTCATCTTGGTGAGAGCATGTGATATCACTTCTTTATTTTTTTCTCTCTCAATTACCATTCATTGGAGTGACTTTTTTTATTGGGTTTAATTTCTTTGTGAGAGTGTCACTTTTTCCAGTGAGATTTTGGGGTTTAACATGTCATTCTTGAAAGTAGCTGTGACAAAGTCTACTAGGTTGATTCATGTGGATGGTTGATATGGGTGTGTTGTTTCTTTAGACTGGAGATAATGCTTATACTTTTATTTGATTATTATCATTAGTCTGATTGAATAAACATGATTTTTTTTAAAAATATATATTTTGGATTTGAATTTTGCTTTTTTCTATGTTGAGTGTTAGAAAATGTATATTTATAAAGGAGAAAATCTTCATTTTATATTTCAAGTCTTACTAACAATCCTTGCTTTTATGTATTTAAACTTCTTGTAATTTAATTATATGTGTTTTATTTTAATTAAGTATTTTATGTATTTTAGGGGCATCGTAGTCATTTTACAATGAACGAGAGATCAGACGGTAAAACGGACATCACTTTCAACTCGTGACGAAAGGAGGAGCATAAAAGGAAAAAATATACACTGATTTATTCACATATACTGATCACGCCATAGACGGACCGATGACGTGGCATTGACCGATGATATGACATTGACTGATGAGGTGTCACGATCCGACTAAAATTTTGATTGGTGGCGACGCATGTTAGTGGACGAAAATCTCGCGTACATGCATTACGTAATTATTTTCAACCAAATCGCATTCGCGTGGTCAAACCCGCATCTGATGATGTGGCGCAATCCGGCGTCAGAAATATTTTGATTCTGATTTACTCAATGTATCTATAAAACCCTCTAATTTGATAGCTCAATCTATTTTTGGACTCTATTTTCTAATTCCTTCTCCATCTTGTATTTTCTATGTATTTTAATAAATTCTCATTTTGCCCCAATTGATTATTAATTTTCTTTGAAGGTGAAGTCTCAACATGGGCTTTATTTGGTAAATTTACTTTCTCTTCCCTCTAATTTTTGTGAATGATTTGACTTTTCGTCGAATAATAATAATCTTGGTTTCACCTCCTGAGGTTATTATTATTTATTATATATTGATTAGGTGATGATTTAATTGGCATTAATAAGGAAAGTGCGTGTTGATGCGGATCAGATACCCAAGACGTCAATTTAATAGATTTTCACAATTTATTCTTGCCATTTTAATTTGAATTTTAGGATAATCCAAATTATTTTCACCATAAATCCAACCACCCATTTAGAAAATTAATTCTAAACACAATTAAAAATGCACGTGGGATCACCATGATCTACAATGATTCACAGATTGCGAGTTCAATAAAAGTTAGTACAAATTCTTAGATAATAACAACATAAAGAATCTCAACAATCTCAGCTTACAGTAATAACTTAATATTCGTCCCTCTAATAGGTGGGTATCTCAAGTAATAACTAACGAAAGGATAAAATAAAAATCAAGAGTAGTAGGAATATAAAGGGTAATGCTAGAAACTTACGACTCGAAATTTGGGGGAAAGTGGAGTTAAATTCGCCTTCTATTTGTCCAATTAAAGATTGAAACCCTTACCCCCAAATCAAGTTCACGCCACTATTCTTTCTTCTCTCTCTCATATATTTCACAATATACATGCCATTGCCGCCACTTGCTTTTATTCTTTTTAATCATGTGATTTTCAAAGCCAATTTAACGATTAAATTCACTTAGAACCACAATCTTCTTTTAATCACTTAAACATCCAAATGAGATAGACCTAATAATTTTCTCACCTACTACAAATCTTATACTAACCCCTATAAATTAAAAATAAATAACATAAATTAAAAATAAATAACCCCGATTGCAATGGGAATCCCACTTAGTTGCCTTGTATTTGTTTGGATAGCCTCCACTAATCCTATCTTGTTTTGAGAAGCATCAATACAATTTTTATAAAGTTAATCTTCATAATAAAATTCAATGGAAACTATGGAGACCATGTCATCTCTTCTTTGAACTTCAACTCATGACCTCGTACGTTCCGTACAGGAGTTATCTTTTATTGATAGATGATGTATACTTTTATTCAATGTTTGATACATGATATCCTTAAAGGAAAAATGCACACTAATCTTTCAAGGGTAATATAATTTTGCCAATAATTAATGTCAATATGATAATATTTTAAAAAATAAAAAAGTCTATATGATAAATTAATAAATTAGTTATCTAATTAAATTAAAAAAATATTTTCTTTAACCTATACCGTTCAAGGTATCTCGATCTCGACATAAAAGTAAAATTTGATATAAACAGGAAGCTTCAAGCTCGCATGAATTTTGTAATTTACCGTGGAAAAATTACAGAGCTGTCATTGGTTGGTGACTTAGCCAGCCTCCTCGCGTGTGATTTTATCCTTCTTAGTCTTCTCGTCAGTCTTTACACAAAACAAAAGATAGAAGATACACCATATTCTTGCGGTTGTCTCTTCGATCTGTTTGGTAGCTGCACGAATTTTATTACAGTCTTTGATTGATTGATAAAGATGAGCACGACCCAATTCGCAATGGTTAGTTTTTGTTCTGTCTGAATTTTTTTGAAACTCTTGTTGCCTTCTCCTGCAACATAGGCATTCAATTTTAGGCACTTAGTTCAAAAAGCCTTATTAAGTGATTCCATTTTCTATGTTCAGCCAAATGCTACAAGAAAATTACTTTTAACCAATTAAGGACATGTTTTTTACTGTTTATAATTTAAATTTGCTTGAAAGTTGTTCAAAGAGTAGCCATTGTTCTTTTCTTTTTTGTTAATGCATGTGTAATGATGAGCTTGTCAGGTGGAGGAGTTAGCTTTCCTTGTGAAAGACAACCTTCCAAGCAAGCATCTTGTACTCTCAATGGAAGAGGCCTTGGTCAACTTCCTTCAGGATGATAACAGGTAGAAATGCTTAACAAAGCTGCTGCTTATACTTTCTTGGAATTAATAATTTAGTTGTAACAGTGATTTGCTGCTAATAACAATTTACGTTGCAGTGCAGATGGGGTCCTTGAACTGGAACCAATGGACTCCTACAACCGCCTTCTCCTGCATCGACTAGCTGATATATTCGGGTATTTCTCATGTAATGCCTTTTTGCTATCAATTTATATTTATGTTATTGTTTAGCCTAATTGTGTAGTGATTTCTCTTTTTGTTTTGCTAGATTTGCCCATGAATCTGTTGGAGAAGGAGTTGATCGGCACTTGATTTTAGAACGATGTTCGGAGACATCAATGTATGTCAACACAGATGAATCCCTTAACTAGTATTTATTAGTTGCATATGCCCAACTTTTATCTGTTTTCTCTGTGCATCATACTATTTTCTGTTTTGATTGAGGGCTGAACTGCAAATAATGATATGTATACCAACACAAGGTTGTGTATGACTTCTAGTTGTACTGATTGCTGCATCATTTTGGAGCATGTTGCTAAGACGTGGCAATTATTACATGTGTGACTTGATAGAGCATCGGAGGATGGTTTGCAGTTCCCATGATTGCAGTTTGTGCAAGTTTTCCAGAATAATGAGTGAAAAGGTTTACCAGAATAATTAGTGAAAAGGCATGCACAACTTGAGGGAAATGATATGATAAACTATTATACATGAGCTTGGATATAGTTAGTAACTTTACAGTTCAATCAGGATTCAATATCAAAATAATTTTTCTATATGAAGATGACACAACTGAATCGGTTCAATTGATTTAAAACAGTGCCACGTGATTCTCTCAATTACTGGTGGTTCCATTAGAAGAAGATGAAGATGATATGATGCTCAGTTTTACTAAGAATTTCCAATTTGTCAATTCCGTAGACTTTCAAGTTTTGGAAAGTAAGAAGAGTATTCTTCATGTAAATTGAGCTACTAGTTTGGCTTATATAGCATCATGTGGTTTATTCTTGGTTTTTGTGATGTCTTTGGGTAGAAAGAAAAATGAAAACCAGTATTATTTCATATTATGTTACAAAGAAGAGATGTATTTACTTCTTACCTAGTTATGTTAGAGGATTTGTTTCATTATATGAAATTCTGATTTTCTGTTCTCATTTTTTGTATACCGACATAGTAATCTTATGTTGTTATCATTTATAGAAGTGAAAATATCTGCTGCAGTAATATTGAGGCGCTTCCAATAGATTACCCTTGACCTTGTGGGTCCTTTATAGTAGTTAGAGGCATCACCTCTTTTTATGGGTAGAAATTGGATTTGGATTGCATGAGAAAATGTTGGAATAGAGAATCAGGAGGCAGACATGGATTGGCGCTGTGGGAGCAAGGTGATGGATAATTAGATTCACCCAAGGGAATCATACAGAGAAAACTTAAAGTTCACATCCATGTACTCTCGTGGAGTTATGCATAGCATGATGATAGTTTAAGACCTCATTTCCGTGTAACTTGTCTAGAAGTTATCTTCCTTTCTAAGAGTTGAATTTCAAAAGTGTCATAGTATCTTCCAGTGAGATTTATACCAGGTTTATGTACATAAACTTTATTCTATAAAAGATTAATACACCTATGGGGATCAAAATTAAAGTGTTTCTGCATGATGAAGAGATGTGGGATGGATAATTATCACTTTACCATTTTTGTCAGGGTTGAAGAGTTTCCTTGATAGGGCTAGTTTAGTTGATCAAGCTGTGGTGAAGGACAAAATAGATGCATGTTAATGGGACTTGTGGATCTTCAAATTGACTCTCAGAAGCATGGCAGATATTTAACGGCATACAATTAAAGCACATGTTGAAGTAAAATCTCTCGGTTTGGGAAACTTAAAAATGTTGATAGAGAAATTAAGGTTTTCTTATTCCCTCTATTTGTTGCTAGATTTTGGAGATACATAATACCATGGATGGTGAATTAATCCTTTATTTATTCTGATCTATTGCGCTGGATCGATTGTATTTTATCAGGCTGTGTTAAATTTGAATTTTTTCAAACCATCAATTGGAACAAGTGAATTTGATGTTTTAGACCAATCTATTTCTTGAGTGCTTTCTTTGTTGGGCTTCTAGGGCCTATAATCATAACGTTGGGTGTTGGCAATAGGCAGTCATTGCCCATATTTCAACCTCTTTCCCTTGTTTCTTTTCTCCCTGAGATTTTGAAATAGTTTGTTTCTTGCGAGGATTTTATATTCTGCTTAATTCATATTAAACAGTGTCGATACAAGTTTGGCTCTAGTAATATAAGGATGGGCTATTCATGAATTGTCATGGCACGTTTTCAAAAACTAGTATCTTTTAACTATTCTTGGAATTTGAAAGCACCATGGTTTAAATGATCTACAATCAGGGTTAGTACATGCTTTGTTTGGGGGCAGAACACTAGTTGTTCCAGTCCATTTTCAATCCAGCGGCTACACTTGATTCTTATTCACTTTTGATTGATGAGCAGCATGGTGGTAGAGGCAATGGGTTCAATTTGATCTTGGCTTGGAGAATACTGTGAAATCAGCCCTTCTGAGGAGATAGAGGGCTGGGATGGCAGATATTATTGGTTTTGAAAAGTGTCAAGTCCTTAGGCATTAAATGGAGGAGCTTACAAAAGGTAATCATGAAGAATGAAGCAAAACATCACTCTGCTGGAAGGGTTGGGAAAAGATTGGTAGGACGTTGAGGGTTGTTATGAAGTTGAAGGATATCAAACGGAATGTTAGAGATTGAATGTCCAGAGTAAGGAAAATGGCAGCTGAAAAAAAAGGAAAAAAAATGAAAAAAGAGACCACAGGCATAAAGGTAATTCACTGAAAGCCAGTGATGTTGGACTAGAGTTAGAAGGATGCAGTTGCTAGCTGAGTTTTGTGGAAGCATATTGGTTCATTTCTCTTTGTACTTTAGATGGTTTCAATTGTGCCTTTGTAGGTATTTGTAGACCTGCTGGCAGTTTGGACTGATCCATTGTGATTGAAATTGATTTGTATTGGAGATGTGGGTTTTCCCTATGTGCAATTGTGGTGATGGTATGTAAAGACTTTCCTATTGAAGGCTGAAGGATTTATGAATCCCTTCGGTGATGGTGGCTTTCACTAATGATTGTTGATCCATTTCGTCTAGTTGATTGGTAGTTGGAAAATGGCCGTCTTATTTGGTAAAACAATAGGTTGTCTCTAGAAAAACAACTCATCTTTTGTTGTCTCTTTTCAAAACCATTTATCAATCTTTATTTTAGTTTCAGCTTGAGCTGTAATAATTATATTTACTTATTTATTTATTTATTTTTTTGGTGACGAATTTGGATAATCAAATTTCTCTGGTTCTTTCCTGGTGTTTGTAAGTAAATGGTCATTGTTCTGTGGAATGTTAAAACTGGAAACATTGTGTTGCTACTTTGCTTAGAGTACAGAAACCTTCTCGGTGCTGATAGCTTTATAAAAAGAAACTTGTTGATAAATGTTTAGAATTGTTTAACAGCAGCAATACCAGTTAAATTTGAATCTAATGTTTCAGATATAGCACTAAAGGTGTTGTTGAAATATGAAAATGTGGTTTTGGTTTTCTTCAATCTGAGCATTTATCAATTGCACTACAAAATTATAATTTTTCTTTATGCATACCTATCATTTTTTTATGGCAGACCTTCCATTCTTGTTAGTGATATCTTGTGGCAATATGGAGAGCCTCAGTCTCTAACTACATCACACCAAATATTGAGGAGAAAAGAGGCTCCACCAGGTAGAACATTTCCTGCCCCTCTTATGAAGAGCACTATGTTTGCTAAGAGCTACTCATCCTAAAATTGGAACTAGGCACGATTGGCCATTCACCAGTTTGATTATTTTTGATATATTACCAATTTAGTTTTTCTTTGTACCATATGGGTCTCCTTTAGAGGATTAAAGGGCATGCTACGCAACATCATTATTTCTAACAAATATTATGTGCAATTATTTATTTTATTTCATTTTTGAACTTTGATTTGGGATGAGACTGATAGTATAAATTTGTTTCGAGGATGTGAGGGATACACTGAGATTGTGAGAGATATTGCAAAGGGGTGAGAACTCATAAGATCGAATAATAATGATTCTGAATCTTAAACTCTAATATTGAGACGGTTTTCTTCTCAAAGAAACATCCCTTAGGTAATTCAAAATACAATGTCTTTGTTTGTTACAACTATTATGTTCCAAAAAATTTTTGACTGTCCTGATTTAGGTTTAAGAGAGTGTAGGAATATAATATATAATTGTTTATTAAAATACATGCTCTGTTCGGATTTTTCAGTTCATGTTCGTGGCTTGATTTGGTAGCTAATATTGTTTACTTTGTATTTATTAGAAAGATTGACAGAATAATTTTGTTATTGTAAGAATTTTCCTTGAGTAGCTTCTATTCAGTAAACTATAATTGCTGAATCCCTCCATCACCATTGTTACATAGCTCACTCTAGAAGGTTAACCCCCTCAGTAACGAGCTGGTTTCAGCTGCACAAATACAATTTGTGAAGTCCGTCCTTAAGTAGCTTGTTGAGGATCATAGGACGCAAGCCTCTGGAGCCGATTACTAAAGCCTGCAAAGAATATTGTTAAGCTTGCCGTGTGAGTGTCAAAGCATTGACGAGAGGTCTGTTGTGTGTTGAAAAAAAAAAAAAATGGAATCTGCTTTGTGCTGAAAAAAATGTGGTTATGCAGACTTATAAATGGAGGGCTAAACCCTTCATTAAAAGCTTGGAAATTTAAAGAAAAGGATAGTTTCCCTGTCTTATTCATGTCACATTCAAGTCATGATCATTTGAGGAACACAAGTGAGCGCAGCAATACGAGACACTCTTTGTTAACATGTTCTATTTACTGTGGAAATATTTTCTTCAGCTATGTCAACTAAATGACTTTCTATCCATCCCAAATCTATTTAATTGAAAATTTTCACTAGGAGATGGAGTTGTGGCAAACAACAGTGATATGCAACTTTTAGGAGGATTACAAATATATTATGACTGAGACTGTTTAATTTGTTATTTGAAACATACTAGGTTTCTTTTGATTGATTATCATGTAAAGTTGTGAAATTGTGGGAATTTCAAGTTTTCTGTCGGTAACTTTTTATTTTTTCCTTCTTTGTTCTTCCTCTTTCTTCCAGTACTGCATACTGAATATCATTCAGGTAACTTGAGAGATTTAACCATGAGTATTTGTTTCAGTGTTAAAAATACAATCTCCTTCTGTTGAGCATTCACTCGCAGAGAGAGAAGCAGCATATTTGGCTGCGCGTGAAAGAATTTTTTCAATGGATGCAAGAACAGTGGCAGAACCAGTCAGGCAGAAGCCACGAAGTGTTCCAATTGTTGCTCAGAGAATGATTGCACATGCATTAGGCCAAAAAATGAAGTCCGGAGATCAAGATACTGCTGTTAGGGATGAAATAACGAATGAGAAGCTGGCCAATGAAATTAACATTCGAGAGAGTGATAAAGCTGGACCCAATACAAGTTTAGAAGCCTATCAAGAAACCGCATTGCTGCCTGGACAAAATGTCAATTCACTTGATAAATCCAATAAAAAAAAAGGAAAATCCACTGTATCATCACAAAGTGATAGAATTGCACCCCAAGAAACATCTGAAAAAAGTTCTAATGGTGTCAGCATATCTCGAAACGGAAGAAGTACAAATAGTTCCAACAAGGAGTACTTAAAAGAGGAACGGTTGGGAGCTGCAAAGAGGTTGTTTGCTCATGCCTTGGGTTTACAGTCAGCCAGAGATAGTTTTCATTTGAAACTTAGTGAGACAAAGCAATCTGAATCAGAGTAGGCATTCACTACTGGCTACTGGTACATGTTGTGGTAATGATGATGATAGAAGCCATTGCTGATATTACTTCAAGAACGAATGAAAAGTAAAAGGGAGTTAACCCTTGATGTTTCACTAGTTGCTTGCATCGTCGGTGATAGATTGCAGACAATGTTGCAGCGAGCCCCTAAGCAGCCCTTCCCCAAAATGTTTACCAGGTTTTCCTGAACACTTTGCCCCCTTTTCTTTTTAATGTGTCTGTTCAAAAAGTTTTCTTAAACATATTTGTAATACAATGTAAAAAAAATCTTTTGTTCTGAATACGAAATCGATATTCTTAAATGTTCGTCTTGAAGTTTGTGGTTTTTAATAATTTCACATTCATGGGGTTTTGTTGTCTAAGAGTTGTTGATGATTTGGGCACTTGAAATTGTTTAAATTTTTTGTCGGCATAATTTATTTTCTGGAAACATCCTTGAATTTTGCAAGGAGACTTGTGGTAAATTATATGAGCCCACTGTGTATGAGGTAAAAATAGATAGGAAAGCAAGAGTGCTTGATTATGTCTTTGTGGTGTTCACTCTTATAGAGCCAAAAGGTTGTCTGAGGGTAATAATATTAAAATAGATGCAGGTTTCTTAATTCCTGAAGAATGAAAATTTAGTCCTGTATGTTTGGTTAAAATGTTGGCAGGCAAGATCATATTGATGTTAACGGCAACTGTATGATTATGATGATTATAAAATAAAAAAAAAATCAATTTATATTAGTAACAAATATAAATCAGATAAAAGTATTACATTTGAGTTGCTTAAAGTAACAATACAGTAATATAATTATAAGATTGATTATGAATTAATAAGGCTTATGGACTGAAGATGAATATTAAAGTTTGAAGGATAAACTCTTCCATAATATTAGTGAGGGAAAGGACACTTACACCCAAAATTTGAAAAAATAATCATGTAAACTCAATTTTTAATAACGGATATCAAAATCTCATTTTGACTATAATATTCTTTGTAGATAGTAACTAAAAAATTGATTTTAATATTTTTAAAAAATACAAATATAATTAAATAGTTCAATTTTTCTAGTATACTAATAATATTAGAATATTTTTTATACATAAAATAATTTTTAAAATGTAAATTATTATATTTATTTTAATAATATATTTGTATTTATTATAAAAATTCTGAATAAATCTTTGAGTTAAATAGATTTTACAATTAGTAAATATGTCTCATGTATTAATAATATTAAAATTATTTTATATAATATTAAAAAACTAAATTTTTGTATTTTTTAATATTATGTTTCTATTTACTATAAAATTCAGTTTAATATAATAATTTCTTTAAACTGAAATTATTTAAAAATTGTATATTTTTAGATTTATTTTAATATTATATATTTTTATTTATTATAAAACATTGGTATCAAATTTTTTTAATTAATAGAGGTAAATGATATTATAGTTAGAAAGAGGTTTTGGTGTGCTTTAATGAAAATTTAGAGTTTACATAACCATTTTTTCAAATCTTATAGGTCAACTTTTCCCTACTATTTATAAAATTGGAGCAAATAAGATTTAGGGCTTAATTATGTGTTATCTTAGAAAGATGTGTAAACATATAGACATTAGTGATAGATTACGAAAGATGATGTAGACTAACTGATAGTTTTAAAAAAAAAATCAATATTTTTCCTTCATGAATTAGATTCTCTTCTGATCTAAGGTCAAGATAATTCATTTGGAGGGGGTTGAACCCATGAACGTGCCCATGAACGTGACAGATAAATAGAAGTGATGTCAACTAAGCAGATAGAAACAAATAATAAAAAGATTTTTTTAAAAAAAAGCCTTCAATATTTTACTCTTATGGATTAGGAATCTCTCATGATCTGAGACGCAAAGACTTTATTTAGAGAGGATTGCTCTCACTAACAATGAGATGCTAAAATTAACCGATAGTAAAAATATGATAATAACAATTGTTGCTATGCAACAACAAATTCAAAACTTCACTTAAAAAAATTAAATATAAGAATTGAAACTAATTTAATGTATTATTACAATTGTCCTTTACGTGGTTTTTAAATTTTAAATAAACAAGTACATATTACTGAAAAATATATGTATGGAAGATATTTTTTTAAGATATAATGAGAGCAGTTTGTCTCGAATGGCCCAAAATTTCTGCGATCTAATAACTAAAACTCGTGGTACAAATTTAATTATGAATATATAAAAATAGCCTCTACTATAAATACATAACAACCTCTGTGCCTTATCCGAAAAAATATATTCAAAACTTGTATAGTTTATATCTCACTATACATACTTACACTACAAATATATACTTAAAAACATAGGCAACATAAAACGTGCACAAAATGCAAGTCATTCAGTAATACGCGTGGCTCAACCTCAATTGACTAGAACCGATCTACACGAAATCCTGCAGAATCCTAGGAGAGAAGGGATAAATAGAAAAATAATGAGCTTGCGGCTTCAGTGAGTGTGTGTGTGTGTCTATATACATATATAAAATAGCGTACTAGGGTATATACATAATCATGTGACATAACTCCGCATTGAATGTAATGCATCAACAAACATGGAAATCATACATACATGACAAAATTGCAGCAAATAATACCCATAGGAAATAACTTTCAATACTCGTTAGGATCATCATCGCATGAGTAGAGCGAGGGAAAAACCTCTCAATACCCAGGAGAATTTAACTACATCGCACTAATAGAGTAACCTAACTCTCAATATGCATGCTCAGAGCCTATAAGGAAGGGTGCATTTATGGTGACTGGCTATCATATCTCATGACTCAATCAAACATATAATATGCGTACATGTAATCATAACATGATATGAAATCATATTATCAAATATAAATGTTTCATGGAATATATAATAGTAATAATAGTATCCACTCACAAATTGTGTTTCACTCCAGGGTTCGTTGGGGCTCTTGTGGATTTCTAAATTCTCAGATTTCTCCTAAAATCCATGATTAAAAAAATAACGGTTAGAACTGATATAAAAACTTATACGTATAATATAAATTAAATCATAATTACTTAATTTTCATAAATCTATTATCCACTAACTCACTGAATAAAGATTTAACTATCCAATTCTATTTCCCGTAATATTTCCCTCAATTCCACCTTTCAAATTCTTTCCCACTCTCAACTCCTTAATTTTCTGTTTCTTTTTTTTCTTTCTTTTTCTCTTTTCTCCAGTCTCGGCTTCTTCGTCTAGATTTCCTTTCCCGCTTATTTCTCTAGATTTCCTTTCCTTTCTTCTATTTGTTTCTGCTCTCAATTTGAAATAATGAAGCAGCTCACAATATTCTTCACTTATATAGCCACTGGCTCATGAATCCGAGCAAGGAGGTGAAAAACTCAATGAATCAGATAAGTGATTCAAGTGAAGCATTTAGGTGAAGCATGCATGTGAAATTATGAAGCAAGCAACTGGCTGGCTTTAGTTCAATGAGCCACGTGTGCCTCTTAATAAACAAATGGTGCATGACACAAGGTGTGTTAACTTGGTTTGTCTTTAGAACGTTCCATCTGTGGCACTTTCCACACTTGTACATAGCTAGGAAATTTGTGGATATTGCTAGAGCATTATAGCATGTAGCTTGTATATATAGTTATCTAGAATACTCTAGGCATTGCTAAATATGGGAGCTCTCTCCAAGCCATGAGAACTCTCTAAATTTAGAATATTTTAGAGCTAAGTAAGCCTCCTTATAAATAGGGCTTGACACTTGCCATTTGCTGCAAGAGCAGCAAGCAACTCAAGCAACTTGTAAGCTAGTTATCAAAGCTCTCTTGTATATACACTCTTGTGAATAATATGCATTTTCTTTAGCCCAATTGCTCACTCCTCTCTAGTTCTTCCGTAAAGCAATTTAGCTTACCTAGCCGAGAAGCTCAAGGCTTGCTTAGCGACTTTCTGGCAAGAGTTGTTTAAGTGTTGTATAGGTGTCTTGTGAAATATACTCATCTAGTGACAAGTTGCAATCTCACACATTGCAAACATACAATTGGATCCTTGTGGGTGCTAGGAATTGCAGACGTTGAATTGAGGAAGAAGTTTTTCAGATGTTTAATTGAAAAGAAGTAAAAAAGTTATAATGCTTGTAATTATTTAAAGAAAGTAACAAGTCTCTTAACTTTTATAATGTAGGGAAATTTTAATATAAGCCTATATGGAATTAATCACAGGGACTTTTTTTTTTTCTATGTAAATGCAAAAATTCTATTGAAAAAGGAAAAATCAAATTACAAAGAAAATAGGTATGTAGCAACTAAGAAAATCAATACTCTTGCAACCCCAAAAAGTTTTATACAATCTATTAAGAATATTTTGCATTAGGAGGTAAACTATCCTACCAATATACACGTCACAAGATAAACCAACATTTGTCAAGTAATCAGCCACTGAATTTCCCACTTTATAATTACAAAGGCTTGAATAAATACATTTAATATAAAATTAATTATAGAGTGGCCATACGGTGGATCTGAATGAATATGTTTGGATACAAGAAATCAGAAGAGAGGAGAGGGAAGAAAAGGAAAGGAAAAGAGGGGAACAAAATGAAAGGAAAATAAATTAATTCCATGTCAAACTAAAAATTGAAATATGATTGACTTTCTTTTTTTCTCATGTTCTTTCCCTTCTCTCCTCTTCATTCCTCTCATCTCTTCTTATTTCTTATATCCAAACATAGGCTTAATATGAAATTAATGACTAGAGTGGTTATAGGGTAACTTAAATTTTTGCCATAAAAGGTTGATACAAATTTTGAGCCATCAATTTCAAGTAATCCAATAGTAGATATTGAAAGTCAAACTAGTAGTTAATAATGGTTATTCGTCTACCCTCAAATTGCTCGAAACTAATATGTGTCAAAATTTTAAGTTAAGAATTTAAGTTAAGATAACCCAACCCATCTTTACATTTATATATAGACCTTTCCTAATAAGGACATCTAATGATGCAATAAAATACAAAAGATGAAGAGTAATGATATAGCCACAAACTCTTGTACAAATTTATTTTGTACAAACTGACATGGCATTAATTCATTGGTTGAATTTAATATCACTTGTCCCACATGATTTATTTTTATTATTTTATATTTTCATTCAACCAATGAATTAATGCCACGTCAGTTTGTACAAAATAAGTTTGTACAAGAATTTGTGGCTGTATCATTACTCAAAGATGAAATACATATTTCAATACATTGCAAACTGTATTTTTTGTCTATTAGTAGCACCCTCATTTTAACAAAATGAGGATGTACTCATTACAAAATTATTCTATAGAATGTGAAACATCTTTCATACTAGATGCCATGTCAATAATAAGGTATGTAGCATGATTATTGATTGAGGGAGTTTTATTAATGTGGCTAGCATCAATTTAGTTGAAATTTTGAAATTTTCAACTTTATTTAGAGTGGGAGAATAAGGTCGAATTGGTAATTGATTGTCACAACTATTCGAGATTGAAAAATGTAAAGTTAGTCGTCTTTGAAAGCACACACTATGCTATTGTTTGGTGCAATCAACTTATACATCTTATTTTTCACTTTAGATGTAAAAATATTATGTTTTGAATACATTAATGATTTTTTTTTTGGTATGTTGGTAATTCTAATTTTAGTAATGTATTTAATGCATGGAAGAAAATGGCATTTGACAATTTTTTTGGGCATAATGGTCTTTGTGGTGCTGATACATGCGATGCATATTCTTTTATAGCGACCCTAGCAGTTTGATAGACGTGTTATTCATGATAGTTGTACGAATCAATACTGTATTTTACGTAATGAAAATTCTATTACTCTTGTACCTTTCTCCGTAAGACAAGTGTATGATGATCAAATGAAGTTAAAAAAAAAATGACTGACTTGAAAAAGGAGAATAAAAGTTCTATTATAAACTAGATCCCTGTAATTGAGATGAAATCTACCCCAAGATCTGTTCTTGAACTCAAGATACAAGATAAACCAGAAAAAAGCATGCACACAAATATAATGATAAAGAACAAAAACAAATCAGAGACAAAATGCACATCATATAAGTGGTTCAACAAAAATTGATGATGCCTACATCCATTGAAGAAAACAAACACTGAGTTTTCACTTATTTGATTTCAAGGGTTACAGAGAATGAATGATGATTACAAAGAATACAAGGGATTATTTCTTTCTCTCTCTTCTCTTCACTATTCTCTCAACTCAGTTGCTGAAAGTGACACTAGAATCTAACTTTATAAGAATTGTTTCTGGGTTTGTTACTCCAACTGGTTTCCCACAAAAATCAACTTCTGTAACAATCTTAATCATGTGCACGATACGTGACTTAATTAGCAAGCTCAAAACACCAAACGTTCATATCATTTCAAGTTACATTGTTAGCTTTCATCATGTGCATAACACATGTATTACTAATGTTCTTGAATGACAGTCTCGATCTCGTCGGTTTTGCACTTGAACTTCAATTAAACGACATATTATGCGCACATGCAAATGACACATGACATGTCAGAATTGAATATTTGAGTTCACATTTCAGCAATCTCCACTTTGAACTCAATACTATAGTTACCCCTCAATGCTTTCTTTCTCAACATTTGAAGCTTCTAAAAACTTTGTAAATTCTCGCTAAGTTCATCCAGAGACTAAACTTAGAAAATGGTACGATCATGGTCAACCAGATTTTTAGTAGCTTCACAGTACACCTTGACACTTCAAGCCTTACAAAAATGGAGATTTACATTAATATGTTTAGTTCTTTCATCATATGTCTAGCTTTTGCTGAGATGTATGCACTCTTAACTGCCATAATGCATAGTTACTATGCCTTTCCCAATTCAACAACCATTCCTTTTAACAAAATGACCTCTTTGAAAGCTTTTGCAAGTGCTGTGTATTTAGCTTCTGCAGTTGATAAAGCAATTACACTTTGCAATGTTGTTATCCAGTTGACAGTGCAACCTCCTATAGTAAACAAATAACCTGCCAGAGAACTTCTTTTATCAAAATCCTCAACAAAATCATAATCAACATAGTCAACCGAAGTCAAAACCTTCTTCAACTGAGCCACCATATAACAAACCATACTCCAAAGTGCCCTTCAGGTACTTCATAATCTATTTAACAGCTCTCCAGTGATCAATCCCTGGACTTGCAACGTGTGAAATTTTAGGTCTGGTAAGCACCATCGCATACATATGGCTCCTAACAGCAATTGAGTATGGGATTTTAGTCATTTCTTGTTGTTCTTTATCAGCTTGAGGACATTGAACAATTGACAATCTAAAGTGACTTGCCAATGGTGTTTAAATAGGTTTGGAATTATACATGTCAAGCCTAAGCAGAATCCTTTTGATGTAGTTTTGCTGGGTCAGAAACATAGCTTTATTTTTTTAATTTCTAACTATTTCCATCCTAAAAATCTTCTTTGCAGCTCTAAGATCTTTCATTTCAGACTCACTGCTCAATAAGCCTTTCAAATAATCAATTTCTCCTCTGTCATGACATGTTATCAGCATATTATGTAAATATAACAGAAGATATATCATTGTTCCTTTATTTATCCTTTTGTAATATACATAACAATCATAATTGCATTTGTTATAGGCATGTTTAATCATGAAGCTATTAAACATTAGGTACCATTATCTAGGTGATTATTTCAAACCATTAAAGGACTTCCTAAGTATACAAACATGATCTTCTTTGTCAGGTACTAAATACAATCTTTTCTTGTAATTAACAATGCAAAAAAATAATTTTAACATCCATTCGTTCAAGATATATATCTGAAACAACAACAAGTGCAAGAATTACTCTGATGGATACATGCCTCACTACTGGAGAGAGAACTTAAGTAAAGTCAACTTCTTCTTTCTGTTTAAAGCCCTTTGCTACCAATCTAGCTTTGAATCTTCTTGGCTTAGCATCGGGTATTCCTTCTTTTACATTAAAGATCCATTTGCAACTTATAGTCTTCTTCTGTTATGGTTTTTCAATCAGCTTCTAAGTTTCATTCTTTATTACAGATTTAATCTCTTCATCCATTGGCTTTTTCTATTCTAGTTTATTCTTGCTTGTGATTGCCTCTTGATAAGTTCTTGGATCATCATCATTTATCTCATGAGCAGCTATCAAAATATAAGTAACCAAATCTACAACTGCATACCTTTTAGGTGGCTTAATTGGTCTTCTCTTTTTGTTTGTTACTAATGGGTTAGTATCACCTCACTCTCAGTTGATTCTGGCTTTTCCACAGCATCCGATTCATCATCAAAATTTTTAGATTATTCTTCAATAATTGGTTCAGCCTTCTGATACTCAACAAGCTCCACATCAAATTAAATATTGGCATGTATACTTTCTCGTTTATTCTCATTAGTTTTAGAACTTCTTGTCTTGTATAACATTTCTTCTTCATTAAAGGTTATATCTTGCTTAATATACGTCATAGTTAATATATGTCATAGTGGTTTAAAGTCAATACACTATAGTCTATATAGCCTTTAACAGCATCAGGATAACCTAAAAATCTAAATTTCAAAGCTCTTGCTTCGAATTTTCATTGCTTCACATGTGGATGTGCTTTATAGTAAAAATTCTGAGCTTAGAATAGCCAACCACTTCTGACCATAACTCCATTAGTGTCTTACAACTTATAGCAAATGATGGACTCCTATTTACCAAACAACAAGAAGTGTTTAAAGCTTATGCCCAAAGAGTTCCTGGTAACTTTAAGTGAATCAACATGCATCTCAGTTTCTCCATTATTATTCTGTTTATCCTCTCAACTATACCATTTTGCTAAGGTGTATATGTCATAGTGTTTAAAGCTTAATATCTCACCTTCAAGTTTTTTATTTTTTCAACCAAAACCTTCTATCTTTTGAACTTTTCAAGAACTTTACTTTTGAGTATATAAACCCAAACCATTCTTAAAAAATCATTTATAAAGATCAGAAAATACTTACAGTGACCCAGAGATGTCACCTGTGTACATAATAACCAAGCTTAATTTTGGTAGTATGAACTGTAGTTTCAAACTTTAACCTGGAAACCTTGCCTAGAATATAGTTTTCACATAATCCCAAATAATCCAATTTGTCGTTTCCAAACACTCTTTGTTTTTGAAGCTCTTTTAACCCTCTCTCATTCATATGCCCCAACCTCAAGTGCCACAATTCAGATATGTTTTAACTACTATTAGTTATATTTGTCTCTCGAATAGCTGTTTGTCCATTCAACACATATAAACCATGCATTTTATTGCCTTTCATAATCACCATTGACCTTTTTATAACCTTCAATACTTATTTCTCAACTTTAATTTTACACTCTATTTGATCTAACATGCCAATAGAGATTAGTTTCTTTAATTCAAGAACATATTTGACTTATGTTAATTCTCTAACCACAACATTAAAAATTTTAAGGCTAATTGTTCCACCTACCTTAAACATTGAGTTGTTTCCTATCAAAACCATACCACTATCATATGACTGATATGAAGTAAAATAATTTTTATTTGGACATAAATGAAAAGTACAACTTAAGTTAAGAACCTATTGACCTGAAATCATTTCTTTTAAGGCTATGAGTACTTTAATATCCTTAAAACTGACTTTTTTGTGGCTATGGCTGCATTTCCAATTTGATCCTTTGAATCCTTAATCTTAGATTTTCTCTCAAGACAATCTCTTTTGAAGTGCTCTTCCTTGTGACATTGAAAGCACTTAAGTGCTTTTGTTTTTACTTAAATCTACCTTGTTTCTTTTCTTTGTTTTCCTTCTTCTCAAATTTGCCTCTAGCCATTAAACCCTCACTGAACTCATTGTCAATCACCTTTTTCTTATCTTTCAATTTCTTTATCCCAAGAGCTGACTTAAATTCTTCCAAAGAAAGAGTTTGTCTCCCATAGAACAAGGCTTCAATAAAGTGTTTATATGACTTAGGTAGAGAAATGACTTAGGTAGAGCTAATCCACAAGAGTGCTTTACTCTCATTACTTAAAAGCTTTATCAATTGTATCCAGAGCATCATAGACTTTATTAAAATCAATATGCTCATCAAGTGATGATCCCTCAGTCATCCTTAATGAAAACATTTTCTTCTTGATATAGAGCCTATTTGCATGGGATTTTGTCATGTATAGGTTTTCTAGTTTTGCCCACAACCCAACAATAGTTCTTTCTTTAGCAACTTCTCTTATCACAAAATCACCAAGACTAAGAATAATGGTACTTTTTGCCTTCTTATCAATCTCAGGAGTTCTTAAAGAAAAAACTTCTTTTCCCTTTTTCTTGGTGGCAGGTTCAATGGCATCCTCCAGACCTTGAGTGATTAACAAAGCCTCCATCTTGATCTTCTATATATTGAAATCATTTTGCCCAATACTATTCTCAAGATCTATCTTGGTTGCTAATTCTTGAGTTTGAAAATAAAGGACAAGGCTTTGATACCAATTTATTATGAATTTGATCCCTGTAATTGAGATTAAATCTACTCCAGACATGTTCCTTAACTCAAGACACACGATAAACCAAGCAAGAAGCACATACACAAACAAAATGATAAAGAATAGAAACAAGTGACTAATTGATGATGCCTACATCCACTGAAGAAAACACAAACTGAGTTTTCACTTCATTTATTTTAAGAGTTACAAAGATTGAATGATGATTATAGAGAATACAAAGAATTATTAGTTTCTCTTTCTTCTCTTTACTATTCTCTCAATTTAATTGCCTAAAGTGACACTAGAATAAGACTTTATAAGAACTATTTATGGGTTTATTACTCGAGCTATTTTTTGTTAAAATCAATTACTATAATTGTTAGCCTATATGGCTATAAATATTGATTTTGATGATAACAAACCACATGTATTTATTAAGCAAAGATTTATGAATTATGCTTTTATAATAAGAAAATGATGTTATGGAATTAAAGCATTTTGGACTAAAATGAAAGTAATTTTAAAATCTTTGATAGTGTTTTAAATTTCGGATTTGGACCTATTTGAAACTATTTAAATATTTTTAGGTCATTCTATAATTTCACAAAGTTTGGGCGAAATCATAATTTCAAAAAGTTTTGGGATTAACGAAGCATTATTTAGAAATTCTGAAATTGGACATATTTGCAAACTTTTATAACATTTTGGGCCATATTATAATTTTATAAAGTTTTAAGGTTAAACTGTAAAATTAGAAAATATTTTACTGTAGCGATTCAGCAAGTGGCTAAATCCGGTTGTTGAAGCTTCGTAAGCGAAAATCCGGATTTGGGATGTTCGAAATTCAAAATGGTAACATTAAGCGGATATCCGAATGTCCATAACCGGCAATCCGGTTACGACCAAAATGTGCATAACGGCTAGTTTTTTAGCTCAAACTATAAGAACTCAAATCCAACTCATTTTGAAGTTCTCCAACAAGCGAAAATAAAAAACACACGTGATATCTTGAGCCTTCAAACTTGCAAAATACAAACATTGAATCATTTCTTGAAACCAAATTTGAGGAAGATTGTTAAAATGTCAGTTAATAAAAATCCAAATCATATAACTAATAAGTGAAAAATGACAAGAAAATGTTTATGTAGAATGCAATAAGTTTTTCAAGAATTACCAGAACCGATTTCCACAAACGCTCCTTTGTCTCAAGAGGAACCTTACGCCAATCGGAATAAAGAATATTGTTGGTTAATTTTTATAAGTAATTACTACCAATGCCAATGTGCAAGCATACACAATAAGTAATAAAGTTATAAGTATTCAAGATCGTCTCCATAGGGATTGATGTTACTCAAAATGTTAAAGCAATCACAATAGTGCAAATCAATTTAGGACCGAAGCAAACAATTGTAAAGTGATCTCTAAAGTAATTGAGGATTGTGAAAGACTAAAATAATACCGTAACAAAATAAACTAAGTTAGATGTGTCTAAGATTCAATTGAGATTATAGTAGTTGAATGAGCAAACTCTCCTTATGGGGTGACTGTTGTTTATCAAATTAGCGCCAGTTGTTATAGCAAATGCTGCAGCACTGGGCAGAATAAATTTGCATCCTCAGCTATCGCATATTGGACATCTCATACCCTTAAATCTATTAACAATGACCAGTTGCTGATATACTTAGGGTACGTCATTATAACTTTTAGTCTCTCCAACCTACAAGGTGAACACCTATGTCGAGGGTTTCACAAATCTTAACTTCAAGTATTACCCTTATGGGATTCAAGATAACTTATTCCAGGAAACTCAACGTAAGATCAAGTAGTACTCTAATAATATCCGCTAAGACATGCCTTTTTGCTGCTCTATCTTAACTGAAACTATTAAATGGGTGGTCAACCGAAATAACAGTTATATTCATAAAGAACTATTAGAGTAAAATGCTACAGCAGTGCCATAACAACATGTAAGAACAGTCAAGAACCCATTGGATTATTTGTCACTCAACTACAAGTAAATTTAGTTCATAATCTGAATGGGAAAAATAAACATAAATATATTGATCTCGGAATACATCAAAACAATTGAAGGAAGAAGATAAATATAAGTTGAGCACGGTGAAAATCAAAGCCAAGTAATTCTGCACGATTCTCTAATGTTACCGAAACAACACTCTTCAATTCTGATCTTCTTCTTCGCTCCTTTGTAATTGTTCTAATGATAATTCCCTTGCCGCCTTTCTATGTGATGCTCGCCTCCCTTTTATATTGCAAATTAGAGTAAACAAAAGCCCATGAGTGTGCATGCGTTAAATTAGGAAACATGCGCTGACCCGCACCTAAGTTTTCTCCCGCATTGCTCCTAGATTGCTACAGCATAGGTTGCTCTAACATCTGCAACAACACTGCATTATTCCCGATTGTGCTTTTCTTCTTTTGTGGCCATCTTCTTTCCTCCTCTTGCTCATCTAATGCCTCAGCATCCTCTCATGAATTAAGACTTTCTGAGAACCTACAATTATGCACCTGTTTTTAGCACAATTTACTTTGATTCAAGCAAAACTTATTAAGACTCAACTAAAATGAATGTTTATGCAAAATGTAACCAAAATGTAATAAAACACCTTATTTGTTCTCTAAATGATCTTGATTCAAGTCTAGAATTGATGTAATAACTCTCATTTCCTAGAGTTACAAATAGAAACTGAGGTACGAGCCAATATGCCAAGAAAAGAAGCCAACTCAGTCGCTTCTTCCCCTGCAGGAACACCCATTTCATTTTATTGCACCACAATCTTTCCCTTTCTTGTTTTAAGTTTTTTATTTTGCCTAGCACCCATATTCACACCTCTCCTGGAGTTACTACTTTCAGGAACATCAACATTAGGAGCAACCAAATTAGCACCATCTCTCTCAATACCAACTAAATCATCTCCATCCAAACCAGCACCATTAGAATCTCCTCTATCAAAGTCAATTCCATCTATCTCAGCAGCATCCAACTAGGCATCACCATCCACATCAGCCTCATCTTTTCCACCTTCTAAATCAATGTTATTGTCAAATAAGTCGCAGTAATCATCTTCTAAATTACAGTCCTGATCAGAAGCACTATCAACCACAATATGTTTTCCCTTAGCCATATTACTGCCCTTTAAATAAATAAATAAAGAACATCAGTTAAATGATTTAATCAACCTATATAAAAATTAATCAACTGCACGAACAAAAATTTAATCAATTTAATATCATATAAATTCATAATTGAAAAATAACAGAAGGAAAATAGTTAAAAAAAAAAATTACTACAAGAAGCTAATCAATTTGTAACCCAAATTCCCTCTTTTCTGTTACGCGCATAGATCGCTTGATCACCATTAGTGGAATATAACAAATCAGTAGTTGGTAATTCTCTGGTGAATGGAGGATATTCTACTACATTATTAAATTCATCTTCGTTTATTTGATTAAGATTACTTCTAATAGGCATATGACATACAATACACCATTTTGTTTGAATTTGATCATTTACATAAAATACTTGTTTGGCTTGAGAAGCCAATATAAATGGATCATATTTATATCCTAATCTGTTTAAGTCTACTAAGATGAATCCAAGCTCATCTTTCTTGACGCAACTATTTTGAACCCAATCACACTTCAACACAGGGACTGTTAACAAATGATAGTCAAGTACCCAAATCTCATCTATAACTCCATAATATGTCAGGTCACATACTTCAGAATCAACTACACTAACTCCATTTTTTTGAGTTACACGACTTGAGTCTCGATCTCGTGTAACAAAATGGAAACCATTAATGTTATAACCATTATGTTTAGTTACAAAAGGAAGAGGCCCTTGTGATAACCAACGTAAGGTATCCGATAAGTGATCACCTTTTTCAATTAAGTCATATACCTAGCAAGAGAAAAATAATAAGCAGATTTATATTGCTAGGTTGGGGGGAAAAAAGGGGTCAATAAACTTTGTAAAAATTAATGATATATATGTGCTTCAATCTTATCAGCTAGCTAACCGGCAAATGTACGGTTGTGTTCCTCTTGCAACCATTTGTCATTTTGATGTGAATAACATGTTTTAAGCCAATCCATATGGTCACTAAAGATTCAGAACATGAAAAATTAGTTTTTCAGATTAGATAAAAAACATCTAGATTTGATATCAACAAATTAAGCAAATTACCTAATGTATAGTACCACTTCTTGTGTGTTATGCAAGATGTACAGGTGTGCTTGATCTAGCAAATTTGCAGGAATTTGCACCACTTTCCCACCACACAGTGGCTTATCTTTTGATAGCTTTTGCACATGTTCAGGTGGAACCCCAACTGTACTCATGTTTAACATGTATTCTGCACAAAATTCTAATGTTTCTTCCGCAATATAACTCTCCGCTATACAACCCTCAGGACGGTTGCGGTTTCGGACATAACTTTTAAGAGTTTTCATGTATCTCTCGAAGGGATACATCCACCGAAGATAAACTGGGCCACATAATCTAACTTCATTGACTAAATGCACAGTCAAGTGCACCATAATGTCAAAGAAAGAGGGAGAAAAACATTTTTCTAACAAGCATAAAGTCACCGCATAGTCTGCTTATAATTTATCCAATGTTGTCACATCAACCACATTGGAACATAACGAATTGAAGAAACAACACAGCCTGATCAAAACTCCTTTCACATGCTTGGGTAAGACACACCTAATGGCGATAGGGAGAAGTTGTTGCATAAGAACATGGCAGTCAAGTGACTTAAGGCCCTGAAGTTTAAGGTCCTTCATTGACACAAAATTTCTAATGTTTGAGGAATATTTAGCAGGAACTTTTATACTTTCCAAAGATTTGTAGAACCGTCTCTTTTTATCTCTCGTTAATGTGTAACAAGCTGCAGGAAGGAAGGTGCGCTGGTTCTTTTGTAAAGTTGGTGCTAGTTCATCCCTGATTTTCATGTCCACAAAATCATTCCTTGACTTAAGACCATTTTTGGTCTTTCCTGGAATGTGGAGTAGTGTTCTATAAACGCTCTCGCACACATTCTTTTCAATGTGCATAATAGCTAATTGATGAAGCACAAGTAAATGCTTCCAATACTCTAAATTATAGAATATAGATTTTTTTCCACCATAAGTGGTCATCATTTACTGAACTTTTACGTTTTAATGACTTGTTCTTCCCCCATTTATAATCAATAGAATCAACCAGCCCTAAAATAGCCTCACCATTCAATGGTTTCGGAGCAAACTCTTTCTCTATTGTGTTATCAAAGGCTTTATATTGGTCACGGAATTCGTGATCATGAGGAAGCCAACAACGGTGACCGATATATGCATTTTTTTTACTGTGTTTAAGTCTACATTTAGTAGTGTCTACACCACAATATGGACAAGCATTATATCCTTTAACAGTACAATCAGCTAGATTTTCGTACGCCGAAAATTCATTTATAATCTATAATAACACAGCCCGCATATTAAAAAACTCCTTTCTATAGGCATCATAAGCCTCCACCCCAACTTCCCACAAAGTTTGCAAATCTTCTATCAAAGGAGCCAAGTACACATCAATGTCCTTGCCCGGTTGTTGAGGACCAGAAATCAGTAGGGACAACATCATGAATTTTCGTTTCATACACAACCATGGAGGAAGATTGTATGTTAATAGAATAACTGGCCAGCAATTATATGTAGTACTAAGAGAACTATGTGGATTTATTCCATCAGCTGCTAAGGCAAGGCGAAGATTTCTAGGATCTAATGCAAAAGTCAACCATTTGTTATCTACTAATTTCCATGATGGTGAGTCTGCCGGATGTTAGAGCTTACCATCATCTACTCTCTCATTTGCATGCCAAGTCAAGTCTTTGGCAGTTTGTGAGGACTTAAACATGCACTTAAATCTAGGTATAATAAAAAAATACCATAAAAGCTTCGCAGGAACCCCTTTCCTATACTGGTCAACACTACTATCCTTTTTTTCCATTTAGATAAACCACAACTAAGACATTCAGAGAGGCCTTCATACTCATTTATGTAGAGTATGCAGTCATTTGGGCAAGCATGTATTTTCACATATTCTAAGCCTAAAACAGACATTATCTTTTCGACCTCATACATAGACACATGAATTTCATTACTTTCAGGCAGTAACTTGGCTAGAAGACCTAACAACTCAGTAAAACTTGTGTCAGACCACCCAAATTTACCTTTTTATATTGAACAAGCTAACCAAAGTGCCTAACTTAGTGAAATTTGTGCATCCCGGGTATAAAGGCTTCTCAGCCTGTTCTAGAAGTTCTTTAAATTCTTTAGGATCTGCAGCACAATCCTTATAAGCATCGTTAACCATATCTACTGTGTTACTATTATCGTAGTCCATAAACTCAAACGGAAATCTACTTCTACATTAGGAAGTGGTGTGTCATGGAAATCTTCCCCATGCCAACTCCAGGTTGTGTAAGAAAGGATAGATTCATACATTTAGTACATGGACATCTAATGATTCTACTACCTTCGACATTAGCAATAACAAACCTCATAAAATTTTCAACCCCATCTTCATACTCTTTTGCCATTTTACTACAATGCATCTATGACTCATCCATGTTTTATTTCAATTAGATCTGATCCTGACACATTAAGGAGGTAGAATATAAATAAAAAATCAGAATATATTACCAATACATGTATGCAAGGTACAAATTAACAATGACTTAAATACCTTCGCTGCAACATAAACAAATGAAGATGAAAAACATCCAAAAACAAATGAAAAACACATGGAAGAATATATAAACTGAATTTTTCTTGGCACATGCTTATCTATATTTTGTTCTGATATGAATAAGACTTAAGTCCAAAAAATATCATGATCACAGGTTTGGTCCAGCAAAGAACACATAGACTATTTGATATCTATAACATTATATTATTAAAAGAAAACAATTGTAATGATATCGAAATTATATGAAATTTTTATATGTTATATAAAAATTGTAAGCCCCTTTAACAGAGGTGTTCTCTTAATTTTGATCTTATGAAACAATAGCTCAATGATATCGGAATTATATGAAATTTTTATATGTTATATAATCATAGATCTATCTATATTCTGGAAAGTAAAAGGCAATTTTGATTGGTTTAGTTTAATCTTGTGAGACCCTATTGTAGAGTTGTCTAAATGGCTTCAAATTTTGATATGGAAATAAATTATACACTCAGGCTGAGTTAGATAAAGCCCATTTTGAGTGACCGCACCATATTTCTAGAATAATTGTTGCTGTGTGGGGTAAGCCTTAGCTAGTATTATGTATGTGTGCCTTATGCCAAACGGATGACTAGGTTGTGCTAGGGAAACACTTGTACGTGGCTTGTTACACCAGCAGTGTAAACTGATATAGTCCCCATTCGGGTTGACCAACAGAATGTATGTCACTGGTTTCCCGCCTATATACAGTAAAATTTTTTAAATCTCGACTAATGCCCACAACACACACAACCACCGTGTCACAAGAAAGGTTGATTCTCTTATATGTCACTGTTAGAGGATTGCCAATTGATGTTAGGGCAATTATTAAACGAGAGATTAGGGAATGTGCTATGAAAAAGCACAAAACTACTGCCTTATTGTTCCATTCCCTTATCACCAGCATACTGAAGTGAGCCTTACTGCTCAAGATGAACGCAATAAGAATGAAGGAGCTCTCACTACTTGAACCATCGAAAGAATTGACGGTGAATCAGCTGCAACACCACCAGAGCCCCCTGCTGTACCAAGAGTAAGGAGGGTCATTAGGGTTAAAATGAGATTACAAGAGCTAAGTGATAGTATCACTCAGTGTGTAGAAGCCACAACAGGAACTTTCCAGATTCCCTATTACAACAGTTCAACTTTAAAGAAACGATACAAGCAGCTGTAGCAAAAAAAAAAAAGGGAAGTAAAATCAGAAGATGAAGACTAGTCAACACTAAAAGAAGCAGAGAGTACTAAATTAAAAACAGACAGCTCATCAAGGGAGGAAAAAAAAGAAAGAGATTCAGGGGAGGAGAAAGATGAAGCACCCCAAATGGTGTCTCCCAAAAAAAGACAAAGACACATCATCGAAGATGATGCAGACGAGTTAAAGGAAGAGCAAGATGCTAAGCCCCCAATCTTATTCCTATCAAGCAAGGGCAAAGAAAAGGTTTTAGATGAAGACGATTCAGAGAAGGATCCAAAGGACATTGATGCAAAACTTGACGCAGTTGCAATAAAGGTCACTTGCACAACTACTGAAAAGAAGAGTCTGTTAGACATCATTGCTGAAATCACTACTGCAGACTCTGCGGCAGCACTACCTGCTCCAGCTACTACACAACAAACGCCCACTAAATCTCCTTCCACATCTCCCACATAACCCAGTAAACGCAAAGGGGCCATCTCTGGAAGTGTTGCAGCACCAGAAGAACCCAAGCATAAGCAGACCAGACCAACTAAGCCCTCAGCCCCCACACCTGTTGGAACACCGTCAATCAGTCCAACTCCGAGCAAGAAGAAAAGCAGCCAACTATCTGTTGGGATTATATGCTCTTTTAAAGCATATTAATTTATTTTCTTATTAATAAAATATTGGAGATATTTTCAATTGCATAAATATTTTAAATAAGGTTCATTTAATCGTATTATATGTATTTATGTGATTATCATATGGATTCACAGAAGACATAACTATAAATTATCTTATGATTAAATAAATTAAGTTCGCAGTTGACAAATAGAGTTGGGCGCTCTATTTATGTTTAGACTGTAGTAAATTCATTGAATGATTTGTCTTACTCATGTATGAATTTATTGATATAGTTTGACTACATTGAGCTAGATCACATATGAGATTTAATTAACTTTCAAATGACTGTCAGACTTATTAAATCTCATAGGCATTTATTTTACTGTAATCTTAATCTTGAGTTAGTTATGAGTTCATGATTGTAATTGTTATTCCATTTGAGTTACCAATGGGCATGACACACAATTATGGTCAAGATTACCTGGTATCTTGGTGGGAGCAATTATGAGTATTGGAGTTATAGATTAACAATATAGAATTTGTACAACACATCTCTTGATGGGTTTTCGACACTTGATCATAGAATTCTCTGGCCAAAGTGTGTCAACATATTTAGTATGTTGAAAATGATCATTAGAGAAAACCAGTAAGTATCAAAGAATAAGATGTAATTAAATCAATTGGACAGTTGAAATATCGATTTAATTAACGACGTAGTACAAAGGATTATGCAGTAAAGAAATCGATGTGGCTTGGGACGAATTATTATTCGAGCATACAATTATGGAGGTTAGTTCCAATCTTTTAGTGTAGTAGATTTGGAATTAAATAATTGGGCTAGTTTAATTACAGGCCTAATTATTATAGCCATTATTGTATGTTCCCAAATGATCCTCGGGTTAGCTTATTTAATTGACTGTGCCACTACTGGATTAATAAATAAGATAACTAGCTATTTGGGATAAAAGCCTAAATATATTATTTAGTGGGAGGCTCCATGTAATGTACTTTTGTCTAAGGGGCCTTGTGTTATTTTACAAGGTGGGCCCCTATGACAAGAAAGAAGTAACGTTACTTTTGGTTTATTATTTTTAATTTAAATCAAACTTGATTTAATAGAGTGGTGGTCAAGGATCGTGATGTAGGAGCCTAAATCACTTCAGCGGAAAAAGCCTAATGGGATTTTCAAAGTATGATTTCTAGATTACAAATTCTTATATATTGTATGAGAGCGATCCTAAAAGTTTTTATAAAAAAAATTTAAAAAACTGATTTTTCTCCAACATTATCCCACCACAAGGTTCACCCAAGGACCGCGTGAGGAGTTCTACCAAAAAGTAGTGAACCTTCAGCCAGTGTTGCATAAACTCATCTCAAAAAAGGGGAGTACCCCTGCCAGCCCAATTTCAGCTCTTTTAATTTCTAAAAATTTTCGTTAATTTTAAATGTTATTCTACATTTCTTTTGTGCCAACTTATGCATGTATGGTTTGTTTTGTTTTGTGTGCTTGTGAGGACAAAACACCTCCCAAGTTTGGAGGGGGTTGTGTTAGTGCATGTGTGTGTATTGTGCATGGTGTGTTTTGTGTGGTGTGTAGCTCTGTTATCTAGTTGTGTGTGGGGTTAATAAAAACCTAATGAAGATAAAGTGAGTACTATTCAAATTTTTGTGAGTGCCAAGCAAGGGGTAATTTATGGATGAGGACTGAAATTTTGTCCCAACACTTAGGCTTTAAGTAAGTTTTGTGAAAATGTTGTAGCAAAGCCAGAAAGCACAAAAAGAGTAGAAAATTTTGAAGTTAAGGGAAAATTTTTTTGTTGAGCTGTGCTTGTATAAATTTAGCTCCAATGGCTTAAAACAACAAGTTATTCACCAAAACCAAATTGGAAACTATGCCTATTTACATAATATCTCCAACAATATGTTGTATACCCATTATCATAAGTACCTTTACTTACAGCATATATAAAATACATATAGGGGCGAAACCAGAAACAATTTTTTGGGTGGGCTAAATTTTTTCCAAGCCGAAATGTTATCTCAATTAAGAATATAAATCTTAAAGAAAATTTCATTAATACATAAGACAATATATCATATCCATAAAGCAATTCAATTACAATTATACACTATTTAAGTTGTGCCTTACCATGTTTTCAAGAATTAAACTCAACTATCATAGAATTTGCATTGATGGCTCTACAAATTCTCATTCAATGTAGATAACCATACAATCCAATAGAAACTATTTCTCTATCTTATTTTAAAGTAGTGTCTATGCTTATTTAGTCGTTGTAGTTGAAATAGGAGATAGATATAAAAGAAGTTAAAAGAAGCAATCGCAAATTCACTAACAAAAGTTATACAACCATCAGTCTGTCATTATGACACATTGACACTATCTAGAAGGCAAACAAAAGTTTAATTAACAAATTAGCTTTATATATATTATACTTAATCGAATATATGATCTATCTCTATCAATAATTAATTTTAAAATGTGAACACTAGAATTCAATGGCTAAATTATTTTCATTTGACTTAACAATAACTTAATCTTACATAATGAAATTGGAACAAGAATTGATCTTTTGTATTTACTACCTTACTTTTAATGAATATATTGTAAATAACTGAATAAAAAAACAAATTTATTGTCTAATCTTACCAGGAAGAATACGAAGAGCTAGCCAAGAAAGGAAGCTCCCTTTTTTCATTTATTTATATGAATGGTAAAGTTGTAAATTAATAGAGTGGTACAATTGTGAATAAAATAGTGACAATTTTGTAAACTTTGCATATCACATTTTTGTTAATTTTTCAAAAATCTGGACGGGCCGTAGCCCACACCTAGCCTCACCACTGAATACATAAAATATATGATAAAAACGTAGCAATTAAGAAACACATATTAGTCTAAGGTTCAGGCTTCTTTTGAAGTGATTCATTTCACAATGCATTAAACAATATGATGCAGTATTCTAAAACTTGTTTTTGATACTTACATTTTTTTTAAGAATGTTCACATTTGTAACAATATCTTGAATGTATTTCATCACGTAGTACCCACAATTAATTTTTTAACAAAATAAAAATTGTTTGAAGACATGGATTACAAGTAAATTTCTTACACAATTAATTTACTAAATAAAGAATATGGTTAGGAAATGAAAAAGATTATACCCAGGGTTATATGGGAATACAATGACCTGTCCCAACTCTGCCAAGCCCAAAAGTTTTGAAATGTATTGAGACCTCTCTTTGAAGCTGACTGTTGTTGGATGTAACTTCTCAAAAAGCCCAAACTGAATTGGCTTGGCACTTCCACTATTCTTCATCTCCTCATACAAATATCTAAGGAAAAATAAACATATATAAAGTAAAGTTGAATAAAGAAAAAAAAATTATAGCTTCAAGTTTAATAAAATATAATCTAAACTTATCTTAATTTATCCATAAATTAATAGTACAATTTGAGACCTTTTTGAACTCAATGATTTCATCACCATTTTATCTAAGTATATTTTCTAAATTTCACCAAAAGTTTTTATATCATACCCAATCATGATCGACCGAGGTAAGGAATTCTCAATAAACATAGTAAACATGTTCTTATGTTCACTCATGTAATTCTTTTTTAACTGTGCAGTTGCTCCTGTATTCTTTACACCCTGCTTGAGTTTTTTACTGTTTGTTTGATGACCAGTGGTTCTTTTTTTTATACTCTCTCATCATAGAGGAATTGCACATCTACTTTATGAGTTAATTTGAGAGATTTTCTTAGCGTAGGCTTTGAAGTAACTTCAAAATCTAGTTTCTTCGGAGTTTGTTGAGGAGTTGGCTGGGAAATTTTAATAGGAGTGTTCTTTGAATTCATTTTACTCTTTCCAGATTTTTGAGTTAACTCACCCAATGGGAAACTAGCCTATGAAATAATTAAAAATATACATGCGTACAATTAGTAATAATACATGCATATACAAATAGAAATAAATGAAAATACAATAATGAGATGTAATATTCCCGTTACTAAACTTTCTTTTTCCAAGAGCTTCAGGAGATTGTTGATCAATCTTAAATTAAACACCAGTGGAAGGTTTGGGTTTAGGATAGTTAAAACTACCAACTTCAGTAATGTTATAGGCATTTAACCTTGCATTCATGTGTTCCAATTGAGCAGACATAAATTCAAAACTCTCTTGATACATCTTTTTTTCTCTTGCCAACTCTGCAGCATCAGGAACATGAAAGTACATGGATGGCGTGATGAATTGTCTTACTCCTTGCACCCTACTTCCATTTAGATGCTTTTGAAGGGCTTCGCCTAGAATGTCATTTGACCTATGTGATTGGAATTTTCCTTGTTCAAATTAACTCTTCAGCTCATTCTACCAAAAAAAAAAAATTATAAATCTACAAGTTGAATTAAGGAATTAAAGAATCACCAATAACAGCTTATCAGAACCTCAAAATTCATGACACACGAAAACTTAATTATACCATAAAAGAATGAAATATATAAGAAGTAAATACAAGTGACTTACCCTTGTCTCAGCCATTGACATCACTTCAGAAGCATATTTACCATCTCAGTCAACACACACACACACATATACATAAACATACATACATACATACATATATATACTTCTTTTTAGATTATTGTATTTTTTCATGTGAGATAAATTTTGTAACACGTAGCTGAAGTATCTAGTAAATTTTTTCTTTTCTCTTCTTTTCAAATTCAACAATGGCCTTCTATGTTTATAGAAAACAAGTCAATCGAAGGGTCCAATGTGTGCAATGTATGTCGATTAACCATGGTCCCTAATAATGATATGCGTTAAGTTGTGGCTCCTATGTGTGTGTGTGTGTGTGTCTATATATATATAGACACACATACATTAAAGGACAGGAGAGGCCATTACCGTGAAGAAGAGAAGATAAGTTATCAGTGATAGTATAAATTCATAAGTCACGGTAGTGGATTCGCAACTTAATTTGGTGCTTGGGAGATGACAGTAGCAAAAGAGTCCAAATCTTGGTGAAGGGAGATGATAAGAGTGGCTAGTTGAAAGTAGTGACAGCAGTGACGGGAGAGGTTTTTGGTATGTCAACGGTGTGGGGGATCTAGGGATTTTGTAAGTTCTGTTTTCTATGTTTTAAATTCACAATATTATGAATAGAGAGAAAGAAATGTGAGATGGTATTTGTGTCTTTTGTTTTTTAATTTTTAACATTATATTTGTGTCTTCGTGGTTTATGAACCAAACGTAAGCATTTTAAATTTAGAAGTCATAGGTTCGAGTTGGAAGATTTACAAGTTTTAATAATTTTTTTTTAACCTCTAATACTTTATTGTCAATGATTTCTGATGTTCAATTTACTGACACACCAATGTCATTAATTTATGATACTTATTTGTTAAATACGGAAAATAGTAAAAATGTATGTAATTGCCGACACCTTTTACAAAGTGTTAGTGATTGTAGTGTCAATAAATGTTATTTTTGTAGTAGTGTTTTTAAAATTTTATTATATTGAGTGTTTAAAATAATACTAATAGAGTACTCAAAGCATATTTTAGAAATACAAATAACCCATCCAAATTTTATTCCAAATGATATGGCCATTATCTGGTACATGGATGGTGCGATGAACGAAATATCACATAACCATCATTTGAGATCCAAATTTTGCAATCAGAATGCAATTGGTGCATCTTGTGGCACTTGAACAGGGAAATTGTCAATTTCATCAATCCAAGGATTTTTGTCCAGGGCAGGATTGAGATTGATGGTCTTCAATGCACGCCAAACAACAGTGCTACACTTGAATCCTTATCCGAAACCAATTTGGCATATCATGTCACCTTTCCGAATTCTTCTCTTTGCCTCGGAGTAAGCCAATTCATACCACACAGAACTGCTTGAAGTATTACCAAATCTATTAAGAGTCATTCTTGAAGGCTCCATATGCCATTCATTAAGTTGAAGGTTCTTTTCAATCCCATCTAACACTCCTCTTCCTCCCGCATGAATACAAAAATGTTCAAATGCCAACTTGATATCTGGAATATACTGCTTGCTCTTCATTTTAAAGATTTTTCTTGCTACTGAAGTTGCCAAAAACAACAGTTGCTCGGACATTGGAAGAACTAATGGTCCGAGTGCAGTAATGTGAGTCCTCAGGGCTTCTCCAGCAACAACCTTGAGGTTTTTAGAGATTTTGACTCCTATATGCTGAAATTCATCTTCTTTTTGCATAATACAATTATAGCTGTTGTCATCAACCTGGTGGCTGCGCAAGGCTCGAACTAGTTGATATTTGGAGCTACTACGATAAGATGATCGGTTGGAGAGGAGAATTGCAGCGCCACCCACACGAAATAAGCAGTTTGTAAGAAGCATTGATCGATCATTGCCTACATACCAGCCTAGAGTAATGTTCTCTGTGCTCACAACAAGAGCGTAGCTGTTTGGTTGCACCTGTGACGATGAAATTAAATTGATAAAGTCTCGGTACACGTAGCGGCTTGACCTCTAGGCAAGTTAGGTGGTTGCCTAGGGCCCCGCTTTACATGAAAACCCCGTAAGATGATTATTTTGTATATAAAAAGAAAAACTGAATTTAAAAGTCATTATTATTCATTTAATTTATTATTATTTTGTAATTATATTTTCCTAAATAAACTATCAAATTCCTGTAAAGTTTATTTAATGTAGTACTTAGTAGTTTTAATTCCTACAAAACCGATAAATTCCAGATTTTGAAATTTTATATTTGATCTTTTTATTATTCTCTTAATTAGTTGTGTTATTTATTGTTCTTATTTCTTTTTAATATATTCTTTTATTAATCTACTAGTTTTAGTGTGTGCTTGTTTTATCTATTTTGAAATAAAACTATATCGAAAATTAGTTTAATCTAGAAAAGAGGTAGTAAAAAAGATGTAATTTGAGTTTTAAAAAAAAGTAAAAATGTTATAATTGAATTAAAATTTCATGGATAACAATAGTAGAATAGAATTTTATTTAATAATTTTAAATTTTAGAGTGTTTAAAGAATTGATTTTCAATAAATAATACATAACTAATATATATATTTTTTGTCCTAAATTTTAAGAACTAATTAAAATCATTTGTCTAATTCCTCAAATATGATTGAGCCGGCCCTGGCTACACCACAGAATGTAATACTTTTTGTTAGATTATAACCAGAAAAAAAAATATATATATATACACATGCATACATACATACATACATACATACACACACATTTAGTGTTTCTCCTCAAGTTCGAATCCTGTGAGGCAGAGATTAAAAATTACAATAATTATCCCAACACTTATCTGTAACTGTCACATTGTTAATAATTGACTTTAATTTAGCAGTTACAAATAATGTACCACATCAATTGGAACACAATTATTAGTTGACATTAGGTATTGCTAAGTCACATACAATATAACGTATGGTAAACCTAAATGTAATTACCCATGACTAATTTCATATGCTGCAATTCTCTTATATTGGGTGACTACAGACTACTTTTGAACTATTGTAAGTGACATGTAATATAATTTAGCAGCTGCGCCTAACATTATTTAAAGGAAATAGCTTAAGTAGCAAAAACCTGTAAGAGTTTTTGGGCGAGATCAATGGAAATAAGACCAGCACTGCAACCCATACCACCAAGATTATAGCTGAAGATGTTGCTTCTAAGCTTATAGTGATTCACGATAAAGGTTGACCATGAAGGTGTTGGATTAAACAAGCTGCTATTCACCACAAGAATCCCAATAGCTTTAGGCTTCACCCCAGTTTTTGCCAAGAGCTCATCTACGGCTCCAATTATCACACCCTCAGTCTCCTTCCTTGCCTCCTCCATATTACTATTTTCTGCCGGGTTTTCCATCAAGGATTTTGGACCATATGTCATATTCCCAATCCCCGATCTCTCCAAAATTTTCTTTTTGAAGGCTAAAGTTTCGTCTGAAAATTTCCCAGTTTTGCTTGCTATTTGTAAGAAACTTTCTCGAGTGCACATTCTGTTGGGAAAATATGCTCTTTAAAAGCATATGTGTTTATTTAATTGTAATAAATATTTTTTTCTGATTAATAAAATAAATGAGGTATTTTATTCAAATATCTTAATTGCATTAATATTTGTGTTAAAGTCCATTTAATCATATTATATGTATTTATGTGATCACCATGTGGATTCACAGAAGACATAAATACAAGTAATCTTATGATTAAATAAATTTAGTTCGTAGTTGATAAATAAAGTTGGGCACTTTATTTAGGTATAGACTGTAATAAATTCATTGAATGATTTGTCTTAATCATGTATGAATTTATTGATGTAGTACAACTACATTGAACAGGATCACATATGAGATTTAATTAACTTTGTAATAACTGTCAGACTTATTAAATCTCATAGGCGTTGATTTGACTGTAATCTTAATCTTGAGTTAATTATGATTTCATGATTGTAATTGTTATTCCATTTGAGTTACCAATGGGCACGACACATCCTTGTGGTCAAAATTACCCGGTATTTTGGTGGGAGCAATTATGAGTATTGGAGTTATGGATTAACAATATAGAATTTGTACAACACATCTCTTGATAGGTTTTCGGCACTTGATCATAGAATTCTCTGGCCAGAGTGTGTCAACATATTTAGTATGTTGAAAATGATCATTAGAGAAAACCAGTAAGGATCAAGGAATAAGATGTTATTAAATTGATTGGACAGTTGAGATATCAATTTAATTAACGATGTAGTACAAAGGATTGTGCAGTAAAGAAATCAATGTGGCTTGGGACGAATTATTATTCGAGCATACAATTATGGAAGTCAGTTCCAATCTTTTAGTGGAGTAGATTTGGAATTAAATAATTAGGCTAGTTTAATTACAAGCCTAATTGTTATAGCCACTATTGTATGTTCCCAAATAATCCCTGGGTTAGCTCATTTAATTGACTGCACTACTACTGGACTAATAAGCAAGATAACTAGTTATTTGGGTCAAAAGCCTAAATATATCATTTAGTGGGAGGCTCCATTTAATAAGCTTATGTGTAAGGGGCCTTATGTTATTTTACATGGTGGGTCCCCTACAAAATGAAAAGTAACGTGGGTTTTTGTTTTTTGATTATTTGGAGCCTAGGGTTTTCACTAAAGGGTGATATAAAAGGCTTATTTTCTCTAAAGAAAATATAGAAGCCACTTTATACAGATCAGAGAATAAGATTTTTCTCTCTATTGTTGAGAGAAAAATTTTCTCGTGCTAGTTGCTTTGGTAGTGATAAAGGCGCCCACACGTCAAGTGCAGATCGAACCTGAGTCATAACCTGGAAGATCATTGGTGACAGTTCGTGATCTAACAAGCGTGGTGGTGACGGATCGTGATCTAACAGGAGTGGTGGTGGCGGATCGTGATCTAGGAGCCTAAATCACTTCAGCGGAAAAAGCCAACTCGGATTTTCAAGGTACGATTTCTAGAATACAAATTCTTATATATTATATGAGAGCGATCTTCAAAAGGTTTTATAAAAATTTAAAAACCTAATTTTTCCCCAACAATTGGTATCAGAGCCATCTCATATTAATATATAAGAATTTCGTATGAAATTAATCTTGAAATTTATGTATTAGAGTGGCACATTTTATTCAGATATATATTATTTGTTTAATATATGAATAAAGCATGTTATGGTTTGTCTTAATTCATGGTTAGATTTTCCATTGTAATATTTTTTTTTTTTGGATCTGTAATAAGAGGGGTGGTCTTTTATCACCATGTTTCCCTCTTGATTTAGTTTATCGTAATAAAAATTTTGTAAGCAAAAATTAGCATCGGATAATTGTAAATCACTGGAAAATTGCGGAAAGCTTTGAAGCGCAAAGCAGCGGCGGCGGCAAAGGCGCTGCCAGCACACAGCACTGCAAGCAGCACTACCATTTGCGCGGGCGAGAACTTGTGACGCGCGTGCACAGGCTGCTGGCGGAGGGCGTCGTTTTGGTGCGTTTCCGGTGTGACGGCGGCAGCAAACTCGGCGTCGGACATGGCTGGAAATTGTGACCAGCGGCTAGGTTTTTGGAGATGGCGGCTGGGGAAGAGAGGAAGAAAAATATGGATTTAGGGTTTCATGGTTTTTATCATGGAAGTCCTTATGGTTCCATAATTTTTCATTTGGGCAGAAATTTTTTTTTAATTTTTTGCATTTAAATCCAAAAATAGTTTTGGATTTAATGAATCCTAGTTTTAGGCCCAATTTCAATTGGGCTTAATGGATTAAAAATGCATAGATAAAATTAAATACATTAAATTTATTTTTGGTCCAAAAGTTTTATTTTAGTAAAAAAAAACTATTTATTTATTTATTTCCTTTCAAAATTAAAATTGGACCAATTATAAATTTAAAAGCCCAATTTCCCCTAGTCCATTAACAAAAACAAGCTTATAGATGATGGACATTGACAAGAAGTCCAATGAAGATTAGGCTTAGGGTTAATGTATTTTTCATTATTAGGAAAGCCATGAATTAAGATTATTTAATTGTTTTTCTATATGTTATGTTTTGGATGATAACATGCCATGATAACATGTCATATAGAATAGGTAGTGCCACTCTATGCATAATGATACATGTCATTCATTAATAATGAATTTCATTATATTGTTTGATATTTGCATATGCTTAATAATATTTGATATCATCTAGATAATATTATAGGAAGCATGCAATTAACAATATGTATGTTTTAAAAAGAAAAAAACCAATTTTAAAATATTGAGTGGGAGAGGGAAAATTCAAGATAATTTTCCCACGGGCTCCATTGTTAGTTCAATAATAAAATTATATATATACCTCGACTTCATGATACGGTGATGCTCCCTTCGGAGGGTATATATATTAGATATTTTATTTGATGAACTTCTTCAAAGATAAAATTGAAATACTTTTTAATCGATTGTTCACCCCAACAGTGACTATTGATATGAAAAATATCTAGGCCCAATGGTTATACACTCAACTAAAATTTGTTATTAACCTTCCCAACAATGCTCTGTTAACAAATTTAGGCCCAAAAGGATAACGATAATTATTTATCATGTCTCTACATAAAAGTAAATAATCCAATGGGTAATTGGGTCTAGTAAATATAGACATGACTTCCCCACCGGATAACTTGTCAAAGCGGAACTAGATTATCGTTACAATAAATTAAAATGCATTTATGGTTTTATGCATTTTTGTCATTTATTGTGAATATTATTTCAAATTATTTATGCATGGATGTTTTATTTTTCAGAAAATGTCTTCCCTGAGCCCACTTACTATTATTCTGAGTCAAAACAAACTCACTGGAGAGAACTATATAGATTGGAAAAGAAATCTATTCATTGTCCTGACTGCTGAAAATTATAAATATATCTTAACCCAGCCATGCCCCCAGTTCCAGTGGATGATGCTCATAGAAATCAGAGGAGTCTTTATGAGAAATGGCAAAAGGCCAATGAGATGGCAAAGTGCTACATTTTAGCCTCAATTTCTAATATTCTGCAGACCGAACATCAGAACTTGGAGACTGCCACTGAAATAATGGATAGTCTCCAACAGATGTTCGGGCAAAGTACTTGCTCTGCGAGACAAGCAGCGCTGAAAGGAATTATGAACAGTAAAATGGGGAAGGGCACAAGAGTTCGTGATCATGTTCTCAAAATGATGGACTATTTGAATAAGGCTGAGATTCAGGGAGCACAAATCGATGATAACTCAAAGATTGACATGGTACTAGAATCTCTACCAGAAACATTCAAGGAGTTTAAGGTCAATTATAACATGAACAAAAGAAACATGACCTTAACTGAATTGATGAATGAACTTCATTCTGCTGAAGAGATCTATCGTGCTGAGAAATCTCTGGGAAGCATAAATATTACTGAAAAAAGTTCATCTTCTGGGCATAAGCCGAAAGGCAAAGGTAAGAAGAAAGCTGGGAAAAAGAGACCGTCTACCAAGCAAGATGGCAAGCCGAAAGGAAAATGCTTCAAGTGTGGACAGAAAGGTCACTGGAAAAAGGATTGCCCTAAGATTGAGATTTCAGGTATGGGAAATCTTTTTGTAATTGAGACCTGTTTAGTTCAGAATCCTATTGACACTTAGGTGTTGGATTCAGGAGCAACTAATCATATTTGTAATTCACTTTATTGGTTTCAGGAAACCAGGAAAATAAGTGAAGGAAGCGTCAGCAGGGATTCGTGTCGGTGAAGCTGGATCTTTTATTATCTTTTAATAATGAGACTTTAGTTTTGAATAATTGTCTTTATGTTCCAGACATTAAGAGGAATTTAATTTCAGTAGCTTGTTTGTCAAAGCAAGGGTACACTGTAAATTTTGGATCCTCTGTTTCTATTTTTCATAATAAGAGACTTATTTGTTCTGGTTCATTGGAAGATAATTTATATCATTTAAGTCCAATGATCCATTCTATGCATGACACAGTGATCAATAATGATGAGTATACACATTTATCTAAGAAAAGAAATATTTCTTCCAACCAATGTTACTTCTGACATTTACGCTTGGGTCATATAAACCAAAATAGGATACAGAGAATGATCAAAGATGGGCTCTTGGGTCCATTAGAAAATGAATCATTGCCACTCTGTGAATCCTGTTTAAAAGGAAAAATGACCAAAAGGCCATTCTCAGCCAAAGGTGTACGTGCAACAGTACCACTTGAATTGGTACATACAGATGTATGTGGACTAATCAATGTACAAGCTCGAGGAGGTTATGAGTATTTCATCACTTTCACCGATGATTACTCAAGATACGGTTATGTTTATCTGATGCGTCACAAGTCTGAAGCTCTTGAAAAATTCAAAGAGTATAGAGCTGAGACAGAAAAGCAATTAGATAAAAACATAAAGAAACTTCGATCTGATCGAGGTGATGAATTTCTCTCAGGAGATTTCAAAGAGTATCTGGTTGAAAATGGGATTATATCTCATTTGACTGCCCCGGGAACACCACAACAAAATGGGGTAACTGAAAGAAGAAATAGAACTCTTTTGGATATGGTGAGATCTATGCTTAGTTATTCGTCATTACCAATCTCTTTTTGGGGACTAACACTGGAAACTGCAATTTACCTTTTGAACTTAGTTCCATCTAAATCAGTGCCTAAAACCCCAATAGAATTATGGTCAGGTCGCAAACCAAGTTTACGACATGTCTGTATTTGGGGATCACCAGCACATGTGCTGAAACCAAAGGCAGACAAAATGGATTCACGTTCTGAGATTTGTATGTTTGTGGGGTATCCCAAAGGAACAAGGGGAGGTTTATTTTATAGTCCTCAAGATAGAAAAGTGATCGTGAGCACACATTTCACTTCCCTTGAGGAAGACTATATGAATAACTTCAAACCTAAGAGTAAGGTAATACTTGAAGAACTGTCAGGTGATCAGGTTGATGCTCAGCTTTCAACGTAAGGGAAGAAGAACAACCAGATGATCAACACAGGATTAACCCTGAACAACCATCACTTTTAGAACCTCGTCGTAGTGGGAGGGTAACTAAGTTACCTGCGAGATACATGCTTTTGGGAGAAACTTATATGGCTATCTCAGATGAACATGTACAAGATCCCACTAGTTACAATGAAGCTCTAATAGATAGAGATGTTGAATTTTGGAAAACGGCCATAAATCAAGAAATGGAATCTATGTATTCCAATAAAGTCTGGGAACTTGTAGAGGTACCAAATGGGGTAAAACCCATAGGGTGCAAGTGGATCTACAAGAGAAAAAGAAGAGTTGACGGAAGGGTGGAAACATTTAAAGCAAGATTAGTAGCCAAAGGGTTTACTCAGAAAGAGGGAATCGATTATGAGGAAACTTTTTCTCCGGTTGCTATGCTTGCTTAAATCCATCAGGATTCTGCTCTCCATTGCTGCAGTGCTAGATTACGAAATTTGGAAAAAATGGATGTCAAGACTGCCTTTCTTAACGGGCATCTTGAAGAAAACATCTACATGCAGCAACCAGATGAATTTATACAAAAAGGCCAAGAACACATGGTATGTAAGTTGAGAGATCCATTTATGGATTGAAGCAAGCATCCCGGTCATGGAACATCAGATTTGATCAAGCGATAAAATCATTTGGATTCATTCAGAACATTGATGAACCATGTGTGTACAAGAAAATTCAAAAAAAATCTGTAACCTTCCTAATTCTTTATGTAGACGATATTCTCCTAATTGGAAATGATATAGGAGTATTGACTACAATAAAGAGTTGGTTAGCAAAACAATTTGATATGAAAGACCTGGGAGAGGCAAGTTATATTCTTGGTATCAAGTTACTACGAGACCGGAAGAATAAAACTTTAGCCTTGTCTCAAGCGGTCTATATCGATAAGATATTGGCTAGATTTAGCATGAAAAATTTCAAAACTGGTTTATTACCATTCAGACATGGAATTACATTCTCTAAGGATCAATCACCTAAAACATCTGAAGAGATAGAAAGAATGAGACGAGTTCCCTATGCAGAAGCTGTGGGAAGTCTCATGTATGCCATGCTTTGCACTAGGCCAGACATTTGTTTTGCGGTAGGGATGGTTAGTAGATATCAATCTAATCCTGGACCTGAACACTGGACTGCGGTCAAGCATATAATGAAGTATCTGAAAAGAACTAAAAATTATATGCTTGTGTATTCTGGTGATGAACTCATTCTAGTGGGTTATACTGATTCTGACTTTATGTCAGATAAGGATTCCAGAAAATCAACTTCCGGCTATGTGTTTACATTGGGAAGTGGAGCTATTAGTTGGAGGAGTGTGAAACAATCTTGTATCGCAGACTCCACAACTGAAGCTGAATATGTGGTTGCATCCGAAGCTGCAAAAGAAGCTGTATGGCTCCGCAAGTTCCTACAAGATCTTGAGGTGGTACCTGCTGTAACTGCACCATTGAAACTATTTTGCGATAATAGTGGTGCGGTAGCTCAATCTAAGGAACCAAAGAACCACAAGAAACAAAAACATATTGAGAGGAAGTATAATCTTCTAAGGGATATAGTGCAGAGAGGTGATGTAGAGGTTATTCAGATTGCGTCACAGCAAAACTTGGCAGATCCTTTTACTAAAGCCATACTTGGGAAACCTTTTAACTTGCACTTAGAATCCATGGGCATGCGTGAAATGCCAAATATGCTTTGAGAGCTAGTGGGAGATTGTTGGGAAAATATGCTCTTTAAAAGCATATGTGTTTATTTAATTGTAATAAACATTTTTTTTCTGATTAATAAAATAAATGAGGTTTTTTATTCAAATATCTTAATTGCATTAATATTTGTGTTAAAGTCCATTTAATCATATTATATGTATTAATGTGATCACCATGTGGATTCACAGAAGACATAAATACAAGTTATCTTATGATTAAATAAATTTAGTTCGCAGTTGATAAATAAAGTTGGGCACTTTATTTAGGTATAGACTGTAATAAATTCATTAAATGATTTGTCTTAATCATGTATGAATTTATTGATGTAGTACGACTACATTGAACAGGATCACATATGAGATTTAATTAACTTTGTAATAACTGTCAGACTTATTAAATCTCATAGGCGTTGATTTTACTGTAATCTTAATCTTGAGTTAATTATGATTTCATGATTGTAATTGTTATTCCATTTGAGTTACCAATGGGCACGACACATCCTTGTGGTCAAAATTACCCGGTATTTTGGTGGGAGCAATTATGAGTATTGGAGTTATGGATTAACAATATAGAATTTGTACAACACATCTCTTGATGGGTTTTGACTTGATCATAGAATTCTGAGTGTGTCAACATATTTAGTATGTTGAAAATGATCATTAGAGAAAACCGAAGGATCAAGGAATAAGATGTTATTAAATTAATTGGAGTTGAGATATCAATTTAATTAACGATGTAGTACAAAGGATTGTGCGAAAGAAATCAATGTGGATGAATTATTATTCGAGCATACAATTATGGAAGTCCCAATCTTTTAGTGGAGTAGATTTGGAATTAAATAATTAGGCTAGTTTAATTACAAGCCTAATTGTTATAGCCACTATTGTATGTTCCCAAATGAGGTTAGCTCATTTAATTGATTGACTAATAAGGAAGATAATTATTTTGGTCTAAATATATCATTTAGTGGGAGGCTCCATTTAATAAGCTTATGTGTAAGGGCCTTATGTTATTTTACATGGTGGGTCCCCTACAAAATGAAAAGTAACGTGGGTTTTTGTTTTTGATTATTTTTTTTTAAAGGGTGATAAATGGCTTATTTTTCTCTAAAGAAAGAGAGAGAAGCCACTTTATACAAATCGAAGAATAAGATTTTTCTCTCTATGGTTGAGAGAAAAATTTTCTCGTGCTAGTTGCTTTGGTAGTGATAAAGACGCCCACACGTCAAGTGCAGATCGAACCTGAGTCATAACCTGGAAGATCATTGGTGACAATTCGTGATCTAACAAGCGTGGTGGTGACGGATCGTGATCTAACAGGAGTGGTGGTGGCGGATCGTGATCTAGGAGTCTAAATCACTTCAGTGAAAAAAGCCAACTCAGATTTTCAAGGTACGATTTCTAGAATACGAATTCTTATATATTATATGAGAGCGATCTTCAAAAGGTTTTATAAAAATTTAAAAACCTAATTTTTCCCCAACACATTCGAGATGGGTCAGGCTTATAAGATGAAAAGTTCACCAAGTAAACATTTTTCGGGCGGCTCATCAGGTAAATGGTAGCAAAGACAAGGGAAACCAAGCATAGTACTACTAGTAATAGTACTGTCACATTGTCGAATTTGAAACTAAGCTCGTTCCAAATCTGAAACAAATCATAGTACTTGAAAAAAGATCATAAGTCAAAACAATGACAAAGAGTGGAATGAGCAAGAGATAAAGAGCGTTAGAGATTAAATAGTGGAAACCAAGTTTCCCTTTTACGGATGCGACGAAGTTGGGTAGTTGATCCTTTCGCAACTTTCCTTCACTTTCATTAGCCATTGATACCTTTTGACTGCAGTAAATTAAAAGTAAAAGAAAATGCATAGCGTTAACATATATATTTAGCTCGTCATTCTTAGGTGCAGGTGTCAGCATTTTTTAGAACTCAGTAAAATTTCAGTACGATCTTTTTACAACCGTTTTATAAAAATGCAACCTCCCACAACTAAGAATGATTGGATAGTAAGAGGAGACATTGGATCGAGTTCGATAAAAGAGAAGCAAAAGATTGTACCCTAAACAGCGAGCTAGGTAGCCGAACAAGTTGAGGGATAGAGAGAGCGGCCCTTTCAAATCACAGGACAGGGAATATGAATTTATAGGCAGCTGGTTGCCAAATAATGGAGAAGGCGTTGGGCGAAAATTTAACGCGTCGACAGATTTTACTAGTAGGATCAAATTCTGTCCTGGTGCATTTTCTTTTCCATATTAGTCGAATAAACAAAATTTGATTTCATTTGTTTTTTCCATCTTTTGTTTTCTATTATTAGAAACAAATTCTCAATCAACAGTATCAAGAGGCGTAAAATCTAACATGTAAGGGTTCGTCTTGTATTGTTTTTAATTGATAATTTTCGTAATAGTTTTAAAGAAGAAAAATAGTATATTTAATGTGATAATTCTCGTAACTTGTTTAATAATATTATATAAAAATAGAAACAAGAGCAAATAGAGGACAGGAGAGGAAAGGAGAAGAGGGCAAAGAAATAAAAAGAAAATAAAATTATTTCAAATCTAACAAAATAATAAAATTAAGATTGACCCTCTTTTATTTTTTTCCCCCTCATTTTCTTTCTCCTCTCTCATTTCCATTGGTCTCCGCTCCTCTCAATTCTTACATCCAAACATAAGTTTAATATTAAATTAATTACTAGAGTGGTCATATGGTGGGTCCATTCCTTATTTTAATTTAAATTTTTGACATCAAAGTTTGACGAAAATTTTGAACCATCGATTTCAAGTAATCTAATGGAAGATATTGAAAGTCAAAATAGCATTTAATAATGGTTATTCATCCACCATTAGATTGCTTGAAATTAATGACCCAAAATATGTGTCAAAATCCCAATTTAAGAATTTAAGTTAAGATAACCTCACCCATATACATAATCATTTTCTAATAAGGACATCCGAAGATGCCACTAAAGTACCAAAAATAAAATAAAGGTTGCAATATATTAGAAACTGTATTTTTTGTTTGTTAGTAGTATCCTTGTTTCTTTAAAATGAGGACGTTCTTATCAGAAAATGCATACAACGTGAAACATTATTCATACCAGATGCCATGTTAATAATGAGGTATGTAGCACGATTATTGATGGGGAGTTGTATTAATGTGGCTGGCACTAGTTTAGTTGAAAAATTAAATTTTTCAACTTCATTTAGAATGGGAAAAAAAGGTCAAATTGATACTTGATTGTCACAACTAATCTAAATGGAAAAATATAAAGTTGGCCGTCATTGAATTCAACCACTATGCTATTGTTTGGTGAGATCAACTTGTTGAAGCACCTTACTTTTCTGCCTTAGATGCAAAAAATTAGATTTGAATACATTAATGCAAAAATAAAGACTTGTATGTTAGTGATTATAATTTTAGTAATATATTTAATGCATGGGAGAAAGTGACAGGCATAATGACTTTTTGTGGTGCCAATGAATGCAAGCATATTCTTTTAGGGTGACTATAGTAGTTTGATAAACATGTTATTCATGATGGCTATGCAAATAGATACTCTACTGTATATACTGAAAATCTCATTATTCTTGTACCTTTATTCCCAAGACAAGCATAGGATGATTAAGTGAGGTTAAAAAAAAAAAAAAAGAGTGACTTAAACAAGGAGAGTGGGAGTTCAAAATCAAAAGAGGCTGAAACTAAAAAAAGAGAAAAAGAGAGTAAAAAATGAAAGAATGTTGATATATGCATAAAGTAATATATATGAGCCGCTGAATCCAAGGCAGATTTGTAGTGTCGTAAATGAGTTTACAACTTTATAATAATTTACGACACCATAAATCCATCCTGGACTTTATTCCCAAATTCAAAAAAATTTCATCATATATACATACGTATATATAGGGATAGGGTCGGGAGCCCCTCCTTTTTAACATAAGAATATACACAAAATTCTAACATTTTAACAGCAACTAAAGCAATGGATCAAATTAAAATGCTGGTTTATTTTTATGAATAATAAAATAAAAAATTAATGGGCCCACAATATATTATTAATTGCTTTTTCTACTCCTTCCTCCTATTTTATCTCCATAATTAATTTATTTGATTCTCTCTAATCTTTCACTTGCGTTAAATAACTCTCCTCTACATCCAAAGTTGGTTGGTGTGAGTGGTTCGGCACTCTCACTCCTTAAGAGAGGTTAGGGGTTCTCCTCGCCAGCCAAAGACTTTGGACCCGGTGTGGGGATTAGTTTGGAAGACCACCTCGTGGTTTAGACCAAAAAAAAAAAATAACTCTCCTCTACATCTTAAGTACAAGCATCAATTGCATATGTGAAATATAAAAGAAGAAATAAAAAGTTGAGTTGCCATGCATGGTGTTGGTCTTGGATTATTAGATAAAATTACTCTTAAGATTAGATATAAAAAATTGCTGCATATTTCATAAGATGAATAATGCCAGAACAGTTAGACGAACTATCGACCAAGTCCTCTAGTAAATCCCCATCAGTGAGTGGTGATGCTAATACTTTTTGCCTTCTTTTTCAATCTTCTTTTCGGTACTTGATTTTATTATGTTATTGCTTTTGTTTTGACATTAATTAGTTGAATTATGACTTGTTTATACTTGACTATGATCTAAAATATGAGATTTTGTCTAGAGGGTTGAAATAATTCAAGAGATGAATGGTAAAACAAGTAGTCCGAAAAATCATGTAGATAATTTTAAAACACCATTCGTGGGAGATGGAAGAAGCTCGATGTTATTATGAAGACAATGGTCAACAAGAAAGATTTTGGATTCGAGTTCGAACTTCATCCAAGAGTAGATGGGGTTCAAATGAAGTAACTAGTCTGCAATTTGTGTGTGCCCAGCAAGCAAATATTTTCCAAGAAAAAGGCACATGAGGCTGTAGAAAGAAAACGAAGAAAGAGATGTGCATGGAAAAGAGAAGATAAATAAAAGAGGTAAAAGATGTTCAACTGTCAAGTATGGGTGTAAAGCTCGCATGCGAATTGTACATGATAAATGGTTAAATAAATGAAAAGTTTCAAATTTTAAGGAGTTTTCAAGGATGTCCACAATCATAAAGTAGTTACTTCAGCAAGAAGGATGAAAATGAATAAATAAATTCATGCCTGAAGCAGGTAAGGATTTTACTGAAATATTCCAAAAAGGAAAATTTGCAAATTAGAATGGTTTTTTCGATTTTTGGTGGTGCACAATTTGGTTTGAACCAAAGAGACTGTTAAGATCATTTGAGGGATGTTCGTCATCGGCAACTAGATGGAGGGGACGCCTAATCAGTCCTTACTTTAGAAAAATGCAAAAGCTGAGAATCCAATGTTGTTTTATGCAATTCGTTGCAATGAAAATGGGAGGGCGACTAATTTCTTTTGGGTGGATTCTTGATCTCGCATGGTCTACCATTATTTTGGGGATGTACTTACGATTTAACACTAATTATAGGACAAATAAATATGATATGCCTTTTGCACCATTTTCAAGAGTCAGTCATCACCTACATTCAATATAATTTGGGTGTGCACTCTTACAAGATGAGATACAGGTAACATTTATATAGTTTTTTGAGACAGGGCTCAAAGCTATAGGAGGATGTAATCCTGGTGCAATTATCACTGACAAGATTTAGCAATAAGTGTGGAAATTGCAAAAGTTTTTCTAGCCACACGTCATCGGTTATGTCTTTGACATATCAAGAAGAAATTTATGGAAAAATTGTTACATTTGTACCATAAGAAATCAAAATTTATGGCTCAGATGAAAAAGTACTTCATCAACATATAAAATTAAGGAATTTAAGGAAAAGTGGAAGACGTTGATTATTGAAAATGGATTAGAAACAAATGAATGGTTGAATCATCTTTATGACATAAACTAATAAACATGGCACCTTTTTGCCGGAATGAATACTACTGGTCGTAGCAAGAGCATCAATTCTTTTTTTTGATAACTTTGTTACTTCAACAACAGATCTTAGACAGTTTGTTGTCAAATACGAGGACGCGTTGAAGAAGATCGTGAAAAGAGAGAGTGATGAGGATTTTGAGTATGAGCATAAGTATCAGATCGTCAATGATGGAGAGTTTCTTTTGAAACATGCAGCAAAATTATACACTAGAAAAGTTGTCAACAAGTTTAAAGATGAGTGGAGTCAAGTTAACCGATATAAAGTTGAGGAAAAAGGATGTGATAATGATGGCATAAAAACTTACTTGGTAAAAGCAAAATTTGGAGTAACCTGAAGAGTTTGTGGTGAAGTTGAATTTGCAAGATTTCAAGGGTATGTGTGAGTGCCAAAACTTTGTGTTTGCAGGCATACTTTGCAGACATTTTTTGAAAGTTTTCATTCGGCTTCATATTGATTCAATACCAGATCATTTTATTCTTTCAAGACGGAAACTTCAAAGTCATTGATTCAGAAGGCTTGGTGAAAAATGATGGCATACAAAAATCAAAGACATTGAGGCTTACTCATATGTGTCGGCAAGCTACCAAATTAGCTTCCATTGCAGCATCTTCAAATGAAGCATATACAATCTATGTAGACACTATTAATGAATTGTCCAAAAGATTGTCAGAAGTTTTGAAGCATTCGACTAGTGCTTCCCCAAAGAAAGATGATTCATGTTCTAATAATATTCGCTCTTCCCATTCAAAAAAGAAAAAAAAAATATTCACTCTTCTAGTGCATTGCATTTGAATGCAAATGTCTCACGAACCAAGTGACGAAAGAAGGAAATCAATAGCTCCGGCAGATTGAAAAGTGGCATTGAGTTAGCCACTGGCAAAAAGAAAATCAAGTGTAATTCATGCTTTTAATAGGGACATGGTAAGCGAATTTGTCTACAGAAAAAGAAAAAGGGGTCAACCAACTCAGGTATTCCTTAAATTCATATAATTCTGTTGTAATATTATGCTATTTTATTGATCATTTGCTTGTCAAAATTTCAGAGAATTAAGAAACACGAGTGGAGCTGAGGAAGACCAGGACAATTAGAGTAAGACAATTAAGTAACGTGAGTATTCCTTTACTAAATAAAATGTTTGTTTCATTTCTTTTCTTTCATTTTATTATTTATGCTCTGCTGCAACGTTTTTGTTTGTATTAATCATAACTTTTACTTCAAAAGAAAAATTAATGTAATATTTGTTTTTTTTTCTTTAAAATTACGTTTTTCTACTTTTTGTAATTAAAATGAATGCAGAATATATTTTTTAGTCATTATATGACATTTTTGTAGGTATATCAATCGAAGGGACAAGAAAGCTGTTAAATTCATTACTGGAATCAAATATTGGAGAGGGAAAGGCATTTACAAAACCAAAAAAAAAAAAAAAGCAGCTTTTCGAGAATTGGAGAAGCAAAGAGTTATGATGGATGTGGCTTTTTGACTTGGTTAATTCGCTTTTTGAATTGCTTTAGTTGTGCAATATCAAATATTAAGATTTTATTTGAATTTATACTAAGCAAATCAATTTTTTTCCCATTTATGTTCTGTCCTTGTTGAATGAAGTTTTTAGTTGAAATTTTTGGAAAACATTGTCTGTCTTCAAATTTTTGAGTGGCTTGGAAAATAAACTAATTACATAGGGAAAATTATTATAGAATACAAATAACCTCAAATATGAAGAAAAAATTAGATGATGTTCATTCAACCTTTTCCTTTTATTTTTTTATTTAGTTCCTTGAAACATTTCTTTTTAAATTTTTTGTCACGAAGATTAAAAAAATTTTGAGAGATTAGAAGAATAAATTCAGTTATCGGCATTTTAAATTATAATTTTATTTCTTCTTAACTTTTTTTGTGTGCTAATTGGCATTTGTACTTAACCAAAAGTTAATATGTTGTACGTAATTTAAAGCAAGTGAAAGATTAGACTTTAGAGAGAATTAAATAATATCAATTATCGAAATAAAATAGAAGGAAAGAGAAGAGAAAGCAATTAATAATATACTATGGGGCCCATTAATTTTTTATTTTGTTATTCATGTAATATAAATTAGCATTTAATTTGATCCATTGATTTGGTTGCTGTTAAAAGGTTAGGATTTTGTGTATATTCTTGTGTCAAAACAGAGGGGTTCCCGATCCTATATTACAATCGTTCTCAAGTCTAGGATTTAAATCCAGGAGGAAATACGGTGACGTAAATATTTTTATAATGAGTAATGATACAGCCACAAACTCTTGTACAAATTTATTTTGTACAAACTGATATGGCATGATAAGATTGGTTGAATTAAATATCATTTGGGCCACATAATTTGTTTTTATTAATTTATATTTTCATTCAACCAATGAATTAATGCCACGTTAGTTTGTACAAAATAAATTTATACAAGAATTTGTGGCTGTATCATTACTCTTTTATAATATTGTCAAAGTCAATTGATGATGTCGTAAATACGTCCCAGATTTTAATCTCGGATTGAAAAATTTTAATTTATATAGTAAAACCTTACTATAGTTATATTGTTGGGATCAACTAATTTCACTACTATAACATGTTATAACTTATTGTAAGTAATATAGAGGTAAATATATTAATAAGTAATTTATGGAGCATGTCAATTCTATGAAGCTCTAAATATGCTTGAGAAGTTATAAATATTTTGGCTTCTACAAGAAGGTGTCCATACTAGTGAGTTATTAATGGAGCGGGCGAAGCGGAAGTGGAATTGATAGGGTAGATAAAATTAGATATCGTTCTAGCATTGGACCAAGCCAATGAGATTAGCTTACGCTTTAATTGAAGCATCATCAAATCTCGTTCTAATCTAAATGACTCAATGAGATTTTTAATAATGCGTTTAAGCGAGATTAGATGATGCTCTAATCTAAACGACTCTACAAGAGAGATTTTTATAGATAATCCTAGAAAAAATAATAAAGGGAGGTTTTATTAAATAATTGAAATTGAGGTTATGAAAACAATAATAAGACCGCTCTATTTATAATAGAGTAAACTTATTTCCCTAAGTTGACTTTAAAAAGAAAACTAAATCATAATTATAATAGAAATGAAAGACTAAACACATAACATAATTGACTCTAATTAAAATAAAAATTTTAGAATCTTAAATTAACCTACATTATTCTCTCCCCTATTAAAAAAAAAAACTCATCCTCGAGTTTGAATACAGTTTGGAGGGTGAAACTTGTAGTGTAAGACCAAATCATCTTGTAATTTAAATTTATGGTCCTTCTCATCAATCTTTCTCAAAACTTTAAAGAATACATACTTGATCAACTTCCTTCGCTTGTACATTCTTTGAGGTGATGAATTTCACCTCAATGTACTCTCCAACAAATTTCACCTCTTCAATCAAATCTTCTTCCAGCCTAATCTTCTTGTCTTCGATGTGAATAGGTAGAACCATTTTGATCATTTCTGCTTCTTCGACTTAATTTTGCTCATCATCTTCAACACTTATCTTGTCCTCCAAGGAAACATCATGCACATTCTCATATAAATTGTTATATTGAAACTTTAAATAAATAATGAGTTGTACCTTTTCTTTTGGCATCCACGCTAGCTATCTTCTTCAATAATAGGTAAACTCATTGGTACATTTTTAGGCAATTCATAGAGGCACGCCATTCCTTAATTAATTCTTGGATTTCGTCAAATCCTTTAATCACATCATCAAAGTTTCTTTGTCATTATCACTCACTTTGTGATTATATTTGGCTGACTAAATAAATTGCATGTTGTAAAGTGTAAATAATGTATGTAGGCATTCTTTCTTAAATACGTAATCCTAGCCCCTTCATAAATCTTCTAATTGTATCCTTTTCAAGTTCATAATAATATATAGACCCATAAAATTGTGCAAAATCATAAGCATAATTAGAAATTGATCTCGTACCTTGTCGTACCAAACAATAACCAAGAGGAATAAATCTTGATCTTAACATTCACTTTATACGTCTCTGTGAAGTAATTTTAAAACGACCTTCGACAAGTAATCTATACCTTTGCAGTCTAGTCCACCATTCTAAAGCACTACCCATTAATAGAAAATCAGAGCTACAAATTGAACTCAATCATACCTTGGTAATCTAATTATATATTCTTGATCAATCGTATCCAACCATGAAAGAAAATATTCAAGATTTTAATTTCCATCAAGCTTCCAAAGCATGATGCCCTTTGAATATTTCAATTATAAATATAAAGATGATGGCAAAACTATAAATAAGGGTGAACTTTCGTGGCTTTTTCTGGTGATGTTTGGTGATGAGAATGGTCGGGTATTGGATAGTGAAGACTAAGGATTCTTGAAGTAATGGTGGTCGACGGTAAAAGTGGCTGGTTTCGCAGCGGCGGCTAATGGAGAGCTCGCAGTTTTGGTTTGTTCATGTAGTGGTTGCGCAGCCGATTAAGGCCTATCGACAGTTGGGCTTTGGTCCGCAGTTGACGATGATTTAGGTGGTTGGTTGAACGATGGTGGTGGTGGTCGAAGATGGTGGCAATAGTGGGTGGAGAGCTTGCAGATGTGGGTGTTTTGTGGTGGCTTTAGTATTGATTAAGGATGACGGTCGATAGGGTTTTGGTCAGTGGAGGCCGTCAAGTTTAGTGGTGTTGGCTACCTGAACGATGGTGGTGGGCGGCCATAGGTGGCAGTGGGCAGTGGTGGCGGTTGTGGTGGCTAGGGTTTTGAAAAATTTAGGATTTTCTATTTCTTTTTTGTTTTTTTCTTTTCAGTGGTGGATTTGGTATGGATGGATATTCAGGAAAGTTGTGTGATTTGCACAGAACCTTTATGATACCAACTAATGGAGTAGGCAAAGCAGAAGCGGAATTGATAGGGTAGATAAAATTAGATATTATTCTAGTATTGGACCAAGCCAATATGATTAGCTTATGCTCTAATCAAAGCGTGATTAAATCTCACTCTAATCCAAACAATTCAATGAGATTTTTAATAATGTGTTCAAATAAGATTAGATGATGCTTTAAGCCAAACAACTCTACAATTGCTAGATAATCCCAGAGCGAATTATAAAAGGGGATTACAATAACAAAACCTCTTTATTTATAATAGAGTAAATCCACTTCCGTAAGTTGACTTTAAAAGGGAAACTCATTCGTAATTATGATAGAAATAAAAGATTAAGACACATACCATAATTGACTCTAATTAAAATAGAAAAACCTAAATTGATAAAAATTCTAGAATCCTAAATTTACATCTCACATCAGTTATTATATACCTGCAAGTTCAAAAATGTGGTAAATCATTGTCTCGAACCACTTTAGAGAAATATTTTATTTCATGTTAATCCTTTAATGTAACATATATATTTTTGTAATATACAATCCTTTAATGTAACATATAAATTTTTGTAATACACAAAATAATGTTACTATGGAGGCATGTTTCTTAAGAGGAAATTTAAAAAACTTGTAACTTTTTCAAATGTCGAGTTTATGCTTATTTTTATCCGCCTCAAATTAGGAACATAATTTTTTTTTTTATAACTACATGAGGTTATTTTTATATAGAGTATTACTATAGAGTAGTTTTACTTCCAATAACAGATCTTTAACGCTATTAAAATGAGGGATATCCTAAAAAATAATAAAGATACACACTACATCACACTATAGGACAAAATAAACAGTACTAGAGTCTGTGTTTTTTTTCTATTTTTAGTTTATCGCTTACTTAAAAACTTAAGTAATTACTTATTAGATAATGTGTGTGTGTATTCAATTTTTTTTTTCTTTTTGAGATACAATACATCTTGATAGGTTGTAGGATTTTTCTTACACGAGATGAATAAATAAAATTAAATGAAGAATTTTGAAATTTAAAAACTAGTTGATGTATACATTATTAAGGGAACAGTTTTAATAATTCAAAGAAAAATGAAGAATTTTAAAAATTTAAAATGTGTTTAAAATAATAAAAAGAAAATTGTATTTAAATATGATTGAGATACAATTAAGCAGAATAAAGGCCTTTTAAGCATTGACAGTCAGCTGTTCCGCCGGGCTTGATTCTCATGCACGCCCTTCTTAATTAAGAGCCTTCAGAAAATTCCAAACATGTCAAACTCATGGTTGTCAAACAACTGCCAATACCAATCTGGATGCACTCATGGAATAAAAATTAATATTACTAATTATAATAACACCATTTAACAAACAACTAATTAACAACACTACAAGAAAAAGGATCTACTATGACAGTCATTTGTGTGACAGTTTTTTATCTGGAGAGCTACAACGATAAACGGATGATATATTTTTTTTCTATCATGCATTTACGACATACTTGTGATAGAAATTTTATCTATCAAACATCTATGATAGACTGGTGATAAATTATTTGGCTATCAAAAAATAATGACAAGTTTATGATACAATTTTGGTCGTCAAGCAGCTTTTTTATTTTGATTTTATTTTACAAGATTGACTGAAAATTTTAAAATAAATAAAGAATAAACGGTATCATTTGGATTAAAAGAGAAAATAAGAAACGACACCGTTTAGATTGAAACTAAATAAAAACAAAACCCTCTTCAGTTTTCAACCATCGTATTTTTTTTCCCGAAGTGTTGGCACACTCTCATTCTTGTCTCTCGCTCAGTCGCTCTCGTCAATCTCACACTCACAAAACCCTTCTCGACTGAAATCCTTGCATGGGCACTGAACCACTGCCGAAGATCTCTTGTATTTCACTATCGATTTTGGCCCTCACCAAGAACTATATGGAATACCCACCAAACGCGTGTGCTGCTACTATTGAATTTTACCCTAACTGAGAACCCTCACTTGCCCACTGTCGCAACCATTTGATCAATACAGGTAAATAATGTTTCTAGTGTTGTGTTCCATTTCATTTTTAATGTTCTTGTCAATTTCGAACCCTAGATTTGTAAAACTTAGAAACCCTAGATGTGTTCTTGTCAAATTCGAACCTTGTACACCTAAATCTTGAAAATCCTAGATGTGTTCTTGTCAAATTTGAACCCTATACATGTAAAAGTTGAAAAGCCTAGGTGTGCTCTTGTTAAATTTGGATCTATTTGATTGGAACTACAAAATCAGACATAGGCTTTGCTCTTGACTGTGACAAATCACTTGCATGTAGCCGTATGTTCACTATCTTCGAATTGGGGATCTCCAAGTATTTGATAAAAAGCGTGAATGAATCTTGGCACTTTAATTGTTGCAGTCCATTTCTATATATGAAGAGCCAAGGAATATGAAGCTTATTTTGTTCATTCGTAAAGCAAAGCTGATACAATTCATGGCAAAGCTTGATGAGGTGTTGTATTTAATCTTGCTCATGCTTAGTCTAGGTGTACAGTTCATCTATCACATATTGTTCAATTTAAGTTGACATATTGTTGCTTTGCTTTTTGAAGGACTGAGTTGTGTTAACTTATAGGAATTGAAGAATCGTGAGAATTTAAATCTATATTTTATATTTTATATGAATTTGGCTCATTGAAATTATTTTCCAATTGAGTAATAAATGAATAATGAAATTTCCTTTTGTGATTTTAAGAAATGGATGGAGTAAAATTATGTTAAAGGCATTACACATATTTATTCCCAGTATCAATTTGGAACTTTGTGCTTTGAAGAAGAATTGTAAGCTTTATTATAATTTCAAGAACTCAACACTCCTCATTGCTTTTTATCTGCAAATGATTCACTTGAGCACCAGTTACAGAAAACTAATTAGCAGTATATCTTGATCTTTGGCAGTAGTTGCAGGGCTGATGCCAGTGAAGCTCCGATAATATTATTGCCTTCAATAATCTTGATTTTTCAGGATCTGGGCTCATTGTAGGAAAGCATGTTACTTTAGGATTGAATGAAGTAAGTGGCTGATTAACTAGTGGGAAGAAATTACATAGCCCGTATTTTTTAAAAAAATTTCATTTTTAAAGAGAAAAAAAATCATTTATGAGGTTAATTATCTATCTTGTTGAACTGTATTCTTGTAATTGAGATCAATCTGAAGTTGATGGCTTGTTTTTCAGAAAGAAAATCTGAAGGCTGTGATTGATTATTTGCAGGACGATGGAAATGTCTCTATGATTGGAACTTTTAAGACGTGGAACTCTTGAACCCTATGTTTAGTTATATACTCATATTAATTAATATGATGGTTTTATTATTATTATTATTATTAGTAGCGGCTACAAAAGATTAAAGTGTGGCTTGTGGCTTTATTGCTATTTGGGCTTTAACTGCTGCCTCACCTGTCATTGCTGCTAATCTGGTGTGCCACTTCCATTTTAGTGTAATTACATAAGTTATCTTACTTGATTGATTAATTAATTAATTAGTTCATGGATTGAATAGCCAAATTGATGAATTTTCATGTCTTGGCTTTGGGGCTGTTGGATTTTGCTGCTGGAAAACTACATTTTGTAACTTTGCTGCTGCAAGACTGAATTTTGCATAGATTTGATGCTGGATGTTGATGAATTTTCATGTCTTGGCTTTGGGTCTGCTGGATTTTGCTGCAGAAGACTACTTTTTGTAATTTTGCTGCTACAAGACTAAATTTTGCATAGATTTGATGTTGCTGAATGTTGAGTACTTTGCTTGGTTTTGGATTGGACTTTGTTGCCTATCGGCTTGACTTTGGAATATTGATTAACTAATGTAATGTAAAGTTTGAATTGCATGTTTTCGGAATTTAAAAGTACTTTGGATATTTCTATGGATAATAAAGTTCACTAATTTAGTTCGTTGGTTTTGGATTTAATTGCATTTCGTAATTTATTTTCTTTCATATAATTTTTATAATTTAAATTTTAAATTGAGGAAGCTAAAATTGCATAATTTTATTTTAAATTAATAAATAAAATAAATAATTTTTTTTTTCAAAAACACACAATTGATATCCACAAAAAAAATACAATCCAAAATTTTCTAAAATAATGAAAATATAAAATAAAAAAAATAATTTCCCTCTTTTAAGTTGTATGACATAATTATGACAGGTAAAATTTATCACAACTCGTGACGTGGTTTTATCTGTCATCTTTTCTTGACGCTGACTACAATGACGGTAAGGATAACTGTCATCCACCCCCTACGATGACAGTTTTTCCCTGTCATGATAGGTCATTTTTCTTGTAGTGCAAGTACGCAATATGCCATAACGGTGGCATGAAATGATGAAGGCCTGTTGGCAAGCAATTATTACAAAAATTGAAACAGCTTATATGGTGGAAACTTTTGCATTATAAATTCAACCTACCTTATTGCAACTGAAATAAATCCATGCCCTTTTCTCAATGATTGTTATAGCATTACAACATATATAAATTGAAAGAATGCAATCTTCCCAGCTGCATTTATCATGATCTTAAGATTTTGATAACATTATAAATATGATAAATTTCACTCTTTTTAGTTTTCATAAGCACAAATACTCAATTTAAACATAGATTTAAATCATAATAAATGAAATAACACAATTATGATTTTGAAATTTTAATTAATTAGCGGCGATTGAGTCCATCAATTTTTATATTAATTGACGACAAATAATTGAATAGATCGGTGAAAATTATGATATGTTTAATCATTCTTTTCAATTATCACTAGCTACTGGAATGCATATTATCATTATGAGAAAGTTATAGGTGGGTTTAACACTTCCATGTCTTTATACCATTATCTAATAACACCATAAATGAATAACTTATTTAGAAAAAAATAATTTATAACTAAATTGAAAAGAGTAATTATCCATCGAAAATAAATGTAGTACAATTGCCACATATCTCATACTCTATCTTAACAAAATACAAGAATTTAAATAATCTATGATATATGACAACGATGTAACATGTCACATGAGTTTATATATGTAAAATTTATATAACGAATCTAGATCCTCTCTTCTTAATTTTCAAAAATCAAATAACACATGGCATTAATACAATAATACGACAGAGATTCTTTTGTTTCATATTTTAAGCTAATTATTAGTCATTCAATTCACTATATTTTTCGTGAATAACTTTCCTTCACATTTTTTAACTTATCATAATAAACCATAATAGTTGACCATAATACAATCTTATCTTTCTTTGCTAATATTATTTATAAGGATAAATATGAAAAGGAATATTCTTAAGATTTTTATTTCTAATGCAAGAGTATAAGAACAAACATATTTTTCAAATTTAAATATTATAATCCATTCAAATTTTGGTTACATTCAGACTTATTTAGAAGGAAAAAAGGATTGATGTACTCCAAACGTTTAGGAAAATGGACATAAAACTCCTTAATATTTTGAAAAAGACATTTAAGTTCAACTTGTAACAATTTAAATAATCAAAAGGTTATCATGGTACATTCCCTTACTAAAACTAGTGAACTTACTTAGAAACCCTTCTTTTAAAAATCACAAACCTAAAGCACTAAAATTCACACAATTAAAGTAAAAAACCCTAGCAAAAACTCGCAGCCGCTGTTCGTGCCTAAACCCTTAACAGAATTCCACAAGTAGACCCGGTCGCACGTAGACCCTGTTGCAATCTATATGAAAATAAAAATAGGGTACAAATTTTCTTTTCTTTACATAAAAAGAGCTGGGGTATGAAACAACTAGCACCATGGGTTTGGTGATAATCTCACTAACAAGAAAGAGAGTTACAATGAGCTAGCTCTATAGTTTTATACATATCTCGATATTCTCTCTCTATAAGCAATTAGATTTTTCTTCAATGTTTTAACACCATCACCCAACAGTAATCATCATGCCTTCCTCCTCCTTCCCTCCGACTTACCACCACCATTATCGTTATGCCCTCACCACCACCACCACCATTGAATACTTTTCATCCCTTTTTGGTATTTGTTGGATGGTATACTTAATGCTATAGGTGTCAATATGCAAGTGTATGTTGGGGAAAAATTAGGTTTTTAAATTTTTTATAAAACCTTTAGAAGATCGCTCTCATATAATATATAAGAATACGTATTCTAGAAATCGTACCTTGAAAATCCGATTTGGCTTTTTCCGTTGAAGTGATTTAGGCTCCTAGATCACGATCCGCCACCACCACTCCTGTTAGATCACGATCCGTCACCACCACGCTTGTTAAATCACGAACTGTCTCCAATGATCTTGGTTCGATCTGCACTTGACGTGTGGGCGCCTTTATCACTACCAAAGCAACTAGCACGAGAAAATTTTTCTCTCAACAATAGAGAGAAAAATCTTTTTCTCTGATCTGTATAAAGTGGCTGCTCTTTTTCTTTAGAGAAAAATAAGCCTTTTATATCACCCTTTAGTGAAAACCCTAGGCTCAAAATAATCAAAAAACAAAACCCACGTTATTTTCTTTTTCAATAGGGGACCCACCTTGTAAAATAACATAAGGCCCCTTACACAAAAGCTAATTAAATGGAGCCTCCCACTAAATGATATATTTAGGCTTTTGACCCAAATAGCTAGTTATCTTACTTATTAGTAGTCAATTAAATGAGCTAACCCGGGGATCATTTGGGAACATACAATAGTGGCTACAATAATTAGGCATGTAATTAAACTAGCCCAATTATTTAATTCCAAATCTACTCCACTAAAAGATTGGAACTGACTTCTATAATTGTATGCTCGAATAATAATTCGTCCCAAGCCACATTGATTTCTTTACTGCACAATCCTTTGTACCACATCGTTAATTAAATTGATATCTTAACTGTCCAATCAATTTAATAACATCTTATTCCTTGATCCTTACTGGTTTTCTCTAATGATCATTTTCAACATACTAAATATGTTGACACACTCTGGCCAGAGAATTCTATGATCAAGTACCGAAAACCTATCAAGAGATGTGTTGTACAAATTCTATATTGTTAATCCATAACTCCAATACTCATAATTGCTCCCACCAAGATACCGGGTAATCTTGACCACAAGGATGTGTCGTGCCCATTGGTAACTCAAATGAAATAACAATTACAATCATGAAATCATAATTAACTCAAGATTAAGATTACAGTAAAATCAACGCCTATGAGATTTAATAAGTCTGACAGTTATTACAAAGTTAATTAAATCTCATATGTGATCCTGTTCAATGTAGTCGTACTACATCAATAAATTCATACATGATTAAGACAAATCATTCAATGAATTTATTACAGTCTATACCTAAATAAAGTGCCCAACTTTATTTATCAACTGCGAACTAAATTTATTTAATCATAAGATAACTTGTATTTATGTCTTCTGTGAATCCACATGGTGATCACATAAATACATATAATATGATTAAATGGACTTTAATACAAATATTAATGCAATTAAGATATTTGAATAAAATACCTCATTAATTTTATTAATCAGAAAAAATATTTATTACAATTAAATAAACACATATGCTTTTAAAGAGCATATTTTCCCAACAGTGTATACAACAAATAATATAATAATGAGTATTATCGTCTCCACGAGAATTGATATTCTAGGATTTGCTATAGCAATCTTAACAGTGTAATTTCAGGCTAAATTAAAATAAAATAATTAATGAAACTAATGAACTAACTAAATTAATAATGCAATAGACTAAATGCAATAAGGGAAATTCTCAAATCAAGATCTATGATGTACTTAATGAGAAAGGAGTAGTTTTTCCAATTAAAATTTTGTTGCTACAGCATCTACTGCAGTACTGGGCAGAATCCCTTATGTATAGCCCTATTCAAATCGAGATTAACTCAATTTTGGAAAACCAATCTAAAACAATGTATTATTTTAATCTGTTCCACTAAGTAAGACATTTTTTAAGCTCCTTCTTAGCTAGTATCCACTAAATGGGTGGTAAGTCAAAATAAGAAATTGCAATAAGTAAAATCAAGACAAAATGTTGCAACAAATCCAGAGCAACACACATGTATCAGTCAAATAGCCATTAAGCTTATTTAACACTGAACCATAATAAAGTTTAGTTCATAATATGCGATAAAACAAGAATAAAAATCATTTTAGTCATCAAATACATTCTCATGGATAGAAGAAAACAAGAAAATAAAGATGAGGAATTGAGTTCCGCTTGCTCCTGCGATTATTCCTTCTTTTTTCTCCTTGAATCCCTTGCTGTAGCCCTCAAATCTCTCTTTTTCTTTGTTATTTTTCTATAGTGACGAGTCTTCCTTCCTTTTTTTTCCCTTGTGCGCTCTTTTTATATCTTGGAATTAGGGCAACCAAAAGCATGTGGCCACGTGTCTTCCATTTTTAGAAACTCGAATCACAATCGTTTTGTGCATGTCGCTGCTTTGTCAATTAACATGCACAAAATCTAGTATGTAGTTGCTATAGGATTGCCGCAGCAATGGCTACAACATCTTCTCTGTTCCAAACTTGTTTTATTTCCTCTGCAGCCAAGTTCTTTTGTCATTTCTGCAAGTCTATAGCTGCAATATTCCATCCATAAAACATGAGCCTTTTAGTCCCTTACAATCATGCACATAATCTGAGCACAAAATGATCTAAAACACAGTCAATTTATTAAAATTAAACTTAAACAACTGCTCATACAAAATGTAACTAAAAATGCAATAAAAATACATCATTTACTCTCTAGGTAATATACTTTAAATCTAAAAATGTCATGATAACTCTTATTTCATAGAGTTATCACACCCCCAAACTTAAACCATTACTTGTCCTCAAGTAATGACAACAATACTAACATTTCACTCACACAATCATGCAACAAACAACTTAGTTATGTCATCTAGCTTGCTAGGATTCATCAACCTTCATATTTCATTCTTAAACATGCAAAATTACCATAAACAGTTCTAATTTTAGACTTAGGTCTTATTTTATCCAAAGTGTGTGTGGCACTTTGATCAAGTTCCAAAGTTGCTGCAGCATCACACAAGCATCAAATATAACGTAAAGATAAAACAAAGATACTTCTATATATGGGAGGAATAGGTGTCAAAAACTGTGCTAAAGAAATTTTTTTTCTTTTTTTTAAGTCTATATATACTCTTCAGTGTAACATTGATTTTTCATGTGAATGTCTATCACTTGTAATGATGACACCTAATTACTTACCAATGTACATATCAGAGTTGTTGCAGCACATGCATCTAAGATGTTATAACATAGTCTTACGATAAACACATTTGACTCAAGGCTAAACATGGGGCTCATGAATGGTTACTCCATATCCTAGACAAATGACTTATCTTATCTCTTTCTTGTTTTATCAGTTGATACAGCAATGGGGTATATACTCAGCCCTGGTTACTCAACAACTAAGTTATTGGAGAAGAATTTTATTTCATATCTAGTACAGTTTGTGATAATTATAAAAAAAATTTCAAGTTCCCCCAAACTTGAGATATTTTTACCCTTGTTGCTCTACTTGATTTTGCTACAACATACTCACAAAACTCAACTAAAGCCTAAGATTTAAGACAAAATTTTAACTTTTATCTATAAATTATCTCTACTTAGTAGTCATTCATCCCTCATTTCAACACTTAATTCATCCTCATTGGGTTTTCTAATCTACATACAACTACTAGACAAATAAAACTGCACACACAATACAAACACAAACATTCATAGACACATTAAACCATAGCACAACCCCCCCAAACTTGAGAAATATTGTGTCCTCACATGCACTTAAAATAGATTAAAGAAAAACATGCACAACTTAAAATAAAGAAACGCAAAATAAACAAAGATAAACAAAATTAAAAAAAAAAGTTTCAGAAATAGCAAAATTAAATTAGGCTGGTAGGGGATACTCCTATGTTGTTGGAAGCTATGCTACAACACATGTTGTAAAGGTTCACTTCTTTTTTTATCCACTTCTCAAACGCTCCTTTGGTGAACCCAGTGGTGCAGCAATGACTGTTTCTTCTTCTGACTTTTAGTTGGACTGGTTGGAGAGGTTATAGCAGCTTCGGTGACTTTGGGTAGAGTTGGCTTTGTTTTCTTAGGTTCTAGTTCTCCTAGTGCTCGCATTGCTGCAACACCTCCAGAAAGTTGTGTCCTTTTTCTTTTGCTAGATGCCCTTGGAGTTAGTATAGGAGACTTAGTGGGAGTTTTCTTTGCAATGGCTAGTGAAAGAGTTTTTGCTGTTGGTTGCTCAACAGTGATGCTCGCAATGATTTCCCTCGAACTCCTCTTTGCTTCTTTTGCCCTTGTAGCCTTGCTAATGGCCTCTTTTAAAGCTGCATCAATTTCCTCTTCCTCATCTTTCTCAGACTCCTCATCGACCAAAATCTTTTCTTTATCCTTGCTCTTGGGAGTCATAATTAGTGGTTCCTCTCCCTTTTCCTTTTCTTCTTCTTTCTCTTCACTTTCTACTTCCTCTTCGTCTTCAGCATCTTCAGATTCCCCTTGTTCTTGCTGCTGCTCTTCTGCTAACTCTCCTTCAATCTCCACTTATTCATTTGCTTTTGCTGGAGCAGTCTTCTCTGATTTTTGAAAATTAAATTGCTGCAGCAGTGACTAAGGAAAATCTGCATGTTTTGCCCTTTATATATCTAGCAAATTGATGATTCTGTGCTTCAAGATGCACTAAGTCCAAAACCTCTAATTTTCTTCATTTTTGTACTTGGACACATGCATTTATGCTTTTATTAAGCTCCTGCAGCATCCTCTCAATCCCTGTGACTTGCTTTACTTTAACTGCAGTAGGATGTTCTGGGTTACCACATCAGTAGATTCCACAAAAATCCTTTCGACTGTCATAGTTGTGATAACCTCTTCATTCTTCACTCTCTCATCACTTGCCTCAAATTTTGCTTGTGATTAGTGAAGGAAATAGCAGGGCAGCAGACTTTTGCTTCTTCGTTGTATACTTTTTAATTTCTTTTTCAATGATCTTTCCAACATTATGGCTAAACCCTTGACTATAGTATAAAGGAGTATGAGTCTATCTTAGGACATAGTGGTTGTATGGGTAGTCGGCATTAGTTTAGATTTCAAGAATTTCATCCAAACTTTAGCAATAGGCTTCAAGTCTATCATATAAACTACTCTACCCTCCTTATTCATTCATTCACTGCCTGTTACATTCAAGGTTTCAAAAACCTTACCCCACTTCTTTACAGTCATGTTCTCAGCAAATTTAATGTACTTACAATCAACAACAGTCGGCAAGTCATAAAAAGCATTAATAACTCGAGAATCTAAGGGTACTAGCACTTGCCTCACAAAGATGTTACATTGGTCTTGCTGTAACAAGTTTGAATAGAACTCCTTAATGATTGGGATGACAGGGTCTTAAGGGTGAGAACAAAACTTGATCCATCCTCTTGTTGCTACAACATAATAGATATTGTTCATCATCCCCATTGGCTGTTTTGGAAATTGGAAACCCTTTTCTTCCAGAATTTTCCGAGGCTCAATAACATCTTCAAATTTTTCCTCGGTTTTAAAATTGTAGAAATGCTTAGGGTCCTTCAATCTGCCAACACCTGTTTAATTTTTCCTCCGCTTTAAAATATGTTTCACTTTGAACAGAGTTTTATTGCGCTGAAAAGATAAGAACATGAAAAAGAAAGGTAAAGATGTTGAGAGTTACAGATGGGGTGAGAAAGAGTAATGGTAAATTTAAAATATTAAAAGTGAAAGTAAATTCCTAAGTTTTAGCAAAAGGAAGTGGAAAGAGAAAGGTAATTAAAATAATAAACTTGGAATTTTTTTGAATTTTCAAAACAAGTTTTAAATGGAAATGAAGATATATATGTCACCGCAAATTGGGAGTTAGAAAATCGTCCTTATCAAAAATTCTGATCTATTGACATAAGCGTGTCAACCCTCCAATGGTAAAAATCCAAGGCTAACAGTGCAGTGGTAAAATTGTTACTGTAACAACCAATTCGTTGCTGCAGCAATAACAGTAAATGCCTCTGTTAGTTGATAACTGTCTACTAACTACCATCTATTGACTAAGATGTATAAATTGCCAAAAAATGGTGGAAATGGTCTCATAAAGTATGATCTCTATAATAAAAAAGTTCAACCTCTAAAATATTGGTTAGTGGCATTTCATGCTTTTGAAAGATGTTTCCTATTCTTCGGTACCTGTCACAATATTAACAAATTTATAAGCATATTTAAAAATAGAGTGCCAGAATAACCTAATTGAAGAACTTTGTCTGTTGTTCTGTGTCTTCCAAAATGTCCACCTTATGCCGTAGCATGACAAGACTGCAGAATATTTGAAAATTCTCTATCAGGAACACATCTTCTAATCACATGGTCTGAACACATCTTATACAAGTAAAGGTCTTCCCACTGATAGCTTCTAACATCATGGATAAATCTCTTCTTTTTCTAGTAACACAAACCAAGGGATAATAATCTAATCACCAAATAATTAGCAAAATTTGCATACCATATAAATCTAGATTACTGCAGCATCTATGCATGCTGTATCATTAGCAACTTCTTATCAAGAAAAATTTTTGTTACATCTTGCTTAGTTAGAGTGCTTGCATATGCTTCCATCCTTGAGAGATGATCTGCGACTTGATTCTTAATGCATTTTATACCATTAATCTCTAGGTCATGCTCTTATAGTAACAAAATCCACCTAATCAACCTTGGTTTGGCATCCTTCTTTGAAATCAAATACTTTATAGTTGAGTGATTTTTATAAACAGACACTTTGGTACCAATCAAATAAGCTTTGAATTTATCAAATACAAAAACAATTGTCAGCAACTATTTTTCATTAGTAGTGTAGTCGAGTTGTGCATCAACTAAGGTCTTGCTAGCATAATAAATATAGTGAAAAATCTTTCCCTTCCTCTACCCTATCACTGCTCCAACAAAGTGGTTGCTAGCATTACACATCAACTCAAAAGGCATACTTCAATTGAGTGCTACAACAACTGGTGCTGTAACAAGAGCTCTCTTCAACTCAACAAAAGCCTTTAAACAATTCTCATCAAAATTGAAGGGTTTGTCATGCTCTAGTAACATGCATAAAGGTTTGGCTATTTTAGAAAAATCCTTAATAAATTTCTATAGAACCCAGTATGTCTTAAGAAACTCCTTATGCCCTTTACTGAAGTAGGTGGTGGAAGTTTATCGATTACCTCTATTTTTGTCTTATCCACCTCCATTCATTTTTTAGACACCACCTCTATTTTTGTCTTATCCACCTTCATTCCTCTTTTAGACACCCTATGACCTAGGATTATCTCTTCTTACACCATGAAATGACACTTTTTCCAATTTAACACTAAGTTTGTCTCTTCACATCTCTTAAATACATTTTATAGATTATGCAAACAGTCATCATATGATTCCCCAAAAATTGAAAAATCATCCATGAATACCTAAAGTGCTTGTTCAATTGTATCTAAAAAAAATGGACATCATACACCTTTGGAAAGTTGCTGGAGCATTACACTGGCCAAATGACATCCTTTTGAAGGCAAAGGCTCCATAGGGACAAGTGAATGTTTTCTTCTACTGATCCTCGGGTGCTACAGCAATTTAGTTGTATCATGAGTATCTATCCAAGAAACAGTAATACTCTTTTCCAGCAAGTCTATCCAACATCATATCTATGAAAGGCAATGGAAAGTGATCCTCCCTAGTGGCTTTATTTAACTTCCTATAATCCATGCAAACTCTCCATCCAGTTACTGTTCTTGTGGGAATGAGATCATTATTTTCATTTGTTACTACTATTACTCCACTTTTCTTTGGAACACATTGTACTAGACTTGCCCATAAGCTGTCTGATATTGGATAAATGATTCCAGCATCAAGCCACTTGATGATCTCTTTCTTCACAACTTGCTTAGATTGGATTTAATCTGCTCTGTTGGTCCATTGAGTTGCTGTAGGTATCTTCCAGTAAAATCTTGTGCATACATATGGAGTAGCTGATTCTTTTGATATCTGTCATGGTCTATCTAATGGTCTTATTGTATCTCCTAAATACATCCATTAAGCTCTTTTCTTGTTCTGCATTCAAAGAAGATGAAATGATTACAGAAAGTGTGTCAAGGTCACCAAGATAAACATACTTCAAATGTGAAGGTAAAAGTTTTTATTCTAAAATAAGAGGTGACTCAATCGAGGGAACATAAAATTTTAGTTCCCTGTTTAGAAGATATAGAGATTTAAAGTGCTTGTTAGTTCTTACGGGTTGCTTTTCTCTTGACCATGCTATGTCAGCTGTTTCAAGATCTTTATCTTCAAATTCTTCAAATGTTACAGCCTTGATTTCTTCATTACTGCAACAATTATTTAATCTCTCTGCTATAGTAAAATCCACAACACTGATAAAATTACAATCTTCAACATCATCAGGGCTCTTCATTGCATCTAACACGTTGAATATAACTTGCTGATCATTAACTCGCATAGCCACTTCTCCTTTTTGCACATCAGTTAGAGTCTTTCTTGTGGCTAAAAATGGTCCTTCTAAAATGATTGGTACTTATGTATCTATCTCAAAGTCCAGTACTATGAAATCCACTAGAAAATTAAATTTATCTCTCTTTACCAATACATCTTCAATCTTGTCTTCTGGATAGGCATGAGATCTGTCAGTAAGTTGTAAAGTAATTGTTGTTGGTCTAACTTCTCTAACTCTTAATTACTTGAACACTAATAAAGGCATGAGATTGATGCTAGCCCCCAAATCATAGAGTGCCTTACCACTGTATTTAGTTCCCATAAAACATAGGATTGTAAAGCTTCTTAGATCCTTTGACTTTTAAAGGATCTTGTTCTGAAGCATATGGTTGTATTATTTTATTAGAGCAATTGTTTCAAACTCTCTAAGCCTTCTTTTCCTCGCCAAAATGTCCTTTAAGAACTTCACATAATTTGGCATTTTTTCTAGAGCTTCCACAAAAGAAATATTGATATGTAGTTGTTTCAACACTTCTAAGAATTTGCTGAATTACATGTCTTGTTTTTGCTTCTGGAATCTTTGTAGAAATGGTGGTGTGTGCCTAAACTATTGTGTTGTAATAAGCTGCACATGCTGCTTTTCTTTTACCATGGTTTGGACTTATGTAGTCGATGTTGTAACATCTTCACCAACAGTTGCTGGATCATCATTATCAGCAGGTGTTGTAGCTTGGCTGTTTACACTAGTGTGATGGAAAATGGGAGGTTCTAGCTCCTCTTCAACTTGAGTTTCTTCTTAGGTTGGAATGAATTTAACTCTTCTTTTTGGTGTACCTACTAAAATATGAACATCCTTTCTGGATCTTAAATTAATGAATTTGCAATGTTCTTTAACTTCTCTTCTTGGATCTTTTGTGTTGGTAGGTAAACTGCCCTGAGGTCTGTTGCTTAATACTATAGCAAGCTGTCCAATCTAATTTTCTAGGTTTCTTAAGGATATAGCTTGACTTTGACTACGTCTTCATTTTTCATAATATACTCCTTAATCAAAACTTCAAGAGAACTGAGCTGATCATTGTTGGTGTTTTTTTAACCTTTGATTTTGCAGGTGAAATTCAGGTGGTTGAGCAGGCCACTTTTTCCACTAGATGCTACAACATATTGAGTCTGATTGCTCAATGAGAAGTTTGGGTGTTGTCTCTATCTAGGTTGTAAGTGTTTCGGTAAAGATTGTTCTGGTTTTGTCTGTTCAAGTTGCCCACATGGTTGACTGAAGCAAGATTTATAGGACAATTATAAAAAAGATGCATTTCTCCACAATAAACACAAGATACCTCAGTAATTTGTCTGATAGTTACTGGAGCATTAGTCATAGCCTTTACTATTTTGTTAATGAGATTACTTAGGCTAATAATGCTATCAAGGCATCTATATTGTGGACTCCAGTTGTTTCTATTGCTATACTTTATCTGGTCGATGGCCATTGGTAGTTATTATTGTCTTTCATTTCTAAAATTTCATAAACCTCATTGTATGACTTAGATAACAAGGCCTCATTTGCTGAAGCATCCATCATCAATATAGTACTTGGGTTGAGACCACTATAGAAAGTTTCCAACTATATACAACAACGAATACCATGATGAGAATATCTCCTAAGTAACTCCTTGAATCTTTCTCATGCATCATACAAGCTTTCATCTTCAAGTTGATGGAAAAATGTGATCACATTTCTCAATTTTTCATTCTTGGTAGGTGGAAAGTATTTCATTAAAAATTTGCTCGCCAAGTCATTCCATGTAGTAATGGAGTCAAGTGGTAGAGAGTTCAATCATACTCTCACCCAATCCCTTACAAAAAATGGAAAAAGTCTGAGTCTCAATGCTTCCTGTGATGCTCCAACAATCTTAAAAGCATTATTTACTTCCAGAAATAATTTAAGGTGAATGTGAGGATCTTCTTATGGCAGTCCATTGAATTGTCCTACTGTTTGAAGCATTTAAAACATCACTAGTTTGAGCTCAAAATTATCAGCTTGCACTTTAGGTCTAACTATTCTAGGAATTATGGCTTGGTCTCTATTATCTGTCTTGTGGATAATATTGTTGTTCCCTAGTTGCCTATGAACATTCTACCCATTTTGACCTTTTTGACATCCTTATGCATTCACTGGTTCTATTTCTCCTCAAGGGTTCAAGTCCCCTATATCTTGCAAATCATCCATGTCTACAGCAGCTTTGAAATTCCTATGCTCTTTTCTCAATTTTCTTGCAGTTCTTTCAATTTTTGAATCAAACTCAACAGGTTTGTATTTGCGCATGCAAGGGTTGCTAGAGCACTTTTGTTAAAAAGTAAAAAAAGTAAATGAAAAATAAAAATTGGTACAACTAAAATTGATTTCACTTCAATCCCCAGCAACGACGCCAAAAACTTGTTAGATGGTATACTTATTGCTATAAGCGTCAATGTACAAATGCACACAACAAGTAATATAATGGTGAGTATTCAGATAATCTCCACAGGGATTCATGTTAGAGGATTTGCTACAGCAATCTTAACAGTGCAATTTCAGGCTAAATTTAAAAAAAGAATAATTAATGAACTAATAAACTAACTAAATTAAAAATGCAATAGACTAAATACAATAAAGAAAATTCTCAAATCCAGATCTAAGATGTACTCAATGGGAAATGAGTAGTTGAGTGATTAAACTCACTTAATGGTATTGATTATTTTTTCAATTAAAGATCTACTACAAAGACTAGGCAAAATCCCTCATGCATCCTCAATTGTCGCCTATTAGATATCTTATATGTAAATACAACCTAACAATGACCAATTGTTATGCTAACATTAGATATAATATTATGCGTTCTAGGTTCCAATTGCCCTATAAAGTAAATCTTTATCTCTAGTTCTTCACTAAACTCAGCTATGAATATGAATGAAGTAATGAATATTGGGTTCTTTCTTTCATTGCTAACCCCAAGAAGTATTTTAATACTGATACTTTCTGTTTTGTCAAGCCTCGAGTTTGTCGTCCTCTTTTGAGTGCAGGTTTAATTGGTTGAATATGTCATAATGCTTTGTTTTTAATTCTTCGGAAGAATCAACTGACTTCTCCCTTTTTCATTGATCTGGGGGAAAAGGAACCTTCTACCAGTTGGGAAGCAAGACATCAAGTAAGTGGCTTGATGAGGATAACTAAGCTGACACGCCGGAGTTGGCTGCTGGCACAACAGGGTGGTGCCTTACCGCACCGCAGGCGAACGCGCGGTAGCGTTCGTGGTGGTGCTTCAGGATTCCAATGTACTGCGTCCAAGATTAGAACGAGCTTGCCGGCGGACCACTGCCGTCCCATTCTTGAGTGAGCTGGAGTGCAGCCATCTTATCCACTGAACTAGCTAGAAGCTATCGCTTCGGGTCGAAGCACTAAAAGAAAAGGACCGGGAAACGCGGCGGCATAGGAACCACGGGACCCCCCTACTAGTAAAGGGAAAACGGAAGTGCGCTCCTGCGCATCAGCTGAAAAAGCCCTTTCCCCTTTCTCTAATAATAAGGTCAGCTTCATAGCTCCAACCTATACAAGGGCTTTTGATGCCCTTTTTTTCATGTTAGGCTACTGATAACTTTATGAAATGAGAGGTATCATGGCACTTTTAGACTTAAATCAATATTACTTAGAGAGTAAATGATGTGTTTTTATTGTATTTTTAGTTACATGTTGTATGAGCATATATTTAAGTTTATTTTTAATAAATTGATGTTGTTTTAGATCATTTTGTGCTCTAATTGTGTGTGATTATAAGTGACCAAAAAGTTCAAGTTTTATGAATGGAATGATGTTCCAATAGACTTGCAAAGATGACAAAAGAACTTGGCTGCAGAGGAATTAAAACAAGTCTAGAAAAATGAGGATGTTGTAGCCGTTGTTGCAGCAATCCTGTGCTGCAGCAATCCTGTAGCAATGACAGACTGGATTTCTCACGCCAAAATAGAAGATTGAAATCCAAGGTTTCTAAAAATTGAAGATACTCGGCCATATGCTTTTGGTTGCGCTAATTCCATGTTATAAAAGGAGCACACATGAAAAGAAAAAGAAAGAGCCGTCATTTAAGGAAAAAGGACAAAGAAAAAAAAACGGTGGAGACATCACAAAGAGGATTCAAGGAGAACCAAGTAGAACTCGATTGTTCTTCTTCTTTTCTTGTTATTATTTATTTATGAAAATGTATTTGATGGCTAAAACTATTTTTGTTACTGTTCTATCGTAAATGATGAACTAAACTTTGATTGTGGTTGAGTGATAAACAACCTTAATGGATGTTTCACTAATATACGCATGTTGCTCTAGATTTGTTGTAGTATTTTGTCTTAATTTTACCTATTGCAATTTCTTATTTCGGTTGACCACTCATTTAGTGGATATTAGCTAAAAAAGAGCCTAAAAAAGGTCTGACTTAGTGGAGCAAATTAAGGCAATACATGGTTTTACATTGGGTTTCCCAAATTGAGTTAATCTCGATTTGAATAGAGTCATGTTTGATCTAAAATTAGTGAAGAACTAGACATAGGGATTCACCTTGTAAGGCAAATGGAACCAAGAACATTCAATGATATATATAATGTTAGCATAACAACTGATCATTGTTAGGTTGCATTTAGATATAAGATATCCAATAGGCGATAGCTGAGGATGAATGAGGGATTCTGTCAAGTGATGTAGTAGCAACAAAATCTTAACTAGAAAAATAGTCAATGCCATTAAGTGAGTTTAATCACTCAACTACTCTTTTTCCATTGAGTTTGCCTTTGTGTTTGATTTAAGAATTTTCTTTATTGCATTTTTAATTTAATTAGTATATTAGTTTTGTTGATTATTTTGTTTTAATTTAAATTGAAAGTGCACTGTTAAGATTGTTGTAGCAAATCTGATAACATCAATCTCTGTGGAGACAATCTAAATACTTATCAGTATATTACTTGTTGTGTACATTTGCACATTGACACCTATAGCAATAAGCATACAACACATCAGTTAGTAAATATAGTATTGTTAGAGTGCAATTTATGCACTAGTTTTGCATTGTTTACTTCATTTAATATCGATGTTTTGCACTTAATAATAGTGATTTACTTGTGTTTTATTTTTGTAGGTGCAATTCTATTGATTGGTGCTCAAATTGAGCTGCAAGATGATGTTTGAGGATGATTGTTTTCCTGGAGAAATTATGAACTTCAGAAGAACTTTGTTGATAAGTATTTTTCTAGTTCTGTAAACTAAGGACCTGCAGATTTTATTTTAACTTGTTTTGTCTTTTTGGTTATTTTTGTAATTTTGAATTTAATATTTAGATAATATTTTAGATATTAGTATTTTATTTTGAGGGGAACTCGAGAGGGGGAGGCAAGGAGGCAAGGAGGCAAGGAGAGAGAATCTATTGAAAAAAAAACCCTAGATCTAAATTTTTCTCTTCTCTCTATGAAGAACTAAACCTATTATTCTGGTTGAAAGTTAATGAAGCTTTGATTCATCACTACTGTGAGATCTTTCTTATGCTTTAATTGTTTTATTGCTTTTTGGGTATTTGTTTATTCTCTGAATTATTGTCATGATTATGTTTGTTAATTGGATAATTGACCACTATTTAATTATCAACTTAATATTGTCAATTAAAAGATTCATCGTATGAAGATTTTAATGTTTGTGATAAATAGCATAGCAGTGAATTGTGTTATGAGAATAAACAATCTAATTTAAATGAACCATCGTATGTGTTTGTTGATTAGGATTTTGGTCTCTCTGGTTTTTTAAGCTGTCAATTGATTAAATCCTATGATCATATCTAGGGTTGTCTATTGATTAGGGAAATAACCAACGGTCGTTATCGATTAGTAAAGGAGAGATTGGCTATTAGAGGGTCTTTAGCTATAACCGATCTATTCATAAGTAGTAATAATTTATATTTGAATCAATGATCAGTCGAATCGAGTTAATTTTCCCAATTTGAATTACAATTTTAATTTGCATTCTTGTTATTTTAGTTTGATTTTTATTATTGTCAACAATTCCCTCATTTTTCATTTTACATTTTAAAAGGATTTAAATAATTACCGATCTTTGTGGACACAACCCTGCTCAATCACTATACACAATTTATTTAGAGTAGGTATTTATCTTTGTTGGCTTCGACAACCATCAAGTATCCTCGTAGCAGGCAGGCTGGATAGGGCAGCCTTTAGAAGCAACAGGTTGGGAAACCAAGAGAACGCTTCGCGTTTTCTTATCTTCTTCCCGCCCTAGGAGTAGCACAAAAAGAGGGATTATTGACCCAATGATAAACCACTAACACCTTCCTCGTTGGGGCTCCGCGCACTGGGAAAACGCTCTAGCGACGGGAAACCGGCCACTCTAGTTACAAAGCTCCAATAAGGTATCGAGAGGGCTATCACAGTCAGGTGCGAAGCAATTACCCCCTATTTGTAAAGTACCCCTCTTCCTATTTACAGTATTAAAACATTTGATAAACACTAATTATAATAACTTGGAAGTTAAATTAATTTTATTTGACACTTATATGATAAAAGACCTGTAATATCTATATTGTTTTTATCAAATTGATTGTTTAAAACAATATTTACCATACGTTATCAATATTTTTATTTCATAGTTATGGTTTTTTTTTGGGGTAGTTGATGCAACTTATAAGGCACAACACCTCAATTTTTTATTTGAAAATATGTTTCAATTTTTAATAAGAATTTATATCCTAATTATTAGAAGATTTCTTAAGATATTTTCTTATTAGGAGGATTCTTATTTAAGAGATTAAAAAAAATTCTCTTAGGACTTAATTTATTAGAAAATGAAAAGAATTTGTATAATAAAACAATCAATTTTTTTGCAAGTTGACAATTTTCTAATGTAAGAGAAATAGAAGATCTATCAAGAAACTAAGTGATATTCAGGTTTTGGGTGTTAGGAAAATATTAGAGCGATTGTAATAATTATTATATAATGAATTTTTCTCTTGTTCTTCTTGGTGAACATAGTTTTTCAACCATGATTTTACTTTATTATAGAATTTTTCCACATAAATTCTTGTGTTGTGGATTGGTTTTATTCTTCATCTATATTTTATGTTGAATTTTTGCTTGTAAGATCTTGAATAGATTAAAGGTCCCCCTCAATACCAGAGAGGGCCTAAAGTGATTAATTCATACCTATCATCGAAGGAAGCTAGCCCCACCACTATAATGCTACACGAAGCTTCACTGCGCTTTTCACAACTCAAGTGTTGTGTCCAATAACCCAAGAGTATTTGACAACTAAACTACATTTAATTTGTTTGAAACAACTCTTTGATTGATGTAAATTAAATAAGGGTGGGCAAACCCAATCAAATGCAATGGACTTAATCCAACCGAATCTAACCCAATCTAATTTTGACGGTTTGAGTGAATTGTTGTAAGCTAATTGGGTCATTTTTTTCAAAACCAATTACTAATTGGATTTGATTAGGTTAACTATGATGAACTCGTCTAATCCTACCCAACCCACGTAACTACTAGTACTAATAATAATAGTAATGATAATGATGATGATGATGATGATGATGATGATGATGATGATGTTAATAATAACTATAATTATAAATCAAATCTATTCAAACGATTAGGTTTTATAATTTAGGAAATAAATATATTTAATAGAGGTACTTTTAAAATATAATATTTACTTCTCATTCAGACTTTTTTCATTTGAATAAAAAAAAAGTTCATTTTTTTATGCAAATGTGGATGTATGAAAATCAGACAAAGGTTGCAAAAAGAAAACAAATGAACTTAGAAAAAGAAGTATGAAATTAAGAAAATTTCAAATTTCATGCATTTAACAAACAAGTTCTTAATTTGTATTTTAATTAATGTATTCTAATTGGATAAGGATTCAGTGTTGAACTGAGTTTTTACTGAGCACTGAATCAATGGTTATTAAATAAGATAAATAAAAAAATAAAAATTTTAAAACAAGTATAATCATTGACTTAGTGCTCGGAAAAAATTCGGTTCAGCATTGAATCCCAATCGATTCTAATTAATGTGATAAACAAGGTATCATTATTTAATTATTTCACATTATAATTAATTATTAAGTCTTATATTTTTAATTTCAATAATATATTTTTAAAATGACACATTAATTAAAATATAAATTAAATATTTCAATTAAGAAAACATACCATGCTCATTTCTTTTTCAACGAAAAACATTAAATAATAAAAGTCTGTGCTAAACCCACCTAAGACCTCAAAGAAATTAGTACCAAACCTTATCCCAACTATGTCTCAAAGGTCTTTTTCAACTTCTTTTAAATGCTATTTCTTCACTCCAATTAAAAGGTCGTTCGAGAGAAGTACCAGTAAACCACTTTAAAATTGTATTTATAATACCACTTAAGTCTTATTTTCTCTAATAACTCTTTAAAACGTTTGGTATCTATTTTGACTTTCAACTTTGTCTCTACCCGGAATTATAAGGGCAATACATTAAACGCGCCTAGTGCATGCGTCAGTCTATTACACCTAACATTTTACCATCCCAAAAGCAGCAATACCATCATTTCCATTGTTCCAGTGTTCAGTTGTGAGTATTATTTCTTAATATTTTATTCTCAATATGATCAATTCGATATAATTATTTTTAATAGATCCTTGTTTAAATTATACGTTTAAGAAAGAATTATAATTTTCTTTATTTCCTAAATGATTATACATTTCTATGATTATTTAGCTGCTTCCTAAGTGACTGTTTTCCGACCAAATTTCGATGTAATAATTCTCAGCTATTTTTTAGCACTTCAATATCTTTAAATTATTGATTGAAAATTTTTAATTTTTAGAGAGCATACTAAAAATATCTGAAAGATATTTGTTGGGAGATTTTTGTATCTAATTAAAAAAGCTTTATTTACTCATACCCCATATTTAGAGATTTCTGTTATTATATAAGGTTAGTAGAGATTTTCAAATAGAGTTTACTTAAAGTTTTTATTACTAGAACTCTTATTCAAAAAAATTTAATTGTTTAATTGTCAATAAGAATTTTTATTAACAATAATAATATTACTTAGTAAATAAGTGTTTTAATGTTATGTTATAAACAAATGAAATAAAATTATCAAATAAATAAATAATATTTTAAATATTTTAATAGGGTAAAATCTCGTTTAGTCCCTATATTTTGAGGTTAGTACCTGTTTAGTTAATATATTTTTAAAAATACCTCAAAACATCCCTGACATTAAATTATTATCACATTTCCTCTTACTTTTTGTTGCTTTTGACTTAATTTTTACAATATTACCCTCTTACAATATTGTTTTTAGACATTAGTAAGAAGAAAAAAATTAATTATCAATTTAATCTCAAAAAATAAAATAGAAACAAAATTAATGTTACTTTTTTGTAACACATTGTTGAGGAGTTAATATATTAATTTTTTTATTACTAATGTCCAAAAAAATAGGTAATTTAATTATTTTTACAATAAATTTTTTTTGGACACATGTTAGCTTTCAAAAAAATTAATATATATTATTTTTATTTTTATTTTTATTTTATTTTTGGGCTTAAATTGATAATTTAATTTTTTTCTTTTTATTAATTTTATAAAAAAACATATTATAAGAGGGTAATATTATAAAAGCAAGTCAAAAGAAACAAAAAATAACCGCATGAATGTCAATAATTTAAAGATATGGATATTTTGAGGCATTTTTAAAAACATAAGAATTAAATTAACACTAATCTTAAAATATAGGAATGAAACAAACTTTTACCCATTTTAATATTTAAGAAAAAATCTTTCAATCTCTGTTCTTAAAAATCTAAAATTTAAACTTTTATTAGTAAGGTAAAATATCTCTTTAATCTTTAAAGACTACTCAAAAAACAATCAATCAACAACATAAGTTTTAATAAGAGTTCATTAGACTAAATAAACACTTATAACATACCATTTTGGAACTACGAAAAATCTGTTGACCTTTGAAAGTGTACCTTCACCATATAATATTAAGAAATATGCAGATACCCAGGAAAATCTAATGTTCAATAACTCAAAAAAAGCGTTAAGAAAAAAAAGTGTACACCCCAAAAATCTGACGAGCAATAACTCAAAATCTACTCCACAATTATCACGCGCTCACATCATCTTACGTTCCCAGATTTACTGCGAGGGATTTCTATGTTCAAATCTATTTTGCCAACAATGTGCATCAAGCATCATGAAAAAATTGAAGTGTAACCTTCTCCCTAGTTGTAGCTCTATCAGTAAACAAAAATAAACAGAATCTGCTTGGCTTAAAGATGAGATAACTGAACATTAAATTAAATTTGTAGAGTTTCCCACGCTATACAGGTTAAGACTTGTACAAGAGGAAATCACGGCACTTTCCGCTGGCACTTTGCTTGGTTAATACATATATCCCAGCAAGACCAGAAAGCACAAAGAATCTCGGAACTGCAGGCCCACCCATTAGCAAACTTGTACTTGAAGCATAAAAAAGCTATAACGACGAACAATATCAAGCAATCTCTCCCTTCATCATCAAATAAAGAGTCAAAAAAGTAATTCCCCTTCGGCCTCAGTATTATGTCATTCTTTAAGCAGCGGCCTTGAATATGGTGCGATTTCGCCTGACGAATCACTGTTAGAGGGGGCTATGGGAGGTCTACAAAGGGCCAGTTTGGCTAACAGTGTCACTCCAATGACAAACATCTACAGAACATTCCATGAATTTGGAGGCATGTTCTGGCAGAATTCTGACCAAGCGTAACGACTACTTGATTAGCAAAATCTAGGTTTGGGTTTGGCTTTCTGATATTGGAGATGTGGACATAGCTGCTAAAGCATGAAGAGAAGATTGTGTGGCCACTAATTTATCCCTCAGCGTCATATTGTAGTCATACAAACGTTGGAAATTCTTCTGGATATCAGACATCTCGATTTCAGAATTGTCCTTTAATACTGCATAGGAGGAACAACCGAGTTACAAAAACAAAGGAAATACAAAGAATGTCTCAATTAAGTACCCAAATAAATATTTGGCAGTTATAAACTGGAGAAATTGAATTTTGCCATATCACATTTAAAGACCTGTGTTCATCAGCATCTGTCCCATATGTTCAACCTACTTTCATACAAACAAGGGATGTCTCTGCGTTACACTGAAAATTGCAATGTATTGGGGCTAGTAGGTTGAATCTTGAACATTATTGGATAATCAACAACATGAATCCCCAAAGGAAATGACATTTATAATTCCCAAGGGAAATGTCATTTTGGTCAACAAAAATTATTAGCATCCATAAATGAGATACAACTCCATTCCCAAAATTTTAGAGGAAATATTTCCCATTACAATTACTCATTCCATTAGTCACTTGGATTCAGGCTTGCATACAGGACAATGTTATAAAAATCAAAGAAAGGACAGTGCATTGTCTTTCCATTCCTAGCAGTCGTTTGTCATGCATTTCAAGAGCTTATTCCGAGGAAGTGATAAGCAAGAATTATAATGGAATTCCCAAGTTGCACACCAGAGTTAACTGGCACAACTTTTATAATAAATTCTAAAACAAATGCCAATGCAAACTATTCCAGTCTAACAACCCCACAGCACAAGTTTGTGAATCCATTTCTACTCTTGATGCTAAACATTAATGGGAACCACAAAGGCATACTATGCTGGTAGTTAAAAGTTAAACAGCTTCTTATAATGTCAAACCATTAAAGGTTCTGGTAATAGATTCAAACCATCCATGCTCCCAAAAAGTCTACTCCATTGATTATGCCTACCCTCTGGCCAGTCAATTCGTGCAAGTATTCTGAATATCAAGCCAACATTTAGATCACCGGTCCAAGAAACCAATATTTCCTCTGAAACTTGTTCTCGCGATTTCTTTGATTGACTGCAAATGATGTAAATTAGACTCAATGTTGACAGTTCTGTGTTTAAACCTTTGAATCTTTTCTATATAGGTCATCTAACATGTTAGTACCTTCCCCTTTGTTACAACTGGCTTCACAAGAGGGGAAAGCAATAGTTTTAGGTTACAAATAGAAACACACATTTCAAAAGGCCAAAAAGTATTTGGTCCTCTAACTTGCATGAAAAGAGATATTATCATTACCAATATACTCATGTGTGCAATAATCCAAGAAAGTTATTCCTGCACCACATGCATAAGCAGAAGAAGAAGAAGAAAAAACACTTTGATTGCACATATGCCAGTCACAGACACTAACAATAATAAAGGCAAGCAACCATTGGTTTCATCATTGATTAAAGAGCTAAGCTTGAGTAGATATCAGCAGCATCAACCCATGAGATAAACAAAATAACGTTGGCTGAGGTAAACACAAAGAAACAGGCGAAAAAAATATAAGATTATTTTACCAAGTGGAGGTGGTGGAGGAATGATATAATCATCACCGTGAGAAAATGCTTGAGGTTTGATGGCAACTCCAACATCTGGATGATGAAAATGCTTCTTCCCAGTGTTAGCAAAGCCTAGCATTTCAGGGTTTTGTTTCTGGACAAAAGCATAGAAGATGGGTAACTAAACACTCACCATTTGCAACAAACATATTTCCACGATCAAGAATTAAGGGGGGAAAAAAAGTAAAAAAAAAAATCCAACATCACCCCAATTTCAAAAAAAATAAAATAAATAAATTATCCAAGCTTGTCGGGTGTACATTAATCCAGGTTGCCCAGGAAAAGAATATCCAATTATCAAACAGCCTTTGCATTATCTATCAGCTATACGTATTTTGGCAATTCAGTATAAACTATATTTACAAAATAACAACATATAGCATTTTATTTCAACTCTAGATTATAAAGATCTCATAGTCTGAAACCTATTTTCAGGCTAATGATGTAATTTGAACACATGGGCCAACATTTAGTCAAGAATGGTTAAAATGCAGCAGGCTTCAGAACATAGTACTGTATATTTGGCAAGTAAAAGAAAAATTTATTTATAAAATACAAGAACTAAGCATACCAGCAGTAAGAAAATAGTTAAACAATCAAAACATGGAAAATTATTTACTTTGAATTAGATGCGTCTACTAATGGCAACCAAACTCAAATTACTTAAAAGCGGATTGAAGATAGGGGTAAATGTAAAAGGCTAAATCCTAAGAGCATGCTAAAATAAGTTAAATGGTATACAAGGAAAAGAGAAACCATCATACAGGTTCACCCCTTGCATTTGACAGTCTCCCTTCAGTGTTTGATGTAGTTCCAGCTACACCAGATTCCTCATCCAGAGTGTGAGTGCCCTCTCGAGTAGCTCTCTGCACATTGAAAGATCCACCGACTTTGGAAAAAGTAAGAGCAAGGAAGGAAAATCACAAACAAGAGACCCTCCAGATAGAGCTTATAAATCGACCACAATGTAGAGAGAAATTCCTAGAGTCTAACCTTCTCAGAAGATGAGGTGACTTTCTTGTTAAAACTGATAGAGTCCAGTCCGCTTCGTTGCCTTCCCCTCTGTGATGACACACTTTTATGAAGTGATCCATTATGATGCAATGATGGAACTCTGAGATTACAACAAGCTGATCCATCTTTCACATTATTGTAGTCATCATGCAATGTCTTGCAACCCCAAGTGTACGTTACATATTTCCTCAGCTAGTTATAAAAAACATGTGTTAGTCAATTCAACTGAAACAGGAATAATATAGAAATCATAGCGGCATATAAAGATAATAGAATAAATACAAGTTAATTCCTCAGATAAGAGAGACAGTACTTTATCCCAGTGATCTTGAGCCTTTCGACGATTTTTTATTGCTCGCAAAATGCTATCTTCAGTGCGAAGTTTTTTGATTCTGTACTCGCACTGTAACCAAGAAAATTAGGAAAACCTGAACAATGTTGGATGAATTGTCCAATAAAATAATAGAGGAAGAAAGGGAAGAAACAATAGAAAAATCAGGGGGACAAGAAGAAATTTAGATGAGAAAGAGGAGATTTTTTACAAAATGGGGACAAAAATACAGAAGAAATAAGGGAATATCACAAACTTTATTTCAATAATCATTGACAAATCAAAATCTGCCTCAAACGTGAAAAAAAAAAAATTGCAGTGGTTAGCCCCAACCAGAACTAAAAATCAAAATCAAAAGAAATCTACTTCCTAGTAAGTAAAATAAAACCTAATCAATTAAGAAAGTATTTAAGGAAGGTTAAATAATGCTTAGACACCTAATAAAACGTTGAAATAAATAAAAATAATCTCAAATTTCTAAAAACCCAAACAAAGATATGTCACTCTTCTTCGGTGGCTGCATAAGTGATACACAAATTTTCATGTCTTAGGCCAAAAAATCAAGGTCTAAACACTCAACAATTATCCCTCTTCTTCTCAGTCTTTAATGCTTTTGCCATTATCTGTAGTGAAATTATAGGACCCGACAATTCCACACCTATTATGGCAACTAAAATACAGTTTTCACTAAACAAGGACTATGTAGCGCACAAGTATGTTGCTTCACAATTCTTGTGGCAGTGAGTAAGCAAAGTTGGAAGAGATATTATGAGGCTTATATCACAGAGATTCCATCTAAAACTTTAACTTCAAGGTAAATGTCTCATTCCTTGGGGCATATACAGACTTCTGCATGTATTGATATTTCATAACTTATTTATCACACTTGAATTAACTTCAGTGTTTAAAAAAGATACTGATCAGTTTTGTGTGCAGAAATCATGCTGTTCATAATATATCTTTAGGATAAAATCCTTGTATTGAGGAACTCAAGAAAGCAGATGCAAAAGGGAAGTAAATCATATACCGTAGATGCACACATGAAAGTATTCATCCATTTTACAAAATTTTTATAATGAAAAGCAAGTGAAGAAGACAGCTTCAGAGGGGAATCATACTTGCACCAACAAGTAGAAAAATATGCCAATACTAAAGCAATATAGGCCACCAAGATCTGCAACAAAGCTCACTGCATGGCAGAGAAAGAATCAACATTTTAACACCAGTGTTCAGCCTATCTTCAACGAAAATAAATTTATAAAAGAGCAGAAAGCTGCAACAGCAAAGATACAATACCAATATATCAAAGACAATGCAAAGATGTACTAGACTAATGGTAGTAGGTAAGAATGTAATAAGACTGACAGTACATCATGTAGGCACCCCTAAGATCTTGCAGTTTTGCAAAGTGGTCCCAGAACCCCAAAATCAAAATGAAAAACAAAAAGCGGACTTCAACAGCGAAAAGAAAGTAATGCCACACTACAATAATAATACAACTTAGCTTAATTATGAGTTGTGACATCACCAGAATAAAGTATCAAACATTTACGTATAATGCAGGACGACCTCAAAAAACCAAGCAAAAGAGTACATCAATGGTCAAACTCAAGTCACAGCGGAGACCCCCCAGGTCAACTAGTAGGTCAAAATCAAGGACATTACTCCCTCCCTCAGACACAGAAATGCATGCATAAACATAATCACCAGAATACAAATCAAATGTAAAATTTTTCAGTAACATCATGTCCAAGTTACAATTTTTAAGAAGTTATGGTTAAAAAACATGCAGATTGTGTTTTGAACAGAATGCATATCTATGACTGAACTTATATCCACAAGTAGCAAAATATGACTTACCAGGACCAATTATACTTCGATTTTCGATCTCAACGACATAGGCTGAAAGATAGTTGATAAGCAATGTGGTGTTTATAAGTCCATCGTTAGAACTCTGAAGGGAGGCCTGCAGTGTATTAGTCTCACGAAAGAAGGATCCTGGGAGAAATTCATGAAATAAAGGCTGGAGGAGCCTCAGATCGTTTAGATTATGATATAACCGGGGAAATAAATTAAATTTCAAAATATTTGCATCCTTCCCCCTGAATGTAACTGGTCTATCATCAGACGTGCTAGCATTCTTCAGTGTGCCACTCACAAAACTCAAATGCTTCTTTCTAGCATTAGTTTTTGCAGTAACATTGAAACGAAAACCAGCGGCGATTGCAGGATTGTTGGGAATATCAACAAACTGCCATGAAATATAGGTATAATCATTAATTCGATGGCAATTGCTACACTTAAAGCTTAGGGTTGGCCCCAAACTTGTATTGTGACATGCATAGTCGGCAAAATTTGAAAGAGGAGCAGTTCTAAAGTCAACAGAGCCAGGAGTTCCAGTAACTAAGGTTCCAAGACCACGTAAGTTCAAACATGTCATACTAGAAACAGTGGTTATATTAAATTCCAAATCATTGATGAATGAAGCTAAATCAGGTGCATTTGTTGCTCTCACATTTTGCACCTCAATCGTTCTCTTTGATATAACTTGATAAAGCAACCTGAAATGCCATTTAAATTTACAATCATGTCACCAACGATCCCTGGTTCATCTTGTTTGAAAAGAGAAGAATGGTTTCCCACAGATAAAGTATACTCACGCAGCAAAAAGACCAATGAACAGCATCCAACTAGCTATGGAAAATGTCCCGCCAAGCTCTGTTTTTCTCTTCATAACCACCTTCTGATCATCCTATACATCAAAAACAAAAAACTCTCCATTGATCAATTATAGCTACGACATCCTACCTAAAATTCAGGTGAAACTTTTGTGCTGCTGCTTATATTTGAAGGTGGAGAGACTAGAGTACTTGGTAAACACTCACTTTTACTCAGGCAACTATTATTGAGGTATCAACTACTCAGTTAAAATTAAGAGGTAAAGATGACATCCCACAACAGCAGTATGTTTGAGGTTGAAGTGCAAAGCACAGTGGGTGTATATCAAACAATTTAACTGTAATAAACATATTCTAAAGAGTGCATATTCTAGCACGACATTTAATAATGGATAGACAATCAATAAACAATTAAAAGTGGGTTTATGTCAAAACACTCTAGCTGTTGAACTAACTCTCAGAATCCAGCAAAATCACAACAACTATGAACAGATCATATGAATAATTGTTATTAGTATTACCAGCCAATGCCTAGTAGCATAGCAAATATCAAGACGACTAATCCACCATCTGAGTCTAAACCAAATAGTTCTGCCATCACCAAGCTTCGTAAACCTCAAGAAGAAACAACAAACCAACCAACTCAAAAGCATGACGAGCGTGGCCTCCAAGAAGACAGCCTGCGATTGGCTGAACTTCTTGATGGAGTCATATGCAAACAAGGTTTCAGGAAAGGAGACGCCGTAATAGTCGATACCGGCGTCAGTGGAAATCAACGACCTCTCCCCGAACAAGACACAGCTTTTGCTTGTGCCGTTGTAAAGCTGTCCCGGTGGGCACGCGCAGAGGGACCCGTTGTATCTGATTCCGTTGCTTGGGCACCCCATTTGGATTCAGCAACAAAATAAAATAAGATCAAATCAAAATTTTCGCGGCGTTACAAATAAGGAGAACTCGTGGGATGGGTGCAGAGACTATTACTTTCTCGAGAAAAATCAGGGGTTCATTTTTTCGAGAAAGTCACAAAAATTTGTTGTGCAAGAAAGGAATGTTCTCACACGCGCACAGGACATAATCTAGATTCTTGGGTCTCTTTAACCGGACGCTATATTTTGGCTTTTTTTCCCCCTTGTTTTTTCGCATTTAAAACAAAATTCTTAACTCCTTCAATCAATAATCAATGCTGGGTGTCTGATAATTTTTCATAATTTTTAAGACCATAACAATACCCATAAATCATACTTGATAAGATGCTATGATAAATTAATTTGAAATGGATAAATACTCATTTAGTCTGTCTTTTTTAAGTTAATATCATTTAACTTTTATATTTCAAAATACTTCTTTATCTATAATTTTTTTTCTTTTACAATAATATTTTTTGCAACAATATTCTTACTAATTTTTCTAAAAATATTAAATAGTAAATTAATCAATAATTATTTTTAATAAATTAACTAATAAATATCATAGTGTGAAAGAATGCATACTTTACAATTTATAAAGTAAAATTATTTGGTATTTTATTATGAATTATAACATTGCAAAATTTTTATTATTATTTTAGTAAATATATTGAATTTATTTATTTATAAAGATATATTTTATTTTTTATAAGTATTTTCCTTATAAAATATAATAGTTAATGAGAAAAATAATTGAAAAAATATTTCTTATTCATGTAAGTTGCAATCTTTACATTATATACTACTCTGATTAGGCTAGATAAGGAAATTATTGGAAATTAAGAAAATAAACTATATAAGGAAAGAATAAATACATGGACATAAGATTAGCTTGCAATCTCTTAATTTCAACACTACCCCTCAAGTTGGCTTGAAAATATTTATCATTACCAACTTGAAAGTTGAAATTCAGTGATTGAAAGACTTATTTTAATAATCCCCATATGAGAATATCAATCACTTGCTTTTCATGGAGAGAACAAATACATGACATCAACCAGAAATATCTATCATTTGTGAAAGGTGTACTTTCTATTTAAAAAAATAAAATAAAACACTTAATTTTAACTAGTAACATATTGAATGCATATTATGTTACATAATTACAAATGTAAATTATATTATAAGCACAAAATAACATTTTTATCCCTTAATAAACATACAATTTTTAACACTAATCACTAAATTTGACTTCTGCACCTAGTAAATGAAATTTTTTTTAGAAAAAATAAAGTGAAAATGATTAATCATACGCAACAAATTAACAAAATAACTATATGATGATGCTTAAGAAAAACACAAAATTAAGCATAAACGAATCCTTAATAAAACAAAGTCATGCATAACAATAAGAAGTTTACCTTTCCACCCTATTGAAGAGCAAAAGGTTCACAAATGTGACAAGGTGGAAGCATATGTTACACGGTTCAAATTTGTGAAAGACCACAAGATCAATGTAATGAAAAGGTATACTATAAGGAATAAAATAAAATAGAAATTGAGTGAGCAAAAACAACTATCATGTATTCAGATGGACTAAAAACAAATAACCTGTGACACTCCTACCTTGCAATAAACACATGTGATTGGCCCCAATTACCTATAGCCAATGAATACTTCAGACCATGGGTAATTATTTTAGCTAAGACAGCATATTGCAAATTAACATCCAAATCCTTATCTAACCTCTATAAAATGGATGAAGTGTATAAGTACAACCAGAAGAAACGAAAAAATAGGAATGATACGATATTAAACAAAAGAAGAAAACGAATAAAGAAACAAAGACTTAGAACCTACTGCATATAAGCTCTTACATCCCACATTAATTTTTCTAAAAAGCTGCATAAACACCAATAGCAATAAATATTACAAAAATAACAGTGAGTTAACAATTAAGAACAGTGTGAAATTAATTAGTAACAGAATTAAACAGCAGCAAGAACAACAACAAGAATTAAAAAACAGCAAGAACAGCAACTGGAAATCAAACAGTAGGGAAAAGAAATTAACGAAACAAAGAAAATAATCCTGAGACCTACTACAGTGCTTTAGGTTTGCTGATAACTGTTTCCCAGAATACAACGGGTACAAATTATCCGTCAAGCACAGACAAATAATTCTGGCGAACCACAATAACGGATAAACTCGATCAAAATCAAGACGTCAGAAGGAGGAAAGAAATTTAAGTGCTTTGTGTGTCAAAAACAGAAGAGGAATCTGACTTTTTATACACATGTGAGTATGTAACAGTGGCATAAAATTGAATTTCCGAATTCAATATATGTGATTTAATGTTGTAACAGCTAATTGAATTTAAACAATTCAATTCAGCCTATTGAATTCAAAAATTGAATTGTATAACAGCCTAAAAAATAATTATGAAACTGTTACAAATCCTTTGAATTCAAAAGATTCACAAATAATAATTGTGAAACTGTTACAAAAATTTAAAAGGAAATTAAAAACGTGCCATGCAAGCTTGTGTGATTTTGGGCTGACATTCGCATACGCAGGATGCACGGGTGCACACGAGTTCAACCAAATCGGTCTTGGATTTGCATCCCCCTGCGCATGCGGTGTGGAGAGAGCCTCTATCCTTATAATTCTTGCTTATGCATGGGTAAGTGTCTATATATAAACACAAATCCCTTGACTTATTTTTTCCTTGTGGGATAAGTCTAATTTCCAACTTGAGAGACAATTTCTCATTCACCCAAGCACCATTTTGAGTAAATAAATATACACTTTCGAAGTATTCACGGAGTAGAATCCGAACCTCATAAGATTTTCCACTTTTGCTAAGTGGGACCCACCCAAAATGTGCCCTCAAAATAGCATATTGATATGCTATTTTTTCAACAATCCCCCACATGAATGAAAATTGGCAGTAAAACAAAAAAAAAAGGCTAAACTTTGACATCAAAACCATTTTTGAACTTAATGATCGAGTTTATTGGATAGATACCTAGCACATGATAGGTAGGTATTATCCTTTAAACCTTCCCTTGTGATAATATATTTACTTTACTGGCTTATCAGTAGACGCAATGTCTTTGAACTATTCTGTCGTTAGTGTAAACGATCATATACTACATATAGGTATTTCTCCTAACACTGTTGAGTTCTCATGATTATGTTCATTTTGACCTTGAACATCTACCTGGTTCTGCAAGAGTTTCTAAGAGTTGAACCCCTAAAGCTTATTTTGAAGCAACCCCACTTCTCTCTCACATAGCTGATATCTTAATTAAGAGTAACCTGCATTACTCCGGTCAGATTTCTGACTTATAAGAATCATTAAGAGCCTGGCTCAACCTTATTTCCCATGGGTATCACTGTTTCATCATAGGAATGGTCAATGAGGTAATCCTCTCAAGAGAATGACCCCCCATAGTAATCTAACTTTAGTCTTTAACAATTAGGTTGTCCCATTGAACCTAGATCATGGGATCTCCAGCCAACTAAGTTGGGTTTTCCACTTTTCCTTCGTTATTGACTAATCATTCTATGAGTTTTAATCCCATTTCCCTCGATGATTTTTTTAATAGCTCTCTATTTAATCCTTTAGTTAGCGGATTTGCAATGTTATCATTTGACCTCACATAATCAATAGAAATAACTCCAGTAGAAATAAGTTGTCTAATGGTATTATGTCTATGATGTATGTGTTTAGACTTACTATTATACATATTGCTCTATGCCCTACCCATTCCCCTCGATGATTTTTCTACTAGCTCTCTATTTAATCCTTTGGTTAGCGGATCCGCAATGTTATTCTTTAACCTCACATAGTCAATAGAAATAACTCCAGTAGAAATAAGTTGTCTAATGATATTATGTCTACGACGTATGTGTTTAGACTTACCATTATACATATTACTTTGTGCGCTACCGATAGCTGATTGACTATTGCAATCAATACAAATTGTAGGTACAGGCTTTGGCCACTTTGGAATACCTCTAAAAAGTTGCGTAGCCATTCTACTTCTTCACTATATTTATCTAATGCAATGAATTCAGATTCCATTGTAGATCTGGCAATTACTTTCTGTTTAGAAGACCTCCATGAAACAGCTACACCTGCTAGTGGAAACACATAACTGTTAGTGGATTTTGAATCTTTTACATCAAATATCCAGTTAGCATCACTAAATCATTCTAATACTTCTAGATACCTTGTATAGTGCAGTCCATAATTACGAGTGTATCAAAGATACATGAGTACTCTTACGATAGCTTTCTAATGATCAATTCATGGATTACTCGTATATCTACTAAGTTTACTTACTATATAGGCTAGATCTGGTCTGGTACAGTTTGTTAAGGACATCAGACTGCCTATTATTCTAGTGTATTCTACTTGAGAAATACTATCTCCTCTATTTTCCGATAGATGTATACTCATATCTAATGGAGTTTTAGACACAGTATTATCATCTTTATTAAATTTTTCAAGAATTTTATCTAATAATGAGTTTGACTTAGAATAAGTCCATTAGAAGCCCTTGAGATTTTAATCCCCAAAATGACATCTGCAAGACCCATGTCTTTCATGTCAAACTTAGATTTCAACATATTCTTGGTAGATTTAATCATGTCATCATCACTCCCAATAATGAGCATGTCATCAGCATATAAACATAAAATGACATAGCCATTTTTTGTTTCTTTGATATAAACACATTTGTCACACTCGTTGATCTTAAATCCACTTGTGATCATCGTATAATCAAATTTTTCATGCCACTGTTTTGGTGCTTGTTTAAAGCCATATAATGACTTTACTAATTTACAGACTTTCTTTTCTTGTCCTGGAATTATAAAACCTTTAGGCTGCTCCATGTAGATTCCTTCATCTAAATCTCCATTTAGAAAAGTCATCTTTACATCCATTTGATGTATCTCGAGATTGCGCAAAGCTGCAATTGCTATTATCATCCGAATGGAATTTATTCTCGTAACATGAGAAAAAGTATCAAAGTAATCAAGGTCTTCTCATTGCCTATAACCTTTAATTACAAGCCTGGCCTTGTACTTATCGATTAATCCATCGGCTTTCATTTTCCTTTTGAAAATCCACTTATACCCCAAAGGTTTACATCATAGAGGAAGATATACTATCTCCCAGGTATGATTTTGTAAAATGGATTCAACTTCACTGTTAATGGCTTCTCTTCATGAAGCGCCTTCAGGTGAAGTTACAGCTTCTTTGAAGCTTGGAGGTCACTTTCTAGCAAAAACGTCAAAAAGTCTGGACCAAAAGACTTTCCTATTCTAGTTCTTTTGCTACATCTGACCTCAACTTCTTGTTCTTCTTCTTCTTTTGGAACTTTATCATTTTATTCAATTTTATTATTTTGAATTATTGTTTCATAAAATTATCGTAGTTCTCTCGATTCTACTATAGAATTGTAAGGAAACACATGTTCAAAAAACGATGCATTTCTTAATTCTATTATTGTATTTTTGTGGACATCTGGAACTTTAGACTCATGCACCATAAATCGATAAGCACTATTGTTTTGTGCATAACTAATGAAAATGCAGTCAACAGTTTTTGGTCCTATTTTCACTTTTTTATTTGAAGGGACCACTATTTTAGGAAGACACCCCTACACTCGTAAGAATTTATAAGAAGGTGCTCTACATTTCCACAACTCATACGGAGTTTTATCTTCTTGCTTTCGAGGTATCTTAGTTAATAAATAATTAGCTGATAAAACAGCTTCTCCCCATATACTCTGGGGTAACCCATAACTTATCAACATTATATTCATCATTTCCTTTAAAAGTTTGATTCTTTCATTCTGCAATCCTATTAGATTGAGGTGAATATGGAGCCGTGACTTGATGTATCATTCCACTTTGTTCACATAGTGACTCAAACGGAACAACATACTCACCACCATGGCCACTCCTTAATTCTTTGATTTTTTATTAAGTTGATTCTCAACTTCATTTTTATAGAGAATAAACTTTTCTAAAGCTTCATCTTTACTTTTCAACAAGTATAAATAGCAATATTTTGTGCAATCGTCAATAAAGGTAATAAAATATTTATTATCACCTCTTGTTTGAATGGATTCAAAATCACAAATATCACTATGTATTAAATCAAGTGGTTCAATGTTTCTTGGAAAGATGACCTAGTTAGTTTTGCCTCAACACAAGTTTTATACTTATATTTCAAATCAATTTGGAAATTGAGAATATGCTTCATGTTAATTAATTTACGCAATGAATTAAAATTAACATATCTTAATCTACCATGCCAAAGATTAGAAGACTCAAGCAAATAAGCAGAAGAACTAGTTTCATTATTAATTTTTGGTTTCACAGTCATTACAATGAGCTTAAACAACCCATCATTAACATAACCCTTTCCCACATACATCCCATTCTTTGACAAAACTACCCTATCTGACTCAAACACTATTTGGAAACCATGTTTGTTTAACAGCGATCCAGACACCAAGTTCTTCCGAATTCTGGCACATAAAGCACATCGTTCAGAGTCAGCTCTTTTCCAAAAGTCATCTTCAGAATCACCTTCCCTTGACCCTCAATCTCAGACGTAGCGGAATTCCCCATGAATAGCTTCTCCCCATTGCTAACTGCTTCAAATAAAGTGAACAACCCTCTGTCCAAGCAAACATGTCTAGTTGCTCCCGTATCAATCCATCATTCTCTCGAATTAGAGCCAACCAAATTCACTTCTGAAACCATTGTAGAGAGGTTTATGTCTGAAACATGTTGAGTGATGTTTTCCACCACATTTTCCTCTCACTTCTTTTTAGGCAATATGCAATCCGAAGCCTTATGACCCATCTTGTCACATTTAAAACACTTTCCTTGAAACTTTGCTTGCTTCTTGGAGATTCCTCCTTTCGGTCTCAATTTTTTATTTTTCTTATTTTTAGGTCCATGTTCAATAACATTTGCCTTAACCAAATAAATAACCCTCTTATTTCTGCATTTCTGTTATCTTCTTCAATTCGGAGCTTAACAATCAGCCCTTCAATATTCATTTCCTTGCGTTTATGCTTCAAATAACTCTTGAAATCTTTCCAAGCAAGAGGCAATTTTTCAATAATTGCAGCCACTTAAAAAGTTTCACTTAACATCATCCCTTCTACAAGGATTTCAGATAATATGATCTGAAGCTCTTGTACTTGACTTATTACAGTTTTGGAATCCACCATTTTATAGTCTAAGAGGCAGCCAACAACAAATTTTTTGGTACCCGCATCCTTAGGTTTATATTTTCGGTCTAAGGATTCCCATAGCTCGTTGGCTATTTTTTTTCCTATGTATACATTATACAAGAAATCACTAAGCCCATTCATTACATCATTTTTACATAAAAAATCAGAATGATGCCATGTATCAATTGCACTAGCGACTTGAACATCCGCTTCACCCTATTTTGGTTTAGGAGCATCCTCCATCAAGAACCTCGGAAGGTTTAACGTGGTCAGGTAAAAGAACATATTTTGCTGCCAATGTTTGAAATTCTGGCCATTGAATTTTTCTGGCCTTTCCGCATGATTCACAAGAATAGCCATGGAGGTTGGTTCTTTCACAACAGATGCCCCATGAACAGAAGATGAAATAGGGGCAGTTGGAATTGCAACACTGGTTTCAGTTGCCATCTCACCGTAAAATTTGCTTTAAGATTATTAGAAAAATAACAATGAGTTAACAATTAATAACAATGTGAAATTAATTGGTAACAAAATTAAACAGCAGCAATAACAGTAACTAAAATTCAACAACAGCAAGAACAACAACAGGAAATCAAACAGTAGGGAAAAGAAATTAACGAAACAAAAAAAATAAACCCGAGGCCTGTAACACAGTGTCCTTAAAATAGATTTACCACCTACTGCAGTGTTGTAGGTTTGTTGGTAACTATTTCCCAGGATACAACGAGTATGAATTATCCGTCAAGCACAAACAAATAATTCGGGCGAACCACAGCAGCGGAAAAACTTGATCAAAATCAAGATGTCAGAAGGAGGAAAGAAATTTAAGTACTCTATGTGCTGGTTGGTTTGTGTGTAAAAAACAGAAGAGGAAGCTGCATTTTTATACACATGTGAGTATGTAACAGTAGCACAAAAATTTAATTTCCGAATTCAATATATGCAATTTAATGTTGTAACAGCCCATTGAATTTAAACAATTCAATTCAGCCTATTAAATTCAAAAATTGAATTGGATAACAGCCCAAAAAATAATTGCGAATTGTTACAAATCCTTTGAATTCAAAAGAGTCACAAATAATAATTGTAAAACTATTACAAAAATTTAAAAGGAAATTAAAAACATGCCATGCAAGCTTGGGTGATTTTGGGCTGGGCTGATATTCGCATACGCAGGATGCGCGGGTGCACACAAGTTCAATTAAATCGGTCTTAGATTCGCACGCGCGCAGTAGAGAGCTTTTATCCTTATAATTCTTGCTTAAGCATAGGTAAGTGTCTATATATAAACAAAAATCCCTTGGCTTATTTTTTCCTTGTGGGATATGCCTCATTTCCTTTCAAATTTCCAACTTCAAGGGTGCACTTTGAGAGACAAATTTTCATTCACCTAAGCACCATTTTGAGTAAATAAATATAAACTTTTGAAGTATTCACGGAATAGAATCCGAACCTCACAATATTTCCTACTTTCGCTAAGTGGGACCCAGTCAAAATGTGCTCTTAAAATAACATATTGATATGCTATTTTTTCAATAATAAAAACTTAGAAAATAAGAAAAGATATATCTTTATACATATGATCACAGGTAAAATCAACTAGTTCGACATAAAGATGAAACAAACCTTTCTAAACAAGCCTTCAAGTAATAGACCAGTAAGGTCCAACCTCTTGTTGCCATAATAATATCAGTCATCTTTAACTCGCCGACCAAGTGCATAAAATAGAAGTGATGTATAATATAGCTGAAGAAAGGATCAATAAGATTTGTAACTACTCCAAAGTAATGACAATGATAATATGTAGAAGGATTATACTTACCTAAAATAGTAAGCTTTTTTAGTTCCAGAAAATTTAGTTCCAGCAACATGAGGAAGCATTTCCTTTTCAAGGATATCCTCAGCACACCTAAAACAAGAATGCAAGGAGGATATCCTATTAATACAATAGAAGTTTACATAAAGTTTTTTAACCCAATTAGAATTTTCAAGCTAGTATTCTTTAGTTGTCCATATTTCAATTGATAAACAATTAGAATCCATAGAACCATAGTCCTCTATATTTATAATTTAGATAATAAATTAAGAAGAAAGTAGAAGAAAATCAAATTTAAATAAAACCAATCATTGAAAACCAAATACCAAATTGAAGCAAGAACAAAATATTGTACTTGATCCTCTTATCCTTAGTTGCCTTAGCAAATGTGCCTCTTTTTCCAATATACTCTAGGGCAACCTGCAATGGACAAGAAAGAAACCTAAGAATGTGTCATTAAGATTTAAAAACTGAAACTTAAGTTTAGTTAAACTTGAATTTTATTCATTTGACTACAAAACAAATGTATAAATTATCTCACACTAGTTAATATCTCACAACATATACCTAATGATTTTGAACGGGCCATGCTTTCTCAATAGAAGGCTGAAGTAATCCCATAATTTAACTTTGAAGAGAACAGAAATCATATTGAGGGTTTTTAGAAGATGAAGGCAAGGAAATTTTCAAGATGATGAGAGAACATGATGGTGAGGAAAGACAGCAAGATGAGAAAAGAACACAGCAGCAAGTAACATAATGACGAGAAAGACCACAGAGAGAAAGATGACAGCACAGAAGTTTATGTCAAGATGTCAAAAATCAGCTTTACTTAGTCGGTAGCCAGTGCACGAGGAAGATGACGACACGACATTTTCAACAATGGCATTTGAGATTGAGGCAAGACAAGATAAGTTAGAATCAAGAGAAGTCTAGGGTTTTCAGTTTCGGTCTTCATCTTCTCTATGTGTGTTATGTTCAACACTTAGAAAAAATTTATGATTACAAAGCACCAAAATAGAAAAAAATTATGATTACAAAGCACCAAAATGGTGCATTTCATATTTTTAAAATACAATTTTATAATTAAAAACTTTAAAATTTTAATATTTTAAATTTATGTGCAAAATGTCGACATTCGAACATATGCAAAAGGACAATACTTTTTTATTCGTATAACATTATGTTTTAAAAATTACGTAAAATTTCGGTAAAAAAAAGCGCCAAAATAAAGTCAACATTAAAATTCTATCATGAATTCTTGATGTAATAAATTCTATCACAAGGTCGTCATAAATCTTTGACATAATTTATTTCTATCACAAGTCTGTCATGAATATTTAATAGACAAAAAATATATCATGGATCTATCATGCTTTTATGACTTATGCCCTTTTTCTCAGAATCTATCACAATGTGTCCGTCATCTATTGTTAGTTTTCTTGTAGTAGTGAATGGTTAAATTTGTGAATAAACTAGCTAGTCATCACTTGGATTAGGCTATTTCCATAGGGAAGAACAATCTTTTTCTTCTTGCTAATTGTTATTGAGAGGTGGCTGATTTGTGGAAAGCAAACTATCAAAGGAGGCATAAGAGTTGAATTTGTGGTAGTATCACTAAAAGATGGCTCACTTAAGGGAGTAGATTTTAGGGAAAAAAATATTCACAAAACTAATCTTCTATATTATATTCATTCCCTTAAAGAGATGTTTTAGAGAAATAAGGCATGGTTTCTAAAAAAGTCACATCCACGGTTACAAAATTTTTCCTAGCTAGAGGATGAAAACAGTTGCACCCTTCCTGTGTAGGAGAATAACCTAAAAACACACACTTGAGAGACCTAGGATCAAACTTACTTTTGTGATTGTTCTTATCATGAAAAAAAAAAGCAGCACACCCATACACTTTAGGAGGAAGAAAACTAAAGGACTAAGACATCACATGGCACAAGCAATCAAAGCAGCAGTGAGCAGCCCATTGCCGACCGATGCCTCAACCACTCACAGGCAACGGCCTCCCTTGCTCGCAACCTGGAACCCACTACTGACAGCCACATAGCCCACACACACAACCTCCCTTAAACAAACAAAACACACCAGACACAAAGTTAACGCCTTAATAGAGCAAGCTGCAGCCGGCCACCATGCAGCAACTGTCGAGGCTCCGTGAGATCGTGATTGAATTCCGATCGACCAATCTACTACTACAAAATACCGGATCTACTGCGCCACCTCCACGCCTCCATTCCTCCACCATCACCTGATCTAATTCAAGCTCTATTAACCCGGCAAGCAGCAACCCGAATTTTGGCTATTGAGTTGAGTTTTGGAAGCTTTGAGTTTGAGCTTTGATAATTGACGATGATGGTATATACACACTATCTATTATATGTGAAAGTGAAGTGTTAATTAATATTTACTAATCCGACCCGTATCTAAACTGAGTTTTTGCAACAACTACTTATGTGTTTGACTTGACATCTCATGTCAATGATATGAAACTCATCATCCATTTTAGTATCGTATAACATAAAGGAGTCATAACACATACTAGTGTTTATAAGAATTTTTTATGTCCAATCACAAATCCACCACTACGAACTATTTTAGAAGTATAGTACAGAGGATACACGGTTCATATTCTCGACAAACTCAAGAATATGTTCCTTAACTATTTTACTTCCTGAACTATATTCATTAAATTAATTTATGAATGTTGGTAACTTTGCCATAAATATCAAAATGCTAATCAAATACAATAATTCCCTAAAAACAAATATCATTTGATTGGCCTTTAAGGCATATCACTAACAATCCCTAGTACATAGGTAGCCATTATTGTCTGTTAACCATACACCATCTAAGGTTAATTTCTCTAAAAATTTTAAAATTTTGGAAGGTATCATGTCAATTATATAATAAATAAATAATGTTATGACATCTATACATTTACTTTGAAAAACCAAATTCTCATTTGTGGAAGCTTTCCCCCAAGTCAATGAACTTGAAACAATCAGTCTAAATGGGTGAATTCTCTTTTTGGTTCCCATAAATCTTTCACTACAACCCATTCTCAACCTTGAACTATGACAAACTTTTCCACACTCACCTATTACCTTCAAAAGCTTACCTTTCTCAACTCTTATCCTCTAGTAGCTTCTTTTACAGCTACATGTTTCTTTTTCTCTTTCATAATCCCATGGGTACAGTGGTGATCACTTAACTTTGTTGATCTTTAACACTTACTGATAAAGATGGGGCAATTGTCACACTGTTAGAGAGCTTACTGTCACGAGATGAGTTTTATTGTGTAGCAACCCATGCGGCACTTAGGCCACTTCTAGCACACAAGTCACTAAGTAAGCCTAGAATACTTCTCAAACTAGCGAAGCAAGAACGCTTGCGGAAAATGCTTGAGAGAAGTAGAGCATTGTGGCCAAAATATATTTTATTACACACAAAGAATAAATGACAAGAGAGCTTTACAAGAGAGATAGAGAGCTTGTGTGTGTGCTTGAGTGTTTGTGTGTGTTGTGTAGTTGGTGGGCAAATGAGGGGGCTCACCTTTATTTATAGTTGTTGGAGTGCTAGGTCTAGAGAGTTCCATGCAAGTTGCATAAATATCTAGGGACCTATGTGGAGAAACCTAGAAACTTCTAGCCTATGTACAATTTGTAGAAAACTCTAGATCTTGGGCCATGTTAGGTGATTTGCTAAGCGCATCACGATTGGTTAGTTGTGTTGGCGGCCCATTTCTAAGCGCAACCACTTCTAAGTACATCCCACCTTTAGTGCTAAGCGCATCCCGCTTCTAAGCACACTCCATGTTTAGGCGGACTTTTACTAAGCGGCCCCATGTACGCAGAATTAACCTCCGGTTATGGGATATTTGTGCCGCACGTGACATTACGCACTGTAGGAGAGAAAAAGTTAAAACTGAGTCTAGTGGAGAAAATATTATCCAATAAATTGGCAAATAGAGAAAGGGTAGAGATACCAATTTAGCAAATATAGAAGCCCCGGATTGCAGTTACTACCGAGAACCTTAGGGGTAATAAATTTCTCTTTTAGTTAAACTCACACATGGATCGTATTCGTGTGCTTAAAGAGGGACCATGGTGCTTTTAAAATGTACTTATTATTCTAGTTGAGCCAGCAGGAATCGGGGCCATATCCAAATGTGATTTCTCTCATGCCTCACTTTGGATCTAGGTGTACAATCTACCGACTGTACGTATGACAAAAGAGGTCAGACACTTCTTAGGCAACTAAATAGGCATGGTAGAAGAAGTGAACATGCGCCTCTGAGAGAATTATTCATGCCAGTTTCTTCGCATCAGTATTAATATCAACATAACTCAACCTCTTAAATAAGTTACTCGATTACAACTAGAAGGGGCAAAAGATGTAGCAATACTGCCAGCCAGGTATGGAAAGGCTGTCAGATTTTTGTTATTGATGTGGTCGCCCACGCCATCTTTATTGTGAATGTGAAGACTTTTTAACCAATACAAATGTAGATGCCTCAATCCATGGATTTTAAATTTAAGCCAAATCTGAAAGCTAAGCCACCTGTGGAGGAGAATCAAAGTCAGAAAACAAAAATTAATTAGGGCTTCTAAGTGAACAGTTACTCGAACATCAGGAACCATAAATTCCATTCAACACACCCTGACCAAATCCAAAGCAGCATTCTTCATTCTACCTCCCACTACAAGAAAAAGTATCTACTATGACAGTCCTCTATGTGACAGTTTTTGGTCTGGAGGCCTACAACAATAGAATCGTGATAGATTTATTTTCTGTCATAACTTATGACATATCTGTGATAGAAATATCGTTTATCAAGAAATTATGATATATTGCTGATATGAATATCATATATCAAGAAATTATGATAGACTAGTGATAAATTATTTGACTATCAAGAATGAAAGACTGATTTTTTATGTTGACTTTAATTGCGCGGGTTTGACTTAATTTTTAAAAATATTATATTACTAAAATAGAAGTGAAACGATGCCGTCTCAGTTGTATGTTTCGCAAGTTTGAGGATAACAGACGTAAATAACAAAAAAAATTAATAAAACGTTGCGTTTTGTTAAGGGGGGAAACTTGTTACTGAGAAAAGAGGGAAATTTTTTTCTAAGTGTTCAGAAAATTTGCAAGCGTTATTATGGAATCTCAAAATCGATTAGAACACTTGGAGCAAACCCTCAAAGGCCAGCCATAGCAAACTAACGACACCCAAACACCCATAGTTTCAAAATCGTTCTGGTTGTTTCACTGAATCATCTCTCATTGCTGGGACGAAGTCAGTGCTAATCGAAACCCAAATTGGAATGAGAACAACATCCAGGGTACTTTTATTGACTGAAAGAAACCCAATCGCTTACCGTGAAAGAAGACCTAAATCGTTGTTGCCGAAGTTGAAACCCTAGGCTTGACGGTGAATTGAAGCTTCACACCCACTGGTGAGTCATTGCTGCATTTGCATATATTTAATTTTGACTATTTATTCAACTTTTATGTAAAGTAGTAAATAATTTGTAAAAAATTGAAATGTATTTGCATGTATTGCATATATTGCATATATTTCGGTAATCAATTTACTAAATAATTTCCCAGGAAGATATAATGTTGTTAATTTTGAGTTCTGTTTTGAGTTGTAATCGTGCATTGCATAATGTTGTTAATTTTTTTTTATTCTAGGTAATTCTGAATTATATTCATGTGTTTGTGTGTGAATTTTTTTTTCTAGCTATTTCTGATATTGAAGCTTCGTTAAGTTAAATGAGTGTTTGTGTATGAAGATGGTGATATTGGCCTGAAATGTCTATAACAAAGCCTGAGGAGGGATTCTTAGTAACTGATTCTGTTATGTAAAATTGAGGGATTCTCACATCTCATTGTCATCTACCTATGCATGTGGTGTTGTAGCTATTTTGCATCTGGTGGTATTATTGTTACTGTTGTTGTCTTGAGTCGTAACATTTGCGTGTCAAATATAAATAGTTGTGATTGCTGCATAAACGTGACAGTTCGATGTTCTTGATTTGTTGAAGGCATTGTATTAAGGTACTTGAAGCTTTTCTTTGTGTTTGCTTTCATTTTTGTTCTACTAATGCATATTATTTGAAGTTGTAGTTTATTATTTCTTTTTAGGCTTACTCATATGATTAATGTAATTTATTGGTACCTTTTTAGCCCTCTTGAATCCAAGTTTTGGAATTCTATCAACTGATCATTCAAAATATATTTCAGTAATCAATATTGTTGCTGGATTTGTACCTGGAATTGGATATAGCAGCAGATTGTTGTGTTTAATTTGGTAAGTTCCATTTCTTATCCTCTATTATTTGACGTAGATTGAAGTTGTTATACACTTGCTTAAAATTTACATATCTTTAAATTTATAATTATGATACTATGTAATGTGTTTGTTGTGGGGTCTGTCTTATTTATTATATTTATAGTATAGTAGGAGAGTGAACTTTTGAAAAGTATGAAATTCAGTTTATCAGCTTTCTTGGTTGCTATATTTGTAATTTTGAAATTTGTTTAGTTCACATGGTGTTGTAACATTAGACAAATATTCTAAGTATGTACATTCTTTCTTTGTTTTATGTATATGTCAGGAACATTAATTATTAAGCCAAAAATGGATAAATCTTGGATTCAATGTAATCGACTGTCGACAGAATATGAATAGGGTGTCCAGAAATTTATACATTTTGCTATAAAAAATGCTGGAGGCAGTAGCGTCATTAGGTGTCCATGCGTTGATTGTGGGAATTTATCATTTGAAACACTTACAACTGTAAAACATCATTTATATTTGCATGGTTTTGATGTGAAGTACGACAATTGGTTTTGGCACAGGGAAGAGATTCGTAAGAGTTCTTCTCCTCAAAGAGAAAACCATTTTCAACAACAAAATATAGAGTTTGACAATGGTAATGAGTTAGAAATGGTTAATGATGCTTATAAGGGTTGTTGTGGGGACCCTAAGGCATTCAAAGAGTTGCTAGAACAGGCTGAGAAACCCTTGTACCTAGGATGCACAAAATTTACTAAGTTATCCTTTTTAGTGAAATTGTTCAATGTGAAGGGTAGATTTGGGTGGTCTGACAGTAGTGTTTCTACATTGTTGAGTGTTTTAGCAGATGCTTTCCCTAAAAATAATGAAATTCCAACCTCTATGTATGAGGCCAAAAAGACAATGTTAGCTTTGAGCTTAGAATATGTTAAAATTCATGCTTGCCCAAACGATTGCATACTCTACAGAAAAGAGTATGAAGGTCTTTTGGAATGTCCTACTTGTGGGTTATGTAGATGGAAGAAAAAAGGATGGTACTGTACACCAATATAGGAAAGGGGTTCCTGCAAAAACTTTATGGTATTTTCCTCATATACCTAGGTTTAAGCGCATGTTTCAGTCATCCGAAACTGCTAGGGACTTGACTTGGCATGCAAATGAGAGGATGGTTGATGGTAAACTCCGACATCCAGCTGACTCACCATCTTGGAAGTTAGTAGATGAGAAATGGCCGATCTTTGCATCCGATCCTAGAAACCTTCGCCTAGCTCTATCAGCTGATGGAATCAATCCACATAGCTCTCTTAGTAGTACATATAGTTGCTGGCCAATAATTCTTATTACTTATAATCTTCCACCATGGTTGTGCATGAAACGAAAATTCATGATGTTGTCCCTCTTGATTTCTGGTCCTCAACAACTGGGTTTAGATATTGATGTGTATTTGTAACCTCTAATTGAGGATTTGTAAACTTTATGGGATGTTGGGGTGGAGGCATATGATGCCTACAAAAATGAGTACTTTAATTTACGGGCTGTATTACTATGAACAATAAATGACTTTCCGGAATACGAAAATTTAGCAGGATGTACTGTTAAAAGATATCATGCCTGCCCATATTGTGGTGTAGAAACACCAAAATGTAGACTTAAACACAGTGGAAAAAATGTATACATTGGGCATCGGCTTTGGCTTCCTCATGGTCATAAATTTTGGTTCCAAGCAAAAGCCTTTGACAATAGTGTGTGTGATGAAACCCCTCCAAAACTGTTAAACGGGGAGGAAATTTTCCAGTTGGTTGACTCTATTGATAATAGATGGGGGAAAAGCAACAGTAAAAAGCATAAAAGTGCGAACAATGATGATCTCGTGTGGTGGAAGAAGAAATCTATATTTTAATTTTTTTTATTACCATTGTCAATATAAAATTACTTTTACATAATTTACAGATACTTTGTTACAATTTTTTTTTTTGTATACAGCTCTATGACAATGTTTATAGCACAAGAGGGTAAGGAGAAATGGAATTATAATAAGATGGTCAGATCCATAAAGGTTTGAACTATTACCTTAACTATAATTATATATTACCATGCTTAATTGTTATTAAATGAACTCTGCATAATTGTGAAGAACAGTCCCACAAAGAACCAAGTTCGTGTGTGGATTTTACGTCATGAGATTCATGAAAGACTTAATTAATGACTTCTCTTTACTAATGAACAATGTGAATTCCTTGATCATAATTTGCTTCATAAAAAAGAACATGTCCTGTTTCAAAGTTTCACTAAATATTTATTTTTCATAAATAGTTTAACGGAAAGACAACATATTCTGATGCTGAATTAGATGAAGTCCGTATTGAGTGGGCAAACCATTTTTTTGGAGTACTTGCTGTTATGTGAGGTAACCCTTACCTATTATGTTGTTATTGTGAGTTCATTGATGAAATAAATTAATTTACTACCTATATTTTACTTGGGCAGTTATCTAGCTTATTATACTTCTATGTTGGATTATGATGAAGATGGTGGGTACTGTTGGAGTTAGCTAGTTTTTTTCTTTGTTTGGAAAATAGCTCTTGGATATTGATGCAATTTTACACATTTTGGTTGTTCTTAGGTTGGATTTTCATGTTTGGGAACTGCTGGCCTTGTTTGATCAGTATTTTTGGCTCCTCTTATGTTGTTGGAAGTGTTGCTGGAAATGTTGCTGGAAATGTTGCTGGAAATGAACTATGTTGTTGCCTTTGTTCATGTTGGTAGAAATGACTCTGTTGTTTGGCTTCCTTATGCTACTGGAATTGAACTGATCATTGTTCGTTTGTGTTGTACATGCTGCTGGAATTTAGTTCTTAGGTTGTTATAATACTCTTCTTCTATTTATGTTGGACTTGTCACTCTCGAATTTGATTAAATTATGTTTGCTGACAATTATGAAATCTTAGTCAATGTTATCCATTTCATTTTCTTTGTCAGTTAATTTTTAATTGCAATATTAATTTTAATAATCTAATTAATTAGCTAATTTATGAAATATTAATTTCTACTAAATCAATTGCAGGATTGTTATTAAAATGATAATAATTTCATGGTGCAAAAAAAATACCCCTTTTTTATTAATTATAATTTCAATTTTTGATTTAATTGAAAAAATTCATTTAATTATAATTTGCATTTCGCGCCAATTTTGATTTTCCCGCCAAAAATTCAAAATATGGCGCACAAATTAAAAAAAAAAGGGCCAAATTCAAATTTATTATATTATAAATAAAGTATATATGACTAAAAATATCATCACAGACATGATTGGTATTATTCATCATAACGACAGTATAAACAACCGTCATCCACCCCCTAGTATGACAGATTTTGCCTGTCATGGTAGGCAATTTTTCTTGTAGTGTCCCAACTCCAAAACATTCCTTCCTTTGACAGTTTGCCCAATATTAATGAGAAGGCGGCAACCAACAGTGATGACAACTCAGATATGGTCATTGAGATCCCCACTAACACGGCACAATTCACAATTTCCAAAGGAAAAGATACGATATCAAAAGATACAGTAGGGCTAGGAACTGGAAAACAAAGAAATATCTCTGAGGCAAAAGGACCTGTTGCTTCTAATATTGTAACTAGTAACTTACTTCCAACAAAGAAACCATCTAAATCATTCAGCCTATTTTCATGCTTATTACAGTAAAGCCCACAATAGAAACCGAATAATAGTCCATCAAAAAAGAAGTGGAAACTACTGACCAGGAGGAAACAATTACTAGAAGTGGAGATAAAGAAAGTTAGTGGACTTGGAAAACAAATTACAAACAAATCAAAGATCTAATAACCAAGCCTCTGAGCCTTTCAAAGATGAAAGTCTTATTATAGTGGAAAAGAACGGACTCAGTGGTTGCAATTTAAGTGAAATATGAGATAAGAGGCCAATGGAATTGGATTCTCGTAGCCCAGAAAGAATCAGACGGGAAGACAGTTTCAATTCCTACATCTAAGAAACTCCCACTGAGAAGGTGGGATCCCTTCAAACACACTCTTTATTCCCTTGACAAACTCAGAGATATATTAAAGGCGGAGGCTGGTAGCTAGCCCCCTGAGAGCCATGATCATTTTATGTTGGAACGTTCGGGCCGGGGATTGGGTAACACCCAAACATTCGAAGCACTTGAAAATGTGCTTCGCTTGTGTAAATCAAATATTTTGTTTATTTGTGAAACTAAATGTAGTGTGTTGCAAATGGAAAGAATTAAAATAAGCCTAAATTTTGAGAATTGTTTGCCGTAAATGGCAGTGGATTCAATGGTGGTCTTGCCTTGTTTTGGCACTCGGATCTAGACCTGAGAATTTCTTCTTTCAGCATGTATCATATTGACTCTTTAATTATGTCTGATGGAGGAATTCATTAGAGATTTACGGGGTATTATGGGTACCTTAATCCATTGTAACGGCATAATACCTGGAGCCTTCTCTAATGTTTATCCTCAAATTTCAATCTTCCATGGCTTTGTGGTTTGTGGGCCAGACATAAATGAAATTCTAAACCCATGGGAGAAAAAAAGCGGGATTCCTAGAAATATGGAAGCTATGTATGCTTTCAAGCAGGCTATTAACTTTTGTGAGTGAACAGATAAGGATAGAAAGTTCATGTTTACTTGGTTGAATGAAAGAAATGGCCCAAATTTTGTGTAGGAGAGACTGGGTAGGTTTCTTTACAATCGACAGTGGAAGAATATCTTTCGTAATTTTTGCATATATAATAAGTAAGCTATTGGTTCAGATCATGTCCTATTAGAATGGAATTTGCAAAGAGTAACAACAGTCAGAGAAGAGTGTAAACCATCAGAGATCGTCACGTTTTCATTACGAAGCTGTATTGGAGCCACTATAAGGATTGCAAAAACATTATTAAAGAAATCTTGTCTGGGGATCGCAATTCATCTACTGGTAATCAGCTTGCAGATTTCCAAACTAAAATTTCTACAACTCAAGAACGACTCCGCTTGTGGAGTTATAGCACTTTTGATAACAATGATAGAGAATATAAGCTCCTGCAGGAACATTTACGTGAACTTAAAAAATGTCCCTCATAATAATGAATCCTTGTGAAATCCAAAAAGCAAAGGAACGGACGGAAAATTTTCTACTATAGGAAGAGTTATATTAGAACAGAGATCCGAAGTCATATGGCTACACCGTAGGGATAGAAATAGCAGGTTCTTCCATGCTCATGCAACTACTAGAAATTAAAATTAAAAAAAAAGGAATTTTGTGAATGGGATTTTAGACAAGAATGGATTTGGGTAGAGGATTCTAATGAGATGGTAAGGGTATTTGAATCTTACTATTTGCAGCTCTTTAAGTTCTCAAATCCTTTGACTGAGACATTATTTACTGCTTTAGAACATCTTGATTCCCCTGTGAGTGATGAGATAAATTCAAAAATTAATGAGCCTTTTCGGAAGACGAGATCGTTGCAGCTTTGGACACAGTTTCTTCCTTTAAAGGCCCCAGGTGCTGATGGGTTCCCATCTGAATTCCGAAAAAAATACTGGCCCTCAATTCAGGAAACAGTTATGAAAACATGTTTACATATCCTCAATGAAAAGGGTGATATAGCAGCACTGAACAAAACAGACATAGTGCTGGTTCTAAAAACTAAGAATCTGACGAAAGTAATTGAATTTCGATAGCATGAAATGTCATCTATGAACTTATTAGCAAATCAATTGCCAATAGCATGAAATCAATACTTGATCAAATAATTCCCCATTTCAGATGCTTTTATCCTTTTAAAGACAGATTATAGGTAACATTATGGTGGGTTATGAATGTCTACACCAAATTAAAAGCAAGCAAACGGGATGGTTAATGCGCTGCATCTCTACTACAACTTTTAAAAAATCTGCCTTATCAAAGAAGTCAAAGGTGACATTCATCCTCAGCGAGGTCTTTGCCAGGGACACCCCTTATCCTCTAATTATTTATTCTTTGTATTAATGTTTTTTCAAATCTTATTAGTAAAGCTGTCAAACAAAATTGATTCACGGAGTTGGTTTCAATGGGAATAACTATGTTACCTCTTATCTTCTTGCTGTAGATGACAATCCTTTTTCCTCCCATGCCACAATTGAAGAATAATCTCCTTTGAAATCAATAGTTGATCTTTACACTGCAGCTTCGGGCCAGCTATTTAATTTAGAAAAATCGTCAACGTTTTTCAGCCCGAATATGCATCAAAACTGTTGGGAAAATATGCTCTTTAAAAGCATATATGTTTATTTAATTGTAATAAATAATTTTTCTGATTAATAAAATAAGTGAGGTATTTTATTCAAATAACTTAATTGTATTAATATTTTGATTAAAATCCATTTAATCATATTATATGTATTTATGTGATCATCATATGGATTCACAGAATACATAAATACAAGTTATCTTATGATTAAATAAATTAAGTTCGCAGTTGATGAATAGAGTTGGGCGCTCTATTTACGTTTAGACTATAGTAAATTCATTGAATGATTTGTCGTAATTATGTATGAATTTTGAGATGTAGTTTGACTACATTGAGCTAAATCACATATGAGATTTAATTAATCTTGAAATAACTGTCAGACTTATTAAATCTCATAGGCATTGATTTTACTGTAATCTTAATCTTGAATTAGTTATGATTTAATGATTGTAATTGTTATTTCATTTGAGTTACCTGTAACATATGTGAAAATTAAATGAATAAAAAGAGGCTGTTAAGAAGTTAATAAAAGTAAAAGAATAAGCTGAGAAACAGGGGAAAGATATGCACGTGTGAGAGAGTGAGAGAGAAGCTGCCAAATCGACCCAACTACAGACACGGAAAACCCGACTCGACCCCGCCAACGTGACCCGGTCGTAACTTCCATTTTCGGCCACCGTTCCAGTCAAGCTTGGTACGAATTTGAAGCTTAGAAGCCGGTCGTCATTCCCTGCAATCCTCGTCGCCAAAAAACAACCAAAACGCTGGCAACGAAAGCTAGAAAACCTGCGATTGTTTCACTTTGCTCCGCCGGGATTTTCGCCAGTTTTGGGTGACACCACCGATTGGATTTTGTTCCCCACGACTCCCTCTTCCATTTCCGACCATCCATACGCACCGGGAGTCACTGTTTTGCCGCCAGTCAATTGTTGGAATTCACGGGTGTCGATCTAGATTTCAGCGTCGTTGCCGCGCGTTGGAGCTCACCGCCAGTGCCATTGAACTCAGCTTGGCCAAAAGTGTCTAACCCGTGCTTCCCGGCCAGCGTTGACCAAATTCCGGTGACCATTGACTGGCAAGGGCATTTCGGCAATTTCACACTATGAGGGCAATTTTGTAATTTCTGAGCCTGTGGATATTTTAGTAATTCCTAAAATTGAGGGTTGGGAGTAATTACGATTCCGAGGGTAATTCGGTGATTTACGATTTCAGAGTATTTTAATGATTTACGGACTCGAGGGCATTTTAGTAATTTTGTCGACACGGGAGTTGTAAATTATGGATAGATGTCCGTTTAGAATATTATTACATAAATTTAGTTGTAATTCCAATTTAAGGAAAATAATTATCTCGTTTCCTTGATTTAGGAGGATCTGCGAGTGAGAACCGATTCGCGGACGTGGACGATAACCGAGCATGAACATCGTCACTGTGAGTGGAATATACAAAACCTATTTTCATAGTTAATTATGATAGTAAAGCATGTTTGTGAAATAAGTATTTTAAATGTTCTGATTTAATGATTTCCTCGAAATAGATTTTATTCACGCATTGGTATTTTATTAAAATATTTGGTTAATGATTTTGCGTATCGACTTTGAATAAGCATGATAGTATTTTAAAGACAAGAAAAGTGTATTCAAATGTAGTATGATTTAAAGTATGGTTAAAAGGTATATGAATATGAGTATAATGATTGTTTTTGAAATCATTAGACATTACCCTTCCCCTCCAGATACAGTGATACATATGAGATGAGATAGAGGCCTTTGGGGCCCGTCTGAACACACATAGAGGCTTTGGGCCGTGTGTTTGGGTGTTTCTGCCTTTTAGGGGCATATGCATGCGGTATGATGATTACAGAGATACAGATATGAGATACAGACAAATATTGAGATATAGATTATACGAATGAGATACAGCTGGGGCCTCGAGTACACAGAGGCTTTGGGCCGTGTGCTTGGGCGCTTTTGTCCTTTGGGGACTAGATTATGCATGCACAGATATGATAAGATATGATGAGATATGAAATGGTATTTCCCTGTCTATCCGTGTAGCTCCGGGGCATGACAGTACCCAGATAGTACATCATTGCCCGTCCGTTGAGGTCCAAATATGACGAGATTATTTTCCTAGGTACTTGTTTGGTGATGATTTTCAGATTTGTGTATTCTATATGATATTGTGATATGATATCCATGGTTATTTAGTACGATATTATATATGCTTTTCATGGTTAGTAATCAGATTTAAATGTTAAATGATTTATTACTGATTTCTCGCATATGGTTTGATGAAATCGTGTTTGGAAATGATATAATTATTTCTTTTAAAGTAAGAATTAATTTTTAAAAACTATTATCCACTCACTGATCTCACTGAGTTTTAAACTCACCCCGTTTTTATTATATTCCCCCTCCCCCCAACCAGGAGGTTGCAAGTACACCAGACCGACCCAGTGACTGTAAATATATTTTGAGTTTTGGCCATGTGATGGTGTTCGAAGATATAGATGAATCTTTTTGTTAGGATATCCCAGTCATCTTGTTCTTTTGGGATTGTATAATTTTGTTATATTATTCTTTTGGGATTAAGAATAAACTGAGATATTAATATTAGTTATAATATTATCTTTTGAGACTCTAGAGATATAAAACTCAGCGTTTTGGTTGAGGATGTTGAACGTTGGAGTTTGTTGTATATTGAATTATTTTGGGAGTGTTTGTTTTACATATTTTCATATTAGGAGTGTTATATATATAAAAGAGACTCTGCCGAATTTTCGGCAGAATCATTACTAATTAGATTATTATCAAGTCTGTTTTGATGAGACTAGAATGACTCGCCCGGGGGGATTCAGGGTGGGTCGTTTCATTACCAATGAGCACGACACACAATTGTGGTCAAGATTACCCGGTATCTTGGTGGGAGTAATTATGAGTATTGGAGTTATAGATTAACAATATAGAATTTGTACGACGCATCTCTTGATGGGTTTTTGGCACTTGATCATAAAATTCTCTGGCCAGAGTATGCCAACATATTTAGTATATTGAAAATGATCATTAGAGAAAACCAGTAAGTATCAAGAAATAAGATGTAATTAAATTGATTGAAGAGTTGAGATATCGATTTAATTAACGATGTGGTACAAAGGATTGAGTAGTAAAGAAATCAGTGTGGCTTGGGACGAATTATTATTCGAACATACAACTATGGAGGTCAGTTCCAATCTTATAGTGGAGTAGAGTTGGAATTAAATGATTAGGCTTATTTAATTATAGGCTTAATTGTTGTAGCCACTATTGTATGTTCCCAAATGATCCTCGGGTTAGCTCATTTAATTGAATGCACTACTACTGGATTAATAAGAAAGATAACTAGCTATTTAGGTTAAAAGCCTAAATATATTATTTAATGGGAGACTCTATTAATATGCTTGAGTGTAAGGGGCCTTGTGTTATTTTACAAGGTGGGCCCCTATAACAGAAGAACAAGTAACGTGACTTTTGTTTTAATTATTTTTTAATTTAAATCAAATGGGATTTAATAGAATTAAAAAATAAATAAATATGGAGCTTAGGGTTTCCACTAAATAGAGATATAAAAAAGCTTATTTTCTCCCAACAGAGAGAGAGCAGTCACTTTATACAGATCAGAGAAAAAGATTTTTTCTCTCTAATTTTGAGAGAAAAATTTTCTCTTGCTAGCTGCTTATAGTGGTGATAAAAGTGCCCACACGTCATGTGCAGATCAAACCTGAGTCATAATCTGGAAGATTAGTAGTGACAGATCGTGATCTAATAGGCAGAGTGGTGTGATTGTGATCTGGGAACCTAAATTACTTCAGCAAAAAAAGCAAAGATCGTTCATCTTCTCAAATTTTTAAGGTACGATTTCTAGATTACGAATTCTTATATATTATATGAGATCGATCCTAAATTTTTTTTTAAAATAAAAACTGATTTTTCCCCAACAAAAACATTGTTAATAAGATTTTTAAAAAAAAATCTGTTCAATCTTGAGGTTGTCTCCTTTACTTGGGGTTCACTTCTATGGTTGGCCGAAACAAAACTGCTTTTTCAATATGATCAAGCATAGAGTTATGAGTTGATTAATAGTTGAAAGTCAAAATTGTTTTCTTGTGGAAGCAAGGAAATTTTATTTAAGGCAGTGATCTCCCCACTTATGCGATGAGTGTGTTTGGATTTCCCTAAGGGCTGTGCAAAGATATTCAGAAGCGTATTATGAGATTCTAGTGGGGTACCAACGGTAAATCAAAAGCCATGTATTGGCTCTTGTGGAGGAATTTATGTAGGACAAAAAAGGAAGGTGGCCTAGGTTTTCAGGATTTAATGTCTTTCAACCATGCTCTGCTGGGCAAACTGAGTTGGCGAATTTTACAAGATACTGAATTTTTAATGGCCAAAACTTTAATAGCCAGATACTTAACTAACTCTGATTTTCTTGGTAGTAAAAATGGGAGGAATTCATCTTTCTTATGTCAGAGTCTTTTATGAGGAAGGAAAATTGTGAAAGCCATATTATGTTGACATATAGGAGATGGCAAGGATATTTATGTGTACGAAGATAACTAGATTCCTAAATTAGTTTCTTTCAAGCTTGTCTCTCCAAAAACCTCAACAAGTGACACAAAGGTAGCGGAGCTTATAAGTAGTGATGGGAGATTGAATATAACTCTCATTCAGATTTATTTTTTGCTAATAGATGCTTAAACGATTTCCAATATTCCTCTCCCTCATCACTCATGTCCTGGCCAAGTATGTTGGTTTTATGACAAAAGGGGAGTGTATTCTGTCAAAAGTGGGTACCAGATGGCACTACACTTCAATCCTCAACAAAGTCCCTTGAGTTCATCATCATCTCAAGCATGATGGAATATCATTTGGTTTCTGCCAATCTCGCCCAAGATAAGAATTTTTTATGTGGAGAACTTCATTAGATTAGATATCCATCCAACTTATAATTTATTCAAAAGGAAGATCATACAATCCTTTTTTTTTCAAAAGATGCAACATTGTGTGGGAGGATAGCTTCCCTACTTTGGTGGGATGTACAATTGTTAAAAAGGTATAGAGGTCATTAATCTTTGCAAATTCTATGATTAATTACCAAAGCACCAACTTATCATTCTTTACCCAAACATTGGCTGGTTTTATGTCCAATGAGAATTTTATGTCTTTTGTGGTCTAGACTTGGTCAATTTGAAAGGATAGATGTTGGATTTTCTAATCCAGTACTGTTGGATCTTTAATCTAACATTAAGCTTATATGTGAATAATTATGTGTTACGGACTATCATATAAGGTTAAACCTAATTAAAAGTGATCTATTATGGTTTTCCGTAATACGAGCTTTAATGTATCTAATAAGGTATAGGCCTTTAATGTGTAAAGACTTAAAGGGGTAATTTTTATTTCTACGATGGACTAAAATTGGAATACCTAAAGACAATAGGAAAAGTTGTCTATATAAGTGGTCATAGTCCTCAGGTCACACGTATCTTTCTATTCTTTCTAACATCTCATCATAAGAGAGAGAGCGCAGAGAAAATTAAAGGATTCTCTAGGAGAACATGTTAATCTGGAAGGTCAACCGCACAATCCGATAGAGCAATTCAGTGTTATGGATTCAGGTATGCTTCTACATGATTCATTATTAATTCTTAGTGATACAACATGAATGTTCCTAAGTTATAGGTGATAGTTTTCACCAAATGATCTCTTGTTCTAACAAGTGACATCAAAGCATTCATGTTGAATCATTGAGAATCAAATTTACTTTTAATTGATGATTAAATCTTTGGTGTTCTCGAATTTAATAATACCGAAATTATTGAAATTATTAAAATTATTGAATTTGAGAACAAATATGTGGCTGTTTTTTTTCAAAATTTAAGATTTGTTATTGCAAAATTCAAATTTACAGTTTAAATTTTTAAAAAAATCAGATTCAAGATTTTGTGGCCAATGGCAATGGCAACCACCGATGCTGAGGTTGATGGTGATGTAGTCGTAGCCACCATGCTGCTACAGCCTATGGAAAATCAGCGGCCATCAAGTAAAAGAAAAAATGGAATAAAGAAATAAAGAAGAAAAAAGGAATGGCCTAGATGTGGCCATTTGGCCACGCCAACAACTAAGTCGCGACCACCAGGCCACGGCACACAACTTAAGAGCGGCAGCATGGCTGCCACAAAAAGAAGAAGAAAAGAAAAAGACGATTAGGGCTTAATGATTTATATCTTGGATGCCCCTAAGGTATTATAAAATTCTTTTTTAGCAGAATGGTTAAGAAGATTCTCATTTAAGTCCTAAATTTATTTTGGCTTAAAGAAACTTAATTTTGGATCCAGTAAAGATTGAGGTTGATGGATTAAAATGTATATATTAAGGTTTAGCCCATAAAGATAAAGGAACTAATAGAAAAAAAGGGTTAGGGTTTTGATTTAGGGCTAGTTCAGGATCCGAATCAGGTCAACCTAAATCGATCCAGCCCTAAACCGGTCAATGGTGACCGATCAACGGTTAATGTTGACCGTTTGACTTAAACTTTTTTTAAGGGCAATTTTTGGTGTAATTTTAAATCCAAATATTGTTATGTTTATATATATATATATTAATTAATTGAAGTAACATGTCACCAAAGTGACCTCTCTTGTGACAATTAATTTATTTTGTAATATAAACGGTTTTGTATATGTAATTTTTGTAAATATTGATCGGCCAAAAGGAATGTTCATATTTAATAGAATTACATGTACACCTAATGATTATTTGATTTTACATGTGAACAACATATTGACCCAAACGAAGATTGATTGTTTGACATGTTCTTATTATCAGTGTTTGATTACTACACCAAGATATCACTTATGAGTAAATAGTTTGTCTAAAAATGAAATATTAATGGAGTGTTTGATAACTTGAGATGGGGTTTACTTTTATTTGAACTTATTTTTGTTTTACGACTTATAGGAGCCTGTTTTGTTTGTTTATTGTTCTCTGTTTGGTACCTAAACACACGTGGTAGACAGATTCTGATGCAACAACTCACATCAGTGTGTCTATTCAAGATTGTTTGAATTACTAAAAGCTTAATAATGGTGAAAGATACATCTATATCGGTGATGGTAAGACGGTTGAAGTTGAAGTAATTGGAAAATATAGATTATTATTAAATATTTTATTTTATTTAAATTTTGATGAAATATTTATTGTTCCATCCTTTAGGTAGAATTTGATTTCCATTTTCTCTTTGGACAAATCTGGTTGTTCTTGCTCATTCGAAAATGGAAAATTCAATTTGTTTAATGATTCAAAACTAGTTGATTCAGTTCTTTGTTAGGCAATGGTAATCTTTATCTGCTTGATGCAGCTGCTTTATTTAATGAATCCCTACAATTTAGTACAATAGGTTCAACGAGAAAATTAACCAATGAGAATTCGGCTGCGCTATGGCATAAGAGATTGGGTCATTTCTCCAGACAGAGAATAGAAAGACTTGTGTTAGATGAAATTTTTGACGCCTTAGATTTCACATATTTTCCTATTGTCTTAGGACTCATAATTATAGACCTTCATGGACCATTTCCTACCGCTGCTTGGAATGGTTAGCAATATTTTATAATGTTCATAGATATTTTTCTAAATATAGCTATATATATCTCCCCCATGAAAAATCACAATCATTGGATATGTTCAAAAATTTTAAGGTTAAAGTTGAGAACCAACTCGACAAAAAAATCAAAAGCGTCATATCTAACCGTAGTGGTGAATGCTGTGGAAGATATGACAATTCAAGTGAACAACATCTAGGATTATTTGTCAAATCCTAAAGGAATGCGATATCATCCCACAGTACACTATGCCGGGTTTCCTCACTATGAATGGTGCTGCTGAAAGATAAAATATGACGCTTAAGGACATGGTGAGGAGTATGATTTGCCATTTTACATTACTAGAATAACTCTAGGGAGAAGCACTTAAGACTGCAGCATATATCCTTAACATGTTTCCACCTAAAGTGACTACCAAAACCTCTTACAAGCTTTAGACAGGTAAGGGGTCTAAAACACTTGCATGTTTAGTAATGTCCAGCTGAGACAAGTCCTTATAGGCCTAATGAGAAGAAACTGGACTTAAGGACGGTGAGTTGCTATTTTACTAGATACTCAAAGCGATCCAAGGGGTACAAGTTTTATGATCTTATAACTAAGTCGATTTTCGAATTAAGAAATATGAGGATGTCAAGTTTGGGAGATATAGTTAGAAACTTTTTCCCATGGGTGTTATTGGGGTCTCATTCGACTTTGTTCAAGACACAGATCAAGACAATGTTGGAGAACCCCCTATATAAGCAGAAGAATAAACTTTACCATCTCAAGAACTTATGCCATTAAGAATATCCACTAGAAAAAGGAGAAATACAGTGGCAGATGAGTACATTGAAGTGATGGAAGATGATCCGATTAATTTCCGTCAAGTCATGGAAAGTTCTCACTCTCAAAAGTGGATTGATGCCATGGATGAGGAGATAAAGTCTATGAAGGACAATGACATATGGGATCTTGTCCCATTACCAGAAGGTGCGAAACTTATTAGTTACAAATGGATATTTAAGACCAAGAGGGATTCAAAAAGCAATGTAGAGAGGTACAAGGCACGTCTTGTCGCAAAGGGCTTTACACAAAGAAAAGGCATCGATTAAAAAGAGACTTTCTCTCCGGTTTCTTCGAAAGACTCTTTCAGGATTATAATGGCATTAGTGGCGTATTTCGATCTTAAATTACATCAGATGGATGTAAAGACGACGTTTCTCAATGGTGATATTGATGAGACGATCTATATATTGCAGGCAGAAAACTTTATGTCTGGAGACCCAAAGAATATGGTTTATAAACTTAAGAAAATCATCTATGGGCTCTCAAGCAAGCATTTCAACAATGTTATTTCAAATTTCATCTAGTGATCATCTCATTTGGTCGATGATTGTATATATCATAAGTTATGTGAGAGCAAGTATATCTTTCTAGTTTTATATGTCGATGACATTTTGATTGCCAGCAGCGACATAGGCTTATTGCATAATACCAAGAGACTTCTAACTAATTCGTTATCAATTCTTGGTGATACAAAAAGAATGTTCCTAACTTATAAGTGATGGTTTTCACTAAATGATTTCTTGTTCTAACAATAGAAACTTGAATCTTCGTAATGATATAGGAAATAATACTTAGGCTCAGTGATCAAAGCTCAATTTGTCATCGAGACCTACAAACTAGCCCAACAATCTCTTGCTATAGTGGCTTCTATCAATCAGAATCATAAGGAAGAAAGATGGGATGATGCAGTAGAGAATTGGTATAAACTTAATACCGATGCAACTATCAAATCTCCAGTATTTGTAGGGTTATTATCAAAAATTCAAAAGGAGAAGTTATGGGTAGCATCAGTCAATGTAAGGCCTTTTTCTGATGATGTGGAACTTACAAAAGCTTATGCATTTTTATAGGGGATTAAGCTATCAATTGACTTGGTCTAACTCCCTTGATTGAAGAATTTAATTATATAAATGTTGTTAGTCTCATTGATGGAAGCTTATCTAGCAGGAAAGAGATTGATTGGCTAGTATCAGAGATTAAGTGTCTTATGATTAATAGAGCTCCCACTATAGTTAAACATGCACCTAGATCTTGCAATGTGGTGGCTCACAATTTAGCAAACCGGCTTTTTCTTCTCTAGAGACATTTGGATTTAAGATTGTCTCGTAGAAATTGCCAATCTCTTGTAATGTTTCATTTTGTTAATGTATAACTAATCGTTTTTTTTTTTTAAATTCAAATTACACATGTCATACATGCACTAATTGGTTGTATTACCTCTGATATATTTTAGAATCCCTCCGATGTCTGAGTCTTTGCCACTCTCTATTATTTTGATTTTATTTAATTTTATGATGTAGGATTTCCGAATTATTGTTTTGCAATTTGTCTTAAAACAAAGGCAATTAATTTTGGGACATAAGATTTAGCTTTATAACTTTAGGCTCCACTAACTTGGTTTTGAATTTTGATTTTGTTACAGTGGACCACACTTGCCCATCCATACAAGTGAGTAGTTCTACTTTTTAAAAACATTTAAGGTGTGGATGTTTTTATGAATTTAGAATTCAAACACTACTAAAAGACAACATTAGAAAAAAAATAAGAACTTTAATACACCGAATTAGGACTATACTAATCATAAAAAAAAAGAAATGATATTAAATTAAATTAAGGAGTATACTAAGGGAGTGTTGGCACGCCACATTACACTGCATTAAAACCCTTGACATTAGAGTGCACATAATTAATTGAAATTGGAGTACCAAAATAAATTAAATTTATTCATCACTTTGTTAATTTTGGTTTTTTTTTTTCCTTTTTGATGAAATATGTGTACTCCAATTTCAATAACATCATTTATTTTGGGTGGGTTTGGAATTTGATTAACTATTTATGATATAGAGATTTTGTTTTTCTTTATATATACACACACACACACACACATACACTCTTGTCTTGCTTTTATTTCCTATTTGCATGTTATCCAACTTTCACCTTAAGTTGCCTATCTATTGCATCACCCGTAGCATTTGTATTAATTAGGTTGTGTTCTTTTTGTTACATAAATAATGAATTCTGATATTGGTAAAATTTCAGCAAGTAAAAAACTCATAAACTAAATTCTCCAGCCACTAAGAACTCTTTCAAGTTTGACAATAATAGCAAATCAAGTTTATTCAATTTAGATCTTCACTTTTTCTCGGTTGAACAACTCTTCAAATAATTCAATTGATAAATGTAGAAATTGCTAAACAATAATTAAAAACACAAACAAAGAAAGTGATGAAATTTGAAAGCCAATGCGTGCAATGTAATCCTTAAAGACAAATTATGTCCCTTCTCAGATAATTTCCGAGTGCGTAAAGGAATGAAAAACAATATGATCTTCAAGGATTCAATAGCTTTCCAATTGCAATGGTGCGCTCCAAACTACAATTGATTCAAACAGCTAATTTAATTTGTTTTTCTAGGTAAAGTGTACAGCTTTGATGAAGATGGAGAAGATGACAAGCAAATTTTTTTCACTCACAATCATTTGGATTTTTATAGCCTTGAATTAGTCATATCCCCTTGATTTTTGCCATGAATCAGTGCATGAAACTGATTTTAAAACCAGAAATAAAGCAACTACAGTGTTAAAAACAAGTCACGACCTCTAACATGTAGATAGCTTAGTTTGACCAATTCAAAAAAGTTTAAAACTGATTTTTCAATCCAAAATAATGAATATATAAGCTTTCATCAAGTGGCTAAGAAATGGGCCAAGCTTGCTAGCTCATGTGTGAAGGCTATACATGCAATATTAATTTTTGTATTTTGAAATACCACACAATTTCCAACAATCTCCCACATATTTCAAAATACACATATGACGCTTATATACACTTTATCAGAATATTAGAATTTAATGCTCGTGAGTTAGTGCCTTTTTGGCTATGAACCAATCATTGAACAACTAATCGTATCTCACGGGAATTTGATGACACCTATAGTTTTTATGAACCAAAATTCATATTTTGAGAGTCAGAGGATTAGAAGCTCACATTAAATTCTATTAAGACATTGTTGTTCAACAATTTAGTACTTTAATAACCTTGTGTCTTCCTGGTTTTCATAAGTGCTCTAGAGATACATGTCCAACTTTCATAGGAATCGACCTGATTCCACACTCATAAAAGTGAACCTCCATCAAGTGTGTCCTGCAATTTAGACACACCACCATATAGAAAGTAGGCTATAGAGTTCATTAAGAGCATAATAACTCAACCTAAATCATTGCAATTAGCAATTATCACGCTATAGAGAGGACTCAAATATATAAACTGATAGTGCCACCAGACAACAAGTAATTTGTTATTACCCTTATGAACCTACTTTATGGGATCTCCAATCATATAAGTAGGGTTACCATTACTCTTGTCTTTTGCTCTAAACAGAAGTCCTATATCCCTCAACTTATTTACCACTAACCTCATGTTTAGTGGTTTTGTCAGAGGATCGACCAAATTTGACTCTGACCTCATAAAATCTAAGCTCACTACCCAGATTCTAACAACTATTTTATAATATTATGTTTTAGACGTATGTGTCTATTTTTCCTATTACAAATCTTATTTTTTGTCTTAGCAATAGTGGTTAACAATCACAGGTATAGACACTGGAGTAGGAGGATGAGAAAAAATTGGAAAGATTTGCCAATAGATTTCTTAACCACTCAACCTCAGTACATGCCTTTTCTAAGGCAATTAGCTCGGACTCCATGGCAGAATGAGCTATACATATTTGCTTAGAGGATTTCAAAAACACAACACCTCTATCTAGAGTAAATATATAACCACTAGTGGATTTGATTTCATCGAACCTTGAAATTTAATTTGCATCGCTATACCATTCTAGCCCTGGTGGAGTGCTGTTATAATTAAGCCCATAATCATTATGGCAACCCAATGATCCTTACTCAAATTTTGAGTATATATACTCAGTCTGACTATAGCATATGCAATGTCAGGCCTTGTACTATTTATTGAGTATATTAGGCTACCAATGATTTGGGCATATCTTAATTGATCAACATTATGCTCTAGATTTTTCTTAATTTGGGTAGATTGTAGAGATTGATTTTCCATTACAATACCCATACCTTTTCAACATTTTCTCAACATAGTGTTCCTGTGATAATTTAAGACCATCACTAGCCTCACTGATTTTGATGCCCAATATGACATACGTTTCTCCCATATCCTTCACATCGAAGATAGAAGCAAGTATCCTCTTAGTCTCATTTATCGTTCCCAAATTGGGACTTAGGATGAGAACATCATCAACATAGAGACAAATGATCACATAACTAGTAGTGCCAATGGATTTAAAGTAGATACATTTATCTGAATCATCGATCGTATATCCATTTGATACTAATACTTGATCAAATTTCTTATATCATTTTTTTGGTGCTTATTTTAAGCCATATAATGACTTAACTAGCTTACATACCTTATGTTCAGTGCCTGATACTACACAGCCCTCAAGTTGACTCGTGAAGATTTCTTCATCAATCTCTCCATTTAAAAAGGTAATTTTAACATCCATTTGATGAATATATAAGTTATGAATTGCAGCAAATGCAATAAAAACTCTAAAGCATATAATCTGCGTCATTGGAGCATATGTATCAGAGTAATCTATGTCTTTCTCTTGTGATAACCTTTTTGACAACTAATCTTGCCTTATCAATTGTTCCATCAGCATTCAATTTTCTTTTAAAAATCCATTTGCACTCTATAAGTTTAGTACCTGTAGGAAAATCAACCAACTCTCATACATGATTGCTCATAATGGAATATAACTCGCTATTAATTGCCTCTCTCCACAGAGGTGCATCGTGAGAAGCCATTGCTTCTCTGAAAGTCTGAGGATTTTTTTCATCCAAAAAACATAATAATCTTCACCAAAACTAGTGCCCATTCTCATCCTTTTACTTCTCCTTGGTTCAACATCTGAATTATCAAGAGGATCACCAATTGATTCTTTTTGGGGCAAATAACTAATATTAGTTTTCTTAGGAAAAAATTGATTAAAAAAACTCAGCATTCTTAGACTCAATGATGATATCCGCCTCAAATGAATATCCCTCATCTTTTAGTATTAAAAATCTATAAGTAGCATTGTTGTGAAGGATGTTAGTGAATCAAACTCTAGAGGTTAAAATGACAGTTTTGTGTGTGGATGTTATATGATGAAGTCACGTGGAGAAGCACATGTTTCACTTATAACCAATTAACTTTAAAATGGCAATTTAGACCTGTCATTTTAAGCATCACTTAGATGATACCTGTGAGAGTCATGTGAGCAACCTCAGCTTGGAGTCGTTATTTCCGTTAGCCACATGTCAGCAAACTGTGTAATCTGGAGTCATGATTCTTGTTACTGATGCAGTTATAAAGCTAAGTAACGGGGTCTCTTTGGTCTGTGATTCTTGAGAGATAAGAATAAGAGAGGGAAGAGGATTGGTTCTAAATAATTCTCTATAATCTCTGGTATTACCCTGTAACAACTTCTCCATTGTTAATTGTTGAGAGACTGAGAGCATTGTAACGAGAGAAAAAAAGCTTGAAGAACCAGGGGTTTTCTTGTTCTTTATTGAGTGCTTGTTAATCTCTGTAATCAAGACTTGAGCCATATCAAATAAAGCTGATAAGTTTGTTCCCCCGTGGATGTAAGTCAACTGATTTGTGTGTTCGTGATTTCTTGTTTTTTGTTTGTTTTAAACTCAATCTTAGTCTTAGTTAATTGATCATTAATTCATTAGGTTGTCTTTGTGAGGCATCTTGTTGATTCTATTCCAAGATCCTTGGGAGTATTCAAAGCTTATCGCAGTATCGGATTGAAAGATTAGATCCAAGTACAAGAATTGATCTAGAAAAGTTTAATGGAAAGAATGATTTCAACATGTGGAAAGTGAAAATGGAAGCATTGATCACAGGTGAAGCCATTGAACCAAAGAAGAAAGAAGGACAAGAGGGGTCTTCATCACGAACTCACCGAGATCAACAAATTGACAAGAAAGCCAAAAGCACCATAATCTTGAGCCTCAGTGACTCAGTTATTAGAGAAGTTGCTAAGGAGAAGACAGTGGCAGAGCTATGGGCAAAACTTAAGAGTTTATACATGACCAAATCACTGGCTAACAGATTGTACATCAAGAAGAGAATGTTTTCACTCAAGATGGCTGAGGGATCCTCTCTTGATGAGCACATTGATGAGTTCAACAAGGTTTGTGATACCTTGGAAACTATTGATGAAGGACCTGAACGATGAAGGCAAAGCTACTCTTGATAAGCTCCTTACCTCCTTCATACTCAAACTTTGTTGATGTACAATCTCTATCCTGGATGCTAAATACAAGAGGGTTACAAGAGAAACAAGTAAATGGAGTACATGGAGAGGGGCTGACTGTGAAAGGAAAGATTGACAAGACTGAAGGAAAGAAAAAGAAACAAGGCAAGACAAAGAACAAGAACAAAAATCTGAAGTGCTTCCAATGCCACAAGGAGGAGCACTTCAAGAAAAGCCCAGAAGAGTTTCAGAATGGATGCATTAATGTTGAAGAAGAGGGATATGAATCAGCTGATGTGTGTGTGGCAACAGAAGAAGTGCAGAAGGGTAAGTGGATCCTTGACTCTGGATGCACATTTCATATGAGTCCTTTCCAAAATTTCTTTTCTGAATATCATAAGATTATGATGGGAAATAATGCAGTGTGCAAAGTCATTGGGATAGGAAATATAAACCTTAAGCTTCATAATGGAACCATAAGAGAAGTCAAGCAGTTAGACATGTACCTCAAAAGAAACCTAATCTCTTTAGGGATGCTTGAGTTGGTTATAGTGTTAGGCTTGAACAAGGAAAAGTGAAATCCTCATGGTTATGAAAGGAAGTAGAAAGAATGGTGTATATGTTTTAGATGGTGAAGTGGTAAGCTGGAGAGTCCAGTGTATAAGGTTAATATGGATACAACAGATTATGGCAACATGAGCGTAAAGGTCTTAAAGAGTTACAGGAGGTGATAAGATTGGGGGAATTAGTCTTTCTTTGGGAAGTCTACAAGAGCTAGTTTTAAGAAATCTCAAAGACTAGAGACATTCGGAATACATCCACTCAGCCATCTCAAGTTCCATCATGGGGAAATAGATTCTTCATGTCTATAATTGATGACTTTTCGGTTTGGGTGTATGTTCTCGAACAAAGGATCAAGTGTTTGGCAAATTTAAGGATTTGAAAGCCTTAGTTGAAAACCAAACAGCAAGAAGGTTAAAAGTTACAATGGACTTGAATATTGTAATAAGATGTTTGATGATTTACGTGCAAGTGAAGGCATTGACATAAGGAGAATGACTTGAAAGGATGAATAACTTTAATGAATAAAGTCAGTGCATGATGATTTCAAAGGGCTGGCGAAACCACAAGTCAACCTAAGTCCTTCATTGAGTTCAAGACTCCAGAAACTACAATAACCTTAAAGTATTTGGGTGTATATGCACACACAAACCGGGAAAATTAGAACCCAGAGCCTTTATAGGTTATCCAGATGGAGTACAAGTTATGGTGTTCGACTCCACCTAGATGCATAAGAGGATGTGGTGTTGAGGAGGCTGCAATCTAGTAATCCAGGTGAATCTCAAGATAAAGGTGCGATAGTATCCACCTGAGGTGGAGCACCCATTTCAAATTCTTGCAGATTCGAGGAAGATGGATAATGAAGACCACAATACGAAAATCAACACCGTAATCAAAGCTTGAAGAGTATCGGGCAAAAAGAGAGAAAGAAGAACTATAAGACCTCCAAAGAGATATGGGTATGCATACACTTGCTACCTCACATGAAATTGATGAAACAACCAAGAGCTAAAGAAGTAAGGATGAATGGCGAAGCCATGGATGATGAAATAAAACAATACATGGGGGAAAGAGAAGGCTAGTGGGATGCAAATGGATATATAGGATCAAAGATGGGGTGTTAGCGAACCCAGGGAGGTTTAAAGCTAGTAAAGGATACAAGGAGGGCATTGATTTCAAAGAAGTATTCTCACTGTGGTTAGACATGCATCAATAAGGTCTTATTGGCTCTTTTATGACATGGAGCTTGATCAACTTGATGTCAAAACGGAATCTACAAGAAGAAATCTTCATGACACAAAAGGGTATATGAAGCCAAATCATGTGTGTTTCTTTGAAAAGTCACCCGAATTTGATGAATTCATAACATCTCATGGATTCAACAAATGCACTTTGATTGTTGTGTTTACTACAAAAAACAAAAGCATCTCCACATATACTTGCTCTTATATGTGGATGATATGTTAATAAAACAAAGAGATGAGATTGATGCCTCTTTGCTAAGCTCAATTTGACATGAAAGACTTAGGGCATGCCAAGAAGATCTTAGGCATGGAAATAAGGAGAAAAGTAAAGGAGGGAAAGATATTTCTAACTCAAGAGAAGTATCTAGCGTACTTGACACTTTGACAAACCTGTCATGACACCCTTGGCATCACATTTCGGACTCAAATCAATGTCCTCGAATGATGAAGAGCAATGAAATGTTAAAAATTCCATATGCAAATCTTTGTTGGATGCATGATGTATGCGATGGTATTGATCTTGCATATGCTTTAAGCCGAGATACATGGAAGGAGCATTGGAATGCGGTGAAATGGATTCTAAGATACTTGGGGTCGAAGCAATATGGTGGGCTATGTGGTTATGTAGACTCGGACTTCAGAAGAAAGCTATATGTTTATGCTAAATGGTCTAATCAATGGAAAGCAAGCCTTGACACATTGTAGCTCTATCAATACACCCAGAGGCGCGTTAAAGAAGCTTTGTGGCTTTAAGGGTAAGAAATGCTGACATCCTGTGATAGCTCTAGTGCAATTTATCGAGCAAGAATCCAAGACACCATGAAAGAACCAAACATATTGATGTGAAGCTACACTTTATAAGGAATGAAGTGTCTAAAGGAGTCATCAAAATGGTTAAAAAAAGACATGCTTACAAAGGTGGTACCAAAATTCCTGCTTGATTTGGATCCCGAGAAATGCACACGATAATGGGGAGAAAGTTTATCAGGGATGATTTGCTTCAAGGTGGAGTTTTGTTGTGTATTCAGTGAATCAAATCAAAAGGATGAAACGGCAGTGCTAACTTGCGGTGAAGCTAAACGACGCAAAATGCAGATAAGTAAATGAATTACTTATTGCGACATGAAGCCTTGCCGTTTTGGAGTTAATGAAAGCACGTGCGATCTAAAGGTTGTTAAAGAACCGTTATTGCACATGGTCCTCACGTGTGTTTCTGGAAAAGCCTCTTGAGTGGTTTATAAGCTGACATACGCAGCTGAAAACAGAGAGAGTGTTGAGAGACTGAGAGCATTGTAACGAGAGAAAAAAAGCTTGAAGAACCAGGGGTTTTCTTGTTCTTTATTGAGTGCTTGTTAATCTCTGTAATCAAGACTTGAGCCATATCAAATAAAGCTGATAAGTTTGTTCCCCCGTGGATGTAAGTCAATTGGTGAACCACGCAAGCGTGTTCGTGATTTCTTGTTTTCAGTTCGTTTCTTTGTTTGTTTCTAAACTCAATCTTAGTCTTAGTTAATTGATCATTAATTCATTAGCTTTCTGGTTGTCTTTGTGAGGCATCTTGTTGATTCTATTCCAAGATCCTTGGGGGAGTATTCTGTAAAGCTTCTGTTATCAGCTTATCAGAATCTTCATTAATCAATAAAAGCCAATCAAAAAGCTTCTCTCGTGGATGTAGGTTGTGCCATTCTAAGGACAACTGAACCATGTAAATCTCTCTCTGTTTTTCTTGTTGGCTTGTGTGTTGGTTTTCTTTAAACTTGAACTTGAATCATGGTTGTTGTTTCTAGGAATTCTTGGTTAAGTTCTCTGGATTTAGTCTTGCAAATCAGCAACTTGATTTGATCTTGTTCAAGGTCCTGGGCAGTGGTTGATCTTGCTAGGAAGCAAGGCAGATCAATTCACTACAACTTTCTGGGCATACCCTATGAATAAACAGTCAATAGTTTTATGTAGCAACCTAGTTCTTTTAGGAACTAGTTTAAGAACCTTCGCTAGGCACCCCAACACTTTGAGGTATGATAAGTTTGGCTTATTGCCCCTCTATAACTCATAGAGTATCTTTCTTGTTTTCTTAAAAGTGTAGTATGTCATTGAGGTTGCTAGAAAGGGCACTTAAAATCATGTACCTGCAAATCTTATTATTTGCAGTCCAAGTTTTTATTTTGTTGTCAAAGTCTTCACAACCTTCTTCTGAAGGAGATAAGGTTAGATATTCAACCAAGTTGTGCACATCCAGAATGTCATGAATTTTATCTTGCCAATGCTTGAGATGGTCTCCATTAAAGGGTTTTATTTTTCACACATTTGGCAAATTCTTGGCAGTTGTAAGTGCAGCAGCAATGGAAAAAGATGACGAAACCATGGCTAGAGTTGTTGTAAGAGCTAGAACATTTTCAGAACTCATTTTGATGTTAAAGGTCTGTTCTTTAAGCTGTTACACAAATAATGAATTCTGATACTTGTAAAATTTCAGCAAGTAAAAAGCCCAGAGGCTAAATTATCCAGCCACCAAGAACTCTTTCAACTTTGATAATAATCTGCAACAAATCAAGTTTATTCAATTATCCAGTAGCTTCACTTTTTCTCAGTTGAACAACTCTTTGAATAATCTAATTGATAAATGTAGAAGCTGTAAAATAATAATTAATAAATACAAACACAGAAAGTGATGAAATTAGAAAGCCAAGGCGTGCCAATGAAAATTTGTACTTGAAGAACAGATTCGGCCCCTTCTCGGATAATTTCTGGGTGCGTAAAGGAATGAAAGACAGTATGATCTTCCAGGATTCAGTGGTTTTCCAACTGCAATGGTGCGCTCCAAAATATAGTTGATTCAAATAGCTAATTTAATTTATTTTTCCAAGTAAAGTGTATAGCTTTGATGATGATGGAGAAGATTGTTAACATATATGTTTAATGTTTATTTTGATGATAACAAACAAGATTAAGAATGATTAATCTTTTAAGCTCAAATTATTATTTTTATACATTTTAAATAAATCATTATTTTTACATTATAAAGGTTTTATATTTAATGGAAAAATGATTTTATGAAATTGGTTGTTTTTCAAGTTTATGATTTAATTGAAAAAGTTTTGAAAACTTTGAAATCAACAAGTATTGCTTGAAATTTTGGAGAAGGACTTATTTGAAAAGTGTCATAGCATTTTGGGTTATATCATAATTTCAGAAGTTTTGAGATTAACAAAGCATTATTTAGAAATTCTGAAATTGGACTTATTTGTAAACTTTCATAACGTTTTGGGCCATAATATAGTTTTATAAAGTTTTAGGATCAAACGATAAATTTAGAAAATAATTTCACTGTAGCAATCACTGTAGCAAACAGCTAACCGTTTATTTAAAACGGCTAACCGATAATTTCCAAAAAGTATGTTCTGCAAAATATTGTTAAAATGATGATTCTGAAAAATAACGGTGAACCGTTTACTGAAAATGGTTAATCGATTATTTCCAGATTGCTAACCTTGAACTGTTTAGTAAGAACGGTTAAACCAAATTTGTTTTGCAGGTCTCTAAAATTTAAGCGAAAGCTAAACGGCAAACCGTTTATTTGAAATTTGGTAACTTTTGGCTAAGCGGTTAATGGTTAAGCGAGCATCTATAACGGCTAGTTTTTTAGCTCCAGTTATAAATAAGCTCATTCAAATTCAAACAAGATAGATCATTTGAGCTTATATTCGAGAATACAATCTTCATAGAGCTTTAAACACATTCTTGCTTCATCTATTCACACATTGAGCATTGATTTGTAATCTTAAATATTGTGTGAGAGAAAAACAATTTGTAATCTTTTACTTTGAGTGATTGTAAGTGTTAGGATACACTTGGGTTAAGAGATTGGGGATAATCTCTTATTGTAAAAGTTCATTGACACCTTGGAAGTCAAGCGTAAGCATTTGAAGCCTTGGAGGCTTTCTTAGTGAAATCCTCAAGCCCGGAAAACTTGGAGGCTTGGACGTAGGCAAGGTTGGCTGAACCACGTAAAAATCTTCGTGTTTGAATCTCTCTTCCCTTATCTTTTTATATTGTGATTGATTTAATTGTTATTGCTTTAAATTCGTTTTAGATTTGCATGATATTTTGTTTTAGAATTGAATAATTTTTAGAATCCCAATTCACCCCCCTCTTAGGTTGCATAACTAGAATTTCAAAGATGACAAGAAAAAAAATTTCACTTACAATCAATCACTACAGCTGGCTTTTTATAGTATGGAATTACAACAGTCATCCCCTTGAATTTTGCCACGAATCAGTGCATGAGGCTGATTTTAAAACCGGATATCAAGCAACTGCAGTGTTAAAAACAAGCCATGACATTCTCAGTTTGACCAATTCAAATCAGTTTAAAACTGATTTTTCAATCCAAAATAATGAATATATAAACTTTCATCGAGTGGCTAAGAAATGGACCAAGCCTGTGAGCTCATGTGTGAAGGCTATATGTGCATTATTAACTTTTGTATTTTGAAATACCTCACAATTTCCAACATTTTTTATATCCTTCTAGTTGAGAATTTGTTTATCTTAATGTGTTTTTCCACGACATTACATTGATAGTGATTTCCATATCACTTGCCAATGCAATCGCATGCTTTTTTTTGACAAGAAGTTAAAGTTTAATTTATCTACAATGTCGATTAATGTCTTTCCATTCCCAAGCTTTAAAGCCCTTGTTTTCAAAGTAGTACAAGCATAATTACTTATAGGAAAACTTTTGTTATCAAATAATGGGCTGAGTCATGACTAAACCCATTTTGAATAAAGTCAAAGCCTTTAATGGAATCCTCAATACTTATTTATTCTTGTTATGGTCTAGTGAATGGCTTAATAAAATCATTCAGCTTTTCTACATTCTTTTTTGTATTCCAACTATTTTTTAGCAGTTTTTTTCCCCTTATGTTAAGAAAATTCCAAGTTTCGGAAATATTGAAAGGATCCATGAGAGATTTCAACCCTCTATTAGAGCATACAATTTGGAGATTTAAAAAGGTTTGAAGGTCTGAAGTATTTGATTTGACTTTTGAATGATTAATGTTATTACAAGCATTGAGCATGTTGCAGGATACTGAAAAATTGCTATGCGATATTACCAGTCAATGAGAAAATGATAACAGTTGATATGGTGATTGTAGAAGCCCCTGAAGACAGTCCGCAATAAAATGCTTGTTTTAGTTTGATTTGTTCTTCTGCAAGAGGAAAAGAGAGGACAAGAAGAGAATTCAAAAGCTGGGCAAATAATGCAGGGTTTTTTCATATTCAAGTGCCATGTTGTGCATATAATTTCTAAGCTATTGAGCTATATAAAAATAAGTGAAAATTAATTTGGGGAATTTACTGTTGTAATCTTATAATTTGAATAAAATCACGCGCTTGTATATTTTTAGGATAAAGATGTCTTTTGAGTAGAACAATATGTTTTAACTATTTAATAAAGGTTGGTTTATTTCATTTGTTGGATTTTTATTTCAAAGGATGCATATTTGGGGAATACCCAAAAAAAAAAAACAAATATCATACTGTTGAAAATTATGAAATCGATTACTTTTATTATCTGGGTAAAGAAAATTAATGTAACAAACTCTAAAATTTAAAACTTCCGCATACATATTTTTCTCAATTATTTAAGATTTTCATAATAGGAAATATTTAAAAATTATTTAAATTGATCACAAAAAATTAATAAGATAGTTTTTTAGCACCAAATGAGATATAGATAAAAATTAATACAATTCATTGTAACATTAAACATTATACAACATTAATATAATATAGTGTTAATGTAATATAATATTTATATTAAATAATAATATATAATACAGTGGGATAAATGCATCCCAAATGTTTTTTAAAAGGGCATTTCTGTAATTAGAATCAATTTAGCATGTGCAGTTGGAGCACATAAATTTTGAATAAACGTGGGCATTTGACACACGCTAGAGCCACGTTTTGAGACTTGTGAAGCACCACCTTTCACCTGAATTAGTTTTCACATTTCTTGTCAATTGATTTATCAGGGCAGCTTTTAAATCACAAAATTATCAAAACCCAGTAGTTGAAATGCTTCGAAAACCCACTTTTTATGTGAACTTCCATTGATTATTTTGTTTTTTTTTTCATTTTGTGGTTTTTAGACCAAATATCAATCTGCGTCTGCTTTGTAATTATAAACACCGAAAATGGTCTCTTTATCTTCATCAGGTTCACTGTTATTTCCTCTCGCAACAAAAAGTGTTAGTTCTCGATTATCTAGACTTGCTAATTCGGACAAAAAGCCGATCAATTCGTTCTGTTATAAGGCGAAAGAAGAACAGAGAAAAGTTGTTTGTGCTTGTGTAGCGCCTCCAAGGGACTTGGGCACTGATGGATTCCCTGCCACCAAATTCAATGTAACAATTCTTCTCTTTGGGATTATTAGTTCAATGGGTATTAATAAGTTTGATCGTCAATTGGGTATTTTTATTTGTTTCGTTATATGTTTGAAATATTTTATTTGGATATGTTTACAATTGTGGCTACATGGATGATGTTTTGAAGGATTCATCTAAATCAGAGAATGTAAATACCTTATTCAAACCCGAGGATGATGGTGATGTTCTCATCGAGTGTCGGAATGTTTACAAGTCATTTGGGGAAAAGCATATATTGAGAGGTGTGAGCTTCAAGGTGAATTTTATTTGAATGTGGTAGATTGCATCTGTGCAACATGCATTGTGTGTATCATATGTGAATAATTTCATAATTTTAATAAAAATGACACCATGAAATTAACTTTAGTTCTGAGCTTGTAAATTTTGTATCAAATGCCTTGCTTTTGAACTACCCTTCTTGATTGTTTTATTCCGTTGGATGGCTAGGAATCAGGCTGCTTTATGTTTAGGTAGTGAGAGATGTTATGAGATTTCCTCAAGAAGAAAACGTTTCATGAAGGAACTTAAAGAACAAGTGAACTCAAAATACATGAAGTAATAAAAAGAATAGAAAGTTTAATTCTGAGTGTAATTTAGCCATTCTCGACTATATTTTTAAATGGTCTTCCCATTTGGATGTAGGTCTACTTGAACCTGGTACTGCTTTTTTATCTTCTTGTGATTGAGGCCAGTTTGAAATGGAGTAGCAGCAGTTTTAAAGGTGTTTTTGAGAAGCTAAAATTGAACTGTTAAAGTATTTTAAACATCACTAATGGCAAAAAAATCCCCTTCTACATATGATTTTGATTTTGGAAAGGATTGCTTTTTGAAATCAGAAATTGAGAGTTCATCAAATACACTTCCAAAACTATCTTGGCGTACACCATGAAAGTTAAAATATATCCTTGAAGAAATTAATGTAATTCTATCATATATCCGTATTATATTTAATGTATTGTGTTAGTCATTATGTACTATCTCAATGTAAAGTAATGAGATTCACCATAGGTATATAATTTTCTTGTAGAATGTATGGCACTTTTATAAAGAAGTTATCAAATGCCTAACTACTCTTTGCATTTGACTACTCCTTAAGCATAGTAAAGGAGTTCTGAATTTCCTTCATTGTTTTCCTGAGACTTTAAGGTGTTCCGTTGGAAAGAAAGTAGAGAGAGTTGAGAACAAGTACTAGAACACTTTCAAGAGTATTTATTCAATGCCTTAAGTTGATTTACAGCTGTATTAGTCCACCAAATAAATGACCTACTGTACTATTTATATGTAGAGAATTGCTGAGGTGATCATGACGTAACAAAATTTCTTATTCTACAATTAACCATTGAACTAGTTGTTCATACCTGTTGCCTCATGAGATGTTTACAGTTGCTTTTTGGAGGCACTAGTTAGGAAGCCTATACAAATTTCGCCTCCATACCAAACTGGCTTTTAATATTTTGGTAGTAGAAAGGCTGGCATGCCTTGTACTCCTAAAACTGCGTGATCCTTGTAGTAGTAAATGTAACTTTTTATGTCTGAATTAGACTGCCATAGACGTTACTAAGACGACCAATAATCTGGTTGTATTAGCTATTTTGAATGATATGATTATCTTGTCAATCGTTCTTCCAAAGCCGATAATATATGCTGGGTCATGATATCATCTTTGGGGATACTTTTTAGATTCAAAGTTTTTTCACTACTCTTTTTACCGTGAAGCATGGAAAAGCTCCGGAAAACCAAGGAAGAATCAATACCAAATCTTGTCTATCTTCCTACCTTATCATCTCAAATACTATCAATGAATAAAGGTCTTAGCTATTTCAAATGACTGCAGCCATCTAAGTTTGACAATAGAGTTTGGTTTTTTGGACTGTGTTGTTGCTGCATTTATACTTGTTGTTAGGACTCGAGTTTGGACTCAAGTTTTTTGACGGGAATTTTTTATATCTTCGGCTTTTCAGCTAGAGCCACTTTACAAAAGTACATGGAGATTTCAGCAATAAACACTCAATTCCATGGGATAAGTCCTGTTAGTGGAGAAAATCAGAAACACATTGAACAAAGAAGACAGGCCTTATTCAGTGGCTTTAGTTTGAAGGGATAATGATAAAATTTATTCTTATATAAATCGTGGTAGCTAGACGATGTTCTTGATTATAAGTTGCTAAGAATTGTGTATTTTAGTGTATATTTGTTTATTTCAAAGCTTTTTTTTTTTGGGGGGGGGGGGGGGGGGTTAAATTTAGTATCATATTTATTTGAAGGTAATTGAATGTAAAAAAATTTGAGAACCCTCCATTCTTAAGTGGACCAGATCTCATTATTTTCTGTTGAAGGGATTGCCCATTTTTTTAAATTGAAGTATTCCTGAGAACTACTGCCAAGATTTAATCTACCCTGTATTTAAAATCTTCTTCTTGTAAATGCATTATGACTCCTTTTCTGAGTGATAAGCTAAGGAATCTATTTACAAGTTTCCATTTCTTCATTTATGATTTTAATGTATCACTCCATTAGTTATTTTCTCTATAATAGCATTAACCATGTCCTTTTCCCTCTCTATCCTTGTAAATGATCTTCATTTTCTCTATTCTTATGTGGACAGATTAGACATGGTGAAGCTGTTGGTATAATAGGGCCTTCAGGCACTGGGAAATCAACGATTTTAAAGATTATTGCTGGGCTTCTTGCTCCAGACAAGGTAATTCATTGGAGTAGTCTTTTATGTTCCACGTTTTAGGTACCCTAGTTCTATTCTCTTAATCAGGTTATCTATAAATGAGTTTTTTTATTTTTTAGTAACATGTCTCATTTGTCTGATTCCCAGGGAGAGGTTTACATTCGAGGTAGGAAGAGAGCTGGTTTGATTAGCGATGAGGAGATATCTGGTCTTCGGATTGGATTGGTAAATGTCTTTTTAACTCATGCATGTTGATTGGTCTTTTGTGCTATTGTACTCCTAGTCATGTGGGCATGTGTGTTTATTTATTACAACAGGTTTTCCAAAGTGCGGCTCTTTTTGACTCATTGACTGTCCGGGAAAATGTTGGTTTCCTTCTGTAAGAGACAATCGAGTTATCTTTGAAATTCTTAACTTTTTTATTTCTTAATACTGAGGATTTGGGACTGATAATATGATATTGCTGTCTTGAGGTATTTTTGTGGTAAGAACTTGAGTTGCTTCATTTTTGTTCATTATAGGTATGAAAATTCGAAGATGCCTGATGAACAAATTTCAGAGCTTGTGAAGGAAAATTTGGCCGCCGTTGGATTAAAGGTATGTTTAGATCTTTCTGCGTAGAATTGGATTGTTCTCATCTTTCTTAAAATTGATTCATGATAAGATCTGACTGAGCCTTGGGTAATTGGATTGTTTTCATCTTTCCCAAAATTGATTCATGATAAGATCTGACTGAGCCTTGGATCCAGGGAGTTGAGGATCGCTTACCATCTGAGTTGTCTGGTGGAATGAAGAAAAGAGTTGCTTTAGCTCGATCCATAATTTTCGATAACACAAAGGAATCAGTGGAGCCAGAGGTTTGTAGATTAGTTGAAAAATCTTTCTGTACAAACTTGGTTTTGGTAATTTCTGAAATAATAATTTAATAAATAACAAAGTTACTTAATGCTGTGCCTTTTATATATCAACTCTTGTGCTGGTTATTAATGTGTCTGTGTGTTTACCGGATCAGTTCGATTGGCTAAAAATTTGAACCATAGAATGTAAGGCTTAAATGGAACCTATCCATATTCTTGTTACTTAGTACATTATAAGAGCATAAACAATATGTTTACAATTTTAACTTCAACCACTTGGATAAAATAACATTAATTTCTCCTATAATTAATGAAAACTTCAAAAAGAAAAAAAAATGCGTCTCCTCCATTTTAGACTTAAAAAGTATAAAAATTCTTTCTGATAGCTCCGTGGACTTCCTCCCCTACCACACTTTAAGATAGCATTTTAGATACTTGATGAGATCTACAGGGTTCTGCCGTAGACCATTAAAAATAATCTCAGCCAGGCAGAAGAAACAATCATGGGTGATTTGTTAAGTATTGTACCTAAGATCATTTCATAGTTTATAGATCTTTCAGAGCCCGGTCAATTACAGACCAAGCTTTTGAAAACTAGAATGTTTGCCATTTGTGCTGACTAGGCAAGTCATGGATTTGTTTAGTATTGAACTTAAGATCATTTCATAGTTTATAGATCTTTCAGAGCCCGGTCAATTACAGACCAAGCTTTTGAAAACTAGCATGTTTGCCGTTTGTGCTGACTAAGCAAGTCATGAATCCTGAATTTGTTGCATTATTTTGTTTATTGTTTAGCAAGCTTACACTGAAAATCAGGTTAAGAACTGTTTCCTGAATCTTTCGCATTCCTGTGCAGGTGCTGTTGTATGATGAACCTACTGCTGGCCTTGATCCCATTGCATCCACTGTAGTTGAAGATCTGATCCGTTCCGTTCATAAGAAAGGTGAAAATGGACTTGCGAACCCTGGTAATATTGCTTCCTACGTGGTTGTTACTCACCAACATAGTACCATTAGAAGAGCTGTTGACAGGTTATGCTTGTTCCAAATATTTGGACATATAGATGTAGTTATAATTCTTGGTGCGGTAGCTCCTGACAAAGAAGTTTTTTTATATATAGGTTGATATTCCTCTACGAGGGTAAGATTGTTTGGCAAGGAATGACCCATGAATTCACATCATCATCCAATCCAATTGTTCGACAGGTAAACTTATAGTATTATGTCAAACCTAAATATTGAGTTTATGATTGAGGTCCAGTTTTCAGATTCTTCATTTTCCATATTTGTGGGATTCTATTTGTAGCAAAAATTCTAGGTACTTTTTCAGTATGTTGTAATTTTGTTGAGATCTGCAAATGCTTTTCTTGCATGGTCATCATAGTCATTTCATATTTTCCTCTCATCTCGCTCAAAAAACAGAAGAAACGTCAACATTAACAACAAGATAATCAGTTAAGTGCACTTTGCATGTTAATTTGATTTTTGTTACGGTTCAGTCACTTCTCTTGCTCCTTGTTGCCAGTTTGCATCAGGGAGCTTGGAAGGGCCAATCAGATATTAAGTCATACCACCATGGTGTATTTGAGACAAATCATGGTTTTAGTTTAGCAACCAAGAGTTTTTCCAGATGGGAGTGCTCAGCCATGAATCATGGGGGTTTCCACCATTGTGCTGGCAAATCTTCTGCCTATCTAATCCATACAAGCAAATCAGGAACTTCCATGATCCAGTGTATTTTCTGGTGCAATTTTGGCCTACATTGCACCATTGCAAGTAGACAGCTTTGATTTGTATTAAATTTTTTTTGGGGTTGTCTTCAAAAGATAGCTACTTTATTGCGAATTTGGGCATCTTTATGGCCCCATTATAGGAAAGAAAAGCTCATTCTGAAGAGATCTTGTACATTTTGCAAGTTCTTGACTGTGGGTAATGTTCACAAGTAATCTGATAAATGACTTATTGTGAGTACTGGAAGTTAAAAATGTGTCTGCTCATAGTAATCAATGCCATTTTCTAAGCCTTAGAATCAAGCTCTGTATTGGATAATGCTAGTCTCAACGAGTAAGCAATAAGTTTCATGTGAGAACAAGCAAATGTACCGCAGACATAAACCCAATTGCAGAAATAAGAGCATCCAAAACCTTCAGAATACCATTTTGGCATAGCCAAGTTGATAACTAATTGTAACATTAATGAAAGAAGGAAATTATCCTAATAAGAAAGATAAATGTGAATGTACAACAGAGGTTTTTCATTGTTCAGGGCAACTTAGATCAAACTTTTGTCTGGAGAATGTATCTTCTTGTCCGTGCTGAACAAAACAGGGCTACAACACCCAGATAGAAGCTAACAAAGAAGCTCAAACAAAATGCCCAGATGGAAATCGGTCCCTCGGTCATTTCTTCTCTTAAGGTCTTTCCAGGCATCAGTGGAAGGCTTGTCCTGTTACACTCTCCATGTGAGGATTCCAGACACAAATTTGGGTTTCCAGCAAAAGCTCCGGGAAATTTTTGATACCCTTGTTTCCAGGGAACAAATCCTGAGAAGCTGTTGTAAGACAAGTTCAAAAGAGTCAACTCTTGAAGACTTGAAATGTTTCCGGGTATCTGACCTGTCAATGAATTATGTGACAAATCTAAGGCTCTCAAGCTTCTCAGTCTATACAAACCTGGAACCTGACCATCAAGAAAATTGAATGATAGATTCAGGTATTCTAAACCTTGTAGTTGGAATAGACCCTTTGGAATCGTACCATGCAGCAAATTATCAGACAAATCCATTCCAACCGCTGAAAACAGCTGATAGTTAAAGCTCAGTTCATTTGTATCAATGGCAGCGACAGAAATTCTGATCACCATACTTCTGGGTAAAACAAATGACTTTGCAGGCATACTTCTACCAATATCACTTTTATTGAAGTTTAAACTGAAGTTAAAATTACCATCTGGAATGAAGCCCATGAATTTGTTGGTTGAGAAATCCATCATTTGAATTGCTTGGAATGAGAATAACCAGTTGGGAAGATTTCCACTGAGTTTGTTCCGAGCGATAGAGAAATACTTGAGGTTTGTCCACTTGGTTATCGCATCATTCAAAGATCCAGAGAGATTGTTTGAGCTGAAATCCACTATCTCCAATGATTTCAAACCTGCCAAAGTTAGCGGTATCTCACCAGATATCTGATTGTTGCTTATATCTAATATCTTCAAGCTATCCAGAGCATCAAGTTCAGGTTGAATTTCACCAGAAAGGTTGTTATTATTGACTATCAATGCCAGCAGCTGGAAACATCCAACAATGTTCAAAGGAATTGATCCCGACAACATGTTGTGCGACAGATCAATGACTTGAAGATATGTCAAGTTTCCAATCCTTGCAGGGATTTCGCCAATCAGAAGATTGTTAGAAAGAAACAATGCTTGCAAGCTTTTCAGCTCTGTAATCTTTAAGGGAATTTCACCCGAGAACCGATTGTGAGATAGGTCAAGAAGAACAAGCCCTGCTTTCTCTGTGGTTTGAGCAATTTTGCTTGGGAGAGGACCCGATAAATCATTGAAACTCAAGTCCAACAAAAGAAGCTTCTCAAAAAACACAAGTCTTGGTGAAATCTCATAATTCAAGTGATTGTGAGATAGATTCAAATGTGTCAATGCTTGTAGTGAAGCAATACAAGTAGGAATACCACCCACAACAGAATTGTTATCCAATTTCAAAACAGTTAGAGACATTGCAGAAGCAGCAAAACAAGGCAAAGTACCAGAAAGCCTATTGGACCCAAGATTCAGAACAAGCAAAGACTGATAAAAATCATGAACATTACCAGTTAAGTTATTTTTTTCAAGATCCAAATGCTTCAAAGACTTCAAGTAATACAGGCTTTCAGGTATTTCCCCGCAAAATGAGTTAAAACTGAAATCGAGTTTTTCCAAATTCATCGAAAAATTCCCAACCCACCAAGGGAAAACACCTCCCAACTCTGGATTACCTTTCAAAATAAATTCTCTCAAGTTTCTAAGCTTCATAATTGCATCAGGCACAACACCAACAAAGTTATTATAACTAAGATCAAGAGTCTTCAGACCACTTAGCCCACCAAAACATGTCGGGATTCTGCCCGTAAAAGCATTACTAGACAAAACCAAGAATTCAAGAAATGATAGTTTACACAATCTGGGATGAACTTGGCCTGACAAGCTCGTGTCGGTCAAGTTGATAGAGACAACATGGCCGGTCTGGAAATTGCAAGCTACACCAGTCCAGTTGGTGCAATTCGACCCGACCCAACTGGATAACTTCTGGGTCGGGTCTTGAACCAGTGATTTGAACAACAATAATGAAGCTTTGTCTTCAAGGTTAAGCTCGAAAGACTCAGATGGGTTAGAGCATAGCAGTAACAAGAACAATAAGAGTGGCAGCATCTGTAATTTAAGGGATCGGCAGGAGTGAACATTTAAATCCCTTTTCAGTTCCATGAGTGAAAGAAAGCTCGAGTACTCCGTTAAGTTTCACTGCAACTATATGTCACATATAACTACAAAAATTCGCCGACAGAGAAAACTGACGAACAGCTCAGTTGCAGTGGATGTAAATAAAGAGTACTAGAGGGGTGAAAATGGACATGCGAGTGAATATGAACAAAAAAATTTAACGAGTCAAAAGACTTACTGAGAAGAGAAGCAATCTTCCAGCATGGGTGTGTACTTGAAATTTTTCTGAAGCCACAAATGGAAATATAAATGGGGTAATAACATCGGCATCCCTGAATTCTTTTGTTTCGCAAATAAGATTATGGTTTCTTATTTGTATGAAATAGGTACTTAATCTCCTGAATGGCTAAAGTCATCTCCATGAAGCATTAAATAATAAAAAAATTTTATTTTTAAAATAAAATTTAATTTTAGTAAAGAAAAAGATAAAATTCTGTCCACATTAATTTTTTTAATTAATGGATTTAAGTTTGAATGTGATACTATGGTTTTATTTAAACAAGCTATATACATTGATGATAGTTTTGGGTGATTTTAGATTTTTAGTCAAAGTGAATTCAATCAACGATATAATTTGTTCTTATTATAGTGTGAGTTAGAGAGTAAGAAAGTATCTTTTTTTCTTTTTTTTTAATTTATTACTTTAAGAAAGTTTCTTTTTTTCTTTTTTTTTAATTTATTACTTTATGGGTGAAATCCAATAAAAAAATTTATAATTTCAATCCAACCAATTGCAGATTACTAGTTTCTCCTTAAGGGAATTAATATATACCACTTAGTCTTTCCTCTTTTCTAATACCCGATAACTACTTATTCTCCTTGCAACCACGAGTTTGATATTGTGGTGCCTTTACAATAGCCAACACTCCGAATCTTAGGACCTCATAAGAGATTGTCATCACTGTAGATGCATCCCAAGATCAAGCTCATGGTTTTGTCCAAGTAAAGACTCACAACAAGTCCAAGGTTACTTCCCTCAATGCCTTGGAGCCTCGCATTGCTACTCTCGAAGCCTCAATGTCCGCAATAGAGGATACTTTCGACAGTTTGGGAGAACAAGCTGATAGTCTCGAAAGCGAGTACATTGACTTATCTATAGCATCTAAGGCTCTCATCCAAGACTAAGCCACACTCTCCGAGGGAAACTCAAGACGTTCCACGAGTAGTTACTTGAACTCCATAGCTTCATCCAAGAGGAGCTATGAGCAATCCGTGCGAAAGTCCGCTTGAATTAAGCATGGTATAAGTGCACATTTACACCTAGCTTAGCTTCCACAAGCAGGAATGATGGATACAGCCTAAATGTGCAATTGCTCGATACATAGAACGGTACTCCCAACACTACTGTTATGGACAATTTCCTCTTTCATTCAATAAAAATAAGACTTAATCGATACAAATAGATGAATATTTCCTTACTTGATAGATAGTATAACCTGATGGATCTGAGGAGTCTTGATCATCTTATCCGTATAAATTATTATGAAAAATGGAAAACCTTCTTTTTTTGGATTTATTCTTTTTACTTTTTCTTTTATTATATGACGGTGGTCCTTCATATTCTTCTTTTAAACTTGCAATTGAACTTTCTACTTTAACATTTAGGCTTCATGATGCTTTTTGTTGGCAAGAACCAAAGAAAAGAACTTGACCCGAATCTGCCAATGATATGATTAGGGCTAGGCAAATAACACAACCCGACCTGAAAATAACTGGGTTCGGATCGGATCAAGTTATTAACCTAACCTGATCGGATTGTTATCGGATCCGATCCGAAAATCCGATCGAATTTGGCTATTGAAAAATAAATAAATAAAATCAAAACACACACACACAAGGGGTGAAACAAATCCACACACTGACACACACTCAAACACACTAGCAAACACCCGCCACCCGCCCCCCCTCCACACACACATTGACACACCCACGCACACACAAAAAATCACACAAGGCAACCTTTACTCACACTTCACAGCCTCACGCTTCACTCTCTTCATTGGTTCTTCTCCAGTTTTCACTCTTCAATCTCCACAGCCTCGCTTTTTTCTTTTTCAGTCTTCACTCTCCAATTTTCACAAATCGAATTTCTCACACAATCGGGTTTCACATATTGGGTTTTAGTCACAAAAGCAAACTGATATTGACGCAAAGACGTAGCGCAATAACCGGCGATCATTTGCAGACACAGCCACCAGATTTGTGGCTCCGTCTATCACCAAGTTTCTCGCCTCCAAGCTCCACTTCAACCCAACAACCCGACTTCTCCAACCCGGCAACCCAAGCCTTGTGTTTTGAAATTTTGATGGTATTTCTTGATGTTGTGATTATTATCATATATAAATTGTAAAATTTTAATGTTCACCAGCTAATGATGAAGAAAACCAGTGGTAAAGAAAGCTGTAATATATTTTTTTTTTCCAATGATGGGCATAAATTTTTCATTTTCCAATCTAAACTGTTTTTAATCTAAATCCGATCCAAACCAAACTCAACCCGATTTTTCGATCCGATCCAATCTAATCTGAATATATATTGGATCAGGTCGGATTTGGTTACAAGTTCGGATTGAATTCGGATGGATTTCTGCCCAACCCGACCAACCTGAAATCTAATCGAGTCAAGCCAAACCCGATCCGAATCCGATTTTGCCCAGCCCTAGATATGAGTCTATGACCCGTTTGAATCCATGTTTCCTAACTAAGCCATTTGGCCTATGATATTCATAAGTCATAGTCCATTTTTAAATATTTTAAAAAACAAGAGAGTGAATAAAATTTAAATTTAAATTTTAAATTTTATTTTTTTAAATTAAAATTAGATAAACAGACTAATAAAACTATTCAATCATTACTAATATTTAACAAATATATTTGATTTAGAGCAGCGATTGTGAGGTGGGTTTGGCATTGTGGAGGTTTAATTTTCTTCTTCAATTTGAGTGAAAGCAGTTTTCTCCTTTCCGAAATGTAGGTCGAGTAAACATCCCTCGAATATTAGAGAAGGTAAAACTCTAGGCAATGCTTAATAAGAATTGATGTAAACTAGTTCCAATAATAATCGGATTTGTAAACATCTGTTGAAATCTCATGTAATATGAGTTGTACTCTTGAGTAATAATCTCATGTAATAAAAAAAAATTTGATTTGAGTAATGATATGCTTATAAAATCTTCTTGGAAAATTTTATGATGTCGTAATTAAAATTATGGCATCAGTGCCATGACAAACATAAATTTTATAAATTACATATAAAACTAGTAAATAAAAAGTAAAACAAGTAAATTAATATAAGAGTGGTAAATTGGTGTTTTAAAATTACAAATAAAACAAACACTTATAAAAGTAATATAAAAATTGAAATTAACAGTAAACTTTAATTTAACAGATAGTTTACTTATTTAATTTAGTTAACTTATTTAATATATTTTAGCAAAGAAAAACCTTTATCATCAATTGAAGATTTTATTTTCCAAGAAGATTTTATAAGCATATCATTACTCAAATCAAATATATTTGTTTTTTTTTATTACATGAAAATTTATCATCAACTGAAAACAAAAATTTGTATTGAAAACAATTGAAATAAGTTTTACGAAATTGGTTTAACCATAAGTTCTATATTCATGTTAGGTCATTTATAAACTTTTTTTTTTCATTTTCTATCATAGTATTTGTTACTATCCAAGATAATATAAGCAAAATTATTTTCTTGATGTGGATCAAGCTAAAATAAAAAAAAAAATTCTTATATTATTAGACATATATGAAATATCAATCAAATTGGATCTAATTTTCAGTTTTACACATATTTCATATAGTTTCAAACTTTACTTCTTACTTCTACTAAAAAGATCATCGGGGATTGTTGTCGAGAAGGTTTATAAAGATGCAAAATTAGTTATCTTATAAACAATTTTGAAAAATATAAAAAAAAAGCTTTCCAAAATTTGATTTTGAGAATAAGTTTTATTCACATATATCATCACATGTATTATGTAAACCCAAAATCCTATGTTAATTTTTTTATTTTACCTTCTATTTATAGATCTTATATTTTATTTACTTAATATACACTTAATGTTAATTTATAAGTTTTATCTTATATCTGTAAATTTATGTTTTGTTTACCAATAATACATCATTCTACCACTCCTATATTAATTTACTTATTTTACATTCTATTTATAGGTTTTATGTTGTATTTACTTAATTTATATTTTATTTTACACTTAATGTTGATTTACAAGTTTTATGTTATATTAATAAGTTTTTGTTTTATTTACCAATGATATATCAATTTATCACTGCTATATTAATTTACTTATTTTACCTTTCATTTACAAGTTTTATGTTCCATTCATTATTTATGTTTTATTTTAAACTTAATTTTAATTTACAAGTTTTATGTTCCATTCATTATTTATGTTTTATTTTAAACTTAATTTTAATTTACAAGTTTTATGTTATATCCAAAAAATTTTGTTTTATTTACCAATAATATATCATTTACCACTCTTATGTTAATTTACTTGTTTTACCTTCCATTTACAGGTCTTATGTTTTATTTACTTAGTTTATGTTGTATTTTACACTTAATATTGATTTACAAGTCTTATGTTACATCTATAAGTTTTTGTTTTCTTTATCAATATTACACCAATTTACCACTTCTATGTTAATTTATTTGTTTCACTTTCCATTTACGCGTTTTATATTTTATTTATATAATTTTTTATATTTATATTAATTTATAAGTTTTATATTAACTTTAAATTTTTTATATTTTATTTACATAATTTATATTAAATAAATTACGATATTAGTCGTGATTTTAATTACAGCATTATAAATTATAAAATGACCTAAATTCTTTTGTAAGAATGAAAACAAGCTATCACGTCTGTATATAAAATCTCAAGTGAATGCAGCCAAAAGCCCAAAACATTTGCTATATTTCAATAGTTTCAATTTTTCTATGAAAGAAATTAGAAGTGTCCAGAAAGCTCTTACAATAATTGAGAACCCCATCAGCGTTTCAATCTCATCCGTAACGTCCCTTTCTGTGTGGGAGTGGCAAATGATGACAATACATGCCCGCCCCAAAGTTAACAAAAGTTGGAATAAAGTTAGAAAAAGAAAAATAAAAGAAGTCTTCTTATGGAGTGGATGTGGACCCAAATTAAATTATATCTTCTTATTTATGAGCACTGTTTTGTTAAAAACAAAAATTAATAGATGTTATGAGTAAATAAATAAATTTTAGACTAAGACAAATTATCTCTAATGCCATGTTGATAGCCATGTAGCTTATTATTGATAAAATTTTTGTTGTTAATTGAATTTATTTACAAACTTATCACCTCTATTTATACTTGTTTAATGGGCAATTAAATGACTTAAACTTTAAATGGGGGATTCTTTCACATGGTGAAAGTTCACCAAATTTACAACAACAGAAATTTAATTGAAAAAATAAATAAATTGATTAGAAAGAAGGCAAAATTAGGAAGTCAAACAGAAAATTAATAGCTTACACGGGAAGCATCAATAAAATGTGGGGTTGATAATACAGAAATCAAATTGATAACAAAAATTGGCATTGTTGGTCAAAGTTATAAGCCCAACTACTATTGTCTAGTTTTTATAGAAAATATCCTAGATGTATCTAACTTAAATAATTTCTTTAAAAAAATTAAATTATTAATTGAAAATATTAAGGGTTCGCTTGGGATAACTTCTTGGAAAGGGATTTTATGCAAAGTAGAGATTCAAACTAGTATAACTTTCGAGAAAAAAAAAAAAAACGAAGATGATGACGAAGATGATGAAATTATTGGTATTCCTTCAGAAGAAATTTTTATTATCTAGGAATTTTATTCTGTAAATATAATATTGTTATTTCTTATATTTTTTTTTTCATTATCGCAATTGATTAGACTTTTTTTTAAAAAGATAATTAATAAACTAAAATTTTGTTGTTATTATGAAAAGATTAAATTTTATGTGGATGTTTATCAATCATACTTTTTATGTGCCCACAAACAACCTTTAATCTTCCTATAGCTCCCATTATCTCCTTAATTTAAGGATTATTATTTTTTATATTTGTGATATTTATTCACTACTTTGTAGTTGCATTATTATAAAAGGAGGCATTTGCTCCTTATTTATATATACTTGAGAATGAATAAAAGTGATTTCCATTTTCACATTCCATACAACATCCTTCAATGTCTCCCATGCTCTATTAAAATACGTTTTCAGCACAACTGACTCAATTAAACCTAATACAAAACAACAATAATACTTAAGAAAAAATACTTTAAAAAACAATATTGTTACATTAATTAAATATGTAATTGTTTACAAACTTGAGTTGCAACAACACCTGTCACCCAGATCGCATGCGATTGTATGTTGCATGTCGCGGGCACCAATAGTCTAACATAAAATGTTATAATCCGAGTGCCAGGCAAGAGTCCATCGTAGATTTGTACAACACCTAGGTGATGAGCACTTGTTGCCCAAATTTTGGATTTCATCTTCAATATCATTGAACACCCAATTTTTTCAGAATTCTATTAATTATGAATGTATGAACTCATATTAACCATTTAATCTACCCATATTGTAACAAAATAAACAAGAATATCCTTTTGTACCAAACCCGCTAAAAAAAAAATTGAAGAGTTACTAATCTTAACTTCTTGTTACTCTTAACATTATTGATTGATTTTTTTCGTCAATGCTTAGATAAATATTATAGTTTGATAAATGTGGGTTGAGTGATATTTGGATAATTTTTTTTTTGTTGATGAATGTGAGAAATGGAGAGAGTTGCATTGGAGTGTGAAGATGGAGTATGGCTATTGCACTTAAGGTTTTGGGCTGAGTTTTGTTTGCTTTACGTTTTAGGGGTATTATGATTCAAATGGATTGTAAATGGTTGACATAATAAGAAAAATGGATGGAGGTGTGGCCTTTATTAAAAGTGAAAGTTAGAAAGGGGTGAAAGTGGTAAATTTTTCAATTTTTTTCAAACATACTTAGAGATGGCCAATACCGACACGGGCACGACACAACACAAAGACGTTTGGTAAGACGGCGACACACATGGGCCGTGTCGGACCTAAAATTTTTTACGCTTTAAAAGGCGATTTAGAAGTATGGCGCGAAAAGCGCGTAATAAAACGTCTTCGTTGGTGGAAAAGTATATTAAAGTAAAATTTTGTAATGAAAAATAAATATAAAATATCATGATTTTACAAATATCTTGAAATTAAAATTTTTTATATATTTTTTTGTCATAGGCTTTTAAAAATTAATTTAAGTCCTAGTTTAAATAAATATTCTAATTTTTTTATGTTTATAATTTATTAAATGGATAAATAAATATCATGATTTTATAAATGATAAATAAAAATTTTTACGATATTAATATTTCATTTATGAAATCATAACTTAGTTAATAGTTAATGGAGATATGTTTCATTTGTGAATGAAATATTTTTCATATTTATGCACAAGAAAATAAAATTATGAATAAAATATTTTTATGATAAATTAAAAATTACAGTTTCATTCAATGGAGTTCAAGTGCAATTATAATATTAGTAGTTCAAATAAAATTAGGTGTAATTATTTTTTTAGGATTGTAATTTTATTTTTCATTAATCATTACTTTATCACTACTAAAAGCAACTAGAAAGAGAAAATATTCCTCTCAAAGTTAGAGATAAAAATTTATACTTCTTTAAATTTATACTTCTTATTAAATCATATGACTTAATAAATTTTTTCTAATTTTAACAAAGTTTAAAATTCTAAATCAAATCAATACCCTTCCCCTTAATTCTTATATTATCATGTTATTTAAATAACTATTTTCAGAAGTATGTTGTGTGGAATTACCATTAAATTGGACCCTATATAGTATATATAAGAAAATAAGACTAGCTATTTATAGGTTTTATTTACAGATTAAAACATTATAATAAAACCTATTTTTATTAACTATTCTATAGCCTTGTTACCTTTAGTACAATTAACTATTTTTCTGCAAAATCTCTTTATCGTAATCTTGAAACTTTAATTGATGAATACAATGCAAAAGATAGAGGTTGTAATTCATTATAACTACTTTTACTTCCTTAATTTATAAATAAATTTTGAACGAGCTTGTTAATTAATTACAATATTTTTAAAGAATTTATATCTTTTTTATTTATACAAGTATTTTGCACTATTAATCAAAATCTAAAGATAGATATATATATATATATATATATATATATTATTTTAGTCTAATTTTATTTCAACCCAAATATTATGAAAACTTGGTTTTAGGTGGTGGTTTTGTTTAGGGCTGGGCACTATTTGGTTCTGTTCGGTTTTTTATCTAAACCGAACCGAACTAAAACCAATCGGTTCTAACGAGTTGAAACCGAAAATGAACCGAAATTTAAAACCGAACCAAACCGAACCAAATTATTTCGGTTCGGTTCTAAATTTGATTGACGATTTTTATTCGGTTTCAATTTTACAGTTTCTCCCTTGATTGAACTGCACACTTAATACCAATATTTTATATAACATGATAAAATTTAGCAAAATAAAAACTCATAAGTCAAAGAAAAACATGATTCAGAAATAGAAATTGACGATAACAAAAAAATCATAATAAATTTTTCATTCCTAACATAATAATAATACACCAAAAATCTCAAATGAAACCATTTGCAATAACCAACAAGACCTTCAAAATCAACATTTATTCAATGACCAAGCATGGCCATGTCACCAAAATCTGGCAAGTCAGCAATTGCAACAAAGACCCCAAAAAAAAAATTTATAATTTCTCAAAATTAATTTTACTGTGATCACAATGGAGAAGAGCATATCACTCCCCAAGTAATCATCATCATTTTCCAGCGAGTTCTATTTCAACAACCAATCAAATTTATACACTTTCAATTTCAAGGAAAGTTGCCAAAACTTTTGTTAGTAATGTGGGCTGGTTCATTTTACAACAATATTTTTGGGGTGAACAGAATTGGGACACGTCTAAAAACAAGAGTAAATGGTCATTCGACACTTGTGGTGGCTAGTAATGGCACGGTCAAATCTGGTAAGTGTTGGAGAGGGTGGAAAGGACGATGGGTTTTTGAAAAACCCTAATATTAGTAAAAAGTTCAGAGTTGTAAGGAAGAAATTGAACTTATTTTTCCAAGACCGACTTGGCATTATATAGAGAGTACACATGAGCATATCTTGGTGTCCATTTGGACACTTGGCCGACTGTAATAAGTCATTCTTCTCCTAAGGTAGGGTCTTTTGGGTAATTTAACTATTTAACATAGGTCTTTAAGCATATTTAGGGTAAGATATGCCTTAGTTATGAGACTGTCTTTGATGATAACATATATTAATCTCTTATTAAATGAGCGAATTAAGCTTCCAAAACAGTTGATGCCTATGTTGTTGGCTCATATTTTCACTAACATGATTTTTTTTCACACCCTTAGTGTATGTGATTATTGGTGAGATATTTATTAGAATCCCTACAGATCCGTATCTTACTTGTAATAATTTTAGTGAAATTTTTATTATTGTTGAAGTAATCATCTATGAGTACGAGGCATCTTAAAATATTTTGGGAGACATTCTCCACACTTTTTAAGTTAATAAGTTGGTTGATACTCTTTTCGTAAAATCTTTTTAAGTTTCTATTTTACCTTTATCGTTTAATTTTCATTTCCCTATTTTGTAAGAGCATATTCTTCATAGAGTTATTGTAGACATATTGCACCCTAATTATATGACACATTTTTTTTTTCACCAACAATTATATTATTGATGCCAAAAAAAAAAATATTAACAGCGTGGATTGTACAGTCAACTGGTTGACCGAACCAAAACAATCCTTCATGGAAAGAAGTTGTTAAGCTGACCAAGACACGACAGCAAATCCAAATTTTTCTCAATTATTGAAATTGAAATCACCCATTTCTATTTATTATGAATTTCATTATCATCCAGTCTCATCCACCCGCAAAACCCCATTTTAATAATAGACAAATCTTTCATTTCTCTTTGTAATATAATTTGCAGCCAAAAGTTTTTCAGTGAAACACAAAATAAATTGTCCAACAAGAGTCTTTTTTTTTTTGATGGGATATAACCTTGACCTTAACCTTGCTGAAACAAAATGGCAAATCATTTTACTTTCCTTCTTCTTCTTCTAAGCCTTTACCGACGACCCATTACTGGCTTTCATCTGCTCCTCATCTTTCTTCACTCTCTTTTATAACTCTCACTCTCCTTTTCAGCAATAGAGTTTTGGCAACTTTTGTTATTAATAATAGTATTTTTTTGTTAGCTTTGTTTGTTTTGCTATTGGGGATGGCATCTGTGTTTATCTATCATGTGGTGGGCGATCTTACGGTGGGGAAGCCGGAGCTGGCCGAGTTTTATGAGACGGAGACGGTGGAGGCAGCCATTAAGGCCATTGGAGAGTCGACTGAATGTGGGATTCCCGTTTGGAAGAAGAAAACGCACGTGGGTATCATCGAAAATGGTGAAATGAGGCAGCAGAGGTTTGTCGGTATTCTCAATTCTTTTGATATTGTTGCGTTTTTGGCCAAATCTGATTGCTTGGAGGATCAAGACAAGGCTATGAAGACCCCCGTTTCTCAAGTGATTGTGCCTAATAATTCTCTTCTGAAGCAGGTTGATCCTGGCACACGGTTAGCTCTTCTTTCATCTCTTAATTTTTCTTTCTTTAATATTTGGGATCTCGATTTAATTTTTTTTTTTCCGGTTGAAGATGCTATGTTGAGTTGGTTTCATACTTGCTTATGGCTTATCTATGCATCGAAGCTGCAAATAGATTGTTGTTATGGATTGTTTTTGAAGATGATGATGTATTGCTATGACTAGTGTTATGGTATCAATTTTAAGGATTGTGTGGAGGCATAGTTATTGACAATAATTTTTTATGATGTGTGTTTCATTCACCTTCTTGAGTTATGGCGTAGCTATAGGGAGATCTTTTGGGTTTAGAAAATAGTGAAAATGCAAAAACTTCTTTTGGAGGTTCCTGATAAATTTTTGATGATTCTCAAATCTCCAACGAGAATTCTGATGAGTTTTAAAAATAGAGAGCTCTGTTATATATGAGCAAACTTCAAGGGCAGTTCATGAAAATTTTCCTTTGTTAAATGGCTTCAATTGTGATGATGAGTCAAAATGAGTCACTTACGATGTCGTCAAATCTGCGACAGCCAAGTGTGATGCGGTTTCTCTATTCAATTCATTTTTTCCAAACAAGTGGAAAGCATAATTGAGCAATTCACTTCCTGTTGACGTAAATTATAGGGACTATTACTATTATTTGTACTTTCTCACCAATGTTGATAAATGTTTAAATTTACACTTATTCTGATAATGTGTGGGTATTGGCTGATTTATTTCTTAGGTTGGTTCATATTACTAGTACTGGAATTTGACTGGGTACTTTATCTTATTGACATTTAATCTCTCTTTCTCGCTCTTATCAAAGACCTAAGCAAATTTATGTCATTGAACCCAAGGGACTTGAAATGAAAACTTCAACTTTGTTTTCACTTTTTCTAAGTTATCATAAATAATTATTTGTGAGTTATGATTATAACATGATCTGTTTTCTTCCTCACCTGATCTGGTTGGTGGCCTTTTATGCTTCTATCTTGGTCAATAACATCTCCTATGTTATCTTTGCGTCTTGAGGCCTTGAAACAGCATGAAAAGTAAATTGATATGAGGGGAGTAAATTTGTTTTGTTGGCATACTAGCTTTGCGCTTAGTCCCATTATGCTGCTTTTGTCCTTCAAAGGGATTGAGATGCATGTTTTGCTGTTTTCTTCTAGTGTTGACTAGTTTTTCCAGCTAGTGCCTTATTGATAAAGAAACAATGGAGCTACATCGCATTAGGAAAAAAAACTAAAACAATCTAATTATGTGTTCCTTATGATAAACGTGTCTTTGCATGGAAATTGTGAACTTGCAATGGTTTGACTCATCTTTTTCTAGTCACTCTTTCCATTATTTATTGTCTTTGATGAAGGTGTCATTTTTTCAGTTTTTATTTTTTATTTTTTATAAGAAACTCAAAAGTGTATTAATGGAGAAAAATCAAAATAGAGAGAGGACCAATTGTCCATTAAGAAGCAAAAAAGAAAAGCTTTTAGTGCCATATCGTAGTACAGCCAACCGCACCTATACTTTTCTGTTGGGTCTGTTTTAGTAAAATGTAGCATATCTCTACTATCCTCCTTGTAACCCTTGTGGGCATTGATTATTCATTATAGTTTTTCATTTCATTTTAAAGAGTTCTACCGTTCTGAGTTATACTTGAGACTTCAATTTTCTTCCATTTTCTTTCAATGGCTAAGTTCGATAATGATTCATTTGTGTTATGTTTATTCTCATCATTTAGTCTGTTAAAAATACCCTAAAGTGAAACAAGAATTATTGAAGACACAGACATTTGCATACCTAAGATTAGGAGTTTGAATTCAATTTTTAGCAGCCAAGGAGGAGTTGGTAGTTTGGTTTTCCATGGTGGTTGATGTTGGTGTTGTTTGCTTTCACAATCGGTTTGATTTCTTAGGGCCATCTTTATGTAAAAATGCCATTAGTGTCACATTTCTAAAAGAAAGTAGTTTTTGGTGGGCCCCAAATTCTTAGCTTTAGTTTGATGAGGGTGGCCGTGAATGGTTTTAGCATTCAACCTTACATTTTTATTTTATTTTTTATTTATTATTATTTTTTTTGGCTAAAAGCCAAAAGATTATATAAAGAACTATATGAGATATGTACAATGATTGGTGGGACTACAAATCCACAAAAAATAAGGACGAGAAGTCCCATTCTAAACAAAACACTCAGAAAACTACAAAGACCAAAATAGCCCAAAACCAAAAACAGCACAGCTCACTAAGAATGCATCCCCTCTCAGGATACAGAGGCTTCCCAATTAGCACTCCACCTTACTTGATCATGGTCAAATGGGTAATTTACAACCTGACAACCTAATAATTATCAGGGTGGGTTTATTGAGTTGACAAAATTCTTAGCTATTTTACTTAGCTATTTTAACAAACACAAAAACAAAATTGTGTTTGTAGTTTCATTCCAAAAGAAGTAAAAAAATAATATCACTCAACTTTCTCAACTCATTATTCTTATCTTTGAAGACAACAATTCTCATAACATTCAAACATCAGGCTTTGTTTCCTAATCTCTTTTCACTGTCATTCTTTTTCACTACATGTATTTCTCTAAAAACATCAGCCCTTTTTTTTTTTTTCCTAATCTCCCTCTTCTGTCATTCGTTTTCACAACACGTGTTCTCTAAAACATCAGCCTTTGTTTCATAATCTTCCTTCTCTGTCATTCTTTTTGGGTAACGTGTTTCTCTAAAATCTTGTGAGAACATGCAAGCAATTTTGGAATTCTCAAAACCTAAGCAGCATATGCTGAGAAAACAGAGGAAGAAAGAGCTTAAATAAAATTCCAAAGATGTGCTGTGGAACGAAAATGTGTATGTTATACATTTCTTTTATTACTGTGTCATGTTAAATGGGACACGATAAAAAAAGTTTAATATATGGCCGTGTCTGTGTTCTGATCTTTTGATTCGATTAGTAAATAGATACTATTTATTTTGACCAAAATTTTCTTCAGATCATACATTAATGCTACCTGAGTAATTGATTTGGAGGATAGAAATTGAAGTTTATATATCGGTGTACTGTTGCGTGTGTAAGAATCTTTGGTTCGTTCAAATGTAATTTTGGTGCAAGCTATTCATAATATCGTGTAGAGGAGCCCCTTGGTTTTATTTTGAGACTGTTCAAGTTTATTTGACATAATATGATTGCAGACACTAATGTAGTGCCTTACAGAATGATTGTTAATCTGTGCCCTTGGAGATATGAATTGTTGTGCAATGACTTTTTGTTTCCAAAAACATTTTTAGTTATATGTTACATAAGATGCTTGGAAGTACATGACATCTCTTAACTCAAACGAGAACGCTAAATGCAAACAAGGCTTGGTTGCTCTTCAGAGATGCACTATGAATGTTCAGTTTTATTTATGTCATTCTGTTGTTCTGGTTCAAGATTGATAGATGCTTTGGAGATGATGAAGCAAGGTGTGAGGCGTCTTCTAGTTCCAAAGAGCGTGGTATGGAAAGGAATGAGTAAGAGATTTTCAATTTTATACAATGGGAAATGGCTCAAGAACATGGATGCCTCTAACAGTAGTAGCAACAACCTGATTGCCAACGCCAACCGCCCTTCCTCATCATCTACCACCTCTGTGCGTGATAAGTTTTGTTGTCTCTCCAGAGAAGATGTTATCCGTTTCCTAATTGGCTGTCTCGGTGCACTTGCACCCCTTCCTCTCTCATCTATCAGCTCCCTTGGAGTCATTAACCCAAACTACAGTTCCATCGAAGCCTGTGTCCCAGCCATTGAAGCTACCCTCAAGCCACCTGGAGACCCCAGTGCAATTGCTGTCTTGGAGCCCACCTCCGAAGATCAGTATAAAATTATAGGAGAGATCTCAGCTTCAAAACTGTGGAAATGTGATTATTTAGCTGCAGCATGGGCTTTAGCCAACCTCTCAGCGGGACAGTTTGTAATGGGTGTAGAGGATAATGTAACTCCAAGATCCTTTCCTGATTATTCTGCTAATTCAACACTAAGAGAAAATAATACAGTCAATGGGGTTGGTTCAACAAGGCCGAGAAAATTCTGTAGTCGAAGTATTGGGTTCAATCCATCTAGCCCTTGTTTGGCTGCCAGCCGGAGTCCAAGTTTTGGTACCGGCCGGAGCATGTACAGGGGCAGAAGCACTCCTTTGACATGTAAAATTACAAGTTCATTAGCTGCAGTCATGGCTCAGATGCTTTCTCATAGGGCAACCCATGTATGGGTGACAGAGGATGAAAGTGATGATGTTTTAGTTGGGGTTGTTGGGTATGCTGACATCTTGGTTGCCGTGACCAAACAACCTGCCGCCCTCACTCCGGCAAATCGGACTTATGAGGGGTTTGCAACAGAAATTCAATCTTGAATTCTTTCTCCTCAATTTTTAATGGAACTCTTCTTTTTTACTTTTGCAGTTTAGCCTGTTCGCTAAGTTTATATTCTTAAAGTAAATAGGAGATTTGATTTATGGGGTTTACACAAGTTTCTTGGTGGTTGTATAATGTATTGATACTGTAAAAAACAAATGATGATACAGCATTTTGTGAGCTTTGGTATTATTTATCAAGTAAACTATGATATCGATCTGATTGATGTGTTTTTAAATTCTACACTATGATTGGTTAGTTATTTTATTTAATATTATTGAAACTATGCTTTCACTGAATTTTCACTTTCAGTATAAATAAACATAGTTAGATATGTAACTAGTGTTGTGGCGCAAGTTCTGATGTCTGCTTTTATTGTAGATTATTTAGGCTATGTTGATTGATAGTCTTGTTGTTTCTATGGAATCTTGAAATACTCTCTTGGTGGCTTCATGGTCATGCGGTCCTCATGGTCTTCCCTTTTCAAGTAGAAGTAGCTCTCCTGGAAGTCTTTGAACAGCAGTGACCCTGAAATGATAAGGAGTTCAAGTTGTGTTGGTCAGTTGAATTGCCTTTCTTGGGCATTATTTGATATTGTAGTTGAGCAAGGGTAGCTCTAAGCTACAACATAAAGTGGTCGATAAACATTTGCTACCATAATTTAAAAGTTAAGTTAATTTTATCCTACACTTCTATCATAAAAAGCTTAAAAATTTTACAGTTTTTATCTGAATTATTATTAAAAAATCATATTTATCACACGTTATGAATTTTTATTTTATAACTGTAGACACAATACCTCATGTCAAAGAGAATCTTAGTGGAGATGCAGGAGTCATTGATATTAATTGTAAAGCCCTGGTGATATAATTGCCTGCACATTAACTATTGTGTTTCTTACAGCCAAGCCTTGAAGTTCTTTTCTTAAAGCCAAGCCTAAAAGTTCTTCACTGCCTTATTTGTCATGCTCGATGTTGTGTCTCCCTTTGTTGGCTGATTTAGGCCTCTATTGATACACAAAAATGGTTTGGTGCTAATAGATACTTTACTTACTTAACAAAATTGAATTAACAGAACTGAGCTTCTGAACTTGATTTGAACAGAGACTCTGACCTCGAGCCAATGAACATAGGATTAATGCTAAAAGATGCTAAAATAGAGCCATACTTGCCTCCAGTTTTCAATTTCCATAGTACATGACCGATCTTTGAAATTCAAAATTTGATGCTATTGATAGGACACTTGTCGACTTCTTCTCTTACGAAGATCTTCAAGTACCAAATGAGATGTATGAAAATGCGTTCCTCGACTTGATCTAAATAAGATCAAAACCTAAAATCTGAATATATTAAAAAGAAATAGATTATTTGATTACAAATTAAAATTCTCTTACGATAAATATAATAAAGTGATGAGTAGTTGATAAATGAAAATACAATAAATAAATAAATTTTAACCATACATAGATAAAAATACATGTATGTGAAAAGATTATTCGAAACACCAGATAATGAGAGAATCTGTGTCTATTTATTTCACTGCCATAAACGCAGGTGATTATATATATTTTGGGTCAACTGAAAGTATTGGGAACCAAAAGAAGCAAATTAAAATGAAGCAAACCTTCAGTTCATTCAAATCTCCATCACCTCCATTTTTTTACCTACCAAAGCTGCAAGATTTGAATATAACACGTCCACAAAACCGACTAATGTTGGCTTTCCCAGCCAAAATCAATTTCATTGAACGGAAGCCTGCTTTTCCGAAGTAATATGTATATAGTTGAGGCCAATTAATTTTATTATTATAAGAAAGTTAAAATGCAATAGAGGTGTAGTTACAAAATTATTATTTTAAAATTATTCCTAGTGTAAATAATATAAGTATGCACTACATTAATAATTAATATCAAATCCAATGTATAGACGTTGATAAAAGAGATAGATATAATTCTAAAAAATTAGTATATATAATAATTAATGTAGCATCCATAATATGCAAGTCACTTTAATTCTGCGTTTACTTGTCAATAATCTAAATGGGCTGGAATCAGAATGAACCGAAATGGTAATAATTAAAATAATTATTATTTGTGATTTTTATTATCATAAAAATGATTAATAATAATAATAATTAAAATAATAAATAAATAAATAATTGTAATAATTAATAAATTAGAACAATAACAACAACAACAGTAATAATAAATTTAATAATATAAATAATAATTAAAATAATAAATAAATAATAGTTATAATTAATACATTAATAACAATAACAACAACAACAATACTGAATTCCATAATAATAATAAATTTTCAGTTTTTTATCAATATTATATTCAAGAACTACAATTATTAATACATTATTGTTAATAATATATTAATATATTATTTAATAGTAATAATTATATTAATTAATTGATAATAATATATAAATTAATTATAAGAATTATGTTAATAATTATCATAATAATATATTAATTAATTAATTAATAATAATAATAATATATTAATCATTAAGATTATTTATTCAAAAGTTATAATTATTAATAAATATTGTTAATAATATATTAATATATTAATTAATAGTAATAATTATATTAATTAGTTAATAATATTTTATGAATTAATTATAATAATAATATATTAATTATTGTGATTATTTATTCAAAAACTATAATTATTAATAATTATTGTTAATAATATATCAATATATTAATTAATTATAATATATTAATTAATTATAAATGAGGACAAAGTGGAATTTTCAATTTTAGGTGAGGGTAAAATGGTCAATCTTGATATGAGTCTCCCATTCTTCATTCTCAAATTGTGGTGGCCCTATGACTCTTTGGCTCTATTTTGCAAAGTAAACACTGTCAACGATTCTAATTCTGGATTTTGATTCCCTAATCCTGTAAGTAAACGCAACATAAATGTTTAAATCTTTGGATTTTCTTTAACATTTTTCTCTCATTTTAAATTTTATAAATATTATACAATAATTTATTAACAACTCTAAAGAATAAATCATTGTCTCACATAACTTTAGAAAGATATTTATTTCATCCTATATCTTTAATGTAACAAAACATGTATATTTTGTAATATACAGACAATTGTGACTATGTCAAAGCAAGTTCCCTAAGATAGGATCTACAAAAACTAAAACTTATTATATTGATAAAAGTTTATTTAGTATCTATATTATGAGGTTAGTGTCCGTTTGGTTCCTATATTTTTAAGAATACCTCAAAACATCCATACCGTTAAACTATTAGCATCCATGCTGCTACTTTTTTTTGGACAATATTACTTTTACAATATTACTCTCTTAAAATAATGTTTATTTTTTTGGACAATAATAAAAGAAAGAAATTAAATTACCAATTTAACCACAAAAAATAAAATACAAACAAAAAGAATATTTATTAATTTTTGTATAACATTTTGCTTTTATTGATGTCCAAAATTTTTTGGTAATTTAATTTTTTTACAATATTGATTTTTTAAACATACTTGAGATTCCACAAAAATAACATATATCCCTTTTTTATTTTATTTGTTAGGGTTAAATTAGTAATTTAATTTTTTCTTTTTATTAATGTCCAAAAAAATTATTATAAGAAGGTAATATTGTAAAAACAAGCTAGAAGAGCAAAAAGTAACGGCAAGGACAATAGGGATGTTTTGAGGTACTTTTTAAAAAAATACAGGACCTAAATGAGCACCAATCTCATAATATAGGGATTAAATAATTTTTTACCCTTTATTACAATGCAAAGTTTATTCATGTTCATAATTGGCCCAAATTAGAACTATAATTTTTTATGACTTAATAGATGTTGGAATGTCAATTTGTGTAATTGTGTCATGTCAAATTTGTTAATCATGTCAAAATACTAAAACATGGATACAACCCGTTTATTAATCTTGTTATTTGTAATGACCTATTTAACATATTACAAAAAATAAAAATTAAATTAAAAATAACAAATATGTAATAAATATGTCAATATTATTGTTAAAAATATGTAATAAATAAGTTAAAATGACATAAATATAATATGAATAAGTCTATAACACAATATGGATAGACGCGAATAATTAATTTAATATTCAATATATAGATTAGTAGAATTTTCAATAATATTACCAAATATTAATTGATATACATGTCATAAATGTGTAACTCAATATATAGATTAGTCAAATTTTCAATAATATTACCACATATCAATTAATATTTATGTCATAAATGTGTAATTATATTAAGGTGGTCCAACACAGATCGACACGGTTATTTATCGTGTCATATAAACCCATTTATTAATCATATTAATATTTATAAACACAAATATAGAAAAGTTGTGCAGCATATGTGTCATACAATCGTGTCCTAACCATTTTGCCACCTCTATGTGGAGGTTATTCCTATATAGATTATCACTAGATATAGGTCTTACTTACAAATATATTTATTTTTCATGTACATATATGGAAAAAATTTTAAGAGTTAAAATAATTAATTAATTTATGAAAGCAAAGGCACAAATTAGAGGGCATAGGAATATTCAAATAGTCCAGTTGAAGTGATAAGATGATCATCAGATGCCAATCAAATTCAAAAGTAGAATCAAATTCATCTTCAGGAGTTATTCTCTGTTACAACTTTTCCCACTCATCTTTGTTCTCTTTGTTTCCTCATTTTTTCTTTTTCTTTTTTTTAATCGTCAGTTTAATTAATTTATTATCTTAGATATATAAGATCGCGTTCTCTACAACTTGTATTTTAATGTTGTACTTTGATCCTGCAACTAATGAAAACTTTTAGCTCTGTTCTTTCACGGACGTAAATATACTATCTAATTGAGCCATGTTACAGTCTTTTCTTGTTCTTTGATTATTTCTGATCCTTTCTTGTCGGGTGATTAAGATCAAATCGTATTTGTTTATATTGTTGTAATCATTTGTGCGTAAATCATGACCTTGGGAGTGATAAGATTTAGGCTAAATTAATCTTGATTTGATTACAACAATTACGTTCCACATATAAATAATGTAAATAAATGATGTACTTAATTGGACCCCAAAGTGTGTGATTTCTTACTTTGTTACTTCGGTGAATGTAATTTGGATGAGCGACACATAAGAAGTAACAACCCGTAGAAATATCTGATTTGAGCACACATGCCATTATAATCATCATAATAAGATTTATGCCCTAATCTTCCAATTATAAGACCTCCTGTCCAAAAATTTACCCATAGCTTGGGTCCAATAACCAAATAAATTGTATCTGTTTTTGACATATAGTATTGTTATTAATCTTTACAACCTAAAACGTGTGTCTATTAGACTAGGAGTACCCACAATATTCTCTTCCGCTAATGAAATGAGATATTACTAAAGACATTGACATGATCGACTGTTTAATAACCAATCACTCTGGCATCTGTTCTTTGAATTTTGCGTGTTCTTGATATGGGGTTCTTTTGTTCACATCCATATCCTTTTTTGAGAAAAAGAAAATTGTACACCATGTATTGTATATGCTGGAATAAAGGCACGCAATTGCAAATAAGTCGAATAATATGCATTAAAAAGGTTAATAATTCATATTCGAAAATGTCAAGGCACCGTCTTTGTGCGGAAACTTATCTCCTTCAACAAGGATTTGTAATCTAATTTTTGGATATTTCCTATGCTATTTTCTTTAATAGTTTTTCGTATTTTGGTAGGCTCATATTTACGGAATAAATAGTTCCTTTTTAAAGCTTAGATTACTCAAGATGAAATTCAATTTGTATATGGAAAGGAACACTACTCTCACAAGAATTAGGTCAGCAATCACAATGCAAAGGGAGCTTGGGTTCACTTGTTAAAATATTAGTAATTTTCTTTACAAGTAGACAATTTTAATTAGTGCGAAACTGTATGTCTTTGAAAAGACGGGTTTTATTAGAGTTTTAGGTACATGGGAAAAGTAATAGAGTTAATTTTCTCATAGATTATTTTTTCTTATTGTACTTAGCGGCCATGTCTCCCCTCTCCTCCTTCTTTCCCGGTGGTTATATGAGTTGTCCATTTATTTTTTACTTATTATTTGTTTAATATTTTTATTTGTGAGATCTTGGGAGGGAGTAAAAATTCCTAACTAGTGATATTAGCTAGAGCAAATGTCCTACTGAAAGAGTAAATATTTCAGCCAGTAGGTATTCAAATTTCGTAAAGTTTATTGTTGGAAATTTGATGGGATAATTAGTTTTGGAATGTGCAAAATATAAATCAAGGATTTATATTATTTCAAGTTTGATTGCACTAGTTCAAGCGTAGCCCGAGCCTTGTACTTAGCTGTGAATAATCATGCAGGTGTGCGAGAAATATCAATAGGTATTAGGCACCTTAAAGAGGATTGTCAACAAGGGAATGAATCAGGTTCAACAAGCAGCTTCGAGCTTCAAGTCAATAGATAGAGGTATTTATAATGTTGTTGATGGTATATTTTGTAGACATACATTAGTTTATCTATAAAAATGTTTATTAACGAATTAATCCAATAATTACTTATTAGCAAATTAACCAATCATAGTTAGTATGAAAGAATTGGTATTTCTCATACCCTTGCAACAATCTTGTTAATAATTACTTAAATAAAAAAGTAATTTTCCAAATTAACCATAAAAGTAAAATAATAACAAAACATTTACATTTATTTTTATAATATTTGTAGGGTTAATTTGTTAAATAACCTTTTTTATAGATAAATTAATTAATGTCTCCAAAAATATTGTTCCAAGTGTATTATTATAAAAGTAAAGAAAAAGTAAGGGCATGGCTACAAGATATTTAACAACAAGAGTGTCCTGAGGCATTTTTCAAAATATGATAATTAAACGGCCACTTATCTTAAAATATAAGGACTAAATAAACATGTCTTTTGATTGTTATTAGTTTTTTGGCTGTGCAAACAAAAAAAAAAAGTATATATATTAGAGTGTGATTGTAATCATTTTCTCATGGTGAATTTTTTTCTCCTCCTCATATTTGGCAACCATGGTTTTTCTCCAGTATAAGAGTTTCCACGTAAATTGTTATGTTATGTGATTTTTTTTTTCCATATATCTTTTTGGTTGATTTTATTCTCCATACGTATTTTCTGCTTATTACTTGCTTTATATTTTTACCAATGAGATCTTAGGAGGAATTAAAAATTTCAACAAACCTTCCTGTTAGGGTAAAATTTTGTTTAGTCCCTATATTTTGAAGTTAATACTTGTTTAGTTTTTGTATTTTTAAAAATACCTCAAAACATTTCTACTATTAAATTATTGCCAGCCATGTCATTACTTTTGTTATTTTTGGCTTGTTTTAAAAATATTACACTCTTACAATAATTATTTTTGGACAATAATTAAAATTAAATTAAATTACCAACTTAACCCCAAAAATAAAATAGAAACAAAAAAGAATATGTATTAATTTTTGTGGAACACTCTATTGAGGAGTTGATATATTAATTTTTTTTATTAATGTCCAAAAAAATCAATAACTTAATTTTTTACAATACTAATTTTTTTAGACGATCATGAGCTTCCACAAAAATTGATATATATTCTTTTTGTTTCTATTTTATTTTTGGGATTAAATTAGTACTTTATTTTTTTATTAATTAAAAAAGAAATATTATTGTAAGAGGATAATATTGTAAAAAAAAAAGTCGAAAGGAACAAAAAATAATGGCAGTGATATTAATAATTTAACTGCAGGGTTGTTTTGAGGTATTTTTAAAAAAATAAGAATTAAAAGGACACTAACCTTGTAATATAGGAGTTAAACGAAATTTTTTCCTTTTCTATTGATTAATATTTATGCAAATTAATTAACGTAGTTAATTATCCTCAAAAGTTAAAATTGTAAATGTTAATTGTTAACTCAATTGTTAAAAGCTTTTATTTTGATACCGAAAGTCTAGGGTTCAAACCTCATTCATCAAGTTAGGAAGGGGTTTGGTTTTGTTCTTGCAATGTGTTGAGTGTTAGAAAATGTATATTTATAAAGGAGAAAATCGTCATTTTACATTTCAACTCTTACTAACAACCCTTACTTTTATGTATTTAAGCTTATTGTAATTTAATTATGTGTGTTTGATTTTAATCAAGTATTTTAGGGGCATCATAGTCATTTCACAATAAACGAGAGATCAAATGGCAAAATGAACATCACTTTTGAACTCAAGATGGTAGAAAATCTTAGGAGGAGCATAAAAAGAAAAATGGCACTGTTCACATATACGGTACTATTCACATTTACTGCATCTCGCATTCACATCGTAGACGGATCGATGACGTGGCATTGACTGATGAGGTGTCACGATCCTGTTGGACTAAAATTCTTATGTACTGTTGAACAGTGACGCGGTTTGGTTGAAAATAATCCTGTGTGATGCATGTACTGTACGCGAGATTTTTGATCAATTGATATGCTGCCACGTCACCATCAACAGTACATAAGAATTTTAGTCCAACAGGATTGTGACACCTCATCAGTCAATGCCACGTCATCGGTCAATGCCACGTCATCGATCCGTCTATGTGAGCGAATGCGTGAAAACAATACCGCATATGTGAGGCCATTTTTCCTTTTATGCTCCTTTTAAGGTTTTCGACCGTCCTGAGTTCAAAAGTGATGTCCGTTTTGCCATTTGATCTCTCGTTTATTGTGAAACGACTATGATGCCCTAAAATACATAAAATACTTGATTAAAATCAAACACACATAATTAAATTACAAGAAGCTTAAATACATAAAAGTAAGGGTTGTTAGTAAAACTTGAAATGTAAAATGACGATTTTCTCCTTTATAAATATACATTTTCTAAGACTCAACACACCCCCCAATCAGCTTATTGTTAGTCCCTAGCAAATAAAACGAAAATAAAATTTAAATCCAAAATGTTTTTTTTTTTAGAAACACTCGTGTTTATTCAATCAGATTAATGATGGCAATCAAATAAAAGTATAACTATTATCTTCAGTCTAAAGCAACATCACACCCACATTAACTATCCACATGAATCAGCCTAGTAGAATTTGTTATAGGTACTTTCAAGAATGACATGTCAAACCCCAAAATCTCACTGGAAGTGGTGTCACTCTCATAAAGAAATTAAACCCAATAAAAATAGTCACTCCAATGAATGGTAATTGAGAGAAAATAATAAAGAAGTGATATCACATGCTCTCACCAAGATGAAAGAAATATACCCTCAGCTTAGAAATAATACGATCTCAAGTCAAATAAAAATGTTAATCAACCCAATTTATTTATTTTTATTTTTATTTTTTTTATTCACCACTACATCTTTTTAGCCCATATAACTAGCTCCTACTTCAGACTATAGCTCCCTAAAATTAAGAAGGACTTTTATTAGGACGTAACGTAGGCTAGGGACCGGCTAACAAAGAAGGGAAATAAGAAAAACAAAGTGTATGTTTGAGAAAAAATGCAGAGATTTTTTTTTTTGGAAATTGCAAGGTGGATTTCACTTATTATTTTTTTTTGTTAAACAACAATTTTTTTCTTTTTTTTTTCTTTTGTTTTGTTTTTTTTTCTTTTGTTTGGCACAATGTCACTGAATAAAATAATTATTTACATGTTTCTCAAATATAAATAGGTGATGGAACTTATAAGACATCGGGTAATACTCCAAATCGGAGTGGGTCAAGATGATAAGTTTGACAAAGAAAATATTTTTTTTTTAAAGGCCCAAAATGGTTAACTATGGATATTTAATAAAAGGAATGGCTAGAAAGGCTTAAACGGATCAAAGATGGCATTTCCATCATCTTTTAGGGCTCTAAATAATCTTCCATATCTACTTGTTAGATGGGCCTCCAAATGTAGCAACACACATTTTTTTCTTTTTTTTTTATTTTACAATTTTTTTAAGGGTTAACTCAAAAGAAATCTAGAGATCGTGTATAAAATAATAAACTGCTAAGCTGTATAAAGAATGAGAAAAAGGGTTATTCTCCAAGAAAAATGATAGGCTCAAAAACTCACTTGGTACTTATTATGACATGTTCATTCCTTCAAGCAACTCATATTTGTCTCCGACATCAACATGTAGAGTAGCAAACATAGTGTAACATCACTTAAGACCAAAGATAATACAAATACTAAAATATGAAATTAATCATGTCATCCAATGTTAAAACAAATCACACAATTTTTTTTAAATAACATTCTACCCCCCAACCTATTCTAAACATGAAAGGAAAATATGCATGCAGAAATGTGAAAAGGATGCATAAAAACTAATTAGAAAAGTTACACTTAAAATGATAGAAAACGAAAATGGTTTTTTTTTTTAACTTAGAAGATGCGTTTCTAGAGGCACTACACTCCATATTCAGTCATCTTCGACTCAAAAATTTGAAAATATATATTTATAAAGGAGAAATTAAAAAGAAAAAGAAAAAGGAACAACAAAACATAATAAAGAAAAAGAAAATGTCTGATTTTTTTTTAGTTTTTTTAATTTTTTTAAACGATGAAGATGCATTTATAGAGTCACTACACTTCATATTCAGCCATTTTCAAGATAAAAAGTTAGCAACAGTTAGTTTCTACAACAAAAAATTAGTAAAAACTTAACCAAAATCCTACAATTGTCGACTATTCCTTCCCCCCAACCAGAACGAAACATTGTCCTCAATGTTTGAAAGGAAAGAAGTAGAGTTTAGAAGACATCACCTGGGTGGTGCAACACAGAAGAAAATATTTACAAGCGGAGAGTTAAATCTAATTTGTACTTCTTAATTACCATTCATTATCGGACGCTCCAACACAAATGTCGAGTGCCCTTTGGTCTATAAGCATCAAGTAGCTCATTAGCAGTGTGAGCACAAATAAAGAGTTTCTTCGCATTAGAGGGAATGAAATAGTTTTTTATTGCATGGTTAAGAAATGCGATAAAGCCATCATAAAAGTTATTGATATTTAACAAACCGATGGGTTTCTGGTGGATGTGCAAATGGGCCCAAGATGTTAGTGTAATAAGTGCCTCTAGTGTTGCAAGATCTCCTGGAAGGAAAATAAAAGCATCAGCATGATTAAGCATTTCAATTATACTTTCTTGCATACCTGAGACGACTAACTCTTCTCCAGTCGATGAGTCAGACAAACTGCCCAGAGGTTTTAGGGTTCTAGGGATGATGCCTAACACTTGACTTCCTTTGACAAAAGCAGCTTCTGAGACCATTTTTTATAACCCTCGGTTACCTCCTCCATACACCAAGTGTAATTTTCTCTCTGCTATACTTCGACCAAGATCTATGGCTGCCTCAACGAACTCTTTATGTTTGCCATAGTTAAATCAAGAAAGCACACAAATGTTCTTGAATTGTCTATTTGGAGTAGCTGCCATTGCGATACTTCTCAAAAATAATTTGTGAGTGCTTGACAAAAAATCATATTTAAGAATCTTGGAGACAGTGGGTCACAACTGTGTATGAGGCGGCATGTCAGTGTCAAATAACGCATAAAACACATGGCTCGTGAGTTAAAAAAAAACAGTAAAAAGGAAAAAGCAAACAGTAATAAAATTATTAAAGACAATAATGCAAACAATAAAACAACAGTGAAATAAAATAACAGTAAAGTAAAAGGATATTTACAGGTAGTTGTGACTGTGGCTCACATCTTCCTCTGGTTTTACGTCCAGAAACGGCTTGAACGCCCTCTATGGGCCGAGGATGGGCTTCCCATCCAGTTTTCTTATAAACTGGCAAACATGGTCGTTTATAGTCAGATTCCCGAGACTATATTGTGCATGCTCTTTCTGGAATAATGGCCATAACTGGAGAATCGCTCCTTGCACATATCCACTGGGATGCGTTTCAAGAGACAAAATGATGTCATCCAATGACTCTTTATTCAAGCCATTCCTAATGAATTGAATCTTATCTTCCCTGTTATCAGGCACCATTCCTAAAGAACATGGGTTTTTATCGCAACTCATTCTGGGACACTTATGACAAGCAACAGAAATTCTTCGAGCTCGTCGTTTTCTTGCATAATTTCCTCTACCACAACCAGGCATGTATGCAATAAATTTTGGAGGTAACTCACCTGCCAATCATACTTTAGCCTCGATTAACCAACGGATGTCAGCAGGTATGTTATTCTTCATGAGCAATCGCATGCGTTCGGACTGGGCTTTATAGATTGTAAGGAGGGCATTCTGAAGAAGTGAAGGGAATCGCTTGTGAAGCTTTGCTAGAATCTCGTTTCTGTCCATACCTTCACCTCTGAATATCAATTATTATAGGAAAACTGAAGTAACCGATTTGATTGTCACGGAGTACCGTTATCCGCCACTTCACCGGGTAACAAACTAAAGCACACAAACAGAAAAATAAATTAAAACACACAAAGAAAATTAAAATCGTCCTCTTATTGAATTTACCTCAAGCTCCAACTGGATGTCGTAAACACTTCTCTCAATGTCTCTGAGTTGGAAGATTTTTATTCGTTGCTTGTAAATCTTGGCATTTTCGTATGCATTATTACGAATTTCTTCAAGTTCTGACAGTTGTAATATTCTGTCTGAGCTGGCTTGCTGCATGTCAAAGTTGAATTTCTTGATAGCCCAATACGCACGATGCTCCAGTTCCACAGGTAGGTGGCAAGCTTTTCCATACACTAGCCTGTAGGGTGACATCCCAATCGGGGTCTTGAAAGCCGTTCTATATGCCCATAATGCATCATCAAGTCTTAATGACCAATCTTTTCTATCTGGCCTCACCGTCTTTTCTAATATGTGCTTTATTTCTTGATTGGAGATCTCAACTTGGCCACTGGTTTGCGGATGATATGGGGTCGCCACTTTGTGAGTGATTGAATACTTTGTCAAAAGAGCTTTGAATGCTTTGTTACAAAAGTGGGCACTACCATCACTGATTATTGCCCGAGGGAATCCAAAGCGTGAAATAATGTTGCTTTTCAAAAATCCTATCACCACCTTGTGATCATTTATTCTACATGGAATTCCTTCTACCCATTTCGATATGTAGTCAACAGCAACTAATATGTATTGATGGCCAAAAGAAGGGGGAAAGGGTCCCATGAAGTCGATACCCCATACGTCAAAAATCTTAACCACTAAAATTAGATTTAGTGGCATCATGTTCCTTTGTGAAATGCTCCCCATTCGTTGACACTTATCACATGAAGAACATAAAGTGTAAGCGTCTTGAAGTATAGTTGGCCAATAGAAACCACATTGTAAAACTTTAGTAGCTGTTTTCTTAGCACTGAAATGGCCTCCACAAGTTTGTTCATGACAGAATAAAAGGATATTCTGAATTTCACTTTCTGGGACACATCGCCTAACAATTTGATCTGCACAATACTTGAACAAATACGAGTCATCCCAAAAGAAATTCTTTATTTCGGCAAAGAATTTAGGCTTGTCTTGCTTGGTCCAATGCTCTGGAAGTTGACATGTAACAAGATAATTAACGATATCAGCATACCATGCTAATACTTTTACACTCATTAATTGTTCATCTGGAAATGACTCATTCAATATTAATGGCTCTGTAATTGTGTCAAAATGGAGACGAGAGAGATGGTCCGCCATAACATTTTCTGTGCCTTTCTTATCTTTAAATTCCAAGTCAAATTCCTGCAAAAATAACACCCAACGAATTAGTCTAGCTTTTGCATCTTTCTTTGTGAGAAGATACTTACGAGCAGCATGATCTGTGAATACAATTATTTTACAACCAATGAGATAATGTAAACACTACTGCTAGCATTTCTTTTTCAGTAGTTGAATAGTTCAACTGTGCATCATTCAATGTCATACTAGCATAGTAAATAACATGGGGAATTTGATCAACTCTTTGTCCTTACCGCTCTCTTGCATAATCAGATGCATCACACATGAGCTCAAATGGTAACTCCAATTTGGGGGCTGAATGATGGGTGATGATGTCAACAACTACTTTAACTTTTCAAATGCCACAAGACATGAATCATTAAAGACAAAATGTACATCCTTAGCAAGTAAATTGCATAAGGGTCTAAAAACTTTGCTAAAAACTTTAATGAAACGTCTATAGAAACCAGCACGCCCAAGGAAAGATCTTACTTCTCTGACCGTTTTGGGTGGAGGAAGATTAGAAATGAGATCCACCTTGGCTTTGTCAACCTCAATACCTTTGCTCGAAATGATGTGACCGAGAACAATACATTGTTTCACCATAAAATGACACTTCTCCCAATTTAAGACCAAGTTCTTCTCGATACATCTCTGCAGAACTAGTGTTAGATGATGTAGATATTGATCAAATGAGTCATCAAAAATAGAAAAATCATCCATAAAGACTTCAAGGAATCGTTTAACCATATCAGAAAAAATGCTTAACATGCATCGTTGAAATGTAGCAGGTGCATTACATAATCCAAATGGCATTCTCTTATATGCAAAAGTGCCAAAAGGGCAAGTGAAAGTGATTTTCTTTTGATCTTTTGGTGCTATGGGAATTTGATTATATCCTGAGCAGCTATCTAGAAAGCAATAAAATTCATGGCCTGCTAATCTATCAAGCATTTTATTGATAAATGGTAAAGGAAAATGGTCTTTACGTGTGACAGAATTCAAATTTCTATACTCAATGCAAACACGCCATCCTGTAGTCACTCTAGTTGGTATCAATTCATTATCAGCATTCGTAACTACTGTGACTCCTGACTTTTTGGGGACAACTTGTACAGGACTGACCCATGAACTATAAAAAATGGGGTAAATGATACCTGCATCTAATAGCTTAAGGACTTCAGTTCTAACAACTTATTTCATGTTAGGATTTAACCGACGTTGCATTTCCCTAGTAGGTTTAGCATTTTCATCAAGGTGATGTAATGCATGCAGTCTACTGGGTTTATACCTTTGATGTCTGCTATGGTCCATCCTAATGCTCCTTTGTGCTCTTTTAAAACATCCAACAACTTACCTTTTTGTTCGTTATTGAGGGATGATGAGATGATTACCGACAGAGTACTTTCTTCTCCCAAAAAGGCATATTCCAATGTGTTAGGCAATGGTTTGAGCTCGAGTTTCGGTGGTGATTCTGATGATGGGATGAGTTTCTTCTCTGATGGTGCTAGTTGTTCAACTCTTGACTTCCATTTATTAGTGTCCATGGATTGTGCTGAGTCAAGTAGGGCGTTAACCTCATCGACCGATCTATCAATATCAAAATAAAAAACAAAGTGACTTAAACATGTTTGTAAAGGATCATCACTAAGTTTTGAAAGAAAAGTATTATCAACTATTGTTTCTATTAAATCCACATCAACAATTCCATCATCTGCATTGTGAGGTTGTTTGGCAATGTTGAAGATGTTAAGCTCTATAGTCATGTTGCCGAAGGACAACTGCATATTTCCAGTTCTGCATTTAATGTGAGCATCGGCAGTTGCCAAGAAAGGTCGGCCTAGTATAATGAGGATGTGCTTCCTTGAATCCTGGGTTGGTTGAGTGTCAATTACAATGAAATCAACAGGAAAATAAAACTTGTCTACCTGGATAAGCACGTCTTCCACAATACTATGAGGTATTTTCGTGGACCGATCTGCAAGCTGTAACACCACTGGAGTTGGGTGTAATTCTCCCAATCCAAGTTTCACGAATACAGAGTAAGGCAAAAGATTTACACTAGCTCCTAAATCCAATAAAGCATTCTCAATTGTGTGGTTCCCTATGCTACATGAGATAGTGGGGGAGCCTAGGCCTTTGTATTTTAGAGGAATTTTATGTTGGAGTATAGAACTAACGTTTTCTGTTAAAAATGCCTTCTTTTGAACATGAATGTTTCTTTTTTTAGTACAAAGGTCTTTAAGAAACTTGACATAAGATGTAACTTACTTTATAGCATCAAGTAAAGGGATGTTAACACTTACTTGTTTGAAGATTTTGAGAATCTCACCTGTGGATTTTCCCTTCTTTCCTTTCGCTAACCTCTGAGGAAATGGAGCTTTCGGAACGTATTCTCGTGGTTTGGTTTCTTCTCTCTTCTCCGGTGGTGAGTCCTCAATATTTACAGGTATAATTTGATTTTCTTTTGTCACCGGCATCTCCACTTTGTTGTCGACTTCTTTTTCTTTTCATAAGGTCATGACTGCTTTGACCTCTCCATACTGCTGTGGTGAACTGGTACTTGCCTCATGCACTCCTTTAGGATTAGGCACTGGTTGACTTGGAAACTTGCCTGTCTCAACAGTCATTGCCAAGGTCTGAACTGAAGAAGCAAGCTGTCCCACCATATTCTCGAGGCTTGAAACTAATTGGGCTTGTGAGTTGAAGCCTGCTCTCAACTCATTTCGTAGTCCATCAATGATGCGGTTCTGTTGCTCAATCGTGGAGTGAGTAAGATTCTTGAGATTCTGGAATGAATCCTCCCATGGTCTGGGTTGAGAGTAAGTTACGATTGTATGGTCTAAATGGAAATTTGAGAGGCTTTAGGATTTTGAGGAATTAGTTGCATTGGTGGAGCTGAAACTGTTGGTCCATTCTGTTGGAATCCTTGAGACCATGAAAAATTTGGGTAGTCTCTCCATCCAGGGTTATATATGTTGGAGTATGGGTTGTAATTAAATGATTTTCTCATTACACCTATGGCATTGGCTTGATCTGAGTATGAGTCATGGTCATGTGGCTCTGTTGATTTAGCAGTCGTTAACGATGCTATTTGTCGAGAGAGACCTTCAATTATCTCCTTGACTTCTTTAATTTCTGAACTTGACTCGCCAATGTGAACCTCATTTACTCCCTTAATTTTTCTAGTAATCGACTCGTTGTTGGGAATTATCCGCATTTGGAAGAAGTCCCAAATCTCTGATGCACTTTTTGACATTAGCTCTCCTCCACTTGTTGCCATTAGCCATTCTTGCACATTCGGCAATAATCCCTCCAAAAAGTATTGGCATTAGTGTCATTTCTCATACCCATAATGTGGACACTTCAAGAGCAGCCCATTGAATCGCTCCCATGTTTCGAAAAACTGCTCGTCCTCTCTCTGAGTAAACTCTAAGAGTTCCCTGCGAATAGCATTGGTTTTATGCACTGGGAAATATTGATTCAAAAATTTCATTACCATTTGTTCCCATGATGTAATGCTATTAGCGGATAAAGTATTTAACCATGAACGAGCTCTATCCTTTAAAGAAAATGGGAATAATCTGAGTTTAACATCATTGTCTGAAAAATTCTCATATTTAAAAGTTTGACAAATAGCATGAAAATCATTCAGATGATTATATGGGTCCTCATTTTCTAGGCCATAGAATGTTGGGAGATAATTTAGCACACTAGGTTTTAATTCAAAACTCATAGCAGCTACATTTGGGTATCTTATACATGATATGCTCAAATTAGCTAAGGGACTAAAATAGTCCTTAAGTGGCCTCTCATGTGGTACTTGTAAATCCATTCCAAATTTATTTTTAAAGTGCTTGTGTGTGCGAAGTATTTTTTCTAGTTCAAGGTCTATAGGTTCAAGATTTGGTAATAATGACCTACGACCATGCATGAAAAGAAAATAAAAATAAATGGGAACAAAATGAATAAAAATAAAGAAAAAGGAGAAATTACGATACTAATCTTATTGCGCTGTTACAATCTTTCTATAAAAACACACTAAAACAAATACGTGAAATAAATTAACTAAGAATAAATTAATAAAAAAAATTACAAAAGAAAAATAACTTAAAAATTAAATTGCAGAATTGTAAAGAATAGAGAAAGAAAAGAAATTATTACCTCTAAATGCAGATTCACTTTTTTTCTTTTTTTAATAAGAAAAAAAATACAAGAAAACAAATAAAAGAAATTATTCACAAAAATTAATTCTACAAATTAAAATAACTTACCTCCCCGGCAACGGCTTCAAAAACTTGTGAAAATTTTATTGAACTCGCAAGTGCACGAATCTATTGTAGTGTAGATCAATAGTGACGAGTGTCGATCCCACGAGGAGGTGGATTTTAATTATATGTAGAATTAATTTGCACCTCCTCGTGGGATTGACACTCGTCACCATTGATCTACACCACAATAGATTCGTGCACTTGCGAGTTCAATAAAATTTTCACAACACAATGTCTAGCTAGTTGTTTGAGGTGGAAATTTCACCAAGCCATGTGTCATAAGAACGAGCTTCTTTTAGAATAGGGCTTGAATATAAATTTGGACTAAATGGTCTGTAATCCCCTGATCCTATTGTGTGGTTTGAAAAGTAAAGTCTAAAAGCGTATTCAGGCATTGATATGGCCCAAATAAGCTCTTGTCATAACTTTGATTTTGGCTTAAGTAGTCATAGATGCTATGAAATTGCATATCAGGAAAGTTTTCGAGAAAGAGTGGAGGGGTCACAACGGTCCCACTTAAAACCTAGACTCCTCAGGCTCTCATCGCCTCGGCGACATAAATTTCCTAGATATGTACAAAACCATACGGTTACTCCACTCTGGCCTCCGACCGATCCTACTGTGAATAGTATCATACACGTGAATAGTGCCGTATACATAAATAGTACCATATGTTTGAATAGTGTCTCTACTTTAAATAATCACAATCAATGGTTATGATATTACTGTTATTGAATTGACGAGTGAAGTAGGTATACAACTAGAATGAAATTGAGAAATAAATATCACATAGGAGATACAAGAATTTATATGGTTCGGCTTTTAACCTACGTCTACGGGAAAAGATGCAAGAAGATATTTTACTAGCCGAACAGAATTACAAGTATTATACTATTTTATCTCACAACCCAAAACCCCAATACACCTAAACTCTCAAATTACTAAATTAAGAACTTGAAATTCCAAAAAAAAAAAACTCTCTCAATTGATGTTCTTTTCACACTACCTTCTTATGCCTTCTCCATGCCCTTAACTCACCTATTTATAGGGCAAGCCAAGTCAAAAATATCAAACTTGATTGGCTTTAAAATAATAATTTTATTTGTATAAATTAATTTATTTTGTTTTAAAAAAATGGTGGGCTTTAAAGTGATAATTTTTTGTTAAAATCAATTTTTTTAAATAAAATAACGTGTTTTGTCAAAATTGGTTGGAAATATTTTTTGCCACCATTTTACTGTATTTAGGTTGTGCACCGCGCTCAATGTTTTAAATAACTAGTCTGACTAAACTCCACATTTTTCTCACATGTTTCCATTGGACAATGCCCGACGCGAACTCTGAGTTGCATATAGCACATCACATGCCTGAGCCTTATGGGCTGAATTGGGTCATTGGGCCTAATTTTGATTTTTAGGTAATAACATTAGCCCCCTTTGATTATGTGAGATGTGTAGCCGTAGCTGAGCATATCGCATAATCAAATTACCTGCCTAAAAATCATATCGAAAACCAAAATAAAATATGGTTAGTTTAAAGCCTAATAAAGATATGTTATCAATCGTGCATGTACATTGAATAGCCATCACGCTGCTTATTTTCTACTCTTGAAGGAATATAGTGAAAGATCTCTTACATTTTCCTTGAATTTTGAGATAACATCAAAATCTTACCTAATCCGTTGAACACAAGGAAAACTTCTCATGCAAGCACTGTATAAGTCTTTCAAAGATTTTTCAGCAAAGGAATATGCTTTTTCAAACTCTTCTATCTCTTATAAGTATTTATGGTCAAGTGTCTAATCTTGCTTTTTCTTAAAGAAAAAGAATGTAATAGTAGAACCATCAATTATGTATATAAGAAATGTGTTGCATAGTTCATCAGCATAAACCTTTCAAAGAGCTCATTTCAGATTTTAAAACTTCTACGTTTCATTCCAAGGTCGTAATGCCAGAATTCCTAGCTTGCCATCTTAAAAATATTTGTGTTTTTGTGAAAATGACTTAGAAAATCTTCCAGATTTTATTAATACTGCCAGAGAGCTTGGAAGAGTGATAAGCAAATGAAAAATATGTTCGATGTATAGAAGCGGTGATGTTGGGTTTATGGGATTCATTTCAGAAGATATAGCCACAAGTGGAAACGAGATTGTTTCTAATACAGGTGACAAACATCTTGAATTGAATAATCGTGTTCATGCTTTTATCGCTTTGCCGGGTAGATTTAAAACCATAGAGAAAATCTTCACCATTGCTTCATGGTCACAACAAAACAAGTATCAGAAACCTATCGGTTTGCTGAATGTAAACAATTTCTATAGCTTGCTATTATTCTTTATCGATGGCTCTGTGTTGTAAGGTTTTCTTGCTACACCGGCATGAAGAGTCTTTGTTCATGCCAATACTGCCAATAAGTTAATCGATATGTTACAATTATATCGTCCCGAGCTCATCCCAACCACTGCTCAACTTATACATGATGATGATAAGAGGAAAAAGGATGATGATAAAAAGAAAAAAGATGGTGATAAAAGGAAAAAGGATGATGATAAGGGCAAGAAAAGGATGATAATAAGGATAAAAGTAAGAAGCACAAAATTTTAGGTTTAAGTCTTCAACTGGGACCTCAAACTCTTAATGATTCTTGCCTCTCTCATTTTTTTCTTCACTAATTCAAATTAGTAAAATAATTATTCCAGTAAAAATTACTTACCGATTATGACATAATGCTATGTTTTTTTTTTAAGAGTAATATGAATGATCCTGAATGGTTAAGACAAGAAAATAGTTCATAAAGATTTTTAGTGCAAGACACTTACTTCTTTTGGAGGTGTGCGCTAAAATATTTTTTAGCCCCCAATTTTTTTGTCTAGTGCTATAGGTGTCAATGTGCAAGTGTACACAATAAATAATATATTGATAAGTATTCAGATCATCTTCATAGGGATTAATGTTATCAGAGTTGCTACAGTAATTTTAACAGTGCAATTTTATTCTAAATTAAAATAAGACAATTAATGAAACCAATGAAGTAATTAAAATAAAAATGCAATAAAGAAAATTCTCACGTCAATCACAAGGATGTAATTAATGGGAAAAACGTAGTTGAGTGATTAAACTCACTTAATGATTTTGACTGTTTTTCTAATTAAGATCCTGTTGCTACAACATCTAATACAACACTGGGCAGAATCCACATACATCCTCAACTATCGCCTGTTAGATATCTTATACCTTAATGCAACCTAACAGCAACTAATTGTTACACTAACATTAGATATAGGATTATGCGTTTTAGGTTCCATTTACCTCACAGGTGAATCCCTACATCTAGTTCTTTACTAATTTAGATCAAGCATGACTCTATTCAAATTGAGATTAACTCAACTTGGAAAACCCAATCTAAAATCGTGTATTGTCTTAATTTGTTCAACTAAGTCAGACCCTTTTTAGACTCATTATTAGTTACTATCCACTAAATGGGTGGTCAGCTGAAATGGGGAATTGTAATAAGTAAAATTAAGACAAAATCCTATAAAAAATACAGAGCAACACACATATATTAGTCAAATAACCATTAACCTTGTTTATCACTCAACCACAACAAAGTTTCGTTCATGATTTGTGATAAAACAAGAAAATAAATAAATAGATAGAAAACAAGAAAATAAGATAAAAAATTAAAGTTCGCTTGATCTTACGGTCTCTCATTCTCTTTCTTTGTGAATCATCTATTGCAGTTCTCAATTCTTTTTTAATTTCTATTTTCTTGTTGTTTTTCTCTGTTATTTTTTCTTTAATGACGGCCTTTTTTTTTCTTTTAATGTGTGCTTCTTTTATAACTTAAAATTAGGGTACCCAGAAGCGAGCGGCCACGTTTCTTCTATATTTGGAAACCATGGATCGTAATCTTTCAGTTATCGCACTCAGAATTTAGTCTGTTATTGCTGCATGATTGTTGTAAAAATGGCTACAACATCTTCATTGTTTCAGACTTGTTTTAATTCCTTTGCAGCCAAGTTCTTTATCTTCTCTGCAAGTCTGTTGCAGCAGCATTCCATCCATAAAATTTGAACTTTCTGGTCACCTAAAATCACACACAATTAAAGCACCAAATGATCTAAACAAAATCAATTTATTAAAAATAAACTTAATTAGATGTTTATACAACATGTAACTAAAAATGCAATAAAAACACATTGTTTACTTTCTAAGTATTATTGGTTTGAGTATAAAAGTAGTATGATAACTCTTATTTTATAGAATTATGACTTTATCTATGTTTTGTATGAGCTTGAGCTTAGAATACTTTTTAAATTTTCCTTACAAAGGAAAATTTTAGCTCCTAGTGACATTGCTTAATATATCTTTCGCTTGTCATGATTTCTTAAGTAGTATATATCTTGTTAGAGTGATAGTATATATCTTGCTTGCTAGGATTCATTAACCCTTAGATCACATATTTAAGTATGTAAAATTGCCATAGCAGTTCTAATTCTAGACTTAGGTCTTATTCCGTCCAAAGTGTGTGTGGCACTTTGATCAAGCTCCAGAGTTGCTGCAGCATCACACTGACATCACATATAACTCAAAGATAAAACATAAGTACATTTATATAGAGAGGAACATAAGTAAAAAATAGGTTCAAATTGTGCTATAGCAAAATATTGTTTTTTTTATCAGTCAAATACTCTTTAATGTATCATTGATTTTTCATGTGAATATCTATTACTTGTAATGATGACACCCAATTACTTGACCAATGTACATATCAAAGTTGCTGCAGCATAAGCATCCAAGATGCTATAATATAGTCTTGTCTATAAACACCTTTAACTCAAGGCTGAACATAAGGCTCATGAGCAGACTTGGCTACTTAATATCCTAGATAGAGGACCTATCTTGCTCACTTTTTTTTTTTCAATTGGGTTGCTACAGCGATGCTCATAACTCTAGCTGTCGTTTTACTAAAGTCTCCATATATTGCACATACTCAACCTTGGTTACTTAGCAACTAAATCCTCGGAGCAGATTTTATTTCATACCTAGCATAGTTTGTGATAATTTTGAAAATTTTGCATGTTCCCCCACAAACTTGAGATATTTTTAACCTTGTTGCACTACCTAGTTTTGGTACAGCATACTCACGACACTCAACCAAAGTCTAAGTGTCAAGACATAATTTCAACATCTATAAACTATCTCTACTTGGCAGTCATTCATCCTTCATTTCAACACTCAATTCATCCTCATTGGGTTTTATAATCTGAATACAAATACTAGATAAAGAGAGCTAGACACACACAACATAAACACACCTATTCATGAACACATTACACCATAGCACAACCCCCATCCCAAAACTTCAAAGATGTTATGTCCTCACATTCACACAAAATAAAGTAAAGACAAATATGCATACACTGACAATAAAAACAAATGAGCAAAATGAAATAAATAAAAGAAAAGAAAAGTTTCAGAAATTGAAAAACTAAATTGGGCTGGCATGGGATACTCTCCTGTAATTGGATGTTTTATTGCATCGATCGCTAAAAAGGTTTACTTCTTCTTAGATCCACTTCACAAACGTTCCTTAGGTGAACCCACTGGTGCAACTACTGGTTGTTTCTTTTTCTGGCTCTGAGTTGGACTAATTAGAGGGGTTCTGACAGCTTCAATAGCTTTGGGTTGAGTTTGTTTTGTTTTCTTTTGTTCTAGTTCTTTTGGTGCTGTAGCACCTCCAGAAAGTTGTGCCTTTTTTCATTTGCTAGAAGCCCTAGGAACAACGACTGGGGATTTTATTGGGGTTTGTTATGCAGCAGCTTGTGTAGGTGTTATTGCTATCGGTTCCTCAACAATGATACTTGCAATGAGGTCTCTCAGGCTGCTTCTTGCTTCTTTTATCCTAGCAACTTTACTAATGACTTCCTTTATGGCTGCATCAACATCCTCTTCCCACTTTAACTCTGACTCCTATTTTACCAAAATTTTCTCTTTTCCTTTGCTTGTAGGAGTCTCTATTAGAGGTTTCGTCTCACTTTCCTAATTTTTTTCCTGCTCTTCCTTTTTCTCTTCCTCTGCTTCCTGCTCTCCACCTTCGAACTCCTCTATTGCCTTAGCATCATCTAAAATTAAATTGCTACATCAATGACTCAGGAAAATTTGCATCTTTACTCTTCATGTACAGGGTAAACTGGTGCTTTTATGCTTCAAGATGCCGTAAGTAAATCCAAAATCTTTTATTTTCTTCCATTTGCACTTCGACACATGCCTTCATGACTCCATTAAGTTCCTAAAGCATATTCTCAATCCACGTAGCTTGTTTTTTCTTAGCTGTAGTTAGGCGTTTTGGGTTTCTGCAGTTGTAGATTCTCCAATAATTCTCTTAACCATCCTTACTGTAATGGCCTATTCATTCTCCATTCTCTATTCTTCATTCTTTCAATACTTTCCTCAAATTGCACTCCCGAGACCTCACAAATTCCCGTGATAAGAGAAGGGAATAACAATGCAACATATTTTTGTTTTTTCATTGCACACTCTTTGATTTCTTTTTCAATGATCTTCCCAACATCTATGGATAGCATAAAACAATATGAATCTATCTCAGGAAACAGTGGTAGTGTGGATGGTTGGCATTAATATAAATTTAAAAAATTTCACCCAAACATTGGCAATAAGTTTCAAGTCTATCCTATTGACTACTCTACCTTCTTCATTCATCTACTCACTACCCTGAACAGTCAAGGTTTCAAACACATCCCCCCCACTTCTTTATTGACATGATCTCAGCAAATTTAGTGTATTCATAATCAATCATAGCAGGCAAGTCATAAAAACGCATTAATAACTCAAGAGTCTAAAGGTACTTATACTTGCCTCACAAAGATGTTACGTTGGTCTCGCTGTTACATGTTGGAATAGAATGCGTTAACGACCAGAACAACAGAGTCTTGGGGGTGAGCACAAAACTTTAGCCATCCCCTTCGCGTTATAGCAGTATATATGTTATTCATCATCCTCGATGGTTGTTTTGGAAATTGAAAGCCCTTTTCCTCCAAGATTTTTCGAGGCTCGATTATGGGTTCAAATTCATCCACAACTTTGTAACTGTGGAAGTGTGCCCTTCCTTCAATCTAGCAGTACGTGTTTTAATCTTTGACATTATTGTAACAGTTTGAACATAATTGTATTTTGCTGAAAAGAAAAGTAGAGTGTGAAAAGAATTGTAAACATTGTTGAGAGTTACAAATGGGGAGAGAAAGAGCATTAATGAAATTGAAAAAAGTTAAAGTAAATCCCTAATTTATAGCCAAAAAGAAAAGTAAAAAGAGGAAGGTAATTAATAGGAAATCTTGGAAATATTTTTAAAATTTTAAAGATAAAATTTTAAGAAGGAAATGAAAGGATATGTGTCACAACTAGGGTGGGCGTCGATTCGGTTTAGTTCGATTTCGGGATATCAGATCGGTTTGGGTTCAAAAATTAAAAAAAAAAGGTTCAATTTTTTTAAAAAAAAATTCGGTTTTTTTTAAAATAAAATTCGAACCAAAACCAATAGGTCAGTATCAATTCGGTTTTGGTTTTCGATTTCAGATGGTTTCAATTTTCTTAATAGTTTTATTTAAGCAATCGATTGTTTGGTTTATCTTAACGGTTTGGTTTTCGGTTTGATTTTTTGGATCATTTTCTATTTCAAACCATGTACAATAATTTCCTCATTTTCAATAACTACATAATATATTCAGAGCATGTACAATCTACGATTTCATTAATAGTTACACTTCACTTTTAATTTCCCTTTTGGACACTTTTGCCTGACCACTTGTTTGTGGATGGTATACTGTAGCAATTTTATGCTTGATCTCATACTTAGCCAATGCTGCAGCAAACATCCTGTTGCAAAAATAAGTTCCTTTATCACTAACTATAGCTCTAGGAGTGCCAAATCTTAAGAAAATGTTCTTCTAAAGAAATTTCATCACTACCTTAGCATCATTTGTTGGCAATGTTGTAGCTTTTACCCACTTGGATATATAGTATATGGCAACTAAGATGTATAAGTTGCCAAAGGGGGGTGGAAATGATCTCATAAAGTCTATTCCCCATACATAAAAACGTTCCACCTCCACGATGTTAGTTAATGGCATTTTATGCTTTTGAGAGATGTTTTCTATTCTTTGGCACCTGGCACAACATTTAACAAAGTCATAAGTATATTTAAAAATAGAGGACCAGTAATAACTTGATTGAAGAACTTTTGCTGCTGTTCTGTGTCCTTCATATGCTGCAGCATAACATGACTGTAAAATGCTTGAAATTTCTTTATCTGGTACACATCTTCCAATTACATGGTCTGAATACAACTTGTACAAGTAAGGGTCATCTCACTGATAGCTTCTGACATCATAGAGAAATTTCTTCTTCTACTGATAACTCAAATAGTTAGCAAAATCTACATACCATGGAAATCCAGATTGCTGCAGCATCTGTGCATGCTGTATCATTAGCAACTGCTTATTTGGAAAAGTTTGTTATGTTCTACTTAGTTAAAGTATTTGCATTTGATTCCAACCTTGAAAGATGATCTGCTACTTGATTCTCAATGCCTTTTCTGTCCTTGATCTCCAAGTCAAACTCTCATAATAACATAATTCACCTAATCAACCTTGGTTTGGTATCTTTATTTGAAATCAAATACTTTATAGCTAAATATCTATATAAATATTGTACAAATTTTATTGAACTCGCAAGCGCACAAATCTATTGTAAAATAGATTAATGGTGATGAGTGTCGATCCCACGAGGAGGTGGATTTTAATTGTGTGTAGAATTAATTTTCTATGTGGGTGGATGGTTTTGTGGTGAAAATGATTTGGAGTATTCTAAAATTTAAATGGGAATGGCGGAATTAAATTAAAGTGAAAACTATTATAATTAAAGCACTTGGGTATCTGGATCCACATCAACATGCACCATGGGCTAAGTATTCTTTATTAGTGTCAATTAAATCATGAGGGGGGAATCCACACCCCATGAACCACACTCTAATCAATATGGTGCTAAGGGCTTATCGTGCCAAATAATAATAACCTTACACTAGGGAGCCGGTGAAATCAGGGTGGTATCTAGACAATATTATTATTAGTTGTCGACGAAAAATCAAAACATCCACAAAAAATTAGAGGGGAAGAGAAAATAAATTTACTAAATAAAGCCCATGGCTCATGTTGAGATTTCACCTTCAACCCAAAGTTAAAAGAAAATTAGCTACTCATAATTGAACTAGGGGTAAAATGAAAATTTATTAAAATACGTAGAAAATACAAGATGGAGAAGGAATTACAGAAAATGGAGTCCAAAAATAGATTCAGAGATGCCAAATTGAGGGGGAGGCCCCCTTTTTATATATACATTGAGTAAATCATGGTCATCAGATTAAAAACAGTTTGGACGCTCAGGATTGCTCCACATCATCAGTTAACAGTACGGGATTTGACCACGTGGTTTGAACAGTGACACGGTTTGACCACGCGGTTTGAAAATAAACGAGCTTTGGTTGAAAATAATTCTGTGTATGTGCATGTACCGTACATGCGATTTTTGGTCCACTAACATACTGCCACGTCGCCGATCAACAATATAAGAATTTTGTCCAATAGAATTGTGACACCTCATCAGTCAATGTCACATCATCGGTCAATGCCACATCATCATTTCATATGTGTAAACAGTGTCGTGAAAAGTAACATGGACAGTATCGTATATGTGAATAGTGACGTACATGTGAATAGTGATATTTTTCCTTTTATACTCCTCCTAAGGTTTTCGACCGTCCTGAGTTCAAAAGTGATGTCCGTTTTACTGTCTGATTTCTCGTTCATTGTGAAATGACTATGTTGCCCCTAAAATACATAAAATATTTAATTAAAATAAAAAACACACAATTAAATCACAAGAAGCTTAAATACATAAAAGTAAAGGTGTTACTAAGACTTAAAATGTAAAATGACGATTTTCTCCTTTATAAATATACATTTTCTAATACTCAACAATAAACAGTCACTTTGGTACCAATCGGATAGGCTCTGAATTTATCAAATGCAAAAATAACAGCCAGCAACTCTTTTTTGGTGATAGGAAAGTTGAGTTGTGCATTAACTAAGGTCTTACTGACATAATAAATAGAGTGAAAAATCTTGTATTTTATCTACCCTAACACTGCTCCAACAGAGTAGTCACTGGCATCACACATTAACTCAAAAGGCATACTCCAATCTGGTGCTACAACAACTGGTAGTGTAATAAGAGATTTCTTCACCTCAACAAAGGCCTTTAAACAATTCTCATCAAAATTTAAGGTTCTGCCATGTTCCAGCAACATGTATACGAATTTTACTATTTTGGAAAAGTCCTTAATGAGCCTTCTATGGAACCTAGTATGCCCTAAGAAACTCTTAATGCCCTTTACTGAAGTAGGTAGTGGAAGTTTATCAATCACCTCTACTTTTGTCTTATCCACCTCTATTCTTTTTCTAGAGACTCTATGACTTAGGACTATCCCTTCTTGTACTATGAAATGACACTTCTCCCAATTCAAAACTAAATTTATCTCCTCACATCTCTTAAGCATATTTTCTAGGTTATGCAAACAGTCATTATATGATTCCCAAAAAACTAAAAAATCATCCATGAATACCTCAAGTGTTTACTGAACCATATCTGAAAAAATAGACATTATACACCACTCGAAAGTTATTGGAGCATTGCACAAGTCAAATAACATTATTCTAAAAGCAAAGGTGCCATAAGGACAAGTGAATGTTGTCTTCTCTTGACCATCTGGTGCAGTAGCAATTTGGTTGTAGCTCGAGTATCCTTCATTGTGGCTTTGTTTAACTTCCTATAATCCATACAAATTCTCCATCTGGTTACTGTTCTTGTAGGAATAAGCTCATTTTTTTCATTTGCTATAATTGTTACTTCTCCTTTCTTTCGAACACATTGCACTGGACTTGCCCATGAGCTGTCTGATATTGGGTAAATAATTCCAATATCAAGCTACTTGATAATTTCTTCTTTACAACTTCCTTCATGATGGGATTAATATTCTCTATTGCTTTATAGAGTTGCTGTAACAATTCTCCAGCAAAAGCTTGTGCATGCAAATAGAAGGGATGGTTATTTTGATATCTGCCATGGTCCATTTGATGGCCTTCTTAAATCTCCTCAATCCATCCAACAAGCTCTTCTTTTGATATGTATTCAAAGAAGATGAAATGATTATAGGAAGTGTGTTATTGTCACCAAGATAAACATACTTCAAATGTGAAGGTAAAAGCTTTAATTCTAAAACCGAAGGTGACTTAATAGAGAGAATCAAAGGTTTTACTTCCTCGTTTGAGAGATCTAGAGATTCAAAGTGCTTGTCAGTTCACAAGGTGGCCTTTCCCCTAATTATGCTATGTCAGCTACTTCAAAATCTTCATCTTCAAATTCTTTAAATGTTTCAACCTTATTTTTTCCTTGCTGCAGCAACTGTTTAATCTCTCTGTTACAGCAAAATCCACAACACTGATAAAATTACTTTGTTCAACATCATTTGGACTCTTCATAGCATTTAGCACATTGAATATAGTTCACTAATGATTAACCCACATAATCAATTCTCTTTTTTGCACATCAATTAAAGTCTTTCCAGTGGCTAGAAAAGGTATTCCTAAAATGATTGGCACTTCTTTATTTTCCTCAAATACATCTTCAACCTTGCCTTTTGAATAGACATGAGATTTGTCACTAAATTGTAAAGTCATTGTTGTTGGTCTAACTTTTCCAACTCCCAATTGCTTGAATATTATAAAGGAATGAGATTGATGCTAGCCCCTGGATCATAAAGTGTCTTGCCACTATGTTCAGTCCTTATGGAGCATAGGATTGTAAGCTTCTTAGATTTTTTAACTTCTAAAGGATTTTGTTCTAAAGCATATGGGGCATTCTTGTGTTAGAGCAACTGTTTCAAACTCTCCAAGCCTTTTTTTCCTTGTCAAAATATCTTTTAAAAAATTCACATAATTTGACATTTGTTCTAAGGCTTCCACAAAAGGAATATTGATATGTAACTATTTTAACACTTCTAAGAATTTGCTGAATTATTTGTGAAAAGGGTCGTGGGTACCTAAACTGCTATGATGTAACAGGCTGTACAGACTGCTTCTCTTTTGCCATGTTCTGAGCTGATGTGTTAGGTATTATAATATCTTCACCAACAGGTGTTAGATCATCATTTTTTGTAGATGCTATAACTTGGTTGTTCACACCAGTGGGCTGGAAAGTAAAATATTATGGCTCATTTTTAACTTGAGTTTCCTCTTGGGTTGAAACGAGTTCAACTCTTCTTTTTAGTACACCAACAGTAATATGAATATCCTTTCCAAACCTTATATTAATCACTTTGCAATGTTCTTTTCCTTTCTTTCTTGGATCCTCTGTGCTACTAAGTAAATTGCCCTGAGGTCTATTGCTTAAGGCTATAGCAGGCTATCCAATATGGTTTTCTAGGTTTCTTAAGGATACATCTTGACTTTGGACCACTGCTTTATTCTTCATAATATGCTCATTAATCAAAGCTTCGAGAGAGCTGAGTTGATCAGTGCTGCCATTTTTTTTCTCTAGATTTTACTAGTGAAATCCAAGTGATTGAGCAAGCCTTTTTTGTCCACTGGATGGTGCAGCATATTGATTCTGATTGCTCTAAGCGAAGTTTAGATGTTGTCTCCATTCAGGGTTATAAGTGTTTGAATAAGGATTGTTCTGGTTCTGTTTATTGAAGTTGCCCACATAGTTAATCGAGGCTGAATTTCTAGGACAATTGTCAAATAGATGCTCTTTTTTCTCCACAAAAAACATAAAATACTTCAGCAATTTGGTTGAAAATTACCGGAGTAGTAATTATAATTTTCACCATATTTGTTAATGAGGTCACTTGGGTTGATAAAGCTATCAAGGCGTCTACATTCTGGTCTTCTGTTGTTCCTCTTGCTGTAGCTTTTCTGGTAGATGGCCACTGATAGTTGTTGGCTATCATTTCCAAAATTTTATAAGCCTCATTGTAAGACTTTGACAATAAGGCCCATTTACTGAAGCATCCACCATCAATCTAGTGCTTGCGTTGAGACTATTGTAGAAAGTTTCCAACTGTATACATTAAGGAATACCGTTATGAAGACATCTCTTGAGCAACTCCTTGAATATTTCCCATGCATCATACAAGCTTTCATCTTCAAGTTGATGGAAAAATGTGATCTCATTCCTCAATTTTGCATTCTTGGTAGATGGCAAGTACTTCATTAAGAATTTGTCAGCCAAGTCATTCTATGTAGTAATGGAGTCAGGCGGTAGAGAGTTCAACCATGCCCTTGCTCGATCCCTCAGAGAAAACGGGAAAAGTTTGAGTCTTAAGGCTTTTTGTGATGCTCCAGCAATCTTCAAAGCATCACTTACTTCCAAAACCAGTTTAAGGGGCAAATGAGGATCTTCTGATGGTAGTCCATTGAATTGTCCCACTGTTTGAAGCATCTGAAACATCACTAGTTTGAGCTTAAAATTATCAACTTGCACTTCAGGTCTAACTATTCTAGGATTTATGGCTTGCGGGATCAACATTGTATAATCTCTAATAGCTCTATCTCTGTCATCTGCCATGTGGATGATATTGTTCCCTGGTTACCCAAGACTAATCTGCCCATTCTAACCTTCTTGACCTTTCTATACATTGATTGGTTCTATTACTCCACGAGGGTTCAAATTCCCCATTTCTTGCAAACCATCCATGTCTATAGCAGCTTTTAAATTCCTATACTCTTTCATCATTCCCCAAACTGAAATTCAATAGGTTTGATATTGTGCATGCAATGGTTGCTAGAGTATTTCTATCAACAAAGTAAACAAACTAAAATAAAACTAAAAATTAGCAACAACTAAAATTGATTTCACAAATAGTAATAAACAATTAATCCTTAGTAATGGCGCCAAAAATTTGTTGGGTGCTTTCTAGTACTATAAGTGTCAAGGTGCAAGTGCACACAAGTAATTTACTATAAGTACTCAGATCATCTCCACATGGATTGATATTATCAGATTTGTTACAGCAATCTTAACAGTGTAATTTTATTCTAAATTAAAATAAGACAATTAATAAAACTAATGAAGTAATTAAAATAAAAATGCAATAAAGACAATTCTCACGTCAAACACAAGGATGTAATCAATGGAAAATGAGTAGTTGAGTGATTAAACTCATTTAATGATTTTGACTGTTTTTCTAATTAAGATCATGTTGCTACAACATCTACTAAAGAACTGGGCATAATCCCTTATGCATCCTCAATTGTTGCCTACTGGATATCTTATACCTTAATGCAACCTAGGAGTGATCAATTGTTACGCTAATATTAGATATAACATTATGCGTTCTAAGTTCCATTTACCCTACAAAGTGAATCCCTATGTCTAGTTCTTCACTAATTTTAGATCAAGCATGACCTTATTTAAATCGAAATTAACTCAACTTGGTAAACCCAATCTAAAACTATGTATTTTCTTAATTTGTTCCACTAAGTTAGACATTTTTTAGGCTCTTTCTTAGCTAATCTCCACTAAATAGGTGGTTAGCCGAAATAGGGAATTGTAATAAGAACTGAGACAAAATGCTATAGCAAATATAGAGCAACACGCATATATCAGTCAAATAACCATTAAGTTTGTTTATCACTCAATCACAATAAAGTTTAGTTCATGATTTGTGATAAATCGTTTTACTCATCAAGTACATTCCCATAAATAAATAGAAAACAAGAAAAATAAGATAAAGAGTTAAAGTCCGTTTGATCTTGCAATCTTTCCTTCTTATTCTCTGTGAATCCTCTGTTACAACCCTAAATTCTCCCTTAATTTCTATTTTCTTGCTTTCTCTGTTATTTTTCTTTAATGATGGCTATTTTTTTTTAATATTTGCTTCTTTTACAACTTAAAATTAAGGTACCAAGAAGCGTGTAGCCATGTTTCTTCCATTTTTGGAAACCTTGATTGCAGTCTTTTAATTATTGCGTGTGAAATTTAGTCTGTCATTGCTACATGATTGCTACAGCAATGGCTACAACATCTTTACTGTTTCATGCTCATTCCTTTACAACCAAGTTCTTTAATCTTCTCTACAAGTTTATTGCAACAACATTCCATCCATAAAACTTGAACTTTATGGTCACCTAAATCACACACAATTAGAGCACCAAATGATCTAAAACAAAATCAATTTATTAAAAATAAACTTAATTAGATTTTATGCAACATGTAACTAAAAATGCCATAATTTTTAGAGTTATCACATGTAACAAAATCAACATTTAACTCTCATTTCATAGAGTTATCCTTACAAAGGAAAATTTTAGCCCCTAGTCACAATGCTTAATATATCCTTCGCTTGTCATAATTTCTTAAGTAGTATATATCTTGTTAGAGACATAGAATGAAAAGTTTTAATGTGTACCTGATTCTTCTACTCTTTTTTTTTTCTTTAAAGATCTTCTTGCTTGACTTTGAATTCCTAACCTAAGTTGTTGGAATTTTTCACAAAGTTTCCTTCACATTCACATAACCCATACATGTAGGCATCCTTTTTTAGGCTTTCCAACCTATAATAGGTTGTGCATCTGCTTTTAGAGCATGAATTTGATGAAAAAAATACATTCATGAGGACATTTGGACATAGTGCAATCTTCTGTGTGCCTAAGAAATACAGGAAATAACGTATGAATTGTACATATACGTTGGCATCTTTCGTCAGAATATATATGTGTTGGTGCACATGTACAACTTTGTGAAAACATAACAGAAAGGCATCCTTTCTAGGTAAATCTCTAGTAGGGCTTCTGTAGATTTACGAGTATATAACGAATGACTTAGGCTTGCACTCTTATTATTATCATTATTATTATTATTATTACTACTACTACTACTACTACTATTATTATTTTGGTCTAAGCATTCTGATCATCTTTACATGTATTTAGCAATAATATTTTTTGAGCCACTTCCCATTGATAGGATCATCGAAGATTTTTCCTTCGTCGGTGGAGATATTAAATCTCTTGTTTTTTTATACATAATTGCTGCAGCACTGCTCATAGCTCTTATTGCCTCTGGACTCAAGTTTGCATATGGGGTGCATACTCAACCTTGGTTATTCAGCAACTTAAACCATTGGAGCAGAATTTAGTTCATAACAGGCACAATGCAACAAAATATTTTCCCCAAACTTGAGATATTTTCTATTCTTTTTTTGTTTTCCTGGCTCTGCTATATCATTCTTATAAAACTCAACCAAAGTCTAAGTGTCGGGACAGAATTTCAACCTCTATCTATAACTATTTCTACTTGGAATTCTCATAAATATTGAATAACAGTCTATTTATCTTCATTAGGTTTTCAAATCCATACACAAATATTAGATAACAGAGTTTCACACAACACACAACACAAGCATAAACACATACACTCAGAAACACAACCCCCCCAAACTTGAGTGGTGTTGTGTCATCACAAGCACACAAAACAAAACCACATAAACCAGACATGCATACACTAAATAAAAGGACATGTAGAATGAATTAGAAAATTAAAACTAAATGAAAGAAAATTTTTGCAAAAAGAAGTAAAATAAACTAGCGGGTAGGGGTACTCCCCTATTGCTGGAAGCACTGCTGCAGCATAGGCTGTAAAGGGTCATTTCTTCTTTAATCCACTTCTCAAACGCTCCTTATCATAAAATCTGATCAATCCATTTGCTACTGCAAAAGTAAGAAATACCTTTGTTGTTTGAGAATCTTCTGTTATATGTCATGCTGTAAGTGATGCTGCAGCAATTCCTTCATGATCTTTTTGCCCACATTTTTTGTACTTACGCTAATTTAACACAAAGACGTAAAAAAAATTAGATGCACACTTAAAATAACAAAAAGACAAATTAAATAATTTAAAAGCTAAATTCAATGCCTTAAAAACTTGAAACAACTTCCCTTATTGGATTGCCTCTCAATTAGCGCTTGATTTTAGGTCCTCTAGCCTGACCTTTCTTATTTCCTCAACTTGGATCTTTTAATAACCGATCCCTCTTTAGGCTGTTCACATCAGCTCCCAGATAGTGCTTCACTCTCGGCCCATTAACTTTGAATTCTTGTTGGTTTGGAGTGAGTTCCTTTTGCTGGATTTGCTCGTCAATTTTGAAGAGTTGCTTCTCCCCTGACCATATTATGTTAGTTGCTTCACGATCTTCATATCAAGTTCTTCAAATATTACATCATTGATTTCTTTCTTACTGCAGCAAATGTGTAATCTCTCTGCTATAACAAAGTCCACAACACTGATAAAATTACAATCTTTAATCTCATCGGGACTCTTCATGGCATCCAGCACATTGAATGTAACTTGCTGGTCATTCACCCTCATGGTTAATTCTCATTTTTTAACATCAATTAAAGTCTTTCCCGTGGCTAAGAAAGCTCCCTAGAATGATTGGCACTTCTTTGTCTGTCTCAAAGTCTAGCACAATAAAATCCACCAGAAAAATAAATTTATCCACCTTAATCAACACATCTTCAATCTTCCCTAATGAATATGCATGAGATCTGTCAGCAAGTTGTAAAGTCATTGTTGTTGGTCTACATTCACCAACTCCCAATTACTTAAACACTGATAAAGGCATGAGATTGATGCTAGCCCCCATATCACAAAGTGTTTTACCACTGTATTTAGTGCCTATTAAGCAAGGGATTGTGAAGCTTCCTGGATCCTTCATCTTCTGCGGTATCCTACTCTGAAGCATTCGGCTGCACTCTTGTGTTAGAGCAACTGTCTCAAATTCTCCAAGTCTTCTTTTCTTTGTCAAGATATCCTTCAAAAATTTCGCATAGTTTGGCATTTGCTCTAGAGCTTCCACAAAAAGGATATTGATATGTAGTTGTTTCAGCACTCCCAAGATTTTACTAAACTGCTTGTCTTGTTGCTGTCTCTAGAACCTTTGAGGAAATGGTGGTGGATGCCTAAATTGTTGTCTTGCAGCAGGTTGTGCAGATTGCTTATCTTTTGCTCTACTTGGGTCTGTTGCTGTTGGTGCTATAGCTTCTTCACCACTAGGTGCGGGATCATAATTTTCTGCAGATGTTTCTCTCTGGATTAAATTGGACTCAACTCTTCTTTTTGGTACAACAACTAAACTATCAACATCCTTTCTAGATCTCAAATTAATCATTTTTCAGTGCTCTTTCCCTTCTCTTCTTGGGTCCTCTGTTGCTTACTGCTGTAGCAAACTATCCAATTTGATTTTTTAGGTTTCTCAAAGATACAGCATGACTTTGGACAACCACTTCATTCTTCACAATATAATAATTGATTAAAGCTTCAAGGGAACTGAGTTGATCATTATTGATGCTTCTTTGCTCTTGATTTTGTTGATAAAATCCAGGTGGTTGAGCAGGTCTATTCTGTCCATTGAATGCTGCAGCAGGCTGATTCTGATTACTCTATGAAAAGTTTGGGTGTTGTCTCCATCTAGGGTTGTAAGTGTTTGAATATAGATTGTCCTGGTTCTGTCTATTGAAGTTGCCCTTGCCCTCATAATTGACTGAAGTTGGATTCCCATGACAATTGTCGAATAAATGTCTTTCTCCACAATAAATGCAAGACACATAAGAAATTTGGTTAACAGTTGCTGGAGCAATAGTCATAGCCTTTACCATCCTTGTTAATGAAGTTACTTGAGTTGACAATGTTGTCAAGGCATCTACATTATGAACTTCTGCTGTTCCTCTTGCTGCAGCTTGTCTAGTTGATGGCCACTGATAGTTATTGTTGGCTATTCTCTCCAAAATTTCATAGGTTTCATTGTAAGACTTAGATAACAAGGCCCCATTTGCTGAAGCGTCCACCATTAATCTAGTGCTTAGGTTGAGACCATTATAGAAAGTTTCTAACTGTATGCAGCAAGGAATACCATGATGAGGACATCTTCTGAGTAACCCCTTAAATCTCTCATATGCATCACACAAGCCCTCATCTTCAAGTTAATGGAAAGATGTGATCTCGTTCCTTAACTTTGCATTCTTGGTTGGAGGGAAATGTTTTATAAAAAAATTATTAGCCAAATCATTCCATGTAGTGATAGAATCTGGTGGTAGAGAATTCAACCATGCTCTTGCTCGATCTCTCAAAGAAAACGGGAAAAGTCTGAGTCTCAATGCTTCCTGCAATGCTCCAGTAATCTTGAAAGCATCACTTACTTCCAAAAATAACTTAAGGTGTAGATGAGGATCTTCAGATGGCAAACCATTAAATTGCCCTACTGTTTGAAGCATCTGAAAGATCACTGATTTGAGCTCAAAATTGTCAACTTGAACGTCGGTTCTAACTATTCCCAGATGTATGGCTTGAGAAGTCAATACTACGTAGTCTCGAATGGCTCTATCTCTATCGTTCGCCATGTGAATAATGTTGTTGTTCCCTGGTTGCCTTTGAACACATTGTCCATTCAAATCTTCATGTACATTGACCGGTTGTATATCCTCTCTACGGTTCAAGTTTCTCAAATCTTGCAAATCATCTATTGCTACAGCAGCGTGTAATTCCTGTCTCCTCTCAATCTCCTTCCAGTTCTTTCAATTTCTGGATCAAATTGGAACTCAACAGATTTATATTTGCGCATGCAAGGGTTGCTAGATCACCTATGTCAACAAAATAAAAAAATCAAAATTAAATTAAAAATTAGCACCGTTAAAACTAATTTCATAAATCACAATGAACAATCAATCCCCGACAATGGCGCCAAAAACTTGTTGTTTAATTTTAAACTCAATTGCTATTGATGCCAATGTGCAAGTGTACACAACAAGTAATAAAGTGATGAGTATTCAAGATCATCTCCACAGGGATTGATGTTATCATATTTGCTACAGCAATCTTAACAGTGCAGATTTTGTGCTAAATTAGAATAAAACAATTAATGAAACTAATATACTAATTAAAATAAAAACGTAATAAATAAAATGCAATAAAGCAAATTATCGCGTCAAACTCAAGGATAAAACCAATGGGAATATAGAGTAGTTGAGTGAATAAACTCTCTTAATGGTTTTGACTACTTTCTAATGGTTGGCTCAGTTGCTGCAGCATCTGCTATAGCACTAGGCAGAATCTTTATGCATCCTCAGCCGTCGCATGTTGGAAATCTTATATCTATATGCAACCTAACAGTGATAAGTTGTTATGCCAACATAAGATATAACATTACACGTTTGGGTTCTATTTACCCTACAAGGTGAATCCTTATATCTAGTTCATCACGAATCTTAAATCAAGCATGGCCCTTTTGAGACTCAAGTAAAACTCAATCCGAGAAACCCAATTTAAGATCAAGTATTGCTTTGATATGTTCCACTAAGATAAGCCTTTTTGTGGCTCTTCCTTAGCTAGTACCATTAAATGCGTGATCAGCCGAAATAATTAATAAAAATAAATTCTATCAAAACAAAATGCTATAGCAAACATGCAGTAAACTCATATTTTCAGTCAATAAACCATCAAGATTGTTTATCACTCAACTACAAATAAATTTAGTTCATGATTTGCAAATGAAAAATAAAGAACAAAGTTTCGGCCATGAAACACATCCCCATGAATAAATAGAAAACACGAAAACAAGAGAATGATAAGAAGGATTGAGCTCCCAATTGATCTCTGTAATTTTTCCTCTTGTGCAGCCCTTAATCTCTCTCTTGAATATTTTTTTTCTTTTGTTTCTTTGTGTTTTCTCCTTGGGTGACGGCTCCCTCTATTCCTTATGATGTGTGCTTCTTTTATAGTTGAAAATTAGGGTAAACGGAAGCCTAGGGCGCGCATAAGTCAGATTAGGAAACTTTAGATCACAATTCTGCAAGTATCCAGCACGAAATTTTCTCTATCGTTGTTTCAGGATTGCTACAACAATGGTTACAGCTATGTTGCTACAGCAACAGCTACAGCAACTGCACTGTTTCATATTTATTTCAATTCTTTTGTAGCCATGTTCTTTCCTTATTTTTGCAAGCTTATTGCATCAGCATTCCTTCCATGAATTATAAGCTTCTAGAAACCTATAATTATGCACACAATTTGAGCACGAATTACTTATAAATTATGCAAAACTTATTAAGACTAAACTAAAATGAATATTTATGCAAAATATAACAAAAATACAATAGAAACACATCATTTACTCTATAAGTAATATTGATTTAAGTCTAAAAGTGTCATGATAACTCTCATTTCATAGAGTTATTAGTGGCTAAGAAGACTTATTCTGTATAATTCAAGTTTTAACATTTGGTGCAAGATGACTGAATGGCATGCTCTTGTTTCTTCATATCAGGCCAGTAGTATCCTGCTCTTTGCATTTTTCTATAAAGGCTGGGTTTTGTCGCACAGGATACTTCATGTATTTCATGGAGTAGTTTTTCACCTTCTTCTTCGTGGACACGTTTTGTAAGGATACCACCTAGCATGCACTTGTAAAGAGCTCCCAAAATTAGACAAAACTCCCTTATTTGCATAAGGTAGAGGCTTTCTTTAGGATCATCAAGCACTTTAATAATAGTAGTGTGCTAGTCTGCTTCTTATTTCAATCGTTCGTAAAAAATTACAGGTTTAGTATTTCGCAAAATTGTGACTTGAGCTGTTACTTCTACTAGATTGATCTTAGCTCCTAACACGGCTAGTGCATCAGCGTACTTGTTCCATTGTCTCCCGATATGCTCCACTATGAACTTTTTAAAAGTTTCCAGGAGATTTCTAATGTAGCTTCAACACGGAGCTAATGCCGGTTCTTTTATAGCAGAATCACCATTGATTTGTTGGATTACCAGATTTGAATCTCCTATAAGCTTGACTTTCTTTACCTTGGGTTTCTTTGCTGTGAGTAGACTAATAATAGCTGCTTCATACTTTGCCTCATTTTCGGTGCAAAAAAGATCCAATTTGAAAGATAATATTGCAACTCTTTTAATAGGATCGATAATGACCAACCTTGCACCTCCTGCTATTTTACTTAAAGATCCATCAAAATAAATCATCCACTAATCTTTAATTTCTTAGACAAAGCAACTCTAGTTTGAAAAATCCACAGGAAGCTCTTGTAACAAAAAAGTATCATGATTCGTAGAGAGTGCGACAATCATGTTAATGTTGATCTCTTATGACACTTGGAGTTACGCACATAATATCAAATTAGAGTAAAAACCACCTGGCTAGCTTTTCAGTAAGCATAAGCCTGAGTTATAAATAGCCCACCGAGTCTGCTTTTACTATAAGATGTAGTTGATGGAAGAGAAAGGAATGCCTCAACCTTTGAGAGGCATAAACAAGAGCTAAGAAAACATGTTCAGGCCTGGGCCACTTTCTTTTCTACGTCTGAGAGTTGCATGCTTATATAATAAATCGGGTGTTCTTTCTTCTCTTCATCCTCCTGGGTCAATAATGCTCCTATGACACTACTAGTTGCTGCCAAATAGACTCGAAACAACCTTCCTTTTATTGGCGCCTTCATGGTTGGTAAATTCATTATGGTCTTTTGAATTTTTTGGAATGTTTCTTCATGTTCACTTTTCCAAAGAAATTGAGTTTTCTTATTGAGGAGATGTATGTAAATAGAAATCATGGCTGCTCATCCTAAAATGAATCGACGAATATAAGATAGTTTCCCAATCAAACTTTTCAACATTTTTTGATTTCTTGGTGGCGGTACAGTAGTTATGCTCTGGATTTTGGCTTGATCAACATTAATTCTGCGTTGATGTATAAAAAATCCAATAAATTTGCTAGCCAACACACTGAAGGCATACTTTTTAGGATTCATCTTCAGATTGTACCTGAGGCATCGATTAAATACTTTCTTCAGATTGACCGGTGTGCATCCTCATAAAAGATTTGACCACGAGATCATCGACATAGTCTTCTACCTTCTTTCCTATCATGTCACGAAATACTGCTGTCATGGCCTTTCGGTATGCGGCTCCTGTATTTTTATGGCCAAAGAGCATAACAGTATAGTAAAAGTTACCCATAGGTGTACAAAACGCAATCTTCTCATCATCTTTTGGTGTCATCTTAATCTGATTGTATCCACTAAATCCATTTATGAATGACAGCAATCCATGATCGGAAGTTGGATCTATGAGTATATCCATGTTAGGTAGATGAAATTCATCATTTGGGCAAGTTTTATTTAAGTCTCAGAAATCCATGCAGATTCTGATCTGTCCACTTTTCTTCTTCACTGGTACAATGTTTTGCCAACCATATAGGATATTTGATCGGCTTAATAAATCCGGTAAAAATAAGTTTTTCTACCACTTCCTTGATCTTCTTCTTTATGTTTGGATGGAAATTACTTCTCACTTGTTTTATTGGCTTGCAATTTGAGTCTGTATTGAGTGTGTGGCATACCATAGATGTATCCAATCCTATGTATTTGGGTGCAAGTGATATTTTTTCTTCGACTGCTTTTAATTAAAATTCTTTACCTGCTCCTAAGTTTGTTATCACACACAAAGATGACAAGTTATTAATGTTGGAACCTTTTCTTTAGAAAGAACTAAGCCCTATAAACTGTCATAAATGGTATACGACTTTTCCATCAAATAGAATTTGCTTTTCACAAACTGGGGTAATCTTGAGTTATCAAGCTTCTGTAGGACAACTTTCCGGTCCTTTTCAACTTTTTTTCAAAATTTTTACCCCCTGTGACTTGGCAGTAATAATTCTTTCCTCTTGAGTGAATTGTTTATTAAACTGAGCCTCTGCCATGTGATTTTCTTTATAATGGAATGGGGCAGGATTAGCAGTAATACGTTTTGGTTTCATCCCGATCCTTCCCTTCACACATTGATGGTATGTAGAGGGTACCATTTTGTGCTTATTTAGCTAGGGCCTTCTAAGCAGGATATGGTATGAAGTTTCGACATCCATGACATTAAATACTCTTGGAGCTCAAATAGGACCAACTTTCAATCCAGTTGAATACATCCCTCCGTAGATTCAGATAGATTACTAAATATAGATATTGTGATCTTTGGACCGTAAATTTTCTTAATGGTATTTTGTCGCTTCCAATCGCCTTAAGGACAATATTGATAGAGGAACTCGTATCTACTAATGCTCTTCTGACTAGTACTCCAATGATTTCAACTTCTAGAAAAAGTGGTCTTCGGTGATTAAAATGACTAAAGCTTTCTTGAAACGGGTTCATGTCCACATCTTGTTCCCTTTCTTGAAGTTGCAACGATCCATCCGTAATCTTTTCTTTAATCATTTTAATAATGTGGCATCAATGCACTGTAGGATGAATAAAGCTTTAATGTAAGCAACAAAGCATTGGATTTTTCTACTCTACTTCACTTAATGGTCTTGTTGGTCGAAACTGCTAGAATAGTCTATCCATGATCCAATGATCCACAATGGCATTAAATTCTTCTATGCAAAGCAATTTGGAAGACACTAAGGCCTCTTTTTTTGGCATTGTTTTCTTATATAGCTGAAATCTTCTTTCTGCCATTACAACTTAAGAAACCTTCTATTTTTTAAGCAGGCATTGATCTTAAGGATAGAGTAGTTTTGTTGGCCTTTCTAGCAACAGACTAAAAGTTGAGATCTCGTGATTCTCCATAAACATTCTTTAGTTATTCACCATATTACGAATGCAAATACAAACTAACTCTCCTTCTGATTTGGACTAATAACAATCTAAAGCCAAGTTTCTAAAACGCTTGACATATTCCACTAAGCCTTCCATAGGTCTCTGGGTAGTCGTATTTAAGTCCCCTATAGTTGTTCAATCTTTAGTCTGGAAATATTTTTGATAAAATTTGAGAGCCATTTCGTTCCACGAATGGATCGAACCAGCTTTCAAATTAGTGTACCAAGTGTAAGCACAACCAGAGAGGGATTTGGAAAATTCCCTTAATTGAAGCTCCAAATCAACAGCATATTGGCCAAGAGTGTCAATGTAATAGCTGATATGCTCTCTAAGGTTGCCTTTTCGTACATCGAACAAGACAAATTGTGGGGAACAATGGCCTTCAGGATAAGGCCTATACATGATCTCTTTTAGATATGGTGGCAAAGGAAAATTTTCATATCATGTACATTTTGATTATGGCGTTGCAAGAGAGTCATTACCTTTCCTAAAGTAGCAGGTGTATCTGATCTCACTTGAGTTTGAAATTGAGGTGTCCTATTAAATTCCAGAGAGGCATTCATAACTAGTCGCATGAATGACTCTCTTAGAGGAGTAGGCATTTGTCTATAACGAGGAGAAGCCTCAAATTATCTTGGGTGGTTTTATTGTGGTTGATCTAGCTTAATTCTGTAGGACGACTCGAGATTGCTCTTGTAGGCAAACTTGTAGTTGCCTTTGTTGCATGGCCACTTGCTGCTAAGAAAAGATGTGGTCCTTCATCTGCTCTAAGTTCTTTGAAATTTTGGTGCCCATTGATGCTCTAGCTATAAAAGTTATGGCTATCTCTGTTACTAGAAGCCATAGTAAAAATCCTAACCAAACTCCTCAGTGGAGTCGCCAATTGTTTGAGGTAAAAATTTCACCAAGCCACGTGTCACAAGAACGAGCACTTTCTAGAATTAGGCTTCAATAAAAATTTGGACTAAATGATCTACAATCCGCCTAATCCTGTTATGTGGTTCGAAGAGTAAAGTCTAAAAGCGTATTCAGGCATTGATATGACCCAAATAAGCTCTTGTTGCAAGTTTGACTTTGGCTTAAGTAGTTGCAAATGCTAGTACTTATGAAATTGCACACCAGAAAAGTTCCCAAGAAAGACTAGAACGGTCACAATGGTCCCATTTAAAATCCAGACTCTTTAGACTCTTATTGCTTTGATGACAAAACTTTCCTAGACATGTACAAAACCTTAACAGTTACTCCACTTTAGCCTTCGATTGCTCCTATTGAGAATAGTATTGTACATGCGAACAGTGCTGTATACATGAATAGTATCATATGCATGAACAATATCTCTTCTTCAAATAATCACAATCAATGGTTATGATATTACTGTTATTGGATTGTGAGTGATACATGACTATAATGAAATTGAGAAATAAATATCACACAGGAAACACAAGAATTTACATGGTTCAACTTTTATCCTATGTCCACGGGAGAAGATATTTTAATTTACTAGTTGACCATAATTACAAGTATTGTATTATTTTATCTCGCAATCCAAAATCTTAATACACCCAAATGCTCAAATTACTAAATTAAGAACTTGAAATTCTAAAAAAAAAATCTCTCAATTGATGTTCTTCTCACACTACCTTCTTATGCCTTCTTCATGCCCTTAACTCGCCTATTTACAGGGCAAGCCAAGCCAAAAATATCAAATTTGGTTAACTTTAAAATTATAATTTTATTTGTATTAAATAATTTACTTTGTTTTATCAAAAATGGTGGGCTTTAAATTTTTTTTTGGTTAAAATCAAAGTATTTTAATTGGTTGGTAATATTTTATTACCATCATTTTACTGTATTTAGGCTGTAAGAATAGACACTATCGCTGAATGTCTTGAACAACTAATATGACTAAACTCCACATTTTTCTCACGTGTTTTCATCAAACAATGCTAAGCACGAACTCTGAGAAGCTCATAATGTTGGCTAAAAAAAAGTTTTTCTATAAAAACTTTTAGGACCGATCTCATATAATACATAAGAATCCGTAATCTAGAAAATCATACCTTGACAATCCGACTTGACATTTTTACTGAAGTAATCTAGCCTCCCAGATCACAATCCGTCACCACCAATGTTGTTAAATCATGATCTGTCACCAATGATCTTTTAAGTTATTACTCAAGTTTGATCTGCACTTGATGTGTGGGTACCTTTATCACCACTAAAAGCAACTAGTAATAGAAAAATATTCCTCTCAAAATTAAAGAGAAAATATTCTTTTTCTCTTATCTGTATATTGCGGCTCCTCTCCCCTTTTAGAGAAAACAGACCCTTTTATATCTTTATTTGGTGGAAACCTTATGCTCCATATTTATATATTTTTTAATTCTATTAAATCAAATTTGATTTAAATTAAAAAATAATAAAACCAAAAGTGGTGTTACATGTTCTTTGTTATAGGGGCCCACCTTGTAAAATAACACAAGGCCCCTTACATACAAGCATATTAAATGAAGCCTCCCACTAAATAATATATTGGGCTTTTAACCAAAATAGCTAGTTATCTTATTTATTAATCCAGTAGAGGCGCAGTCAATTAAATGAGCTAACCCGAAGATCATATGGGTACATACAATAGTGGCTACAATAATTAGGCTTGTAATCAAACTAGCCCAATTATTTAATTTCAAATCTATTCTACTAAAAGATTGAAATTGACCTCCATAATTGTATATTATCTAGGATAGTGTTCTCAAATAATAATTCGACTTATGCCACATTGATTTATTTATTGCATAATCCTTTGTACCACATCGTTAATTAAATGAATATCTCAACTGTCCAATCAATTTAATTACATCTTGTTCCTTGATACTTACTGGTTTTCTCTAATGATCATTTTCAACATACTAAATATGTTGACACACTCTGACCAGAGAATTTTATGATCAAGTGCCGAAAACCTATCAAGAGATATGTTGTACAAATTTTATATTGTTAATCTATAACTTCAATGCTCATAATTGCTCCCACCAAGATACTAGGTAATCTTGATTATAAGTGTGTGTCGTGTCCATTGGTAACTCAAATGGAATAACAATTACAATCATGAAATTATAACTAACTCAAAATTAAGATTACAGTAAAATCAATACCTATGAGATTTAATAAGTCTGACAGTTATTACAAAGTTAATTAAATCTCATATGTGATCATATTCAATGTAGTCGTACTACATTAATAAATTCATACATGATTAAGACAAATCATTCAATGAATTTATTACAATCTATACCTAAATAAAGTGCCCAACTTTATTTATCAACTGCGAATTAAATTTATTTAATCATAAAATAACTTGTATTTATGTCTTCTGTGAATCCACATAGTGATCACATAAATACATATAATATGATTAAATGGATTTTACTCAAAATATTAATGCAATTAAGATACTTGAATAAAATACTCATTTATTTTATTAATAAAAAAATTATTTATTACAATTAAATAAACACATATACTTTTAAAGAACATATTTTCCCAACACATAGCACATAATATACTTGACCCTTATGGCTGAATTGGGTCATTGGGCCTAATATCGATTTTTAGATAGTAACGCTAGTGTTCTCTAAAATATTAAAGTTAAACTTGTTTAACTGTTACCTTTATGAAGCAAACCACTTCATTTATTTTTGTTTACTATATAGATCTCTAAATGAGCATCATAATTGGTGTGTTCTACTTTTGCGTTATAATAATGAAAATGCTCAATTTCACTCATTCTACTAAAGAGTTTGCTCCTCTCCAAAAAAAGAAAAAAGAAAAAGGAGCTAAAGTGTTTGTTTGTCTCCTATACGGTTGAACGAGCCAACAAACGTTCTTCTCACTCTACTATTGAACAAGTAGTGTTAAGTGCTTCCTCTTTTGTGTTATCCTTCCTCTTTTGTGTTATCCAACAAGAAAATTCTTGTGGTTACTGCTCAAGTTAAAGAAAGTTTCTCAAATGAGTAATGATGACAAACTCATGCAAATTTATTTTGTATGATAAGATTGGTTGAATTAAATCATCACATGATTTATTTTTATTAATTTATATTTTCATTCAACGATGAATTAACAACATGTCTGAGTATCATTACTCTTCTCGAATATTAGTAACGCACTGTGATCACCGTCTTAATTTTTCAAGTTTTACATTCTGAATTCTTTTTCTAGAAGCTTTATTTATTTATTTTTTTCAAAGTCTATCATAATGTGCATTTGAATAGAAAAAACTTAAAAAATTAAAAATTAAAAAGAAAGATAGAGAAGAATATGAAAATGTTAAGTTAAACCTAAATGGAAAATAACAAATTCAAAGAGGCCATAACACAAAAGTTTTGGCTGTAGGTTTTGGGATGGTACTCAATATGTAGTACCAATTTCTAGTTCTTAGTTTTGCTTCGTAAACTATTGATAGCAGGATGTCATGTCTCAGCCCTCCGCCATGAACTTTGGTAAGGTTCTTGATTGAAGTAGCTAGGTACCATCTAAAGAACACTAAAGATCGTTTCTAGAGTTTCAATTCAGGCTCGATAGAATTTGATCAATCCTTTTCTTTTTCTTTTTTTTACCGCTAAGAACTAAATCAAGAATTCTTTTTTTTTTTTTGTCATTAAACTAAGAATTCTCTTTCTTTATTATTAATCGAATAATTGTTTACCACACATGATTCTATTTTATTAATCCATTCGCCATTTCCCTTTTTTCTTTTTCTTATCAATGAATAGAAAAAGAAATCTACCCATATTCAATAATGGAATGGGAATATGAGTCCTAACACCACAGTGACTAACCGTTCCGTCAGTATGTGTTGATAGAATGGGTTACCACTCTGTCTATGACCTAAACAACTCTACATCAATTAAGATACAATCTTTATATTTCCATTAAATAGATCTATCTCAGATCAGACTTGAAACTTCATATGTAAATCTTGTAACATTTTACTTTTATGTTAGACTTGTAATTTGCAACAGTGACATATAAATTGAATATATGAAAGCTTAGACTTGCAAGCAATTGCAATCGTTTGTAATCATTTATATTTTTAAATTACCTGCATATATGAGAAAATACACGTTTTACTTTTAATATGCAGCGTTAGACTTGGAATTGAACTTGAAATATTAGCCTGCAGCTTAAAACATAATAACCAAAGGCATAAGACAAGAAAAAAGAAAAATTCTTCTGGTACCTAGAATATTTTAAGCAGTAGCATCTTTCATCGTACAACCACAGTCTCTCTAAGTGCTCATCTACTGTTACGCCAAATAAGATTTTTACTGACAGTGTTCAAAGGCAAAACAAGTCCTACACCATTCAAACTCAAGAACTCAATCCCTAAATTGACATAAAGAAACCAATTCTTGCCAGTTATATGGCATTTCTAATTTCGATCGACAAGAGCCATTTAAGAAGGAATAAATTGAGTGAATTTTTAGTTCACACACCAAGAATTAATTCATGGACTTGGAATAGGCAGAATTGTTGTATTTAGGCAATGAGCAAAGGTTGATGCAAAATTGGAACTTATTCTTTTTGCTGTTGACATGACATATAGTCCTAGAAAAGAGTGCACTGAAAATTTGCATCTTGATATTATCATCTTTTTTAGCTGAAATTGAAAAAAGTAATAAGAGCATGTATTTTTATAAATAAAACATATGCATGATCATTAAAATAACTCCAAATTAATTTTTCATGCAATCATATTTAAAAAAACCCAACTCTGCATTAAGGTGTTAGCATGGAAGCATACATATTTTTATTTTTGCTAGAATTTACGTTTATGATGGATTGGATTGACCCAACATAAAAAATAATTTAGAAGCTTGTTTTAGATAGAATTCCACATGATTGTTGTATGTCTAATTGGAACTGGAGAGTTATAAAGTGTTTTGGTCGATTATATCACTCTCATGAACTTATATATAATATATAAAATGGATGCATGAGAGACATGAGAAAAACCTAAAACATATTAGAAAATATAGGTAGAGAAAAAGGCAGTGGGCTCTTATAATGTAAAATGACAGGATTTTCTTCTCATGATTATCCTCTCAACTAAATACAAACAGTAAAATTAATAGTGGGATCTTGCAATTTGATATAAGGAGGATTTTCTTTTCATGATTATCCTCTCGACCAAAATACAAATAGTAAAATTGATAATTTACATGATTTCATTGTGATTCGCTTCCAAATTCGAGAATCAAAAGGTATGCTTTTGGATTTCTCATTAATTATAAATTGAACATGCACGAAGTTCAACAATTTCCCTTTGAGACCAAAGGATATTCCTTATTATGTAGCGATATCACTCTTAAGTTTTTCAATTACTTGTAGACTAGTATAAATCTAAAGCCTCATTGAACATACTGACATTCTGTTTTAATATTCTTTCTCTCCTCTTCTCTTCTTTTTGGCGTGTGTTTCTGTCTCAAGTTAAGGTTTTAGGATGACTTAAGTATTAAGTTTAGCCAAATTTTGTTCTTAATTAAGGCGGCAAGCTACATTAAAGCCGTAACAAAAGGCATTTAAGTTTTCGAGAGATGCTATATACAGAGTATTTAGGACAATCGAACACATGCACTAATTACTTTTTTTGGGGACAAATCAGCAAGCCAAAAATTTTCTTTCTAAACTATAAACATATCTTGAGATTGTAACGCAACACACATGATATGCTTCTGCTCTAGTTTATTTTAAAACTTTATTCCAGATAGAAAGCAGAAAACCACAAAAGTAATTGGTGTCATCAACTTATAGCTATTATTGATTTGTTGTCACTATCAAAATAACACAAGCAAAATATGCTGGCCTCTTATGGATTAAAGTGTCACTTTGGTGTAATAATGGTAAGAATATAATATAACAATAAATAGAAAGGAAAAAAAATATCGATCAGTGCTATTTGCAAAGGTGGGTGGAATAATTGCTGGACCTCATTCCTTATTCTATAGAAGATTGCTGACCAGAAAAAACAAACCCTAGTTGTGAAAACAACATAGCATTTGCATGCACTTGATAAAATTAAAACTTATTATGTCATTTCTTTAAGAATCCATAGCATAGAATCACATACATCCACCATGCAAGACAATATAATAATAATAAATAAATAAAAATCCTTTAGTTGTTCTTTGATGCATGTATAAATAATCAACATACTATTCTTATTAGTTCATCAACTCAGAAAAGCACTTGAAATTTAATTCTCTCATCATCAATATTCAATAACGTTTTAAAACCCTGAAATTAAGAATGATTGGCTGGGAAGATGTTTACAAAGTAGTAGTGGCCATGGTGCCACTCTACGTTGCTTTAATGTTAGGTTATGGCTCTGTGAAATGGTGGAGAATTTTCACCCTAGAACAGTGTGATGCCATAAACCGACTCGTTTGCTATTTCACACTTCCTCTTTTCACTGTTGAATTCACTGCTCATGTTGATCCTTTCAAATGGAACTACCGATGTATCGCAGCTGATGCTATATCCAAGCTGATTATAGCAATTGTGTTAGCTTTATGGGCTAAGTGTAGCAGCAAGGGAAGCTATTGTTGGTCTATCACAAGCTTCTCTTTGTGTACTCTAACAAGTTCTCTTGTTGTTGGAGTTCCTTTAGCGAAAGCTATGTATGGTCAAATGGCTGTTGATCTTGTAGTCCAATTTTCTGTAATACAAGCCATCGTATGGCTTCCTGTTCTATTGCTCGTTTTGGAAATTCGAAGGGCAGGAACTACAGATGCCGGCGCCATTCACGTTGATAAAGATTTAGAGGGGACTATTAATGCTGAGGCAAGTTCAAGGCCAGATTTTTGGTATTTGATGAAGCTTGTGTGGCTGAAAGTTGCCATGAACCCCAATGCATATGCATGTATTTTTGGCATCGCATGGGCTTTTGTGTCAAACAGGTAATATATATATTCATATGTTTTGCAAGATTTTGGTAGCTATTTTGCTGAAAATTACCATAAATTAATTAAGTGAATATTATAACTATATTGCAGGTGGCATTTTGAGATGCCAAGCATCATGGAGGGGTCTATATTGATCATGTCAAGAGCTGGGACTGGCACTGCCATGTTTAGCATGGGTGAGCTTAGCTTTCTATTTTTATATGTACATAATATTTGCACTTCCTGAGTTTACTAAATAATTCAACCGGTAAATTTTTTGAACTGGTGTATGAGTAAGATAACAACTGCTGCTCGCATCAGAATTGTGTTAAGGGGTTCTAATTTTATGGACCACTTTATTTGGCCCCTCTTAGTGAAAATTGATCATGTGGGTAATTAGTTAGCTAAGATTATGAGATGATTTAATTGCATGTCTTACATGAATTTTGATTTTATGCAGGGATCTTCATGGCTTCACAGGAAAAGTTGATAGCATGTGGAACTAGTTTGACTATTTTCGGAATGGTATTAAAGTTCATAGCAGGACCAGCAGCAATGGCTATTGGTGCTATTGCTATGGGCTTGCATGGTGATGTTTTACGTGTTTCCATTATTCAGGTAATTAAGTAAAAAAAATTATATACTTTGTTTTATAAAATCACATCAAGTGCACCAATTTGGCTGCGTATAATGTATTTTCAAAAGACTGATCCTGACATCTTCCTTGATCTAGGATATTGTTCTATGTTCTATAAGTGCATTATATGACATAAAATTAAAATCTGTCCAAAACTAGAAACCCCTCTACTCGGAATCATTATTAAGATCACTACTAAAGAATTGAATAAGGTGCACTTATGGGGCCTTATCTTATGTTAATGCTTAAAGCATATATGCTTTTTTAAGTTGTGTAGAAGACTCGATCAACATTACGTTGGTACAATTATTCATTATTATTTCTTTTTCTTTTTTTCTTTTAATATCTATTATCAAACAATACCAAAACAATGTTGGTGATTTCGGTGTATGCTTTTCATGTCTTGACTTTTTTCATGTGTATATATAGTGATTCCTGGATCATTGATTGAGAAATATATGCTGCAAGATCTAATAGGTAAAAAACATGAAAAAAAAAATCCTCCAATTTATGATAATATCTCTGCATCACCTCAAATTTTAATTTTATATTAATCAGCCATTTTTTGTTATCTTGCTAGTCATCATTAAAGAATCTAACATAAAAGACTGTTTTGCTTTTAAAATGAAAAATAGAAAGTAAAATCATCGTTTGTACCTTTTTAACTGAATTTATGGACAAAATCGTCTTTCATCTTAAATTCTTTAATTAATTTAAATTTTTGGAGAAGGTAAGAAATTAAAAAATGATTTAAACTTTACCCACACCTCTAACTTCTAAAATAAATAAAAATCTAAATTTAGAAGAACATCTATGAACATATTGTATATATAAGGTCCTCTTGTGAACAATGTTTTTCTGTGTTCCTTAATTTTCTTAAAAGGGAGAGGACTTTGGTGAAATTCTAAGCAATTCTTTAACCCTCAAATTAGTTTTTTTAACCATTATCTTTCCAGGACTCAAACTCAAGTGATAATTAAATAAAACTGTTTGAAAACTACTCAGTCATTCCCTGTTGCGTCTTTTGAATTAAATGTAAAAATTCTGGAAGAAATAATAGTACCATGTTTCTATCTTTATTAATAACTTAAACTTGTGTTAATTTGGAAAATAATTAATTGGATTTTCTCAATGCTAAATATTTACTTGTTTATATATTGTTGCAGGCAGCACTGCCACAATCCATTACTTCGTTCATATTTGCTAAAGAATATGGACTCCACGCAGATGTGCTTAGCACTGCGTAAGTTGATCACACTCTTTATAATTTCTACCAATTTTTTATTAAAATAAAAATAAATTCAAAAGTACTACTTGTTATTAACTTTCAGTAATCAATTTTCTAATTGCTTTTTCTTTTTGAAAAAAAATTCAGGGTTATCTTCGGAATGATTGTGTCCCTTCCTTTGATGATCGCTTATTATGCAATTCTAGAGTTTGTACATTAATTTAAACCCTCGCATGGACGCATTTTTGAATCAAAAGGGAGGGAGATAAAACCCAGCAGCTCTTATTTTGTATTTGCTCTTTGTGGTTAATTTCCATTTTTTTTCACTGATAGTGGAAATTAAATTGAACTTAATTAGTTCAATATTTGCTATTAATTAATCTCGTATCTGCAAAGTTATGGAACTGTGCCTGTCTCTTGTTTACACTTACAATTATCATATCTTCCATTCATTTAATTACTTCTTCGGCCGATTTATTGCTATAATTTATCAAATGAATGAAGACTCAATGCTGCCACTAAATTTTTTTAAAATACATGGTTGATTGTTCTGCATTGAGCTTGTTAATTAGTTTATTGAATTGAACCACAACTATATTTAAGCTTTTCTGCTCGGACTAATTATGGCCTTATGTGGTATTGAGGCTCGGTAGCCATGCCTTAAAAGTTACGACAGCAAAGTGTTTAGTAAATATTAGCTATTATGCCTTGAAAGTTAAGTCGATTTGATCTATCACTTGATAAAAATATTTTTACATCCTTACTATTTTTGTTAAAATTATATTTACTACATATTTTTAACTTTTATTATATAATTAATTTTTTTTCCACGACAACTGTAACTTAAAAAATAAAAAACCTCAGTACTAAATAATATCGTAGACCAAGAAGATACAAACAAATAATAAGATTAAGAGAACAGTGTTGGTTTTTTATGGCATTTTGACAAATATCTGTTCGAAATCGGTCGAATATCTCAAAGATTAGGAGAACGGTCTTGTTTTCCGGTATATTTAATTTATAGCGAAGAGCTTAAAGTTTATTGTGAAATTATAAATCTTTTATCACAAATTAATTTGGTTTCTTCATTTCAATTAGTTTGGCGGTTATTTCACAAGGATAGCACCTATTATGTGTTATTTAATTAAGGATGGTGATATTTCCACCTCTAAAGTTGTGTAAAAGCAACCTACTTCAGAAAAAATAGCTATAAAAAAATTATATAATTTTTAATATTTTCAAATAAGGAAGAAATTTGAATAACTAAATCATCATTAATTATTTAAACTTATGGCTCAAAAATATGTGTTTTCAATATTTGATCATTTATATTAGAAAGGTAAAATAATCAAATTAAAATTACGTTGTATAAGTTTTTTACAACAATGATAATTGGGTTGTTGTGGACAGTGGATTTAACTGCTTTAATTTCTACCTTTCATTTAATACAGTGGATAAATAATAAATTGATTAAAAAGTAACAAATAATTAATAAATGAAAATAGCATTAATTGAAATGGGCATAATTAACTATTTCAATGATATATACTTTATATGAAGATATTCCATAAGGTCTTATAATAATTTATATCATATGAATTTAATTGCAAAACCATTAATACTTAAACATTAATGAGAATAGGAGGTATTATGTAATAAATTATTTGACATATTTTATTGAACAACTATAATTGAAATATATATATATATAGCCCTTTTGCAATAAGCTATTCAGGAACAAAAAAAGCGTTTTCTACTTCAGGAACAATTATAAATAAAAAACCACTCTTATTCTTACTTTATAATACTTAATAATATAAAAAAAAAATAATATAATAATATATAAATATATATAAGTAATAAAATATTTGAATAATTATTCAATATATTACTCTATTTATTATTTCAAATCAAAATTGATTAATATAATAATTATTAATTTATTATTAATAATAATAATCGAATAAGAATATATTATTATGTAATAGAATATGGGGAAATGGCAAAAAATTGCGTCCAATAGGATTTGAACCTATACCAAAGGTTTAGAAGACCTCTGTCCTATCCATTAGACAATGGACGCCTTTCATTCTCCTCATCGTGCATCTTGATTAATTGGATTGTTTCTTTCTAGAGCCCTATACGAAGCTTTTCTAGACGTTTTTCTGGAAATTCCTTTATCATTTCGTCCAAGAGAAATAATTCCTCTAATTCTATGAATTTTTCTAGAATAGCCTTTTCTTGAATATCATTCAAAAAGGTTTCGGATTGACTAGTATTCCACCAATTAGTAACCCAGGATTCCAGACTTTTATTAAATGAGAGAGGGATCCACCAGGGCAAAAATACTACAAATACTATAGATGAAAGATAAAAATACTATATATATGTATATATATAGTCCTTCTCTATTGCGGATACCCTAACTTTATTTTTTTCATATGTGGACATATTTTTAAGTCGTGCACTATTAAAAAAAATGGGAAATATTAATATTAAGTTTCTGATACTAATAAAAAAGTTTAAGCAAATTTTAGCACCTTTTACATATAAGTGTCAGCACGATCGTTTATACTATACTATCATGACCAAGTATTGATACTATACAAAAAAGTAATTTTTTTTTTCAATTTCCCTAAACCTAATGGCGGCGTTCTTCACTATAAATTCAATACCTAGAATTTTTTGGCTCGTCATTTCTCCATCCTTCCAAAATCGATTCCCTGCTCTCTTTCTACAGAAACCATAAAATTAAATTAATGAACAAAATTAACTATTATTTCTCCTATAAATCAACTTTCAATTATTTTTAACCACCGTTATCTTGAACGGCGAGATCTTCGAAAGCCTCATTACTATTATACTCCACCCCTGGAGTCGCTCTCAACTCCCTCTCCCACTGTGGCCCCTCCCCTTCTCTCGCCGCTAAGAAACTGGTCTATTAATGTTCTCTCTCTTCTTTTCTTACATTTCTGATGATTCTTCTTGTTCAGTATCCCTCGCAAATGAAGTTTAAAAAGTTTATGTATGCTAAGATGTAGATGTAGATATGAATATTTATAGTGTCTGTTTGGGTTAGCTTAATTAAGCTCTTTTTTGGCTTTTAAAATTAAAAAATATCTTTTGCGACTATTTGAGTGTCAAACCAAAAGTCTTTTTTTAGTCCAAAAGGTATTTTGGAGAAGTCATGATTTCTAGATTTTCCCAAATGACATTTTGAGAAGTAATTTTCTCATTTATTACGTTTTTCATAATTTCTAAACTAACCTTAAATTAACAAAGGAACAAAAAAAAAATTACATCCATATCCAAACTCTTAAACCCTATTTCTTACATATTTTTCTTGTTTTGCCTCTTCATTGTTCAACCAAAAAAAACAACAACAACAACAACAGAAGGAGCACAATCACCACACCAATCTTCTTTTAAGTAAGAATTTTTTTTGTAAGCTCATGCTTTGATTTGCATCTTATTTTTAATTTTTTAATGTGTGTATATATATACAGAAATCTCATGCTTTGATTATATGGAATTATACGGAAATCTCATGCTTTGATTCTTTGTCCATTCGGTTATGCTTTATTTAATTATTTTTTGAAGTAAATTTATAAAGTTGACTTGGAACAAAGAATAATGTTTTGCGAATTGGTGGAATATGGAGTAGAAGTTAAGTTGCCGAATTAAATTTAATTAATTTTGTATTGTTAATTTATAAAGTTTTTGTTTATTTCACATGGGTTTTTATTCATGTGGGCATATAAAAGTGTTATTGTTCAGAATGTAAAGTAAGGAATTACATTTAGTTCGAATTGTTCAGAATGTGTTATTGTTTGACCTGCATATTATATGACATGCATGTGCAATAACAAGTAACTGAAATTAAAGTTACAACAATTGATATTTAATATTTTGAAGATATTGGTAGTTGTGGCATCAATTACTGCCGAATTATTTTATATTCTTTTGTGTTTATTGATTTTCTATTATTCTTGCTCTAATTTGGTGTTGTTGATATGTCTATTGATAAATATCTATTACCCTTAGCTAGAATTAGATGGCAATTGATGGTGTCTCCCGAGGTAAATCCAAAGCTATTTGGGATCCAAAATCACATGAAATTTGGGTTAATTTGGCTGTGGAGTTAGTGAGAGCTGATAATATAAGTGGAACACATTTAAGTAAGCAAGGTTGGAAAAATCTTATAGAAAATTTCACAGTGGCAACCAATAAAAATTATGATCGAAAGCAACATAAAAACCATTTGGGATATTGTGAAGAAAGAGTGGCAGATATGGGATGCATTGGTGAGGGGAGAAATAGGGTTAGGTTGGAATGTGGAGAGACAAACAATAGAAGCTACATATGAATGGTGGGAGGCAAAGTTACAAGTAGGTTATTTAAATTCAAGTTATTTTAAGTTTAATTCATGTATTAAATTTTTATGTCGTTAATTCTAAAATTATAATAACAGAAACACCCAGAAGCTGCAAAATTTCGAATTAAGGGCCTAGACCATGCTTTTATGTTAGATGAATTATTTCATGATGTTACAGCAACAGGAGCAAGAGCTTGGCCACCAACTTCTGGTGTAACACCTCCTTTGTACAATCATTCTAGTTTTGAAAATATTATTGAGGATGACATTGCTCCAATGGATAGTACAAATTCTGAAGAAGTCAACCATGATGAAATAAGATGTAGTGACTGTTTGGAAAAGATTCCACCAAGAAGAAAGCAATTAAAGAAAGCTAACAGGAAAAGATCGATTTCATCTAAGTTGGCCAAACAACTTGATGAATTTTGTGAGGTATTTAAGAACAATGATTCATATATACGTATTGATCCTCCCGGTTGTAGTGTTCAGAAGGTTCTCGACAAGTTAGCTATACTTTCAGGATGCCAACCAATGTCTCCTCTATTCAAGTTGGGTATTCATTTGTTTACAAAAAAGGTAAATAGAGAGACTTTTGTTGCTTTGAGTGAGCCGGAGTATCAACTTGAGTGGTTGAAGGATCAACAAGATGACATCTGAAATTTAGAAACTATTTTGTGCTAGTATTTCTATGTTAGTTCTTTTTTAACTAAGTTTGTGCTAGTATTTTTGTGTTGCTTTGGATTAATGTATCATTTCAGGATTTTTTAAATTTGTAACAACTTTTATAAACTCGTCTTTGTTATTATGTTATCATTTGACGATGATTTTTTTTTTTGGTTGGCTCTTTTGTTTTGTCTGATTCAAAGCTAAAGTTGTAAGATTTGTCATTTTCTTTTTAGATTTCATTTTTATGTTTTAAAGAAAAAAAAAGGCAAATCAAGTTTGGTATTTTTTCTTTAGATATCAGTCATTTTGAAAACTCTCTTGATTAAAGCTATTTATCATTGTCTATTTTGCATTTGTTACAGAATGTCATCAAGTGATTCAGATGATGACACCAATGAACAATATTTGGAACAAGCAGCTAGAAATGGTAAGATATTTGATGAAATTATCCTAACTGTTGCAAGAACAATGGTATACTATCACAATAATTTTGTAGTTAAAGAGCCATGTAGAAATTCTTCTCATACAAGACGGAATTTTATTATGGAGGTACTTAATGGCAATTATCAACGTTACCGTGAATGTTTTGGATGGAAAAGCATGTATTTTGTAAATTATGTGATAGATTAAGAAGTTACGGTTTAATAGCTACTAGAGATGTGAACTTGGAAGAAGCTGTAGGTATGCTTTTAATGATCTTAGGGCACAATCTTGGAAAACAAATGGTTCAAGAACAATTTCAACATTCAGGTGAGACTGTGAGCCGTCAATTTGACCATATTTTAAAAACAATGGTGAAGTTAGCTAGTGAACAAATTAGAGTGTCTAATAATTTTGACGAAACTCCACAATACATTCGATGAAATCGAAAGTATTGGTCATACTTTAAGGTAATTTATACATTTTTTTTAATTCATGACTAACATATTTATAAATCATTTTAGTTTCTTGTATTAATAAATTACATTTTAGGATTGTATCGAAGCTATTGATGGGACTCATATTTTTGCCTCGCTTCCGATGGATGAGCAAATTCCATACATTGGCAGAAAAGGAATTCCTACTCAAAATATAATGGTAGCATGTGATTTTGACATGTTATTTGCATTTGTGTATATTCATATTGATGGGACTCATATTTTTGTCTCGCTTCCGATGGATGACCAAATTCCATACATTGGTAGAAAAGGAATTCCTACTCAAAATATAATGGCAGCATGTGATTTTGACATGTTATTTGCATTTGTGTATATTTATATTGATGGGACTCATATTTTTGCCTCGCTTCCGATGGATGAGCAAATTTCATACATTGGTAGAAAAGGAATTCCTACTCAAAATATAATGGCAGCATGTGATTTTGACATGTTATTTGCATTTGTGTATATTCATATTGATGGGACCCATATTTTTGCCTCGCTTCCCATGGATGAGCAAATTCCATACATTGGTAGAAAAGGAATTCCTATTCAAAATATAATGGCAGCATGTGATTTTGACATGTTATTTGCATTTGTGTGTATTCATATTGATGGGACTCATATTTTTGCCTCGCTTCTGATGGATGAGCAAATTCCATACATTGGTAGAAAAGGAATTCCTACTCAAAATATAATGGCAGCATGTGATTTTGGCAGATTTTGACATGTAATTTGCATTTGTGTGGCCTGGATGGGAAGGAACTACACATGATACTCGTATATTTTTAGAAGCATTGAAAAATGATAACGTAAAATTTACTAAACCACCAAATGGTAAGTTCTTTACTTTGTAAGTCTTATAACTGTTTTTTTTTTTATTTTACTTCTTTTAAAATAAGAATAATTAATTTTGTTATAATTTGTAAGTAAATATTAGTTTATTGATGGTGGTATCCAAATATGAAAGGTTTTCTAACTCCTTATAAAAGAGATAGATATCACATTCCTAAGTTTCGCAGTAGTGACCTACCAAGGAATAATCAAGAGACATTCATTTTTGCACATTCATCAATGCGTAATGTTCTTTGGAGTATGAAAGGTACGGTGGAAAATTTTACAACATTTGCCTAATTTCAAATTTGATAAGCAAGTTGTTGTTGTTGTCACGTCAATGGCTCTACATAACTTTATAAGCAGAGAGGCTATTGCATATTTGGAGTTCGAGTCTTATAAGGGAAAAGAAGATTATATTTCAAATTATGAAGAATCATCAACTAACATTAATGTTGATAAAAATGAAGTAAGTGAAATAAGAGTGGTTCGTGAAAATATTACTAAGAAATTTATGCTTAGATAAATTTAATCTAATTATTTTTGTTCTTTTTTATAAAGAAAAATAGTCTTTTAATTTATAAAAGTTTAACTAAATTGATCTAATAATTATTTTATTTGTCATTAAATTTTAAATTTAATAAGTATTTGTTAGACTCAAATATTTAAATGTATTAATTACTTTAAAATGATTAAAAGATCTGTTTTATATGTTCATCCAAACACTTCAAAAAAAATCTCTTATTGTAATCATCCAAATAGCAAACATAAACTAGTGTTTTACTTGACTTTTGCTTTTAAGCAGAAGCTAACCCGCCCATACCCTTGTATGCGTCTTGCCAGTTATTTAGTAAACAATGCTTTCTCCATGGCCAGTGTTGCAGGTGGTGTGCCGCTACTACATACAGCTGGATTGGATCTCGCGATCCAGGCGGCATGGTGGCGCGTGGTGCTCGCGGCTGGCTGCTTGAGTTGCCTTCTGTGATGTAAGACGCGGTGTACAGTGCGAGGATGGCGAGGCAACGGCTTGGACTGCCGTTCAAACGGTGGCAACGGATCGGTGGTACGGCGGTTCACAGGCTGGAGACACAGGCATCCTACTTGCTGACGTGGTAACCGACAGCTCCGTTTTAAGATCGTGGCTACTGTTCTTGGATGATGGTAGCTGCTCGAAAAAAATATAGAATCAGGGCTTCTTTTTTCTTGGTTTTATCAAGAAGTCCCTTATAGTTCAATATATTTCTGATTTGGGCAGAATAGTTAAAAAGACTTGCATTCAAGTTCTAAATTTTGTTTTGAGCATAATGAATGTCAGTTTTAAGTCCCTTCAAAGATTGGGGTTAATGGATTTAGGGGAAAAAAAAAAGAGCCATGTCTCATGCAACTTACCAGACTTAGTGTAAGCTTTGAAGTAAGAGAGAAGCTGGAACAATGGGTGACCTGAAAACTGGGGGAAAAAGTTGATTGCCTATTGTTGAGTGGTTACATGACTTATTGCTTATGTAATGTCTCTCTTTGCTAAATTGTGTAAGTTGGTTTTAGGTTGCAAGAGTTGAAATGCTTTGGCTTATACCGAACACGAGTTTTTTCAAGAAAATGGTTTTGTTTGGATCTCCAGACCTATTATTACAGCTTCAGATTATGAAGAAGGGGGTGAACACTTCTGCGTGACTACTAGGGGTGTTCGTGGATCGGATTTTACGGATTGGACATCAATTCATATCTGATCCATGATTTTGCGGATTATAATTTTTTAATCCAATCCAATCCACGGATTGATAAAATTCAATCCAAATCCAATCCATACATCTGCGGATTGGATATCGGATGCGGATTTGACTCAATCCATATCCAATCCATACGTCTGCGGATCGGATGCGGATTTGACTCAATCCATATGCAATTCACCATTTTACGCATTAGTTTTCGAATTAAAAATTTTTAGTTCTCTCCAACTAATGAAATAAAAAAATCTAATATAAAAATAATTTTGCTACCAATTAAATTTAAAGTTGAATAAAATTTAAATAAATTAATTGTTTAAATAAAGCTAAAATAATACATTTAAAGTTTTAAAATATAACACATCGAGACTAAGTATTCAAATAAAGCTACAATAATATGTTCAAAGTTTCAAAATATAACACACCAAGCTTAATTTTTCAAATAAAGTTACAATAATATGTTAATATAACACCGAAATTAATTATTCAAATAAAGCCACAATTAATTAAAATAGCGAAGTTTCAGAAACCAAACACAGTCTGATCCTTCACCAGGGCTGTTGCGCCTGTCGAAAAGTAATGATTACGGAGCCATCCACAATGGGAACCAGGAGAAGTCGTACGGGTGGCGATCTTGAGGGTTGTGATAGTGAAATTGTTCAACTGGAACCAGTGAATGTGAAGTGGCTCGATGGACTTGGGAAAGAAGATGGCTTGCTCTCGCCGGAATCGCGCGACCGATGTCCTTTAAATCTGTGTCGAGAGTGTATCCAACCAGTATTGAGTATTGCTAGTGTGTGTCATGGCGGGGAAGCTTTGGATTTTTTGTTTGTAAATTGTTGGTGACTTGATATTACGTTACTTTGCTTTTGCTAGTGCGTGTGACTTTACTTTTATTTTGGTTTACAATTTTTACAAGTTATATTTGCATATTTGATTATTTAATTATTTTTCATTTTATATTGTTATTGGGTAATGGCTAAGATATGTTATAGTGTTTAGTAACTATGCAATGTCACATTTATAATTTTTTAATTATATATATATATTTTTTATTTTTTTACGAATTCACAGATTTCTGCGGATTTACAGAAGTAAATCCATATCCAATCCATCGAATGCGGATTTTTAAATTTTCAATCCATATCCAATCCACCAATCTACAGATCGGATTTATACGGATCAGATTCAGTAGATCGAACGGATTGAGCGGATCGGATTGGATTTTGAACACCCCTAGTGACTACATTGGTATGCTTTGTAGCTTAAATTAGTATATCATTTTGAATTGGTTTATTTGTCATATGATTTTTATATTTATTATAATTCCCCAGAAAATAAATTAATTATGTACATATTTAACAACATTTAGGGTATAATTATTAGAATTCCAATTTTGTTTTGCAGTGATATATGTTTGTGCATGCAGCATGCATTTTTTTTTCTTCCATTGGGATCATTTCTTTTTGTTTGCTCCATCATTTATTTGCTTTCCTAATTGGTGTTTTGAGTGGTGAGAAATTTTGTTTCCATAAAATATCTTCGTGCGTAGAAATTTGGTGAGAGGTCATTACCAATAGCTGGTATAATAGGTCTTATGCTCTATTTTCAATAGATTTCCTTTGTAGATATCAACAATAAAAGTATGTGTTTATTGCAATCTATTTCTATTCTGATGCAGTACTATAATAGATTTCTTTTGAAGATCAGGTTTTTGTGTGCACAAATGTATTGATTATGCTTTTCGAATGTCGAATTACAATTTTCTACTAGTTTTGTTAAATTTTTTTTATTATCCAGTGATTTTTCTTGATCAAAAGGAAGTCATTATTTTTAAATAATTACAGTTTTATTTAACTTTTTTTAAGTAAATCATTATTTAGAACATTAACAATAATTATACTAATCTTGGATATATTATCTCATAGGCACTTACATGAGTCATGGAGAATGATAGAGGGTCATTTCCTATGGGATTTAGTCAATCACTTGTAACTATGATTTGTTTGTTCTTGTTTTATAAATAAAGGTTCGTGATGAGTGGATTGTTGGAGAATTATAACAATCAAAATGTCTCCATCTTTGCTTTTGACGTATAAAGCATGTTCATATGGCCATTTGGTGAAGTTGTTCTCTTAAAAATACTTATTAATTCTGTTATTCCATGTCCTTGATTCTTGCTTTAACTCGTAAAGAGCTTTCTTCAATTTCAGAACTTTATCTTCATGTCCTTTCATTATATAGCTTAATGGTTGTTCAATGTAGACTTCTTCTTCAAGGAATCCATTTAACAAAGCAAACTTCACATCCATTTGAAAAATTTTCCACTTCTTTTGGGTTGCTAATGAAATAATTAGTCTTGTAGTTTCTAGTAGCGCAACAAGAGCAAATACCTCATTATAATCAATGCCAGTTTTTTTACTATAGCCTCTTGCAATTAGCCTCGCCTTATGCTTTTGAATTTCACCTTTGGTATGTTTCTTCTTCTTGTACATCTATTTGACATTGATCGCCTTATGACCTTTGGAAAGAGTAGCAAGCTTCCAAGTGTCATTCTTCATAATAGTTTTGATTTTTTCCATCCATTGCGATTCTCCATTTCTCATCTTGCACAACTTTTTAGAAGTTGACTGACTTACAATCAACAAAAAGGTAAGAGAGAGTGAGATTATCAAGTCTCTCAGTTACATCATCGAGATCTTGTAAAATTTTAGTGCGTGTCACATGTTTCTCCTCTAAAAATGATAGTGGTGAGTTTCTATGAGTGCTTGGTACTGGTGAGGTAGGTGGAATTATGGATTCTCATTGTTCTCATGCTTGCTCCTTCGATGTTTGCTCATCTTCTTTCATATTTTCTTATCTTTTTCAAAGGGGTAAAAGTTGAAGTCATCTGTATTAGAGCCAAAATCTCATTCTCATTCTTCATTAAAAGTTATATCTTGATTAATCACAATCCTTATATTGTTTGGATTGTACAGTTTGTATCCTTTGGAGTCGTCATAACCGATGACGATGAACTTCTTGCTTTTGTCATCTAGCTTGGCTCTTCTCTTACCTAGTATACGCACATAAGCTATGCTTCCAAAAATTGTTAGATAAGAGATGCCCAGTTTTCTACCACTCTATGCTACTTATGGTTGCCCCATGCATTTCTTGTTGGAGGTTTATTAGATAGGTATACTACATATACAATAGCTTCTACCCAAACTCCTTAGGCAATCTCTTGCTTTTGACCATGGTTCTTGCCATGTCGAGGATGGTTCTATTCTTTTTTTCTGCTATACCATTTTGTTGGCAGGTTCGTGGAACAGTCAAAGGATGTCGAATTCTATTTGCTTCACAAGACTCTTAAAGTTCTTTGGAAATGATTCATTGAGATGATTGCCAAGTAAACATTGATGGTTGTCGAAACCAACAAAAATAAATTCCTACTCTAAATAAATTGTGTATAGTGATTGAGCAGGGTCGTGTCCATAGAGATCGGTAATTATTTAAATCCTTTTAAAACGTAAAACATAAAATGGGGGTTTTGTTGACAATAATAAAAATCAAATTAAAATAACAAGAATGCAAATTAAAGTTGTAATTCAAATTGGAGAAAGCTCTGGTTGAAGGAATTAACTCAGATTCGATCATTGATTCAAATATAGATTATTATTACTTATAAATAGACCGGTTATAGCGAGACCCTCTAATAGCCAATCTCTCCTTAAGCGGTTGATAACCGTTGGTTATTTCCCTAATCAATAGACAACCCTAGATACGATCATAGGATTTAATCAATTGACAGCCTGAAAAACCAGAGAGACCCAAATCCTAATCAACACATACGATGATTCATTTAAATTAGATTGTTTATTCTCATAACACAACTCACTGCTATGTTATTTGTCACAAACATTAAAATCTTCATACGATGAATCCTTTAATTAACAATAGATTAAGTTGATAATTAAATAGTGGCCAATTACCTAATTAACAAACATAATCATGAAAATAATTTAGAGAATAAACAAATACCCAAAAAGTAATAAAACAATTAAAGCATAAGTAAGATCTCACAGTAGTAATGAATCAAAGCTTCATTATCCTTCAACCAGAAAAATAGGTTTAGTTCTTCATAGAGAGAAGAGAAAAATTAGATCTAGGGTTTCTTTCTTTTTCTCCAATCCCCATTTTTCACAATAGATTCCTCCCTTAAATACTCTCTCTCTCTTCTCTTTTAGAATTCTATTTAAAATAAAATACTAATATCTGAAATATTAAATTCGTAATTACAAAAATAACCAAAAATACAAAACACGTTAAACTGCTGACGCGCCCATGCCTTATCAACAAAGTTCTTTTGACGCTCATAATTTCTCCAAGAGAACAATCATCCTTAAACATCATCTTATAGCTCCATTTTATCACCAATCAATAGAATTGCACCTACAAAAGTAAAACACAAGTAAATCACTATTATTAAGTATAAAACATCGATATTAAGGGAAGTAAACAATGCAAAACTAGTGCATAAATTGCACTCTAACAAATTCCCCCACACCAAGATGATGCTTGTCCTCAAGCATATAACTCAAGACTAATCTCAAATCTCCACTAAATTCTCATCTCAACACATCCAAAAACAATTTTAAGCAAGCATACCTCAAGAAATTAAGTCGATCAACATTCGAGAGACAAGGATTTTTAAAGTATAGAATCTCATAAGATAGAATAAGAACATTCAACCACCAAGAAGATCCATTCAAAATTCAAGTGCAACAAGATTTAATAGGCCTCTCAATGACTTCACTCCATGCACTCAAAGTGTTTAGGGTATCATTTATGCAGTCAAACCAAATCAAAGAATTCTATTACCATAAGCTTGCTCATATATCACATCTCAATCCACAAAACATGAATAAAATACAAAAATCTAAGGGTCTTAAAAAGGTAGTAATTGGGTTAAATAGGTTAAATGAAAAATAAAGGTCAACGAAAGAAAAAGAGATCAAAATGAGAATAATGAACTCATTGAATGAACTTATGATATCAAAATGCTTATTTCTACTCAAGTCACCAAGAATGTAAACATTTTTTTTCAATTTTTCTTTTTCTTTTTTTTCCTTTTTTTTTCGAATTAAACAAAAGAAACGAACCTTGCACAATTTAATTCAAGCATAATGCTTGTTGATTTAATTGAGAAACTTTAATACAAGGTAGAAAAAGCAACAAAATATATCCACACAATGAGTCCAAAAATCTCCTTAAATTGAGGCTCAAAAAGAAGAAAAATGGTTAAGTAGACGGAGAGAATTAGATGGGTAATGGTTAAGGCTCAAACAAAGATAGCAAATAAAGGTCTTCGGGTAGAGAAAAAAGTGCGAGAATAGAAAAATGGAAAAGAGTTTGCCCTTATCATTTTAATGCATAAAATCCTGACATGCATAACAAAGCAAGTTCTAGAATAAACAAACTAAGATTGATATTCACATAACAAAAATAATTAGAGCAAAGTGGTTGCTCATAGGCTCAAATCCTCACAAAGTTGGTAAATTTGCCATCAAATCATGTACAATCTTCAAATGAATCAACCATCAATAGTGGTGTAGAATAAGAAGAAGGTATGAGTGATATATAAAAGGAAAGGTAAAAAGGATAATAAGCGATAAAGATGTATGTAGTAAAAAAATGAAAGATAAAATGTGAGTGATGAAAGAGTATGATAGAATAAAAATAGATGTAAATAATTTGAGATAGATTGGAAAAGAGTAGTAAGAAAGAAAACAAAAGGAAAAAATAATAATATATGAAGCATACTAACTCCAAAATCATTTAAGGATGAGTAGAGTGAAAATAATACTTCCAGACATCAATAATGCAAAAATCCCTCCCCCACACCAAGAACTTACATTGTCCCCAATGTAAGATAATCAAAGCTCACATAAAAATTAAAGCGTAAGGATAAAAGATTAAAGGCAAAAAAACTTCCCTGAATTGTGAGTTTTGATCCACATAACGTCTATGGGCTTGGCGGAAATGGTGGGATAAATCCCAAACTCTCTAAGTATGCGGCCAAATTATGCTCCATCTTGTTCAGCTTGTGCTCCATTTTCTCCAACTGAATGGTCAAAGGTGGTGCGGATGTAGAAAAGTGTCGTCGTCAAACTCGTCATCAGAGGTAGCACCACTCCTAGCATAAAGCTTCTTTGGAGGTTAAGTGGGTCCTGATTCAGTAAACTAAAATCTCCCCTCCTTCAATTCGACCACACCTGTTCTTTCAAACACAGACATATCCAAAAATTCTTTTTTGCAAGCAGGATGCAAATCATTATTGTCAGGATCAAGCACACATAGGTTTATAGCTAACATAGTAATGTATGGACCAAGAAATAAAGTCTTATACCGTTTAAGCACACTTTGAAATTGATCAGCTAACCAAAAACCTAAATTAGGCCTCACATTATTTAACATGCACCAGATAAAATAAAATTCAGTTTTAGAGAAAACTCTTGAGTGATCTTTCTTTCCTAAAAAATTATATGCTAAGAATCGATGCACACATTTCAAAACAGGATCCCGTAAAGAAGAACTCTTTGATTTACTCGGGTCATAGGCATTGTGATCAACAGATAAATTACGGCAAAGACCATAAGGCTCAAAAGTTTTGCTAAAGTCACAAGTTGTTCCTAAATATGCACCACTAGAAGAATAATCATCATCAATGAATCCTAAAGCTAGGTTAAAATCTGTGATAGAGTGTGAAAAATTTCGTCCCATTAACCTAAACTTTATGACATCCGGGGTATGCAAAGTAAAATCATTCGGTATATTAAATTGAAAAGTCGCATAAAACTCCCTAATCAACTCAACATAACCCAAACAATCAACATCAATAAACTTACGCAACCTAATCTTATCTATCAAAGAATCAAAATTATCCTTAACATTCAATTTTTCAAGAGTCGGGTAATGAATATACTTAGCTAGAAGTATTTTACGCATGGAAATATCTTTATACCTCGCTTTCTCTTGTTGAGTCGCGAATGCGAGGCACCCTCCGAGATTGGATTCCGCAAGTGGCAAAACACTCATGCCTTTTCCAGGTTTCGATCTTTGTCTCACGGCTTGGCGTGAATCTGAAATTTTGTTCCAAGGAACCGTAGTGGAAGGGCAATCTTGGATTTCTTTACGACGAGTGTCTTTTTAGATGACTTGGAAGTAGATGCTTTCCTCTTCGGCATTGTTACAATAATTGCACTCACGGATTTATTTGGTTGTGCTGGTGGTTAGTTTGATTCGCACTACGCGCAGCCGGGATGCCTTTGGATGCGCTGAAACTTGCTGCGTGTTGCGTTGCGCGATACTGCGCGTTGGAGCTGGTTCTTCGCTGCTGGTTGCGTTGCGTTGCGCGCATGGGCGGCTGATTTTTGGTGCCGCGCACGCGGGGATCGCGTGATGGTGATGGCGGATTGCTTGCAGGTTGGGAAAACAATAATCAGCAATGAATTTTTTTGAATTAGGGATTTGTGAACAGTGGTTTGTGATTTTTGTGTTTTTTTTCGTTTTTTTTAAATAAATAAATAAAATAATAATATATATATATAAGAAAGAAAATAAGGAAAATAAAAAACATAAATAAATAAATAAATAATTTTTTTTTTTAGTGATGAATCACTTTGAGACACTGAAAATTTCAGAAGCACTTTTCTAATAAGCACGTGAGCACGCCTTAAAACTATTTTACTTTAAAAATTACAGAAGTACTTATTAGTTAAGACGTGGGCACGCCTTATCAAAAATTTTCTTCTAACCAAAATAAGCAAACACATTATGTAAAAAAAAATCTGAATCAAAATTAAAAGAAGATATAACAAAAACCAAAATAAACAAATCATTTGGATTGCCTCCCAAAAAGCGCATTTGTTTTATGTCTTTGGTTAGATACATTTATGTATCAATCTCCATAAATCGGACTCTCGAGAGCCATTTTCTCCACAATATTCACCAAAAAACCTTCATAAAAAGGTTTTAAACGATGACCATTAACCTTAAAAACTTTATCAGAGGTCGGACTCTGAATCTCAACTGCACCATGAGAAAAAATATTAGTAACAATAAAAGGTCCTACCCAACGAGAACGTAATTTACCAGGAAAAAGTTTAAGCTTAGAATGAAAAAGAAGAACTTTTTGACCAACAGAGAACTCTTTTCTCAAAATCATTCTGTCATGAAATGTCTTCGTCTTTTCCTTGTAAAATCACGAACTCTCATTGGATTCATTTTTAATCTCCTCCAACTCTTGCAGCTACAACTTCCTCTGCTTTCCCGCTTCATCCATCCGCATATTGCATTGCTTAACCGCCCAGTATGCTTTGTGCTTAAGTTCTACAGGTAAATGACAAGCTTACCAAATACTAAACGATAATGAGACATCCCTATGGGAGTTTTGTAAGCGGTGCGATACGCCCACAATGCATCATTTAATCGCAAACTCCAATCCTTTCGATTTGGACTAACTACCTTTTCCAGAATATGCTTGATTTCTCTGTTTGATATCTCAGCTTGTCCACTTGTCTGTGGATGATAGGCGGTAGACACTCGGTGGATAACATGATATCTTTTGAACAAAGCCTCCACCACTCGATTACAAAAATGAGTGCCTCTATCACTTATCACCGCTTTTGGTACACCAAACCTAGCAAAAATATTAGACTTGACAAAATCTACAACAACTTTAGCATTGTTAGTCCGGGTGGCCTTAGCCTCTACCCACTTAGAAACGTAATCCACTGCTAAAAGAATGTAAGCATTGCCAAAAGATTAGGGAAAAGGTCCCATAAAATCAATGCCCCACACATCGAATATTTCACACACAAGAATAGGGGTAAGTGGCATTTGATTTCTATGACTTAAATTACTAGTCTTTTGACAATTCTCACACGACTTACAAAACATGTATGAATCACGAAATAAAGTAGGCCAAAATAAACCACATTCTAACACCTTGGATGCTGTCCTTTTGGGACCAAATGACCACCACATGCATATGAGTGACAAAACTGAAGAATAGAAGGAATTTCAAACTCAGATACGCACCTTCTGATGACTTAGTCAGAGCAATGTTTCCACAAGTAAGGGTCATCCCAAACATAGTATTTAGCATCGCTCTTAATTTTATCTTTTTGAGCCCTCGTCAGATCACTAGGTAGTGTTCTTGTAACTAAGTAATTGACAATATCAGCGTACCAAGGAACCATACCTTGAGTTACAAAGAGATGCTCATCTGGAAAATCATCCTTCAAAGGTGTTACTTCTTCACTCGTGGTCAATCTACTAAGGTGGTCTGCAACTAAGTTTTCTGTTCCTTTCTTGTCACGGATCTCCAAGTTGAACTCTTGAAGTAGTAGGATCCAGCGGATAAGTCTCGGTTTCGCTTCCTTCTTCGCGAGCAAATATCTGAGAGCTGCATGGTCAGAAAAAACAATCACTTTAGTACCCAATAAATATAAATGGAATTTTTCTAAAGCAAAAACAATAGCTAAAAGTTCTTTTTCCGTTGTTGAGTAATTGCACTGAGCACTATCAAGTGTTCTTGATGCATAATATATCACATGAGCAGCTCTTCCAACCCTTTGTCCAAGAACAGCACCAACAGCATAATTACTGGTGTCGTACATTATCTCAAAAGGGAGGCTCTAGTCGGGTGGCTGTATACTTGGAGCTGAAGTCAATAACTCCTTAAGCTTATCAAATGTTACTTTGCATGCTTCATTAAAATCAAATGTCACATCTTTCTGAAGAAGCTTGCATAAAGGCTGAGCTATCTTCGAAAAAGCCTTGATAAATCGTCTATAGAAACCTGCATGACCAAGGAAAGAACGAACTTCCCGCACACATGTGGAATAAGGTAAAGATTTAATAACATCTATCTTAGCTTTATCTACCTCAATTCCTCTAGCAGAGAGTACATGACCCAAAATAATGCCTTGATCTACCATAAAATGACATTTTTCGCAATTCAAGATAAGGTTTGTTTCAATGCATCTTTCAAGCACTTTCTTCAGATTATAGAGACAATCATCGAAAGAATCAGCATAGACCGTAAAATCGTCCATAAATACCTCTATAGTGTTTTCTACATAGTGAAAAATAGACCATGCACCTCGAAAAGTGGCGGGAGCGTTACAAAGACCAAATGGCATACGCAAAGGTTCCAAAAGGACATGTGAAGGTAGTCTTCTCGATCCTCGGGCGCAAAGTATCGATGAAAACTAATAGCCATCAAGACAACAAAAGTGAGATTTTCCTGCCAACCTTTCAAGCATCTAATCAATAAAAGGAATAGGAAAATGATCCTTCCTAGTGAGTGAATTAAGCTTTCTAAAATCAATACAAACCCTCCACCCATTTTGAACTCGGGTGGGTACTAACTCACCATAAGAATTCTCAACAATTGTTATACCAGTTTTCTTCGGTACCACTTGTACCGGACTTACCCATTTGCTATCCGAAATTGGATAGATTATACCTGTATCAAGAAGTTTCATAATTTCTTTCTTCACTACTTCCATCATGAGTGGATTCAAACGACGTTGAGCTTGAATCGAAGGTTTGGCATCTTTCTCCAGCAGTATTCTATGCATGCACGTAGACGGACTTATCCCTTTAATATCTGTAATTGTCCACCCAATAGCCTTTTTGTAATCCTTCAGCACTCTAATAAGTTTCTCTTCCTCTAAAGTACTAAGCTTTGAAGAGATGATCACCGGAAGTGTCTCATCATCTCCTAGAAACATGTACTTTAAATGACTCGGCAATGGTTTAAGCTCTATTTTCGGTGCCTGCAAAATAGATGGAAGAAGTTTTGCATGAGATGAAGGTAATTCAATATTAGACATAGATGAGTTAAAGTTCTCAAAGAATTTAATTCATAAATTGTCTCTTGCAATGCAGAATTTAAAACAAACTCATTTTCATTCTTTTGCAATCCTTTGAGGCCCAAACTGTTATTTAAAACAGCTACCAATGAATCTTCAACATCCAAATAAAAAACTTCCTGCACTATAGGATTAATAACATCCATAGAAAATACCGAATGTTCCTTGCTGGGATATTTCATGGCATCATACATATTGAACTCTATAACCTCTCCATCAAACTCCATAGTAAGAGACCCTTTATGTACATCCATTTTAGTTCTAGCAGTTTTAAGAAAAGGTCTCCCTAGCAAAATTAGGACAGAATTAGAGAAGTTATCCTCTTCCATATCAAGTACATAAAAATCAGCAGGAAAAACTAACTCATTAACTTGTACTAAGACATCCTCTAATACCCCATCAGGATATGCATTAGACCTATCAGCTAGTTGAATTATCACGCCAGTTTCTTTTAATGCACCAACATTCAAATACGAATAAATAGAACGAGGAATGACATTAATAGAAGCTCCTAGATTTAACATAGCCTTTTCAACTCTAACACTACCAAATTTGCAAGGGATAGTAAACATACCTGGATCCTTGCACTTAGGAGGTAGTTTCTTTTGGAGAACTGCGGAAACATTCTCCCTTATGTGAACTCTTTCATCTCCTCTTAATTTTCTCTTGGAGGTGCATAGTTCCTTAAGGAATTTAGCATATCGAGGTATTTGTTTTATAGCATCTAATAAGGGAATATTTACCTCAACCTTGCGAAATGTCTCAAGGATGTCTTTCTCTTGTTCCTCCTTCTTAGATTTTGCAAACCGACTTGGAAAATGAGGAGGTATCACAATAGGTAGGGGTTTCGCTCTGGTAGGTTGCGCATCTTGAGATTTAGGCATCAATTCATTCTTCTCAAGCTCATCTTCTACATGCTTTGTCACTTTCTTACTAGGCTCTTGCAACTCCTTCCCACTTCTAAGGATGACGGCACTAGCGTTTTGCTTTGGATTCACCTCAGATTGTGAAGGCAATCTCCTTGATACTTGAGACTCTATACGGCTCATCGTAGTTGCCAATTGACTCACTTGGCTCTCCAAATTCTGAATGCTTGTTGTAGTTGCCTACTGAAATTGTTGAGCGTTAGTCGCAAGTGATTTAACAATTTCTTCAAGAGATATACCTGACTTGGAGGTTGACTGTGGAGGTGCTGGTTGTCTTGGTGGATACTGTTGTGGGTATCCTGACGGCCTAACTCCATAGCTGAAGTTGGGGTGATCCTTCCATCCCGGATTGTATGTTTGTGCATAAGGATCATACCTCCTCTGAGGCATGCCTGGAAATCCTCCAACTGCATTGGCTTGTTCAACGGGTTCTTCTTGAAGTGTAGGACATATATCAGTTGAATGACCCATATTGGAACAAATGCCACAAGTCTTCACCTGTTGCACATTACCTACAACAAATTTTTCCACAAAAGAAGTAAGTTTATCTAAACGTTGTTCAACAGAATAAATATTTACCTCATTCACCGTTCTTGAAGTGGCATCTTGTCTGCTACCAAATTGTTGTGCATTGGCAGCCATATTTGAGATCAACTCCCTTGCTTGAGTATGAGTCTTGTTCACCAACACACCTCCACTAGCAGCATCTATCATACTCATATCCATTAATGATAGTCCTTCGTAAAAATATTGAATAAGAAGTTGATCAGAAATTTGATGCTGAGGACAGCTGGCACACAATTGTTTGAATCGCTCCCAATACTTATACAAAGTCTCCCTAGGAAGTTGTCGATCCCACAAATATCTTTTTTCGATGTTGGCCTCAGTACTTCTCGAGAACCGCTTCAAACCATTCCACGTTGTAATCGATCCAGGAGGCAAGTAGTACAACCAGTCTTTAGCTAGTCCATCTAAAGAGAAAGGAAAAGTATGCAGCTTAATCTGCTCTTCAGTCACGCCTTGTGGTCTCATACTTGAACACACAACATGAAACTCCTTAAGATGTTTATGAGGATCTTCACCTGCAAAACCATGAAACTTGGGTAATAAATGAATGAGACCAGACTTTAATTCAAAATTTACCTCCAAATCTACATATTGAATGCAGAGTGGTTACTGATTCAAGTCTGGTTCAGCTAACTCTCTAAGAGTTCTTTCTACAGGTGCAGCTTTATCCATCACTTGTTCTTCTGAATCGCTAGATGATTCAACGAACCATACACCAAGTAAAACGTAAAAAGGATTAAATAAATGACACCAATCCTCGGCAACGGCGCCAAAATTTGATGGTTGTCGAAGCCAACAAAAATAAATTCCTACTCTAAATAAATTGTATATAGTGATTGAGTAGGGTCGTGTCCACAGAGATCGGTAATTATTTAAATCTTTTTAAAACGTAAAACATAAAATGGGGGTTTTGTTGACAATAATAAAAATCAAATTAAAATAACAAGAATGCAAATTAAAGTTGTAATTCAAATTGGAGAAAGCTCTGGTTGAAGGAATTAAATCAGTTTGATTCGACTACTGATTATTGATTCAAATATAGACTATTATTACTTATGAATAGATCAGTTATAACTACTGAGACCCTCTAATAGCCAATCTCTCCTTAACTAGTTGATAACCAAGGTACGACCGTTGGTTATTTTCTTAATCAATAGACAACCCTAGATACGATCATAGGATTTAATCAATTGACAGCCTGAAAAACTAAAAAGACCCAAATCCTAATCAACACATACGTGATTCATTTAAATTAGATTGTTTATTCTCATAACACAACTCACTGCTATGTTATTTGTCACAAACATTAAAATCTTCATACGATGAATCCTTTAATTAACAATAGATTAAGTTGATAATTAAATAGTGGCCAATTACTTAATTAACAAACATAATCATGAAAATAATTCAGAGAATAAACAAATACCCAAAAAGTAATAAAACAATTAAAGCATAAGTAAGATCTCACAGTAGTAATGAATCAAAGCTTCATTATCCTTCAACCAGAAAAATAGGTTTAGTTCTTCATAGAGAGAAGAGAAAAATTAGATCTAGGGTTTCTTTCTTTTTCTCCAATCCCCCTTTTTCACAATAGATTCCTCCCTTAAATACTCTCTCTCTCTTCTCTTTTAGAATTCTATTTAAAATAAAATACTAATATCTGAAATATTAAATTCGTAATTACAAAAATAACAAAAAATACAAAACACGTTAAACTAAAAACTGCAGGTCCGCAGTTGACAGCACGCGCCCATGCCTTATCAACAAAGTTCTTTTGACGCTCATAATTTCTCCAAGAGAACAATCATCCTTAAACATCATCTTATAGCTCAATTTTATCATCAATCAATAGAATTACACCTACAAAAGTAAAACACAAGTAAATCACTATTATTAAGTGCAAAACATCGATATTAAGGGAAGTAAACAATGCAAAACTAGTGCATAAATTACACTCTAACAAACATTCTTCACAAAGTTGATTGAGATGATTCATTGAAGATAGATCTTTCACCATATTCTTCTTTAGTAGTAGTTTTAGGCCTCCAAAATTGAGATGTCTATATCGAAGATGTCGATTGCAGGTTGGATCCTTATGATAAGCCTTGAGACACTTTACAATATCATTCAAAATATTTAAAGAAAACATTCTATTCTTCAACATTTTCACCTTCATAATTAGGTTTCCTCTATTATTTCATAGAAAAACACTATAATTTTTTAAGTAAATATCATAGACTTTTTCCAAGAGTTGGCCTAAACTCAAAATATCGCTTTTCATACTTGGCATATGGTAAACATTTGAAATTAATTGGTGGCAACCATTTTTTACACGAAAAAAAAGATACCTTTACCCTTCAGTGGTACTTTCGAAATATCTCCAAAAGCGACATTACCATTCGCAGTTTCATTTATTTCCACGAACATGCTTCTGTTTTCTCTCATGTTATTGCTAGCACCTATGTTAAGATACCATATATTTTTTTTACCTTTACTAGTGGCATTGTGTGCTAGTAAGAGTATACCATCTTTGCTACTCTTCTCTTGAACATAATTCACTTTCTCATTCATTCTGGTACTTGGAACTCTATATTCTGAAGTATAATACCCAAAATTTTGACAATTACAACTTTATACTTGAGATTTGTTATACCTCGATCTTGGATTGCCTCTACTCGTCCTTTAGTTGAGCTTTCTCATTTTTCCATGATGGGAGTTGTCGTTGAAATGCCAACGTCATCCATGACCACGACTTCTATCTCATGGGCGGACCCAATTAAGGCCCAGGAGGGGCTTCAACCCCCCCTGGACCATTAAGTTTTCTTTTAAATGTACCCCAAGCCCCTTCTGAAAAAGTTAGATAAAATAATTTGGACACATTTTTCATGTATTCAAAGACTTGTGGTTCAATGGTAAGAGTGTTATTTAATGATTTTAAAACCTTGGTTCAAATCCCATTAGCCACATTATTTTATTCTTTTAAATATTTTGTGGAAACTACTTCAAAAAATAATATTTTCACACATTTAAAATACTACTTCAAAAAATGATATTTTCACGCATTTAAAAAAAAATAATTTATTACTATTATTATTTAGAATTAAAAAAAGTAATAAAATTTGAGTTTATAAGACTTAAAATGTATTCGAGTGAACATTAAAAAAATCTAAGTTAAATAAAATTTTTTGAACTAAGCCCCCCCTCATTTTAGTTTCTGGGTCCACCACTGTTCTACCTCATCATCGATCTCTACCTCGGACATGTTGTCTTTTGTCATTGTCAGAGCTTCTTTTTCTTTAGATTGACATCCATCTTGAGTATTTATTCTCCGATCCCATACTTCTTCTTTTGTTTTTCTTCGTAGGCTTACAACCTTCTTTGAAGTTGCTCAATCGTTATAACCTTTAAATATTTTATTTCCTCAATTGTCATGATAATATGGTCAAAGTTTGAATCCACTGAATGAAGTATCTTTTAATGATCCTTACTTCATTTAGCTCTTCACCATTTCTTTTTAATTTAATACTAACAGTCACAACTCAAGTAAAATAATCTGAAATAGATTCAAATGCCTTTATATATCGGGATTCAAATCCTCCTTTTAATGTTTAGAGACGAACTTTTTTAACTCGTTTTGTTCCTTTGGAAAAGGCCTCTAACTTCTCCCATATTTTTTTTTTAGGAGAGTGCACCAACAATCTTTTTGAAAGTATCTTCATATAATGATTGAAAGATGAGATATTTTGGTTTGTTCTCTTTCATTTTCAAGTCCTTCAAATTCTCCTTTTGCATTGCAGTTAAAGTAGTTTTATTTTCTAAGGTAATAAAATCTTTTTCCACGACTTACCATACATCATGTGCACCTAATAGAGCCTTTATTTTTCTACTTCAGTCGTCAAACATACTTTCCTTTAACTATAGAACTTAGAATAACAACATGCCACCATTTGCCATAATTCAAAAATTAAGTGAGAATTTGAAGATTCTAAATGTACGGATGAATTCGGAACGTCGAAAAACCTTCTTTGGTGTAATAAAAAAAAAGTGTAATAAGTATTGAGTTGAGTTGTTTTAATAAAGAAATTACTCGATTGTTATAATTCTCCAACATTGACTGCATATGATATGTGATCCTTTGTTGTTTCTTCATTACTTTCAGGAATGTGCCTTTGTTGGTTTGATTTTGTGAGAATTAAGTATTGTTACTGCTTCTTATTGCTACTGCTACTCAAGCCAATTGAAGATAGCAATGTTGCTACTGCTGCTTCTTTTGATGCATTTGCCTTTATTGTTTTACTATTATTCAAGCCATTAAAGATAGCAATGCTGCTGCTGTTTCCTCTTCTGCTGCATTTCCCTTTATTGTTTTACTAAAAACATAAGGGAATTTTGACCATTTTCCCGTACATCTGCAAGTGATGAATGCATGGTGGAAAGACTCCTAATAGTGGTTTTTCTTCCTTGGAATTGCTTGCATATTCTTTTTTCCTTGGCGAAAAATAAAATATCACTTTTCGAAACAAGTGAAAAAAAAAACACAATACCTCGAAAACTTCAGTAAAATCAGCATACCATTCTTAGGCAAATAAGCCTTACCGTTCTCATCAGAAACAAAAAATAAAGCAATGTTATTATCCTCAGGCAAAAGGGGGGAAGAAAAAAGGTCCCGTAATTTCTTATGCAAAAATTATTCTCAGGGAAAACGAAAGCCTTGCAATTCTCAGACAAAAATAAGCCTATTGTTCCCATGCAAAAAGAAACCTCTAAATTTTCGGACAAAAATAAGTCATAATATTCTGAGGCAAAAATAAATTCTCAAGCGAAATAAGCTATGTACTCTCAGAAAAATTTTCAGACAGAAATAAAAGAAAGCCATACTAGATATCAAGCAAACATAAGTGCCAGTCCCAGGGAAAAATAACCCTGTAACTCCCATGCAACTCCTGATATTCTCAGGCAAAAACAAGCCTTGAAAACTCCAGGTAGAAAATGTTTGTATTCCCGAGGAAAAACTAATATGCAAAATTGCATCAAGCTTGTTAAAACATGTTCATGCTCATGTGCATTCAATCAAGTCATCATAGCACACACATCAAGAGTTCATAGAGTAACAAAATACAGCAATTAAATCAGAGACTATTGTAAAGGCGGACAAGTTTTTCCAGCAAAATCAAGCTCTAACCTGGACTTCAATTGAACAGACACCCTATGAAATCCTAACAACATGATAAGATTACACTAGGCAGGAATGACATCGCGAAAAAATCAACAGAACTGATATAGAAGACGTAACATGCTTTCAGTATTTCTCAAAAGCCAGAGGATCCTTTCTCAGACCAGTAACATCAAAGCCATAATACCCAAGAAGGATGACCAAGCCATCGCAGCTTCTCTTGTCCCTACTACCAGCTCTAAAGTCACAGAATTTCCCACAATTTGAATGTAATTGATGCTCGGGATAAAGATGAATGCATGTTTTAAAGATAAGATTGCATCAAGCTTGTTAAAAAATGTTCATAGCACACACATCAGGAGTTTATAAAGTAACAAAAACTGCAATGCGGACAGGTTTTTCTTTACTCTTCCCCTGCTTCTTTGACATCAACGGTGAAGGCATATTCTTGATCACAGCCCATATATGAATCGCACATGAAATAGAGCGTGTATGTCTTCTTTCCAGCTTCTGCAGGAGCAGCAAAATCAAGCTTTACCCTGGACTTTCTTTGAAGAGACACCCTCTTGATGGCAAGCAATTGGTTAGTCTTCGTGTCACCTACAACAAGCCACCAGCCTTCCTCTTTGGCTTTAGGATATCTGTTAGAATAGACAGGTCCCACCTCTGTTCTTCCTTCTAGATCCCGCTCAAGAACCACCTGCAATGTAATGTCTTCCCCAGCCCTTACATTTTCACTGTCCTGCACCTCGAATGACATGTCAATGTTAGGGAAACGATTGCAAAACCTAGCAATATCAAGTAACTGAACATCCGACATCTGCAAAAGCTCACGCCTTTCATCATCTTCCATTTCCACCAAATCAAACACCGTCTCTATACTTTTTCCAGGGTTCTCTTGGCATCTTTTAGCCAAATCTTTCGTAAAATGTGGGAGCTGTAGTAGCATGGAATCACGTTCCCACATGCCTTGTGTCACCATTTGACTCACTTCCATTGCTAAAAGTGCCAGGCTCAACCAACCATTACTTGAAATCACATCAACCATCGCCTGAAGCAATCTACTAGCAGAAAGAAGCACCTCTTCCTGGTCTAACTTTAGGTTCCCTCCCACCTGCTGTCTAGAGAAGTGAGCTTGAAGAAGGGCATTTGCCTTGACATGTGGATCAGTGAATTTGGGATTCTCAAATGAGAACCTCTGGTGATGAATTAACCTCCGAACCACCTCTTCCTCCCCAGGTCGAATAGGTAGTTGTGCATACTCTGATGCTGAAGCAAGAACCTCCAAAAGACCCTTCATCCTTGTCTTGGGAGTCAAAGAAGAACTGAAGCGCTCAATAGTCGTATAACTGATATAGTAGTACGAAGCTATCATGCCATGATTCGAAGGAGAAAGGTCCATATCCTCTTCAATAATGATACACTTGCTTGCTTCCAAATCACTTATAGTGTTCTCAACGAGCTCTGAGAGGTGATCAGAGAGATGCCTGTGGCTTACACCCTGAAGGTTGTAATAGTTTGGATTTTGAGTGAGCCTCCTGTACATAAATGTCCAAGTAAGATAATCCACTGCATCTTGCTTGTTTTCAATAACTCCAGCGACAATTTCTGCATTAAAATTATCATGCAGGAAATGGTGCAAATGACTTTCAACAGGAAAAGCATCATATAGGAACTTCTTGTAGTATTCTTTACGAGGAGCATGGCAAAGGATGACACATTTCCCAGAATTATCAAGCAGAGGTCGACTGGCATGACCCATCATCTGTAGCAGATCTGCAACAGGATAGTCTGTATGAGCATTTTCCTGCCCATCATAATACTGAGTTCCCATGACAACCACCAAATGTGCTGCCAATGGCACTCCCCAACACATTGAACTACTCATAACACAAACCTTAATCTTGCCAGCTTCAAACAGAGCCGATACAACCTCTTGATCTGTTTTGTTTAATCCCTCGTGCAGATAGCCCACTCCATGACGTAAAGTGGCTTTCAACATCTCCTCCTGGATATTATCAATAAATGGCTCCACCTCTTCAGCAGGCCACAGTAGAAATGCTGATTTCTGATCACTGTCCATGCTCGAATATGTCATCAGATCCACAGCTGTGAGTCTGACATACTTTCTAGAAGGGACAAATACAAGAGCAGGCTTTTCATTCTTGGCATGTTGCACAATTGCAGTGAATGTGGGTTTCGTCATTGCTTGCATCCTAGCTTCAAAATTGGTTATATCCACTCCCTGAATGTGTATTTCCAGGGGCACAGGACGAACACCAGGAGGGAAATTGAAAAGGCCATGGGAGGTAGCCCCAATCCATTCACCAAGATCCTTAGCATTCGCAAGAGAAGTAGACAAAGCCACGATACGGATCTTGTTCTCCACCTGACTAGCAATATATCTCATCCTCGAAACAATCACTTCCAAAACAGGACCACCTTGACCCCCGATCAGGTGCAATTCGTCAATGATGAAAAGACTAACCTGCTGGACATATTTCCTCTGCTTCCAGCGGCGTGATAAAGCATCCCATTTCTCTGGAGTACTTATAATTATTTGACCTTTCTCAAGAAGCTTCAGGTCCATAGCTGTTTCCCCAGTCAATTCAACCACACGCATACCAAGACCCTGGCCAAACTTTATCTCCCAGTCACGGTAACGTTCTTTGGCAAGAGCTTCAAGGGGAGCAATATACACAGCACGCATGACACCAGTTTCAGATGCCTTTTGATGATTTCTCAATATAGCAAACTCTGAACATATGGTCTTTCCACTCCCTGTTGGGGCAGCAACTAAGACATTATCATCCGTATTATACAACACAGTAAAGACCTGAGTCTGGATAGGATTAAAATGCTTAAAACCCTGATACAGAGCTTCATATAACGGATTCCGCAATGCTGTCACAGGAAGAGGCTGCAAGTCCAAAAGCTCTGTAGGCGGTGGATATTTTTCTGGTAAAATAAGATGCCTGAATGAGACGGGTAAAACAGTTTGTGACCCAAGCCATTTATCTGAAACAACACGGATAAAATACTGAGGCGGCAATGGTTCGTAAATAGGCACAGTGAAATTCAGAGAGTGGTCCTCTTCTATATACTGTTTCTTCAGCATAAAGTATTCATGATGAAGAATGTATTCACCATCATTATCCTCCACAATCACCCAAAATGGTTCCACATATCCATGAACCTTGTCATCCCACAGAAAATCTGGCGTTATTGTAAGTTCCACCTTCAAAACAGTGCGAGTGATTGGCTGGACATGTGCTGCAAGGATTAGTTTTGGGAACTGGTGGACAAACTTGTGAAGCGTTCTACCCATCTTTGGGAACCGGATGAGTTCCCCAAGCTCCTGTGGTGAGAGATCGTAATACCTTTCCCATGCAAAATCTTTTTTCTCCAACTTCATTAAAATCTCATTTGGAATTCCATTGAACTGGCGAAGAGGTGTTTGGACACTCCACATTCTCTTGGTAACCATTTTGCTCAAGTTCAATGCTTTCTCAGCCAGTTGTGCCCAGCCACGTTTCAAAACAATCTCAAAAAGAGCTCGCAAAAGACGCCCCGCACTCTGATCAAGAATGGAAAGAAATGAGTGAGAAAACATTAAAAATCTTGTGTTTAATAGCAACAAGGAAAGAAACTAAAGAACATGTCAACAAGAAGAAAACTAACCTGTGTTATAAACACCATATCAGAAGTCAATGAAAGCCCTTCAAGCTTCAGCTGGGAGATATATGCCTGCAGCAGAACATTAATCTTGGCACTAGGCTCTTCCAGGCTTTCCTTAACGGGGATGGGAACGCGATCCAAAAGCTTTGCCAGTTCCATCTTCTCATCTTGTCTCACTGTGACATATTTAAATTCTTCACTGAGAGAGAACAACCGACAAAGCTCTATGTCCCCCATTGTTGGCTTCAAATGCTCATTATATGTGGATATTGTCCCATGACTTATATAATAATAGCTGGCAATACGACCCAAGTCTGTAACTTGGAAATATCCACTTTTCCTATCATACTTGACCAAATTATTTCTGTCCAAGATAGTGGCAGCAGTATGAATCTGGGAAAAGCATCAAATTGAATGAGATAACTACAATGATCTAAATAAATTAACAGACACAATGCCTGATGAGATGAATCATAAACCACACCAGGAATCTAGAAGATGGACATTAATGCTATCATAGTAATAAATACTAGGTTCAGAAACATACTACACCCCCCCCCCCACCTGCCCTCTTTTTCAAATTACTGACTCTCAAAACAATAGAATCTTCAAAAGACAAACAATTAAGTTAGTCCAGGCTGGAAATTATCATGCATAGACAACACCTTCATATGTCATTGTATATATACTTTCCCAATGAACAGTGCCCATGGAAAAAATAGTCAGTGAAAGAAGAGTAACAATCTTCAAAAGACAAACAATTAAGTTAGTCCAGGCTGGAAATTATCATGCATAGACAACAACTTCATATGTCCTTGTATATATACTTTCCCATTTCCCAGTGAACAGTGCCCGTGGAAAAAATAGTCAGTGAAAGAAGAGTAACATTGCCTTACATAACAAATACAACTAGAAAGCTATTTCGTCTTGGCAAAAAATTGCGGGCCGTATCAGTGAAGGTTTGCATTCAAAATAAGAGAAACACAATTGTTACCATAATCCATGTTAATCAACTAGAAAGCCATGCTTAGTTTCTTATTTAAATAATAATAATAATTAGAATAACAGAACATGCAAACATAAATAATATACCGTATGTGTGTGTTTGTGTGTGTGTGTGTGTAGGCTTTGATGCTTACCAAATCAGCCCTCCTCTCCCCTAGTGTTATGTCTTCTTTGAGAACCTCAGGTGCCAAACCATAGAGTGCAGGATTTCGTAACATTCGAATGTACAGATAAGTGTATCCAATCCAGTTGCAGGCTTCTTTAGCATTTTGTACAGTTCCAAGGACAATTTCTGCATTCAACTGATCAGCCAGCTTGGACACAAACTGACTTTCAATAGGGAGCTGCTGATTCATCAAAGAAAGATAGTAGCGAAGTTCAGAGTGACCAGTAATGATAATCCCTTCCCCATATGAATCATACTGAGGCCTTCCAGCACGACCAAGCATCTGCATGATATCCAGAGGACTGAGCTCTGTCCATGCCCCTTTCTCTGGATTGTAAATCTGAGTTCCTTTGATGATCACAGTGTGAGCAGGCAAGTTCACTCCCCAAGCAAGGGTTGCAGTGGAAACCAATACCTGTACATGCCCATCACCAAAAAGATCCTCAACAAGCTGACGGTCACCCCTTGTCATTCCAGCATGATGAATTGCGAAACCATAAGGCAGAAGATCTTTTAGATCATTGCTTTTGACCATATCTGTGTGACTTTGTAGAATCTCACGGCTCACACTGTCTTCCTTCAAGAATCTACCAAGGGTATCATTCTCAAGTGCAGTATCTCGTATTGCACGAGCTGTTTTTGCTGTCTCCTTTCTCGAGTGGACGAAAATAAGAACTTGATGCTTTCCAGCAACAGCCACTACCTTCTCATAACACAAATCATTCATCAACTGAAACCTTTGCAGTGGCTTCTTAACTTGGATCCCAATATACTGTTGGGAAAGAGGGACAGGTCTGTAACTATTGTCAAAATAGAATAACCCCTTTTCCAAATTCACACGTAAGAACAATGCCACATCTTCATAATTAGGAGGGTAGCAGATAAGCCAACCAACCGAATATGCTCTTTTGTGGTTTCAATCTGCCTAACAGTTCTGGCAACAATACTTTCGAGCACAGGTCCTCTATTATCATGAAGCAGATGAATTTCATCAATAATAAGCAGTTTGACAAGCTGCGTGTAGGTGCGATCCCCTGATTTCCTTGTAATAATATCCCACTTCTCAGGAGTTGTCACAATTATCTGTGTTTCTTCAATTTGCTGGCGAGTGAGTGTCTGGTCTCCACTCAGCTCCCTCACCTTAACATCATACATTTGCAAACGATTGGACAAATTCCCAACAACTTCAGCAACAAGAGCTTTCATAGGTGCCACATAGACAATCTTATAATTGCTATGGTTGAATGAACCATCATCGCTCCTGTTCAATGCTAACTGCTGAAGTATGGTAAGCACCGCAACATTAGTTTTCCCTGCCCCAGTGGGCGCACACAACAGAATGTTATCGGCTGAAGAGAGTGCAGACTTATAGACTCTACTCTGCACTCTGTTCAACTGTGTCATTCCTTTGAAAGCTGGCTGTGCCCATTCTGGCATTTCAGAGATCTTTATCAACTTTTCATTGGGATCTAATGGCTTATGCTTCATAGCTGGCACATGAATTTCTTCATACCCCTTGTTTGTGAATCTTTGAGACCCCTCAGGAAGATCACACTTTCTGTTTGCCATAAAAAGACCACCTTGCTGAAAAGCAAGGGTGTCCAGATCGAGCAACTGACGCTGGCCCAACCAACCACCATCTGCATCTCTATCAACAAGACCCCTCCTATCCCTGCCACCATCTGAAGCACTCTCATCCTTTAGCCTGCGAGCCTCTTCTCTAATACTCTTTTCCAGGTTCTTTTGCCTCTCCTTAGCGGTAGCCCTTGTGGCATGGAGCTGGTCCAATATTGCAGCCAAATCTGAACCCAAACCCATCATTTCCTCCTCAATCTTCTTTCTCTCCTCTTGGTCTTGGGCTCTTGCCAAACGAGTGCACCATACAACTTTCAACCGGTTACGCAACAAAAACTTAATCAGACTGAATTTATCAAACTGAAGATGATAAAGCAGCTTATTCTCAACTTCCCTGTCATCACCCTCGGCAAGTATCTTAAGAACCTCTTCTGCAAGCTTTTGGCACTGCTGCGGATCAATCTGTTGGTCAAAAGCTTGAGAGATTTTTCTCTGAAGCCAATAAGCATCAATATCCTGGACATTAAGACTCATGCCCTCATTTGCATCACCTGATTCATCATCATCATCAATCCCACCACCCATTTGCATAGCTCCAGAAGCATTGGGCTCAGCCACATCTTCCTCTTCCTCTTCATCCTCCTCTTGAACCATATCCAAATCACTCTCTTCCTCATCATCATCATTCTCTTCAAACTCAACAGCCACACCCATATCATCATCAAGATCCTCACCACCGTTAGCGGCATCATTACCAGCAGCATCACCAGCATCTTGGTAATCAGTAATAAGCTTCCCAATAGAAACAAGCTGATCAAACACATGATTTGGTATGGGGTTCAACAACTTCTCAATTTCCTTCTTCTTATCAGGGTTTTTTACAGCATCATTCTTAAGGACAGCCAATATTTCATCAGCAGCACCACTAACAATATTGAGCGGCTGGCCACCCAGCTGTTGTTGAATAACACTAAGCATAGCCTCATAAGCAGCCCTAGTTTCCTTGGTTTTGGGCTGATAAGTCCCTTCCTCAGATGCCGTAAGCACACTTTCTTCATGGAGATGACGACGGCGCTCTTGCTCTGACGAACAGATGCAGCGGCAGCATCAGCATCCGGGTCACGCTCCTTCTTCTTCTTAGCAGATTTCTTCAATTTCTCCTCTAGTTCAGGGGGTCTACCTCTAAAAGCCCTATCACCAAAACTTCTGGGATCAATCTTCCCCCACAGAGACTCTGGCTCACCAGTGGGTTCGTGAGTATCACGTGGACGAGAGTCTGTTGTCAACACTAAACTAGAGTTTGCTCTGTACTCATACTGTTTAAATCGGGCGTGTGCCTCGGCACCACCACCCAGATTCTTCTCCATTATTTATCACAAAGATTTTGACACAAAACACTAACGTTGCTCTGAAGCTTTTAACGCTTGAAAATTACTCGTAGCTTTTATTCATTCAAGTAATAATTTATCCGTCAAAACCCTAAATCAAAAACAACGAGGAGTAATTATAAAGCAGGTCTAGGGTTTATGTTATAATGATAAAAACCCAAGTAAAATCCTGAAACTAGCAAAGATTTAAATGGAAACTTAAGAGAGCAAAGAAGTACTTACAGAGTCGCAATGGGATTGTATAATTGTTATTCCCTCTCTGTAATTTTATTACGTAATGCTGGTTTACACCGCCGTTATCGTTTAAATAGAAATTGAAATTTATCTATGTAGCCTTTAAATGAGTGGGAGTGTGGGTCGGCAAAGAAAAAAAGCCCGGGCTCGCCAGGCTTTGTCAGGCCCAGGCCTGTGGGTATAAGGATGGTATTGCATCAAGCCCAATCCAAAAAAAAAAAAAACTCGATTATTTGAATTTTGGATCTGCTGAACCAACCTCAAGGTGTGGCGAGCTTTTATCTAAGCCCGAATCCATAATTTTTTAATTTTTTTATAATTTTTTAAAGTTTTTTTTAATATTTACGTAATTTAAATTTGAAAAAATGGACATAACCTCTCATGTATATTAAAACTTAATGTAAACATAAAATTTAACCAAGGTTTCAACTATATAATTATATAAATAATAAAATAAATATAATCCAAAACCATGTCTTATAAAACTATATAAATAAAATAATTTTTTTTTATTTTTGAATTTATACCCTAACCCGAATTTAATCGAGCCTTGATATTTAGGTCTGAACCCAACCTGAAATCCTTAAATTCGAGTGGGGATAAATTGGGCCAAAATTTGTGCGAGATCTTTTTGTCATTGTTGCACGGGCATTGGCCCAGTTCTCTACATAAGGGCCTAGATAAAAGCTTAAAATAATAAGCACCCTCTATTTTTAAAAAAGATAAATTTATAAATTAAATTTTAAAAATAGAAAAAGAAAAAGGAAAAATCCTTAATTCATAAATTAATAATGATTTAAAATACCTAAAATTATAACATTAAACTATCTCAAGCCTTAATTAATTAAAAGGGTGCACTAATTAGATAATCCAATACTAAAAAATTAAATTTGTAGGTTTTTATTAGCTTCATTTTATTTTATTTTAAAATAATTATTTTCTTTGATTCATTATTGATTATAACAATTTATTTTAAATTTACAATCATTTAAAAAGATAATTAAAAAATATGTCAATGACTAGGCCGAGGCTAGGCCTGCAATGGGTCTGACCTAGGCATGCCCTCATACTTTCCCTAATTTGGGCTTGAGTATGGACTTGGAAAAACCCAACCCTGGTCCACAATTTACCATTCTTAATTTGACATTCCTCTATAGGCACAGGCCCAGGCTCAAGCCCAGACCCGCAATTTATCATCCCTAATTGGCATTCCTCCATAAACCTCTTAAATTCCCTTTAATTATTTTACAATTTTAATTTTTATTTGAAATTACTAAACAATAAAATCACAATCCAATATCAATTTGTACTTCAACTAGCTAATAACAATAACTATAACAATGAACAAATTTAAAGAGGTAAGGGGTAGCAAATCAAACACAATATTTTTACGTGGTTCCGCACAACCCGCCTATATTCACGCCTCTAAGCTAACCATGCTTGAGGATATCACTATCCAAACCTTACAATCCAAGGTTTCAAAATCTTTACGATTGACTTCCAAAAGGTCAATGGACCTTTGCAATGAGAGATGACAACACCTTTTTTTCTCAAGTGTTTCCCACATTCACTAATAAGGGTGGGCATCAATTTGGTTCGGTTCGGTTTCAGGATAAATTTTCGGTTTCAAATCGGTTTGGATAAAAAATTAAAAAAAATCGATTTTTATTTTCATAAAAACCGAATCGAAACGATTTCGAATCGGTTTTGGTTTTTTTAACGGTTTTATTTAAGCAATTGATTTTTCAGTTCATCTTAACGGTTTTGTTTTGGATTCGATTTTTCAGATCATTTTCTATTTCAAACCATGTACAATAATTTCCTCATTTTCAATAACTATATAATATATTCAGAGCATGTACAATCTACGATTTCATCAATCAATCTACAATTTCATTAATTACTACTACATCATTAAAATATATAAGAATCTACTACTACCACCACCAAATTATTCATCATCATTACCAAATTAACTTAATATAATCCATAAATAAGTTCATGATGTAAAAAAGAATTCCGACAATGACACAAAACAAAATAAAAGACCGTCACTTGCCCAACAACATCCAAGCAATATCCAAGACAACGTCCATGACCATAAGAAACCATTACAACATAAAAATTAAAATCAACCATAAGAAATGCCATTACTTTGCTCCCCTTTCCCACCAACTTCTTCCAATTTTAATAACTTCCAACATCCACCCTTCCCAACTTAAATCTACACAAATAAAATAAAAATGAGTTAAATAACCATAAATATAACTATAAAAATAATATATCAAATTTATATAAATGATACCTTTTATTGAAATGACTGAAGTAAACATCACTCAATCACCAATTGGTCATGTGTTGCTTGTGCTTTGTTGTGTTAGCATTGGTCTCACAAATTCTACAAAGAAATAAAATAAATATATGAAAATCATTATTTATAATATTGAATATTACAAATAAATTATCAAAAGTCAACAAAATCATATAATTTTATCTTGTTGACCTTCAGTCGAGGACTATTATGAAAAGTTAGTAAACAAATCAAATCATAATAGAATTCCTATATGCAAACATTTCTTAAATATTGGGCCATACTAAAATTTTATAAAAAAAGGGGATCTAAACGATATTATCCCTCCATCATCTTCAATATTTTGTGACTTCCTTTGTCCTCACTCAGCACTGCTGGGAGCACAGTTCCAAACGAAAAAATTAAAAAAATACAATAACATACTCATATCTAGGCAAAGCTAATAAAACTAAATAATATTAATAACTTAAACAAACATGAAATAAGAATATATCAAAGAGCTAGTTCAAAAAAAAAAAGACCCATTTCAAAAAAAGAAAAAGAAAAACTGAGCAAGTTAGTCACGAATGAAAACAAACTCATTACTTGGATGGCTAGCTAGGGAAAGAAACACAACGAAGCAGAATGGGCAAAGGTATATGCGGGTTAGGGTTCGGGTCGTGGGTAAAAAGAGTGGTGCAAACTAGAAATGTTTAATTTGTGTATATATATGTTCTAGCGAAATTACGAAAAGGCCTTAATTTCGGTTCGGTTCAGAATTTTGGATTTTATGAATTTTTATCCGAAAATGAACCGAACCGAGTTCGGTTCGATATTTATAAATCCTGATTTAAAAAAAAAACGAACCAAAACCGAAAAAACGAACCGAACCGAATTTTTTTCGGTTTCGATTTAATTTTGCCCACCCCTACTCCCTAGCACTCAATTTTTGAAAAGAAATTAAAGTTTACAGAGATTGCACTCTCACAAGAGTATATTTGCAAGTTATAACTCAATAATAAATCAACGTATATAAATAAGCAAATTAAAGCTGAAGCTGATTTGTATGAACAATGTTAAGCTTGATAGAAATGGAAGAAAACAAAGAATAAGATGAAGAAGCACATTTGAAATGAGTTTGACTTAGCTTTTTTATAGTTTGAATAAGAAAATTAGCCGTTATTGAATTTTTGGACACTATCGGTTTACTGCTTACATTGAAATGAATTTCCATTTGTTTATATGACAAGTTATAGTTTTGGTTGAATTTGAATTCTTTGCGCAATTGGATTGTCGCTTGAAAGTTATCGGTTTACCATTTGATTTCTAGAAACTTTTCTGATCGAAATCAGTTTATTGCTTTGAAATTATCAGTTTACCGTTTGATTCCAGAGACTTATCTAATCTAAGAGGCAGTATACCGTTTGATTCCAGAGACTTATCTGATCGAAGTCGGCTAGCCCCTTTAAGACTGGTGGTATGTCGTTCAATTCCAAAGGCTTACCTAATCGAAGTTGGTTAGCCGCTTTAAGACTGACGGTATGCTTTCAAAAAGCACAATTTTGTTTGAAAACTTCACAAAACTCAAATAGCTCAATTTTAGGAGTAAAAAATAAGAATTTTCAAAATGTTTTTTATTGAGTTCATTTTAAAGTAACTTATTTCATGAAATCAAATTTCCATATAAAAGGAGTTTTCTTGAAGATACAATGAAAGAAAAAAAAAATTGAGCTTTTAAGAGCTTTGTTCATGCATTCTTTTGTTCATATAAGCTTTATAAGATAAGATACCTAAGCTTAATACCCTTGTTGCTTGTTCTTGTCTTGATAAACTTTGTGCATTTGAATTCCTTCAGCTTATTCTCACATGAATAAAACAGCATATGTGAAATATATGCATTTCCTATTCTATACATGATATGTGGTTTGTTATCATCAAAATCGAATGACCGTATAATCATATAGGCCAACATTATTAAAATTATTAATAGAACATTTTCAAATTAAACCCCTGCTCAAAGGTCTAATAATTTTTTTTGGGTAAAAATTCTTTATAAGCGTATTTGCTTTTATGACATTTGATTAACATCTAATATAAACTCTCTTTTCTTTCTTAAACCCTAATTTAATAGTGCATTTATTAATTAGTAATTGGAATGGACTAGAAGGCAGGAATTGGAATGGGTTGTGACGGAATGAGAAATGAGAATAAAAATAAGTTGTTTACTTGAACTGTAATAATCAGAAATGGAATAGAATATATTCTCATTAATGTGTTTATTTTATCTTCGTATTGGAATAGTTTTAAGTTACTAAAATGCTCCCAATTAGTTGTTGTAATTATTATTTATTGTTTATGATAATAAGTATGATTATTATTATTTTTTCTATTGTTATTAATAACTATTGTTAATAACAACAACAACAAAATATTTTTGACAAATTGATCAGCGGTGGCAGCGGTTAGACAATCGACAAGCAGCAACGAAGTCGGGAGAGTGGCAGTAAAGATCAATGGGTACTACATACAACTGGCGATGATCGGTGGTGCGAGGTTAGGGATGGCAATGGTGCCCGTATGCATGGCAAAAAGATCCAGCTCAAATTTTAGCTTGATTAACCTGACCCGAATTTTTTGAGCTTTGATTAGAATTTAAAGATTTCAGGTCAGGCTTGGGCCTAAGTATGAGGGCCTGATTAAAATTCAAGTCAAGGATCGGGCCCTAGCTAGCCAGACCTGACCTGAAATTCAAAAATAAAAATAAAAAGTATGATTTTATTTGCATAACTTTATAAAACATGATTTTGAATTATGTTTAGTTTATTATTTATATAATTATATGGTTGAGATTTTAAATTTTAAATAATTTTTATGTTTATGTTAAATTTTTTTTAATATATAAAGGAGGCTATGTCCCTTTTTTAAATTTAAATTACTTAAATATTAAAAAAATTAAAAATTATGGAATTCGGGCTTGTACAAAAGTCCGACCTGAGTCAAATCGATCAAGCCTGACTTGACCCATAATTTAAACGGTCAGTTTTTTTTTCCGAGTCGAGCTTTTTATTTATGTGATCGGGTTGAACTTATTGCTATCTTTAGGCACTTGCCTACCCACAAATCTGCCCAAATCCACTTGCTAAAACTCACTTATTTAGAATAATTTTATGAATTGCGGGTGGATCTTATATTACAAATAAAAACCCACTACGTGGGTAGATTTGGTATAAACTAAATATTCGGTGGATAACAAGCATCACAATTGACATGTACATTCATTCGAAAGGTAAGGAAATATCGATCATCTATGTGGTAAAAGAATAACAATAACATATATATCCTATGAGGGCATTTATAGTTCCCGCATGTATGCGATACATGGATTAAAAATCACAATTGGATTAAAATGGAGTGAATCCAACAGCTGACATTCGTTTCCCTATTAAAAAATGGTAATTTTCATAGACCTCCCCTGAGATTTGGTGTATTAACATTCAGATAAAATATATTGATGTAATTATAGATACCTCCCCTGTCATTATTATAAAAATACATATAACGTTAGTACAAAGGATAAACATGTAAAAACATATTTACATTTCAAAATAATTTGAAATGAAGCTCAATATATGAGAAATCTAAAATCTTGACTGCTGTAGCCTATTAACTAAAGCTTGACAATAACTAGTGGACAAAAAAAAACTAAAATATCCACTAAATAAAACATCCACTTACCTTTCTTTCTCAAACAAACAAAAACCCAGCACCATTTTCATCTTTTTTCTAAAGCTGTAAAGAAATCAAGATTCGAAAAAATTTTAGCTTTAGATTTTGGTGTTGGCTCAAGTGTTCCACGAAGGCGCAGTGGAGAAGAAGCCAAAGGCCGGGAAGAAACTTCTGAAGAAAGCCGCCTCTAGCGACAAGGAGAAGAAGTGTGCCAAGAAAAGTATCAAGACTTACAAGATCTACATCTTCAAAGTCCTAAAGCAAGTCCATCCAGATATTGGAATCTTGAGCAAGGCCATGGGAATCATGAACAGTTTCATCAATGACATTTTTGAGAAGTTTGCAAGGTACAAGAAGAAACCGACGATTACATCTCGGGAAATTCAGATCGTTGGGAGGCTTGTGCTTCCTTGTGAGCTGGCTAAGCACATTGTTTCTGAGAGTACCGAAGTTGTTAATAAGTTTATTTCTTGAATGAAGTTTGTTGCATCGGTCGATGGATTTGGGTGTTATGGGATTTGTTTAGTTAGTATTTTACTAGAAGAAAATGTTTTTTTTTTAATTTTTTTATTTTCGTTTTTAGTGGGTTTTTATGATTTGTTTGAATGTATTTGAAATTGGGATATGATTTAGGAGATGGGCATGTTCATTATTTCAAAAAATGAAAATGAAAATGAAATATGATTTCAAAATTGCCTTTTTGGTTCTTTAATGAATTGTGATTGGTTATTTTGAAATTCTCTTATATGAAATAAATCTGTTTTAAGAATTTTTTTTTAATATGCAATGTCAATTACATTATATCAAGGGGCATTTTAGTTTTTTAAATGTTTTGTGATTCCAACTAATCTTATTGCTCACGTCATGAATTCTCAAAGTTTTCCTTAATAATTTATTGTTTTAGCAGAAAGGATATTTTAATAATTTAGACATTCCATTAACAATCAATTTAACTGATAACTAAGGCAAGAAAGATGTGTGTAATTACTTCAATACATTCTATTTTAGTGTTAATACGCTAAATCTCAAGTATCGTGCTTTCAGCACCGATATTCAGCCCACAATAAGCACCACAGTAAGTCCCGAACGGTGCGTTTTATTTGTAATATAAAAGGGCACTGTTTGAACAAGCAAACACACTGCACGCGCATCTCATCTCACGCACGCATCACTCTCACTCATGCATTTCACACCAAGCAACGAGTTCAATTGGCAGTTCTTTGCCATCTTCAAGCTCTTCATCGTAGGATTGCTCTCTTTGATTTCTCTCTTTCTCTCTTTCTCTCTCGAGCGTGGGTCTCTCTTCGGTTGTGGCTCTCTCTCTCGCCTTGGGTCTGTCTTCGGCAGTGGCTCTCTCTCTCACCGTGGGTCTCTCTCTCTCGCCTTGGGTCTGTCTTCGGCTGTGGCTATCTCTCTCACCGCGGGTCTCTCTCATCCGGCCTCTCACTCATCTCGCTGCTCTCTCCTTCGACTTTCTCTCGTCGTGGATCTCTCTCGCGCATCTCGTTGGGTTTCTCTTTCTGTAGATAGTTGTAGTAATCAATTCGTGGAGGTAATTGGTTTAATTAATGCCCAATTTTGGTTGTAATAATTCAATGTGTGAAGATTCAATTGTGAAGTCAAATTTTTATATATTAAATCAATTACGCAATAATCTTAAGGGTATCAATTGCGCAATAATCTTTATATATTAAATCAGCATCCATTGGAAAATTAATAAGCACATTGGGTTATATATTAAATAAAAAATCACTAAATTCCAATCAAAGGCATCTCGTATGTAAATTTGGTATATATTAAATTTGTGTTCACAATTTGCATCACTAGTTAGTTTAGTTGTGTGAGGTTGTCAATTATTTGTATTTTGTTACTTTCATTTTGACAATGTGAACTATTTCAAATTTGTAGAACTAAATCATATGGACAAAGACAACGAAGTTGAAGAGTTGGAGAAATTTGAGGAGAACGCTGACCCAATAATTGGGATGTCATTTGATAGTGATGTTGATTTGTTTATTTACTTCAAAGAGTACGGTAAAAGAAAAGGGTTTATTTTGAGGAGAACTAGTAGAAAGGATAGTGATGGGATTCTTAGAAATGTGACTTTTGCTTGTGGGAGAAGTGGTGAAACAAGCAAATCAGAATATTTTAAAGCCCCAACCTAATGCAAAACAGTCAATGCTAGATTGGGAGCTGGTTTAGGGGAAGATGTGTAGTGGACGATTCGAAGCTTATATCTTGAACATAACCATGCATTGTTGACTCCAACCAAGTCTAAGTTTTTTTTGGTGCAATCGTAACCTCAATGCATACACAAAAAAGAAACTTGATATAAATGATCGAGCGGGAATCAAATTGTCCAAAAATGATCAATCACTTGTTATTGAGGCTGATGGACATGAAAACGTGACATTCATAGAAAGAGATTGTAGAAATCATGTTTAGAAAGAAAGAAGATTACGACTTGAAGATAGGGATGCTGCTACTCTTCAAAACCATTTTATGAAAGTGCAAGTAAAAGACAATATGTTTTTCTTTAGCATGTAAGTGGATGATGAAGGACGACAAAAAAAATGTTTTTTGGGTCGAGACAAAAAATAAGGAAGCCTACAAAGATTTTGAGGACATTATTACATTTGACACCATATATCCTACAAATAAGTATGAGATGCCATTCACTATATTTGTAGGAGTTAATCATCATGGTCATTCTATTTTGTTTGGGTGTTGATTGATTTTAAATGAAGACATTAAGACATTCACGTGGTTATTTCAGACATGGTTATCCTGATGTCTAATTCTGCTTCCATTGGAATCATTACATCAAGGGGCAATGAAAGTTGCGGAATGTCTTTCCCAATACTCGACATCGGTGGTGTTTATGGCATATAATGAAGAAAGTTCCAGAGAAGGTAGGGGGTTATAAAGAATATCGTAACATAAGTAATGTCTTGCATTGTGCTGTTTATGATTCCCAGAGTGCTACGAAATTTGAGGAAACTTGGCACCATATGATTACAGAATATGATTTGGGGGATAACGAATGGTTACGAGGCTTATATGACGAGAGGCATCATTGGGTACCTTGTTATCTAAACAATACGTTTTGGGCAGGAATGTCATCTACTCAACGTAGTGAAAGCATGAATGCATTTTTTGATGGTTATGTTAACTCAAAGACTAGCTTTGTAGAGATTGTGCATTGAAGAATAAAGTTGAAGGAAGTTGAAGAAGATGTCAGTGTCTTTCCCAACAAATGCCATGTGATTACGCAATGGAGAGGCAAGTTCGAGATGTGTACACTATTTCAAAATTTCAAGAATTTAGAAATGATTCGGAAAATGTATTGCGAATATGTCAATTCTATGGGTTGTGAAAATATTGTTAGAGAGGATGTCAAAGTTGGAGAGGGTAAAAAGAGAACCTTTTTTGAAGTTTATTTTGAAAAAGAAAATGGTGAAATACGTTGCAGCTGCTCAAGGTTCCAATTTAGAGGTATTCTTTGTAGGCATGCCATTGCAATCATGATCCGCAATGACGTAGAAGTACTTCCAGAAAAATATATTTTACGAAGATGGAGAAAAGATGTGTGGAGATGCCATAGTAGAGTGAAAACGAGTTATGAGCTTCATAGCTGTACGGATGAGCAAAAACGATATGAGAAAATGTGTGCTACTTTTGCGGAGGTTGCAAATATGGCTGCACATACTATTGAAAGCTCTAATCTTGTTTTCAATTGGATTGAGAATGTACGGGGGGATTTATCAAAGGCAATTCTTTGCGGAGATAATAGTTGTTGCCAAGGAAGTTGTAGTGTGGAAGTAGAAAGCAGAGATCGGCGTCGTAAAGGTCGACCACCTTGTCAAAGAAAGAAATCTAATAAATTTTCAAAATCTAAAATAAATTCCTCACGTTCCAATGCAAAGGTACTTTTAAAATGTATTTTGAATTTAATTAAAGTTAAAAATTTCTAACATAAAAGATGTTCAAATGTATGTTTTGTTGACTTTACAGATGGAGTGAATGAGCAAGTGCTGGTCCCAACACACGAGAACAATGGTAGGTTTTATGGAATTCAAATGCATGTCGTTGATTTTTATTACTTAATCATAGACGTTTTCTAATATATTATTGATCCGTAGGCATTTCAAAATCAAGGAAGTTATATTGATATGAATATGTACCCACATGGAGTTATGGACTATTATAATGTAAGTTTTTCATAGTATGTTATGATTTTTTATTATCTCTTCATTTAATGTATGTTTGTTTTGGTCTTATGAGCTTACCTCATATGGTTGGGGATAATGTTTATCTAACACCTACACAAAATTCTTGTACGGTAAGTGGTGATAAATTTAGTATTTATTCATATTATCTACTTTATTCTCTTTTATTATAACAAAATATTTAATTTTCTTTTTAATAGGAACCACAATTCTGGACATTTTCTACTCTTTCAAAGAAGATAATGAATATGAAGTTGATAAGGAGAAGTGATTTCGTAGAATAATCTTGTTTTTGTTCTTGCATGATCCTTTATTAGATTTATATGCTTGTGTTATTATTTGGTCATGTGCTATTGGATTGGAATTGAGGGAGATCTTTGCAATCTGTTATTCCTTAATTGTGTGCTCTTTGGAATGGTGGATGGATAAATGATATTCGTTATTTTTAATTCTATACTCGAATTGATATTCTTTAAAGTGCGAAATTGTTTTATGTTATTCGGAATTGGATGTATTCTATGCATTATTCTTTAAAGTGCAAAAATTGTTATGGAATTGAATTATTTAAAGTGCGTAGTGCATAAATTGTTATGCTCGAAAGTGCAAAAATTGTTTAAAGTATGCAGAAATTGTTATATTCTTGGACTTGGAATTATTTAAAGTGCGAAGTGCATAAATTGTTATGCTCGAAAGTGCAAAAATTGTTTAAAGTGCGAAGTGCGAAATTCTCGTTATTATCGAATTCTAGAAAGTGCAGAAATTGTTATGTTCGACTTGGAATTATTTAAAGTGCGAGTATTATTTAAAGTAAAGTGCGTAAATTAGTGCAGAATTTTGGAATTCTTTAAAGTGCAGAATTATGTTATTGCTTTTTATTTGGTCAAAATATTATAATTATAAATGATTATATTTGGCTTTGAGAGGAAAAATTAATTGATTCAAAGAAGCAAATGACACAGAGTTATGGACTACCAACAAATTTATTGCAAAAAAAGGAATATCATTTCCCCATCAATACCAAAGTTATCTTAAAAACTGGTTCAACAAGTCATTGCACTAACAATACATTAATTAATTACACAACTTAAATATAATACATATTAAAAGAGTTATCATTATTTGGACGTATGTTACAAGAACACTTGATTGTTGTCTTGAAATTCTTGCTCAAGCAATCGAAATTTAAGAGATATGCATTCGATTTGATGGCCCAACTTGGACTCGCTAACAACATGTCAATTTTATTCTGATTTATAATACGATCTTCCATCCCTCTAAAATCATTACATTCACTGCTCTTCCAATCATCATCCCATTCAAAAGCCCCACATCCTTTGCACTTCCAAAACCTACGATTCGGATTTTCTTTTGTTCGTGAAGTTCGCAAGACCTTATTGTTGTTGCAGCATTTATCACAAGCTTTCAGTTGTGTTTGAATTTCGTTTGTGCTTGAAGACATAATGATTGAACAAATTCTGTTCAATATACACTTCAACCCAGATTCCTTCCAGAAAGAAAAAATGGTAGCCAATATATTAAAAAACTTATTGATTTTTTTCTCCCCCCCAAAAAAAGAAATACATCTTACTGCATTCATTCAGCTCAAATAAAATTATTTAATTTCAACTACAAAGAAAACAAAAAGAAGAAAAATATGGTCAAATGAGAAGAAGGGGCATGGCTCTGTTCTTAGAAATGAAAGTGAATTGATGGAGTTGACTAGTTGGGGGTTAGTGTAAGTAACTTTAGACCATCAGCACTTGCAGGATTAGTGTAAGTAATTAAAATATGATGTTATTTTATTATCTCTTGTAACTTAAAAATAACTACGGGATAGTAACATAATGGCTAAAGATCTTAATGTTTCAAAACCTTAGTTGCACTATTACAACTCCATAATTAACTTTTTATTTTCCTACGATTTAACATAGATATTTGTTTTCCAGAGAAGTATTAAAATATGGTGACTTGATAAACTCAAATATCATGGGTAGAATGTTACTACGGCTTTTAACTCAAGTGGGTTGAGTCAAGGTCCAAAACCCAAAATGTGGAATGAAGAATACTCGGCTCCAAACACACGGTGACATATGAGACTCTCGCACTAACTTAATGCGTGCATAGCTTTTTAACAGAAATTCACTTCAGGAATAGCTAAAGCTATAATACTTTTAACCTTGATTCAGGACATAAAACCCCAAGCTTAAACAGATTGGTTTCAACTTGCATGACTAACTTCAACACGTGGAGAAAAAATTTCTAATATGGTAAAATTAGAGATTGGAAGTGTTTTTGTCTGTGCTTACTGTAAGTGAATTACCTGGGGGTTTTAAAGGGCTGAAAGAAATTTTTCTTTAGTTCAAAGCTTTGAGTATGCATACTTAATAATCTAGCAATTATTACTTACCAGTATATCAATACAATATTTTCATCTTTTAGTCCTATAACTTGTTGTATTTGTTAGAAATCATGTCAATACGGAAATCTAAATCAAGGGCAAAATTTCACACATCCGTCATGTAAAACAAAGGGGAACTAAAGCTATTTTTCAATTATGACCCAAACATGAGAGGAACTAGGCAATCACTTTTACAATCTTTACTAACTGATGTGATGAATAATCGAAATAAACTAGCTTTTGGATAATGCTATCACTCTCTACTCATCTTCAAACATAAAAGAACAAATTTCAAACTTAAATCTCTCTCTATCACTTGCAATTTCACCCCTTCCAAAAGAAAATCATCCTTGTAACACACAAATAAATAATTCACAATAGTCAATGACAAGCAATACTCACGAAATTTGCCATTACCTACACAATTTGAGAGAGCGATAGAGAAGAGAGAAAGCATACCCACGGTGAGAGACCAACGAGAGATCCAGAGACAAATGCCAAGCACCAGAGAAAGTTTGAGAATAGAGGCAGCGGGGAAGAGACAGCCAGAGACCAAGCACCCTCGAAGGTTTGAGCAGTGAGATTTAGCAAATGGAGAAAAGTTGTGCGTCGCGTGAGATGAATTACGCGTGTGTTGGGATTGCTATGTGTATTACACGTGAGTTGGCTCATTTTATAGTATGTCCAAAACGCACCGTTTGGTGCTTATTGTGGTGCTTAACGTGGGAAGAATCTCATTTTCCATCGTGCTTTTGGTTTAGGTTAAAAATATATAAATGAAAAAAAATACACTCCGACACCTCACACACGCCTCACGACTCTCTCACCTCACCTCTCCTCTTCTTGTTCCACAACCATCAACGGCGGCGCGAGTCGGCAACGATCAACTGAGGCAGCTGATCTTCTTCTCTGGCAGCGATCAACGGCGGCACAAGCACCGCATCATTTGCGAATCAATCTCATGGCTTCTCATTTACGGAACCAACTCTTACAAATCCCTCAAATCCTCAATCGACAAAGCCTCCAAGAACTCGAGTCCATGAAAATCGAAAACCCAGCTAAAATCTCCCCCTAAAAGTCCAAGACCAAAAAGATTGACCGTGTCGAGACCAGCCTTAAAGAATTCAGCCGCGGTATGTCGTTATTCAAGTTCAGATCCGGCGCCGTTGTCGCCCTCGTTCTGTTCTTCGTATTTGGCCTCTAGAAGGGAAAGTTGTTGCGAAAATACCGTTCAAGCCCTTTGGGATATTCATGAAGACGAGCCAACAGCGAACTTCGTTGATAAGATAGTGGTTTGTCGATTAATTTTGAAATAGGTAAAAATAATTAATTTTGAAATTTGTTTCGAATGATATTCAGGAATGTGATTCTGTTTCTGTCATTAAAGCTGGAAAACTGAGGTTCTCAAAGCCGAACGAATATTGGGTCCTAGTTTGTTGCATGAATGTACTTGGAATGAATTTCCTAGCTAGAAAATTATAAAATTTACTTTTTCTATGTTTGTACCTTATTGGTGGCATTCATGAACTAAAGTGAGTTTCTTTAGGATCATTTTTTAAGTCTATTCCTAGCTTTTGTGTAATGTTGTGTGAATCATGTCTCCGTATTGCGATATTTGGGAAGAGTTAAATTGCTTAACTGATTTTAAAGTATTGAGCTTTTTAAGTGATCTTTTTTACTTTTAAAAAAAAGTTCTTTATTTAAATATCATGATATCCTTTAGAAGGGGATAATGCTTACAATGTCATAAAAATGGTCTTTCTTTAAGGAGATAATGATATCCTGTAGATCCTATCTATGCTGTTGCAGCTTTAGTCTTGTATTTCTTTTCATTGACTTTGATAGATAGGTATTCTATCTCTGCTGTTGCAGCTTTCTGCCCTTCTATAAATTTATTTTTGTTGAAGATAGGCTGAACACTGGTATTAAAATGCTGTATTCTTTCTTCGCCATGCAGTGATCTTCCTTGCAGATCTTGGTGGCCTATATTGCTTTAGTATTGGCATATTTTTCTACTTCTTGGTGCAAGTATGATTCCCTTCTGAACCTGCCTTCTTCAGTTTCTTTTCATTATAAAAATTTTGTAAAATGGATAAATACATTCATCTGTGCATCTATGTTATATGATTTGGTTCCCTTTTGCATCTGTTTTCTTGAGTTCTTCACAATAGAGGGCTTTCATGCTAAAGATATATATGAACAACATTGATTTCTGTACACAAATATTATCATTATTTTTGTTTAAATGCTGAAGTTTATCCAAGTACGATAAATAATTTATGAAATATCAAAACTTGCAGAAGTCTATAAATAATTTATTGAAGTTTATTAATTTACTCCTATCTTCAATTCCCTTTAAGTAATTTGAGTTTGGTTGCCATTTGTAGACACATCTAATTCATAACTAAATAATTTTCCATGTTTTGATAGTTTAACTATTTTCTTATTGCTGGTATGCTTAGTTCTTGTTTTTTATAAATAGATGTTTCTTTTACTGGCCAAATATACAGTTCTATGTTCTGAAGTCCCCTGCATTTTAACCATTCTTGACTAATTGCTGGCCTATTTGCTCAAATTATATCATTAGCCTGAAAATAGGTTTCAGATTATGAGATCTTCAAAATCTAGAGTCGCAATAAAATGCTACATGTTGTTGTTTTGTTAAATTTGGTTTATACAGAATCGCCAGAATAGGTATAGCTGATAGATAATGCAAAAGGCTGTTTGATAATTAGATATTCTTTTCCGGGTCAACCTGGATTAAGTTACACTGAAAGATAGTGCTCACGATTTTCTTAGGGATATTGTTTCTTTCAATCATGTGTTAACTGTCTTGCTTCTTGTGGTGTACTTATCCATTAAAACCAATTTTGGTGAATAGAACTGACAACTGTTTTGGGGATATTGTGTTTTCAATTTCTTCTGATTTTCTTTGCTTCTTGTGCAGAACACAACTCGAAGTGCTGCAAAGAAGCCAAGAGTAGCTGTTGCCTTAGTGTTTGGCGATGATAGTGATGAAGAACAGTGAAAATCAATCCCCATGCCTGCTTCCCAACAATGTATTTTATGTAGTCTCTCATAAATTTAAATTGTTAGAGAATCATGAGAAATTTAAATCGTTAGAGAAAGTTGATTCTCATATGAAGCATTTCATTTCTTGTCTCTCATTAGTTGATGAAAAAGTAACATATTTCAAAGTTGAAAAAAATAAATTCTATTGGAAAAATATGAATCGTCGACATGCTGTCTTCTCCAATTTCAAAAAGCCTTCAGAAATTGAATTTGTTCAACAGTCTCCTTTAAATTTATATCAGTTTTTTTTTTCCCCCTTAGCAACAATGTTAGAGATTTTTAGCAAAGGTGATTATTTTATCCTTAAATGTAATTAGATTAACAATGGGTAGAAGATAGATACCTATTGGATTGAAAATTCTCATGCTTGGTCTCCTAGCCACCCAAACCTGGTAATGTGAAATAATTGGGGAGGTCTTTTTAGTTTTAAAATCTTTTAGTAGGATGAACCTAGTTCTTCAAAATTGACACATTTTTTGCTCATTTTTTTATCATATTGAATCCATATATTGTTTTGGCATAATCATATGTTCACTTAAATCAGTTCAGTATTACAAATTTCGCTCAAATTTGAAAAATACCAATTTCCACCATAATCTAGCCAAAATTCATTGTGTTTGACATTTTTCAAGCTTTAGTCATCAAATTGGAAGGCATACATTGCTTAGGTAAAATTTCATAATAATCAAAACAATTATGATTACTGATTCAATAATTAACCACTTGGAACCGAATATTTATATATTCAATCATTTTTTTTAATAAAAAGCAAGCATTATATTTTAGAGAGATTAAAATTAAAGATAACATAAATTGTTATTTTCATATATCTATATAATTTTTGTGTGTTTATGAATAATATAATATTAACGAAATATGATAGGCCAACTAATGGCCTCTTGTAGTGCAAGCAAGCAATAAAACGGCTAGCCGTGTTGAAAGAGAATGCATGTAAAAACAAAACGGTTTTATGCTAATACTTGATATGCTACATTTTACATGTCCCAGTAGGTGTGGGGTTTTATACCTTGACACCACAATACCAAACAGAGAAATATTGATTCGAGAACAGAAGATTCTACCTGGCAAGCACATAGCACATAGCGCATAGAAGGTTAGCAACAATATAAGCCTGTCTGATTACTAAATGAAATCAAGTCAACAGAGCAAGAGCATTTCATTCTCCTAACTGCAATTCCAAGACAAAAGGCCAGTCAATAGACAATTAAGTCTCGTTTCATTTTCTCAAAATTTATGCCCCGTCAGGTCTGTTACGTCAGCCAAAAATAAACTAAAACCATATCTGAAAAGGGCATATAGTTTGAGATCACAAATGCTGGGAAATGTAAAAAATGGAGGGAGGAAAAAAAAAGTGACCAATACAGAATAACGCAGAGCAAATAACAGAGTAAAGTGGAATCTATATGCAAATATACCCAGCTAAACTTTGCGACAAATGCTTGAATCTAGTCAATCCACCAGTTTCAATTATCTCCAACCAAATGAACAAGCATAAAACCCCTACAACAAGGATTAAAGATAGTTTTAAGATTTGAATTACTGAATATTTCTCCTTTCATAAGTCAATAATCATAAAACCCTGCAACATAGGATAAAAATGAAATTACGATTACACAATTTAGTTTAGTTTACAAATGAAATCTAGTTTAAAAATTACGATGAGTCTTCTCCAAAAACCAATCTCTAATCAATTTTGACATAAGGTATGTGGGTAATCATGGGCCAATATTTTCGTTTATACTTTCTGCACCTTTTCTCTATCAAGGGGCAATCGTGGATAATTAGTTGCAAAAGTGATTTAGGCAGGCCTTGTTCTGGAAAGTATTTGAGCTTCGGACAAAAATGGAGATCCAGAGTTTCCAATGAAGTGAGGTTTTCACCAATTGAAGACAGGCATTTCAGATTTGGCATATATGAAATACGCAGTACAGTTAAAGAGGCAGGAAACCGTGGAGATGACACCAGGTCTGGACATCCTTCGCAGATTTCTAATCGTTTGAGAGAGGTGAATCTGTTCAATCCCCACTCAAACAATGGCTTACATATCTTCAGATCATTAACCACAAGTGATTGAAGGTTGGTGGGAAAACCATCCTCCGGAAAAGACACCAATCTAGGACACAAACCTATTTCTAAACATAGAAGAGAGGTGAGATTGTGCATGCAGTTGGGTAAGGCCTTCAGATTCTCACAATCCAATATCTCGAGCTTAGTCAGTCTCGTGGAAGGCAATCCTCCTTCAGGAAATGATTCAAGATTTGGACATTGTTCTATCCGTATCTCTTGAAGATGGTGGAGATTATGCAAACCACCAGGTAATATTTTAAGATTTTCTAACCATGAAATAGTGATTTCCTCAAGGGATGTATTGTCCAACCTTTCTGCTAATGACTCCAGCTTTGAACAAAATCTGACACGAAGGCACTTAAGAGCATGAGGTAGATTTCCATTCCGTGACAAGAAAGCAAGATTCAAGCAATAACTGACCTCAAGATGCTCCAGCGTGGCAGGTAACTCGTTTTCTGAAGAAAAAGGTGTGAGGGAGGTGCACCCGTTGCTGCTACTGCGGATGTCCTTTTCCCCTGTCAAAGTCCTTAAATTATGACAGCTGTTAATAATCAGCCGCTTCAGGCTCGGAGCAAGCTGGATTCTAGCAATATATGTCAAAGAATCACAGTTATAAATGTTCAGACTTTCAAGAGATGTACTGCTATTTTGCATCCATGCCTCAGGTAAGCATTTCAAAGCATAACATCCTTCAATTTCAATTGTTCTCAACCGGGAAGGCAGAGAAACCTCTGGAAATGAAACAAGTGACTTACAATACCGAATCGTCAAACTCTGAAGGGATGAGTAGGAGTTGTGCATCCATGCCTCGGGTAAGGATTTCAAAGCATTGCATCCTTCAATATCAATTGTTCTCAACCGGGAAGGCAGAGCAGCCTCGGGAAATGAAATGAGTGAAGTGCAGTGAGCTATCCGCATCTCTGTAAGGGAACTAAGGGTGAGCAATGCTTGTGGTAGCCTTGTAAGGCCTTCACAATAGCTCAATTCCAAAAATCGAAGCCTGCACTGCAACTCTGGCTGTCGTTGATCATGTTGTTCATCTGTTACCAAGGAAAGAAGTTGGGGACATCTTGAAATCTGCAGCCGATTAAGGGATCTAACGTCCTGTAGCAACCGAGTCTCACTCCACCATAAATACGTTAGTTCTCGGACATTTACAATCCTCACTTTTTCCAACTTAGGTAACCCTTTCTCGAAGAGAACCACCTGATTTGAGCTCGGGACGATTGGGCTGCTGAACACCACACCTTTACATCCATTGATTTGTAATCCACTGAGCTGGAAGATATTTAATTGTCACTAGCAACTGTCCACAACATTGAATGTCGAGCACCTCCAATAAAGGAAGACATTCGGGCAGTGTTCCCTGCAGTTTAGAACAACATACAAGAGAAAGAGTTCGCAGCTTAGGAAACCCATCAACTTCTTGACCTGCTCCGCAAGGAATCCACTCTTCCCATTCTCGCATATGAAAAAAAGAAAGAGTCTCCAGTGATGGAAAGGGCATTGACCAACTGTTTCCATAAAACTCTGGACCGACGCTCTTTACTCTATCCATTCTACTTATCTCAAGATGCTTTAGAAGTGGTAGTTGCCCAACTGATGGCAAAGATGTACACTTGCCGTAACCTTCAAATCTAAGGAATAGCAATTTTAAGAATAAGGATTCTCCTAACCAATTTGGAAATTTCATACCACCGTAGCCTGTGATGGTAAGCTTCTCTAGCTTTTGATGAGGTTTCAGCATGTAAAGCACACGTGTCTCAACTTCAGCTGCATCACTAATATCAGTACTCCATTCAAGCAATAAAGCTTTAAGATTCAATTTGCCGTTTAACTGAGCCTCACTGGCATCGCCAACATCTTTCACATTCTCCAACTTCGAAATTTTTAGTGTCCCCTGAAGATGCGTCAAAGACTTTAACTCACGTAGTCCAGAACCACCGTCTTTTCCCACAACAAATGTACACAAAGTCAAGAGACAAGTCAATTTACCGAATCCCTTTGGCATTTCTTCCAATGAATCAACATTAGAATTTCTTAGATGATGCAATTTCATCAGATTTCCCATGTCTTTACACAACTTCTTGAGTCGATGACAGTTTTCCAACAAAATTGTATGCAAGTTGTACAGTGAGTTAATTGACTCGGGCAAAATTTGAATTTCAGTTCCGGATAAGTTTAGAAAGCGTAAATGCTTCAAATTTCCAATTTCATTTGGTAGCTTAGAGACGCAATACCCATGCAACGAAAAGACCCTTAGGCGTGGGAGATTCAATAGCATCTGAAGAACACTCCAAGCCAAATAATTGCCCTCATAATTTGACAACTTCATTGGTAAAAATGTTCGCAAATGTTTCACATCACAGATGGACTCCAAATTATTTTTGCCATCATATTTTCCACGAATGTACGAAAAATGACGAAGAGTTTGAGAAAACTTTTGTCGGTTTTCACCATCAAATTTATCGTCCATTCTGAAGCATCTCCCCACGGCAGCCCACTGAGCTAGGTCATTAATGAGGTCGTGCATCACAAATAGGGATGCATCTTTACTTGACTGTTGGAACAATGACCTTGAATACAGCTCCCTAACGAAATCGCGGCCTAAATCTTCCAATTTCCTTCTACTGTTTGCTTGATGTAAGAAACCTTCTGCAATCCACAATAAAATTATCTCTTCCTCGTGAAATTCATAATCTTTAGGAAACAGTGAGCAATATGCGAAGCACTGTTTCAATTGTGGAGGAAGAAAATGGTAGCTCACTCCTAAGGCTGGTATAATATCGCATTTGTGCTCGTGTAAATCCCATATGTCAGTATTGAGCACAAATTCCCAGTCTCTCGGGTCATCTTTGCCGCGTAAAAGGCCGCCAAGAGTTTTTGCAGCCAAAGGCAATCCCTTGCACTTCATCGCTATCTTCTCTCCAACTTCCTTCAAGGATTGATGCATGCTGAAATCCCTAGCCCCCAAGGATATTTGAGTGAGCACACACAAACAATCATCGTTTGACAACTCTTTCAACTGATATGCTGGATCAGCCCCCATATTTACTGTAACACCCAGATTGCGAGTTGTGACAACAATCTTACTTCCGGGTGCAACAGCTTCAAAGGGACAGCTCATGATGCTCCAATAATTGTAACTCTCGTTCCACACGTCATCCAAAACGAGCAAAAATTTCTTTCCGGACAATTGCTTCTTCAGTTTCTCTTGAAGCAAATTTAAATCATCTGTGTCCGTACACTGATCACTAGCAACGGAATTTAGGATAGATTTTGAAATCCTAAAAACATCAAATTCCTCAGAGACACAAGTCCACGCTTTGATCTCAAAATGACGTTGCACTCGATCATCGTTATAGACGAGCTGAGCAAGAGTTGTCTTCCCAACGCCGCCCATCCCGTTAATAGAAATAACAGAGAATCCATCATCAGCTCTTAAATCATCCCTCAACAACAATTCAACAATCGCCTCCTTATCTTTTTCCCTCCCATAAACTTTGGCTTCATTCACCAAAGATGTTGTGGGTAATCTTTGCGCGATACTTCTTGACGTGCCATCTGAAATTACGTTTTTCAACTTCAACAGGTTTATGTCCCGTTCAATATCTTGCAACCGAGCAGTGACCTCCTTCACTTTGGACACCATTATGGAATCAAACTGAATAGATCGAGGACTAAAGTTGGTGCAGCCAGTGGGAATGAGCTTCCGAAACTTACTCCTACTAGTACCGGCTTGATCAGCAGCAGCTGGTCCCTGAAGCAGCATCTCCCTCCGCAAAGCTTCAGTTTCAAACTCATCCAGTATGTCTTCAACATCATAAGCCAAGTTTTGAAGCTTGTCAAGCCACTTCTTAACTGACTTGTCCTTCGTCTGTCTGTCCTCAGCATCAGCAAGCATTGCCTGGATCATCTCCATTTTGTCCTTCCACCTCATGAAATCAGCCTTCAACTTCTCATGCTGTGTAAACAACTCAAGTGAAGCCAGCTTTTTTATAAGCAACTCAAATGAAGCCGTGAGCACCGCCTCTCCGATGATTGACATTTTTTTTTTTTTTTTGGTTGAAGGAAAAGAGTAAATTATGAAAAAAGAAGAAGAAAAAAATCTGCTGAAATTGAACAAAGTCTAGTAGTATGTGATTTTGGTTTGTGAAGAGTGAAGCAAGCAAGAGAATGCAATGTGAAATGGTGTACGCAAAAACAAGCGTTGGCCGGGTTAGTTGGGTCATTAATTTTTTCATCAGCACCAATAATTCAGCTAGCGACGACCAAAACACCACCACGCCAATCCACGGGTATCTGCCACTAAAGTCAAGCATGAGTAATTGGCTGAGTTGATTATTCTACAAAATATTTTAAAATTATTTGATAAATAATTGTTAGTCAAATATTTAAATAGTTTTATTTATTTTATTTAATAAACAATAATATATCTGGTATGTAGTAATGTATATATAATTTAAATAATTCACATTTTTTTATTTTAATTATATATGATTATCTAATACTAATTTATTATAAATCTAATTTTTAAATTAGTTGTTTTTTAAATTAATTTTAATTTTTGTTGATAGTGAGAGGCTCGGTAATGAGATTTGTATCCATTGCTGGTTGAGTGAAAGTCATTAATGTTATTCGAATGAAGAAGATAAAATCTACATAAATTGAGCGAAGTCTAGTTTATGTGAATAACAAGCTTTACGAGAAATTGCACTATTTGTGCCACGAAAACAGTGGCTTAATCCATACTCTCACTAATTCCAACAATACGACAATTCTTTAAAGCAAAAGTAAAAATAGTTCAGTATAGCGACGGCCAAAACACGACCACACAAACGCGTTTCCGCCGCTAGGGAAGCATGAGTAATTTGCTTTGGTTACGATAATTTAATTATTATATCAAATATTTTATAAATAATCAATTAAATATTTATATAATTTTATTTATTTTATTAGGAACGACTTAACCATAGGCAAATTAGATAATTATTTAAGGATGCACTATATTTTAGATAGACCTATTTTTATGATTGCTTTAATAATACTCTAATTAATAAAGATTTTAAAATTATATACTATAGGACAACCTATTTTTTAGACTTATCTCTAATTAATAATTATTCTACACTACGATTTGTTTTATAAAATTTTATATTTGATAGGTAAAGTAATAAAAATTTCTCATATTTTTATACAAATTATAATTTATTATATATTTAACTTTTATTAGTTGTCTTCTTTACTAAAAATTTTGTCATAATGTTTAAGTCATTGATCAAAATAAAAGTAGTATCTAATGATGTCAATCCATCAAAAGTTGCAAGACATGAAATTATCGACAATTTGATTATATGAAATCAATGTTGCAAAATATATGTAAAATATTTAATTATGAATATATACATAATCTTTGATACATAAATTGAATTCTAAATAATATATCACCACTCATTACTTTGTCATGTTTTAACTAATCATCTATATATAGTTGCATGAGATGGCTAGCAACTCATGGAGGCGTTTTTGCATTTTAACCAATTTACATGTTCGAAAAATGATACTGAGTGGACTATACTATTAATTAAATTAAATTGAATTATATAATTTGATCTCAATGTCCTGAAATGGATCGGCAGATGGAATCAAGAATAATCTGATTCCCGCAAGCACAGTAAAGAGACTATTTTCATTGAGCGGCACTACAGTTTCAGGAATACAAATTATCAAGTACCACAAATTAATTTCATCTCTTTGAAATATTATGAACAAGAATAATCTAATGGCTATGCATTGTTCAATCCAATGGACATGATTCCCAGAACTTTACAAAGGACAATTTACACTTGTTTTATACAATACTCTATGCTGAATCATCCTTATCATCAGTCATCAATTTTGTTGAGTCAATTGCCATGTCAAGACTTGTAGATGTTGAGATCTAGGCAAAGGGTGCTCACAAAGGCATTTCATTGAATATCTAATTCATTCCATCAAACACCTAACCTGTTCTAACGTCTCTTATTTACAATATTCGAATTCATAATTGATACACTGGATACTTAAAAGACCCCTTGTTAAAATAATTTTCTTACATTAAAATGCATTAACAAGAGTACGGGACGGAGTTAAAGGCTCATATCGTGAATTCGTGGCGACAGTTGCCGATCGATGATAAAATTAATTAGTTAAATTTATTTTTTATATTTGAATTCAATTATAAATAGTTAAGAAAACATAAATAAATAACAATGATACATAATTTTTGTAATATTCTTCTCTATAATTGTTGGATTCAATAGTACGTTAAATGAGAGACAAGATTGACTGTAGTATCAAATTCTTCATAGGAAGATTAATACTTGAAAGAGATCGATCAGTTGACTGTAGCATCAAATTCTTCATAGGAAGATTAATACTTGAAAGAGATCGATCAGTCGATCAGTTGCAAGCTTTCCTGTTATTGAAATTTTATTTTCTAAACAAAAATAGCTGACACAATATCTACTTAATATTTGATTCAAGCTAGGTATATTGCAGATATTTTTTTTCACTATTTTTTTTAATGCTAATGCTATGTATATTACAATGAGTTTATCGCTGTTTGCGTTGTTGGCAACGTTGGAAAAAGAATGTATTAAATAATTTTTTTTAAAAAAAAATCTATCTACGCAAGTGATCAGAAGCTGTATGTACTATGTATAAATCAATTTAACATTTTGGTTGTAGTGAAGTGGCACATTAAAAAACAAATAGGCATCTCGGGATATTTGTTAAAACATTTGGGTGAATGAGGAATTACATATTGAGTCATAAACCTGCAGAAAATCCATCAGGTACCATTATCGGTTTGATAATTGTCAAACCAGCAGCAATTGAGTTTTCTTAAAAAAATTAAAATAAAAGCCAATAGCTGGTTGTGTATGGGTCTAATAATTTAAATTTTGTACAGATATGAGTTTAGTAATATCAAGCTTACAGTGGACGATGCCGATTGCTATCCCTAGGTGAGATTGATGATCTACATCAGTGCAGATCATAAGTGCAAGGCTCTGCTGCATTTGATGGGATTGATGTGCGATGGTGATGTTGGGGAAAAATTAGGTTTTTAAATTTTTATAAAACCTTTTAAGGACCGCACTCATATAATATATAGGAATTCGTAATCTAGAAATCGTACCTTGAAAAATCCGAGTTGGCTTTTTCCGCTGAAGTGATTTAGGCTCCCAGATCCGCCACCACCACTCATCACGATCCGTCACCACCACGCTTAGTTAGATCACGAATCTGTCACAAATGATCTTATGACTGTTCGATCTGCACTTGGCGATGTGGGCGCCTTTATCACTACCAAAGCAATTGCGAGAAAATTTTTCTCTCGATAATGGAGAGAAAAATCTTATTCTCCGATCTGTATAAAGTATTCTCACTTTTCCTTTTAGAAAATAAAGCTTTATATATCTCTTTAGTAAAACCCTGCGCATACAAAATAAAACTCACGTTACTTTTCATTTAATAGGGGACCCACCATGTAAAATAACATAAGGCCCTTATACATTTATTAAATGGAGCTCCCATTAAATGATATATTTAGGCTTTTGCAAATAAGTTATCTTGCTTATTAGTAGTAATTAAATGAGCTAAGGATCATTTTGGGAACATACAATAGTGGCTATAACAATTAGGCTGTAATTAAACTAGCCTAATTATTTAATTCCAAATCTACTTCACTAAAAGATTCGACTTCCATAATTGTATGCTCGAATAATAATTCGTAGCCACATTGATTTCTTTAATCAACTTTGTACCACATCGTTAATTAAATTGATATCTCAACTCCAATCAATTTAATAAACATCTTATTCCTTGATCCTTATTGGTTTTCTCTAATGATCATTTTCAACATATTAAATATGTTGGCAAGAATGTTCTATGAGTCGAAACCCATCGAGATGTGTTGTACAAATTCTATATTCTTAATCCATAACTTCAATACTCATAATTGCTCCCACCAAGATACCGAGTAATCTTGACCACAAGGATGTGTCGTGCCCATTGGTAACTCAAATGGAATAACAATTGCAATCATGAAATCATAATTAACTCAAGATTAAGATTACAGTAAAATCAATGCCTATGAGATTTAATAAGTCTGACAGTTATTTCGAAGTTAATTAAATCTCATATGTGATCCTGTTCAATGTAGTCATACTACATCAATAAATTCATACATGATTAAGACAAATCATTCAATGAATTTATTACAGTCTATACCTAAATAAAGTGCAACTTTATTTATCAATATGACTAAATTTATTTAATCATAAGATAACTTTGTATTTATGTCTTCTGTGCACATGGTGATCACATAAATACATATAATATGATTAAATGGACTTTAATACAAATATTAATGCAATTAAGATATTTGAATAAAATACCTCATCTATTTTATTAATCGAAAAATTGTTTATTACAATTAAATAAACACATATGCTTTTAAAGAGCATATTTTCCCAACAATCTCCCAGCTAGCTCAAAGCATATTTGGCATCTCACGCATGCCCATGGATTCTAAGTGCAAGTTAAAGGTTTCCTGTAATGGCCTTAGTAAAAAGGATCTCGCACAAGTTTTGTGGCCTTGTAACGAGTAACCTCCACATCACCTCTCGCACTATATCCCTATAAGATGATACTTCCTCTCAATATGTTTTTGTTTCTTGTGGTTCCTTGGTTCCTTAGATTGAGCTACCGCACCACTATTATCGCAAAATAGTTTCAAGGGTGCGATTCTGCGAGTACCACCTCAAGATCTTGTCAGGAACTTGTGAGCCATACATGTTTTTGCAATTTCCTTCTGATGCGTACCCACATATTACTTCGGCTCAGCCGTGGAGTCTCGCGATACAAGATTGTTTCACACTCCTCCAACTAATAGCTCCACTTCCCAATGTAAACACATAGCCGGAAGTTGATTTTTCTGAACTCCTTATCCGACATAAAGTCGAGAATCGGATAACCCAACTGGAATGAGTTCATCACCGAGTAATACACAAGCATATAATTTTAGTTCTTTTCAGATACTTCATTATATGCTCGATTAAGTAGTGTTCAGGTCCGGGATTAGATTGATATCTACTAACCATCCCTACCATGCAAAAGCAGATGTCCTGCCTAGGTGCAAAGCATGGCATACATGAGACTTCCGGCTTTCACGCATGGGGAACTCGTCTCATTCGCTCTATCTCTTGTAGATGTTTTAGGTGATTGATCCTTAGAGAATGTAATTCCATGTCAATGGTAATAAACCCCTTGGAATTTTCCATGCTAAATCTAGCCAATATCTTATCGATATAGACCGCTGAGATAAGGCTAAAGTTTTATTCTTTTCTCGTAGTAACTTGATACCAAGAATATAACTTGCATCTCCTAGGTGCTTTCATATCAAATTGTTTTGCTTTAACTAACTCTTTATTGTAGTCAATACTCTATATCGCTTCCAATTAGGAGAATATCATCTACATAAAGAATTGGGAACTACTGATTTTTCTTGAATTTTCTTGTACACACATGGTTTATCAATGTTCGAATGAATCCAACGATTTAATCGCTTGATCAAATGATGTTCCATGACCGGGATGCTTGCTTCAATCTATAAATGGATTTCTACGCAACTTACATACCATGTGTTTTTGGCCTTTTTGTATAAATCCATCCTGCCGCATGTAGATGTTTTCTTCAAGATGCCACGATTAAGAAAGGCGCCTTGACATCCATTTGCCAAATTTCATAATCTAGCACTGTGAATGGAGAGCGGGAATCCTCGATGGATTTAAGCATAGCAACCATGTGAGAAAAAGTTTCCTCATAATCGATTCCCTCTTTCCGAGTAAACCCTTTGGCTACTAATCTTGCTTTAAATGTTTCCACCCTTCCATCTGCTCCTCTTTTCTCTTATAGATCCACTTGCACCCTATAGGTTTTACCCCATTTGGTCTACCTACAAGTTCCCCTGAGACTTTATTGGAATACATAGATTCCATTTCTTGATTCATGGCCTTTTTCCAAATTCAACATCTACTATCTATTAGAGCTTCGTTGTCAAGCTAGTGGGATCTTGTACATGTTCATCCGAGATAGCCGTATAGGTTTCTCCCAAAAGCATGTATGCTCGGTAACCTAGTTACCCTCCCACTACGACGAGGTTCTAAAGTGATGGTTGTTGTGGTTAATCTGCCATGTATGTTGATCATCTAATATTCATTTGGTTGATTGCCGCTTCCTACTGAGGCATTGAAAGCTGAGCATCAACCTGATCACCTGACAATTCTTCAAGTATTACCTTACTCTTAGGTTTGAAGTTATTCATATAGTCTTCCTCGAGGAAGTGAAATGTGTGCTCACGATCACTTTCCTATCTTGAGGACTATAAAATAAACCTCCTTGTTCCTTTGGGATATCCCACAAACATACAAACCTCGTAACGTGAATCCATTTTGTTCTGCTTTGGTTTCAGACATGTGCCTTTGGTGATCCCAAATACGACATGTGTAAATGGCTTGGTTTCGACGGCTGACCATAATTCTATTGGGGTTTTAGGCACGACTTAGATGGAACTAAGTTCAAGGTAGCTCATAGTTTCAGTTAGTCCCCAAAAAGAGATTGGTAATGACGAATAACTAAGCATGATCTCACCATATCCAAAAGAGTTCTATTTCTTCTTTTACCCCATTTTGTTGTGGTGTTCTGAGGCGGATCTAACCGAGATACAATCCCATTTTTAACCGGATACTCTTTGAAATCTCCCGAGAGAAATTCACCACCGATCGGATCGAAGTTTCTTTATGTTCTTATCTAATTGCTTTTTCTGCCTATATCATACTCTTTGAATTTCAAGAGCTTCGGACTTATGACGCATCGATAAACATAACCGTATCTTGAGTAATCATCGGTGAAAGTGATGAAATACTCATAACCTCCTCGAGCTTGTACATTGATCGTCCACATACATCTCGTATGTACCAATTCAAGTGGACTTGTTGCACGTACTCCTTTGGCCGAGAATGGCCTTTTGGTCATTTTTCCTTCTAAAAAGGATTCACGCAGTGGCAATGATTCATTTTCTAATGGACTCAAAGAGCCCATCTTTGATCATCTCTCGTATCCTATTTTGGTTTATATGACCTAGCGTAAATGCAGAGGTAACATTGGTTGGAAGAAATATTTCTTTTCTTAGATAAATGTGTATGCTCATCATTATTTATCACGTGTCATGCATGAATGGATCATTGACTTAAATGATATAAATTATCTTCCAATGTACCAGAACAAATAAGTCTCTTATTATAAAAAATAGAAACAGATGATCCAAAATTTATAGTGTACCCTTTGCTTTGACAAACAAGCTACTGAAATTAAATTCCTCTTAACGTCACGGAACATAAAGACAATTATTCAAAACTAAAGTCTCATTATTGAAAGATAATAAAAGCATGTATCGGTCGGTCTTCTTAAATAATCTTTGTCCCTAACCGCAATCCTTGACGCTTGGCCTTCACTGCTATTTTCCTGGTTTCCATGAAACCGAATAAAGTGAATTACAAATATGATTAGTTGCTCCTGAATCCAACACCTAAGTGTCAATAGGATTCTGAACTAAACAGGTCTCAATTACAAAAAGATTTCCCATACCTGATTTCACAATCTTAGGGCAATCCTTTTTCCAGTGACCTTTCTTAATCCACACCAAGCATTTGCCTTCTTTGCCATCTTGCTTTGTAGAGTCTCTTTTTCCCCTTTTTCTTACCTTGCCTCTCACTTAAGATGAACTTTTGTATTTATGCTTCCAGAGAGATTTCTCAAAGACACGATAGATCTCTTCGGATAATGGAGTTCGTTCATCAATTCGGATTAAGGTCATATTTCTTTTATTCATGTTATAATTGACCTTAAACTCTTTGAATGCTTTCAGAGATTCAAGCACTTCATGTCAATCTTTCGAGTTATCATCGATTTGTGCTCCTAATCTCGGCCTCATTCAAATAGTCCATCATTTTGAGGACATGATCACGAACTCTGTGCCCTTCCCATTTCTTGTTCATAATTTTTCAATGCGTTTGTCGTTGGCCAGTACTCTGCCCGAACATCACTGAGACTATCCATTATTTGCGGTCCAAGATTCCGATGTTTACAGTCTCTGAGACATTAGAAATCGAGGCTAAATGTAGCACTTTGCCATTTCATTGACGCCTTTTGCCATTTCTCATAAAGCCTCCTGATTTTATGTAAGCATCATCCAGCATTGGAAGCGGGGCATGGTTTAAGACATATTTATAATTTTCAAAGATCGGACAATGAATAGATTTCTTTTCCAATCTATATAGTTCTCTCCGGTGAGTTTGTTTTGACTCGAATAATAGTAAGTGGGCTCAAAGACATTTTACTAAAAAAATAAAACAAAATAAACATGCATAAATACTTTGAAACAATATTCACAATAAATGACAAAAATGTAAAAAAGCCATAAATGCATTTTAATTTATTGTAACGATAATCTAGTACCGCTTTGACAAGCTATCCGTTGGGGAAGTCATGTCTACACTTACTAGACCCAATTATCCATTAGATTATTTACTTTCATGTAAAGACATGATAAATAATTATCGTTATCCCTTTTGGGCCTAAATTTGTTACCGAGCTTCGTTGGGAAGGTTAATAACAAACTTTAGTTGAGTGTATAACCATTGTTTCAATCTACGTATTTTCATATCAATAATCGTCAAGAACAATCGATTGAAAAATATTTGATTTATTCTTTGAAGAAGTTCATCAAATAAAATATCTAATATATATACCTTCCGAGCATCCATATCATGAAGTCGAGGTATATATATAATTTTATTATGAACTAACAATGGAGCTCCGTGGGAAAATTATCTTTGAATTTTCCTCTCCCACTCAATATTTTAAAATTGGTTTTCATTTTTTAAAACATACATATTGTTAATTGCATGCTACCAATAATATTATCTAGATGACATCAAATATTATTAAGCATATGCAAATATCAAACAATATAACGAAATTCATTATTAATGAATGAAATGTATCATTATGCATAGAGTGGCACTCCATTCTATATGACATGTTATCATGGCATGTTATCATCCAAAACATAACATATAGAAAAACAATTAAATAATCTTAATTCATGGCTTTCCTAATAATGAAAAATACATTAACCCTAAGCCTAATCTTCATTGGGATTCTTGTCAATGTCCATCTTCCATAAACTTGTTTTGTTAATGGACTAGGGGAAATTGAGTTTTTAAATTTATAATTGGTCCAATTTTAATTTTGAAAGAAAATAAATAAATAATTAAAAAATTTTTTTATTAAAATAAAACTTTTGGACCAAAAATAAATTTAATGTGTTCAATTTTATCTATGCATTTTAATCCATTAAGCCCAAATTTTAATTGGGCCTAAAACTAGGATTTTTTAAGCCCAAAACTATTTTTGGATTTAAACGCAAAAAATTGAAACATTTCTGCCCAAAAGAAAACTTATGAAACCATAGGGACCTCCATGATAAAAACCATGAAACCCTAAAATCTTATTTTTCTTTCTTTCATCTTCCCCAGCCGCCATCTCCACAAAGGCAGCAAACATCGCTCACGCATCTCCGACGCCAATTTTCTCACGTGACAGGAAAAAACATCGCCAAGCGGCGCGCGCAATTGGAAGCCCTTGCTCACATTGTGCGTTGCACGCCCGCGCCTTCGCGCCCATCGGCAAGCAGACCAGCGCGCATGCGGTAATCGCCGGGCGTGCACGCTTATTGCTGGTAGTAGTCGTTCATTGGTCGGCATGCTTCAAATTTTCGCCTCCGTTTTCTAACTCCCGACATCCGTGATTATTTTCCGTTGATTTACAAATTTCCTAGCCAATTTTTGGCTTACAAAGTCTATAATCAAAATAAATCAAGAGGAAACATGGTGAATGAAAACCACCCCTCTTATGCATCCAAAGAAAAATACAACGGAAAATCTAAATGAATTAAGACAAACAAAACATGCTTATTCATATATTAAACAAATAATATATATCTGAATAAATTGTGCCACTCTAATACATAAATTTCAAGATTAATTTCATACGAAATTCTTATATATTAATATGAGATGGCTCTGATACCAATTGTTGGGGAAAAATTAGGTTTTTAAATTTTTATAAAACTTTTTAAGGACCGCACTCATATAATATATGTAAATTGTAATCTGAAATCGTATCTTTGAAAAATCCGAAAGTTGGCTTTCCGAGTGATTTAGGCTCCTAGATCACGATCCGCCACCACCACTCCTGTTAGATCACACTTCATCCGTCACCACCACGCTAGTTAGATCACGAATCGTCACCAATGATCTTCCGTGCTATGACTCAAAGTTCGATCTGCACTTGACGTGTGGGCGCCTTTATCACTACCAAAACAACTAGCACGAGAAAATTTTTCTCTCAATAATGGAGAGAAAAATCTTATTCTCCGATCTGTATAAAGTGGCTTCTCACTTTTCCTTTTAGAGAAAATAAGCCTTATATATCTCCCTTTAGTAAAACCTGCGCTCCAAAAATAAAACTCACGTTACTTTTCATTTAATAGGACCCACCATGTAAAATAACATAAGGCCCTCTTACACATAAGCCTTTATTAAATGGTAAGCCTTCCACTAAATGATATATTTAGGCTTTTGACCCAAATAGCTAGTTATCTTGCTTATTAGTCCAAGAATGTGCTATCGATTAAATGAGTGGGGATCATTTGGGAACATACAATAAGTGGCTATAACAATTAGTATTAAACTAGCCATTTAATTCCAAATCTACTCCACTAAAAGATTGAACCGACTTCCATAATTGTATGCTCGAATAATAGCCACATTGATTTCTTTCGCACAACTTTGTACCACATCGTTAATTAAATTGATATCTCAATCGGCCCAATCAATTTAATAACATCTTATTCCTTGATCCTTCTTAGTTTTCTCTAATGATCATTTTCAACATATTAAATATGTTGACGCCTCCGCCAGAGAATTCTATGATCAATGCCGAAAACCCATCAAGAGATGTGTTGTCTATATTCTTAATCCATAACTTCAATACTCATAATTGCTCCCACCAAGATACCGAGTAATCTTGACCACAAGGATGTGTCGTGCCCATTGGTAACTCAAATGGAATAACAATTACAATCATGAAATCATAATTAACTCAAGATTAAGATTACAAGTAAATCAATGCCTATGAGATTTAATAAGTCACACATTTCAAGTTAATTAAATCTCATATGTGATCCTGTTCAATGTATACTACATCAATAAATTCATACATGATTAAGACAAATCATTCAATGAATTTATTACGCTATACCTAAATAAAGTGCCCAACTTTATTTATCGACTAAATTTATTTAATCATAAGATAACTTGTATTTATTTCTTCTGTGAATCCACATGGTGATCACATAAATACATATAATATGATTAAATGGACTTTAATACAAATATTAATGCAATTAAGATATTTGAATAAAATACCTCATTTATTTTATTAATCAGAAAAATTATTTATTACAATTAAATAAACACATATGCTTTTAAAGAGCATATTTTCCCAACAGGTGATGCATGATGACTGGCTCTGCTGCGTTCGACAATCAGCATCGACAATCATGGCTTCTAGTTCTCATCAACAAGGCTACAAATCAATAATGGGTGTTGCACTGGTGTTTTTTTTATTATTTTTTTGGGAATTGAGGATAAAATTGGGTTCATAAATTTTTTGGGATGTAATTATTAGTTCCAGAAATGGGAGTTTGATGGCAACGTCCTTTAGGAATGTTCTAGAATACATATGAGGTATCATGTCATTCATATAACAAGCAATAATATCATGACATGTGTGCATTTATTTTGAACCACTATTATGCAAGTGGTGGTTATATTAAATTCAATTACACTTGTCATGCATGCATGTACAGGTATTCTAATTTCTCTCTTTAGGAATCCAGACTCTCATTTCCTAGTCTCATTTGCTTTGGGTCCCAATCAATTGATTCCTATTTCCATCCACATTTTGTGAAGTAAACTAATGTTGCCAATAACTTCGATTTTGGATTCTGATTCTCAATCCGTGAAGTAAAATGCACCATAAGAGTTTTAATTTAGGAGAAAATAATCATGCAAATAAAAGAAGATGATAATAAAAGTAAGTTTGCTATTATTTTATTGTTATGCTCAAATTGCAATGATAGAAAGAATGTTGAACAAATGCTCAACAAATATCCCGTTAACAAGCATCAACTACTTAATAGATTATTGTTGAATAATATGCTATTGTTCGAGTTTTTCAAGTTTAGTTTGTATTAACTAATATAATATAGTGGTTGTGAAGGAGGAAAGTTTTATCGTAGATCAATTCTTGGTAATGACATAGATGTTATGAGTTACACCTTGCATTCACTATTAAAGAGGTGTAAAGTTAAATGAATTTTCTTATATTAATTTTCTTCTTCGTGGTTAATTAAGGGTGATGATATATCACCACATATTTTTGTAAACCCCTCATTTTCAGAAAAATAATTATAAAAAGTTGCACATTGTTTTTAAAAAAATTTTCAAGTCAAGAAGAAATTTGCAGAATTAATTAATTAAATCTTTCTTAATTTACTTTTGTTACTTAGATTTTTATTATATTTGATTACAAACTTGCTAGTATAAGTTTAAATTGAATATTTTACCTTTATATATTAAAAAGCAGATGAAGAATTTGCTTAACATATATTTTCAATTTTATCAAACTCATTGTTTTACTGCTATAACTTAGTATGATTATTAACCTTTAATTAAACTATCATAGTGTCTTTATGGCACAATACTCGTATAAATTATTAGGTTGTCAAATTTATGTCATTTAGACGTAAAGATAGTGAAATAATAATGATATTTTATTTAAAAATATTAGATTATAAGTCACAACAAAAATTGAAATATCTAAATTATTAGATACAATAATGCATGCTTTATTGGGGTAATTTTGTTCTTTTATATCATAATAATAAAAAGTAAAATAAAACTTTTATTGAAGTTTATGATCAAAGATAGTCAAAGAACCTAAAAAAAAAAAATTAATAGAAGGATTTAATTGATTAACTATATAAACTCCCTTTATTGATTTTTTATTTATTTTTAAATATTGCCAACTCATTGTAATTATTTTCTAGAAGTAAATTTACAAAATAATGCCAGGTGGGATATTCCACTTGTTAACTAATTGGAAAAAAGCTATCCACACCCTTAAAAGTTTACTTAAATAGCCACGCTATCTCCTTAGTTTCATAAATGGTGACACAAACCCTTTAATTTCATAATAACTATAATTTTATTGTAGCAAACACAAGTAAATAAAAATATAGTAATAATAAGATAAATATATTAAAATATCATATGATACAAATAAAATCTTACCATTAATATAATGAATAAAATAACATATATAAAGAAAATTATTTTAATATTAAGTTACTATTAGTCTATCTCAACCGATTTTATTAATACCTAAATCTATTAATCCAAAAATTGACTTTAAGATTTATATCTGATATAGACATAATTAAAAAATTATAAATAAAATAATATAAATTTTATAAATTATTGTGAATGTTAGGTATAATTATTTTAATTTATAATATTTCAAATAGATTTTATTATTATTAAAACAATGTGACAGGTTAATAATGTTAAAATAACTTTTTTAATTTTCAAAATATTTTTTATAATTTTATCTTATTTTATAATTATACTATTTTAAGTTTAATTTATATTCATTATAAAATTTTATTTAAAGTCAATTATTAGATTGTTGTAATTAAGTGGTATAATAGTTAAAAGAGGTCTATATGATTATTTATAAAATTAAAACATCATGTGACTATCTGAAGTAAATTGTGGTGGGTGTGGGTGGCCGTCCCTAACTATATATTATATCTTATTCACAAATTTTCGTAGTGGGGAAGAATTAATTTAGTGGACACATGATGTTGGATAAAAAAGAGACTTATGATTATTTAGCAAAGATCATATATGAATGTGACTAGAAGGAGACCATATAAGTTTTCTTGCAAGAAGTGGTGCATACCCCCCAAAAAGTACTGGTGCATAGAAGGATAATAGTGATTTGGAAATGAAGTTAAAAGCACCAAATGAACAAAAAATGTGGCTATCTATTTTTATCAAGTGGACAAACATTGGTGAATAATCAGCACTTTAAATGGGAAGTTAAAAGTGATTTGTGATTGATAACCATCATTCTACACAAACATCTCTAGAGCCTACTCATTTGCAAGTACTACTAATGGAGAGGCCGTGGGGTACATTGGTTGATCGCACTAAAAGTAATGTTAAACCAAAAGAGATAGTATTACTTCAAAGACTACGAATATATTTAATGTCGCAATGATACGAAGACAATTTATAATGCTTGATATAAATATAAGGTTTGTGAATTGGATGTGGCGGTCACGTATGCAAGTTTATGACAAATGTACTACATGATTAAATTGCGTGATTATAATTTTATTGAGTGGCATCTGATAGTAGATGATGATGGAAATTGTGTAAGAGACACCCTTTTGAAATGTTAAAAGCTTTTTCTGTGTTTTAATAATGGATCACTTATAAAGACAATAAGTACAAGTTCATATTGTTGGAAATATTTGGTGTCACTTCCATTGAAATTCAAGGTTACCATCGGATTGCTTGCTTTTTTCTTATATTTTGGGGTGAGGAATTTATCATCGCATGATTGCAAATGAAGAGAAGAAAAACCAGCATTATTCTTTTCTTTTAAATGGAAGAAATCTCATTGTTAGAATGAGGTTTAATAATGACAATAAATAACAAAAATTGAATAATAGAGTTTACACTAATAAATTTTAATTAAGAGTACTTTTGTCTAGTGGGATCGCGGGTAATGGATTGGATCCGCTCCAAGCACGTCCACGGATCCAAATCCAATGGACGGATGGTTGGATCGGCTTAAAATGAATTTGATCGGATTTTGGACGGGAGCTCGGATACAGCTAGATTTAAGACTTATCTCTGAGTGTTCGGATCTATCTTAATATCTAAATCCATATCCATATCCACTTTCATCTTTTAATTTAATTTTATTTTAAAAGTTTCTTAACAATTGTGGAATTATAATGATAATAAATTTTATTCATAATAGCATATTAGTAGTATTTACTATGCATTTAAACTCTTAAAACTTAAAGGTTAGTTTTGTAAATTTAAAAGGTCACTACTTCTAAAGCACGTACATGCAATATTCAAATTGCAAGCTGCAAGTAATATAACTGGCAATTTATTTTATTATATTGGCCAAATAATTTTTAAGGAATATAGTTATTCATATATTTAGTCAAACATGGTCATAATAAAATAATAAAGGACTGAATATAAATCATATTTAATTTATATGTTATTATCTAATGTCAGAGAGTAACGATTAAAGCAGAGGTGGTGGAAATATTGATAATAGAAAATGGGCAAGCACAAGAATATTAGATTGATCTTACTCCCCGCGTAATTACTTCGAATGATATTTTATTATATTTCTTATTTGTTGTTTTGTAAAAGTATAAGCTACAATATTTATTATATTTTTAGAAAAATTATATAATTTATTTGTTATCAATGACATTTTAGCTTCAATTTTCAATATAAAAATTATTACTTTTTATTAACTGAATTTTAGAATCATGGCGATGATCTGTAGCATCAATTTTTAATTTTTTTCTGATTTAGAGCGATATATATTTATTATTTTCGGGATCTGGATGCGGATATTACAAAAATGGACTGATCAGCCCATCCTGAGCAAAATTGAAATACGATACGGATGATTTTTATATATTGGATATAGCAGAGTAGTAGATTCCAAATCCATATCTACCCCATTACCATCCCTACTTCTTTGTCATTGATAAATTGGTAAGTGCATTTTATAATATTCTTAAATATTTTAGTGAGGTTAATAAAGAAAATGGGTTTTTAAAGGGACATCTAGAGAAGAACCAAATAGTCCACCTCCATTAAAATTTATAAATGTATAAACACATTTCTCTCATAAAGTATACTAATGTAGGCTACATATAGAATGAATAAACTAAAATTGTGCGTTTGGTTATATTTGTGAATAAAAAAATTAACTTCTGGTTTTAATATTATGTTTGCCTCGCAATTATACATTGTTAAATTTTAAAAAGTAAATAGGATAATATTAAATGAAATATTTTCATCCTCTTTATTTTTTATTTCTTTTCACTTAAATTCAAATATAAAATAATTTTATAATTTTTAAAATTAATTTTTATAGTAATAATTATGAAAGTTTTTCAATGATTATTCAACTGTATTTAATTTAATATTAAGTATGATAAATATCCCTAATTTTATATAATTATTAAATTGAGTGTGTAATAATCAACTAGTTAATAATTCTTTATAAAATATAAGTAGACTAATTACAATATTTCACCTACCAAACATTAAGTGCACATTTGAGATAACAAAACAAATTTGGGATGTATAATATCAAGATTCGTTCAATAATTTATTAAAAACTAGTATTTAATATAAGATTAAACATCAATATCTAATTCAATGATTCAGTTAAATTACGTTGATAATGAATATTAAATATTCAAATGGTTATTTAAAATACTTATATCTATTAACATAGTTGCTTAATAAGAAATCTATTTATTTATTATTTTAACTATTATATAAAATATCCAAATTAAATACTATTTAACTCTATTAATTTAATTATTTAATATAAATCTAATCCAATGATACATGCACAATTCATGTTGGAGAATTGTCATCATTCTAAATAATACAAAACACACTATTTTATTTCAGCAATTTACTTCAACAACATTTTCACCAATTACGGTCTTATTTTCACTCTCTCTACATCTTGATTTGTACTACTTCACTATGATCATATAAACCTTGAAGGGAGAGAATTATTTATCGAAGTACAAATGCAAATAGTACAACCATTCATTTGTTCAACAATGTACGCAAATCCTCACACGTTCATTAAAACTGCCTACCACCACTACTTCTTCACACCTACCGCATACACAAATAATTCAAACCAACCATACACTACTCATGGAGATCTTCACAGCGTTAAAAAATACCTCATCGATCAAGTTTATGATCCGACAACACCCCCCTTAAACTTGATCTGGCCTGGCAAACTCCTGATTTTGGTCGCTGGCTTCAGGTAGTGAATATCAACCACTTGATCTTGTGATTTTACATACTTACCATTGCACTCTTTTCTTGCAATACACTCTCTTATGAAATGATAGAAGCTTTACATGTCTAAGCGTGTTTCGCTTTCGATCATGAAAGGTACCTGGATTATTGGATAGGGCAATTTTCATTTGTGCTCACCCATGACGAATCTTGGTCGCTTGGCTCTTCGTGGCAAAACCAGCTCCTTCAGTGCAATTTTCTTAGCCAAATTGCATGACAAACTCTTGATGTGGCTCATACTCAGCTTCATGCTGATGGGGCTGGACAACAATCGGGTTTTCTTTTGACATCCGTGGATTCCAAGATCTTCCGTAAGAACACAAAATCATGCCGTGCTCTTTCGATATCTACATCATCTCCACCCGTAATCGCTATCGCCTATATATCACCGGCAAGCTATAGGGTAAATAGAAAATGAGTATAACAAAGCCGTTTAAATTAGTTTACCTTTGATGTAGCGAATGATCTTCTTTTATGACTAAAATGGGTGGTCTTTGGATCTTCATGTATACTCACAAGTCTAATAGCATAAAGGATATATGGTCTTGCATGTCAAATAACGTACTTTCGAGCCAAACTTTTAAAGAATGTTGATCTTCACTTTCATCAAGCTGTTTGGATAATTTAACTTCACATTCCACTCCAGACGCATGGCATGTATAAAGGCTTACAATCATTCATCTTCGTAACACGAGAATCTCCGCTTCTGCATACTTTCTGGGAGATAAATATATTTCTTTGCAGCTTTAATGCAGATAATATGCCATCGTCCGCTAGTCATCTCGAACTCTTTGATCATCACTCTCGAAACCCCTCAATAAAGTGTTTCGATCACTTCCAAAGGAAGATGAGATCTCACATTATTGTACACACAAATCAAAATGTCTCTAGCTTTTCTGGACACGAGAGCATGTCTATATGGGCATTGCAGTGCTGAAAACACGCTGTCAATTTCCGCTATTCCATGCCCTCGGGTGCCTCGTTAACCTACAAAGAGCTTTCTTCAATCTCAAAATTTTGTCTTCATGTCTTTTTACCTGAAGGTAGCCTAATGTTGTTCAATGTAAACTTTTCTTCTGCTGGAATCCATTCAAGAAAGCAGACTTACATCCATTTGAAAAATCTTCATTTGTTCCTGAGCAAAACAAAGAAATAATAAGTCTAATAGTTTCAAGTCGGTAGCCATGTGAGAACACTGCCATGGGCTTCATGCCTGTAACTGCCGCCAGCCTTTAATTCTCCCTTCGTATTTCTTTTTGTTTTATACACTCATCCGACACCATCGCCTTTATGCCCTTTCTGGGGAAGTTATAGTAAGCTCCCAAGTATCATTATTCAACGGCTTTGATTTCTCTTACCATTGCAATTCTCCACTTCTCATCTAGATATGCTTTCTTGGAAGTTGACTGCTCTATAATCAAAGAAAAGAGGTAAAAGAGAGTGAGATTACTAAAAGTCTCTTAGTTTTCACTTTAGGAGATCTTGAAGACTTTTGCACACGCTCTTCTATTACTTTTCTATTTTTAAGAAAGACAATGTGCCGACTTCACGCAATACGCCAGTGATAGTGAGTATTCACGTTTGTTATTTCTACTTATTTTATCTGTATGATCATTCCTTTCTTCTAATGGAAAAGTTATTACTCAAGCACCGTGAGCTAAAAGCATCATTCACCTTTTCATCAAAAATTACATCTCGAATCGACTGCCCATCTTCCCATTGCTCAAATTGTAAAGCTTGTATCCTTTGGGAGTCATTGCCATGTACCATGAAGATGAACTTCACTCTTATAACCAACTTGGTCACGCTTGTCCGCACATGTACCATGGGCACATTAAAACCTGTACATGATGCCTGCTTCCACTGTGCTTCTTCTTGTGGTGTCTTGCCCACACACTTCACGGGAGATCATCAGATAAGTGACCGCACATGGGCCGCCAACCCAAAATTCCTAGGTAGCCTCCTTCTCGAGCACGCTTCTGTGCTCATGTCGAGGGATGGTTTTGTTTTTTTCTTTCGTAACACTATTTTGGCTGCAAGATCTTAATCACAAAGTCGTTTCGAATTCCCCATTTGTTTCACAAACTTTATGAACCCTTTGGAAGTGAACTCTCCACCTTGACTGCATCTCTACAACTTTAACTGGGTATCCACTTTTTTCCACTGTAGCTTTAAATTTAAAGTTTCAAAAATACAATTTCCAAGCTTTTCTTGAAAAATCATCTACGAAGAGTAAAGGAAGTAACATTTTTACCATGTGAGTTTGGCTTGAATGACCACACATTAGTATGAATGAGCTCTGTAGGGCTTCGCAGCCTTGAGTTGACTCATTTTAAGATCTTTCCCTGAATCACATAATATCCTCTCTCACAAAGTTGGGACTGTGTGATTATGTAATGCAATCCTCTTCACCATGTTCTTCTTAGATAGTAGCTCCAGCCCTCCAAAGTGAGATGCCCATAATGGGTTATTTAAGTCCATGACTGATTCTTGTGATGTGCTTCGGTGCACATTTTGCAGCAACATCATTTTTTAAAGTTATTTATAAAAGTGAAACATTCTATTCTTCGACATTCTCACCTTTGTAATTAGATTTTGTTTGTCATCTCTCAGAAAAGACTATAATTCTTAAGTGAATATCATAGCCTTTTTCTAAAAGCGACCCAAATCCGGGTGATGCTGTTGCTTTTATACTGGTACATAATAAACATTCGGAAATATTCGTGATTAACATCTGCATGGAAGCATCAGCGTACTTTCACCTTCACCGCACTTTCAATCATCTCAAAAGCAAATAATCGTTAATTGTTTGATTTACTTAATTGCACGAACATGCTTTTGTTTCACTCTCCACATGATTGCTAGCACCAGGTTAAGTGCAATACAATTGAACGAAGCGTACGCATTTG